>CM060943.1:326485634-327805134 GCA_030765085.1 Allium cepa
AAATTGAAAGTTGATTAACCAAATAAATTAACTAAAGGTCAATTAATTAAATGAAAATACACATGTTATACCATAACGGCTATAGTATATAATTAATAACCAATATAAATGTTATATTAAGATAATATAAAATTAAGTATAATGTTAATTGATTAAATATATTTAATTAATATAATATTAGACATAAGAATATTATATAAGTAATATAAAATATAAAAGTTATATAATAATGAAACTTATATAATATAAATGTATAATTAAAGATGGAACATTAAAGAAATCCTAAGTAGACTTAAGTGATAAATACATACATATTGTACGTATACCATTATTTTAGATGTGTCTGACACTTTAACCACAAGGGTATTTCATTAAAAATACATTATTCTGTACGTCGACATCACTTAATATAATATACTGAAGATTATGAATCTTCATAATGTTGTCAAATACCATATATTTATTAATAAAATATTTGCATATTCCTTGGCTGTTGAGCAAACTTTAGCTAGAGATATTATGTGTAGTATCATTAATTTATTGAATAGACAAGGTAAGATAACTATATGTATTTGTTAAGAAAACTCAAGATACATATACTATACTTAAGCCATCAAAATATGGTAGGTACACGTAAATAATTTTGTTTTGATTTGTTGAACAAACTCAAAGTTAAAGTGAAATTAGGATAAGGTACCAACGGTTAGCAGCTGTATACGATACAACCGATAAGGAGTTATCCATCATCCGTGGGGCTATGAATTGTTAAGCGAAATCAATGTCAGAATTCCAAGATAGACGGGTCCTAACACCCACCAGTGAAGTCGAAAGGCTTTTATATTTCGACTTAGAGTTTGGTGAAACATAAAAGACTAGTGGGAGCCTTGTTAGAAAAATGAAATTATAATATTTAAAATTTCTAATATTGTTAGAACATATGCTATATACTATTATAATAATCAACATTGATAAATTTGTGCATTTTATATGATTGATACAAAGTATCAGTTAAGATATACAAATGAACTGAACTGAAGACTGACAAATAGGAATATAATATATATATATACATACTATTAAATAATTCTTGCATGTCAATGGTTTATATACCCATGCAAGTGCCAAATTTTACAACTACTTAATACATTTGTAATTTGATCGCTTACATGTTTATTTGATCGAGACCATGTACTGCATTCTATAAGTTTCGAACTCAAAACAATACAAAATAATAGATATTTTATCCATATAAAATCACATATGAATGTTATATGATGAACGGTCATAGTTCGTAGTGTACGGTATTTCGATGAACTTTGTCTGTCCGAAATAGGAAAATAAACCGTACCATGAGATCGAGTATTCAATTTGATTGATAACAATAAAGATCGTATTGTGTTAGGTTTAACACTAGACCAAAAATACAAGATAGAATTAAGAACTCGATCCTTGAAATATCCGTTTGATCATTGTATGCAAAGTGCAACATATTAGATATTCTTAAATGTTAAGAATGATCAAATGAGCTTTTCCAAAGAGTTTTTTATGATGTTGTAGTAAGGATATTCTTTTGAATGGTTCAATCATTTAAAAATAATAATAAATGTACAAGACGGATGTGATTTAAAGATACAATTTGGATAAGAGAGTAGCTTCTGCTTCATAAAGAACATCGAAAATAAGATTTATAAAATAATAATTAATACTTAATATTGGAATAAGAAATATGATTTCTATTCCGAAGTGTATGTTCATATAAAAGTCTGTTCTTACGAGATTTATTTCTTTGAGTTCAACATACTTATCAAAGAACTCTCTACTGTAAACTAGTTGTAGTACATGAAATAAATAATTTATATTAAGTGAATGATGGACCTTCGAATTTAGTATGCTATTAGTAATGGTGGAAATAATGAAAGCATGCCATATAGCACATATTAATCGCATCAAGTTACGAAATTGTTTTCGTAAAACATACCGAACATTATTTACAAAATAACGATTATTTTTCAGTGTCGACTGAAAAATAGATATAGTTATATTTCAATGTGAATATTGTGAATATTCTTTATAAAATAAAAGTACAATGTGGTATTTGTTTTCATAAGAAAAGTGATGCAATTGAAAATATTGAAGTATCTAAAATTATTTACAATTATTTTGGAATTATAAACTAAGCCCTAATATTGAGAAATAATTTTTATTATATGATGATTATGAATCATATGATACTAGTTAATTGTATCTCAAATAATTAAGAGTTATAAACCTATTTAGTAGGAGCATCATAAGAGTTGATGAACTCTTCATATTGATACTTATAGATATATGTAGTCATAAGTTTATTAATACCAAAACGGTTCCACATACTTTGTCATATTCAGCGATGAGTTATCATAGACATGAACAAATGTATTTGATACACATGTATAAGTCTATGATAAGCTCATAAAATATAAAATAAAAGTAAATAATATGACATGCAATATAAATGATTTGTTTGATCGACTGGGTGAGTATATTGAAAATAGTTCCGTGTGTACCTAATATGAATAAAGAGTTATTCTCAAAGGTCACTCCTCCCTATAACACATAATGATGTATTGATATGGAGTAATCTAATTTTATTGGACAAAGCACGATTAAAAATGAGTAAAGTTGAGTAAAAATTCTTTCTATAAGATGTGTACTTAAGAGTAGTACACAAGATTAAAGTTAATATCATCCAAAGAATAGTTTACAAAACCTTATAAAATAAGGGTTTATAAGAAACCCCTGCATATTCTAGGCTAAGGAGTTGGCAGATTATGCGAGTCGAAAGACAGCACGTAATAATTATGCATAAGGAAACTTGTATGAATCGTTCCAAGGGAATTTTGAGAAAGATAATCATTAGACGATTTATTTATGTTGTGAACATAAATATATTATGAACTAATGCAAAGTTTGTTTTATATACGAAAATTTGTAAAATGTTTATGAATACCCATTCCGTTGCACTGAGAAATAACTATTGTTTCAAGAAATACCAACTTTGTGGCGAAGGAATTTCTTTAAGAAATAATTGGTATAAAATGAATTTGGATACCATTCAATAATAAAACTGATTACAAGGGATGAAATGAAATTGACCGAACCTAAATGAACACAAATAAATTGTAACGGACCGGAAATTTCGATCCCGAAAATTCCAGATAGTTAGGAAAGAAGAAAGAGATGGAAGAAGAAGAAACAAAAAAAAACGATAAAATATAATATCACATAATATTCTTTACAAAGAAAGCTGTATTAGACAATTACATTTAAATACATCAGAGTTACAACATTTACACAAACACTGGACTGTTAAATATAACTTATCCCAGATAAATAACAATATAACATAGTGGAAACACTCCATACGTTCCTGCCATCCAGCTCGCCTCCTGAGCTCCAGAACGTCCTTACCTGGAAATCTGTAATACTCGATCTGACCCGAGCATTACATCAAAGTAACACCCGGGTCAGACTGGAAACCAGCATGAGTAAACCCATCTAACATGGAATACAAAAGCATACAATTTATATAAACCCGAGGTAACTTGTTTCAATTTACTACTTCACAAGTTGTTATAGACAACACTTATTTCACACATCAATTTCTAAGTACCAAAAATTAGGTTGAATAGTCCAGTTCACTTAAATCATTCCATTCCAGTCTATTTATTTCACATACCAAATCTGTACGGAATTATTATAGATTACACATCGAAGTGGTTTCGGGTATTTACTAATACCCGACTCTGGTCTCTTCGAAATCAATTTCCATCTTAACCCACATTATTTAAGTGAAACACAATTCAACCTTTAAATACAAGATGTCACTTTTTATATAGCAATTCATCAACGATAGATAACCACACAATCACCGTTCAAGACAAACATATCACAAACATCTCATATCAGAAATATCGACCAATCATTCATAAGCAAGATTTATTAGTCACACATTACTAATTAAATCAACTTAATTACTTTAATCACTTTTTTGATCTTGCTTACTTAATAATAATTAATTATAAAACATTAATTAATCATCCCCTAATTATCCTCTCTAATTACATTCAGTAATTAGCCTTTAATTAATTTACCACATTCATTAATCAACCTTGATTAATCACATTCCGTAATTAATTAATTAACCTCTTAATTAATTAATAAATCCTTTAATTAATTACACTGAATAATTTAGCACTTAATTACTTCCACTAAGTAATTATTCGCTAATTACTTTCCATCAAGTAATTACTCATTGTTTAATTACAGTCTGTAATTGTCCATTAATTACTTCATTAAGTAATTATCATTAAATAAATCACATTTAGTAATTACCCCTTAATTAATCACATTAATTATTCTCTATTAATAAATTTACATAATAATTAATATTAATGAATCAATACCTTAAATTGATTTCACAAACTATTAACTAATTACCTTTATAATTAAATTAATTAATTATTACTTTAACTGATTACCTTAATCAATTAACCATCCTTATTAAATAATTTATACTTTATTTAATGACATCATTTAAATCACCTCTTAAAGCACATAGGAATTTACCTACTATAAAATTAGTTTAAACAATCAAATTTTATAATATTTTAAAACCTATTCCTTTTGATAATCTTTTAAACTTGATTTTTTTATCAACTAAACACATACTTGCTATAGGCCCGAGCCCTAACTATCATATACCCGAGCCAACCCATAATAGCCCCGTGTAAAACACTAGAAACTCTCGTACCTTACTTGCTTCGCGTCATTTCGCATACAACACGAGATTGAACCCGAGGGAAACAACTTCCTTCCCAAACTCTTCCTCACCTGATACATCGTGCACGCGTGCACGATGCACCGTTGCTCCGCTCATTACTGATCACCGTCGCGACTTCCACAAGTCATCGCCTTCCCTGCCTTCCGTTACTTACCACCAGATCGACGAATTCGCAGTAAAACCAAAACGAACCAATCGGTCCAAAAACCGGAACCTCCTAACCAATCTAAAACTCCTCACCGGCGGCGATCTCATCCACCGGAGCCCATGCTCCTCCAACAAGAGCAGCATCACATACCCTTTCGACATTTCCACCCCTCGAGATAGCTTCCGGTTCCCCATCCAAGTCGCATGAAGCCCGACAATGTTGTCGACAGAAATAGGTACCTAAACCCTAAAATAAATTCGAACGGTTTCTCTGATCAACAGAAAAATTCCAGGCTAATTTTCCTGTGATTATCAACCCCTAAGCCACCTATGACAAGAACCCCGACCACCCTAATTTTGCCGATCCTCGGAAAACACTCGAAACCAATATCACATTCAACCCTTGATTTCTCGAGATTTACTAACTTAAAAATCATGGTTTTGCTTTTAAAAATCCTAGATTTCGAAATCAAATTCGACTATATACTTAATTTAAAGTCGAATAATTACTATTATTAAGATCCCACTGTTCTTCTTTATTCTTATTTAATCTAACTCAAATTTTTACCTGGAAATTCTTTTTAAAACTTATAATTGTTATTCCTAACAAACTTTGTTTATATAACAATGATTAAAATGAATTAGGGGAAGAGATGTTTAAAATTGGATCAGGTTTGAAATCTGGATAACCAGAACAGAATATCGATCCGTATTCTGATATGCATACCATGAAATCATATATATATCTTCATGCAATTTATATAGATAAACATGCAAATTTACTTATCATACTTTATTCCAAGAATGATTGCATGCAACGGGATTTAACAGGTTAAAACTTGGTATACTCACCTGTTTTGTAAAAGTGGAGAACAGTTTGGCTTTGTTGATCTGGATTTTCGAATTTTTTTTGTTTGATGATTATCTGCACTTTGCTTTGTAGATGAATCTTGAAGTTGTGTTTTGAATCTGCATTAAATCTTTGCTTGATCTGCTCCTTTTTTGGTTTGATAAATTGAAAAAAAATTGCTTGATGTTTTGAATCGTTTGCTGTTTACAGGTTTGCTTCTTTACAGGGTTCTCTTCTTCAGTTTTTTAATTATAAAAAAAGATGATAGAAGATTTGAAATAAAAGAAGATGCTTTGGTTTGTAAAGGGCCTGGTTAAATTTCTTTGATTTTATTTACATCACAAATTGAAAAGAAAACATATTGGCCATTTGTAAAATTGCATGGTATATAGGTTACAATTGTCAAACAATGAATATATTATTACAAATGTTAATTATATGTATTATAAAGCTTACAAAATATAAAACCTTATTCATATTTTTCTTATGTTTATAAATTTTGGGTTTTATGTATTTAAATTATATATAAACTACACTTAGCACATGCGTAATTTAAAAAGGAGAATATTCACTCTTTGATAAATTCCTGTTTAAATTTTATACTTAAGTTGTCTTCTAAATTGAAATTTATACATAATATTAGTTGTTAAAAATGTCTAAAACAATGTTAAATAATTTTCTAATTTACTATAAGATTCATCATTTTAATTCAACTACTATAGTTTCAAATCTACTTATATATACATCCAGACATCTTTAATTATCAAATTTTATTTGTTTTAATTTACAAATTATTATTATTTTAATAAATTATATTCTGCTAATTACCAATTAATAGATGTCAAAAATTCTGGGTTATCACATTCCTCCCTCCTTTGAATCTTTTCGTCCTCAAAAAGGAACAAAGCCATAATTTACTATTAAAATACTTAGTATCAGTTAAATCACTTTTTGATCATTTTTAAAACACTTTAAAAATCTATATATTATTACTAAAAAGGTTTTTATAAAAATACTTTTATAACTCGATGTTTCAACAAGTCTGTCCTTGTTCTCACAGAAATTCGGTCATATGTTGATCAGGCATAGGACTGAAAATCTATAAGTACTTAGCGGACCCATTTTCAACACCCAGTGAAAATACCTGGAAAATATAGAAAATAGTTTTTGAAAATAGAGGAAATATCTTTGGTGAGAATGCTCTAGAGATCATCATGCCCATCCATGGTCGCAGTTACATCCTGGATAACGATTGCAATCGCAGCAAAAGTCCATGTAACTGTAGGCACTCCGCGTCCCTCGATTATGCCATGGAACCCACGGCGGATCGCAGTTACATTTTAAGGTTACGTTGCCATCACAGCAAAAGTCCATGTAACTGTAGGCATCAGCGCCCTCGATTTTCATTGCCAAATGAAACTTCACCACTCCCACATAGGTCGCAGTCTACCGATGTAAAATCAAACGTAGACTGTTGGCTCTCAGCGGCACACACGACTTTCGCTATGGTCTGCAGTAGTTCGCAATGACATCGAGTTACACTGTCGTCACAGCATAACCCAAATGCCTTTGTAGGCATCAGCGCCCTCGACTTTCGCTACACACTACACATAATCCTCAGGAGCTAGTTTTGTCCGGACTCCTCACAGGATCAACTTTAGAACCCCCCCTTAGGGTTCACGGCAGTACCACCCTGTAGCAATCCTAATGAAGTTCATTTCAAGGGAGCGCCTTTTTCCCCAGAGTCCAATCTCAAAACACTTTATACTATACACATATAGTATTTTCCAAATCATACACCTAGTATGAATTCCATATAAATCTCCTTTTCACAAAATCAATTATCTCAAAATCGATAATTCTCAAGCTAGGCTTTCCAAATCCAATATTGATTTTACCCAAAAATCAAAAGCCTTTCCAAATCTAAAGGTTCCAAACATTTTCCCAAAACCATTCCCATAAGATCCTTATATATATATATATATATATATATATATATATATATCCTTGAAAAATCTTTGGATCATTTCAAACTCGTATAAAACCCGTTTTATACTTCAAATATTTTCAAAACCCTTTTCTTCTGGCTATAGATTCAACAAGGGGAGATTTATCTTATATAACAAAGATATATAACTTTGTTTATTCAAATCAAATATTCAATTTTGATTACTTTTTTTAATAAAATTATTAACCATATTACTTACTTCCACAAAGAAGACTTCTACCATAGAAATATCCAATTTCCATTTTACTTCATCATATATTTCACAAAATATACCTTCATTTCAAAAACCATTTCACATTTCTTACCCACAAATTTCCAGTATCAATTTCATTCAAACCCGTACGATGTACACATATCGTCCGTACGGTATATCAATCTGATCGCTCACTCGATCACATAATTTCACTTCCGAACTAGTATCGTCCACTCGACTTCCAAGTGCAGACTCGGATCTGGTTTGTTGATCAAACACCATCATTCTCCTTGCATAGCCATAACTATGATAGAGAATATCCAGAACCGATCAACAATCCATATCCAGGTTCGCCGTCGAAATTCAAGTGAAAAATCCCAACTCGGATCGATATACTATCTTGAAATTCTATGCTTGAATCCGGATCAAATCACTATGCGAATAGAATAATATACGTACATCCTACGTATTTATCTTCATTGGTTATTAACTAAATCAATCTCCTTTTCTATTCGCATTTTCTTTAATTTCTATTCACCTACTCACAGTTGCTACAATCCCATTTGGATTATCACCACAATCCTTATCTCAATTGGGTATTTAACTATGAACAGTTTAAACTCTGTCCAGCTTAAATTTAGAAAATATCTTGAAAAGTTTTAAAATAGATAAGCAGTTGAAAAATAATTATTAGTTTGTAAAATATCTGTAATTATAAAATAGTTAAATAATTGTAAAATAGTTATAAATAGTAATTAGTTATAAAGCGGTTGAAAACAGTAATTAGTTTATAAAACAGTTGAAAAATTGTTAAATAGTTCCAAAAATAATTGTAAAACAAGTATAAGATAGTTTTAAGTTTAAAAAGAAAAGTTGATAGTAAATAGTTTGGAAAGATAGGTTTATATTAAAACAATTTATTTCGAAAATAGTCTAGAGTCAAACTGTTCAATTCCCAATCTCCAATCCCATCAATTCAATTTAAATTTCCACTTCTATTTAAATTGACTCAATTCCAATTTAAATATCTTCATTTTCCATCGAAATTGATTTAATCCCAATTCAAGTTGATTTAATCCTCAATTTCTTTCCTAAATTCAAATCATATTCCATTTGAATTTACTTATTCAACTTTAATCACAATTTCAATTAATTCAAATAAATTTCAAATTGAACTAATTTCAATTCATATCAATTCTAGTTTGAATTAATTCTATTTCCCATTTGAATTTGAACTCATTCAACTTCAATTTCATTTCAAATTAATCCAATTCAAATTTTCCATTTGAATTTTTAAACTTATCCATCTTCAATCACAATTTTAATTAATTCAAATCAAATTCAATTTGAACTAAGTCAATTCAAATTTCAAATTTAAACCATCCCGAATTATATAAATTCGAGTTAAATTTTTAAATGTTGATTTAATCCTTTAAATCAAATCAACTTATATCTTTAAACTATTTAATTCTGAATCCAAATTCCATTTTTAACCTATTTCAAAGTTCAAATAATAATTCAAATCCTTTTTAAACAACTAAATCTTTGAAATTCAATTTATTACCAAATTTCAATTTTGAAACCAAACCTTTGAAGTTTTATCTTAACATTCAAATATTAGGTCCAAAATGATTCCATTTCATCATAATAATGGATATATTACCACACCCTATTTCTTCATTTCATTTAAACAAATCCAATTTCAGCTTAAAGATTATTAATAACAACAGGATGGTATCATTCAAATAATTTTAAAACATCCATCCATTTTCAATTTTCAGATCTCAAACCCATTTTGAGATCACACAAACTCCAAATTCAAATTAACCATTTAACTTTCCAAGTTAAATCCCAATTTCATCTTGAAATTTCCAATTCAGGTTGTTTGTTTTAAACTTATTTAACTTTTCCAAAGTTAAATTCAATTTACCTAATCCAGTCAACTTTACCCAATTTGAATTTTCATTTCAAATTTTAAACTTCACATTAACAATCTTCCCACTTATAAGTTCAAAAACTAATTGCTTTGGGTATCACATCTCATTCCAAATTTAAAACTTAATATTTAGAGTTTATTTCAAACCATCTTTGATATTATGTATATCCCTTATTTATACATATTTATTTCCTTTACATACCAAGTTATCCTTAAATTTTAAACCACCTTTGGTTTTTAATTCAAATTTTTTTTAAATTTCCAAACAACTTCTTATTTAAGATAAAATTTCATTCAAAAATAGTCTGAACAATATCATTTCTTTCAATACTTTGGAAACAATTTCAGATGTTTCTAAACTTAGGATTCAAAACTTCACAATTTTAAAACCCACTTCTATTTAGAAGTTATACTTCGTCTTAAAAGTTTACTTCATTTTGTTTACTCATTAACAAATATTTCATTATTAAACACAATAATCATTTATGATAGATTATCATATCTGGATACCAATTCATTATTATCTTATTCTATGACTCCTTCCCAAATTCAAGATTTAAATTTCAGTTTGAATCCATTTCAAGCTTATCTTTATTTAATTTCAATTTGGTTGTATTTCTATTACCACTTAATTTAATTCCAATAATCTAACAACCAATTACCTTAATATTTATTAGAAAGAAATATTGCTTTATATATCAAAATATATTCTTATATAAAATTATTTAAAATCTTTATATAAGAAAATAACAAGTACGCTTTCATACACACACACACACACACACACACACACAACTCATTCTAGGGTACCATTGACCCTATCCTTAATGAGTAATCCCACCAAAGCTAAGGTTCTCGCTTAACCTTCAGCTCTGATAACAAATGTAACGGCCCAGAAATTTCGTTCCCGAAAATTCCAGATAGTTGGGAAAGAAGAAAGAGATGGAAGAAGAAGAAACAAAAAAACCATACTCATAATCTCACATTCGCAGCGGATAAAATATAATATCACATAAAATTCTTTACAAAGAAAGTTGTATCATACAATTACATTTAAATACATCAGAGTTACAACATTCACACAAACACTAGACAATTAAATATAACTTATCCCAGATAAATAACAATATAACATAGCGGAAACACTCCATACGTTCCTGTCATCCAGCTCGCCTCCTGAGCTCCAGAACGTCCTTACCTGGAAATCTGTAATACTCGGTCTGACCCGAGCATTATATCAAAGTAACACCCGGGTCAGGCCGGCGTGAGTAAACTCATGAAACATGGAATACAAAAGCATACAATTTATATAAACCCGAGGTAACTTGTTTCAATTTACAACTTCACAAGTTGTTATAGACAACACTTATTTCACGCATCAATTTTTAAGTACCAAAACTTAGGTTGAATAGTCCAGTTTACTTAAATCATTCCATTCCAGTCTATTTATTTCACATACCAAATCTGTACGGAATTATTATAGATTACACATCGAAGTGGTTTCGGGTATTTACTAATACCCGACTCCGGTCTCTTCGAAATCAATTTCCATCTTAACCCACTGTAACAGCCCGCAAATCCGTACCCCTTGAGTCAACACTATTCTACAACAATCAACTCAAGTTGCATAGAAATACGAACCATTAGGGTTAAAGAAGAAGAGGTAGAAGAAGAAAATATAAAACATCAACAGAATCTATCCATCGCAGCGGAATAAAATATAATAGATAATGAATGATCTTTACTCAAAATCAAATATATCTGTTTATATATTACATCATCAGAGTACATCGATTACAGCTCAACATCAATAACATACAACTGGACACACAACAACTCAACACAGCGGAATATACATAAACAAGTACGGGAGATACGTCTCACCATCCAGGTCGTCTCCTGAGCTCCACAGCATCATATCCTGTATCCTATAATACTCGGTCTGACCCGAGCATTACAGTTAAATAACACCCGAGTCAGTCTGGAATACCAGCGTGAGAAAATCACACCCAATTGATTATTAAAGTTTCAAAAATCCTTTGAAATAAAAGCATCTCGTAAGACCACGCCACAAATAAACATGTCGGGTTTTTACCTTATGATAGCTAAAACAATTTTTATAGAAATCCTCTGATATTATAATAGGGCCTATATACAAATACTTATAAAATAGCCGAAATTGTTACATCTATTATATTCCAGCTACTAGCCACAGAGTGGGTAATACAAACAAAACTCGTTCAAGGCTCGTAGGGAGAATGGATTTCCAACTAATGACTAGGCACTGGGGTACCGCCTGTCATAGTACGGGGCCTAGATCACTGTATCGAGGAGTACGCCCACTCCCCTGCAACACAAGACCGGGACTACCCCTTACTGGATAATCCCGAGTGAGATCACCCCGCAGTTGGGATAGCAACCGCCCACTAAGCCGAAATAAAAGGGACATCTAGACAGGAATGACCTCACCCTGCTTGGGTGCTACCCACCTAGCCTTGCTGCATAACCCCTGATTTTTAGTCATTCCCGGTTGATGAGGCTTGAGGCTAAGCGTTACCTTTTTAGAACATATCCCTTAGAATGCCCATCGCCCACCTGACGATGTTTCGAAAGCATTCATCCATACAAGTACGTACCGGGTTCGAACGGAACCGAAGGCACTACTCCTACTACATCCATTTTGGAAATATACTCAGGACTAGTAGCGACTAGCCCTTGCACTTCACTTCTCCATCTTCGAATCAAAACTCGTTTCCACGAAACATACAAACTGGATCGAAGTGGTTTTCGAGAAATAAATCTCGATCCCGGACTTTTCGAAACGATCAACGTATTTGTCCAATATTGATAGTCGGTGATTTAACTATCAATTAATATTCACAAACAACCATCAACAATAAATAATTTCCCAAATTATTTATTTATCTCAAAAATATCTTCACAAGATATATTTTCACTCTCAAACCCTTTTGAAAACAGTTTTCAAACTATCTTCCTTTTCACAGAATAAATTCCGAGTATTTCCATTTCCACTGGAATCACCAAGCACAAAACTTAAGAATTTTTAAAATAATTTTAAATCACTTTATTGTAAAATATGTCTAACATTTAATTTAGAAAATTTATTTTAGTACTTGATTTAAAATAATACTTTAGAAATAATTAAAATAAGTTTACTTTATAAATATAACTAGATTTTCTTCTTTAAACAAAATACCAAATCATCCTTTAAATAATTATTATGATAATAGATTAAACAAAACACTTACTTTGAAATATACTTTAAAACATTTAGGTTAAAACTACTTGAATAATTTGTTAAAAATACATACTATATGAATATTTGAAAATAAGGTTACTTTATAAAATATAAAAGCTATATTTTCACCTTTAAAACAAAATACTAAGTCACACTTTAAATAATACTATCATAATAGATTAAAGGAAATACTTACTTTAGAATTTAAATATTAGAAATAATAAATTTTTCCAAAACTTGCTTTTTAAAACAACTTCAAAACTTTTAACTTATATTTAAAAATTCACTTTGAATACGTACTTTGTTATCCAGAGAGAATTTTCAACTTCAATCACTTAAATCAATTTCCCAAATTGATTTCTAATTTATTCCATTCTGAAATAAATTTCTTTACTTATCAGTTCATTTCCAAGTTCAGTAGTTATGGACTTTATTATTATTATTTTTATTACTTTTTCTTCTTTATTCTTTCAATAATTCAAATCTTAAATTCTAAATAAATGTTTTATTCTTTTTTTAAATAATAATACTGCATTTTAAAATTCATTAACTTTCTGTTTATTTAAATTCTCCTTCCCATATTCAAGATTTATTTATTAAAATTTTAAAGTCACTTTATTTCTTTTCCAAGTCATTCTTAAATTTATTCTATAATTATTTTACTTGCAATTTCACTTCTTTTATTTCCATTTCCAAAATCAAATTTTATATTTTTGGTAATTCATTATACCCAATTATATCAACCAAGCCATAGCATTCAATACTTCCACATAACTCATTATAGAATATCCAAAAATCAGAACAGAGAATATTAAATAATTTAAATAAAAGTTGAGGGGTCCAGTTGGATCCCTCCAACCTGTTTTCCCTGCATCCACAGACGTTAGCACACCATAAATACCAATCCCCAAATATACCATACACATCAATCAATTTAACCATTCAAACAATTATTTAAATTTGCTCATTTAAATTTAAATTTGAATTTAAATTTAACTGAGTGAGATTAACTCACCTTTGGTTCTTGTTTTGCAATCCGACCCAACACGGCTTGCTTCTATCAGATTTTGACCTTGTCTAACAACCATACGATTTATTACACTTTGAAATAACTTGAACAATTTATTTCCATTTTTATAAATTTTCTTTAAGTGACTAAGAACAAATTAATTTCCATAATTCATTATTTAAAAATTTCACTAGTAAATGGAAATAGGTTTATATGTGTATATATTAATATTTTAACTTATCAAACAATTTATTACCATTAAATAAATAAATCAACTAATCCATAAATTTTACAAATTTATTTAATTTCTTTTTGAAATTACAAAAATACCGATTACATAACCCATACAGATTTTAAATCTATTTTTATAAATTCTATAACATTTTAAAATCATATATATATTTTTAAACAAGTTCATTTCCTTTAGAATTAAACTATAGATCTACCCTAATTCATTATTTAAAATAACTAGCAAGTTAGAAATGTATATATATCTATATTATTATTATTTCCTTTTATTCAAAATTCAATCTGTATATGTATTTCTGCATAAACATATATTCATTCAATTCCAAATAAAAATCTCTTTCATATATATATATATATATATATATATTTAAACAGAAATAGTTTTACCCCTGAAATATTTTAAAATTTACTTTGAATTTATAAAACAATACCTTACTGCTTGATGAATTCGACCAGACCATCTCGTCAAACCCACGATTCTCGCACTCCACTGGACTACCACTGCCATGCTCGAGTACGAGCATCCCTTGCTGTCGTCTCTTCCAACCCGTACGCACGAAGACGAGGAGCCCTCCATCGTCGTTCTTGTCGCAACTGAATCTCGAATCCCTGGCGACCACCCACAACAAGGCCCTGCCAACCTCAAAGCATCGAAGCCGAACCCATTCCTCGCGCACCCTTTCCAATTCTCAAACCCTAGTTCGAGCAGCTTCGAATACGATTCCCTAAACAACTGTCGCGTCACCCATAGCTCACGTGATTCACTCGATACCCCTTCGAAGTTGCGCAAATCGTTGAGACTTCGAACCCTAGCTATCTTGGGCGACGGCGATACAAAGTCTGCCATCAACTTCTTCCACGCGCGAAATTCTCCCATGCTCGACCTCGATCGAAATCGTCCGCCCCCTTTTATCGTTTGCCATTTATTTATTTTTCTTTTTTTTATTTAGCCGATCGATTTGAACAGAAGGGTTTGGCCCTATTTTATTTCTTAGAAAAATGAGAGGGATAGCAGATGAGCTTATCCTTTCGTTCATTAGCTTATGAACGAAGCCTCTTCTTCTTCTTTTTTTATTATCTCGGTTTGAATTATTTGATTGAATCTCGTTTGGTTTTAGAAAAGAAAGGGAAAGGGTATGTTAATTATAGCTGAGGGGTGTCGTGCTTCAGAAGACGAAAGGAAATCATGATTTGATTTCTGCGCGTTGAAAATATTAGCGTGCCTGAGACAATTTGCTACAGTGACCACGAAATGAAAGCTTTAAAAATTATGATGTGAAATTATTTTGGCTACGATTTGTATGGTATATTATTTAAATTCAAATCGTCTCAATAAAATTTTCAATGCGTTTATATATCATACGCTCACTCAACAACTCCAATCACTACAAAAATTGAAATCTGATAATAATATACTATTACGGATCCAGTGGAACTGGTTTCGTCTAATTCCGAGACTGCGCCTCGGAATGCTATTTTTAAATTCAATTTAAACGACATAAATTTCAGAACTGCACAGATCACTGTTAATTTCAATTTTAACACTTCTATTGTCTTCAGTGTTATCAATATAAGTTTCACAAGCCTTCAATTTATTTCCAACAGGCTTAAAACTTCAGATTCAGCATTTTACTCAACTTCAAATTATTTAATTTAATAATTCAATTATCAAATAAATTGTGATATTCGTAATTCAAGTTAAAATTACCCTATTGAATATTTAAAATCAATTAAATATTCCGATTTTAAATGCTCAAAAATTCTGGGTCGTCACATTCCTCCCCCCTTAAAATAATTTTGTCCCCGAAATTACTAATTAGAAAGAATGGTCCAATATCCGTTTACCTTTCCTCAAATCCAAACAATTCAACATCTTACCAACGATCTTTCATAAAAGACCCATTATTATTCTTATTAACTTTCCAAACTTTTCCAAAACCTTCTATGGTTTTCAAATAACTTTACTTGTTTAACCATTCAAATTCAAATTTAGATTATCAAAATTTTCTCAAAAATTTTCTAACTCTCTAAATTTCCGAAAAATTTCGCCAGCGTCTCCTTTGCATGGCTAGCTTGGTACAACTACAAAAGGCCTCTACGGGCTTCCAAATCCCAAAAGAAAACAAAACGCCAAATGGCTATATCCAAAAACCCAATCAAATTTCATACCAAAATTTAAATACATACCTTTTCGTCGGGCAATTCAAATTTATCTTTAACTCTGAATATTTAAATTTCATTTTCCATTTATAACTTCTTCATGTCTTTACTTTAAATTAGTCTCATTTATTACATTATTTCAATTTCCAGTTTGAAACCGTTTTGTTATTAACAAAATTTTCAAAAATTTTCTAACTCCCAAAATTTTTGAAATTTTTTGGCAGAGTCTCCTTTGTACGGAGGAGCTTTTGCAATTTGACAAAAGATATAAATATATATACATCGACCCACACGGTCGGAAAAACTAAAAACAGTTCATATTTCTTATTTTTATTGCGTAGGCGTACCTTATTTAGCATTTTTAAGCAAGCATCTTATTATTTTTAGCAACTAGTACAACCAAATCCAGCCACACGGCTCCCAGTTACCTGTACTTACTCAATTTAAACATGTAAGTGCTATATATATGAAGTTTAACAACATTTCACTTACTTGCAATAGTTAAACAAATGAATTCTAAAAGAAATGCCCATTAAACACTTTTTCTAAGCAATTTAAATATTCCAACATTAATTTTTAATTGCTTACAACCAATCACATATCGTTTCACTTCATCCGAATAGTTAACAACTCACAAGCTTACATTTAATTTATTTTTAAGCAAACTGAACTCATATTTAATTCATTTGTTCTCAAAATCAATTTATTTTACTCCTATCAATTCATAGAATTTTAATTACTTTCATTTACATCAAATGACACTTTATTCTATGCAATTTGATGAGATCTATGTGAATAAGTACTTATGTTTTATAACCAATTTAAACTGATTTCAACTCAATTTATACTTAATTCTATTTCATTTTTAAATTTATTCACCATCCATATATTCTCATTTTCATTGCATTTTAAATTCGAATCCATTCACTTGCATTTCATTCCGTATTTGTTACTCCAAACTATTTTATTTGGCTCGAAAACAATCTAAGCTAATTCATTCAATATCCATTCAATGCGATTCATTTAAAACCATTCTATTAACTTAAAACATTCTATTTTTCTTATTGTCTCCAAGTTATTTCAATTCTTTACAATTTAAATAGTTTACAACTATTTATTTAAGAATTTTCATTCAATTAAATATTATCTGTAACTCACCGAATTTTATTTCGATTAAAATTTATTTTCACTTGATTTAAAACCAATCCAATATTATTAAACTTAGTTTAAGTTGAATTCAATTCAACTCCTTTCCATCTTTCAGCTTAAGTTAATTTACTTCATTTTATTCAAATTTTATACTTATGCTTTAAGCTCTTTCCATCTTACGAGCAAAATTTTCTTCTCTATTCAACTTAATTCTATCTCAATTAAATATCATTTTAAATCTGCAATTTCATTTGATTGGTTATTATAAAATTTAACTTTCCAGATTCAACTCATTCAATTTATTACAAGGCCATTTCCAATTTATTTCCACTTATTTGGATTTTATTTGCAATTCATACCATTACTATTTGAATCTATTTCATTTTCCTTTATTTGACACATTTCCAATTATATTTAGTTTGTTAACACCTCAAGTTAAATTTTTTTTAATTTATAACTCAAGTTCTGAATCCACTATCCATTTTCAATTTACCACCCAATTTATTAACCACAATTCAATTATATTTACTTCATCGACAATTTAAGTCGAATTTAATTTATAACTTGAGTTTTATTTCCAAACTTCATCATAAACTCACAATTCAATTTCATTGACTAATTTATTATCTAATTAGTTCTTTCCCTGGTTAAAATTCAATACCTTATTTTTAATTCCAAATATCACTTCATTTGATTTTCTTAAGTTCAATGTATTTAATAATTCAAGTTTGGATTTTTATTTTATTTTCCAATTCATCAAAAATATTTATTTTGGGTTTTCTATTTCACTTTCAAATTTTATAAGTCACAACTTATTATTTAACACATTTCCATTCATTATAGGCTTGAATATATTCTTCTTTTATTTTTAACTCAAGCCATATGCTTATTTATAACCCAAGCATATTTTTATTTCCATGGATTTTAATTCTTCTACAAGTTATCCTAATTTATTTACTTCAATTCAATTTTATTTAAACCCAGATTTATTTCAATTCGATTTCAACTAAATTTGAATACAACTGGATATTATTTTCAGCCTATTCAATTTATTCCAATCCAGTTAAATTTTTATTTCCCAATCCAAGTTAATTTCATTTTTAGCTTTTCACTTTAAATTTAAATTCCAACATTCAAAGCTTATGTTTCCTTCCTGCTTTAAAAATCATCCTAATTAATAAGCTTACAACGTATCTCATCAGGATTTTTAAACACCCAGCTTTTGGTTTCAAATTATTTTGAAATCTTCAACATCACAAATCACATTTATCAAAAGTCAAACCAATCCTGGTTTTATTCCCAACAAATTTCCTTTGAAATTTTCAAAAACGACTAACTTTTCTGAACAAATCAATTTGGTAGCAATCCGTCACTTAGAAATTCGAAAATGAATACTGATGATGCAGCCGTCATCATCAGAATTATTTCCCAATAATCCAAGTGATTTCAATGCTATATTACATTCAAAATCCATTTAAAACAGATTTCCATTCAGAAATATCTCCAGAACAATAATGTTATCATTTATCTTCAAAGCACTTCCAAAATCTCCGGGGTTTTAAAGTTTCAAATTCTGTTTTAATTCAAATTTTAACTATAATGCATTTGTATAATTTATGCTTATACAAATCTCCATTTGATTATATTTCAATTTATAAATATAATTTATAATTCATATTTTATAAGTTTCATTTTATAATAAATTTATCTTCTTAACCTTTGGTTATATTTTCAATTTCTAGTTAAATTTTTCCATACAATAAGGATAATAATTTAAATATTATTATTTCTAACATCCAAGCAACCATATATTAGCTAAAATAGTTTACAAAAACTTTTCTTTATATCAAAATATATTTTGGGTAAAAACTATTTCATTTACCCACATTTAAAACAATACCGTGTCGACTGTTCTCTTCAAGTGTTTTAGAAACCCCTTCGATACAGTTGTCCAGACTGTGCCGACGAAGGTTCATATGCCACTCAATAAATCAATCAACATAATATTAAAATAATTTATATTCACTAACAAATACGCGCTCATATCTATTAATACGCTCAAACTCATTATAGAGTACTACGGACTCTATTTTAAATGAGTAATTCCCACCAGAGCCAAGGTTATCACCCAACCTGGCTCTGATACCAACTGTAATAGCCCGCAAATCCGTACCCCTTGAGTCAACACTATTCTACAATAATCAACTCAAGTTGCACAGAAATACGAACCATTAGGGTTAAAGAAGAAGAGGTAGAAGAAGAAAATAGAAAACATCAACAGAATCTATCAATCGCAGCGGAATAAAATATAATAGATAATGAATGATCTTTACTCAAAATCAAATATATATGTTTATATATTACATCATTAGAGTACATCAATTACAGCTCAACATCAATAATATACAACTGGACACACAACAACTCAACACAGCGGAATATATATAAACAAGTACGGGAGATACATCTCGCCATCTAGCTCGTCTCCTGAGCTCCACAGCATCATATCCTGTATCCTATAATACTCGGTCTGACCCGAGCATTACAGTTAAATAACACTCGAGTTAGTCTGGAATACCAGCGTGAGAAAATCACACCCAATTGATTATTAAAGTTTCAAAAATCCTTTGAAATAAAAGCATCTCGTAAGACCACGCCACAAATAAACATGTCGGGTTTTTACCCTACGATAGCTAAAAAAATTTTTATAGAAATCCTCTGATATTATAATAGGGTCTATATACAAATACTTATAAAATAGCCAAAATTGTTACATCTATTAAATTCCACCTACTAGCCACAGAGTGGGTAATACAAACAAAACTCGTACAAGGCTCGTAGGGGGAATGGATTTCCAACTAATGACTAGGCACTGGGGTACCACCTGTCACAGTACGGGGCCTAGATCACCATACTGAGGAGTACGCCCGCTCCCCTGCAACACAAGACTGGGACTACCCCTTACTGGATAATCCCGAGTGAGATCACCCCGCGGTTGGGATCAGCAACCGCCCACTAAGCCGAAATAAAAGGGACATCTAGACAGGAATGACATCACCCTACTTGGGTACTACCCACCTAGCCTTGCTGCATTACCCCTGATTTTTAGTCATTCCCGGTTGATGAGGCTTGAGGCTAAGCATTACCTTTTTAGAACATATCCCTTAGAATGCCCATCGCCCACCTGACGATGTTCCGAAAGCATTCATCCATACAAGTCCGTACCGGGTTCGAACGGAACCGAAGGCACTACTCCTACTACATCCATTATGGAAATATACTCAGGATTAGTAGCGACTAGCCCTTGCACTTCACTGCTCCATCTTCGAATCAAAACTCGTTTCCACGAAACGTACAAACCGGATCGAAGTGATTTTCGAGAAATAAATCTCGATCCCAGACTTTCCGAAACGATCAACGTATTTGTCCAATATTGATAGTCGGTGATTTAACTATCAATTAATATTCAGAAACAACCATCAACAATAAATAATTTCCCAAATTATTTATTTATCTCAAAAATATCTTCACAAGATATATTTTCACTCTCAAACCCTTTTGAAAACAGTTTTCAAACTATCTTCCTTTTCACAGAATAAATTCCGAGTATTTCCATTCCCACTGGAATCACCAAGCACAAAACTTAAGAATTTTTAAAATAATTTTAAATCACTTTATTGTAAAATATGTTTAACATTTAATTTAGAAAATTTACTCTAGTACTTGATTTAAAATAATACTTTAGAAATAATTAAAATAAGTTTACTGTGACGACCCGACTTCCTAACTCCAGGAAATCGCATCATCTTGAAGAAAGAAAGGGATAGGAGGAGAAAGAAAGAGAAAGAAGAAAGACAACAACATCAGAGAACTCACGGCGGAACGAATAAAATATAATATATCACATAAAATATTACATAGTATCATATTTCGTCAGAGTACACAACTTATACAACAGATATTAGACAGTTATAATCTTCTGTCTAACTATACAATTCAAGTACTACGGATACAGATACCAAACAAACACAGCGGAACCAAAATATATCTACACGTGGAAGCCTCCTGCTCCATTACTCCTCCAGAATTCGTCAAGCTAACCTGAATCACTTGACTACTCAAACATAATATGAGTACCCAAGAGTTAAATAAAAGAGAAAATAAACACTCGGGTCAGACAGGGGTCTGGTGTAAGTAAACGGGTTAAAATTGCTTAACTTTAGAAAACCTTTAAAAAGAAAAAGTATCACGTAAGACTTCCCACACATAAACATGGAAAAGTTTTTACCTTACGCTAACCAAAACATTTGATAGGAAATCTAGTGATATTATAATAGTGTCTAGGGTTTTCAAGTAAATATGAAATAGCCGAAATTGTTACATTTATTAAATTCCAACTACTAGCCACAAAAGGGGGTAATACAATCAAAACCGTAGGGTCTCGTAGGAAGAATGGGTTTCCATCAATGGCAGGGCTACTGGGGTACCGCCCGTCATAGTACATGGCCTAGATCAACGTACCGAGGAGTACGCCCGCTCCCCTGCAACACAAGACCAGGACCATTCCTTACTGAACAGTCCCAAACAAGACAACCCCGGCGGTTGTCCGGAATTCAACCGCCCCACACAGCCGAATAAAATGGGACTTCTAGACAGGAGTAAATCTTGCTCTCCAGTGGGAGCTACCCACGAAGCCTTGCTGCACCTCCCCTCTTTTAGCCATTCCCGGTTGATGAGGCTTGAGGCTGCGATTACCTTTATAGGACACATCTCTTAGAATGCTCATCGTCCGCCTGACGATGTTCTGAAAGCATTCAATCCATACAAGTTCGTTCCGGGTTCGAACAAAACCGAAGGCACTATCTCGTTGTACTCATTTTGGAATCACCCTCAGAGTCAACGACCATAGCCCTTGCACTCTAAATCTCCATCTCGAATCTATAAGCAGTATTCCGTCAAGCTCATTACAGAATCACACACAGAGTTATACTAACGTATAGCCCTTACACCTCGAGTCTTCACTTGCTCCACTTAGATTCACGACCTAACGTTTAATTGGAATCGATGTGGTTTTCGGATCCCAAATATGGAAACCCGATCCCGGTCTCACCGAAACCAAACGCCATTTTAATGTCCAATTGTACTTAAGGGTTTAACAATTTACTTATATTCAGGATGATATATAAACAGATAGATGAATCACATTATTACAATAGATAATTCGTATCAAACATTCATCTCACAAAGAAGCATATCACAAATATCAGAGATATCCAAATCATCTAATATCAACCAATCACCCAATATCAATCATCCAATATCATTCAACATCCAATATCAATCATTCAATATCAACCATTCAATATTAATCAATCACCCATAGCAGAATTGATTAACTCTTAATTAACTTAATTAACCTCTAATTAAATTAATTATTGTCCTTTAATCACTTGGATTATCTTAATCCTGCTTTATTGATTTATTACAAATCGAATTCATTATCATCTCTTAATGATCTTCCTTAATTAATCTTCTTTGATTAATTATCTTTTAATTATATTCAAGTAATTATCCTTAACCATATTCAGTAATTAACCTTTAATTACTATCATTAATTACAACAATTAATGATCCTTTATTTATTAATTAACTATAATTAATTACATTAATCCTCAATTAATTACAATTAATTAATCATATTTAAACTAATTACTTTAATTAATCAACCTTGATTAATTAACAAATGGTCCTTATTAATTAATAATTACTTTAATTAATTAAATACTTAAATTATAATTAATCATTCATTAATCATAATCGGCAATTAACAATTTGTAATTACTTATCTTAATTAATTAACTTCTTAATTAATTAACTTCTAATTTAATTATATTAATCCTTAATTAATTACTCTAATTTATTAATCCTTAATCACTTCATTAGGTAATTATTAATCAATCTAAATTAACAATTAATCCTTAATTAATTACTTTATTAATTAATTACAATTTTAATTAATTACACTTAGTAATTAATCTTAAGTTAAATTCATTAATTAGTTAATCACATTGATTAATTAACTAAATAATTAAGTAATTAACTCTTAATTACTTAACAGGTAATCATCTCTAATTACATCCTTAATAATAATTCTTAATTACTCCCTTAATTGATTACTTAACAATAAATTAAGATTATCATTAATAATTCTTAATTCATTAATTAATTAATTACTTTATTATAAATTAACTTCAACAATTATATTAATCAATTTCTTAATTAATGTCTTTAATGATTATCCAATAATCACTTCAACTTAAATTACTCCCATGGGTAACCTCTGCTAATACCTTCCATAATTAATTACTTCCGTTCTTAATTATGTTCAAAGATTAACTCTTGATTATTTCATTAAGTTGTTACACTTAATTAATTCATAATTAAGTGGTTATTTAAAAATAATTAACTAATTATTTAAAAATAATTAAACAATGAATTAATTAATTTCTTATATTTAAAAATCCTTAATTAATTAAGAAAACATTTATCTTAATTAAACTCTTTACTTATTAACAAATCATGTTAAGTATTCTTAAGTTAATAACAAGGATAAATCAACCCTATTTATCTTCATAATTAAATTATTTGAATTAATCAAATTTTTAATAACTTAAAATCAAATTATTCTATTTGGATATCAAAATAATAATAACCTTATTTGAAAATAAGAAATTTAGAAATTAATTTAAAATCTAAAACACTTATATCTTCTAATTCAAACTTCTTCGTTTTGAATAAATTTTGAAACTTAAGTTTTAAACATTATTTTAAAACTTATCTTAAAACCTTGATTTAATATTTGAATTCAATCATTACCCTTTTTAAATTAACATTCAAAATTGAAGGAAGTTAATTATTTCACAAGAACTCATTTTAAACAATTTTAAATTAAAATAAATTCAATCAATACTTTTTAAAGTTTGATTTACATTTTAATTCAAAACAACAAGTTTTAACTTGTTTTCTTTATAAAACTCAAGCTTGGTTTCGATTATTCAAACCACAAATAAATTTTGTAACTTGTCTTTAGTTGTACAAAATTAACAAAACACAGCAACCCAAAACCCGAGACTGTCTCGGCAAAAACAAGAGAACTACTCCGAGAAAACCCCCAGCACCATGCGCTTCGAGTCGCCCCCGATACTTACACGCATCCATGCCCGAGAGAACTACGTCTTCCAAAAAAAAAATCCAGCTCCTCATTCCGGTGCACACTAATGTGCACTATGCACATGCGCGGCCGCCTCCAGCCAATCTTGAACGTCGCGACCAACGACGTGGGTCACGAAATCGCACGCGAGCCCAAAATTGAACCCAGATTCAACAATTTATGTTCGAATCAAAATTCAAACCTCAAGCTCGAAATTGCAGAACTGTCGTACCCGAAATCCAACGTCTCAAATGAACCACCACCACCAGAAGCTCCGGTAATCACCCTCAAGCACTGTAGCATCACCGTGCCCCCTTCCATCAACTCGCGATCACCCCCGGTCCTCCTTCCATGACGCAAAAGCCAAGACAAACAGCCGAACCCATAAACCAAAATAAACCCTAACTTCCTCAAATTCGAGCAAATCATACATAGAAAATTTATTCAACATTTTTCCCAAATTCTACACCTCAAATGCTACCTTCTATCCAAATTTCAACTCGAATCATCGAGTAGTTCGACGGCAATCACCCAAAAACTCAGAAAAGTACAAACCCAAAATTCACCATAAATACCCAATTAAAATTTATGATTTATATACCTAAATTCGTGATTTACCATCACGATTAAATGCATGAAACTCATGATCGAATTTAAGACAGTAATTTTTTTTCCAAAATCTTAGTTTTACTGTAAAACTTTTGTTTATACTTATCTGTTGTTCTAAAAAGTTTGGTACCATCTTTAAAATCTTCATTTTTTTTGTACAAACAGATTGTGTTCATGCGAATCAAATTGGGAAAAATTTGGATTTCCTGAAACAAAAGACACAGTCTTCTTCTTAATCAAACAGAGCATAATCATCACATACACAGTCAAAGTTGTATATAGATAAAAAAAACTAAATCAATTCACATGCAACAAGATCAGTATTCAACTTGACTATTTTTAAAACCAATTTACTCACCTTATATTTTGCAGAGCAATTTTTGATTCCAGGCTTGAACATTTATTTGAAAAGCTTTGATATGCATGTTGTTGAAATCCTTAGAAATGCAGGTTGAACTCCATTTTAAAGTGCAGGTCGATTTTATGTTGCAGGTTTGAAAAAAATGCAGTTTGAGGCTTTGAAATTCCATGTTGAAGATGCACGTTGATTTACAGTTGCTCTTGAAAACCCTTTTTGAATTGCAGGTTTTTATTTGAATTCAGCTTGAATCTTGATCCCTTTGAAATTGCAGATTGAATTTGCAGATTTTTAATTTGCTCTTGATTCAAATTTCAGGTTTTTGATATTTTCTGGTTGCCATTAGAATTAAGAAAAGAAACAAGAATGAAAGTGTTTGAGAAAAATTAGTTTTCTTCTCTAAAACATTTATTAAAAATTAAAATAGGAATGTTGCCACTTGTTCTTTAATTCAAACAAATGTCATTTGCATGCACTTCTCAATTTACAAGTGTTAGACTCTAATGTATTAAATTATTTAAATTATAAATGTATTCATAAGTATTTATATGTATTTATGAAATGTTTATATGCATTAGTAAAATGTTTTTATGATTATAAACCTTTGGATTTTAATAAATACAAGTGTGAAATCTTTAAACATGTATCTTATTAGCATTTTAAAAAGAAAAGCAAAACAAAATGTTTAAATCTTCTTAAACTATCATATTAAAAAAACAATCGTATATTTGAAACAAATTGAATTAAACTTTAAATTAACTTTTGAAAAATCTTATTGAATTTAAAACAAAGCTTTAAAATTGCAATATTCATTCATACATCAACTATTAATAGATTAAATTAAATTTCAAAATAACTCAAATTATAACATATACAAACATATATATTACAATTTGAAAATTCATCTTTAATTTAAAACAAAAGATCTTCTATTCACAATATATATCAAATATATATATTATAAACAGAATAAAATTTCATTAGCTTTTGAAAAACAATTCTTATCAAATTTTGCCAGATTAAAAATTTATTAACCTTTAAAGATTACAATTACCAATTTTAAACTAAAATTATAAAGAAAATTTATCAAACCAATTTAATTATTATTACAGATTATTAAATTCATATTGCCCAAAATTCCGGGTCGTTACAATCCTTCCACCTTAAAAGAATTTCGTCCCCGAAATTTAAAAGCAAAGGTAGTTTAATAACCCAGCAAAGATTTTAATTCAATCAGCAAAGCATACTTATCAATCAGTTACTAACACCAAAGCAATCAATCACACAAACAAACTTAACTAGTTATCCTGACATATGTCAGAATAAAACTCTAATACTATTTCGAGTTTCCCAAGTAAAAATCACCGGGAGACTCGCTCTACAGAAGCTAAACTAACAAACTACACCACCAAATCCAAAGCTCCTCTCTTCTCTAGATCCATCAATCTGAACAGAACATCAGATTACTCTCAAATCCAGCTTAACATCCAACTCCAACTGAACTACAGATTCAATAACCAATGATGAATCACACACGTACTCTCTCAGAGACACGTGAAACACAATGAATTCCAGCTATCCAAACTGGCAATTCAATCTTATCCTATCACAACACAGATAAGAAATCTCAAATGCCACAGCACTAACCAACCAATCTTATCCAATTTTCTTGTTCTCTTAACCAGAGAAATCTTAACAACAAATGAAGTCCCCAACTTCGAATTCCAAATTCTTATCTCATATCTGTATAACTCAACAGACAATTCTAGGCTGCCAATCTCTTCCTGATCAGCTCATCCTATGCTGATACTTACAGAAACAACTAGACCTAAGCAAACTAGCTTCTGAATCTTATTCAACAGAAAAGTCTTCCAAGATCCATCGAAATCCAGAACACAAACTCTACTACTCAAGCAATAGCTTGCTTCCTTCCTTGCATAGCTGCTACCTAGCTTTCGCTGCACAACTCTGATTCTGAAATAGATGAGAATAATGTTGATGAACACGAATACAACTTATCTACTAAATTCGAAAACTTTGTTCATCAAATCCATAAAATCTGGGTGACTCATCTGACTCAGTCACAACCTTACAGTAGAATCCATCTCAAAAGCTAGATCAGTCCAAATCCAAATTTCAAAAATTTATGAGCTGCTACACCAGCTCTCCTACTAGGCTAACCACCAAAATCGCTTCTGGAACCAAAACAATATGGAACTCAACTCCAGATGCAGACAACCTTCTGATTACCTCAGTAACTCCTACTTCCCATGAGAATCCTCAGTCTCAAACAAAAAAAATGTTCAAGAGAAAATTTCCCAACCAACCGCAAGTCACTTTTGCGATCCAACTTAATTCGGATTCCAAAGAAACTGTCCTCTCTTTACCAATTAGAACAGCTCTAAGCTTTTCCAAACAAGGTTAATTCTTCAAGAAAACTTCCACCAACTGCCCGGGCTACTGATAGAAGAACCAATAAGATTTCTGAACCATTGGAGAAACAAGCCACGCTGCTGCTTCCAAACTCTACCTCAATGATATTGCAAAGGCAAAAGACCTTCTCGTCAGCACACCGAACACTTCGAATTGCATTGCCACCACAGCTAACCCAAGACTTCTAATCCAAAGGCTTCTGCAAAACCAAAACCATCAACATACCACACAACGAACCTCCGAGATGGCAGACAACCCAAAAGAAACTTGGGCTCCAAACCAGGCATCAACATCTCGCTCTCCTTAAAGGATGACAAATGAGACCATGCCGAAGCGAAGCAACTCATAGATCTTAGTCTCATATTCCAGAACAGCCAACCTCCATGCTAAAGATCCAAACAACTTCTACGCAGACGGATCTTCCCTGTGGCAGGTAAAGAACACTCCTCAACTACTTCTAACTACTTCAAAAGAATACATCTTCGGAAATATCCATGGATACTGCATCTCATCACGTAGTTATCAAAATACCATTACTTACTTCTGCACTTCCGACAGATCCAAACTCAAGAAAAATTCGCTCACCCAAGTGAAATCCAAACTTACAACTCAAAGATAAACTTCGAATCTGGAAAAAGATTTCCTTCGGATATCAGAGAAATCCTTGTTCCAAACTACAAATCTCACTCGAGACGATATTAGGTCTACAGTCTCGACAAAAATATCCAACCTCAACATATGGACCTCTTCCATCAGTGGTAATCGTGTTACACACACACCACTACTCCATCTACCTTTAAAACTCATGTTGGAAAATCCGAACAGATAACCCAACAGATCAGGTAGATATATATATATATATATAAATTACAAGTACGCTCTCTCAAGGAAGATACCACTACAGAGCCAAGGTATTCACTCAACCTAATGCTCTGATACCAAATGTGACGACCAGACTTCCTAACTCCAGGAAATCGCATCATCTTGAAGAAAGAAAGGGATAGAAGAAGAAAGAAAGAGAAAGAAGAAAGACAACAATATCAGAGAACTCACAGCGGAACGAATAAAATATAATATATCACATAAAATATTACATATTATCATATTTCGTCAGAGTACACAACTTATACAACAGATATTAGACAGTTATAATCTTCTGTCTAACTATACAATTCAAGTACTACGGATACAGATACCAAACAAACACAGCGGAACCAAAATATATCTACACGTGGAAGCCTCCTGCTCCATTACTCCTCCAGAATTCGTCAAGCTAACCTGAATTACTTGACTACTCATACATAATATGAGTACCCAAGAGTTTAATAAAACAGAAAATAAACACTCGGGTCAGACAGGGGTCTGGTGTGAGTAAACGGGTTAAAATTGCTTAACTTTAGAAAACCTTTAAAAAGAAAAAGTATCACGTAAGACTTCCCACACATAAACATGAAAAAGTTTTTACCTTACGCTAACCAAAACATTTGATAGGAAATCCAATGATATTATAATAGTGTCTAGGGTTTTCAAGTAAATATGAAATAGCCGAAATTGTTACATTTATTAAATTCCAGCTACTAGCCACAAAAGGGGGTAATACAATCAAAACCGTAGGGTCTTGTAGGAAGAATGGGTTTCCATCAATGGCAGGGCTACTGGGGTACCGCCCGTCACAGTATGTGGCCTAGATCAACGTACCGAGGAGTAAGCCCGCTCCCCTGCAACACAAGGCCGGGACCATTACTTACTGAACAGTCCCAAACAAGACAACCCCGGCGATTGTCCGGAATTCAACCGCCCCACACAGCCGAATAAAATGGGACTTCTAGACAGGGGTAAATTTTGCTCTCCAGTGGGAGCTACCCACGAAGCCTTGCTGCACCTCCCCTGTTTTAGCCATTCCCGGTTGATGAGGCTTGAGGCTGCGATTACCTTTATAGGACACATCTCTTAGAATGCTCATCGTCCGCCTGACGATGTTCTGAAAGCATTCAATCCATACAAGTTAGTTCTGGGTTCGAACGAAACCGAAGACACTATCTCGTTGTACTCATTTTGGAATCACCCTCAGAGTCAACGACCATAGCCCTTGCACTCTAAATCTCCATCTCGAATCTATAAGCAGTATTCCGTCAAACTCATTACGGAATCACCCACAGAGTTATACTGACGTATAGCCCTTACACCTCGAGTCTTCACTTGCTCCACTTGGATTCACGACCTAACGTTTAATTGGAATCGATGTGGTTTTCGGATCCCAAATATGGAAACTCGATCCCGGTCTCACCGAAACCAAACGCCATTTTAATGTCCAAGTTGTACTTAAGGGTTTAACAATTTACTTATATTCAGGATGATATATAAACAGATAGATGAATCACATTATTACAGTAGATAATTCATATCAAACATTCATCTCACAAAGAAGCATATCACAAATATCAGAGATATCCAAATCATCTAATATCAACCAATCACCCAATATCAATCATCCAATATCATTCAACATCCAATATCAATCATTCAATATCAACCATTCAATATTAATCAATCACCCATAGCAGAATTGATTAACTCTTAATTAACTTAATTAACCTCTAGTTAAATTAATTACTGTCCTTTAATCACTAGGATTATCTTAATCCTGCTTTATTGATTTATTACAAATCGAATTCATTATCATCTCTTAATGATCTTCCTTAATTAATCTTCTTTGATTAATTATCTTTTAATTATATTCAAGTAATTATCCTTAACCATATTCAGTAATTAACCTTTAATTACTATCATTAATTACAACAATTAATGATCCTTTAATTATTAATTAACTATAATTAATTACATTAATCCTTGATTAATTACAATTAATTAATCATATTTAAATTAATTACTTTAATTAATCAATCTTGATTAATTAACAAATGGTCCTTATTAATTAATAATTAATTTAATTAATTAAATACTTAAATTATAATTAATCATTCATTAATCATAATCAGCAATTAACAATTTGTAATTACTTATCTTAATTAATTAACTTCTTAATTAATTAACTTCTAATTCAATTATATTAATCCTTGATTAATTACTCCAATTTATTAATCCTTAATCACTTCATTAAGTAATTATTAATCAATCTAAATTAACAATTAATCCTTAATTAATTACTTTATTAATTAATTACAATTTTAATTAATTACACTTAGTAATTAATCTTAAGTTAAATTCAGTAACTAATTAATCATATTGATTAATTAACTAAATAATTAAGCAATTAACTCTTAATTACTTAACAGGTAATCATCTCTAATTACATCCTTAATAATAATTCTTAATTACTCCCTTAATTGATTACTTAACAATAAATTAAGATTATCATTAATAATTCTTAATTCATTAATTAATTAATTAATTACTTTATTATAAATTAACTTCAACAATTATATTAATCAATTTCTTAATTAATCTCTTTGGTGATTATCCAATAATCACTTCAACTTAAATTACTCCCATGGGTAACCTCTGCTAATACCTTCCATAATTAATTACTTCCATTCTTAATTATGTTCAAAGATTAACTCTTGATTATTTTATTAAGTAGTTACACTTAATTAATTCATAATTAAGTGGTTATTTAAAAATAATTAACTAATTATTTAAAATTAATTAATTAATCAATTAATTTCTTATATTTAAAAATCCTTAATTAATTAAGAAAACATTTATCTTAATTAAACTCTTTACTTATTAACAAATCATGTTAAGTATTCTTAAGTTAATAACAAGGATAAATCAACCCTATTTATCTTCATAATTAAATTATTTGAATTAATCAAATTTTTAATAACTTAAAATCAAATTATTCTATTTGGATATCAAAATAATAATAACCTTATTTGAAAATAAGAAATTTAGAAATTAATTTAAAATCTAAAACACTTATATCTTCTAATTCAAACTTCTTCGTTTTGAATAAAATTTTGAAACTTAAGTTTTAAACATTATTTTAAAACTTATCTTAAAACTTTGATTTAATATTTGAATTCAATCATTACCCTTTTTAAATTAACATTCAAAATTGAAGGAAGTTAATTATTTCAAAAGAACTCATTTTAAACAATTTTAAATTAAAATAAATTCAATCAATACTTTTTAAAGATTGATTTACATTTTAATTCAAAACAACAAGTTTTAACTTGTTTTCTTTATAAAACTCAAGCTTGGTTTCGATTATTCAAACCACAAATTAATTTTGTAACTTGACTTTAATTGTACAGAATTAACAAAACACAGCAACCCAAAACCCGAGACTGTCTCGGCAAAAACACGAGAACTACTCCGAGAAAACCCCCAGCACCATACGCTTCGAGTCGCCCCCGATACTTACACGCATCCATGCCTGAGAGAAATACGTATTCCCCAAAAAAACTCCAGCTCCTCATTCCGGTGCACACTAATGTGCACTGTGCACATGCGCGGCCGCCTCCAGCCAATCTTGAACGTCGCGACCATCGACGTGGGTCACGAAAATGCACGCGAGCCCAAAATTGAACCCAGATTCAATAATTCATGTTCGAATCAAAATTCGAACCTCAAGCTCGAAATTGCAGAACTGCCGTACCCAAAATCCAATGTCTCAGATGAACCACCACCACCAGGAGCTCCGGTAATCACCCCCAAGCACCGTAGCATCACCGTGCCCCCTTCCATCAACTCGCGATCACCCCCGGTCCTCCTTCCATGACGCAAAAGCCAAGACAAACATCCGAACCCATAAACCAAAATAAACCCTAACTTCCTCAAATTCGAGCAAATCATACATAGAAAAATTTATTCAACATTTTTCCCAAATTCTACACCTCAAATGCTACCTTCAATCCAAGTTTCAACTCGAATCATCGAGTAGTTCGACGGCAATCACCCAAAAACTCAGAAAAGTACAAACCCAAAATTCACCATAAATACCCAATTAAAATTTATGATTTATATACCTAAATTCGTGATTTACCATCACGATTAAGTGCATGAAACTCGTGATCGAATTTTAGACAGTAATTTTTTTCCCAAAATCTTAGTTTTACTATAAAACTTTTGTTTATACTTATCTGTTGTTCTAAAAATTTTGGTACTATCTTTAAAATCTTCATTTTTCATTTACAAACAGATTGTGTTCATGCATACAAAATTAATATGAATCAAATTGGGAAAAATTTGGATTTCCTAAAATAAAAGACACAGTCTTCTTCTTAATCAAACAGAGCATATTCATCACATACACAGTCAAAGTTGTATATAGATAAAAAAAAAAATCAATTCACATGCAACAAGATCAGTATTCAACTTGACTGTTTTTAAAACCAGTTTACTCACCTTATATTTTGCAGAGCAATTTTTGATTCCAGGCTTGAACATTTATTTGAAAAGCTTTGATATGCATGTTGTTGAAATCCTTAGAAATGCAGGTTGAACTCCATTTTGAAGTGCAGGTCAATTTTATGTTGTAGGTTTGGAAAAAATGCAGTTTGAGGCTTTGAAATTCCAGGTTGAAGATGCATGTTGATTTACAGTTGCTCTTGAAAACCCTTTTTGAATTGCAGGTTTTTATTTGAATTCAGCTTGAATCTTGATCCCTTTGAAATTGCAGATTGAATTTGCAGATTTTTAATTTGCTCTTGATTTAAATTTCAGGTTTTTGATATTTTCTGGTTGCCATTAGAATTAAGAAAAGAAACAATAATGAAAGTGTTTGAGAAAAATTAGTTTTCTTCTCCAGAACATTTACTAAAAATTAAAATAGGAATGTTGCCACTTGTTCTTTAATTCAAACAAATGTCATTTGCATGCACTTCTCAATTTACAAGTGTTAGACTCTAATGTATTAAATTATTTAAATTATAAATGTATTCATAAATTATTTATATGTATTTATGAAATGTTTATATGCATTAGTGAAATGTTTTTATGATTATAAACCTTTGGATTTTAATAAATACAAGTGTGAAATCTTTAAACATGTATCTTATTAGCATTTTAAACAGAAAAGCAAAACAAAATGTTTAATCTTCTTAAACTATCATATTAAAAAAAACAATTTTATATTTGAAACAAACTGAATTAAACTTTAAATTAACTTTTGAAAAATCTTATTGAATTTAAAACAAAGCTTTAAAATTGCAATATTCATTCATACATCAATTATTAATAGATTAAATAAAATTTCAAAATAACTCAAATTATAATATATACAAACATATATATTACAATTTGAAAATTCATCTTTAATTTAAAACAAAAGATCTTCTATTCACAATATATATCAAATATATATATTATAAACAGAATAAAATTTCATTAGCTTTTGAAAAACAGTTCTTATCAAATTTTGCCAGATTAAAAATTTATTAACCTTTAAAGATTACATTTACCAATTTTAAACTAAAATTATAAAGAAAATTTATCAAACCAATTTAATTATTATTACAGATTATTAAATTCGTATTGCCAAAAATTCCGGGTCGTTACATTTACTTTATAAATATAACTAGATTTTCTTCTTTAAACAAAATACCAAATCATCCTTTAAATAATTATTACGATAATAGATTAAACAAAACACTTACTTTGAAATATACTTTAAAACATTAACGTTAAAAGTACTTAAATAATTTGTTAAAAATACATACTATATGAATATTTGAAAATAAGGTTACTTTATAAAATACAAAAGCTATATTTTCACCGTTAAAACAAAATACTAAGTCACTCTTTTAATATAATAGATTAAAGGAAATACTTACTTTAGAATTTAAATATTAGAAATAATAAATTTTTCCAAAACTTGCTTTTTAAAACAACTTTAAAACTTTTAACTTATATTTAAAAATTCACTTTGAAAACGTACTTGGTTATCCAGAGAGAATTTCCAACTTCAATCACTTAAATCAATTTCCCAAATTGATTTTCAATTTATTCCATTCTGAAATAAATTTCTTTACTTATCAGTTCATTTCCAAATTCAGTAGTTATGGACTTTATTATTATTATTTTTATTACTTTTTCTTCTTTATTCTTTCAATAATTCAAATCTTAAATTCTAAATAAATGTTTTGTTCTTTTCTGCATTTTAAAATTCATTAACTTTCTATTTATTTAAATTCTCCTTCCCATATTCAAGATTTATTTATTAAAATTTTAAAGTCACTTTATTTCTTTTCCAAGTCATTCTTAAATTTATTCTATAATTATTTTACTTGCAATTTCACTTCTTTTATTTCCATTTCCAAAATCAAATTTTATATTTTTGGTAATTCATTATACCCAATTATATCAACCAAGCCATAACATTCAATACTTCCACATAACTCATTATAGAATATCCAAAAATCAGAACAAAGAATATTAAATAATTTAAATAAAAGTTGAGGGGTCCAGTTGGATCCCTCCAGCCTGTTTTCCCTGCATCCATAGACGTTAGCACACCATAAATATCAATCCCCAAATATACCATACTATAACACATCAATCAATTTAACCATTCAAACAATTATTTAAATTTGGTCATTTAAATTTGAATTTGAATTTAAATTTAACTGAGTGAGATTAACTCACCTTTGGTTCTTGTTTTGCAATCCGACCCAACCCAGCTTGCTTCTATCAAATTTTGACCTTGTATAACAACCATACAATTTATTACACTTTGAAATAACTTGAACAATTTATTTCCATTTTATAAATTTTCTTTAAGTGACTAAGAACAAATTAATTTCCATAATTCATTATTTAAAAATTTCACTAGTAAATGGAAATAGGTATATATGTGTAGTTATTAATATTTTAACTTATCAAACAATTTATTACCATTAAATAAATAAATCAACTAATCCTTAAATTTTACAAATTTATTTAATTTCCTTTTGAAATTACAAAAATATGGATTACATAACCCATACAGATTTAAATCTATTTTTATAAATTCTATAACATTTTAAAATCATATATATATTTTTAAACAAGTTCATTTCCTTTAGAATTAAACTAAAGATCTACCCTAATTCATTATTTAAAATAACTAGCAAGTTAGAAATGTATATATATCTATATTGTTATTATTTCCTTTTATTCAAAATTCAATCTGTATATGTATTTTTGCATAAACATATATTCATTTTCATGTATATATTTAAACAGAAATGGTTTTATCTCTGAAATATTTTAAAATTTACTTTGAATTTATAAAACAATACCTTACTGCTCGATGAACTCGACCAGACCATCTCGTCAAACCCACGATTCTCGCGCTCCACTGGACTACCACTGCCATCCTCGAGTACGAGCATCCATTGCCGTCGTCTCTTCCAACCCACGCGCACGAAGACGAGGAGCCCTCCATCGTCGTTCTTGTCGCAACTGAATCTCGAATCCCTGGCGACCACCCACAACAAGGCCCTACCAACCTCAAAGCATCGAAGCCGAACCCATTCCTCGCGCACCCTTTCCAATTCTCGAACCCTAGTTCGAGCAGCTTTGAATACGATTCCCTAAACAACTGTCGCGTCCCCCATAGCTCACTCAAGCTCACGTGATTCACTCGATACCCCTTTGAAGTTGCGTAAATCGTTGCGACTTCGAACCCTAGCTATCTTGGGCGACGGCGATACAAAGTCTGCCATCAACTTCTTCCACGCGCGAAATTCTCCCATGCTCGACCTCGATCGAAATCGTCCGCCCCCTTTTATCGTTTGCCATTTATTTTATTTTCTTTTTATTTTTTTTATTTAGCCGATCGATTTGAACAGAAGGGTTTGGCCCTATTTTATTTCTTAGAAAAATGAGAGGGATAGCAGACGAGCTTATCCTTTCGTTCATTAGCTTATGAACGAAGCCTCTTCATCTTCTTTTTTTATTATCTCGGTTTGAATTATTTGATTGAATCTCGTTTGGTTTTGCAAAAGAAAGGGAAAGGGTATGTTAATTATAGCTGAGGGGTGTCGTGCTTCAGAAGACGAAAGGAAATCATGATTTGATTTCTGTGCGTTGAAAATATTAGCGTGACTAAGACAATTTGCTACAGTGACCACGAAATAAAAGCTTTAAAAATTCTGATGTGAAATTATTTTGGCTATGATTTGTATGGTATATTATTTAAATTCAAATCGTCTCAATAAAATTTTCAATACGTTTATATATCGTACGCCCACTCAACAACTCCAATCACTACAAAAATTGAACTCTGATAATAATACACTATTACGGATCCAATGGAACTGGTTTCGTCTAATTCTGAGACTACGCCTCGGAAGGCTATTTTTATATTCAATTTAAACGACATAAATTTCAGAACTGCACAGATCACTGTTAATTTCAATTTTAACACTTCTATTGTCTTTAGTATTATCAATATAAGTTTCACAAGCCTTCAATTTATTTCCAACAGGCTTAAAACTTCAGATTCAGCATTTTACTCAACTTCAAATTATTTAATTTAATAATTCAATTATCAAATAAATTGTGATATTCGTAATTCAAGTTAAAATTACCCTATTGAGTATTTAAAATTAATTAAATATTCCGATTTTAAATGCTCAAAAATTCTGGGTCATCACACCCACATTATTTAAGTGAAACACAATTCAACCTTTAAATATAAGATGTCACTTTTATATAGAAATTCATCAACGATAGATAACCACATAATCACTGTTCAAGACAAACATGTCATAAACATCTCACATCAGAAATATCAACCAATCATTCATAATCAAGATTTATTAGTCACCCATTACTAATTAAATCAACTTAATTACTTTAATCTTTTTTTTATCTTGCTTATTTATTATAATAATTAATTACAAAATATTAATTAATCATCCCCTAATTATCCTCTCTAATTACATTCAGTAATTAGCCTTTAATTAATTTACCACATTCATTAATCAACCTTGATTAATCACATTCCGTAATTAATTATTCTTAATTACTTACATTAATTAATTAACCCCTTAATTAATTAATAAATCCTTTAATTAATTACATTGAATAATTTAGCACTTAATTACTTCCACTAAGTAATTATTCACTAATTACTTTCCATCAAGTAATTACCCATTGTTTAATTACATCCTGTAATTGTCCATTAATTACTTCATTAAGTAATTATCATTAAATAAATCACATTTAGTAATTACCCCTTAATTAATTACATTAATTATTCTCTATTAATAAATTTCCTTAATAATTAATACTAATAAATCAATACCTTAAATTGATTTCACAAGCTATTAACTAATTACCTTTATAATTAAATTAATTAATTATTCCTCTAACCGATTACCTTAATCAGTTAACCATCCTTATTAAATAATTTATACTTTATTTAATGATATCATTTAAATCACCTCTTAAAACACATAGGAATTTACCTACTATAAAATTACTTTAAACAATCAAATTTTATAATATTTTAAGACCTATTCCTTTTGATAATCTTTTAAACTTGATTTGTTTATCAACTAAACACATACTTGTTACAGGCCCGAGCCCTAATTATCATATACCCGAGCCAACCCATAATCTCTGCGTGTAAAACACGAGAAACTCTCGTACCTCACCTGCTTCGCATCATTTTGCACACAATACGAGATTGAACCCGAGGGAAACAACTTCCTTCCCAAACTCTTCCTCACCTGATACGTCGTGCACGCATGCATAATGCACCGTCGCTTCGCTCATTACCGATCACCGTCGCGACTTCCACAGGTCATCGCCTTCCCTGTCGCCCCTCATGAAACACCAGATCGACGAATTCGCCAGTAAAACCAAAACGAACCAATCGATCCTAAAACCAAAACCTCCTAACCAACCTAAAACTCCTCGCCGGCGGCGACCTCATCCACCGGAGCCCACGCTCCTCCGACCAAAGCAGCATCACATACCCTTTCGACATTTCCACCCCTCGCGATAGCTTCCGGTTTCCTATCCATGTCGCATGAAGCCCGACAATGTTGTCGACAGAAACATGTACCTAAACCCTAAAATAGATTCGGCTTCTCTGATCAACAGAAAAATTCCAGGCTAATTTTCATATGATTATCAACCTCTAAGCCACCTTCGAAAGAAACCCCGACCACCCTAATTTTGCCGATCGCCAGAAAACACTCGAAACCCATAGCACATTCAACCCTTGATTTCTCGAGATTTACTAACTTAAAAATCATGGTTTTGCTTTTAAAAATCCTAGATTTCGAAATCAAATTCGACTATATACTTAATTTAAAGTCGAATAATTACTATTATTAAGATCCTACTGTTCTTCTTTATTCTTATTTAATCTAACTCAAATTTTTACCTAGAAATTCTTTTTAAAACTTATAATTGTTATTCCTAACAAACTTTGTTTATATAACAAATGATTAAAATGAATTAGGGGAAGAGATGTTTAAAATTGGATCAGGTTTGAAAACTGGATAACCAAAACAGAGTATTGATTTGTATTTTGATATGCATACCATGAAATCATATATATATATATATATATATATATCTTCATGTAATTTATATAGATAAACATGCAAATTTACTTATCATACTTTATTCCAAGAATGGTTGCATGCAACAGGATTTAACAGATTAAAACTTAGTATACTCACCTGTTTTGTAAAAGTGGAGAAAAGTTTGGCTTTGTTGATCTGGATTTTTGAATTTTTTTGTTTGATGATTATCTACACTTTGCTTTGTAGCTGAATCTTGAAGTTTTGTTTTCAATCTGCATTAAATCTTTGCTTGATCTGCTACTTGTTTTGGTTTGATAAATTGAAAAAAAATGCTTAATGTTTTGAATCCTTTGCTGTTTACAGGTTTGCTTCTTTACAGGGTTCTCTTCTTCAGTTTTTAATTAAAAAAAAGATGATAGAAGGTTTGAAAAAAAGGAAGATGCTTTGGATTGTAAAGAGCCTGGTTAAATTTCTTTGATTTTATTTACATTACAAATTGAAAAGAAAACATATTGGCCATTTGTAAAATTGCATGGTATATAGGTTACAATTGTCAAATAATGAATATATTGTTACAAATGTTAATTCTATGTATTATAAAGCTTATAAAATATAAAACCTTAATCATATTTTTCTTATGTTTATAAATTTTGGGTTTTATGTATTTAAATTATATATAAACTATACTTAGCACATATGTAATTTAGAAAGGAGAATATTCACTCTTTGATAAATTCTTGTTTAAATTTTATACTTAAGTTGTCTTCTAAATTGAAATTTATACATAATACTAGTTGTTAAAAATGTCTAAAACAATGTTAAATAATTTTCTAATTTACTATAAGATTCATCATTTTAATTCAACTATTATAGTTTCAAATCTACTTATATATATCCAGACATCTTTAATTATTAAATTTTATTTGTTTTAATTTAAAAATTATTATTATTTTAATAAATTAAATTATGCTAATTACAAATGAACAGATGTCAAAAATTCTAGGTTATCACATAAGTTAGAATGTTTAATGATTAATCTTGTACATTAAAAAAACTGTCAGTTTATGTCAAGAATAAATAATCATCAGTTGTTTAATTAAACTATTAAGAGTATTGACTCTATAATATGGTACGATAAGCTAACCCGAAAAGGATTCCAAGTAAATTATCAAAATATGATTTTGATAGTTATATCCGAAGGGACATGACTCATTGGCTGTAGATGTGTCTTTATGAGAAAGACAAATGCAGTTGAAATATAGTGAGCTACATTGATAAGAATATTACCGTGAACTTCAATTGTTGAAATTCACGTAACAGATTCATCCTTTGATGTGCTCAAGTTGGTTCGGATTTTACTCATAAAATTATGGGCTGATACGACTTTCTGTTTTGATATTTATGTGTTGAAACAGAAAGTTCTAAATATAATTTAGACTAATTTGTTTGCACATAACAACCAAAGAGTCCAAATTCAGTGGAAGCGATATTGAGTTTGTAGGTTTTCGAATACGACCTGAGAACGGGTACAAAAGTATCATCTGAAAAGCATCAAAATTAAACAAATGTTTTGATAGGTGTATCAAGTAGCTTGATTATCAATCAAAATGTAGAGGAAGCATGTTCTTACAAGAAAGAAATTTAAAGGTTAATAGACACTTCTAAATCATAAGTAAATAACACACTATTATTTTTTAAAGATGTACTTGTGTTAAAATCAGTTTTAGTTGTTTTAATACTCAACTTTGGATTTGATGCCTTTTACAGTAAGTATAAAAGATGTTGGAAATGTCCGAAAACGATATGCAAGGATGCCTTATTAAAATGTTTAATACAGAACATGTAAGATGGATTCTTTATGCATTGACAATAGGAATTATCATACTTGTTATATTGTTTACGATATCGTTATTTGTTTATGCATTTTATGCATGAAGAAAATATCAAATTCAAATTGATATCACTAAATGATAGTTTGAAGTGTTCTCATGTATTTACCAAATACTAGATAATTATTTACAGAAACAATGAATACCTTATGAAGGAGTGTTCGAACTCAAAATTCGTAACTGATATTGAGCATAACATGTCAATAATAAATTTAAGTTAAGAATCTTTAAAATTGGAGATGTTCCTAATAAAAGAATGTTGCTGATTCAGTGAAAATTGCTAAGTACATCGTCTTGAATAGTGCAGCAATAAAAGCAATGTATATAAATATAAATGTAATAAATTTATGACTGAGCTGAGAGTGTTTCCAAATGTTGAGAATCTCATAACATTGTTATATGATAACAATATCACGATATAGTTCATAATAGAAGTTAGAGCTAAGTGGAAGTCAAGAAACATACTCTAAATTGTTTCACATGACAAAGGTAGTTTATCAGTGTCGGAGAGAGTTGATTGATAAAGTAGATAATTGAAACATAATAACCTGTTCACTGAGGGACTAACCCAATTGATTTTGAGAAAACCGATTGGAGAAGTTGGAATAAGAGTCCATAATTGACTACAAGTGCAAGTGGAAGATTGATAAAGTTAGGGGTATGCGCTTGAGACAGTATGTAATTTATTACATATATCTAGCTAGATAACCAATTTTTTCAAAATAAAAGGTGTTTTCTTTTTATTATATACTTGATATAATATGTTATATTAATCAATTAATTTAATTAAAAGTATATTTAATGGAAAATTCATAAATGGTAAGTTTTATGATAGTAGTTACGTAGTGTTGTAACCGTGAGTAATTTATCATAAATGAAAACAAATATACCATTTTAAATGTTTCTAGTCAAGGTGCATCAAGATTGGATATCGATGTATCCGTTGAGACTGTAGTACGTAACGCTCTCCAAAAGTCGGGTAGTGTACTACTCATAGTTGCAGAGGGCACCTAGAGGTTATGTACTGATAGTTATTTGATAACTATGAAAGGACTCACTCGATAGTTTTATGTTGGTTAATATAACCAAGGTCAAACAGAAAATATCGCTGTGGCTAGTTTACACAGTTCTCTCGACTTGAGAATACCATCAATCTTCAATATGAAAGCTCCGCTTTAATTACTGTCAAATCATGGTACGACGTCCACCGGTGACTATAGTTGGGTCGAGTGGAAGTATTGCAAGTGAAGCACTAATCAACAGAGGATTCGTTTCCCTTCTTATATGGGGTTAGTAGCATGGTCAACTCAAAGTCAAAGTCTCTGGCAAGTGTATTTCGGTTAATAATAATTGTTATTATTGAACCATAGATTTTTCGTTTAGACTATAGAGTTAAATATGGACGATATTGGAATTTTGACCATTATCAAGTTTCATAAGTCCAAAATGGTATAGTTTTAATGAAGAGAATTGATGTAAATAAAGGTCACAACTGAATGACGCGTAATTAAGTAAGACTGGATTTTACGAAACTAATTAAGCGATAAATTTGGCTAAAATGTCACACCACCTACTAGGTGACGTGTGAACATTAATATTCGAATAGTTCGATATTAATCGCTGACCAAATTTACACCAGACGAGTGACATAACTGAAAAGATGGATTCTCCTTTGACCAAACAATTTAATTACTTTATAATTGTCATAAATTAAGTAGTATTTATAGAATATTAACTATTAAATTTGATTATGATTTGACAAATAAATATTGCATAATATATTTATAATGACTATAAATATATCAGTCAATATAAGATATCAATAAGCGATCAAATTTGATTTAATTATGTAATATTTTTATTTGGGCTTAATTAGGTTTAAGGTCGATCATAGAGCCTGTTAAAGTTTGGCAGCACATATGGGTCTAGATGGCACAATTTTGGTAGAAAAGGGCTTTAGATGACTTAGATTGAAGGAGAAAGAGTATGAGATTAGATGTAACGACCCAGAATTTCAATCATTTGAATTCGTATATTTAATTGATTTTAAATATTCACAAGTTAATTTTAGGGGCATTTCACTAGAAGGACAAACTTTGCAGTCCAATTAGTTTCTAGGAAACACGTCCACATAAATTAATTTCAAAGCCAAAGTCAGCGGAATAATTACTTTTAAGTATAAAATCAGCCGTACAATTATTTTCAAGAACATAATTTCAATGGTTTTTAGGCCTTAGAAATTAATTATTTTGCATTTTGTCCTTATAAGTAATTATTTCAGCTGTGTGTCCTAAAAACTAATTGCACTTGCTAAAGAGGCCCTTGTGGCTAATTTCCACTTAATTTTATAAGTTGAATAAATTATATTTCGAATATCTTGATTTAATTGGATACTTAAATTATTAATTTAATATTTGAAATTACAGAAATAATTTAAATTTGGATTTAATGTAAATTAAAATGATTTATAACGTTGAAATAAATTCTATTTAAATTATAATGATGTTAGAGAACTTTTGAAATTGAATTAGAAGTTAAATTACAGAAATTGAGTATTTTAATATTTAATTAATGTGTAAAAATAGCCTTTTTTTTACAGTCTCGGTTTTCAACGAAACCAATTTCATTGGATCCGTAATGTTATAGTATTATAGGATTTCAAATTTCGTGTCAATCAGATTTACGGTTTAGTCGTGGCAAGCTAAAACGCGTAGAAATTTGTTTAAGTGAATTTTAAATTTAAATAATTCGATTTGAAAACCTATCTTCCAAATACGATCGAATTGGATCTCGATATATATTCCATTGTGTTCGGAATAAAGATAAAATGTTATAAAAGCCAGACGGCGTGCTTCGTTTGGAGTTCGAAAAATTTTCGGATGAATAGTGCGCGAAAATTTTCTATAAAATGACTTGTTTTTTTTTTCTATTTTCAACAAAACCTAACCCTAGAAGCCCTAGCCGCCGTTTTCACTTTAATGGTCAGAATTTCATTTCTTTTCTCCTCGATTTCTTCAAATCCATCAACCTATACAAAAAATTATCAACTACAATATTGTAGAGGGTGACGAGATCTTCAACTTCAACTGTATCGTTTTTAGAGCTACGGATCGACGGCGATTTGCATTTGAACGCCATTCGTTTGAGCACAATTTTCAACGCAAATACGAGGTCAAGTTGAACATGGCTCATGGCGAATGGTAGGTGAGGGCAAGGGCTTCGAAATGGAGCTAGCAGATCAATGTCTCGATCTAAGGAGGTGGCGCGTTAATTCGATGAAATCGGCGGCTATTGGGTTTCTTCGAACGTGAATTTACGATGGGGAAGAAGAGAGATCTTGCGGCCAGATATCATCAAGGAAGATCGTGCGGCTCTGATTTAAAGCTAGGTTTTGAAAATAAAATTTAATTTGTAATTTATATATTATAATTCGTATAAACTTTAAAACATCGTAACTTCTTCATACGAGGTCCTTTTTGACGAAAAAGGTTGCGTTGGGTCCGTATTGACGAGCATTACATTTTAGAGTTGGTTTGGAGTTGATTGGAGCTAGTGTAAATTTTGGGTAAAATTAAACGCTCGTTTAATTTTATTCGAAATTAAACACTACAACTGCTATTGAAACCAATGTGAGTACAACTCACTCTTTCTGACTCGCTGATATTTCTATATAAGTGAGGATAAAATTATTCTGTGAGGATTGATGATTGTTTGTATGTATGTGATATATTACTTACATATTGGTTGGTATTTGGATATATTCCTGTCCATTGGAGCAGATGAGACCCTATACGTTCCCGTGTATAAGCGGATGACCCTTTTGTACGCGCGTTTGCCTCGAAGCAGACATTGTACGTATATTCTAATACGTATATTTTTTGTAGGTGACAGGTTGGAGGGATCCAACTAGATTCCTCACCATTATTGGTTTTATTTACAAATATTATGATATATGTTGTTATCATATGATATATGTTGTTATCATATGATATATGATGTTTTGGATGTCGTGATTGATGTATTTAGTGTTGTTGCAGCATTGGGCCTATTTTTGAAATTTTAAAATTGTTAAAGTGATGATTTCCAAATTAAAAAGAATTTTCAAGTGATTTTGGAAAAAGATTTTTATTTATTTTGAATTGTTAAGGAAACGAATTTATTTTAAATAGATGAAGGTTATAATTTTTATGTTATAAAAATTATGATTTTTGTGAAATATGATTGAAATGTCATTTTTGAAATATGGAGTTGACTATTTTGTAAATAGTTTAAATTGAGGTTTTTTCATTTATTATAAACGGTATATATATAATACTTATAAATTTAATATTTTATAAATCAAAATGATGGAATTATAAAGGAGTTTTGTAAATGTTAAAATGAAGTTAAAGATGAATTTTATAAGTAAATAAGATTTATACAGTTATGAAGTTGTGAAGTTATAAAAAGAATGATTTTGGAAATAAAGAGATTTATAAGTAATTAACTTATAAATTGGATTTTGGCATGTAAATGGGATATAAAACGGAATTGGTTAATAAAAGGATTTTATAAGTGGAAGTTTTTATTAAAATATAAATGGAATTTATAGACATTGTATTATAACTCCGAAATCAATTAAATTAGATAAGTTACATATACAAGTTTATTAAAGGAGATATATCCACAATTTTGGACGGTGGATAATCCTTTAATGAATATATAGAAGCAATGAATTTGGTAAACGAATTATATCCACGATTTTGGACAGTGAATTATTTTTAATAAATGTGTAGAAGTAATGAACGTGGTAAATGAAGTATATTCACGATTTTGGACAGTGAATAATCTTTTAAAATAAATAAATATTTTGGAAAGTGATATTTTAAATAGAGTAAAATGGTTTAAAGATGTTTTAAAAATGTGTTAAGTATCGAATAAATAGATTTAAACGTTCATTGTTGAAATAGACGTTTTCGAGAAGTAAGGAAATGATGGACTATAACACTGTTTTTATAGTAAATGATTTTTGAAAGGAAATGTTTTATATATTATATGGGATTTATATATCTATCTAATTTCGAATCCATAAACTACTGATTTTGGATTGTCGTAACGATGTTTTACGCAACATCCGTTTTGACCCAAATAAATGTATTTAAAGAGAATGTTTTCCTTAATGTTGGGCGAATTCTCACCCAGAAGATCTCTAGACCAAGAAGTCACAGTTCTGCACGAGCTCGCAACCTCCACCTCGTCCGACAAACACAAGACTTAGTATAAACCTAGAAGTCCATCCTCATTCGGCCCCATAACCTCATTCGGCCCCTTCCATTCGGCATATCACATCCGGTAGCCGGACCAAACACCACCGGTCCAAGCAAACAACACCGAATCGACCTTCTCCCCAACGTGCCACAGAACCAAGCCTTGCCTCCACAGCCGGACCAAACAGGCACCGAACAACACTCACTGCCGGACCAACCCTGCCACCGAACCACCTACATAACCGGACCAAACGACCACCGGTCCACACTCATTGCCGGACCACGCCTACCACCGGACCAAGCTCCGTGCCGAATGACCTCCGCCGAACCAGATGATTACCAGTCCAGATTGCTTCAGCCCGGGCCCACCAGCAGTTATATACTTCCAAGACCCCTGCCCCCTACCTCATTCTATAAATAGAGGGGCAGGGGTACAACAATGGCAGACAAGTTTGAGAGCTCAAGCAAGGAAGGAACTTTCAAACTACTTTCATATACTTGTATACGAAGCATTGTACTTGTAACCTGAAAGAAAGAAGATAATAACATATAAAGTGGACGTAGGCACATTCTGGCCGAACCACTATAAATCTGTGTGTCTTTTACATTTCAGCCCCTACTTTTTTCATATTTACATACTCATCTAAGATCATTGAAAATCACATATAATCAACTAAATAATACGACTTGGAGGTGTTTGTCCATTTTTTGTGCAAACATTTTTGGTGCTTTCACTGAGAACTGAACTCAAGCTTCATCTTCTCCCACTCAACCTTCTTCCTAACAACATCGCTCGTTGCTAGAAATCATGCCTTCCAAACAGAGAAGGGATGTTAACAAAGGAAAGAACATCGCAACTAGCAGCCTCCCAGATCCAGCAATCGCAGATCAGCCCACTTCAACAGCAGTACCAGATGAAAATCAGGAAAATCCAACTGGTCCCGCAACGGAACAACCAATCACTAGGGCAGATCTGGACAGGGTTGTGGCTGAAGTAACTAACCGCTTCACATCCCAACAAGAAGCTTTGGTGGACCAACTCATGTCACGCTTAAGGGATGCTGAAGAGTCCAACCGCAACACTGAATCATGGGGTGAATCCCAATCTGGAGGATCTCGGAGGCAACAAAGGTCTTCCCTCTTCGAAGAAGCTATCAACAGGAACAACAATGATAGGGGCCGCGCCCGGACTCAGCCCGAATTCCGACTCGAGGAAGCCCTTGGAACCGAACCCAGCGGGGGAGGCACTAGGCGAGGGTCGGATGTAGCTGAGCCAGTCATGCCACCTAATCATAGAAACCCCGCTGAACGGAGCCGAGCTAGAACCCAGCCCGAAGTTGACCCCATGGATGTGCTCGAAACAGAACCCCACAGGGGAAGATCAAGGCAGGGGGCAACTGTAGCTGGTCCTAGCATGCATCCAAGCAGCCAAAGACAACCACTGGATAATGATAGAAGTGATAGACTGTACCATCCCTACAGGTCATCTGGACAAGATAGATCCCGCAGGGAAGAACCAAGCTCATTTTTGTCCGCTCCAAGTTCTGACGAACGAATGGCACGATTATTCAGAGAATGTGTCCAACGGGAGCAAAGGGACCGGGGAATAGGCGCTAGGGTCACTAGCCCCTTTACCCGAAATATCGAAACTGCCATTACTTCCCGGGAATGGAAAATGCCAACCATGGAACCTTACAAAGGAACTTCCGACCCCATCGTACACTTACAGAGATACACCCAGCATATGCTCATGAGTGGAGCAACAGAAGGAGTATTATGCAAATGCTTTCTGCTGTTCCTAGCAGATCTAGCTACCTCCTGGTTCTGCCATCTACCCCAAGGATCCATCAACTCATGGGAGACATTGAAAGAAAGGTTTATCAGCCAGTTCCGCATCCATGTGGAACAGCCCAAGGACGCTTATTCTCTATCCAATGTCAAACAGAAATCCGGAGAGACGCTACAACAATATCTAACCCGGTTCAACGCCGCAGCGGCTGCAGTTCAAGACGCCGATGAAAAGCTCACCCTAATGGCCCTCTGTAGTGGTGTACACCCAGATACCAAGTTTGCTAGAAGACTAACTAAGGAAAAACCACCTACCTTGCCTGATTTCTTCCACGAAGCAGGAAAGTATATGAGACTTGAAGACGCCGCCACTGAGAGGCAGTCAGGACAACAGGGTAAGACGGTTCAGGACAAGGTTCCCACTGCGGCTAAGGACGCTCGAAGAAATGAATCTAGAGACAATGCTGGGGGCAGGAAGGTTGAGAAGCGCCAATATCGACCAGGACCAAGATTTGACTCCTACACTCCTTTGAATGAAACAATCGAAAACATCTACCTAGCCACTCAGGGCGAACTCGGATACAAGCGCCCCCCGCACAAGAAAGAGTCAGATAACGCACTCAAGTCCGGAAAGTTCTGTCGCTTCCACGAATCCCACGGACATGACACCAATGAATGCCACCATCTCCGGGATTTGATCGAAGAACACATTAGAAGAAGAAGACTGGAGCGCTATGTGAAAGGTCAGAATAGGACTCCAACTCCTGCCAACTCAAAGCAACCCCTCCCAGAAGGAGGCGGAGGAAATCGCAACAATCACAACACCAGTGGCTCTAGTCAAGAGAAGATAGTGGTCCTTACCATCTCAGGAGGACCACACATCGCCGACAGAAGTTAGGCAGAGATGGAAAGGTACGGCAAGTCACTTAGAAATGCTGAAGGCTATGTTAACTCCATTACGGAGGAACGCCACCCGAAACGAAAAGAAAACGATGATATTGTATTCAGTAGGCGTGATTTGGAAGGAAGGCAGTACCCACATATGGATCCCATGGTCATCTCTGCCTGGTTCGGTCCAGCTAAAGTTTTTCGGATTCTAATAGACACGGGAAGCTCCGTAAATATCCTGTTCAAGCATGCTTTCGACAAAATGAAGTTATCAATGAAGGATGTGTCTCCCTGCGACAAACCACTGCACGGTTTCACTGGAGATGCAAAAATGCCCCTCGGGCAACTTGACCTCTTCGTCGAAATAGGAAGTCATCCCCGCTCCGTGGTGCGAAAACAAACGTTCGTACTAATAGAGAACCACTCGGCTTACAACGCCTTCTTGGGAAGACCAGCCTTGTCTGACTTCCAAATTGTCTTAGCCCCCTGGTGCCTGAAGATGAAATTTCCAACGGACAACGGAGTAGGAGAAGTAGAAGGAGATCAAGACGCTGCTCGAGACTGCTATGTAACTGAGCTTCGCAACAACCGCAGAAAGAATAAAGGAAAAGATGCAGAGACTACTCTCTGCATGAAAAGCTTGGAGGCATAGCAACTAAAGAAAGCCCCTCCTCTTCGATACACAAGCGATCCCTTCAATGAACTAGACCCCAGGGATAAAGAGGAGGAGGCTACCGTCGAGCCTGCAGAGGCTATGGAATTCGTATCGGTAGATAAGCATGATTCAAGTAGACTATTAAAAATCGGGTCTCAGCTGAAAACGGAATCGAAGGATCAACTCATTGACTTTCTCCGCCACAACTTAGATGTATTCGCGTGGACCCATGCCGATATGACAGGAATCTCCCCAGACATAGCGTGCCACATGTTGAACATCGATCCCACCAAGGTACCAGTAAAGCAGAAAAAGAGGAGCATGGGGGCAGAGCGATCAGCAACCCTTGATGAGGAAGTAAAGAATCTACTTGCTAATGGCTTCATACGGGAAGCCATCTACCCAGAATGGATCGCTAACCCAGTGCTAGTAAAAAAGGCCAATGGAAAGTGGCGAACATGTATTGACTTCTCCAATCTGAATGACGCTTGCCCAAAAGATTGCTTCCCACTTCCCCGAATTGACCAACTCGTAGACAGCACAGCTGGGCACGAACTCCTATCTTTTATGGATGCATACTCCGGATATAACCAGATCCCCATGCACGCTCCCGATCAGGACCACACTAGCTTCATCACCGACCGCGGATTATATTGTTACAAAGTCATGCCTTTTGGACTCAAAAATGCTGGAGCTACCTATCAACGCCTCGTCAACAAAATGTTCGCAGAACTGATAGGACGAACTATGGAAGTATATGTGGATGACATGTTGGTAAAGTCCAGGAAAGCCAACGACCATGTAAGCCATCTGGACGATATGTTTCAGGTACTTCGCCGATATGGAATGAAGCTGAATCCTCTAAAGTGCTCCTTCGGAGTATCATCGGGAAAATTCTTAGGATTCATCGTCCACGCCAGAGGAATCGAAGCAAACCCTGAACAAATCCGGGCTTTAAAAGAAATAAGGATACCTTCCACTCGAAAAGAAATGCAGAGCCTAAACGGAAAGGTGGCCGCCCTAAGCAGATTCATTTCCAAGGCAACTGACAAGTGTGTCCCTTTCTTCGAAGCTCTCAAGAAAGGCAAAGGGAGGTTCGAGTGGACCGACGAATGCTTAAAAGCCTTCCTCAACCTAATCGAACACCTTCAGAGACCACCGGTACTCTCAACTCCAAATGAAGGTGAAGTGTTATACCTATACCTCGCTGTATCATCTCATGCTCTAAGCGCCGCCTTGGTAAGAGAAGAAGACCGCACACAACGCCCGGTTTACTTTGTAAGTAAGAGATTTACAGGGGCAGAGGGCAGATATCCTAAACTTGAGAAATTAGCATATTGTTTATTGATCGCGTCACGAAAACTGCGACACTACTTCCAGTCTCACTCCATCAGGGTTCTAACCGATCAACCACTAAGACAAGTGCTCCATCGTCCTGACACTTCTGGGCGACTCCTCAAATGGTGCATCGAACTAAGTCAGTATGATATCACCTACCATCCTCGCACCGCTATCAAAGGACAAGCCATGGCTGATTTCATTGCCGAATTCACTATCAACGAAGGCAAGGAACAATCCGAAGTAGCAAAAAACATCAAGTGGAACCTCTTTGTAGACGGAGCATCGAACGAACAAGGCTCGGGGGCAGGTATTGTGATCATCACCCCCAGGGGAAGAAAGTTGTACTATGCATTAAGATTGGAATTCACGGCCACTAACAACGATGCTGAATATGAAGCAGTAATAGCGGGATTGGAACTGGCCCTAGAAATTGGAATCAATTCCTTATGTACTCATAGTGATTCTCAGCTTATCGTAAACCAGGTACTAGGAGAATTCCAGACTCGAGGAGAACGACTCACGGCATACCTAAAGAAAACCAAACTGCTGCTCGATCAATTGGACCATTATCTAATCAAACACATCCCTCGAGAAGAAAACCAAGAGGCAGATGAGCTTGCAAAGCAAGCTAGTATGAAGAACAGCACTATTTCCGGAGCACTAGCAATCTCAAGGCAGCTAGCCCCAAGTTTCGAACAAGTGAATCTGATAACTGCAATCGATGAAGGAACCTGGATGACTCCTATCCGGAAATATTTGCAAGATGGCATACTACCCGACAGGCGTGACGAAGCCAAGAAGATCTTGAGGAAAGTTCCCCACTACACAATACAAGAAGGCATCCTCTACCGGCGTGGCTTCTCTAGCCCCTTATTGAGATGCGTCGCCGGAAGGGAAGCCAAGGAGATATTAACAAACATCCATCAGGGAGGATGCGGAGATCACACTGGAGGACAGACTTTGGCAAGAAAGATACTCCGATATGGATATTACTGGCCCACACTAAACAAAGATGCCCTAGACTTCGTTAAGAAATGCGACAGATGTCAGAAGTTCGCCAAGATTCCTCGACTGCCCACAAACGAAATTACTCAAATGACCAGCCCTTGGCCCTTTGCTGTATGGGGAATTGACTTAATTGGCGAATTGCCAACGGGCCGAGGCGGAGCCAAATACGCTATAGTGGCAGTCGATTATTTCACCAAATGGGTGGAAGCGGAACCTTTAAATAAAATATCTTCAGCGAAAGTTATCAACTTCTTGATCAAAAACATTCTGTGCAGGTATGGAGTCCCACTCAAGATCGTATCCGACAACGGACTCCAGTTTGACAGCGAAGAATTTGCCGACTGGTGCCAAGAGCATGGAATTCATAAAAGCTTCTCATCAGTAGCTTACCCTCAGGCAAACGGACAAGTTGAAGCTGTCAACAAAATTCTCAAAACCCTAATCAAGAAGAAACTTGAAAAGTCAAAAGGCGCTTGGGTGGACGAACTTCCTACGGCACTATGGGCATACCGCACATCTTTCAGAACATCAACGGGACATACTCCTTTCTCTTTGGCATATGGATCGGAGGCAATGCTCCCAGTTGAGACTATTGTGCCTTCCCACCGTAGGATCCACTACAACCCAGAAGAAAACGAAGAACTCCTCCTCATGTCTTTGGATCTGATCGAGGAAAGGAGAAACGATGCAGCACTCAAAGCAGCAGCTCACAAACAAAAAGTGGCAGCACTATACAATTCCAAAGTCAAGCATCGCAGCTTACAAGAAGGAGATCTTGTCCTCAGGCGAATCTTTCCGCGCCCCGGGGCACTGGACCCCATCTGGGACGGACCATATGTAATTCATAAAGACCTCCACAACGGAGCTTACATTTTGTCAACAGTGGACGGAGAGGTGTTCCAGAGGGCATGGAACATCCGACACCTCCGTCGATACTTTTCTTAACTTGTACTGCCCATATGAAGTGAATTAACAAAGAGAATCAGTGGACGTAGGCATTTCCGTGCCGAACCACTTTAAAAAATCTTGTCTCTTTTTAACTTGTTCCTTTATGTCTTGGCTGCTCGTTAAGTTTTATCCCTTTCTGTTGAACAAAATCCTATGGCATCTCCACTCAAGACGCACCACGGCCTCATCTGGACTAGGCCTAACAGGTACGCTACGATTCTATGCACTCGCCAATGAGACACTTTTGCTCCAGCATCCCTCTGCTGCGGGTTAACTCATTGCGCGCCTGCCCTCAAAGCCAACTGTAATGAGCCGATTATAAGTCATCATAAAGGCCGACTATAGCCGATGGCAGCTCATTACGGCGTTCGGCTCGCCGGCAACTGTGAACCTACTTTAAGCCCCAACATAAGGTGTGGCCAGCCAGGGGTAGTTCACGGCCAACGGCACCCACGCTAGCCGGCCACGGTAAATCGAATAATACCCACGATTACGAACCATAATGGTTCGGGTAGTTACCGTGCGCGATCTCGGCTTCGATGTGTCTTAAGTGCGGCTGTGGTAAAAAAGAAAACTCCCCGCGGAGGCGTAAGATGGGTGACAAATGTCTCCAAGACCCACAGCTAGGGAAAGTGACTACAAAACCCGTTTGCCACGAACTTAAGCACATCGACGGCCTTCCGTGACTGGAAGTTTTACTTTTACTATATTTCCATTTCATTTAAATACTTTTCTCCTATCCTGTATAACAAACTCTAAAGTACAGGAAACCGAATAGGAAGCATTCACTCATGAGGCTCTAAGCCTGCGTACTGGGTGGCAGGGTACTCAGCTATATCCGTGAACAGTTACACAAGACACTCAAAGCTACCGCCTGCAAATAAAACATGAAGGGCGGTACTCTCTTCTCTTGTACATAAATGCATAACTATAGCTTATTCATACACTGACATTGCAAAACATGAAATTATATTTCAAGCAAAAAACTTAACATCAAACACAACTAGAATCACAGGCATATACATAATTATACTTCTCACACGGCACATAAAGATAGCAACAACATTTAAACATGACAAAATCAGCTTATACTATGAGATCACACGAAGTTATTCTTTGCAAATAATTTTATTACAGTCGCATATCAATGACTAACGTAAACAGTGATAAAAAGAAACAAAAAGATGGCAGCTGCATCCACACTCCATCACCAACTCCCCCAGTCTACTTAGCCGCAGGATCAGAGCCCCCAGCATGTGGATCAGAAGTCCCGCCTGTCCAGTTCGGAAGAGGAATTCATTAAACGAACAATCAAGTTATGGAAACACAGGAAGAAAAGAAAGGGAAAAGAATAACTCACCAGCATCCGCCGCCTGATCCTCATCATCCAACTGCACGCCCGCTTCCTCTGCAGCAAGCAGCCGCATCCCCTCCTTCACCGCCGCTTGCTCCTCCTTTGAGAACTGAGCAGTAACCGCATCCAAATTGAAAGCCTCTCCGCCTTCCTTACCCGCGTTCACCCTGGCCTCCTCTAAAGCCTGGAGATACACCTTGGCCATGACCCGAGGGTAATCGTCCATCCAAGACAAGCCGCCCTCCTTCCAAGTGTGGAAGTACAAGTCTTGCAGCATCTCATCCATCATCCCCTCATTCTCCTCAAACTCCCTCACCCGGGCCTCAGAAGCTTGCAACTTGGCGACGGCGACGTCCCTCTCTGATTGGTATCTTAAGCAGTCAGCCTGGAGCGACCTCCTCATTTCCTCCTCCTTTAGCTTGAGGGACCTCCTCATCTCCTCCATCTCCTCCTTCAACTCGGCCTGAGCCATCTCCGCAGCCTCGAGCCTCCCAGACAACTCCTCTACCCGCTCGAGATCCGCATTTCGAACCTCATCCACCGTTGTGATAGCCATGTTAATCCGTTCCCTGCAGGCAACCTCCATCTTCCGTAATTCCGCCCTACTGGCCTTCTCCATGGTCTCTTTCAGCCGCTTGGAGGCTTCCTCATGCTGGGAAATCTGGATGGCTTGGTCGGCGAGCTGCTTGGCCTGATCGGCAACCTTTAACCTCAACCGAATGTTAGCACTCCCGATCTCTTCCCCGGCCTTGACCAACTTAGCATGATGCTCCATTAACTTCTTGGTCTCTGCGGCCACCCGATCGATATTAGCCTTGGCCTCATCCCCCATGGTGACTACCCGTGTAGTAAGTAAATCAAGATCTAAAGATTTGGCCTCGTCCAGCACTCTTACCATGGGGTTGCGGGGAAGGAGGTGCTCGCCCGTGGTCTCATCAAATGAAATGTCCTGAAAGCTTGGGTCTAAATCAGGATGGCCGACAAAAGGATCACGAGGCACGGGGCGAGGCACATCAGGACGCCTTATACGAATGACAGTAGGACTCTTGGAAGGAGGAGGAGGGGGGCCGGGCTCTGTGCTCTCCTCCGTAGTATCACGAGGAGGCTGAGTAGGAAGCTGCGAGCCAGGGGAAGACTCAAATAAGGAACGGCTCCGCTTCCTTTTCTGAATGCCCTCTTCGATTACCCCAAGAAGAGGGCGGTAATTGACTACATCCCCAGTGCGATCAGTAGAAGGTTTCGCGGAAGCTCTCCTCGACTTAAATTGTTCAAGGCGGTGTCGAACATCCGACGTTTTAACCGCCTGGCCTGCCCCTGGAATAAAGAACGAGTGTTACGAACATACAATAATCCGCAGTTCAAAAAATGTGCTAAGTTAAAAAGAAAGAAAAGTGGGAAGACACATCTATTATACAAACCCGGCGGAGGAGTGGGATACTGCAATAAGTCCTGGATCTCACCCCAGGACGGAAGTGAACCGTAAAAAATTTCTAAGTCCCTATCGAAAATGGAATCGGCAGAAGACAAAAGTTCACCTTGCATCGCCGGAGTCACCCTAGCTGAGGAACCCTTAGAGGATGGGTCAGTGCCAGCCACAGCTTTGCCGGTTTCCTTTGCCTTCTCCGTTTCCTTCTCCGTTTCCGACTCTCCCTCCGACTCCCCGAAGGCCCGACGGAGAGCCTCATCCAGTTCGAGGTCTTGCTCAGAGGTTAGAGCAGCAACACCACTACCACCTTGACCGTCGCCATCTCCTCCACCCTCCGACCCTTCTCCAACTTCGCCTCCTTCCTCCTCTTCTACACCTTCCTCCTCCGGGACAGTCGGGCAAGTACTTGGAGAAGGGCCATCAGACTTCTTCAGTTTCTTCCCCCCGACCACGGGACGCTCTGCGAAAGGCTCCCTCTTACCGCTCTTTACCGTAGCCCCCTCCTTAGCTTTAGCAGCCCTCTCCTCGGCCGTATCCCTTTGCTTAACCACGGACTGGTGCGGTAAGATCAAATTATACTCCAAGAGGGTTGCGTTCCTGATCAAGAAAGAGGCCGACCGGTCCCGTGCCGGAATAGCCTTTAGTTCAGCAGCCATTCGCACTAAGGAATCGTCCTCCACGACTGCAATACCACCTGTCGCTAGCCAGAAATAGAAGCACGTCAGAAAAAACACTACAGTCAAAACACATGAAAAATATAAATGAAATCAATCTTACAGCCGGAAGTGAAAAGGCGAAAAGAAACAGCATCGTCCTTGACGAAGAACCACTCTTTCTTGAACATGGTAAACTTGGAATACAAGTCCAGGACTGGTTTGAAGGGCACGGCCGCTTCCAGGCTAATATACGGAGACCCTTCTTATAGCCTCTCAGGTTGTACAAATATCGAATTTCCCGGTTAGAAGGAGGACGCCCGTACCTCCTCTGGAAGATAACAAAGAGGCTCACCAGGATGGCATAAGAGTTAGGCTGGAGCTGGAAGGGAGCCACCTTCAAATATGTAGTGAAGCTTACTATCCAAGCGTTGATAGGAGGGATAGCACCACACATGCAATGGTATCTACTATAAGCGAAGTAGCCCTCGGGAGGATTATATGGCGTCACTCCATCTCCTGGCAGCAGCATAAGAGCCCTATCTATCCCAAAGGAACGGGATATGACGTCGAGTTGCTCCTCTTTTAGGGAGCTAGGAAAGCAATCAGGGGGGGAGATCAAAAGTTTCTGTGGACCATATCCATCCACTAGAGACCTTGGAATAGGTCGATGTTGCCCGGATCCTGGTTGGACTGGGGGCAAGGAAGAAGAAGGCTCTCCTGTGCCTCTAGACTTCTTCCTGTCTGATCGTGTTTCCGCTTTGCGAGACATTTTCTGCAGCACAAGAAAAACACGGCGTTAGAGCAAGCAAGTATCTAAAGAAAGCATATAAAAGCATAAGATTTCGCTCAAGATTCAAATTCCGAGTCTCATTCGGTATATGCCTCATCCGGTAGTTCCATTCGGCATTATAAGTCATCCGGTAATACAGTGCAAGCAAACTCATTCGGCAATGGGGCATGGTGTTCATTCGGCACTAAGGCCTTAAGTTCATTCGGCAAACTACGACACCTCGCATACATTCGGCACACAGAGCCATTCGGCAATAAGGGCATTCGGTAATAGGGTGCGTACCTGATTCGGTAGAGATTTGGTTCGGCAGACAATTTGGTCCGGTAAGTCAGTCGATTCGGCTATCTGGTTCGGTAAGGGAAAACCAAGGGGGGTACGGCCTCTATATATAGGCGAACTCAGGGCCGCCGAACCAACTGGTTCGGCCCACCGGATAGGAACAAACATACCGAACCAATCGAACACCGAATGAAGCCAAAAGCCGGATGGGCACGACCGGACCAACACAAAACCGAATGAACTCTCTACCAACAACAACCAGGGAGTAGGGGCTTGCAGAGCGCCTCATGCAGATAAGTACCGAATTTCGGAACTAACTAAATAGAATAAGGATTATGGTAACGATGAATAAGTCGTAAAACTCTCACTAACACGGATTAATCGTTCACGCGTGTATGCGACCACGAATGGTCCGTAGGCACGCTCTGAATGGTTATTAGCCCTATCGTCGTGGGAATTTACACTTTGACACGCCTTTTTAAACTCATAGGTGAAACGGATGTTTGATTCTAATAATTACGAGATGGCTAAGCTACTTACACATGTACGGAATCGCGAACGATCCCTAGGCATGCTCTGAGCTGGCGATAAACCATCTTGACAAACAATCCAGGGACCCACTCTGACATAAACCTGGCATCGATGATGCTAAGCCCCCTCGGGGCTCACTCTCTCATCCCGAACGGCACAGTTCACTTCATCTCAAATATTTCGATCATGAACGATCGTTATTTGGAATCACCCTAAAACTGTAAATTTCTTTGCAGGACATCAACAGAATACGAACGTCCAATCCCTGGCGTTATAAAGCTAGTCTTCCAACCACAGGGAAAACAAAGCGCGACACGTGCGAGCACGTGCCCCACTTTGGGGGGCAAATGTTGGGCGAATTCTCACCCAGAAGATCTCTAGACCAAGAAGTCACAGTTCTGCACGAGCTCGCAACCTCCACCTCGTCCGACAAACACAAGACTTAGTATAAACCTAGAAGTCCATCCTCATTCGGCCCCATAACCTCATTCGGCCCCTTCCATTCGGCATATCACATCCGGTAGTCGGACCAAACACCACCGGTCCAAGCAAACAACACCGAATCGACCTTCTCCCCAACGTGCCACAGAACCAAGCCTCGCCTCCACAGCCGGACCAAACAGGCACCGAACAACACTCACTGCCGGACCAACCCTGCCACCGAACCACCTACATAACCGGACCAAACGACCACCGGTCCACACTCATTGCAGGACCACGCCTACCACCGGACCAAGCTCCGTGCCGAATGACCTCCGCCGAACCAGATGATTACCAGTCCAGATTGCTTCAGCCCGGGCCCACCAGCAGTTATATACTTCCAAGACCCCTGCCCCCTACCTCATTCTATAAATAGAGGGGCAGGGGTACAACAATGGCAGACAAGTTTGAGAGCTCAAGCAAGGAAGGAACTTTCAAACTACTTTCATATACTTGTATACGAAGCATTGTACTTGTAACCTGAAAGAAAGAAGATAATAACATATAAAGTGGACGTAGGCACATTCTGGCCGAACCACTATAAATCTGTGTGTCTTTTACATTTCAGCCCCTACTTTTTTCATATTTACATACTCATCTAAGATCATTGAAAATCACATATAATCAACTAAATAATACGACTTGGAGGTGTTTGTCCATTTTTTGTGCAAACACTTAAAGAATAAAATATATATTTATTCCGGATTTAAGTATATGTAACATTTTCTAAATGTTGAAAATAAATTGATTTGTGAACTGCTTATTATTAAATAAGTATATGGAAATGTTTTCCCAGTGTTGAAATATTGAAATGGTTTTGAGAATATATCTTCTTAAAGATAATTTGAAGTGGCTATTTGACAAGTGATTTAATTAATAAAAGATTAATTTAAAGGGCCCAGTGATTGCTTATGGAGCTAAATATTTGGTTGTTTTCTTTGATGGTTAAATAACCGACTATCAAATTTGGCCATTTTAGTTCCTCGACTTGATGTGGGAACTATTTAATTGTACACTTAGTACGTACTTGTCATTTTTGTTGAGGATGTTGATTCATGTAGTGTGGAATGTTACTCCAATCTATCGAGCTTCCTTCTTGGCTCGAAGGATAGCAAGTTGAAAGTTGGAGATGTAATAAGTCTATGAAACTTAATTTCTGTGTGAGGTTGAGAAACGCATTTGCGTTGTTGGTGCGAAGAGACCGGGATCGGTTTATCCAAAAACCACTTCGGACCAACGTATATGCGACGATTGTGCAGGTTGCTTGTGAGATCGTTTGGGGTCAAAATCTCATTACACATATAGTAGCAGTGGTCTCTTCATTATGAAATATCCAATGCAAGGATTATTCGCTACTAATTCTAGGGATTTCCCGACAAGATGTGGTAGGAAAGTATCTTTGGTTTGTCCTATTCATGGACAACTTGTATGGATGTTTGTCCGACATTGCATTTCTAAAGATTACGTACATTGGTTTTTACAAACGTACATCGGTAGTGGTGGAGAAGGCAACTTCTTCTAGCTTAACACCCTCCTTGAGACGTATGAGCTTAAGGGTTGTATTTTTGTAGAAGACAATTAGTAGTCAACGGAAATGGCCGTGTGACATTCAAAGTGATGTGATTGTGATTTGTGAATGGTAAGTCGTTACCTCAAGCCTCATCAACCAGAAATGACCAAAACAGGGATAGATGCGGCAAGGCTAAGTGGGTCGCTCCCAAGTAGGGTATGATCGTCCTCTTCTAGATATATCTTTATACGCTATGACATCGTGTATCTGATTATTATGGTTTTTATGCTAGAGGGTCCTCGGTAAAGGTCGATAACGATCGGAGGATGATATATTCGGTACCATCTAGTTATAGAGGTGAGTCGGTCTTGTGTTGGTAGAGGATCCTTTGTGATGGTCCTTAGTACATTCTTCTAGAGATGTACTACCGGAAGGTAGTCCCTTCACCTAGTCGTTTGTATGAAAATCCAAACTCCACTACGTACATGCCATTTTGATTGTATTACCCATTTTGGGCTATATGCTGGAATTTAATCAATGTAACAATTTCGGCTATGATTAATATTATTTGTATACTAGACACTAGTATAATATCAGATGATTTGATATGAAATGTTTTAGTTATCGTAAGATAAAAACATGTCTGTGTTTATGCGTGGACTTGTCTTACGAGATACTTTTGTTTTTGATAAAGGAAAAGTTTGACAATTTAATAAATTCAGTTGGGTGTGTTTCTCACGCTGGTTTACCAGATTTATCCGAGCGTTCTTCCCTTTCAATGCTCAGGTCAGACCGAGTATATTTACAGGTTCAGATTTGGTGCTTTTTGGAGCTTCAGTAGGAGAGCTGGAGATCTTCATTTACGTATACATGTATCTGTTTTGATTATCCGCTGCTTAGTTGTTGTATACTATCAACATTTTGTAAGGACAAGTTATTATAACTGTCCAGGCTGATAACTATTGATTGATTGTTGTCCTCTGATTGATGTATGTATATACAGTTTCTATTTTGTAAAGATCATTGATATAATATTATATGTTTTCCGTTGCGGTGTGAGATTCTGTATTGTTCTGTTTGGTTCTATCTTCTCTCTTTCTTCTCTTCTCTTCTCTTCTTCTCTCTTCTTTTCTTTCTCCTGACTTTCCGTCAGTCTGTGCTTTTTGGGTCGGACATGTGTGGTTATTGTCGATTCAAAGGGTACAGATTTGCAGGTCGTCACATTAGATCCACTTTTCTCTTCTTTCTATCCACTATATAAGCATCCCTAACCCTAATTAGATACGATATTCTGCTCTCTCCTATTCACTTACTTATTGGCCGAAATTATACCTTTGCTTATCCATCACTACAAGCTCAAACCAAATCAGATCTGCTCACTGTCCGATAGTTAAAGGTCAATGGGTCAAGGACTAGCAATTTGCTGAATTGGAAAGAGTTTCAAAGGGGAGAGTTTATCTTTTCAAGGTATACTTCAAGGCTTTGGAATTATGGTATGATTTTATAAGATTATAATTAATGATTTTCAATCTAATGTTTTTATCATATATGTATATACATATTATATTGTTAGTTAGGTGGGGATTTTGATATGCAAGCAATGTGTTACACATATATCAATCCATGCAAGGTATAGCATGTACTGATATATATATATATATATATATATATATATATATATATATATAATTACATATACATACACACACACCCTTATATGCTTATAAAATTATTTAAACAAAACTTAATACATGCATACATACATATATGTGTGTGTACACACACACAAATAATATTACATATATACCTACATATATTTGGACAACATATACTCGCATATTGGATGAGCTAACGTATTCGTTGCAATGTAAATTCCAACATCTATAAACGGGCATATTATACCTTGTACGAATTAATATGCTACACATGCACATACATATATGTGTATATGACACACACACACACATAATAACATAAATTAAATAAAATTATATCAAATTGTAAATTTAAAAAAAGAAAAGATTTTACAGGAAAATAGGAACAAGGACAAACTTAAAAAAAAATTTAGGCTGAACAACAGCAAGTTTATTTTTTTGGTTGAAGGACAATGTTAGTTGTAACTAGCATTTTGTATAGTGTAAAACTGAATACAATGATAATCACAACTAACATTTTGTATAGTGTAAAAGTTGAATATAATGCTAAATATAACAAGCATTTGTACTTCAGCCCAAAATAAAACTTCATGTCCTTCAGCCTAATTTTTTTCAATGTTTGTTTTTTCCCTAATTCTCTCAAGATTTTATTTAAATAATATTTATAAATATTCTAAATAAACCGGACTTAATAGGCCCAATAAAGATCCAATAAGGGATTTTTTTTAAATTCATGCATAACTTCCATTACGGGCTGGTCCAGTTCCAACATATGCATGTAGGCCCTATAAACATATATATCTAAACATATACTACCCAAAAACCACGAGAACTTAAAACTTCTTGAATTGAGGCATACCCAATGGGCATGTAATACCTCAACTCCAAAACAGACCTTCCTCAACGTAATCGCCAGTCCATCAGTCATAGCTACAGAGACCGATGACCTCTATTTACGACTTTATAATTCATAATTTAATTTCCATACTTCCAACGCATCTCAAAGACTAATCTAAGGGTTAACAAGCCCACCTCCGACAAACATATAGCTAACTAACCTAGCTTTGAGGTTTGTGTGTATCCCATACGGACTCTACACTAGTAGGAAGCGAAATCCGTCAGGGCATACCCGAGTCTTCACTACCGACTTCTCGGGACCGCTGGTGGTATAGCTTATATGCTAGCCCTACTACTGAATACCGCCCCAAGAACAATACTGACATAGCTCACCGACTTTTCACAGTTGAAATCTCGTTTAGACTAACCAAAAGTCAAGGAAAATGCCCATTTCAATTACTTAATTCTCTTGTTAGAAAGGAAGCAGAGCCCATTTCCTTAAAAGTACTAGGCCATTTAATAATTCAAAATTGAGACGAACCCTTGGTGTAATTTCCTCTACCTATCTACAAACGCATATCTCTTCCCCGTAAGTCTTATGATTAGAGATGTCTCACATCAGTTGTAAGTATACACAACTACCGGTAGCCTCTAAGTGAGGGGCAGACTTTTGTTATGTAACTCTCCTAACCTCGCATCCCAATACATTCTAAACCAAACCAATTATCCTAGACCTAAATATTGGACTAGGTCCACTAATTCTTGCATATCCTAAACGTATGATGAAGGCTATATAATTTCCTACAATGAAAATTATACTACTCCCTAGCATTTAATTCATATCATATACGCTTATTTATTATGTTCCATAAATGTCAATTGTCCATAATAAATGCTCATTATTGTTGTAATTGACAATTTATAATAACATTTATTTACTCATTCAAATTCATCCTATTATGCATATTCATTTCCCCATAAATGCCATATTAAATCATTTAACCAGTCTCATAAACACATTTATGTCCTCATTTAATTCATGTAACCCTCTATTAAATACACATTTATTGCCCTATTGATTTTGGAGTTACTATCTATTTTCCATCTACACCTCCTAATCCTATAATTTTTTAAGCTGTTTATAACTAGACGTCTTAATTATAAATATTGTGGATATTGACGTATATTCTGCTATATATATAGATGTGTGTGTGTATTCCTATTTCTAAACATTAGTTCCTAAACCAAAACATTCATTTCTACGTTTTAATTTATCAGAGTCATCCTTCCAAAGAAAAAGGATTGTCATTATAACTTTCCATAAATTAACCAAAAGTGAGACCTTTGTTCCATTTGAAATTACAAGGAATTATTTCTTTTCTTTTATCGAAATAGATAGTGCAAACTATGGGGAAGAATATCTATACTTATACATATCTCTTTTATTTTTGGTATATTCCTTATTATTTCAAACAATGTGCTTTTTATAAGTTTGTAGAATTAGATAGTTTATGGAAATATACGGAAATAGATACAATTAAATTATATAATGCTCCCAATAAATCAGAACATAGAAATTCATATCCTAAGTCAAATTAGGGCAATCTAAAGTAATACTAACATTTTACAACCTGACTATGAATCTGGAATAAACTTTACAACTTTATCACCATTTAACTTTAACAAATTTAGGTATTGATTTCAAAATTCTCAGATTAGGGTGTAAATAACATTCTTATTCCAATTACCTATATTATAGAATATGTAGGCAATGTTCCTATACATTCATTATAAACCTACAACTCATTAGACCTTATATAGACATAATAATTAAATAAATTTCAATAAATTTCAATGTTATAAGTAAATTGTATAATCTCTCACCCACCTTTCAAGCTTTCCAAATCTCCAAATCTGAATTCACCTCTTTTCTGGACTCCTTTTCCTTTCCAATCCAAAAGAATATATCTATACAAGATATATACATACTATTAGAATTACAAATCTGAGAAGAGATTTGGGGATAGGTGAAATATAAATTTATAATTACGAAATTTACCTTTTCCCACAGCATCGATTGCCTCCTCTTCTTCTCTTTTATCTTTTGCTCTTCTCTAATTTAAACACACGCGCATGCGCGCACACACACATATACATACACACATATATGCATACACACATATACAGTATTTTATAATTAATAGAAATCATATAGAATGAAAAATGACAAATCTTCGCTGCTTTGATCAGAAAATACAAGAAGAGAAGTTAGAGGTTACGCATGTATTTACAGACACTCGAATCAATTGTATCCGTTAGATTAAAATAATTAAATTTGGACCGTTCGGCCAAGGTTTAACCCTATCCGCCACTTCAGGACTGGTTGACCGCTCCCTTATAGGCAGCCGACCGGCCCAAGAGGGGGTCGACCGGTGGGGTTCCGCATTTAATATTATTATTTTCATTTATCGTTTTTAATTATTTTCATTTTGAAAACTTCAAATGCTAATAATTATTCGTTTGAGTTGCGATCGTAAAACTCCAAATATTAAAGTTGCTCATAAAATCGTCATGAACGCAATGGTGCAATTTTCATGGTCAAATTATAAAGTTTGCTCAAATTTTATTTCCGAGCCTTAATAATTATTTATTAATTGCAATTAATTTTACGGAGTGTTACAGCTTGACATTTCTCTGACAGACTTATGTGAGCTTGGTGACCAGTATCGATAGGTTTTAGTTGATGACACTTGGAACATGAAGTATTACTGGAGGCCTGGAGCTGCATCATGTTCTAATGGTAATGACTCCTCTTCGTCTAAGGGGGAGTAATCTGTATTTTGTTTTTACTGGACGAGACATTGTAGCGTCGCTCCCGCTTTGTACCGTGTCATTGTAGTTGCGAGGCATTTTTGTCTCATACCTCATACACGCACGCACGCACATACACGCACACACGCATACACGCACACACACGCACATATGTACACATGAGAAACGAACGACAACTATAAAACTGGCATGCCTTGGCAAAGAAAGGATATAGAACCACTCATCTAAAACGATGAGTTTTACCCAAAACTAATGATGGACACCGAAGTATCTCTCTTTTTTCTTTTGGGTATGTTTCCAAATGTTTAAATTTGATAGATGTATTGATCTCTGGTTGAACTCATTAATCCCCTATGTTTAGACCGCCAACTTCCTGTTAAAAGTGATGTTTTTACTTTCATTTTGTCATACTGGATATAATGATGGATTGGAGTTGATTAGAAAAATGAAAGCTGTCTTTGGTTTACCCTTTTTGGTTTTCGTCCATACAAAAATGTGCATGACACATGTAAATGAAAAATGGTCAATTTAGAAAATGAAGTTAACATACAAAATAGAAAACAACTTTTTTATTTTTTTTGTTTTGGGAAATAACGGAAGCACGAGAAACAGTTAACCTTTCCGTCGTCCCTCCATCCTCTTCGTCGTCCCCTTCATCTTCCTTTCACCCCCTCCGTCGTCCCTCCACTCTTCTCATGTTTCATAATTAATGTTGAAAACTCAAAACACAAGATACAAATTAAACCAAATGAGCCCGAAATATTTCGGTGGCCGCAATTACCCTAAGTAGGTCTAATCTTGAATTAGTTTAATGAATCTTAACAACATTTGCTAATTTTGAACTATTACCACGGGTATAACTTTTAAATAGTTAGACCAAATCGAATAATAATACGTACTGGAAAAATAATGCACCTCTAGTTTGAAATCAATCAGAAGTTATGGATAAAACAATATTTTAATCTCAAAATATTATACAATTTAATCTAAAATTTAAAATTTTCATAATTTATATTCATACAAAGTTTAACCTAAAATACGATGGTTCAGTTATAGTAATTATATTTTCTTTGAACATTTTATAGTAAAATTGCAAATCCCTCGCAAATGTACATAGATACAACTTATAGAACAATATGTTAACAACACATAATTTATCAATTTTTCAAACACAATGATGAGAATCCAATATAAAATTAAAGAAAAAGAACAAATTAAAATCGAATTAAACTTGATTTTAATATAAAAAATGCTATTGGGATCCTTCCTATCATCTTAAACCACAACATAGCACTAACCCCACACATAAATGAAAAATCTACTGGATCATAAAATAGTGACCCAATTGGTGTCACATGAATCTCAATAATTGAATTGCCGTTGATTTTAACCTTATGTAACACAGAAAGATTCAACGGTATGAATCTATTGTGTCACCAATTGTATTTTATTTTGTGTCCAAATTATATATGAAAATAGGATTGTCAATGGATATCCGAAAAATCAGAAATCCATCTGCATGCGCATCTGAAAAGCAGATATACATCTGATATCCCGAAAAACGGATGCGAATACGAAGACATCCGCATCCGAAAATTATCCATCCGGTTTTTATCAAGATTATAGTTCAAATTATATGTATTTTAGTACAGTGAAAGATATTCGTTTATTATTTTATTAAGTTGATAATTTATATTATATGCATTTAATACTTAACAACTGTTCGAAACTATTTATTATGATCATATTTGTTAATTTTTACCACTTTTATAATTAATGGGTTTGAAAAATATTTATATTAAAGTAAAATTTTCATTTTATAATTCTTGATTTATAGGTTGTTAACGGATAGAATAATTATCCGATATCCGTCCGTATCCGCGGATATCCAAAAATGATTTCGGATGCGGATATGGCACCATCCGCATCCATTGACAGGCCTAGTTGAAAACAAAGAAAAGTTAACAGCATCACAAAGACTTACAAACATACATGTTAATAGTAAACTTGATACATCCACATTCCACAAAAGAAACAAACAACCACTCATAATAAACACATAAAGAAAGTGGATCAGAACAGTAAGCTTAAACTAGGTACCAAGATTTGGTATACAGACCCCAGAGTCTGAGTTCTGCTGATCCTTCCATATTCTACCAGTAACTCTAAGTTTGAGCTCTTTCCTATCACCCCCCGAGAAAAATAATGCCATGTTTCTTTGTATTATGAGACCATCATGACTGTCACGAACTTTGCGATGGCTATCTCTTATACTTCTAGGTGTACCTTCCCATATTAATTTTCTACCGTTACCACCGACTTCGAGGCTGTAGCAGTATTTTCTGGCATCATTTTCGTCTCCCATGAACCGTAAAAATGCCATGTAAACTGGGGCCATTCCAAGCTGAAATGCCTCAAAGTGTAGGCAAAAGTATTTTCCAAAACAGTTGAAAACCTGCAGACAGGTGTATATAGAACTATGAGTTTTTTCTTTCCATCAACACAGACAGTTCAATGAATTACATATTATAGTTTTATTTCTAAATACCAATTAGCATGTAAGTGGAGCATGAAATCAATAAATAATAATTAATCTATAAGTTTAATATTAATATATAAATTACATATTCAAGTAATTAACATGTAAACAATTACATTTATAACAGATTACTGATTGTAAGTTTCTAGATATTCCATATATGCAATTGTATCATAGCTCATAGTACAGGCAACTCCGCACCTAAACATAGGCAACATACATTGCATGCCTTGTGCCTTTACCCCATACACTAATATTTATTATTATTTTTGTCTCAATAATTTTACGAGCATGAACATTTCTGTCTTTACTATGAACTAAGTTTATAAGGTTCAACGGTGTCATTTTAAAAAGCTAATTTTACACTTACTGTCATATTTATGTTATTACAGCTTTTAATGGTATTTTTAACCTACCAAGGAACTATTTGTGCTCCACTGATTATTACTTACTTTTCAATATGATGCAGCTGTCTTGTACGTGCGTAACAAACAATATTTTCTATTCACACAACTTATTTAACGTTTTTTAAATATATCTACAATTTTGGGTTAAAATCACACATGTGAATCAAAAGTAAGTATACACTAAAATTTCACGAATAAAATACTTGCATGTATTTTATTAAGTAGCTATCTAATATATGCTTCAAATTTCGATATAGAACTTAATCTGAACCTGCTTGCAGTAAGTAATAGAAATTTCCACACATCGTGCATGTCGGGTTTCTATTTTAAAAGGTGAAACCCAGTGTACGAGGCTTCCGCACAAAAACGGGCTCTGAGGAGGTCGATAATGTACGCAGCATTTCCCTCACATTGCGAAGAGGCTGTTTCCGAACTCGAACCTGGACGCCCAGATCACCATGCAGGTGACCTAACCGTTGCGCCCAGATCACCATATCGGGTTTCTACTTTAAACAACAAAATAGTACATTTGCTAACTAAGTTTTTTTATAAACACGGTTCATTAATGTCTACAAGTGTCGATCTCAAGGATCGAACTTATGACATTTAATCTCATAGTCTGAACTACCTACCGACTAAGTAAAACATGTTGGCATCTAACTAAAAGTTATTAAAATTATACATAATACAAAGGAGCGTTTTTTAGTTCAAAACAAAAAAGTCAACCGAACCAATGATTGCACTCCTCCTGAGATCGGTCATTTTACTCAAAAACAATCAACCAAAAAACCGAACCAAATAAGTTTGGTCGGTTTATTTAATTAATTGGTTAGGTTCGATTTTTAATTTCGTATTTGTTTGATTTCTGGATCGGGTTTCAATTTCTATTTTCGTGCTTGTTTGGTTTCTCGATCAGGTTTCAATTTTCAGTGTTTTAAAACCGGACTAATCAATTAACACAGCATAAAACTTAAGTTATTTTATTACCTTAACAATATTATGTTAGCAACAACACTAGCTTACTCAATTAAAGACAGCCAATTAAACCAACCAAAACAATTCAAATATTTTTTATTTGGTTGGTTTTAATATTGAAAAAAACAGTTTGATTTAGTTTGGTTTCTATTTGCGAAATGGTTACTTTGGTTTTAATTTTCTTTTGCAGTTCCGAACAAAACCAACCATTTGCTCTCTCCTTTAACTAGAAAAAATTTTGTATACGGAGCACGTGTATGTTATCTCTAGTAAACATTTGCTGACTTTTAATTAGAAAGGATAGCAATACTCTTTAAATAGTACTTAATAGTGGACATTTTACCTCAAATATCAACCTAACTTCCTATGTTTGATTTCATATCGTATTAGCAAAACTCAACAACCAACAAGCTACCCTCCCTGTTCTTTCCTCAACCTGGAAAAAACAACACATATATTCTAACATTATCTAACCTTTGCAAAATTCTGTAATTCTCATGTGCAAACTTCCAACTTCAATTTACTAGTGATGAAATTCTAGAAAGGAAAAGTCAGCTATTAATAATGCCACCAGATCGTAGTACGCTTCTCCAGGTACCATCCATAAACTTCATATTCATATATAGACATTGTTCTCGAACAAGAGTTCAGTGAATGGTGGTTCGATGAATTTGAGCTCCTAAACAATTTGAACGGTAAAGTTTGGGTTGAACGTTAAGTTTTTAATGTTTTTTATTAGTTACTATTAATTAAATAATTACTTGAATTATGAATTTAAAAACAATAATTAATAACCAGTAATCAGTAAATTATAATTATTAATTAATATCTTATAATTAATAAATAATAAAACGTTAGATAACTAATTTATCTAACATAAATTTAAAATTTAAGGTTGTATCAATCGTTAATAACTAATAATGTTGATTTAATATATGTAAATAAAATACTTAAATTTAAAAAATAATAATCAATAATAAATCATTCATATTTAATATTTATATTTAATAATGAATCATTTAAATTATATAAATAATAATCGATAACGTGATATTAATATAAGTAGTAACTGATAATTTATACAGAAATTTTGGCATACATCCTTATGATTATAAAAAATTAGCCTTGCGTCCTTCCCAATATTCTTTTATAAATTACATCCATATTTTCAAAAAAAGGTGAAATTCACGGGGGCATTTGGGTAACTTTACCAACTTTAACATTAACATGCACTCTTAAGGTATACCTCCATGGCTCATAACCGCTGTAATACACATCAAAGCAACCGCTTTTAAATTCGAAAACAAGATAAGTACAAAAGAAAGAAATTCAAAAAAAAGAGGGATGTAGAAAATAGTTGTTAAAAGGAAAGGATGTAAAACAAACAAGTATAGAAAATAGTTTTTAAAAGGGAATGATGTAAAACAAAATAAGTGTAGAAAAGAGAGATGTGTCCCTAATTTCCACTAACATTTATAATTAATGAAGTATAATTTAAAATAAATACTCTACACATAAACTACAATATTGTTTAAACAATTTTAATATTAAAATATTTATGTAAAACATTCTTTTAACTTAATTTAATTTATAAACAAAGAAACAAAATAAATAACTTTACATCCGACTGAAGGAGTTAAGTCAGATGTTAAGTATTACATCCTCTAAACCCCTTGAACTGTCCAATTTTTGAAGTTCAGAAATGTTGTTCACCATCCGAGAAGTAAAACTTATGTCCAATGTGCCTTTTTGCTTAGATCAAACGTAAGAAATTACGCTGAAATAAACGGTGTAGCTGCCATGTCCAATAACGAGGGATAATATAATATCCATGGAAAGTGGCATCTGCACACAACACTCGATGTGTCTTCCATACAAATCAACAATGACAAAAGATATGCATGACTGTTGTTAATATTCGAGGTCACAGCAATACACACAAACAGCAACAGCATAGATATGCATATCTCAGTCGACAAGAATATCTAAAACTTGTGATAAAGAGAGCTACTGCAAAGAGCAATACAATAATTATAGAAAAACTTATACTAACCGTAAGCATCCAGGTGGCATTTTCAACCTCTCTTGGATTAGACTTCACATATCGATGATTAAATGTGCATCCACTATGCATGTCAACTTTATGGTCGTCTCTCAGATGAGTAACCAAAAAAGGAATATCACCGACAACTGAGCATTCTGAGCCTGCATAGGGACAACTGTATGGCCTGAAATTGCACTGTTTTTCATGGTTTGGCTTACTGTAGTATGGAAATATCTCGGTACAGCCTAAAGAATGATATTTGCAAGGAAGCTCAAGTGATTCTGCAACCTTTTCCAGTGCTAAACAACGAATGTCTCCAAGTTCTTGTCTACAGGTAGGGCACCGGTTGTGAACTCTAGTTTTGCATGTAGAACACAATGTGTGACCATTGTGGCACTGTGGTAAAAGAGAAATTAAAAAAGAAAAAACAGAAGAAAACAGCAATGGTTTAGTAGAAACATTCAATTCAAATCATATGAATCAAATATGTTTTGTTGGTGATCAAATTATACTATTATTGAAATTCACATTTGTTGCCATGCAGAAAATAATAAAACATTAGATGGTTTGATCACATTCAATGCCAAATATAGTCAAAAGACTCAAAACAAAGAAGAAAGAAATGAATGAGCTGTAAAATAATTTCAAAAACACAATCATTCATAAATATATATTTAAAATTTTCAGAAAGATCAAATAAGAAAAATATATTACAATTAGAATCAGATATCATAACCACATACAAACACAGTAAAGTAGAAAAGGATGGACGTATAAACAATATCCAGGTGAATAATACGGGTTCCTCTAACATTTACATTATTTATGAAGTTGATGATAAATCATAAACATCTAACTGAACTTGGAAGATCGTGTGGTAGACTTTCAAATCATTAACAGACTCTGCATTGAAGGGTAAAAAACAGCATTGTAAAGTAACACCAAAACTCAAGGTGAAGACTAAAAGTTAAACTGTAAACTATATTTGAAAAAATCATTCATATATGAGGTATTAATGCATGAATGAAAGAATTCCACTTGACACACACGCACACGCACACGCCCCCGCCCCCGCGCACACACATATACATATATATAGACATATATATATATATACACACACACACACACATATATATAGACATATATATATATACATATATATATATATATGCACGTTCAATAGCATCATAAACAGTGCGGCATCCCAAAATCATCTTGATTTCCACCACAAGTTCCAACGTAAATAATAGTTCATTCTCTCTCTTCTCACTATTATTTGAAGCGGAACTTGTGATGGAAATCATGGGGCATTGGGGATGCTACTGAACGCTCCTCTGTCTCACACCACGCTAATAGTCACAAGTCCATTAGGTCCTATTCAACGCCACTACCTCATCCAAATGCAACACCACTATCACAACAGTTATTTATGACATGTCGAAATTGTCCTTTTTATCTTTTGTGCTTCTTTTTTCTTCTTCTACGTTATGGCTTCTAAATGCTTCCCTCTTGATAATTTAACATCAAAAATCAAACAAAAGAGTCATTCTTCACATTTTCAATTGATTTTGCAAAGGATAAGTGGCTCGTTAACATAGAAGATTAAGCTCTCTTACAGATAGTGCTGCTAATTGAGTAGAACCAGAAAAGTGGAAGAGGAGGTTTTTGTGTTTGTTTTGGGGGGTGGGGGGGGTTGTGCGGTTGGGCGACTTTTATACGAAAGAGGTATCCTAAGGTGAAGGTGTTGCTATCTGCAACCAACGTTGCTTCATTTCCTACTATAACTATAAATAATCAGTTTGTATATTTGAAATGTGCTATTGCAACTTTTATCCTGTTGTATGAGGCAACACTACATAACCATATCACACATATTAAATTCTATGATTCAGCACTAGGTTTACACTATACAAATTGGAACAAACTCAATCAAGCTTGGGCAAGTTACTATGTTTTGCCCACAAAATATAATAGTATCTATGCAATGCACCAACTAATGAAAATCACCTCCATAGGGCTATGCATGGGAAAAAGTCTTATATTTAACATTATGATGCACATTTACGTTTGTATGGAGAATGTAATAATGATCTAGGCCGTGAAACTGGATTGTTTGAAACTTGTGCAGTAAGTTGCTGAACCGTTCACTTGTCAAGTTCAACGTCAACACTCCAACCTAAATGATTGATTTAGTTATTTGAAATGAATCATCAATGAAAATTGATACATTTTCAGGACCTTTCAAGTTCATTCCAACTAAAATAAGAAGAAACAGATTTCAGATGCCATAGCATTTCAGAAACAAAACACCATAAGATTATATATGCAACTTGAATGCAAGAATATATTTGAACCTTCACAAGACACCACTCATTTGTATGTCAGATAATTAGCAAAGCAGTAACCTAATTTTTGTTTTCAGGTTTACTCTTAAACTAAATGATAAGTCGCATTGGGGTCATCTTTTTTTTTTTCCCCAGTATCACGGCACTTCTTAAACCTTAAATCCAATGAAACCACGTATCTATCTCGAAGCTACAAACTAAAAATCGTGATACATTTAGTGTAATCACATAACAACCTCGCCAGATTAAATCGCATAATTCAATGTTATTTGCATTAGTTTCCAGGCAAACTATACCTTAGTATTTTTCTACAATTATATAGATGCATTTAGCAGTGTGATGTATCAAAAATGAGAACCTACATAGCAGTACTAAAAAACAACAAATGCATATGGTAGTGCAAACTTACTAAGTGAACTACAAATACTACTTAAGAACTATGTATATAATCGCTATTTGTAATGGGTGTAATTTTAGAAGATGATTGATACTGTTAGCATTATAATTTGTAATATACAACTTTACACATGTAGCGTTGTTGACTAAAAATGACAAATGAGTATATCATTGTTAAAATCTGATATAAGTTTTGGGTCCATGGTGATGCATAAACCAAATTCTTGATAGTAGATGTACAATAGAAACAAAATATATGCTGCCATTAGAGTAATAAAAATGATGTCTTCAATTAAATTTGTAGACCCCTAATTTTACAACCGACGGTTGATGCTGTTAAAACTATATAACATTAAAATGAGGTCCTCCATTCATGCTTCCACTGCAAAACTCTATAAGATTAAGCTGACAAGGACAATTTCCAAATTTTGCTATAAAAAAGCAACCTGCATACAAAACCAGAATCCCCTATAAACTAACCTTCATTGATTTCAATTTCATCACCTAAGGTAATTGGCAAACAATGTCACAAGAATACAGACATTACTAAATACTCCAATTTAACACAGTCTGCATACTAAATGACCCAACTCGCACAACCTGCGAGGCCAAAATCTTGAAAATCCCTAAATTTCATAATAAAGAGAGCAACAAAATGACAAAATACCTGATGAATTGGTGGGTACATAGAATTGGTGCAAACAGGACATTCTAGAAGCTCGTGAACGCTACTCGCCGGTGACACGATAATACCACCACCAATGACGGCCGTGGCGGCGCCAACACTTCCGACGTTACCGCCTCGAGATTTGCTAGAGAATGGATGCTGATGGATCTCTTCCTCATCGACTCCATCAGATGACGATACGCACTCTATATTATCGGAATCCGAACGATCCATATCCATCCTTTAATATTACTGGAATCGAAAATTTACATAATCTTTCTAATTCCTTGGAGGGATTCAAGGAATAGAAAGATTGTGAAAGGAATAAGAAGGAATTCTTTCTTTGTGCCTTAAAAGAATAGAATAACGAAAAGGGATGGAGAAAGGGAAATGATGATGAAAGGAGGCGACAGAAGCAACCAACTACTTTTTCCTTGTTTTTTTCCTTCTGTTATGCAGGGGCCAAACTACATTCGTTTTTACGTTTTATTTCATTTTACATTGTACTCAGCTAGTGTATAAACTATGAATCCATTGGCGTTTGATATGGAACTGGTTAAAAAGGAGAAGTAATGGATTACGATAGATTCTTTTCTTATCTTTGCAAAGGTAATTTAGTTCAAAGGAAGTTTTTTGACATCGAGAACAACATGCACGAAAATAAATCAAAAGGACAAATTCGTCACGTGCAGGTCAAACTCATTGCCTTTCACGCCGTCCCACCCATAGACCGCCCTACACCTGGGCTCCGCCGCTGCTAACAACCATCGTCTTCGTATTAGCCACATCTTTAGCCTCCGTCTCCTTAAATCTAACCTTAAAAGACAAAATCACATCTTTACCCACCACCTGTTGTGACGTCTACATCTTTCTGTTTATAACAACATCACTGCTCCATCTCATCTTGCTCACTAATCATCTATTAATACAAAAATAGCAACATGTAAAACAATGATACCGTACAGTATAATTATACGAAAAATTGATGTAAAGAAAATATAGCAATTATAATATGCTACCAAATTGTATCATTAACCAAGAAATGATAACATATGGTAATGTCAAATATTATACGATAAAACTGAAATATAATTGTTGTATTCCTTTTTTTTTAGTTCGATAAATACAAAAACAGATACTACACGGTAGCATTATAAATAAATTTATGAAAAATAGCACGATAAATATTAAAAAATTAAATAAAAATGATATCAACTTACAAAGCTATGTGACAGCATTATAAATTAATTTATGAAAATGGTATTACAAACTTTAAAAATAAAAGTAAAAATAATACTATCTTTACAAAAAAAAAATCATAAAATGGTAGTGGAAAGTGGAATTTAAGAATATTAATTCAAAAATTATACTACAATTCATAAAACATACTACAAACCAAGAACATGTTAACATACTTTATATATTGATATTACAATTGGTAAGCTGTTATAAAATAATGTTGTGAAATACAATATATACCACATATAAAAGAAAACTACAATTTTTTATGAACTGCTGCTACAATTTTAATAGAGCTATTATAATTTAGAAACTGCTATTATAATCCATAAAATGCTACTACGAAGTAGCATTATTAACAAAAATATATGTAACTATATTTAGAAGAAGAAAAATGATATTACACTGTATCATTGCTACACATCTAAAAAGAAGCTGCAATTGTTTATAAACTTATAATCAATTTTAAAAATGCTACTATAATTCAGAAACTGATGCTACAATTCCTAAAATGCTACTATAAAGAAGCACCATGGACATAAATATACATAACTATGTTTATTTAAAACACACAAAAAATGATGCTACATAGTATCATCGCTACACACATCTAAAAAGAAGCTATAATATCAATTGCTACTATAATTTTTTAAACAACTACTATAATTCAGAAACTGTCACTACAGTTCATAAAATGCTACCATTAAATAACATCACAAAAAGAAATATACATAATTTAACATATCCAAAAAACAAATAATGATACTACACGTTATCATTGCTACACATATCTAAAAAAGATGCTACAAATTGATGAAATGATACTACAAAATATACATTTTTTTATTTACAAATGCTACTACAAAATAGCATTATGAGAAGAAGTATAAACAATTATGCTATTTTCAAAAAAAAAAAAGATACTACTCGGTATCAATATCAACTATTATCTTCTTCTTTCCTAATTCCATGGTGTTTCTCCTTCAACACCAACTCTGATCACATAAAACATCACTCTTCGATCACCGGAGTAACATATTGATTCTCTGACCATCTTCATGTCGATCTACATCATAATCTTCTCCCGTCATCATTGTATTAAGCTCGTCGTGCCTCTCTCCATCATCGTCGTCGTCAAGCTCGAGTCTGCAACCATCGACAGTTATTGCATCGTCATCGAGATCTCCCACATCCCTTCGCCCCCGTCTAGACTCCGCCATGTCAAAAATCACAACCCTAAATTATGGTGCCTTTGTGCCTACAAACTTTTTCCTTCACGCATAAAAATGAAGCGCATGTCTTTTCGCCTAAAAATATTGAAATTTTGTCCTTCGTCGTATTTTCCTATTTGCATAAAATCATTGATAATAGAAAAGAAAATGCTGAATAAGTAGAAGTAAAAAAAAAGGCATATTCTTAATTAAAATATTTTGTCAAGGGAGGAATAAAATAACTAGTTCTCCCTTTTTAAAATTGTTAGCACCAAAATTGGTCACTAACACCCTTGAGTAGAGTTATGTAGAGAGATTAATGAAGAGAGTAAATTAGAACAGAAGAATAGTGTGATTCAGTGAAAAAGAATAACAAAAACGAGGACACCAGATTTATAGTGGTTCGGCGTAACTGCCTACATCCACTTTGAGTTTAATCTTTATTGCTTTCTCAATTACTTGAATACAGATACAATCTGTAAATCAATCACTTGGATACAAGTTTGAATTAAAAAGAGGAGAGTATAAGAAATGGCAGAGTCTCCCCGGTATTCCCGGAAAAAGGGTCCATTTCGCTGTGCCTCTGCCCCTCTATTTATAGACGAAGGTGGGTTGGACTTCCCTGGTGGGCCTGGTAACTGAATAACTCGGTCCAGATGGAGTAAGCCCCGTGTGTCGACCCAAATAAGCCGAACGACTAAATGCCGAACCTTCATCTTTATGCCGAATGAAGTGAGGCCGGACGATCTGCGTGCCGTACGAAGTGAGGCCAGACGCTCTGCATGCCGAGTGGAAGGATACGCCTTTACCATGTAAGAATGCCGAGTGGAAGACATGCCGAGTGGAACTTGTGTGCCAGATGAGGAGCATGCCGAGTGAAAGGCTTGCCGTGTGAAGGGTTTGCCGTGTGAGGCGTGGATGCCGAGTGAAAGGATATGCCGAGTAGAGGGAATGCCGAACAGAGGACATGCCGAGTGAAGAGCAGGCCGAGTACAACCCTTTGACAGCCGAACGTTCAAACGTGCCGAGTGCTCATTTGTGCCGAGTACAACCCTGCATGCCGAACAGAGGACATGCCGAGTGAAGAGCGGGCCGAGTACAACCCTTTGACAGCCGAACGTTCAAACGTGCCATGTGCTCATTTGTGCCGAGTACAACCCTGCATGCCGAACGTTCTAGTTGCCGAACATGCTTTAGGTGTCGAACGATATTCAATACCGAACGTCGCTTTATGCCGAACGTCTTTCTAATGGGCCTGACAACTTGCTAACACCTCCAGGCTCTTCGAGGATAGAATCTTGTCTAGTGCTACTAATAATGTCTTCGACAGCCGCTTTGTAACCGGGCCAAAATGTCGGTTAACATTTGCCCCCCAAAGTGTGTCGTGTGAAGCAACACAACACGCTTTGAATCAGCGAGTATTCCTTGTCTTCAAAAAGAAATCCATCATGTTTCTTGAATAGTCATTATCCTTCAATTTATCCTTCAAAGGTATTGTATCCTTCTTTGGTCATCGTGATGCTTGGTCGATTCCCAATATTATGAATCCAAGGTTGTAGCTCATCAGTGGCCGTCCGTGTCTGATTCTATAGAGCTAGTAGGCTTCGGCTATCTGATTTAGTCTTTTCTTAAGAACACTTAGTGAGAATTCAATTTCTGTTGATTTCAAGGTGTCGGACTTTTTCGGATGTACACATGCACGTCCGGGTTCATGTTCTTGCCATTGGCTCTCGGATGCGTTTTATATGCTCATAAGTCATCGCCAACTCCATCTAGTTTAATCGCAATTCAATCGCGATTCCTTGTTTGTTTTTCCTGTGAAATAAGGGTTGCAATCAGCCACTTGAGGAGTTTTCCAAACCTCTCTTCAGTGCAGACTCTATGAGTTTGTTCACAGCTTCAACCTGTCCATTTGCAGTTATAATGGATCATGGAAGGTCATAAGGACAGATGACGTTACGGATAAGGAAGTTGATTATTTTCTTCATCTTGGTCGTGGTTAAGAGTTCTTCATCTGCCCATTTGGTGAAGTAATCAACTGCTATGATGGTGTATATCGCACCACTTTTAGGATCGGCAAGAGGATGATTTCAGTGCCCCCAAGCGGCAAACGGCTATGGACTAGTCATTTGAATAATTCCCATCGGCGGGATTCTCGGATTTTTTACAAACATCTTGCACTCGTCCATTGTATAGCATGATCAACCACATCTGGGTTGGTAGTTGGCCAGTAATACCTGTCGCAGAGTATTTTCTTTATCATGGTTTTCCCCCTGATGTTATTACCGCATTCTTCTTCATAGACTTTTGATCAAGATATCATCATGGATGATACGCCGAAGCATGGGGATGGATAAACTCCTTTTGACACACGACTTATTCTTGGAAGATTTGGCGTGAAGCTTTGAGGAGGATCTGTCGTTTTCCATTCCTCCATTCAGTAAGAATTCCTCATTGTAGATAGTCTTTGATAGGAGTCAATCATGACACCTTTTCATTTTGTTTGCTGGGTACGTGTGTAATGATGTAATATGTGAAGTCGGTTAGTGGCTCTTGGACTTGGCCGAGATAAGGAGCAAGACAATGCCCCCTAGCAAGATCAACTTCCTTAAATTTGTATACTACCAATCAAGAATCACAAAAGATATGTAAAGTTTTCACTTCAAATCCTCTAGCAAGTTTGAGGTTGGCAGTCAAGGCTTCATACTAAGCATCGTTGTTTGTTTCAGGTGAATCGAGGTTCAGGACGTAGCAGATTGATCGTTCCTCAGGAGTCATTATCATGACTCCTATGCCATAACACTGGTCATTGGATGCTCCATCCGCGTACATTTTCCATCCTATGGTTGGTTCTCTGCTACTCTTCAAATAGTCATCTGAGGTAGCGAATTTGGGTGTGAGGTCTGCTAATTTTCGTCCCTGGATAGCCCTTCGATTAGCTTAGTTCGATATTCTATTTAAATAGTCTTTCAGATGTCTCAGGTCATTGTATGTCCTGTCGCAACGGCTGGTAGGCATAGACGTTGATGGGGTGAGCCTAAAAGTAAGAGTGGAGCTTTTATGATGAAATCAAATGATATTATGCCTGTTTTTGTAGCTTCGGGTTGATATCCAATGCATGGCTTGCGATAGTTAATGAAATCATATATGCCTGTCAGAATGGGTCCAAGGGAACATATCATCATTTATTCAGAAAAATCCAACTAATTCTTTTATTATCGCTGCACTGAGCTGTGATCCGATATTCAGGACCCGGAAATGGTCGCCATGGCTGGCTGTAATGTCGACCGTCAGCTTAGCAGGTGCCATCCCAGATTCTTTGAGTACAGATGTAACTATTTTGCATAACATTCAATGTGAAATATGGTTGGGACAGCCAATGTTGATGGTTACTCTGGTCGAATCCTAGAGTCTTGTCATGAGCTATTAAGTCTAATAGTGAAGGACTCTAAATGCTCTAATAGATTATCAGCGAATGGCCAAAGATCAGGCTTAAAAGCGCATTGAAGGAAATGTTGAGTGGGGGCCAGCCCCGAGTGGCATGCAACTGTATAGCTGGATCTTGCTATGAGTTTGAATTTGCTTGTATATTCGAGTCACGCACTTTCTATTCAATGCATTCATGATCCTTTACCCATCCTTTAGGTTGGTGTGACAGTTCATTGCTCATGAGCTAAGGTATCGATTTAATGATTCTATCTCTATGCGTCCTTTCGGTCGTAGTCTTGAGTAGCTATAAGCACTATATATATAAGTTTTAATACTAAGCTATCGTAGCCAGTCTTTGGATGACCATGCGTCTTCTCCCAGTCTCGGGTTGATAAATGTACTGCATGGCCGGTTGAGTCTCGTCCTAGCTATGATTATGTTCTCACCTAAACTCCAAAGACATGGAGGTGATTGGTGAATAGTCGGTTCACATTCATCTTGCTCCTCGCTCGTGCCTCCAGGTCTGGGGCATATGCCGATAAGTAGGAAGGGCAGCCACGCCCACTTCAGCTTTACTCTCTTTCTCGTCGAATCGTGGGATCATGTCAGTCGATGGGAGACTAGGTCTCGCCTATCTCGGATTTTATCGTGGTTTATCATTCCAAGAGGAATACTTCGATGCCACGTCAGTTTCAGGGCGTAATTTGGGCAGTGGACGGTCATCTACGTCCACTTTGGTTCATGCTCTGTGATCAGGTCTCGGGGTAAAGTTGGCTACAAATGCAGTCGGGTTATGTTCATCCAGTTTCATACTTCTCCCGACGAATTGAATGAGGGTGCTGGAGAATTTTTGACCAAGTGTTCGTGGTTTACCCTCCTTTCCACACTCCGGAGGTCATAGTTTTTCAAGAAATATCCGAGTTACATTCGTATGTGCTTGGTGCGGATTGGTATTGACCCTTGATCTGAGGTATGATATAGTCGATTGCTCGTAGCTTTGGATGCCATTTTGATTGGTTCTGTATTGAGGCCTCCCTGTAGTCGTTGCTTCAAGTTATAAAGAACGCCACGCTAGAGCTACAGTAAGCTGTCATATTCAGCTTTTTAGTGATTTGTACCCATGCGCCCAGCATTGATTCGGCTAGGCCACGAGTTGGATGGTCGAACTCCATCCTTAGCGGGTTAATAATCCTTCGGTCGATTCCATGCCGATGTTTGCGGAATAGAGAATGGTCGGAATCCACTCGTCTATTTATCGATGTTTATACACCACTCTGCATTCTGGTGACTTAGTGTTATTCTCCCCCTGGCTGACTCGCGCCCAATTTGTGTTCATGCTTCGATCCACGCTCCGTGGACTAAGAGATTTGTCAAACGGTTTATGGTTTAGTCCACAGTTCGAGACGCAGAGATTTTTGTTAATTCGTTTATATTCCAGTCCGCATTTTGGGAACTTAGAGGAATCTAGTAAGCTTCTGGGACTTAGAGATTTTTCTCAAGTTTTCTATAACATAGTCCGTGCTCTGGGGACTAAGAAAACCGTAGTCCGCAGTCTGGGGATGTAGAGGTTTTTTAAGCTATTTATACTCTAGTCCGCGCTCAGGGGACTTAGAGCACTCTAGTCCGCACTCTGGGACGTAGAGGTTATTAGGTCGTTTATACTCGAGTCCGCACTCTGGGGACTTAGAGTACTCCAATCCGCACTCTGGGGACTTGAAGGTTTAGACTCATTTATACTCGAGTCCGCACTCTGGGGACTTAGAGTATACCCGTCCACGCTCAGGTGATTGGAGCACTTGATGAATATAAGTACGGAATCTCCTCTCCTACCGACGGGGGTTATGAAGTAGAAATTACAGGCGCCTCTGAGCACACATCTGAATTGATCAGGAAGGAGCGGCTCGAGAAAGAGAAGGAGGAGACGATCAAGGTCAAAGTCGATCCCCGAGTTTTGGACTTGGACGATCTTTTGAACAAGCCGTTGAAGGTCTTCCTTCCTGGCGGGTCCAAGCCCTTGGTAGTTCCTCGTGTTTCTTTAGTTGCTACCCCTCTATCAAAGAAGAGTACCAAGGGTAAATGATCTGGAGAGGAGCCATATGGAAAGGAGTTGAAGAAGCACAAGAAGTGATTACTATCCTCGTTCAACGAGAGTTAGTTTAAGTCATGTAATTATTTTCATCTATTTCCCTAGTCCTCGTAAATAGAATGTCGACTCCGAACTTTGGAGGGGTTGTAATAGGAACTTATTTCTAAATAAAGTTTAGTTCCTTTTTCCGTCTTGCAAAAGACTCTTATTGTTCAGTTTTCTTTTGTGATTGTGATTTTAATCCAAGCAGTTGTGAGTAACATGGACTTCTCGGTCCATCTTCTTATAATTCGGAAACTCTTCGGGAGTTGTTGAACTTCCATTCTATGCTTCGAGCACTTAGAATACTTTCTAGCCCATATGTCAGGGATTTGACAAATTCAAGTCATATGTGTCATTGTTCATATTAAGGGAACATGGAGATCCGAATCGCTTATATCCGAGTCAGCACTCTAGGGACTTAGAGTACTCCAGTCCGCGCTCTGGGGACTTGGAGGTTTAGGTCGTTTATACTCGAGTCCGCACTCCGGGGATTTAGAGTACTCCAGTCCGCGCTCTGGGGACTTGGAGGTTTAAGTCGTTTAAACTCTAGTCCACACTCTGGGGACTTAGAGTACTCCAGTCCACACTCTGGGGGATTTGGAGGTTTAAGTCATTTAAACTCTAGTCCACGCTCTGGGGACTTAGAGTACTCCAGTCCGCACTCTGGGGACTTGGAGGTTTAAGTCATTTAAACTCTAGTCCACGATCTGGGGACTTAGAGTACTCCAGTCCGCACTCTGGGGACTTGGAGGTTTAAGTCGTTTATACTCTAGTCCGCACTCCGGGGACTTAGAGTACTCCAGTCCGCGCTCTGGGGACTTGGAGGTTTTAGTCGTTTATACTCTAGTCCGCGCTCTGGGGACTTAGAGTACTCCAGTCCGCGCTTTGGGGACTTGGAGGTTTAAGTCATTTAAACTCTAGTCCACGCTCTGGGGACTTAGAGTACTCCAGTCCGCACTCTGGGGACTTGGAGGTTTAAGTCGTTTATACTCAAGTCCGCACTCTGGGGACTTAGAGTATTCCAGTCCGCACTCTGGGGACTTGGAGGTTTAAGTCATTTAAACTCTAGTCCGCGCTCTGGGGACTTAGAGTACTCCAGTCCACACTCTGGGGACTTGGAGGTTTAAGTCATTTAAACTCTAGTCCGCGCTCTAAGGACTTAGAGTACTCCAGTCCACACTCTGGGGACTTGGAGGTTTAAGTCATTTAAACTCTAGTCCACGTTCTGGGGACTTAGAGTACTCCAGTCCGCACTCTAGGGACTTGGAAGTTTAAGTCGTTTATACTCGAGTCCGCACTCCGGGGACTTAGAGTACTCCAGTCCGCGCTCTGGGGACTTGGAAGTTTAAGTCGTTTATACTCGAATCCGCACTCCGGGGACTTAGAGTACTCCAGTCCGTGCTCTGGGGACTTGGAGGTTTAAGTCATTTAAACTCTAGTCCGTGCTCTGGGGACTTAGAGTACTCAAGTCCGCACTCTGGGGACTTGGAGGTTTAAGTCATTTAAACTCTAGTCCACGATCTGGGGACTTAGAGTACTCCAGTCCGCACTCTGGGGACTTGGAGGTTTAAGTCGTTTATACTCGAGTCCGCACTCCGAGACTTAGAGTACTCCAGTCCGCGCTCTGGGGACTTGGAGGTTTAAGTCGTTTAAACTCTAGTCCGCGCTCTGGGGACTTAGAGTACTCCAGTCCGCACTCTGGGGACTTGGAGGTTTGAGTCGTTTATACTCTAGTCCGCGCTCTGGGGACTTAGAGTACTCCAGTCCACACTCTGAGGACTTGGAGGTTTAAGTCATCTAAACTCTAGTCCACGCTCTGGGGACTTAGAGTACTCCAGTCCGCACTCTGGGGACTTGGAGGTTTAAGTCGTTTATACTCGAGTCCGCACTCCGGGGACTTAGAGTACTCCAGTCCGCGCTTTGGGGACTTGGAGGTTTAAGTCGTTTAAACTCTAGTCCGCGCTCTGGGGACTTAGAGTACTCCAGTCCGCACTCTGGGGACTTGGAGGTTTGAGTCGTTTAAACTCTAGTCCGCGCTCTAGGGACTTAGAGTACTCCAGTCCGCACTCTGGGGACTTGGAGGTTTGAGTCGTTTAAACTCTAATCCGTACTCTGGGGACTTAGAGTACTCCAGTCCGCACTCTAGGGACTTGGAGGTTTAAGTTGAGAGCAGTCGTATTTCCACTCTTTAATTTGTATTCATCTACCGTATCGAGGCTAATGTTGCCGAATAAACAATCGAACCACGTTTGCTCAGAATGGGATTCTGCCCCCAGCATGAGGGACGAAATTTGAAAAATGGACGATCGATTCTCGTCCGCTTGGTGATTATAGCTCTTCCAATCAAGTCAAGGAAGGAGGTATATGACAGATGGTTGGATCACATCCATGTTGGGTTAGATATCAAAATCTCTTATAATTTGCTCTGTATCTCCTTCTAGAAAATAAGGATAATAGATTGTTGAGTAGACAAAGTAAGTTGCATATGTTCCAAGGTGCAGTCATGCCTATGCATTGATAGCGATGGTTAATGAGTAGGCAGTCCACCCCAACTACTTCAAGTCGGGCTTTCGAATAACCTTTTGTGTTGAAGGTAGGATTTGATGTGTAGATGATCAAATCACGTCCACTCTAGACAGATCTTGGCGTCACTGAGCTTCAGAAGTGGCCTCTGTATTTTGTCAGACTTTGTTCTATGACTTGATTTGAGTGGACGATCGGGCCATACTCATTTCAAGCCTTGTTCAGGTCTCCAAGTCAAATATGGAGGTCGATGAATGGATGGTTGGTCATGTTGACTTTATATTAGGATCTGTTCGTGATGAACTTTTCAATATCTAGTCCATAGCCCCAAATCAAAGGCATATGGTTGATGATGAGCGATTGAATTATGCTCGTCCAGATGTAACTCCACATGTCTGATCAAGGTCTGCGTGGATTGGTTGGCGACCAAATCTGAGTACCTGGTCACCTGCATCGTTTTGAAAGTAGTTTAGTTCAAGTTATCCGTAGTTCATAGAACAAATAAAATAGAAATAGATTTGGAAATAATTCAAAGAAGATTAGGATAAATCTCATTGATAAGTGAAGCAGCATCGTGTGCTCGCTATTCGACTTTGCCCCTGGCTCCTTTCAAAGGGATGTTAGCCGTCAGCAGTCCAATTGATAATCATAGCCTTTTATTAATAGGCATCGGATGTTCGCTGCCCGCCCTTCTGTAGGACTTGTACATACTATTGAAGCGTTCCTATCCAGATCGGCTTTTCGATCACACCTCAGAGGTGTTTGTAATCGTCCGTGTTAGGATCAGTGAGCATATGGGAATATACAACATTCCCTTGATTTTCTTTAGACTTTGGTGTACTCTCTCGAGGTTGGTTTCCAATACCCCTCCGAGTCGTGAGTCTTCAAGTAGAGGTTTTCAATTGAATCTTTCAAAGAGCATATGAGCCGAATTTTGAGGTCTTGTTTTGGCTACTGGGATCTGCATCCGTAGCCAAAGGGCCTTCAGTGTTATTTTTCTTAGTCTGTTCCGCTGCTTTACACTTTGGTTTAGATTCATTTTTGTCATAGAAACGATCTATGGTCGAAGGAGGCTCTCCAGCTGACTGGCTGCCAAAATATATATGGAGGTCGATTCTCCTCAAGGGTGATCGGTACGATATCCCTTTGAGAGTATCGTTCGAGTAGCGGTTGTTTGTTCGTTCCCTTGTTGCCTTTCAGAAGACGTCGCTAGATCCTCTATGCCCTGGTTGACCAGGGGAGGTAAGGGAAGTAGATAGAATGCTCCTTTATTAAGTTGAGTTTTGAATTCACTATCTGGAGGCACTGCGCTGCGGCTAGGGTTTGGGGGGGTTTCCCCCCGAAAAAAAAAAATTTAGCCTCTTTTTTTGAATTTTTTTTTTTGAATATAGGGGTCGTATAAGAGACCGGTGTAATTTAAGTTTGGACCTGCCTGGATGCCGCTTGGCAAAGGAATGCGGACCGGTGTGGATGTCGTTCGGCCAAAGTAGATCGGCCAAAGTGGGTCGGCATGGAGTGCTCGGCCAATGCCCTTTCTGGAGCGTTCGGCATGCCCTTTCTGGAGCGTTCGGCATGCCTTTCCTGGAGCGTTCGGCATGCCCTTTCTGGAGCGTTCGGCATGCCCTTTCTGGAGCGTTCGGCATGCCCTTTCTGGAGCGTTCGGCATGCCTTTCCTGGAGCGTTCGGCATGCCCTTCCTGGAGCGTTCGGCATGCCCTTTCCTGGAGCGTTCGGCATGCCTTTCCTGGAGCGTTCGGCATGCCCTTCCTGGAGCGTTCGGCATGCCCTTTCCTGGAGCGTTCGGCATGCCCTTTCCTGGAGCGTTCGGCATGCCCTTCCGGAGCGTTCGGCATGCCCTTCCTGAGCGTTCGGCATGCCCTTCCTGGAGCGTTCGGCGTGCCCTTCCTGGAGCGTTCGGCGTGCCCTTCCTGGAGCGTTCGGCATGCCCATTCTGGAGCGTTAGACATGCCCTTCCTGGAGCGTTCGGCATGCCCTTCCTGGAGCGTTCGGCATGCCCTTCCTGGAGCGTTCGGCATGCCCTTCCTGGAGCGTTCGGCATGCCCTTCCTGGAGCGTTCGGCATGCCCTTCCTGGAGCGTTCGGCATGCCTTTCCTGGAGCGTTCGGCATGCCCTTTCTGGAGCGTTCGGCATGCCCTTTCTGGGGGATTTACTGAATTGCCTTCAGAGGAGGGTCGGCCTTCATTCAACTTGAGTGCAAACTTCAACGTCCAATCCCCGAATCTTGCATACATCAGTCAATCCAATCTACGGCTATCAGCTTCCTTTAGATTTCTTTCAAATCTGAGTAGAATAGGAAGCTTTCTAGTAGATAACTGGATCTATCTCGTGAATATGGAAATCCACTAGTAGACGATCAGATCCAATCAAGCTGAGAATTCAATTCTTAGTGAAAGCACCAAAATGTTAGCACCAAAATTGGTCACTAACACCCTTGAGTAGAGTTATGTAGAGAGATTAATGAAGAGAGTAGATTAGAACAGAAGAATAGTGTAATTCAGTGAAAAAGAATAACAAAAACGAGGACACCAGATTTATAGTGGTTCGGCGTAACTGCCTACATCCACTTTGAGTTTAATCTTTATTGCTTTCTCAATTACTTGAATACAGATACAATCCGTAAATCAATCACTTGGATACAAGTTTGAATTAAAAAGAGGAGAGTATAAGAAATGGCAGAGTCTCCCCAGTATTCCCGGAAAAAGGGTCCATTTCGCTGTGCCCCTGCCCCTCTATTTATAGACGAAGGTGGGTTGGACTTCCCTGGTGGGCCTGGTAGCTGAATAACTCGGTCCAGATGGAGTAAGCCCCGTGTGTCGACCTAAATAAGCCGAACGACTAAATGTCGAACCTTCATCTTTATGCCGAATGAAGTGAGGCCGGACGCTCTGCGTGCCGAACGAAGTGAGGTCGGACGCTCTGCATGCCGAGTGGAAGGATACGCCTTTGCCATGTAAGAATGCCGAGTGGAAGACATGCCGAGTGGAACTTGTGTGCCAGATGAGGAGCATGCCGAGTGAAAGGCTTGCCGTGTGAAGGGTTTGTCGTGTGAGGCGTGGATGCCGAGTGAAAGGATATGCCGAGTAGAGGGAATGCCGAACAGAGGACATGCCGAGTGAAGAGCAGGCCGAGTACAACCCTTTGACAGCCGAACGTTCAAACGTGCCGAGTGCTCATTTGTGCCGAGTACAACCCTGCATGCCGAACAGAGGACATGCCGAGTGAAGAGCAGGCCGAGTACAACCCTTTGACAGCCGAATGTTCAAACGTGCTGAGTGCTCATTTGTGCCGAGTACAACCCTGCATGCCGAACGTTCTAGTTGCCGAACGTGCTTTAGGTGTCGAACGATATTCAATAACGAACGTCGCTTTATGCCGAACGTCTTTCTAATGGGCCTGACAACTTGCTAACACCTCCAGGCTCTTTGAGGATAGTATCTTGTCTAGTGCTAATAATAATGTCTTCGACTGCCGCTTTGTAACCGGTCCAAAATGCCGGTTAACAAAAATAAAAGTTAAAATAACCAAATTATCCTTTTTACAATCAACTTCATTTTTTTTACTTAATTTTCTCATGTCCAATGTCTTTATCTCTTCCTCTATTCATATAAACCCTAATTTTTTAATTTTCACCTTAATTCTCTAATTTTAAGATAAGAATGCATCTCAATCTCTATTTTTTGACCTATTTTTCGAATATAAATCCAAAGATCAATCAATACAAGATTATATGTATATAGTTATTTCATTTCTTATATTCAAGGTTACATTGATGTATTTGGATGTTTAAGGTCTTATGTTTGACAAAGTTTAAAATAAGCATATAATTACCTATTTAATAAAACTTTAATTTTTTTCATTTGTTCAAATTTGCATCAATATTTTACATATATCTAGATTGGAAATGAAGGGGAAAGCGATGAAAAGAGATTCAAGTAAAATGAAGGGTAGTATTAGAAAAATTTGTAATAGCTTTATATAAAATGTTGCTATGCTAGAAGTTTCTCCCATCATAAAATCTTGATCTTATTAAAAATTTCCCCTTAATTTTTATCCTTAACCCAATTGCTTATACCTCTAACAGTTCCCTTTACGAAAGGTGCTTGTAATACCCTACCTCTACGCTCATACGACCCAACAGTATTATTAGGTAATACTGTCAGATAACACGGAGAATAAGGTTATATGAGGTACAATCATAAATATTCCCTTGGGTTAATATCGATAAGTATCTCGAAAATCATAGACAACTCACATATACGTAGACGGTATCGACACAAAGTAATAATCATGTGTGCCTCCATGATAGAACAATACACAATATAAAATTAATCACAAAGTCAATAACACAGTGATAACATATATATTACAGATATATAAAATTTAATAGGATACAAATTTGGTCAATCTCTCATTATCTCAAAACTATAATGTATATCCAATATAACACAATGTCATACAATCAAGAGGTAATAATCCACTGAGACATACAATAATACATTATTCTCCATCTATGCTCTACATCAATACACTGAACATTTATCCATGAACCTGTAATGTCTCAGACTGACTTGAGTATTATATAAATAACGCATGAGTCGGATTACGTCTAAAATGTAGGTTTCAACATATCTCGACAATAACATCATATTACAAAACATACACTAGTAAAATCTACCATATATAAGTCAAGTCATACTAAATATTATGTGTATAATGTCAAAATGGGTTAAATGATTTATGCATCCATATATCATTAATACAAATAATCACAGCTACATAGGACATGCCCTTTGCAAGGCCTCCGATTATCTCTCAGATAATCGTAAAGTAGACATACCTGAGATCCGTTATAATCATCACATATAAATCATACGTGCAAGAAATATAAATATGGCATACCCTCGGTAGCCAATGTCATCTCTCAGATAACCATAAAGGTAAGAAAGGGTCTAACTCGATGCTCTCAGCATCTCTAGCTATCCTCCATAGCAATATAAACACGTATACTGGGTTACTCCACTACAAGGACTCTCAGTCCAAAGATTAATCAAGAAGTTTGATGATCGCATAATAATCATCTAGACATTAACCTCAAAGTAATCGTCTTGGCTCTCAGCCAAAGAAATAATCACTTGCTCTCTAGGAGCTCTAATGATCTACTTAACTCTCGGTATCATAGAAAGTCACCTTAGACTCTCAGTCCAAATGGGCTTTCAACACCATATATAACTATATCAGCATCGGTATCAATAGATCTAGATGGCTCTCAACCACGTCTAACAATCTCATAAAGGTGAATAAGTAGTGTCTATATCAACGATAACTAAATGGGAGACTAATAGCTTTCAGCCTGCTTCAAGAGCCTTCCTCACATGCACTCGGCTCTACTCCCACAGTCATCGGTTACCACGACGGCCATCACGGCCTAATATCCATCTAGTGCAAGACAATGTTATGCAATGGTCACGATTATACAAGTGCTCCAATGGTAACCGACTACTGGCATAGGTGACATGGAGCCAGTGACTCTCAGTCATACATACAAAAATGTGTCATGGATTCGAGGAACAACCCCGCAATCAGGCCGTTGGGATGGATACTAGCCATTTTGGTTTACTCCCTACCATATAATGGGAGCATACATGTAAGATAGATGCACTTATGTCTTTAGCCTGCTCACTCTCGGCTTGGATCACCATAAATAATACCCCATAGACATGACCCTATCAAGTGAAATCTACTTATAGAGAGTAATCGAATAAGTATCAGCTTAGGCATCCCATACAACCCACTATTACTCGAACATTTACTCAATGTTCGTAAACAGCACTCGCTTATTATTCTATATAACAAGTCCAAAGAATAGCCGAGGAAATTTTATCGAAAGTCTCATACCAAATGGTACCATAATTTATTTTATTCTAATTCCTTGTTACACAGAAATATAATGCAATCAAAATGCATAATTTTATTAGTTATTTATTCGGAAGGGGTTTAAAATACATTTTCCCCTTATCTTCAAAATAGTTTAAAATTTCAATTTTCAAGGGGACGAAAGCGTTATTTTAAAATTCTCATTTTTCTTTTAAAATCCATTTTCAGTTTCAAAAATAAATATTTACAAACCTCTCTTTTATTTTCAAGTAAACTCATAAATTACAATTCAATCCCGAATCCCAAAAACTCCTTCTAAAATAATTCATACATTTTAAAGTTCTTCTCTAACATTTGAACATGATAATATTAATAAATGAATTTTGTAATTCAAAATTTTCTTTGAAAAAAATTAATTAGTTCTACTTTTTCAATAAAGAATTTCAATTAAAAATAATCTTCCAAAGCCATAAAATAAAATTTTGTAAATGAAAATTTCTATTCAATAAGTAAACTGCATTCAACTTACTATTACTTCAAAATATTATTTATAAACTTTTGATTTATTAGATCCAAACAAAAGTAACTTATCACTTAAAAATATAGGTTTTGAATACCATTTTAGAAAAATAATTTAAATATTTTTATAGTCAACGATAAATGAATAAAAATATAAATATTCAAAAATTCTCGTATTTTATAAAATCCCAAAAATATTCCAAATAATTAATATTCATGTAATTCTAAAAAATTACTCCACGGTTATAGTTTTTATTAATAATAAAAATTTCAATATTAATTAAAGAAATTTCATTCTAAAATCATAATTTATATCAAGAATATTCAGTTTCTCAAAGCCTTCCATTGTAATCAGTTAATTCCCTTCTAATCAATTACTAATGTGATGTCATCACAACAACAATCGATCGAAAATACGTGATCTCATCACAATAATCGATCAGAATATGCTACTCACTTTCATATCAACAAATAACACAATACTAAACAATCCACAAAATATAGAAAATAGGTTCTAGATCATATTGGAGAGTTATCAAAATATAACTCACTTAAATAATACTAATAATCTCATCAATAATTCAATAGCATTGCACGATCATCCAATTGCAATTAAGAACAAGAGCTAATGCAATAGACGATAGTTATGAGCAAAAAATTTACTCACCTTAAAGATGTTTGCCTAAATTTTCGCCAAAATCTCTGAATCAGCCGCTGCCCAAAAATGAACATTAGCTTACGTCGCAATCGCTTCTGCGTTCGCCCAAAAATTAACTACAAATCATAGCCATACATACACATCAACCAGCCTTCAAGGTCAGAATGTTATTTTATCACATCGCCTGCACCACGGCTAAGCTTTAGGTTATGAATAACTTTTGTGTGCAGCCTCTTCCCAAACGCAAGCGTTGTTGGGCGGATTTTCACCCAGAAGATCTCAAGACCAAGAAGCCGCAGTTTCACCCGGGCCCGCGAGCAACCTCTACTTTGTTATCCCGTTTTTTGGTCAAAACTGGAATATCAATGTCGAGCGCGTCTCCACCACGATCAAGCTAAGAAGAAGCAACCAGCAAGCGTATGTAAGCCCAGAGTTCCACTCAAGATCCGAATACAAAGCCCTTTCAACAATACAAGCATAAGTCCACTCGGCAAAGCAATGCAAGGAAGCATTCAGCCAGCAACCAACCTAACACACACAAGCTCATTCGGCATGGCAAGCATTGGGTTTCATTCGGCTTTCCAGTTCATTCGGCTTTCCAAACCTCTGTTCATTCGGCACTCCAAACTCAAGCCCATCCGGCATTCCCCCACTGATGAACCAGCCAAGACCGAACCAACCTTCCACTGCCGGATGAGAACCAACACCGGTCCAAACTCCATCTCCATGCTACCACCGGACCACTTCCACGACCGAACCAACACACCATCACCGGTCCAAAACACACCATCACCGGTCCAAAACCCGCTACCACCGAACCAACCATGACCGGACCAAACTCCAACTTCTCCAAACACGGCCGGACCAAGCTCCGCCGAACCAGAATGCTACCAGGCCAGATTGCTTCAGCCCGGGCCCACCAGCATCTATATACTTCCAAGACCCCTGCCCCCTACCTCACTCTATAAATAGAGGGGCAGGGGTACAACAATGGCAGACAAGTTTGAGAGCTCAAGCAAGGAAGGAACTTTCAAACTACTTTCATACACTTGTATACAAAGCATTGTACTTGTAATCTGGAAGAAGAAAGATAATAACATATAAAGTGGACGTAGGCACATTCTGGCCGAACCACTATAAATCTGCGTGTCTTTTACATTTCAGCCCTTACTTTTCTCATATTTACATACTCATCTAAAATCATTGAAAACCACACATACTCAACTAAAATAATACGACTTGGAGGTGTTTGTCCATTTTTTGTGCAAACATTTTTGGTGCTTTCACTGAGAATTGAACTCGAAGCTTCAGCTTCTCCCACTCAACCTTCTTCCTCATAACGACGTTCGTCGCTTAGAAATCATGCCTTCCAAGCAACGGAAGGATGTTAACAAAGGAAAGAACATCGCAACTAGCAGTCTTCCGGATCCAGTAGCCCCAGATCAAGAGGATCATCCAATTTCAACAGCAGCACCAGATGGATACCAGGCAAATCTGATAGCTCCTGCCACCGAACAACCAATAACTAGGGCAGATCTAGACAGAGTTGTGGCTGAAGTAACCAACCGCTTCACATCCCAACAAGAAGCTTTAGTGGACCAACTTATGTCACGCTTAAGGGATGCTGAAGAATCCAACCGCAACACTGAATCATGGGATGAGTCTCAATCTGGAGGATCTCGGAGACAGCAAAGGTATTCCTTCTTCGAAGAAACTATCGACAGGAATCATAGAAACCCCGCTGAACGGAGCCAAGCTGGAACCCAGCCCGAAGTTGGCCCCATGGAAATGCTCGAAGCAGAACCCCACCGGGTAAGATCAAGGCAGGGGGCAACTGTAGCTGGTCCTAGCATGCATCCGAGCAGCCAGAGACAACCACTGGATAATGCAAGAAGTGATAGATTGTACCATCCCTACAGGTCATCTGGACGAGATAGATCCCGCAGGGAAGAACTAAGCTCATTTTTGTCCGCTCCAAGTTCTGACGAACGAATGGCACGATTATTCAGAGAGTGTGTCCAACGAGAGCAAAGGGACCGGGGGATAGGCGCTAGGGTCACCAGCCCCTTTACCCGAAATATCGAAACTACCATCGCCCCCCGGGAATGGAAAATGCCAACCATGGAACCTTACAAAGGAACTTCCGACCCCATCGTACACTTACAGAGATACACCCAGCATATGCTCATGAGTGGAGCAACAGAAGGAGTATTATGTAAATGCTTTCCGCTGTTCCTAGCAGATCTAGCTACCTCCTGGTTCTGCCATCTACCCCGAGGATCCATCAGCTCATGGGAGATGTTGAAAGAAAGGTTTATTAGCCAGTTCCTCATCCATGTGGAACAACCCAAGGATGCTTATTCTCTATCCAATATCAAACAGAAATCCGGAGAGACGCTGCAACAATATCTAACACGGTTCAACGCCACAGCAGCAACAGTTCAAGATGCCAATGAGAAACTTATCCTAACGGCCCTTTGTAGTGGCGTGCATCCGGATACCAAGTTTGCTAGGAGGTTAACAAAAGATAAACCAGCTACGTTACCTGACTTCTTCCATGAAGCTGGGAAGTATATGAGGCTTGAAAACGCTACCGCTAAAAGACAGTCAGGACAACAGGCTAAGACTACCCATGGCGACACTCCCGCTGCAACAAAGGACGTTTGAAGAAATGACTCTAGAGATAACGCTGGGGGCAAGAAGGGAGGAAAGCGTTTATATCAACCAGGACAGAGATTTGACTCTTGCCCCCCTCCCTTGCTTTAAACTTTGTCCTGGATGGCTAGAAGGATGTTTTTAATCATTTCACCAAATGGGTGGAAGCGGACCCTTTAAAATAAAATATCTTTGGCACAAATTATCAACTTCTTACATAAATTATCAACTTCTTGATCAAAAAATATTCTATGCAGGTACGGAGTCCCACTCAAGATCATATCAAACCACGGACTCCAGTTTGACAACAAAGAGTTTACCAACCGATGCCAAGAGCACATAATTCACAAAAGCTTCTCATCTGTAGCTTATCCTCAGGCAAACGGACAAGTCAAAGCTGTCAACAGAATTCTCAAAACCCTAACCAGGAAGAAGCTTGAAAAGTCAAAAGGCGCTTGGGTGGACGAACTTCCTACGGCACCCTGGGCCTGCCGCACCTCTCATAGAACATCAACGGGGCATACTCCTTTCTCTTTGGCATACAGATTGGAGGCCATGCCCCCAGTTGAAACTGTAGCGCCATCTCACCATGGGACCCACTGCAACCCAGAAGAAAACGAAGAACTCCTCCTCATGTCTTTGGATCTGATTGAGGAGAGGAGAAGCGATGCAACACTTAAAAGCAGAAGCCCACAAGCAAAAAGTGGCAGCACAATGCAACTCCAAAATCAAGCATCGCAGCTTACAAGAGGGAGATCTTATCCTCATGCGGATCCTCCCGCAACACCGAATCATGGACCGAGTCCCAATCTGGAGGATCTGTGAGACAACAATGACCTTTCTTCTTCGAAGAGGTTAATAAAGAAATGGTCATGGTAGGAGCCGAGCCCGGACTCAGCCCGAATTCCGACCTGAGGAAACACTTGGAACCAAACCCAACGGGGGAGGTGCCAGGCAGGGGTCGAATATAGCTGAGCCTGTCATGCTACCTAACCATGAAAGCACCAGTAGACGGACCATATGAAATTCATCAAGATCTTCACAACAACGGAGCTTATATTTTGTCAACAGTAGACGGAGTGGTGTTCCAGAGGGCTTGGAACATCCGACACCTCCGTCGATACTTTGCTTAACACGTACCGCCCATATGAAGCGTATTAACACGGTGGACGTAGGCATTATCGTGCCGAACCACTTTAAAAATCTTATCTCTTGTTACCTTGTGCCTTCATATCTTGGCTGCTTGTTAAGCTTTATCCCTTTCTGTTGAACAAAATCCTATGGCATCTCCACTCAAGATGCACCGCGGCCTCATCTGGACTAGGCCTAACAGGTACGCTACGATTCTATGCACTCGCCAATGAGACACTTTTGCTCCAGCATCCCTCTGCTGCGGGTTAACTCATTGTGCGCCTGCCCTCAAAGCCAACTGTAATGAGCCGATTATAAGTCATCATAAAGGCCGACTATAGCCGATGGCAGCTCATTACGGCGTTCGGCTCGCCGGTAACTGTGAACCTACTTTAAGCCCCAACATAAGGTGTGGCCAGCCAGGGGTAGTTCACGGCCAACGGCACCCACGCTAGCCGGCCACGGTAAATCGAATAATACCCACGATTACGGACCATAATGGTTCGGGTAGTTACCGTGCGCGATCTCGGCTCCGATGTGTCTTAAGTGCGGCTGTGGTAAAAAAGAAAACTCCCCGCGGAGGCGTAAGATGGGTGACAAATGTCTCCAAGACCCACAGCTAGGGAAAGTGACTACAAAACCCGTTTGCCACGAACTTAAGCACATCGACGGCCTTCCGTGACTGGAAGTTTTACTTTTACTATATTTCCATTTCATTTAAATATTTTTCTCCTATCCTGTATAACAAACTCTAAAGTACAGGAAACCAAATAGGAAGCATTCACTCATGAGGCTCTAAGCCTGCGTGCTGGGTAGCAGGGCGCTCTGCTATACCCGTGAACAGTTACACAAGACACTCAAAGCTACCGCCTGCGAATAAAACATAAAGGGCGGTACTCTCTTCTCTTGTACATAAATGCGTAACTATAACTTATTCATACATTGACATTGCAAAACGTGAAATTATATTTCAAGCAAAAACTTAACATCAAACACAAGTGGAATCACAGGCATATACATAATTATACTTCTCACACAGCACATAAAGATAGCAACAACATTTAAACATGACAAAATCAGCTTATATTATAAGATCACACGAAGTTATTCTTTGCAAATAATTTTATTACAGTTGCATATCAAAGACTAACATGAACAGTGATAAAAAAGAAACAAAAAGATGGCAGATGCATCCACACTCCATCACCAACTCCCCCAGCCTACTTAGCCGCAGGATCGGAGCCCCCAGCATGTGGATCTGAAGTCCCACCTGTCCAGATCAGAAGAGGAATTCATTAAACGAACGATCAAGTTATGAAAACACGAAAAGAAAAGAAAGGGAAAAGAATAACTCACCAGCATCCGCCGCTTGATCCTCATCATCCAACTGCACGCCCGCTTCCTCTGCAGCGAGTAGCCGCATCCCCTCCTTCACCGCCGCTTGCTCCTCCTTTGAGAACTGAGCAGTAACCGCACTCAAGTTGAAAGCCTCTCCGCCTTCCTTACCCGCATTCACCCTGGCCTCCTCTAAAGCCTGGAGATACACCTTGGCCATGACCCGAGGGTAATCGTCCATCCAAGACAAGCCGCCCTCCTTCCAAGTGTGGAAGTACATATCCTGCAACATCTCATCCATCATCCCCTCGTTCTCCTCAAACTCCCTCACCCGGGCTTCAGAAGCTTGCAGCTTGGCAACGGCGGCATCCCTCTCTGATTGGTACCTTAAGCAGTCAGCCTGGAACTTCCTCCTCATTTCCTCCTCCTTCAACTTGAGGGACCTCCTCATCTCCTCCATCTCCTCCTTCAACTCGGCCTGGGCCATCTCCGCAGCCTCGAGCCTCCCGGACAACTCCTCTACCCGCTCGAGATCCGCATTTCGAACCTCATCCACCGTTGTAATAGCCATGTTAATCCGCTCCCTGCAGGTGACCTCCATTTTCCGTAACTCCGCCCTACTTGCCTTCTCCATGGTCTCTTTCAGACGCTGGGAAGCTTCCTCATGCTGGGAGATCTGGATGGCTTGGTCGGCAAGCTGCTTGGCCTGATCGGCAACCTTTAGCCTTAACCGAATGTTAGCACTCCCAATCTCCTCCCCGGCCTTGACCAATCGAGCATGATGCTCCATTAACTTCTTAGTCTCTTCGGCCACCCGATCAATATTAGCCTTGGCCTCGTCCCCCATAGTAACTACTCGGGTAGTAAGCAGATCAAGATCTAGGGACTTGGCCTCATCCAGCACTCTTACCATGGGGTTGCGGGGAAGAAGGTGCTCGCCCGTGGTCTCATCGAATGAAATGTCCCGAAAACTTGGGTCTAAATCAGGATGGCCGGCAAAAGGGTCACGAGGCACGGGGCGAGGCACATCGGGACGCCTTATATGAATGACAGTAGAACTCTTGGAAGGAGGAGGAGGGGGGCAGGGCTCCGTGCTCTCCTCCGTAGTATCACGAGGAGGCTGAGTAGGGGGAGACAGAGTAGGAAGCTGCGAAGCAGAAGAAGACTCAAATAAGGAACGGCTCCGCTTCCTTTTCTGAATGCCCTCTTCGATGACCCCAAGAAGAGGGCGGTACTTGACTACGTCCCCAGTGCGATCAGTAGAAGGTTTCGCGGAAGCTCTCCTCGACTTAAATTGTTCAAGGCGGTGTCGAACATCCGACGTTTTACCCGCCTGGCCTGCCCCTGGAATAAAGAACAAGTGTTACGAACATACAATAATCCGCAGTTCATGAAAATGTGCTAAGTTAAAAAGAAAGAAAAGTGAGGAGACACATCTATTATACAAACCCGGCGGAGGAGTGGGATACTGCAATAAGTCCTGGATCTCATTCCAGGACGGAAGTGAACCGTAAAAAATTTCTAAGTCCTTATCGAAAATAGAATCGGCAGAAGACAAAAGTTCACCTTGCATCGCCGGAATCACCCTAGCTGAGGAACCCTTAGAGGATGGGTCAGTGCCAGCCACAGCTTTGCCGGTTTCCTTTGCCTTCTCCGTTCCCTTCTCCGTTTCCGACTCTCCCTCCGACTCCCCGAAGGCCCGACGGAGAGCCTCATCCAGTTCGAGGTCTTGTTCAGAGGTTAGAGCAGCAACACCACTACCACCTTGACCGTCGCCATCTCCTCCACCCTCCGACCCTTCTCCAACTTCGCCTCCTTCCTCCTCTTCCACACCTTCCTCCTCCGGGACAGTCGGGCAAGTACTTGGAGAAGGGCCATCGGACTTCTTCAGTTTCTTCCCCCCAACCGCAGGACGCGCTGCGAAAGGCTCCCTCTTACCGCTCTTTACCGTAGCCCCCTCCTTAGCTTTAGCAGCCCTCTCCTCAGCCGTATCCCTTTGCTTAACCACGGACTGGCGCGGTAAGATCAAATTATACTCCAAGAGGGTTGCGTTCCTGATCAAGAAAGAGGCCGACCGGTCCCGTGCCGGAATAGCCTTTAGTTCAGCAACCATTCGCACTAAGGAATCGTCCTCCACGACTGCAATACCACCTGTCGCTAGCCAGAAATAGAAGCATGTCAGAAGAAACACTACAGTTAAAACACATGAAAAATATAAATGAAATCAATCTTACAGCCGGAAGTGAAAAGGCGGAAAGAAACAGCATCGTCCTTGACGAAGAACCACTCTTTCTTGAACATGGTGAACTTGGAATACAAGTCCAGAACTGGTTTGAAGGGCACGGCCGCCTCCAGACTAATATACGGAGACCCCTTCTTATAGCCTCTCAGGTTGTACAAGTATCGGATTTCCCGGTTAGAAGGAGGACGCCCGTACCTCCTCTGGAAGATAACAAAGAGGCTCACCAGGATGGCATATGAGTTAGGCTGGAGCTGGAAAGGAGCCACCTTCAAATAAGTGGTGAAGCTTACTATCCAAGCGTTGATAGGGGGGATAGCGCCGCACATGCAATGGTATCTACTAAAAGCGAAGTAGCCCTCGGGAGGATTATATGGCATCACCCCATCTCCTGGCAGCAGCATAAGAGCCCTATCTATCCCAAAGGAACGGGATATGACGTCAAGTTGCTCCTCCTTTAAGGAGCTAGGAAAGCAATCAGGAGGAGAGACGAGAAGCTCCTGGGGACCATACCCATCGACTAGTGACCTCGGAGCGGGTCCGTGCTGTGCTGGATCTGGCTGAGCTGGGGGCACGGCAGAAGTTTCTCCGCTATCCCTGGATTTCTTCTTGCCCGATCGAGTTTCAACTTTGCGAGACATTTATCTGCATACACAAAAGTAAAAAGCATGATGTTAGAACGACAGTATAAACAAACAAGCATACATAAGTCCGGAGTTCCACTCAAAGTCCAGACACAAAGTTCGTTCGGCACTGGAGGTTCAAGACCATTCGGCACTAGGGTCTTATACGTTCATTCGGCAGTACAAGTTCATGTTCATTCGGCAATAGGATCTGGCTTCCATTCGGCAATGGAATCTGTGGTTCATTCGGCAAAACAAAGCTTTCGTGCCCATTCGGCATAAGCCCATTCGGTTATCGAGTTCATTCGGTAAAAGGGTATATACCTGATTCGGCGAATATTTGATTCGGCAAAGATTTGGTTCGGTGGATTTATGATTCGGCTTCCTCTTGTTCGGTAAAGAAAAACTAAGGGGGGTGTAGCCTCTATATATAGGCGAGCTCTGGAATACCGGACGAGAACCTACTGCCGGACCAACCCCATGCCGAACGAGGACCAACAACAACCGGACCAACAACAACCAGACCAACAACAACCGGACCAACTATGTACCGAATGAAACCTTCCATACCAAACCAACCCCCAAACGAATAAGAATATATGCCTACTCGAAACCGAATGTAACTGTCTCTACCAGCAGAAACCAGAAACAGGGGGCATGCAGGGCGCTTCACTCAGATAAGTCCCGAACTCCAGAACTAACTAATAAAATAAGATTATGATAACGATGAATAAGTCGTAAAATCCTCACCAACGTGGATTAAATCGTTTACACGTGCACGCGACCTCGAATGGTCCATAGGCACGCTCTGAATGGTTATCAACCCTGCCATCGTGGGAATTTACACTTTGACACGCATTTTTAAGCCCATCGGTCAAATGGATATTTGATAATTGTGAAATGGCTAAGCTACTTACACATGTACGGTGTCGCGAACGATCACTAGGCATGCTCTGAGCTGGCGATAAACCACCTTGGCAAACGACCCAGGGACCCACTCTAACGTGAACCTGGCATCGATAATGCTAAGCCCCTTCGGGGCACGCTTGCCCGTCCCGAGCGACACAGTCCACTCCATCTCAAATATTCCGACCACGAGCGGTCGTTATTTGAAACCACACTAAAACTATAAATCTCTTTGCAGGACATCCACAAGATATAAACATCCAGCCCATGACATTACAAGACGAGTCTTCCCACCAACGAGAAACAAAGCGCGACACGTGCAAGCACGTGCCCCACTTTGGGGGGCAAATGTTGGGCGGATTTTCACCCAGAAGATCTCAAGACCAAGAAGCCGCAGTTTCACCCGGGCCCGCGAGCAACCTCTACTTTGTTATCCCGTTTTTTGGTCAAAACTGGAATATCAATGTCGAGCGCGTCTCCACCACGATCAAGCTAAGAAGAAGCAACCAGCAAGCGTATGTAAGCCCAGAGTTCCACTCAAGATCCGAATACAAAGCCCTTTCAACAATACAAGCATAAGTCCACTCGGCAAAGCAATGCAAGGAAGCATTCAGCCAGCAACCAACCTAACACACACAAGCTCATTCGGCATGGCAAGCATTGGGTTTCATTCGGCTTTCCAGTTCATTCGGCTTTCCAAACCTCTGTTCATTCGGCACTCCAAACTCAAGCCCATCCGGCATTCCCCCACTGATGAACCAGCCAAGACCGAACCAACCTTCCACTGCCGGATGAGAACCAACACCGGTCCAAACTCCATCTCCATGCTACCACCGGACCACTTCCACGACCGAACCAACACACCATCACCGGTCCAAAACACACCATCACCGGTCCAAAACCCGCTACCACCGAACCAACCATGACCGGACCAAACTCCAACTTCTCCAAACACGGCCGGACCAAGCTCCGCCGAACCAGAATGCTACCAGGCCAGATTGCTTCAGCCCGGGCCCACCAGCATCTATATACTTCCAAGACCCCTGCCCCCTACCTCACTCTATAAATAGAGGGGCAGGGGTACAACAATGGCAGACAAGTTTGAGAGCTCAAGCAAGGAAGGAACTTTCAAACTACTTTCATACACTTGTATACAAAGCATTGTACTTGTAATCTGGAAGAAGAAAGATAATAACATATAAAGTGGACGTAGGCACATTCTGGCCGAACCACTATAAATCTGCGTGTCTTTTACATTTCAGCCCTTACTTTTCTCATATTTACATACTCATCTAAAATCATTGAAAACCACACATACTCAACTAAAATAATACGACTTGGAGGTGTTTGTCCATTTTTTGTGCAAACAAGCGTCACTTAGCCCTAGGTCATGCATAACCCAGGTCGTCGCCCCCTCTTCGTCGTCGCCACATGCTCCATCATGAGTTCGCTTCTCCCATCTTCGGCCCTCATGCCTAGTCGCGAGCGTGACTTTGTTTATTTTTTATTTTTATTTTTTGAAGAATATGGAGGTTTCTAAAAAAGGGAAGTGGGTTTGTGCCTAACTTTGGGCTCTAATTTAAATCAATCAAGTTTCCTTTTTTTTTTCTTTTAATAAACTCTTTTAATTTATCTGTAGTTAAATTTTAACCCCGTTTAAATTAATTTACATTTTGTTCTACAATTGTATTTCGATAAATGAACAAATTTTCAATTCAACGCCCACTTATTATATATTTCATTAAAACAATTTATTATTACAAAATACATTTATATTTCAACTATTTCAATAGTATAACAATTATTTACGCTGTAAATTATTTTATGTTGATTAAAAATATTTAATTCAATTTCAATACATTATTCGAAAGAATTTATTAAGTTAATTCAAGTTTTATTAAATCAAAATCTTTTATTAAATAGAATTTAATCAAGCAAATTTTACTTTTAGAATATTAATTATCAAATTTTGAATTCATACAATTTTATTTTAAATGAATTCATTTATTTATACGGCGTAGAAAGCAGGGTTGTTACAGTGCTATAATTTGCACACTCTCGAGCAACCTCCCTCGTGCACATCTCCTCTCACTTATTCAAACAATTGGATCACCCACTTACATCCAATTTTTTATTTTATTTTATTTTTCGAGTGCGTTAAATGAAGCATCCTTCTCTTCCTAAAGAAAATTCTTTGAATCAATCTAAAAGTAATTATTAACGGACCGATAGTATGCTACCGATCACTTTGTGAGGCAGCTAATAGTATACTGCTAACTTAAACCAATGGTAAAATGTAGTGCTAAACATTGGGTTTTTTTTGAAAAATTAGCGATCCTCGCATAAAGGAAGGCACTCGTAAAATTTTATTCCACGCTTAAAAAAGGAGCTACTGACAAGGATGACTGGTAGCAAACTCCAAACCCTCCCCTGTACAATGAAGAAAATGAAAAGGACTCTCCCAAATTATGGGGATATAAGCACAGCCAACATCACGAAAAGCTCAAAAATGGGAATCAATCACAGCAATAAATCTCTCTTCCAGATGGGTATTGACCTAGCAAATAAAATGCATTAGGGGTATGCCAAATGGATATTGACCTATCAACGTATGCAAACTAGACCTCCTCAGACATTATTGATAGAGTTAAGGGTATGTCATAGGAACAATTATGTAATTTATTACATATATCTAACTCTATAACTAATCTTGTTCAAAATAAAAGATGTTTTCTTTCTATTATGTACTTGATATAATTTGTTATATTAATTAATTAATATAATTAAAAATATATTTAATAGAAGATCGATAAATGGTATGTTTTATGATAATAGTTACGAAGTGTTGTAACCATGAGTAATTTATCACGATGAAATTAAGAATATCGTTTGAATATTTCTAGTTAAGATGTATCGACACTGGGTGTCGATGTATCTATTGAGACTAGCGTAAATAAAGCTCTCCAAATATTTGGCAGTGTATTATTCATGACTGTTAGGGGTGCCAAGGGATCACGTATTAATAATTACTGAATAATTATGGAATGACTCACTCGATAATTTTCTATCAGTTGATATGACTAAGGTCATATAGAAAATATCGATGTGATAAAATTACACAGTTCTCTCGACTTGAGAATACTTTTGATCTTCAATGTAGAAGCTCCACTTTAATTATAGTTAAATCGTGGCATGACGTTCATCGAACGATTATAGTTGGGTCGAGTTAGATGCATTAGAAGTGAGATACTATTCAAGATAGGATTCGTCTTCTCAGTTATATGAGGTTAGTATCACAGTCAACTAAAGTCAACTTAAAGTCAAAGTCTATGGCCAAAGCATTTTGGTTAATAATAACTGTTATTATTGAGCTAAGGACTTTGTGTTTGGACTCTAGAGTTGAATATGAATGATATTGGAATTTTGACCATTATCAAATTCCATAAGTCCAAAGTGATATAATTTTGATGAAAAGAATTAGTGTAAATAGTAAACACAATCCGGTAATGCTTAACAATGTAAAATTGGATTTTACTGAAACCAAGTAAGTGATAAATTTGATCAAAATGTCATACCACCTGCTAAGTAACGTGTGAACATTGATATTCGAATAATTCGGTATTAATCGCCAACCAAATTTATACCTAATGGGTTACGCAACCGAAACATTGAATACTCCTTTTACCAAACGATTTAATTAATTTGTAATTGTTTTTAATTAATTAATATATATGAAATACTGGTTATAAAATTTTATTTTGAAATGATGAACAAATATTATTAAATATGTTATAATAGTTGTAAATATATTAATCAACATACGGTATCGATATGCATTTAAATTAGATTTAAATGTAATATTATTTGTTCGGGCTTTAAACGAGTTTGAAGCACATATAGGGGGTATACATTTTTTACCACAGTAGACCGATAAAGGAGCAGCAAAAAGATGGCTAAAAGGGCTAGGGTTTGAATGGAAAACAGGAAAGAAATGTTAAGAGAAATATGGATTTTGACCCCTGACATATCTCTTCATTCTCTCTTCTATAATAGAATCTCAACCAACAATCATTTCTTACTTTTTAGAGGGTCTCCGTCTATATTTATTTTTGGTTGAAAATACACTCAACCTCCTCCTCTATTTCTAAAGTTTAAATCAAATAAAACAATTATTATTTGATAGTTAGTGGTCATCGGTTTAGGAGCTTGCACCTTGTTGGATTTGAAACTAGCTTAAGGAGTTAATCTCATCATTTCAAGGTGCACTAATAGGTTTTGAAGATAAGGTAATTTTTTGATTTACAATTGTATAATAATATTTAGATAATTCATATATCATATGTTATTTATTAATTAGGTGATGATTCCATTATATCAATATATCATCGTAATCAGAATAGTTGGTTGTTTATATACTTGTATAAAATAATTTTTTAATATATATGCCTTTGCTAATTAAGATTAAAAATTTTAAAAATTGAATTGTTTTATTTAAATTAATTAATATACATTATTTAATTATACTGGCTTCATAATTCAAATACTTATTTTTATATTATAGAAAATATAGTTTTAAAATTTTATATAAATAATTTTATACTTAATTGAGTAATGCATAATTAAAATAATTTTATAAATACAAGCATCAGTGACCATACCGAGAGTTAATTCAACTCATTTTATAATATTTTAATTAACCCCAATAGCTAGCAAATTCAAAGAACCAAATTAATCTATCAAACATTAAATTGAAGAAAAGTTTAATAGCAGTAACATTGATCAAAAAACAATCAAATACAGTAACAGCGGTAGATTAATGATAATTTACAAAGGAAAAAAAAGAGCGATGTAAGATACCTAAACTACCTACAGCAGTCGTTGATGTTTGTAGCACGATAACCCGGGTAAGTTGAGGAATAATAATCTCTAGTCAAGAATAGCTAAGTAAGCTAATGAATTGGAGCAGCAGTTGTCTATTGCAAACTACGTTGATCGTTCGATTGGGAAGCATGACGCAGTGCAGAACTTGTAATTTGTGGCGGCTGATAGCTTCGACAATGAGGCGAGGGCTTATGTGTTGTGTGGATAGCGGATCGTCGACGATGAGGAAAATAATGGTTGGTTAGGTAGGGTTTTATCGAAGCAGTTGTACATACAGGAAGTGGGGTGGAATGAAAGGCAAAAGGATAAAGGTTGCGTAAAAGGCAATTGGGGAAATCCTAAAAGACACGGTTGAAAACAATGGTTTAAATTCTCATTATTAATAGTAAAGATATGTATATTTATTTCTAAATATCATATAAATCATTTAACCCACAAATAGATAATATATATATTATATAAAATATGTTTTAAATTTTATAAAATTAAATTTACATCTAATAATACTTTGAAAATAAAAATAAAAAATCAATTTTTTATATATAATCTGAATATTTAAATGATAGCCGAAATTAATAATTGATTTTAAAATCCATTTTATTATAAAATATTAAAATATCTTGGAAATTTAACTGGAATATTTAAATTTGAAATTTTTTAAATATATTTTTTATTAATTGTTATTAATTTTCGTATGGAAAATAATACGTCTAAATATTCTAAATTAAAAAAAAGAACTAATTTTTGTCGTGGGCATTATAATAGGTATATATTTATTTTATATACTTTATGTGTATTTCATTTAAGTATACTTATGTATATTATTAAATTATTTATAAGATATATATATATATTATATGTTTATTAAAAAATTGATTTTGATTTTTAATTTTCAATAAAATAAATACATAAATTTTTAATACAATTCAAATATATGCATATACATACATACATACATACATACATACATACATACATACATACATACATACATACATACATACATATATATATATATATATATATATTTAATTTGATATACATATATTTATTTATACATTTATAAATAATTTCAAAGTTATGTATATGCAGTATTTTGAATACATAAATAAAGTATATAAACATACATTTAGATGATATATTTATATATTAGATGAGCTAACATGTCCATTGCGATGTAAATCCCAACACTTATACACGGGCATGTAATACCTTTAATGGATTGCTATATGACACATGTGCACATACACACGCATATATGTATATGATACATATGTATATATCTATAATGTGTCATTTCGAATTTTTGGCAATATTATTTTAATAAATATATAATTGGATTAATTAAAATACAACTTATTATTCTAAACAAATATATATATGTAATTGGGAGAAGCCATGGTTTGGAACTTAAATAACGAGTTTCTAAATATTTAATTGTAGTAATATGCGATTTAAAATACATATATATATGATAAAATCTGGTTAATAATGGTTCAAGTAAAATAAATCTTATCAATGTTAAATTTAAGAATAAACAAATATATTATTTGAAAATAAATATAATTATTACAGGCTTAAGAAGTTATGATATTAACATAAGTATGGAAATAAAATATGAAATGAACATATACAATAATTTTAGAAATGTATAAACTATTGAAATACATGTATTTGCAAAGTATAAAGTAAAATAAAATACAAACAAAAATGAACTTACAAAATAGTAATATATATATATATAAGATAACTTATATAGTTATGTAAAATATAAGTAAACACATGTTAAAGGGTCAATACAAAGTAATAGAACAAAGAAAAAGGAAACAAATTAACATTCAAGTGAGTAGAAATTTAATTAGATGTGATTGATAAGTATGGAGACTTGAAGATAAATAAGAATATAAAGAAGATAGTAAAAGTGTATGTTTATGAACAAGCAAAAGATGAGTATGTAGGTTGAGAAAAGAAAACGAGACAAAGTTATATATGTATATGAGTGTACTCATAAAATCAGGTTGTACATAATTTAAAAAAAAAGATAAGCTTAAGCTTATAAAACAAGCCAAGATTAATTAATGCAAGCTCAACAAATATCATTTCAGCCACCTTACAAAAGAAGAAAAAATCTCTAACAGTACAATAATATCTTGTACTTGCATAAACTTCAGCCTGTACATACTTGTTTTATATATATCTCCACTTGCCATTCATTCGAACTAAGAGAAAAATATATAAGCTTGTAACAAAACCAGTAGACAAAATCCTGGAAATTAAATTAAGCCAGGAAGTAAGGCAAGATCAAGGCATGTAAAATTCATCTCAACAACAACTACCTGAAGCAAAGCAAAATTTCAAATTCAAGTTTAAATAAGAAGAGCAAAAGAAATTTTAACAGCAGTGTTTCAAAACACATCTCTGTTCAACAGCAAGGTGAGTACTTCAACTTGGTTTCCTTTGTTATTTTTTTTGAAATGCCTGTGAGTAAACATACTTTCTTAAATTTTAAGTATGATAATTAACTTCTGATGCTTGTGTTGCTATATATTGTCAATAAGTAGACCTGTATTTATTTTGTGTATTGGAAGCTTCTGTTCTTCATTGTTACAAGCTTCTGAGCAAAAAGGTGTAAAGGATATTAATACTTTTCCGTTTAAATCAATTTAAAACCTAGAGATGTAAGTTAATTAAGACTGTATAACTTAAAACAAAGGCCTGGGAATTTATTTGAAGTCTAACAGTAAAATATAGGAACTTTTATACAAGTTACAGGTAATAAGAAATTAAAAGCTAAAAATTTGAATATTTTAATTTGTGAATTTGACCACATATCTTGATTATACACACAAAGTTAAGATTTTTAGTATATAAATTATGATTTTTAAGTGGGTGTTTAAGGTGCAGTTCAAAAATGGGTTAAAAGTGAATTTTCATCAATCTCTGATGATTTAACACAAATTAGATGTTGAAATTATTACTGAAGCTAGCTTAGCGATTGTAGAATTCGGGAAAAAGGCAAGAAGATTTTTATATTGTGTATGTTGTTTAATCGAATGCAAAGTAGGGTTTTGGGTTCTTAAATTTCTATGTTCTGTAAATTAAAGATTTCATCTGCATGGATTGATCGAGTGTCACACGGGTTTGTGAGATGACCGATGAGGGTCTGAACTTGGCGTTGACGAAGTGGTTTGGTTTATGGTGATGGATGGTGGCAGTACGTGGGGATTTTCGGTGGGTGTTCGTGTCGCGTGTTCGAGCTTCTGGCAACTTTTTGTTTTCGACCAAATCGTGATAATTTGAGTGTTGTTTTCGTATGCACGGTCGAATTGGGGTTTGTGGGTGGTGATGAGGGTCGCCGGAGGCGCGGCGAACCACCATGCATGTGCACGGTGGCGTTTGTGGGGAGGGGGCTGATTTGGTACAGAGATCGCGCAAGAGTTGCTCTAGTATTTTTGGGTTTTGCCTCGTGTTGAATCTGAAGCGTGCATAAGTTTAAACAATTCAGTTTTTAACTCAAGCTATAAAAAAAGTAGTAGTAGTAAAAGAACAGGTAGGAGAGAAGAAGAAGATGAGCACGGGTCAATATCTCGGGGCAAGGGGGTAAATAACTCGAAGATCACTCGAGTTAGCAAGGGGTAGTGCTCGGGTTTTCAATTGCAGAATACTGTAAAAGAAAAATAACAAAGTTGAGCAGATTGATTCAACCAGTTTAAAACTATGTAAACTAAATAAAGGTTTAACAGTTTAAGTTGAAAATTTAATTCAACTTTTAATTATTTAGGTAATGTTTAACGATGTTTTTTTTTAAAAAATTCTTAATTAATTATTATAATTAAGTAATTAACTTAAGTATAAAAATTGAGCTAATATTTAAGTTTTGTAGTTAATAATAAATTTGATTTTCAAAATTTAAGGAAGCCTTTAAAATGTTAATTAAGAAGAATAATTAATATCAATTAATTAGTTTAGGAAGCATTTAAGAATGATGACTTTTAAAGAGTGATTAGAGATGGGTTAATCAATAATTAATTGATAAATAAATTTGTAATTAACTTCTTAAAGTCAGTTAATGAATGATTAATAGTTAAGTAATTAAGTAACTTAATTAACTGGTAATTAAGGAATACTTAATTTGTAATTAAGTTGTGTTAATCAATAATTAAGGTTTATTAATTATTGGTTAAAGAGTAATTAATCTACATTAAGATTTATTAATTGGGTTTAAGGGTAATTAAGGGATGGATTATCCGATTTAGATTAATTTGTTAATAAATTAAAGGCAAATCTCTTGGTGACTAATTAAATATAAACACTTGATGAGATTTAGTGAGGTAATTCATAATTACAGGATGTAATTAATTAAATGGAATTACTTATTGGGAAGTAATTAAAGGATAATTACTTAGTTGAAGTAATTAAGGGTAAATTACTTGGTGTAATTAATCAAAAGGATTAAAAATTAAGTAAGAGGTTAATTACTTAAGTTAGTAATTACAGAAGGGTAATTACTGTTTATGAGTAATTGGGGTTGATTAATGGATGCAATTAATCCATGAGTTTGGTTAAGTATAATTACTTAATGAAAGTAATTAGATAATGATGATAATCTTAATGTAATTAAAGAATAATCAATCATGGAAGATTAACTAAGATAAATGATTATGGGATGGTGAATTAATTGGGCTATAATTAATTAATTAATAAGCAGGACTTAAAAGTGATTGATTAAATTCAATTATGGAGGTGTGATTGATGATCTTGCTTATGTATTATAAGTGATTGTTTATATGCCCTGAATTGATTGATACCCCTGATATAAAATGGTTCGTGATATGGTGTGTTGGGTTTGCAATGATAATGTGGTTATGTATTAATGATGATTTGCTGAGTAAAGGTGACATCTTTAATTTAAAGTTGAATTGCATTTCACTTGAATGACATGTGTTAAGATGAACTGAATTCGAAGAGACCGGAGTCCGGTATTGGGTAATACCCGAAACCCCTTCGATTCTTTATAAATTGATACGTGAAATCAATAGGGTGAAATGGAATGATTTTAGTGAACGGGGCCTTATAATCTAAGTTCTGGCACTTAATTGTTTTCTGAAATAAGTAATGTCTATAGCAACTTGTGAAGTTGTAAATTTATATAAGTACCCCGGGTTTATATGAGTTGTATACTTTTGTATTCCATGTTAGATAGGTTTACTGATGCTGGTTTCCAGCCTGACCCGGGTGTTACTTTGGTGTAATGCTCGGGTCAGACCGAGTATTACAGATTTTTCAGGTAGGGACGTTCTGGAGCTCAGGAGGCGAGCTGGATGGCAAGAACGCATAGAATATTTCCGCTGTAATTATATTATTGTAATTCTGTGATAAGTTGATTGTATATATCCAGCATTTGAATATATGTGAAACTCTGATGTATTAAAATGTAATCGACAGATATAGTATTACTTGGTAAACTGTTATTATTTATTATTATATTTTATACGCTGCGAATGTGAGATGTTGATGTTTCTGTTCTTCTTCTTCTATCTCTTTCTTCTTTTTCATAACTATCTGGAATTTTCAGGTTCGAAAATTTCGGGTCGTTACATTTGGTATCAGAGCAGAAAGGTTAAGCGAGAACCTTGGCTCTGGTGGGGATTACTCATTTAATAGAGTCTGTAGTACTCTAGAATGAGTTGAGAATATATATATATATATATATATATATATATATGAGCGCGTACTTGTTATTTTCTTATATAAAGATTTTAAATGATTTTATATAAAATATATTTTGAAATATAAAGAAATATTTCCTTCTAATAAATATTAAAGCGATTGGTTGTTAAATTTATTGAAATGAAAATTAAGAAGTAATATAATACAACCAAACTGAAGTCTTGAATTGGAATTAAATTAAATAGAAATAGAAATACAACCAAATAAAATTTAATGGATTGAAAATGAAATTCTAAATCTGGTCCCAGAATTCGGAAATTTTGTTTCAAAGTGATGAAAAATAATACATAAGTATTAGTTGAATAAATGAGACTTGTTGCAAACAATGGGTTGTTTGAAGATTGGGCTTAAATTTAAAACCAAAAGTGGTTTAAACTCAAGGTATGTCTAGGTAAGCAAATTGCTATATAAGAATTGAATTCTTCCAATTAAGTTTAATTTATAGGTTAGAAAGTCCCTCTAGAATTCAGCCTTTAAGAGAATGGCTAAGAGTGAAGAATGGAAGGCAAGGCGCAGAGAACGAAGAGCAGCTGCACGTAAGGAACGGGAAATAGCAATTCAAGAGTATGAAAATCGGATTAAGGAAAGAAATGGACCAGGACCTTATGATAATGTCACTTGCTATAGATGTTACAATAAAGGTCATTACGCAGCTAAGTGTGGTAAAACAAGGAGGGAATTAAAGGGTACATTCCAACGATTTCGCTCCGAGATATTATGCTTTAAGTGCCATAAGAAGGGACATTTCCTTAACCATTGTCCTGAAGTGAGGAAGGTGAAGCGTAAACCAATGGAAGCAGTCAACGAGTCAACCATTTGCTATCATTGAAAAGGGTTGGGACATATCGCGAGAAATTGTCCCAAGAGACAGAAGAAGAAGATTAAGGTTGTGGAACATCCAGTATGAAGCATGGAGGTCATCCAGATCGATGAGAGGGTAGAAACTTTTTGTGGAAAATGCTATAAATGGGGACATCCTGTAGAAAAGTGCATGTTTGGGCTTTGCCTATTGGAAGGAAGTCCATAAGAAGGATTCTGATAGAAATGATAGGACTCTAAAACCTAGATGATGGTGTAAACATCTTAATTTTGACTTTGTAAGGCTTTTATTATGATGAATGGATGTAATATTGAACTGCTAATGTACAATCTATCCATATATGAAATATTTTGTGGCAGTATGATCTAATAAACCACCTTCTTTTATTTGAGATGGAATTTGAAATTAATTCAAACTGAAATTTAAAAGGTTTGGTTTCAAAATTGAATTTGATTTGAATTAATTGGACTTGAGATTGAAGGTGTATAAGTTGAAAAAAAAATTCAAATGGAAAATTTAGGTTGAATTGAAATGATTGAAATTGAAGGGGGATTCAATTGAATGGATATTGGTCCAAAGTGATTGAAATAACTTGGGATTGTAGTTAAAGTTAAATATGTTTAAAATCAAATGGAATTTGATTTAAATTTGGACAGAAATTAAGAATTAATTCAACTTGAATTGGGAATAAATCAAGTCCAATAGAAATTGGAGATGTTTAAAATTGGAATTGGGTCAATTTAAATGGAAAAGAAAATTTAAATTAAATTGAGGAGAATGGAGATTGGAAATTGAACAGTTCTGACTCTGGATTATTTTCAATATAAATTGTTTTAATATAAACTTATTTTTCCAAGCTATTTAATACATAAAACCTTTCTTTTTAAAGTCAAGTTATTTTGTACTTGTTTTACAATTATTTCAGAACTATTAACAATTTTTTAACTATTTTATAAACTAATTACTATTTTTCAAATATTTTACAAATTAATTACTATTTTATAGTTATTTTGCAATTATCTAAATGACTATAATTATTTAACTATTTTCCAACTATTTTACAGCTATTTTGCAAACTAATAATTATTTTCCTACTACTTATCTACTTTTAAAATTTTCAAGCTATTCTTTTGTATAAACTGGTCGGAGTTCAAACTGTTATTGGTTAAATACCCAACTGAGATAAGAATTGAAGGAATAATCCGAATGGGAATTAAAGCAAATGTGAGCAAGTGGATAGAATTTAAAGGAACTGTGAGTGGAAAGAGAAATTGATTTGGCTAATAATAAATGAAGTTAAATACGAAGGATGTACGTATGTTATTCTATTCGCATAGTAATTTGATCCAGATTCAAGCACAGAATTTCGAGATAGTTTATCGATCCGTGTCACGACCCGAACTCAATGTCCGATAACAACATCAAATTCGTATCGCGGGAGCTTGCAACACCCATTAGATGATAAATAACACAGTGGAAAATAAAAGATGATATCACTGATATAACATGAATACAATATCTGATACATCAATTTGATACAATGATAATCATTAACATCAGAGAATATACAACATAGAATACAGCGGAACATGATACACTATGAAATGAGTCTTCACGGATATCCAATACTGCAACTCTGATCCAAAAGCTCCAAAACTCCTAACTCGATCCACCATCAAGATTTCACCAAGATAAGCAAGTCTCATCTGAATCCAAAGACTGAACTAGCTCCATATAATCTACTAAACCTAACTATTTGGAAAAAAAATCCACCTCTAGACTGCCCGTGTGGAAAATTATGGGCACCCAGAGTTTAGGAAAGGAACAATAAACTCCAGGTCAGTCATGGGACTGGTATGAGCAAACGAAAAACAGTTTGTCTTTTTAAAATAAACAAAGATTTAAATTTCAAAATCGCAATGCTTTTGGAAAATGAAACTACCATAAGGCCTCCCGCCACACACACAATGCAAACGCAGAATTGGAGGAGATTTCTCCTTATGATAGTCAAACATGCTTGATACGCAGAAAAATTTCTTTGATATTATTACTATAAGTGCAAAGTGCAGAAAATCATTTCGAAAGTAGAATATAAATCTTAGCCAGCATAGACATTTCGAACTATGCCTACTATAGCTACCATCCAAACAGTGGGGCGCCACCATAAATGAATGGCAGGTAATACAACTAAAACCGTATAAGGCTCGTATTGGATGAATGGATTTTCCAACAAATGGTCAGGCTAAGGAACTTCCTATTGCCACATGGGAACGCCTCTGGCGGGACGCCCCGAGAACCTAACCGGATCTCTGCCAAACAAGGCCGGCTACACCCCTTCCCGGGGAATATACAGAACCTTATATATGACACCCTCGGTCCTTTGGGACCTTTATACGAGAGCTCTCTAACCAACAACATCACACAGTAATAAATAAAGTGTGTCCACATGAGTAAGTATCTGGGCTCCATACCATGATACTACCCTTTTCCAGAAGGAATGGTCATACCCTAGGGGAGCTACCCCTGAAACCTTGCCGCACAATTCCTGTTTCGACCATTACCGGGTTGTGAGGCTCGACGAAGTCTCGTCCACAAAGCTACGCTTTTCACAAAGCCATGCTTCGATCAACAAATGATCAGCAGCACTCAGCATGCCACATTACCAAGTTGGGAATATATCGCTGATAACCTTCAACTACATAACCTCTGAGCTCGTACGTCTCAGAGAAGGGTGGTGAGCTAAGAGAATAAATTCTCCGCCACCAGAGATATGTATTTGAAAGAAATCTGCTTTATATATCAAAATGTAATGTCAGACATACAATCCATACAAGTCTGTTCCGGGTTCGAACAGAACCGAAGGCACTTCCGAAGAAGTCCTTGCAAATCCGTGTATTCACAATCCCGATCGGACTTCCCATCACTTAGGAAATCTCTATACCGGCGCGACTCAGTGCAGAGACAATCGATAGGTCATCCTATCGTTCTCGCAAATACCCAGTCTTCACCACCGGTTTTCAAATGTTATCCATAACGACGAATCACATATTCGGAATGGGTTATACGACACAAAGGTCCTCTCCCGGCTAAACCGAATAGTGAGCGCAATATTTAAAACATATGGATATAGGATTTCAGTTAAGTCACAACTTAATGATTCAAAACTTTCTTTCAAATGGTTTAAACCAATTACCATTTCAAATCTCTTAAACAAAAGATTTATCTCATAGAGTTCGCCTAGTTTCACAAAGATTCATTTTCGGATTTCAAAACAATTTCCGTTTCAATTAGATTAATTCATTAAATCTTTAAATCAAAGATTTATCTCATAGCTTTCAAAACTTGTTTCCAAAGATTCGACCATAACTTGGAAAATCATTTTCAATTCAAACTTGAAATCCCTTTAATATAAATTGGAAGTTCATTACTCATATGAAAGCTTTTTATCACTTAGAAACAGTAGTTTTATTTTGGAAAAACCCGATTCCATTTATACAAGTTACAATCTTTGGTTTAATTCAAATTTTCAAATCAACTCTTAAAAATAGTTTAGACCCATATAACTTGTAAAGTCCTTTTTAAATCATAAGTATTGAATAAAAAATTCAATTTCAGATTTTTGAATTCAATTTAAATCCGATTATTCAAATTCCAAATCTTTATTAAGTTATTCAAAAATAACTTTTATTCTTAAAATAGCTTTTTCAAAAGCTTTTCATATTAGACTTGATTTATTACCAAAACTATTTGAATTTAAAATTCAAATTCAAAACTGATTTAAAAATCTGTGACTTAACCGATTTCCACGTGAAATCCATATTTGTGTGTGTATGAGTGTGGTCCAGGGGTTTTACACAAAAGTGCACAACATCAATCATCACAGATATATCAATATCGATAAGCGATATAATCAATAACGCTTATCTTTATTTACAGATTCATTGATAAAGTAAATTTATTAATCACAAAGATTAATCATTACAATTCGATGTGGGTTTCGGATAACCAACTGGAATCCGACTCCCTGTCGCATCGAAATTTAAATGTCGTTTTACAGGCAAAGGGGCTTTCACACATATACAGAAACAATTCACAAATCACAGTATAGCATCAGGCAAATTCACATCGCATAGTATCATAATCTCGAACAGAAATATCAATCCAGTATATAACACTTGATGATAGTTAATCATCTTCAAATTTAAGGAGAAGGTGATTTAAAAGAATTAACCACGTAACTATTTTTAATGATAAATTAATTAGATTTTTAATTAATTATTCCTTGGTCGATTATCTTAATTGACTATAAATTTATAAATTAATTAACTTAAATTTATCTAACTAACAATTTTAATTGCAAATAAATTAAACACTTAATTGTGAATAATTAAAAATCAATCAATCTCTAATCACTTAGTTAATTACAATTTTAAAATTTATTAACTATTCTTAATTACTCTTTTTAAATAATTAATAATAATTATCTTAATTAACACATTTTTTTTCTTCTCTAAACTTTGAAATCAAATTTTCACTAAACTTAAACTTTAATGTTAATTAAATTTCAACACTTAGTTTACATTAATTACTAAATTTAAAGTATTAATTGAATTCCAAAAAGAAACTTTAAAACCTATTAGCTAACATATCCATGACCAACCTAAGGCACCCTTCCTTTTAAAACTTTACCATGTTTAAAAGTTAAAAAGTGTTACCCAGATAACCCAGGCTAACAAACCCGAGACTCCCCACGTTTAACTCGAGAAACACTTCGAGTACTTCACCCAATTTCTCGCGTCACTCCCTCTTCTTCTTCCCCCTCTCGCACTCACTTCTCTTCTTTCTTTTTTTTTTTCCTTCAGCTTGGTTTAAGTTTAAACTTATATACAGGAACACACACTTAGGCCCCAAACCCAATTCGAAGCAAACCCAACATTTACCCGAGTATCAACTCGAGTTGTCAACCACCGAGCTTCCTGACACATCGCGCACGGCCGTGCACGTGCACCGATGAGCTATCCCCTTCCGGCCATTGCCGAGGCACTCAGCAAGTCGACGTTCGCCACGCCATCCCTTCCGACTTCCCAGAACCACAATTCCACCAATCAATCAAAAACGAACTCTTCAATCGAAACTGGGACCAAACCTGATTTCAAAAAAAAACCATCATCTCCGACGATCTCGTATACGATTACCCACGCCATTTCGATAGGAACTTCGTCACACCCCAATGCTTCGATTCCCATAGGTCCGGCCACGCTCGATCTCTTCACGGCAACGAACAAATTCGAAAATCATTACTGGCCAAAACAAGTTTTAAAACCCTAAATTCGATTCAATTCATCAATTTACTCAACATAAATTTTTTTCAATATTTTTCCCATGATACCTGACACTGAATCCTTCTTCTGACCAAATTTCAAAGAATTTAATTTCACCGATTGAAGGAATTTGACGAAAAAGCAATTTTCGTTCAATCCACTCATACTCGAGATTTAGTAACTTAAAAATCATGGGGTTTGCACCTAAAATCATCATTTTGCAATTCAAACATGCTTGTGTGATTAGAATTTAAAATTTAAATACTCGAATTTACTGATTCATGGTGATTTTACTGTAAATAATATTTTATACAATATTCACTTAATTTTTTCTCTTAAAATTATTTTTAAAAGTTGCTTAACTTTGTTATGAATAATTTCCTTTCAGAAATTATAGTATAAAAAGTTCTAAGTATGAAGATATGAATTTATAAACAGGTTTTAAAGTTTAGAAAACCTGAAACAAAACATTTACTTGTGTATAAGCATATACAGAGGTTCATATTCTTGCAGCATTCCTTTATATCATTCATACAAACAGTAGCATCAAATTATTATAGCAAGTTCAAGGTTAGTTTGCTCACAGTTTTGAGAAGATGAAGAACATAGGACTTCTGTTGGTTGAAGACTGCAGTTGATTTTTTCTTGAATTCTATTTTGTTTTTACTTTCTTTTACTTGCTTTGTTTCCTTTGATCTTGAAAGATATTTGAACTTGTAAATGGTGATTTGCAATTTTTGCTTTGCTTTATTCTTCCAAGTTAGAAGTTGTTTCAGGTGTAACTGAAACTTTTTTTTTCAAGTTTGCTTTTGAACTGGAGTAATGCTAAGTTTGCATTTTTCTTTAGCTTGCTAACTATGTTTTGCTGGACGAACTGATGTATATGGATGGGTATGTACCTATATGTAGGAGAAAGGTGTTTGGTACTAAGGGTTATAGCTGGTACAGGTACTTCTTTGTTTGTAGATATTTTTCATTATCTTCCTCTATAAGCTTTTGCTTTGCATATCATATTTCAGCTGAAGTGATATGTTTTGTGTTGAGGAGATAGGATATTAAATGTAATTGTCTTTAAATATGTTTACATACTTATGATCTTACTGACATTTATTAGTTTGTACAAAGATATTTTGTTTGTTTGTTTTACTAGTGTCTTCTTTAACAAGCTTTAGGTACATAGATATTTTTTTTGTTTGTATGTAGATCTTATTCTAGTTTTGTTTGTTTTTATTTGCTTTGTAAATATTATTTCTGCTTTGTCTCGTTTACTTTGTAATATAATGACATTCTACATTAATATGTTGTTATATGTTATTTTAAGATAATGATGTTTGCTAACTTAAGTATTAAATTTATACGTATATTTTATTTCATTTTATTTTTACCTTACACTTATATTCAATATTGACAAGTAATAAAACATTTTATTGATAATTCAATTCAACTAAAAACACTTATTTTGAGCTTCAAACCCAAATTTTAAAATATATTAGTATATACATCTTATTAAATTTGAAAATTTCAAATAAATCCGTAATTTAATCCAAAAATTCAATTAAATTATAAATTTAAATTCGTCGTTAAACTGGGATCGTTACAGATTCCCCTCCTTAAGAAATTTCGTCCCCGAAATTTGCCAAGGATACAACAGGATAGATGAAAGATAGAGAAATATCTTTCCAAATCAAACTGGATATCAATTCTGCATTTGGTTTACCAAATCAGAATATCAATAATAGATATGAGAACAAACTCAATCAACTGCGTAACAATTGGGTTATTTGATCTACGAAGTATACAGAGTATTGGTTAGTTCGAAGGGATAACTAACCGTTCGTAGAATATATCGAAACCTAATGAAATAGACAGAAATAGATTCGATTACGATCTCAGATTCAAGATTTAACTTATTTACGAATTGCTGAGAAATACAACTAGGGATAGTTCTAGTGTCGAACAAAATTCAAACAATTTAATCGTAAACGAGAAGGTTACCTTATAAAATTTATTTCCTTAATTAGCTTTTTGAGGTTGAAGAATCGACTTTGATTGCATACACTTTTTTTTTAGAGTTGCTTATAAGCTGGACAGTTGTTGATCCTGTGTCCCGGCTTGCGGCATTTATAGCATCCTGTAGATTCCTGATCTGGCCTCATAAATGACTCTCTCAATCCTGGCTTCCAATCATTCTTGCATTTATCCGAGTAGTGACCTTTCTCCAAGCAATTGAGACAAGTAACATCCTTCTTTTTCTTCTGTACATCCTTCTTTCCTTTATTTTTCTTTGATTTCTTACTGCCAAACTTCCTTTTTCTCCAATTCAATTTACTTGTACTTCCATTCTCCTCTGGATCTTTTTGCTTTTCTAAAGTATCGTATCGATAGCCCATATCAATTTATTCAGAAAAAGATTCCTTGATGTGAGTAGTCATCCGTTCCTGAAATTCCTGGTTCATTCCCCGAATAAACTTTTCATTCTTCTTTAACGGTGTATTCACCAATTCTGGACCAAATCGAGATAATTCAATAAATTTGTTCAAATATTCCTCAAATGATAAACTCCCTTGCTTCAAATCCACAAACTCTTGGTACACTCTAGAGATACCAGCAGACAGCATATATCGTTGCTCGAACACTTCTTTGAAATGACTCCAAATAAATTCATCTGCCGACTCATCCACGGTAACAGTTTCCCACCAAATTAAAGCATCTTCCTGGAGTTGCCAAGAAGCTATCAATCGCATCTGATCATCTTCTAAATTTAGCCCTTTGAAAATCTTTTCACACGATCGAATCCAGGCTTGTGCTTCGATAACAGTTTCTTTGCCAGTGAATGGCTTTCCACCAAGTCTAGAAAAACTTTGATATAGATCAGCTAAATTTGGTTGAGATTGAATGGGAATATCTGTCGTTGTAGGGCTTTGACCAGCTGAAGTGGTACATTCCTGTCTCCTATTTCGTCCTCTTCTTCCACTCATTCTTACTAACTGTGAATAGTAAGAAAATCGATTTAGGCATTCGGACGAAATATCTTAGAGAATAACAACAGATAAAAAGAATAGACTAAGAAATTTGGATTTTGGTTCCACTGGTTGTACTCATTCTAGGGTATACTTCACCCTATCTCTAATGAGCCATCTAATGTGTTACACTCCGTAGCTAAAGTTCTTACTCAATCTTCAGCTCTGATACCAATCTGTCACGGCCCGAACTCGATGTCCGATAACAACATCAAATTCGTATCGCGGGAGCTAGCAACACCCATTAGATGATAAATAGCACAGCGGAAAATAAAAGATGATATCACTGATATAACATGAATACAATATCCGATACATCAATTTGATACAATGATAATCATCAACATGAGAGAATATACAACATAGAATACAGTGGAACATGATACACTATGAAATGAGTCTTCACGGATATCCAATACTGCAACTCTGATCCAAAAGCTCCAAAAATCCTAACTCGATCCACCATCAAGATTTCACCAAGATAAGCAAGTCTCGTCTGAATCCAAAGACTGAACTAGCTCCACATAATCTACTAAACCTAACTATCTGGAAAAAAAATCCACCTCTAGACTGCCCGTGTGGAAAAGTATGGGCACCCAGAGTTTAGGAAAGGAACAATAAACTCCAGGTCAGTCATGGGACTGGTATGAGCAAACGAAAAACAGTTTGTCTTTTTAAAACAATCAAAGATTTAAATTTCAAAATCGCAATGCTTTTGGAAAATGAAACTACCATAAGGCCTCCCGCCACACACACAATGCAAACGCAGAATTGGAGGAGATTTCTCCTTATGATAGTCAAACATGCTTGATACGCAGAAAAATTTCTTTGATATTATTACTATAAGTGCAAAGTGCAGAAAACCATTTCGAAAGTAGAATATAAATCTTAGAAAGCATAGGCATTTCGAACTATGCCTACTATAGCTACCAACCAAACAGTGGGGCGCCACCATAAGTGAATGGCAGGTAATACAACTAAAACCGTATAAGGCTCGTATTGGATGAATGGATTTTCCAACAAATGGTCAGGCTAAGGAACTTCCTATTGCCACATGGGAACGCCTCTGGCGGGACGCCCCGAGAACCTAACCGGATCTCTGCCAAACAAGGCCGGCTACCCCCCTTCCCGGGGAATATACAGAACCTTAGATATGCCACCCCCGGTCCTTTGGGACCTTTATACGAGAGCTCTCTAACCAACAACATCACACAGTAATAAATAAAGTGTGTCCACATGAGTAAGTATCTGGGCTCCATACCATGATACTACCCTTTTCCAGAAGGAATGGTCATACCCTAGGGGAGCTACCCCTGAAACCTTGCCGCACAATTCCTGTTTCGACCATTACCTGGTTGTGAGGCTCGACGAAGTCTCGTCCACAAAGCTACGCTTTTCACAAAGCCATGCTTCGATCAACAAATGATCAGCAGCACTCAGCATGCCACATTACCAAGTTGGGAATATATCGCTGATAACCTTCAACTACATAACCTCTGAGCTCGTACGTCTCAGAGAAGGGTGTTAAGCTAAGAGAATAAATTCTCCGCCACCACAGATATGTATTTGAAAGAAATCTGCTTTATATCTCAAAATGTAATGTCAGACATACAATACATACAAGTCTGTTCCGGGTTCGAACAGAACCGAAGGCACTTCCGAAGAAGTCCTTGCAAATCCGGGTATTCACAATCCCGATCGGACTTCCCATCACTTAGGAAATCTCTATACCGGCGCGACTCAGTGCAGAGACAATCGATAGGTCATCCTATCGTTCTCGCAAATACCCGGTCTTCACCACCGGTCTTCAAATGCTATCCATAACGACGAATCACATATTCGGAATGGGTTATACGACACAAAGGTCCTCTCCCGGCTAAACCGAATAGTGAGCGCAATATTTAAAACATATGGATATAGGATTTCAATTAAGTCACAACTTAATGATTCAAAACTTTCTTTCAAATGGTTTAAACCAATTACCATTTCAAATCTCTTAAACAAAAGATTTATCTCATAGAGTTCACCTAGTTTCACAAAGATTCATTTCCGGATTTCAAAACAATTTCCGTTTCAATTAGATTAATTCATTAAATCTTTAAATCAAAGATTTATCTCATAGCTTTCAAAACTTGTTTCCAAAGATTCGACCATAACTTGGAAAATCATTTTCAATTCAAACTTGAAATCCCTTTAATATAAATTGGAAGTTCATTACTCATATGAAAGCTTTTTATCACTTAGAAACAGTAGTTTTATTTTGGAAAAACCCGATTCCATTTATACAAGTTACAATCTTTGGTTTAATTCAAATTTTCAAATCAACTCTTAAAAATAGTTTAGACCCATATAACTTGTAAAGTCCTTTTTAAATCATAAGTATTGAATAAAAAATTCAATTTCAGATTTTTGAATTCAATTTAAATCCGATTATTCAAATTCCAAATCTTTATTAAGTTATTCAAAAATAACTTTTATTCTTAAAATAGCTTTTTCAAAAGCTTTTCATATTAGACTTGATTTATTACCAAAACTATTTGAATTTAAAATTCAAATTCAAAACTGATTTAAAAATCTGTGACTTAACCGATTTCCACGTGAAATCCATATTTGTGTGTGTATGAGTGTGGTCCAGGGGTTTTACACAAAAGTGCACAACATCAATCATCACAGATATATCAATATCGATAAGCGATATAATCAATAACGCTTATCTTTATTTACAGATTCATTGATAAAGTAAATTTATTAATCACAAAGATTAATCATTACAATTCGATGTGGGTTTCGGATAACCAACTGGAATCCGACTCCCTGTCGCATCGAAATTTAAATGTCGTTTTACAGGCAAAGGGGCTTTCACACATATACAGAAACAATTCACAAATCACAGTATAGCATCAGGCAAATTCACATCGCATAGTATCATAATCTCGAACAGAAATATCAATCCAGTATATAACACTTGATGATAGTTAATCATCTTCAAATTTAAGGAGAAGGTGATTTAAAAGAATTAACCACGTAACTATTTTTAATGATAAATTAATTAGATTTTTAATTAATTATTCCTTGGTCGATTATCTTAATTGACTATAAATTTATAAATTAATTAACTTAAATTTATCTAACTAACAATTTTAATTGCAAATAAATTAAACACTTAATTGTGAATAATTAAAAATCAATCAATCTCTAATCACTTAGTTAATTACAATTTTAAAATTTATTAACTATTCTTAATTACTCTTTTTAAATAATTAATAATAATTATCTTAATTAACACATTTTTTTTCTTCTCTAAACTTTGAAATCAAATTTTCACTAAACTTAAACTTTAATGTTAATTAAATTTCAACACTTAGTTTACATTAATTACTAAATTTAAAGTATTAATTGAATTCCAAAAAGAAACTTTAAAACCTATTAGCTAACATATCCATGACCAACCTAAGGCACCCTTCCTTTTAAAACTTTACCATGTTTAAAAGTTAAAAAGTGTTACCCAGATAACCCAGGCTAACAAACCCGAGACTCCCCACGTTTAACTCGAGAAACACTTCGAGTACTTCACCCAATTTCTCGCGTCCCTCCCTCTTCTTCTTCCCCCTCTTGCACTCACTTCTCTTCTTTTTTTTTTTTTCCTTCAGCTTGGTTTAAGTTTAAACTTATATACAGGAACACACACTTAGGCCCCAAACCCAATTCGAAGCAAACCCAACATTTACCCGAGTATCAACTCGAGTTGTCAACCACCGAGCTTCCTGACACATCGCGCACGGCCGTGCACGTGCACCGATGAGCTATCCCCTTCTGGCCATTGCCGAGGCACTCAGCAAGTCGACGTTCGCCACGCCATCCCTTCCGACTTCCCAGAACCACAATTCCACCAATCAATCAAAAACGAACTCTTCAATCGAAACTGGGACCAAACCTGATTTCAAAAAAAACCCATCATCTCCGACGATCTCGTATACGATTACCCACGCCATTTCGATAGGAACTTCGTCACACCCCAATGCTTCGATTCCCATAGGTCCGGCCACGCTCGATCTCTTCACGGCAACGAACAAATTCGAAAATCATTACTGGCCAAAACAAGTTTTAAAACCCTAAATTCGATTCAATTCATCAATTTACTCAACATAAATTTTTTTCAATATTTTTCCCATGATACCTGACACTGAATCCTTCTTCTGACCAAATTTCAAAGAATTTAATTTCACCGATTGAAGGAATTTGACGAAAAAGCAATTTTCGTTCAATCCACTCATACTCGAGATTTAGTAACTTAAAAATCATGGGGTTTGCACCTAAAATCATCATTTTGCAATTCAAACATGCTTGTGTGATTAGAATTTAAAATTTAAATACTCGAATTTACTGATTCATGGTGATTTTACTGTAAATAATATTTTATACAATATTCACTTAATTTTTTCTCTTAAAATTATTTTTAAAAGTTGCTTAACTTTGTTATGAATAATTTCCTTTCAGAAATTATAGTATAAAAAGTTCAAAGTATGAAGATATGAATTTATAAACAGGTTTTAAAGTTTAGAAAACCTGAAACAAAACATTTACTTGTGTATAAGCATATACAGAGGTTCATATTCTTGCAGCATTCCTTTATATCATTCATACAAACAGTAGCATCAAAATATTATAGCAAGTTCAAGGTTAGTTTGCTCACAGTTTTGAGAAGATGAAGAACATAGGACTTCTGTTGGTTGAAGACTGCAGTTGATTTTTTCTTGAATTCTATTTTGTTTTTACTTTCTTTTACTTGCTTTGTTTCCTTTGATCTTGAAAGATATTTGAACTTGTAAATGGTGATTTGCAATTTTTGCTTTGCTTTATTCTTCCAAGTTAGAAGTTGTTTCAGGTGTAACTGAAACTTTTTTTTTCAAGTTTGCTTTTGAACTGGAGTAATGCTAAGTTTGCATTTTTATTTAGCTTGCTAACTATGTTTTGTTGGACGAACTGATGTATATGGATGGGTATGTACCTATATGTAGGAGAAAGGTGTTTGGTACTAAGGGTTATAGCTGGTACAGGTACTTCTTTGTTTGTAGATATTTTTCATTATCTTCCTCTATAAGCTTTTGCTTTGCATATCATATTTCGGCTGAAGTGATATGTTTTGTGTTGAGGAGATAGGATATTAAATGTAATTGTCTTTAAATATGTTTACATACTTATGATCTTACTGACATTTATTAGTTTGTACAAAGATATTTTGTTTGTTTGTTTTACTAGTGTCTTCTTTAACAAGCTTTAGGTACATAGATATTTTTTTTGTTTGTATGTAGATCTTATTCTAGTTTTGTTTGTTTTTATTTGCTTTGTAAATATTATTTCTTCTTTGTCTCGTTTACTTTGTAATATAATGACATTCTACATTAATATGTTGTTATATGTTATTTTAAGATAATGATGTTTGCTAACTTAAGTATTAAATTTATACGTATATTTTATTTCATTTTATTTTTACCTTACACTTATATTCAATATTGACAAGTAATAAAACATTTTATTGATAATTCAATTCAACTAAAAACACTTATTTTGAGCTTCAAACCCAAATTTTAAAATATATTAGTATATACATCTTATTAAATTTGAAAATTTCAAATAAATCCGTAATTTAATCCAAAAATTCAATTAAATTATAAATTTAAATTCGTCATTAAACTGGGATCATTAAACTGGGTGGTGATGAGGGTCGCCGGAGGTGCGGCGAACCACCGTGCATGTGCACGGTGGCGTTTGTGGGGAGGAGGCTGATTTGGTACCGAGATCGCGCGAGAGTTGCTCGAGTATTTTTGGGTTTTGCCTCGTGTTGAATCTGAAGCGTGCGTAATTTAAACAATTCAGTTTTTAACTCAAGCTATAAAAAAAAGTAGTAAAAGAACAGGTAGGAGAGAAGAAGAAGATGAGCACGGGTGAGTGTATCGGGGCAAGGGGGTAAATAACTCGAAGATCACTCGAGTTAGCAAGGGGTAGTGCTCGGGTTTTCAACTACAGAATACTGTAAAAGAAAAATAACAAAGTTGAGCAGATTGATTCAACCAGTTTAAAACTATGTAAACTAAATAAAGGTTTAACAGTTTAAGTTGAAAATTTAATTCAACTTTTAATTATTTAGGTAATGTTTAACAATGTTTTTTTAAAAAATTCTTAATTAATTATTCTAATTAAGTAATTAACTTAAGTATAAAAATTGAGCTAATATTTAAGTTTTGTAGTTAATAATAAATTTGATTTTCAAATTTTAAGGAAGCCTTTAAAATGTTAATTAAGAAGAATAATTAATATCAATTAATTAGTTTAGGAAGCATTTAAGAATGATGACTTTTAAAGAGTGATTAGAGATGGGTTAATCAATAATTAATTGATAAATAAATTTGTAATTAACTTCTTAAAGTCAGTTAATGAATGATTAATAGTTAAGTAATTAAGTAACTTAATTAACTGGTAATTAAGGAATACTTAATTTGTAATTAAGTTGTGTTAATCAATAATTATGGTTTACTAATTATTGGTTAAAGAGTAATTAGTCTACATTAAGATTTATTAATTGGGTTTAAGGGTAATTAAGGGATGGATTATCCGATTTAGATTAATTTGTTAATAAATTAAAGGCAAATCTCTTGGTGATTAATTAAATATAAACACTTGATGAGATTTAGTGAGGTAATTCATAATTACATGATGTAATTAATTAAAAGGAATTACTTATTGGGAAGTAATTAAAGGGTAATTACTTAGTTGAAGTAATTAAGGGTAAATTACATGGTGTAATTAATCAAAAAGGATTAGTAATTAAGTAAGAGGTTAATTACTTAAGTTAGTAATTACAGAAGGGTAATTACTGTTTATGAGTAATTGGGGTTGATTAATGGATGCAATTAATCCATGAGTTTGGTTAAGTATAATTACTTAATGAAAGTTAGATAATGATGATAATCTTAAGGTAATTAAAGAATAATAAATCACGGAAGATTAACTAAGATAAATGATTATGGGATGGTAAATTAATTGGGCTATAATTAATTAATTAATAAGCAGGACTTAAAAGTGATTGATTAAATTCAATTATGGATGGTGTGATTGATGGTCTTGCTTATGTATTATAAGTGATTGTTTATATGCCCTGAATTGATTGATACCCCTGATATAAAATGGTTCGTGATATGGTGTGTTGGGTGGGCAATGATAATGTGGTTATGTATTAATGATTTGCTGAGTAAAGGTGACATATTTAATTTAAAGTTGAATTGCATTTCACTTGAATGACATGTGTTAAGATGAACTGAATTCGAAGAGACCAGAGTCGGGTATTGGGTAATACCCGAAACCCCTTCGATTCTTTATAAATTGATACGTGAAATCAATAGGGTGAAATGGAATGATTTTAGTGAACGGGGCCATATAATCTAAGTTCTGCCACTTAATTGTTTTCTGAAATAAGTAATGTCTATAGCAACTTGTGAAGTTGTAAATTTATATAAGTACCCCGGGTTTATATGAGTTGTACACTTTTGTATTCCATGTTAGATAGGTTTACTCACGCTGGTTTCCAGCCTGACCCGGGTGTTACTTTGGTGTAATACTCGGGTTAGACCGAGTATTACAGATTTTCAGGTAGGGACGTTCTGGAGCTCAGGAGGCGAGCTGGATGGCAAGAACGCATAGAATATTTCCGTTGTAATTATATTATTGTAATTCTATGATAAGTTGATTGTATATATCCAGCATTTGAATATATGTGAAACTCTGATGTATTAAAATGTAATCGACAGATATAGTATTACTTGGTAAACTGTTATTATTTATTATTATATTTTATCCGCTGCGAATGTGAGATGTTGATGTTTTTGTTCTTCTTCTTCTATCTCTTTCTTCTTTTTCATAACTATCTGGAATTTTCTGGTTCGATAATTTCGGGTCGTTACATATAATGTAATATCAGTTACATAATATAAAATGAAATTATAAATTTAAATAAAATAATGATTTTATTTAAAAGAAATTTAGAATATATAAGACCAATAAAGATCCAAAATGGAATTTATTTTTAAAATTCATCCACTGCGGGCTGGCTCGATTTCAACAATGGTACCAAAGCCCAATAGCCTATGCGGTTTAAATTAGTCATATATGGTTAACTAATTACACATCCCAAATAATAAGTGTCTAGAAGGGTCGTGTTGAAGGATTGGGTTTGAGTAATCAAGTATTCTGCCATGCCTAGCTACCGGCCTGACCTGAACACATATATGAGCCTAAAGGTTGGCCCTAGCAGAAAAGGCCCAAATTGAGTTGGGCCTTGGGCTAATTCTCAAAATTAAAAATATTTAAATTTTATAGTTAAATTTAAAATAAAATGTATACATATTATAAATGTTATTATAATATACTAAAATTTTCAAAATGGATGAAAAATAATATAAATTAATTTTGAAATCTATAAAATTTATTAGTAAGATTAATAAAATATATACATGTGTTATATATTTTGATATATGTTATGATATTTTAAATTATTTACGATATCAGTATATATGCATGTATATAAAATGAATTTTCAAAATTAATATATTTTAATCAAAAATTTTTAGTTAAATAATATAATTTAAATTTTATTTAATTAAATAGTGTACACATATATGTGATATATGTGTTACACTATAAAGGTTATAGCATATAATGAATATTCAATATAAGTGTTATATTAAATTAATATAAAATTAATTAAAATTGTAATTAATTAAATAATATTTAATTAATACAGTATTATATATAAGACTATTATATAAGTAATATGAAACATAAAAAGTCCACGAGCATAGCTCAGTTGGTCAGGGCTGCCTAGCGACTATGGAACAAAGTTCCTTGAGGTCGCGGGTTCGAGTCCTGGTAAATTTAGTTGTGTTTCCCAAATGGCTTGGAGTGGTTATTCCCTTAAATACCAAATAAAAATAGTAGGGAATTGAAGCTCTAAAGTTAGGCTAGCTAAAAAGGGGGACCGGTGTGGCGAGTAGTCGAGTTCCCTAGCTCTACTCTCTGGAGTAGGGTTTTTAAAATTTAAAAAAAAAATATGAAACATAAAAGTTATATAATAATAAAATTTATATTATATGAATGTATAAATTAAAGGTGGAACAATAAGAAAGACTAAATAGACTTAATAAATAAATACATACGTAAATGTACTTATATCATGATTTCCGATGTGTCCAACACTTGAATCACGAGGGTATTCCGTAAGAAATACATTATTCCATAAGTCGATATCACTCAATATAATATAATATAATATAATATAATACTCAGTATAATATAATAAAGTGTAAGAACCTGAATAATTTTTTTTGTAGATCAAAATGAAATGATAATATAATTGTTTGAAAGATGAAATACTAAGTTACAACTTTGTTTTGGACCGAAATATAATCTTGTGATCTAATAGGCTAATTAGGTGTAAGTATTACCTTGTTTGTATAACATGAGGTAGCATTAAGTATGGCATCTAAATGAGGTAGTGACATATAGGCTAATTAGGTGTAAGCTTGTAATACCACCTTGTTTATTATGGCATAAGGTGGCATTAAGTATGGCACTTAAATTAAGGAAGTGACACATCGGCTAATGATGTGTAAGATTATAAGATCACTATGCATATTAAAATGATAACCAAGGGGGCATGTGTCACTGTACCAAAGTTTGTATGGAAAAGGATGACAGAGTGTCCAAATTAAAACTACTAAATTATCCTTGTAGAAAAGCTATAAGTAGGATGAATGTTTCATTTTGTTTTCATACTTCCATAAATCTAATAGCTAAATAAAAGTAAGGAAATAGGGTAGATCTTAGGGGAAGCCAAGGATCTACATTGTAGGCCGAAACTATAATTGCTAAGGTGAGGAAAACTATCTAATTTCTAAATTTCAAGTCATTCCATGAAGTAATGTGTAACTTATAATATGTTTAATCTATATGTTGGACTATTTTAACCCTTGGTATTATAGGTGTATCCTTTGCTTATAATATTTTTGACCTCAACCAAGAGTATATGATTGATGCTTCGGTTATTTAAAAGAAAGAATAATCTATATTGGTTTATGATTATTAAGTATCTTGAAGAATATTTATATATGTACTTATAATTTATGATGGCTTTTGGACGAATGCAGTAGAAGACAAAAGATCTAGGATAGTGCACTATTACTTTATTTCCATATTGTGTGTTAGGAGATAGAGTACATCCATACTGTATGTTAGGATGCCAACTGCGAAGGAACTAAATATCTCTATGATCTAATTCCCTACTCCATGTTCAGATTAGATCCATGTACAATCAAAATTACTTTACATGGATTCTGGATTTTGTTATGTTCCTAGTTTACAAATAATATCTATATATGTCGAATGAGTTTTGACAAAAATTTTGGATAAAATTTACCTATTTTAATTAAGTAATATATGTTTGATGCGTTAATATATTTCAAAATAAGATTTGGACATCTTGGAGAATTTGGTGATAAGACCTAAGATCTAGATCAAATAGATTCCTCACTGGGTTAGTGCTGTCCATAATGATACACATAAACATTTCAGGTTCGGATAATTAAAGTTAGATTTTAGGACTTTCCATGGAAAATAGAAGGTGAAGAATTTTTCTTAGCTTTTATTAGTATTGTAAACTTTGATGTACATATATGTATAAAGTCGAAGATAGGATCTTATGTAGATTAACTTTTATTGCATGTATGAATATATAATATTTCTTCTGCTTGTAATCATTTACTCTGAATGATTTTCGATTCTATCATCTACTTTGTGATACTATCATAACACCACATCATGAGGGTGGCATTCCTAATTTTGGCTAAGAGTGTCGAAACAGGGCGTTACATGAAGATTATGAATCTATAATATAATGTTCTCCTCTACTATATATATTAATAAATTACTTGCACATTCCTTGATTATTGAGCAAAACAAGATAGGGATGTTGTATGTAGTATTATTAATATATTGAATAGACAAGGTAAGATAACTATATATATTTGCTTAGTAAACTCAAGGTACATATACATACTTAGACCATCATGATATGGTAGGTACGGGTGAATAATTTCATTTCGGTTTGCTGAGAAAACTTAAGATCGAAGTGAAATTAGGACAAGATACCCAGGGTTAGGAGTTGTATACGATACAACCGATAAGGAGTTATCCATCGTCCATGAAGCTATGACTTGTTGAGCAAACTCTAGGTCAGAGTTCCAAGATAGACGTTTCTAGAAAAGTATTTTCCACAACATAAAAGAGAGAAGATAGAAATGAAATTTCAAGCTTTCACATAAGAAAACATGAAAGTAGCCTAATATCAAAATCAATTTGAGGCATTGTCTCGATTTGTATGTCATTTAATTAATACACCTGAAAAGAGGGCCAAAATATTTGCAAAAGGATTTACTCCACCAATAAGGAGACACGTTATTGGTAATCGTTACAAGACTTACGATGCAATCATATCTGAAGCTCTTAACCTCGAAGAAGACTGCATTCAACTTCGGCAAGAAAGGATTCTTTTGAATAAGAGAAATCATAATAATCATGGAAAATTCAATAATTAAAATAAATTCAATTGGAAGAAGCCACAGTACAACGAGGAAGAGAAGAAAGAAGGGACACAACAAGGAGAGGGTCAAAACAAAAGATAAACGTGTTATAATTGTAATGAGAAGGGTCATATTGCTCCTAACTGTCCTAAGGAAAAAAAATAGATTATATGCTACAATTGCAATGAACCTGGACACATGAGCAGGGACTGTAAAAATTTGAAAAGAAAAATAAAGCAACATCAGGAAATCAAGCCAGCGTATATGCATTAATTTCTAAACAATCACATATGGAAGGTACCTTGTTTATTTTTGATTTTCAAGCTAAAGTTTTATTTAATTTGGATGCCACGAATATTTGCAATATTTGCTACTTTGTTAGGATTAATAATTGAGCAACTAACAAATCCCCTAATAATAGATAACTTAGTTGATGGAGAAACTAAACTTAAAACTATATGTAATAATTGTCCTTTTTATATCAAAAATGAGGAAATGCTTGCGGATTTGTTCCTTTTCCAAATGATTCGTTTTTATCTCAATCTTGGAATGGATTGGCTTCGCAAACATTATGCTAAACCAGATTGTCATGACATGACTATAACCTTTTCTATTTTGGGATATGAGATATTCATATATTCGTGTGACAAATTTGGAAATGCATTTATATCTAGGTACCTAGCACATATAGACATTAAAAATGTGGACCAACAACTTGACCAAATCAAAGTGGTCAGCGAATTTTAAGAGGTATTTGAAGATATACTTGGACTACTACCAAAATGAGAAATCGATTTTTGTATCGAATTGGTCCCTGGTACAAACCCAATAGCAAAAATAGGTTATCGTATGGCTCCACTAGAAAATTAAGAACGAAAGAAGCAAATTCAAAAGTTAGAGGGTCGGGGGGTTATTAGACCAAGTATATTACCTTGGGGAGCTCCAATATTATTTGTAAAGAAGCATGGTCATGTCCCTACGATTATGTATTGACTATCGAGAACTTAATAAGGTTACAATTAAGAATAAGTATCCATTACCTTGGGTTGATGATCTATTTGATCAACTCCAAAGAGCTACCTTATTCTCAAAGATAAATTTACCTATATAAAATGTTATGTGTATACTAACCATCTTTGTAGGAGATTTGTTGTAGAATCATCTACAGATGTTTAAAGCTGTATATTGTGTGTCTAGAGTTTGTACTTTACTTAGAAATTTTGTTAAAATCTCTCCTTAAACGATATACACACACACAAATGCACACACATGCTCATACATGCACAAAAGAGCAAACTCAGACGTCTGAAACCATACATTCAGACGTCTGAGTGCTGAAATGTAAATATTGTTTTCACAATATTCAGACGTCTGAACGAAAATATTCGGACGTTTGAATAAGGCCAGAAATAGCCTATTTACTTGCTGTTTGCGTTTCAACTTAATTCAGAAGTCTGAATTATTCAATTCAGAAGTCTGAATATTGTTTAGTGCAAATTCAGAAGTCTGAATTATTCGATTCAGAAGTCTGAATATTGTTTAGTGAAAATTCAGAAGTCTGAATTATTCAATTCAGAAGTCTGAATATCTACAACGGCTATATTTTCAAATAGGCACTTCCTTTCATGAAGAGATGCGTCCTTCATTTCAATAGATATGACCATATCTCTTCATGATAACTCTTCAAGAACAAATGCACCTATTTATAATCTATATGAACACATTAGAATCATGTTTCCATAACAAGAATTCAATTTATTCTTACTCTACTCTCATATTCTTTGATTTTAATACTCCTGTGCATTTAATTTCATACAAATTCATTCTATTACTTCCTTATTCTTCACATATTCACATATATATATATATATATATATATATCATAAAGGAGAAGATTATAGGAAGATTGTACTTAATTGACTTATCGGTGTTATTTAAGAACACACTACATTCAGATACGTTTGTTATTTGTAAAGAAGTCCTGTTCGGTTGCTCAGGCAGTTGAAGTCCTATTCGGTTGCTTAGGTGGGTGAAGTCCTGTTCGGTTGCTCAGGCAGTGTAAACTGTTCCTCCGGGTTAAGTGAGAGTTGTTGTAGTTGAAATTCCAAAAGGAGTCTGCGACTGGACGTAGAACGGGAAGTTCGAACCAGTATAAAAATTCCTGGTGTGCTTTTTTTATTTTTATTTACTTTGCTATTATCATCTGTTTCCGCATTTAGATTTAATTATATTCCATATTACATGATCCTAAGTAATAGCTAGCCTTATTAGTTTCTTTCATTTGGTATCAGAGCAAGGCATCTTTTAACTGTTACACGGTTATCTGATATCTTGCTAATATGGAAAACAACACCAGCACTTCCACTAATACTGTCACTAACACTAGTTTTATTGAAGGTCAATCCACTGCACGACCTCCGTTTATCAATGGTTTGAACTATAATTACTGGTTTACTCGTATGAGAATCTATATGCAATCAAATAGTTTTGAATCATGGAATATCACACAGAATGAATTCACTCTTCCTACTGGAGAATACTCCACATGGTCAAACACACAAAAATTAGATGCTACTTCCAATGCTACAGCTATGAACATGTTATTTTGTGCACTAGATAGAAATGAATTTAATCGTGTTAGCATGTGTCAAACTACTTATGAAATACGGAAAACGCTTAAAATCACTCATGAAGGAACTAACAAAGTCAAACAAAGAAAAATATCCATGCTCAAAAATCAGTTTCAAAACTTTAGAATGAAACAAGATGAATCCATCAATGATATATACTCTAGATTTCAAGATATCTATCATTCACTATTAGGATTAGGAGAAAAGTACACTGACTTTGATATTGTATCAAAAATCCTAAACTCTTTAACGGATGAATGGGAAAGAAAAATCTTGGCTATTGAAGAAGCTAAAGACCTCTCTACCATAAAACCTGAAGAGTTAATAGGAAATTTAATGTGTTATGAAGTAAATTTGCAGGCAAAACGAGTACAAACCCAAGACAAAAAGAACATAGCTTTCCATGTTGAAGAAGAAAAAGATGAAGATTCAGATGAAGAAGATCTAGCATTTACTGCCAAAAATTTGAAAAAGTTCTTGAAATTCCGGAAAAACAACAGAAACAATGGAAAACGGAACTTTCAAAACAAACCATCATCTTTAGTTCTTAAATGTTTTAATTGTCATAAGAAAGGTCATATGCAAAAAGAATGTCCAGAACTAAAGAAAAAATACTTCAATAAGGGCAGAAAAGATAAGAAAAAGACAGCATTCTTTGTTACATAGGATGATTCAGACACCTCTTCATCAGATAGGAGCAGTGACAACGAAAATGAGCAAGCTAATGTTTGCTTTGTGGCTAATGAAAACGAGGTTAGTGATTTTACTTTTGATGATATGATAGAGATAAACTCAGAGCTAGTTGACACTCTAAAAAAACTTAAAAGAAAACATAAGGAGACTCGTGAACTTCAGAACAAAGCAGAATTCGAAAGAGATATGCTCAAAGATGAGAAGAAAATACTAGAGGAAGAACTAGAAAAATTACAAGAATCGTTCTTTAATATTAATTCTCAACTCACTCTTTTGAGTCAAGAAATTGAAACTCAAAAAGAGAAGAATGACACTCTTGTTTATGAAAATCATGAACTAAAAACTAAGGTAAAATTGATAGAGTTGGATAACACTAGTCTCAAAACTAATTTAGAAAGCATCACCAAAAATGTTTCAAACTTTAATAAAGAAAGAGAAACTTTATCTAAAATTATTGATAGCTCTCAATCTGTTTCAAGTAGAAAAGGATTAGGATATGTTAAGAAAACAATAGCTTCACCTAGAAAGAAAATTAGGAGAAATATTAATCCTACTACTGTACAGACAAAAAGGAATTCTTACCCAAAAAGCATAAAAGTCTGGGTTCCTAAAACAAACAACAATTTGATTAGGAAGAAATATATAAACACTTTTTTAGAAACTGTTCATAAAAATAAAGATTACATTTTTAAATGGGATACTGAGCCCTCTTGGGTTTGGTTTCCTAAGATTTAACTCTTAAGAACCTATTGAAAAAGGTGGGTACCAGTGTTATCTCATATTTTTTGTAGGTCCCACTCAAGAAAAGAGGAAAATGGATACTCGACAGTGATTGCTCAAAACATATGACAGGAGACAAAGATATGTTATCAAATATTACTTACTCAGATGGAGGCTCTATCACTTTTGGAAACAACTCCAAAGGCTTTATCATCGGCAAAGGCGATGTGAGCAATAACGGTACTTCAAATTTACCTCTTATTTCAAATATTTTACTAGTCAAAAATTTAAAACATAATTTACTTATTATCAGCCAATTGTGTGACAAAGGATTCAAAATCACTTTTTCTGAAAACAAATGTAGTATTTTTGATCAAAATCAAAATCTTATCTTTGAAGGAAATAGTGACAGAAATATCTATGTTCTGAATATGAAAATAAATCATAATTCAGAAATGTGTTTAATTGCCAAAGAAAATGATCCTTGGTTATGGCACAAACGATTCTGTCATATTAATTTCATAGTTACAAACAAGCTTTCTAAAAATGATTTAGTAAAAGGTCTACCAAAAATAAATTTTAAAGTTGATCGTATTTGTGATGCATGTCAGTTAGGAAAATTAACTAAATCATATTTTAAATCTAAAATGGTTATTTCAACTTTACAACCACTTGAATTACTACATATGGATTTATTTGGACCAACACAAGTATAGTCCATTAATCATACTTGATATGTATTTGTAATTGTTGATGATTTTTCTATATATACTTGGACTATTTTTATGAAAAATAAAAGTGATACCTTTGACAATTTCAAAACTTTTGTCAAAAGAATTCAAAATTTTAAAGGTTTGAAAATCAAAAACATAAGAAGTGATCATGGAGGTGAATTCGAAAACGAAGCCTTTGAACATTTTTGTAAGAAAAAGGAATAATCCATAATTTTTTGTTTCCTAGAACTCCACAAAAAAATGGAGTTGTATAACGTAAAAATAGAACCTTACAAGAATGTGCTAGGACTTTGTTAAATGGAAGTATGTTACCAAAACATTTCTAGGCTGAAGCAGTTGCAACAGCTTGTTGTGTTTTGAATCGTGTTTCTATTCGACCACTAACTAAGAATACTCCTTATGAACTTCTTAATGGACGAAAACCAAATATTTCTTATTTTAAAGTTTTCGATTCAAAATGTTTTGTTTTAAACACAAAAGATCGGCTTGGTAAATTTGATCCAAAATCCGATGAAGGAATCTTTTTAGGATATTCGAATCGAAACAAAGCTTATCGAATTTATAATAAAAGAACAAATATCATCGAAGAAACACTTCGTGTATCTTTCGATGAAAATTTTAAACAAATCTCAAGTATAAGAGATGATGAAGAATTCCCTGATAATATCACAAACATAGAAATTTCAAATTTTGAAAATAGTGAAAACATGGCTAACAATATCAATAACAATGAAACAAGATCTCCACCTAGATTATTAAGGGATCGTCCATCTGATAATGCCATTGGAGAACTTAATTCATCTGTTAGAACAAGAAGTCAATTAAATAAAATGGGTCATGTAGCTTTCCTCCCTAATATTGAACCTAAAAATATTAAAGAAGCATCTACCGATGAAAATTGGTTAATCGCTATGCAAGAAGAGCTAAACCAATTCGAAAGAAATGACGTTTGGGACTTAGTTCCACGGCCTAGTGATCAATCAGTTATTGGTACAAAATGGGTCTTCAAAAATAAAGCAGATGAACAAGGAAATATTACTAGAAATAAAGCTAGATTAGTTTCTCAAGTATATATTCAAGAAGAAGGAATTGACTATGAAGAAACATTTGCTCTAGTCGCTAGACTAGAAGCAATACGAATCTTATTAGCATATGCATGTTTTCATAACTTTAAATTATATCAAATGGATGTTAAAAGTTCTTTCTTAAATGGTTCTATAAAAGAAAAAGTTTATGTTGAACAACCTCCCTTATTCGTACACGAACAATTTCCTGACCATGTCTATAAACTTAAAAATGCATTATACCGTTTGAAACAAGCACCCCGTGCTTGATACGATCATCTTAAAAGATATTTAATAGATTCTGGTTTTGAAATTGGGAAGGTTGATCAAACTCTTTTTATTAAAAGAAATAAGCAGGATTTTTTAATTGTTCAAATATATGTTGATGATGTTATTTTTGGATCTACAAATGAAAATTTATGTCAAGATTTTTCTAATTTAATGACTAGAGAATTTGAAATGTCACATATGGGTGAGTTAAATTATTTTATTGGCTTACAAATAAAATAATTAGAAAATGATACTTTTATAAATCAAGAAAAATATTGTAACAATCTAATTAAACGCTTTGGTATGGAAAATACTTCTACCAAACCAACTCCTATGAGTACAACCATACATCTTGATAAAGATGAAAGTGGTAAAAGTATTGTCCAAAAATTATATCGAAGTATGATTGGATCGTTACTATATTTAACAGCTAGTAGACCAGACATAATGATGAGTGTTTGCTTGTGTGTACGATTTCAAGCAGATCCCAAAGATTCACACTTACGAGCAGTTAAACGCATACTACGGTATCTTAAAAAAACCAAGGACTTTAGACTATTCTATCCAAAGGAATGTCCTTTTGAATTAGTGTCATATAGTGATGCTGATTTTGGAGGAAGCCGGACAGATAGAAAAAGTACAAGTGGGACTTGTCACTTCATTGGACGATCTCTTGTATCTTGGCTTAGTAAGAAACATAATTGTGTTTCATTATCGACATGTGAAGCAGAGTATACTTCTGCAGCTTTGGCATGTGCTCAAGTTATCTATATGCAACAAACATTACAAGATTTTGGTTTTAATTTAAGTAAATCAACTATTTATTGTGATAATTCTAGTTCTATAAATTTATCTAAAAATCCTGTAAATCATTCATGAATAAAACATGTTGACATTCGTCATCATTTTTTTCGTGATAATATTGAAAAAGATTTAATAAATCTAGAATTTGTGTCCTCTGACAAACAATTGGCAGACATCTTTACAAAACCACTAAATGAAAATACTTTCATCAATTTAAGACGAGAACTCGGAATCATCTCTTTTAAAGATTTATAAGTTCGAATTTTTAAAATATGTATGTATGAATGAATGTATGTATTTTATTTTAAATTCATAGCTTCCTTCAAATGAAAAAAAGTGTCGTCTAGCACTCGAACTCAAGACCTCATACTCGGTAGTCCTCTACATTACCACTTCACCATCAATTGTTTTCTGAAATATGAGGTTGTTATTGAATTCTTATGTACCTTCCATTCTCTCCTCTTTTCCTATGGCCATTTTTCTTTTAACCATACATTATCCTCTCTAAATTTAACTAGTTTCTACCTATATATTATCTGCATTTCTTAATTCTTTTCACCAAGAATTTGTACAACTTTCTTTTAAACTTTTCAAAAATTATTGTTCAATCATGTCATCTCAATATAACTCTGAGTCATTTGAGCTATCTTACACCTCTCCTTCCTCGGAATCGGAAAATCTACCAACTCCTACTCCAATATATGAACCGGTTCTGGTTGTTCCACCCTCAACTCATACCGGATATACTCCTCCATCTAAAAGAACATGACGGTCTCTCTTTTTTGGATCACCATCCACACAAAAAAATCGATAATATTCATCACAATCAGAAAGAAACATTAGACTCACAGCGTGAGTTATACTATAAGCAAAAAGTTAATGCCAAACGGCTTAGCTTTCTGGAACAAGTAGCGTTAAAGTTTTGTGGTTCTTCATCAAAAGATACTGTTCATCAACCATCTTCAGCTCATTCTCCAAGTCATCGCAATCCTTGGGAAACATCACCAAAACGTCCACAGATAACTCCAAATTCTTGGGAACATGGTAACAGATGGTCTCCACTTCGACCTTTTGTAGATAACACCAAAGTTGAAGAAGAATCATATCATACTCCATCCACTTCTTCAAAATCTATTTAATTATCTCTTGTTGTTTAAATAATATGTTAATTTGATTCTGTTTATTCTAAAATATGTAATATTTAAAAATTATTTAATAATATATATTGTTTTTATTCTCAAAAAGGGCTATATGTGCCTCTGTACAAAATTCAGATGTCTGAATTAGTATAAACAGACGTCTGATTCTTCATAACAGAAATTTTTTACCCCAGATTCAGACGTTTGAATCAAAAATAACGGACGTCTGAATTAGACCATTCTTGAACTAATTCCTTGTGGGTTGCAATTCAACTCAATTCAGACGTCTGAATCAAATATTTTAGACGGCTGAATATCTTCTGAGCATATTTTTTACACTATTCTAATTTTTTTTACCTTTTTACCCCTGCCTTTTCATCCTCTATATAATGCCTTTTCACTTCTTTCCCTCTTACTTCAGAACCCTAACCCTCATTTTTATCTTCCTCAAAGCTTTTAACCTTCCTTCAAGTCTTCAATGGCACCAAGATCAAAGAGAACTAAAGAACCAGCTTTCGGACCATTCGAAGACCAAATCCGGCAATGGCTATGGAACGATATTGCTGTTTCTCGATTTAATTCTATGAATAATTCCAGCATATTCGAAGGAGCATTCATGAAATTTTCGGATTTCGCAGCTTATCATATTAGAGAGTTAGCGGAGCAATTTTGCTTCGACAGCTTGATTGGGTATACTCCTAACAATGTTAAGATTAATCGTCTTATGATTAAACTTTTTCTTGCAAACTTAAATTTGGATCATCAAAATCCTCAAAACCGTCAAGATTATGTTTGTTCGTTAGTTTGTGGCATAAGAATCTTCTTACCTTTACAACGACTAGGTCATATTTTAAATTGCCCTTATCAAGGAATTGATACTAATGAAATTGAAGTTGATATGGAACATTGGGATGAAGTTTCACATCAATTTTTGTCCGATCAACTTATAAATTTGGGCAATTTAAAATCTACCTTCTTAAGGCCACAAGCTAGGCTAATTCACTGTGCACTTATTCATTCTCTCCAACCAAGGATGGGTAGTTATGAAAAAGTGTATAAAGAAAACTTCCAAGCACTTTATTCTATCTACTCTAATCAACAAGTGAAGTGGGGGAAAATTATTTTGGATGAATTCCAAGACATCACAATCCAAAGGAAGAATAGAACCATTCATTATGGTGCCTATATTATGCGCATTCTCCTAAATATCGGTATACCAATGCTTGACTCCGATTTTATAATTATTATTGAGTTAGGCGCTAAAACTTTAGAATTGATGGGTCTTCCTATACGGCCTCCTTCTCAACAAATTATTTCCTTTCACCAATGGTCGCAAAATGTTCAACAAGGTGTTCCTCAACCTCGAGACACTAGTATTGCTTCTTCTTCTCATACTCAACATGAAGAAGAGGAGGAGGACGATGACACCATCCAAGAAATTGGCCTGGATACTTCTTCAAGACAAGCCATTATCACTCTCTCCTGAAGTCAATCAAAGATTCATCGGGACATAAAGGCACTTGAGAAGAAGACGGAAAGAAAATTCGACTCCATCAAAGGCTTTCTCAATATAATATGGGATCGAATTTCTTGTTCCGGTTCTTCATCCACTCAAGCTTACAATCCATCTCCATTTGAATGGTCTTCCTCAAGCTCAAGTTATAATCACAATTATCCATCTCTTTCAAGCCAATTTTAATTATCTTAGTCTAGTTGTATGAGAAATTTTCTTATATTTTGCTTGTCAACTTTATTGTCTAGTTGTATGAGAAATTTCCAAAACGTTATATCTCTTTATGTATTATTATCTACTACTTTGTTTTCCTTAATGAAATGAATTATCTGTTATCATTCATGTTCTTTCTTTTTGTCGATGACAAAGGGGGAGAAATTTAAATTGTGCATATTGACAGGGGGAATAACAATACTTTACTAGTTTATTAATTTTATATGGCTATCATCATCAAAATGGGGGAGAATGTTAGAATCTCGATTTTGATTATAACAACCTATATAAAATGTTATGTGTATACTAACCATCTTTGTAGGAGATTTATTGCAGATTCATCTACAGATGTTTAAAGCTGTATATTGTGTGTCTAGAGTCTGTACTTTACTTAGGAATTTTGTTAAAATCTATCCTTAAACGATATATATAAATATATATACACACATGCTGCACAAAAGAGCAAACTCAGATGTCTGAAACCATACATTCAGACATCTAAGTGCTGAAATATAAATATTGCTTTCACAATATTCAGACGTCTGAACGAAAATATTCAGAAGTTTGAATAAGGCCAGAAATAGCCTATTTCCTTGCTGTTTGCGTTTCAACTTAATTCATAAGTCTGAATTATTCAATTCAAAAGTCTGAATATTGTTTAGTGCAAATTCGGAAGTCTGAATATTATTTAGTGCAAATTCAGAAGTCTGAATATTATTTAGTGCAAATTCAGAAGTCTGAATTATTCAATTCAGAAGTCTGAATATCTACAGCGACTATATTTTCAAATAGACACTTCCTTTCATGAAGAGATGCGTCCTTCATTTCAATAGATATGACCATATCTCTTCATGATAAATCTTCACGAACAAATGCACCTATTTATAATCTATATAAACACATTAGAATCATGTTTCCATAACAAGAATTCAATTTATTCTTACTCTACTCTCATATTCTTTGATTTTAATACTCTTGTGCAATTAATTTCATACAAATTCATTCAATCACTTCCTTATTCTTCACGTATTCATATATATATATATCATAAAGGAGAAGATTATATGAAGACTGTACTTAATTGACTTATCAGTGTTATTTAAGAACACACTATAGTCAGATACGTTTGTTATTTGTAAAGAAGTCCTGTTCAGTTGCTCGGGCAGTTAAAGTCCTATTCGGTTGCTTAGGTGGGTGAAGTCCTGTTCGGTTGCTCAGGCAGTGTAAACCTGTTCCCCCGGGTTAAGTGAGGGTTGTTGTAGTTGAAATTCCAGAAGGATTCCAGGACCGGACGTAGAATGGGAAGTTCAAACCAGTATAAAAATTCCTACCGTGCTTGTTTTATTTTTATTTACTTTGCTATTATCATCTGTTTCCGCATTTAGATTTAATTATATTCCATATTACATGATCCTAAGTAATAGATAACCTTATTAGTTACTTTTAGTTATCACCTGTTAAGGATAAAGGAAGAAGATATTCCAAAGACAGCTTTTCAAACATGGTATGGACATTATGAGTTTTTGGTCATGCATTTTGAACTAACTAATGCGCCATCATTTTTTGTGGACCTTATGGTGTATTCCATCCTTACCTTGATCAGTTTTTCATGGTATTTATTGATGATATCTTAACTTACTCCAAATCAAGAGAAGAGCATGAGAAACATTTGTGTATAACTTTACAAAACATTAAAGGAGCACCAGTTGTATGCAAAGCTAAGTAAATGTGAGTTTTGGTTGGAAGAGGTAAAATTTCTCAGGCATGTTATTTCAAAAGATAGGATAGGAGTAGACCCACCAAAAGTTCAAGCAGTTTTGAAATGGTGTCCTCCAAGGACACCTTTGGAGATTTGAAGTTTTCTTAGACTGACTGGTTATTATAAAAGATGTATTCAAAACTTTTCGAAGTTAGTAGCTCCACTAACTATGTTAACAGAAAAGGACATAAATTTATGTGAAGTGAGAAATGTGAACTGTCATTTCAGACATTGAAAAGAAAGTTAACTTAAGCACTAGTTCTAACATTGCCAAGGTGTAAAGAATGATACGAAATATATTGTGATGCATGTAGTCAGGGATTAGAATGTGCATTGATGTAGGAAGATAAAGTTATTGCTTACGCTTCTTGACAATTAAAGAAGCACGAAGTGAATTATCGAACTCATGACTTGGTTTGGCAGCAATAGTGTCTGCATTAAAAATATGGAGACACTATCTTTATGGCTAACAATTTGATATTTATTTAACCATAAGAGTTTAAAGATATATCCTTTCAAAAGGAACTTAGTATGAGACAACGATGGATGGAGTTTTAGAAGGACGGTGACTTTATATTATATTACCATCCCGAAAAACCAACGTGGTAGTAGATGCAATAAGTCAAAAGTCATATGGAGTTATTGCTAGCCTAATGATCACAGAATAGAGAGCTTTGGAAACTTTAGCATAAATGAATGCTCGAACTAAGATGATTAATGAAATAAATAGTGAAAGGAAGGCCCTCGTATGTAGTATGATCATTTTACCTACTTTAGTTAGTAGAATTATACAAGCCCAAGAACAAATTGGAAAATTAAAAGATTGGTCTATGATGATAAAGGACAAGGACCTAATAAATTGGAAGGTAGGAAATGACAGGGATATAGATATTGAAACATACATTGTATGCCAAATCAAATAGAATTGAAGAATGAGATTCTAAAAGAGGCACATCGTTCAAGGCTCATTGTGCATCCTGGAAGCACGAATATGTATATGGATCTACCGCGTTAATTTTGGTGAAATAGAATGAAAATGGATGTTGCAAGGTTCGTTTCAAGTTGCTTCATATGCCAAGAAATTAAGGCTGAGCAACAACAACCATCTGGTTTGTTGCAGCCGCTTCCTATAGCATAATAGAAGTGGGAAAAAATTTCTATGGATTTTATTGTTGGACTCCCTAGGTCAAAACCAAGGGCATAATGCAATATAGGTAGTGGTGGATTGCTTAATAAAATTAGCACATTTTATACCTTATAGCATGGTCTACTCGATGGATGAGCTAAGTATAATCCATTTAAAAGAAATCGCCAGATTGCATGGAGTCCCAGTCATAATTTTCTCAGATGGAGACTCATGATTTACCTCTAGATTTTGGAAAAAAATTCAAAAGCTTTGGGTACTTCACTCAGCTTGAGTACTGTCTTTTAGCCTCAAATAGATGGACAAACGGAAAGAGTTAATCGAGTAATAGAAGATATGCTAAGATCTTGTGTGATGGAATTTGAAAGTACTTGGGAAACACATATACCATTAATTGAATTTGCATATAACAATATTTACCACACAAGTATTGGTATGGCGCCATCTGAATCTCTATATTGAAGGCCATGTCATTCACCAGTTTGTTAGGCAAAGGTAGGAGATAATAAACAGCTCGGCCCTGATCTAGTAATAGAAACAACGAAGAAAAGTACAACCATGCAAGAATGACTAAAATCTTCCTAATGTAGGCAAAAAAGCTATGCAAATCAAAGAAGGAAAGATTTGGAATTTGAAGTAGGGGAACAGGTTCTTTTAAAGACTTCTCCAACAAAGGTTGTAATCCGATTTGGAAAGAAAAAGGCAAAATTGTCACCTAGATTTATTGGGCCATTTCAAATCACTGAAGGAATAGGTAAAGTTGCATGATGACTTGCATCACCTAAAAAATTATCAGATGTTCATGATGTTTTCCATATATCAATGCTACGAAAGTATATTCTTGATCTATTGCATGTGGTTAATTTGAATAACATCAAAGTTAAAAAGGCTACCATATACATTGAATGACCAATCTGAATTCTCGATAGAAAAGTTAAGAAATTAGGAACAAAGTAATTCACTTTGTGAAAGTTCAATGGAATAATCATGACGAGAATAAGGCATCATGGGAACTTGAATCAAAAATGCGTAAAGATTATCCAAAGTTATTTGAAGACAAGATTCCAAGGACGAAATCTTCTTTTAAGGAGGGTAGAATGTAAGTATCCGAACAACTTATTTTTCTTGTGTGTCTATAGATCAAAATGAAATGATTTTATAATTGTTTGAAAGATGAAATACTAATTATAACTTTGTTTCAAAGGCAAAATATAATCTTGTGATCTAATAGGATAATTAGGTGTAAGCTTGCAATATTACTACCTTGTTTATTACAGCATAAGGTGGCATTAAGTATGACATCTAAATGATATAGTGACACAGGCTAATTAGGTGTAAGCTTGTAATACCACCTTGTTTATTAAGGCATGAGGCGACAATAAGCATGACACTTAAAATAAGGAAGTGACATATCGACTAATGATGTGTGGGATTATAAGATCACCATGCTTATAAGATGACAACCAAGGTATTAGAATCTCAATTTTCATCGTTTTAGTTGTGACAACTATGTAAGTATGAATAATATATTACTATGAAACTTACATGAATTCTCCCCCGTCAATATGAACATTAATTTAAACAAAATTATACCAAATTTCTCCCCCTTTGTCATCGACAGAAAGGAAAGATATGCAAAAGCAATATTGGAAATAAAACATGTAGAGACAAATTGGAACATAGTGAAAGCAAAAACATACTAGAGATAACATTAAGGAAATAAAGTCATAACATCCCATACAACATTACATACACAACTAAATAAAACCATAAAAGTTTGAAAACAATATTACAAAGCCAAATATTAAAGTTCATAAAACATAAAAATAGATAGAAGGAGAGGGATCATAGCTGCCATCATCATCATTTTACGAAGTTGAAGATGACCAGTGGAAGGGAGATGGATTGTAAGCTTCGGTGGATGTTGTACCGGAGCAAGAGATCTTATTCCAAATCCTCTTAGGAAACCCCTTTATAGAATTGAATTTCTTCTCAATCTTCTTTTCAAGAGATTTGATTTTCCAATGAAGCTTTGATTGATTTTGGGATAAAGTGATGATAGCTTGTCTAAAGGAGGTGTCTGGGCCGATAATTCGAATGGAGTCATCATCCTCTTATTCTCTTCTTATTGGGTTCGCGAAGAGGAAGGGATATTAGTGTCATGAGGTTGTGGAACACCTCGTTCAACATTATGAGCCCATTCTTGGAAGGAAACAATTTGTTAGGGAGGAGGCCAATGAGGAAGACGCATCAATCCTAAGGTTTTTGCTCCTAACTCGCTGATGGTTGAATACTTCGAGTCCGGCATTTGAACACCAAAATTAAATAAGATACGTATAATATAAGCGCCATTATGAATGGTCTTATATTTCCTTCAGATTGTGACACCTTGAAACTCATCTAAGATTATTTTTCCCCAATTTACTTATTGGTGAGAGTAGATGGCATAAAGAGCTTAAAAGTCTCTTTTGTAAACATTTTCATAACTACCCGTATGGGGTTGTAAGGATCGAATGAGAGCTCGATGAATGAGACGTGCTTGATGCCTTAAAGCACTAGATTTTAGCTCATTTAAATTGGTAAGTTGATCGGACAAGAAGCTATGTGAAACGTCATCCCGATGATCCACATCAACCTCTATGTCATCTATATCGGTATCTTGATATGGACAATTCAAAATATAGCCCAATATTTGCAAAGGTAAGAAAATTTTAACATCCTAAACTAATGACCAAACACATTTTTCTCGGTTTTGAGGATTTTGGTGATCAAGATTCAAATTTGCAAGGAACGGATTAACCAAAAGATGATTTATTCTAACATTATTAGTTTCATACCCTATGAGACTTTTAAAGTGATATTGCTCGGCCATTTCTCGAATCCTATTTGCTGCGGAAATCTGGGAATTTCATGAAAACCCCTTCAAAAATATTGGAATTTTTCAAGTTGTTGTAGCACGAGACAACAATATCATTCCATAGTCATCTTCGGATTTGGTCTGCGAAAGGTCCGAAGGTGGATTCTCTTGACCTTTTTTTATCTTGGAGCCATTGTTGTTTGAAAAATTGAAGTTAAAAGTCGAGTTTTTGAGAGAGCGGAGGCTAGGTTTCTGAACTGGGAAGGTAAAAGTGAATATATAGATAGGGTAAAAAGTGACGGTAGAATGGGTTGTTCCGTTGAAAGCCCAATAAAAAAATTTGCCCAGGAGCACTCAGCTAGTTGAACGACTGTAGTCAGCTGTCTGTTTGTTTTCACACAGGAAAGTAGGTCAAAATTGAACTAATTCAGCCTGCTTTTACAGTGTATTCAGCCATCTAAATCTGTGCAAAAATTATCCCCAGTACAATATTTAGCCGTCTATTTTGATGTGCTTGGCCAGCTGTTTTTGTAGAAAAAATACTGTCACTCTCTTTTTGTACAAGTAACATTATTTTTGAAAGAAAAACATATATATTCATATGAACAATTAATAGAATACAATAGACATTATATATATACATATATATATAATTTAAACAGATTTTGATGAGGAACTTGGAGTGTGATATTCCGTCGGTTCAACCTTGGTATTCTCCTGTAGTGGATGGAGAAGGGACCAGCCATCTCCACGTTTCCAAGAGTTCGAAGACACTAGAGGACGTTGTGGTGACGGTTCCCAACGATTGTGCCAAGAAGGAGAATGGATAGGAGATGGCTGATGAACTGTGCTCTTAGATGTGAGACCGTAAAATTTCAAGGAGACTTGCTCCAAAATGCTTAAACGCTTGGCATTAACTATTTGTTCGTAATAAAGTTCGCGCTATAATTCCAGAGTTTCCCTTTGGTAATGATGAATATCGTCTATCTCTTCTTTAGTAGATGGTGAGTCGAATAACAAAGAGCGTTTGGTTCTTTTAACAGGTGGAGTATGACCGATGTGAGTGGAAGGAGGAACGATCGGGACAGATTCATAAATAGGTGTAGGTATAGGTAAATTTACTGATCCCAAACTTGGAGAAGTGTACGAGAGTGAGGAGGATTTAAAGTTGTGTTGAGATGACATTTTTAAAAGAGTTTGAGAATTTTTTTTATTTCTTTGTAATGATTAAAAAAGCTTGAAGAAAGAGAGGTATTTATACTAACATGGAAATTAGAATTAGAAAAGGGATTAGTGGTCAAATTGTTTTTAGCCAAAGAAAATAATGAGAGGCTAAAATGAAAGAAAAAATATGTAAGATGGAAAAAGAATTACTAAAAATAGTAAAAAGATATAATACAAATTGAAAATACGGTTATGTTGTGAAGTGTTCTGTAGTGAAGTGGTAGTGCGTCTAAATTACAAGTAAATGACCAGAGTTTAAGTCTTGGAAACTCAATTTTTGTAAAAAAATTATTTCTGACAAAAATAAAATAGAAAAATACTAATTATAAATCTTTAAAAAAATAAAATTCCTTTCTCTTCATATTTTTATAAAAATATTTTCATTTAAAGGTTTTGTAAATATATCAACCAATTGATTTTCAGAAGCTACAAATTCTAGTCTGACTATATCTTTTTCAATATTATCACGATGGAAATGATGACTTATGTCAATATGTTTAGTTCGTGAATGATTAATATGATTTTTAGATAAGTTTATAGCACTTGTGTTATCACAGAAAATAGTAGATTTAGATAAATTTATACCAAACTCTTGAAGTGTTTGTTCCATGCAAATGACTTAAGCACATGCTAAAGCAGCAGAAATGTATTCTGCTTCACACATCGACAGTGAAACACAATTTTGTTTCTTGCTAAACCAGAAAAATAAGGATTGTCCAATGAAGTGACAAGTCCCTCTCGTACTTTTTCGATCCGTCCGACATCCTCCAACGTCAGCATCACTATAGGATACTAACTTGAAGGGACATTCTTTCGGATAGAAAAGTCCAAAATCTTTGGTTTTGCTTAGATAACGTAATATTCATTTCACTGCTCGCATATGTGATTCTTTAGGATTTGCATAAAATAGAGAACCTAAACAAACACTCATCATCATGTCAGGTCTACTAGTAGTTAGATAGACCAATGATCCAATTATACTTCGTTATAATTTTTGGTCGACACTCTTGCCATCTTCATCTCTATCATGATGTATTATTGTACTCATTGGAGTTGGTTTCGCAGAATGATTTTCCATGCCAAAGCGCTTAATTATATTATTACAATATCTTTCTTGATTAATAAAAATTCCATTTTCTAATTGTTTAATTTGTAAACCAAGAAAATAAGATAATTCTCCCATATGTCACGTTTCAAATTCTTTGGTCATAATAATAGAAAATTCCTGACATAATTTTTCATTTGTAGAACCGAAAATAATATCATCTACATAAATTTGAATAATTAAAATATCCTTTTTAGTTAGTTTAATAAAAAGAGTTTGATCAACCTGCCCAATTTCAAAACCAGAATCTATAAGATAGCTCTTTAAGACGTTCATACCAAGCACGGGGTGCTTGTTTTAGACCGTATAAGGCTTTCTTAAGTTTATAGACATGATCTAGAAATTTTTCATGTGCGAATAAAGGAGGTTGTTCAACATAAATATTTTCTTTTAGATATCCATTAAAAATTCACTTTTAACATCCATTTGATAAAGTTTAAAAATTATGAAAACATGCAAAAGCCGGTAAGATACGTATTGCTTCTAGTCGTGTGACTGGAGCAAATGTTTCTTCATAGTCAATTGATTATATCCCTGTGCAACTAATCTAGATTTATTCCTAGTTATATTTCCTTTTTCATCTACTTTATTTTTGAAGACCTATTTAGTACCAATGGCTGTTTGATCACTCGGTCTAGAAACTAATTCCCAAACTTCATTTTATTCGAATTGGTTTAGCTCTTCTTGCATGGCTATAATCCAATAGTCATCAATAGAGGCTTCTTTTGCATTTTTCGGCTTAATATTAGAAAGAAATGCTACATGGCCCATTTGATTATGTTGGTTTCTAGTTCTAACATGTGAATCAATTTCTCCTATGATATTTTCTATTGGTTGATCTCGTAAAATCCTAAAAGGAGATCTTAATTCATTTTGATTATGAATAATGTTTTCATCTTCTTCAAAATTATAAACAATGTTTTCATCTTCTTAAAAATTATTTTGAGTAACTGTACTTATGACCGTCTTAGTGATTATCTTATCATCCTTAAAATTTGTAGTAAATTTAAAATTTTCTTCGAAGGAAACATGAATTGTTTCTTCGATTGTTTTAGTTCTCCTATTAAAAATTCGATAAGCATTGCTTCGTTCTGAACATCCTAAGAAAATTCCTTCATCGGATTTTGGATTGAATTTTCCAAGCTGGTCTTTTGTTTTTAAAATAAAACATTTTGAGCCAAAAACTTTAAAATATGAAATATTTGGCTTACATTGATGAAATAGTTCATATAGAGTTTGTTTAGTTAGTGGTTGGATGGAAACATGATTCAGAACATAGCAGGCAATAGCTACAGCTTCTGCCAATTCTTTTTGGTAAAGTGCTACCGTTTAACAAAATTCTTTCACATTCTTGTAAAGTTCTATTTTTCCTTTCTATAGCTCCATTTTGTTGTGGTGTTCTAGGGAAATAAAAATAATGATAAATTCCTTTTTTATTACAAAAATAATCAAAAGCTTCATTTTCAAATTCACCTCCATGATTACTTCTAATATTTTTAAATTTTGAGATTTTGAATTCTTTTAACAAAAATTTTGAAATTTTCAGAAGCATCACTTTTATTTTTTAGAAAAATAATCCAAGTATATCTTGAAAAATCATCTACTTAACAAACACATATTTGCTATGGTTAATAGATTGAACTTGAGTTGGTCCAAAAGGATCCAAATGCGATAGTTTAAGTGGTTGTACAGTAGAAATGCTTTTCTTTGATTTAAAAGATGATTTTGATAATTTTCCTAATTGACATGCATTATAAGTATTGTCTACTTTAAAATTCATCTTTGGTGAACCTCTTGCTAATTCATTTTTAGATAATTTGTTTATAGCTTTGGAATTAACATGACAAAATCTTTTATACCATAGCCAAGGATCATTTTCTTTGGCTACTAAACACATGTCAGTATTGTAATTATATTCAAATTTAAAGCTTATATATTTTTATCTCTAAAACCTTCAAAAATAAGATTTTTATTTTGATCAAAAAGGTTACAGTTATTTTTAGAAAAAGAAATACTGAATCCTTTGTCACACAGTTGGCCGATACTAAGTAAATTATATTTTGAAATTTTAACTAATAAAACATTTGTAATAAGAGATAAATTAGATATCCCGTTATTGCTCACATTGCCTAAACCGATGATGTATCCTTTGGAATTATCTCCAAAAGTGACGGATCCTCCATCTAAGTAGGTAATGTTCATTAGCATCTTTTTGTTTCTTGTCATGTGTTTTGAGCAACCACTGTCTAATATCCATTTTCTTCTCTTTTTAGGTGGCACCTGCAAAATATAGAATTAACACTGGTACCCACCATTTTATTTGGGTCCTAAGAGTTAGGTCTTAGGAAGCCAAACCCAAGAGGGTTTAGAAAGCCTCTTAAAAATAAAATCCTTGTTTTTATGAACAATTTTTATAAAAGATTTTATGTATTTATCTCTAATTAAAGAATCATTTGTTTTGTAAGCCCAAATCTTAACTGATTTAGAATAATTTGTAACTTTTGAACTAGGTTTTTCAACTGTATTGTTATTCCTTTTAAAATTGCTATATAATGAATTCTTTTTCTTTGGAATAACTTTAGAAACTTTCTTATATCCTAGTCCTCTTTTATGTGAAACAGCTTGAGAATTTTCTATAATTTTAGAAAGATTTTCCCTATCTTTGTTGAAATTAGAGACATTTTTAGTAATATTATCTAATTTGTTTAAAGACTAGAGATATCTAGTTCCAGAATTCTAATATTTTCTTTAAGATCATGATATTCAATTAGTAGAGCATCATTCTTTTCTTTCTGAATTTCTAGCTCTTGATTAACATAGAAAGTTGAGTTGTTGTATTAGAATAAGATTCTTGAGTAGTTTCAAGTTCTTCTTCTAAAATTTGATTCTCATCTCTTAACATATCTACTTCAATTTCAGTTCTATTTAATTTTTCAAGAGTTTCTTTATACTTCCTTTTGATGTTTCTTAGTTTGTCAAGTAATTCTGAGTCTATTTCCAATAAATCATCAAAAGTTAGATCACTCACCTCGTCATTTGTGGCCATAAAACACACGTTGGCTTGTTCTGTATCACTGTCTGAGTCAGTATCTGATGATGAAGATGTTTCTGAATCGTCCAAAGTGACAGAGAAGGCTTTCTTTTTGAATCTGTCTTTCGTGTGCTTATATTTATCTTTCTTTCTATAGGACAGTTTTTCTTGATATGGCCTTTCTTGTGACACTTATAACATTCTAGAGTAGACGGTGATGGTTTATTGTTGTTGTTATTGTTGCTGGGGCTATTCTTGTTATTTCTGAATTTGTTGCTCTTTTTAAACTTCAAAAAAAAATTGAAATTTTTAGCAATGAACACCATATCTTCCTTATCTGAATCTGATTCATTCTTTTCTGCTTGGAATGCTATATTCTTCTTATCTTGAGCCTATACTCATTTTGCTTGAAGATTAACTTCATAAGACATAAGATTTCCTATCAACTCTTCTGGTTTGATGGTTGAAATGTCATTAGCTTCTTCTATCGCTATGACCTTTCCTTCCCACTCATTCGTTAGAGAGCTGAGGATTTTTGAGACAATATCAAAGTCTATATATGTTTCTCCTAAAGCTAAAAGAGAATGATATATATCTTGGAATCTATGGTACATTTCATTTATTGTTTCATCTTGCTTCATTTTGAAATTCTAGAACTGATTTTAAGCATAGAGATTTTACTCTGTTTTACTTTGTTAGTACCTTCATGTGTAGCTTTAAGTGTACGTCAAATTTCGTAATCCATTTTACACATGCTTACTCTATTAAACTCATACTTGTCTAATGTATAATATAACATGTTCATGGCTTTAACATTTGCAGTAGCATCTAGTTTCTATGTGTTAAACCATTGTGAATATTCTGTAGTAGGTATGTCATATTCAGTTTGAGTAATATTCCAAGTTTCATAACTATTTGCTTGTATATAAATTATCATCCTAGTAGCCCAATAATTTATTCCATTAAATAGAGGTGGTCGTGCAGTAGATTGACCTTCAAGAAAGCTAGTGTTAGTTACGGTGCTGGTGTTATTTTCCATATTAAAATATTAGATAACTATGTTACGCTTATAAGATGATCTTGCTCTAATACCAAATGAAAGTGACTGTGCAATAAGATCGTGTAATATGGATAAACTACTTGTGTGGAATATAAACTAAAGTAAGTAAATAATTAAAGCAGTAAAGTAAATGACACCAGAGATTTTTATACTGGCCCGAACTCCCTCTATGTCCAGTCCTAGACTCCTTCTGGAATTAAACCAGCAACCCTCACTCAACCCGAAGGAATAGGTTTACACCACCTGAGAAATCGAATAGAACTAACGCCTAAGCAACCGAATAAGACTTTTACCGCCTGAACAACCAAACAGGACTTCTTTACAAATAAACAAAAGTATGTGACTGTAGTATGCTCTTTAAATAGCACTGATAAGTCAATTAATTACAATCTTCTTATAATCTTCTCTTTAATGATATATAGTGTAACGTGCTTGAGAAATATGGAAGATATAGTAATCAACGATCAGAGATTGATGCATTTGAGTGTAAAAATAGAGAGTAAGAGATAAGAATTCAAGAATACTAAAATCAGTTAGGTGAATTGGTTGTTGAATTCTAAACTCTATTTATATAGATTTAAAAGTTTCAATCTTTCATGAAAGAAAATGATGAAAAGAAACAGATGCAATTGTTAGATTTGAGTTGTTTCTCTTGAAGTGAAATGTCTTTTCATAAAAACTAGCCGTTATAAATAATCAACCGGCTGAAGTTATAAATCAGCCTTCTGATTTGTTAAATTCAAAATAGCAAATAATTAGGCAATTTTAGGCCTAATTCAGCCCTCTGAATGAACTCATTCAGCCGATTGAATATGCATGAAATATAAAATTTATTTCAGCAAACAGATGGCTAAATGAGGTCATCCAACCAGCTGTTTCCAGCCTGAATTGTGCATATGTGTGCATGTGTGTGCATGTTAACACACACACACACACACATATATATATATATATATATATATATATATATATATATATCGGAGAGATATTAACATATTTCCAATAATATACAGACTGTAAACAATAGACTAACAAGTTCAAAACATTCTGAATCTGAATCTGCAACAAATCTCCTGCATAAATGATTTATACACAAAAATATTGATTTACATTGTTGTCAATATCAAAAAGGGAGAGAATGTTAAAATCTCGATTTTCATCATTTTGATTGTGACAACTATATAAATCAATAGTTTTGTGTATTAATCATTTATGCAGCAAATTTGTTGCAGATTCAGATTCAAAATGTTTTGAAGTTGTTAGTCTATTGTTTAGAGTCTATAAATTATTGGAAATATGTTAAAATCTCTCTTATATGGTGTATGTGTGTGTGTATATTAACATGCACACACATGCATACATATGCATAATTCAGGCAGAAAACAGCCGACTGAATGTCCTCGTTCATCCATCTGTTTGCTGAAATAAATGTTATATTTCATGCATATTCAGCCGACTGAATGAGTTCATTCAAACGACCGAGTTAGGCCTAAAAATAACTATTTATTTGCTGTTTAGAATTTAACAAATTCAGAAGGCTGAATTATAATTTCAGTCGACTAATTATTTATAACGGCTAGTTTTTATGAAAAGACATTTCTCTTCAACGAAGAGAAACATCTCAAATCTAATAGTTGCATCAGTTTTTTTCATCGTTCTCTTTCATGAAAAATTGCAACTTTTAAATCTATATATATAGTTTAGAATTCAACAATCAATTCACGTAACTGATTTTAGTATGCTTATCTCTTACTCTCTATTTTCGATTTGCACTCAAAATGCATACAATCTCTGATCATCGATCACTATATCTTCCACATTTCTCAAGCATATTACACTATATATCATAAAGGAGAAGATTATAGGAAGATTGTACTTAATTGACTTATCAATGCTATTTAAAGAGAATACTACAGTCAGATACTTTTGTTTATATGTAAAGAAGTCCCGTTTAGCTGCTCGGGTGGTAGAAGTCCTATTCGGTTGCTTAGGCAGTAGAAGTCCTATTCGGTTGCTCAGGCAGTGTAAACCTATTCCTCTAGGTTAAGTGAGGATTGCTAGTTTAATTCTAGAAAAAGGTTGGGACTGGACGTAGAATGGGAGTTCAAACCAGTATAAAAATCTCCAGTGTCAATTACTTTACTGCTTTAATTATTTACTTACTTTAGTTTATATTCCACACAAGTAGTTTATCCATATTACACAATCCTATAGCACAATCACTTTCACAAGGAGCATGTGTCATTACACTAAAGTTTGCATGGAAAAGGATGGACAAGTGTACAAATCAAAAGGACTGAATTAGCATTGAAGAAAGACTATAAATAGGATGATAGTTTCATTTTGTTTTCATACTTCCATGAATCTAAAAGTTAAAAAAAAGTAAGAAAACAGGGAAGATCTTAGGGAACGCCAAGGAGCTAAACGATATGCCCAAATTGTAATTGCTAAGGTGAGTAAAACTATATAACTTAAAATTTTCAATTCATTCCATGAAGAAGTGTGTAACTTATAATATATTTAATCTATATGTTGCACTATTGTTACCCTTTTGGTATTATAAACATATCTTTTGCTTATAATATTTTTCACCTCAACCAAGCATATATGATTGGCGCTTTGGTTAGGTTGATGATTATAAAGTATCTTGAAGAATACTTATATATATATAGTTATGATTTGCGATGGCTTTCGGACGAATGTGGTAAAAGACAAAAGATCTAGGATAGTGCACTGTTGCTTTATTTCCTTACTATATGTTAAGAGATAGAGTACATTCATACTATGTTAGGATACCGGCCAGGATGGAATAAAATGTCTCTTGAGCCTAATTCCCTATTCCATGTTAAGATTAGATCCATGTGCAGTCAAATTTACTTTACATGGATTTTAGATTTAGTTATGTTCATAGTTTACAAACAATATCTATATATGTTAAATGAATTTTGACAATACGTTTGGAGAAAATTTACATATTTTAATTAAGTAATATATGATGGATACATTAATGTACTTCAAAATATAGTTTGGATATCTTGGAGAATTTTGTGATATGATCTGAGATTCGAATTAAATAGATTCCTTACTGGGCCAGTGTTGCTCATGTGCTACACATAAACTTTCATGTTCGGATAATTAAAGTTAGATTTTGGGACTTTTCATGGAAAACCGGAAGTGAAGAATATTTCTTAGCTTTTGTTTGGTATTGTAAATCTCGATATACGTATATGTACAAAGTTGAAGATAGGATCTTATGAATATTAACTTGTATTGCATGTATGAATGTATAATATTTATTCTACTTGAAATCATTTACTCTGCATGATTTGCGATTCGATCATTTACCTTGTAAACTTGTGACACTAATATCATAGCACCACATTATGAGGTAGCATTCCCGATTTCATCCATGAGTGTCGGAATAGGGTGTTACATGAAGATTAAAAATATTTAATATAATGTTCTCCTCTACCATATATATTAACAAATTTTAACATCCCAGAATTTTGGTCATTTGATGTTAAATGTTTAGTTAATGTTAAATATTTAAATTATAGAATTTTTGGAATTTAATAATTTAGATTCAAATATGATGAATCATTTAAACAGTTTAATTGTAAATTAAATATTAATTAAATGGATTTAATAATATTAGTTAACTCCTTTTAATTTATAAATAAGATTGATGAATTGAATTTGTAAATTTATTTTCAAAAATAAATAGATCGGATAAATGTCAATAATGTGATTGAAAATATAAAACGATGTTTAAATATGCGAAATTATCATTTCGGGGAACTATCTCAGATTTTGACGAAACTACTGCCATTAGATTCAGAATAATAAATTGTTTTACATTGTTGAATTTCTAATGATTAGACGTACTGTGTGGTTGCGCAAACTCGAAACGCATAGCGATAAATTTTAAAAATAATTCCATTTAAAAAGCTAACTTCCATATACTTTGGAATTATGTTCCAAAAGTAGTTCCAATGAGTTCAAAATAGGGGTATTCCATATAGAGTGCCATTCGACACTCCTCGATTGGAGTTCGAGATTTTTGAGTATATATTGTCGGATATTATTGAATAAAATAATACACCCTACTATACAAGCCCACACCCCAACATTCAGCCCATACCCCATCAACTTTAGCAACCATACCCCCCTTGCGTGTACCATACCTCTTCTCCCCTATTTATACAAACCTTTGAACTAAGAATGGAAAAATTTTAAACTTTAAAAATCAAAATTTTGGAACCTGGGCAACTAAAAATCATGTTGTTGGGTCCATTGAGTTCGTATGCTTGTTGGATTGAATCCTACACCCTTCGTTTAGCATGCGTCCATGACTGGCTGAGATTGATTTAGAGGTAGGCAGGCTAAGGTTAGTGATGTCGGGGAGTATAGTTGACGATTCGATGAACGGTGCTTGGATCTGAATTCGTGGAGGAGTATAACATCTATGGCCATAGTTTCGGAGGGTCCGAACTCCATTTGGGTATTGCATCATTAAGGGGGCGGCAGAGGGAAAGCTTCAAGTTAGAATTTTTAGGGGCAGGCGGAGGTGGATCCAAGGGACTAAGGTCGAAGCTTGTGCGATGACGGTCGCATTGGTAAAAACGGGAGGTTGTTTCTTTGAGAATTGAATGAGATATCACCATTTTAAGTAGCGGCGATGGCGGGTTGTTATGCATAGAGATGTGCAGGAGATTAAGAAAGTGGGGAAGATGGATTAGTGAAATAATTAGGGGTAATGATTATTTAATTTAGTTATTAATTAATTTAATTAATCAGTAACCTGTAAATTTTACAACTTTTGTGTACGAGGTCGGATTCGAACGCCGTTTATAGTGTTGCACTCATATGGATATTACTTCATAATGGAGTTGGTTTGGTCAGAATTGGAGCAAGAGAAAATTTGGACTATAATAGAATGCCCGTTCGATTTTAGTCCAAATCAGAACGCTTTGACAAAAACTGGAATCAACGTGAGTTTAACTCACATTCAATTTTACTATATCATATCTATGATGTTATAAACTATTATTAATTGCTTAGATGTTAGTTAAATTGTTTGGTTGAATTTTCATTTAGAAAATGGATGACTTATTAACTTGATTGTTATGAACCCATATGATTATATATAATGTCTTTAACCATTATTTTGCAGGGAGAATTTGTAGAGAGACCTCGAGTGGTTTCTCACCAATAATTATTTATTTCATCCTTATGCTATTATATTGATGTTTAATTGAAAATAGTCTTGATATTCCATTTAAATTATTTGTGTCATTATAGCTATACCAACATTTATTGCATGTCACTCCATAAACCCTTATATGGGAGTTTTGAACTTGAGCTTGTATTTTCACAAAATAGATGTTTGAAATTCATTAATCATTAATTTTATTGATATCTAAATTAATTAATCATTTTAAATAATGATGTTTGAAATTAATCAATCTTTTTTATTAATGAGATTTGGACTTAATTAATCATTTTAAATAATGATATTTAAATTTAATTAATTATTTTAGCTAATGATATTTTAAAATTAATAATCATTGATACTTTAAAGTAACTAATCTTTTTAATTGATGATATCTTATTTTAATTAATCATCCTAATTTCTGTTATTCGAATGTAGTTAATGTTTGAAATTTGTTAAACTATTTTATTAATGAGATTTGAATATTAATTAAGACATCTTAATTAGTGATTTTGAACTTTAATTAATCATTTTAATTAATGATTATTTTAAATTAATTAATTTTTTTAACTATTGATTTTTGAAATTTAGTTAATCGTTTTATTTAGTAATGTTTTATAGTTAATTAATCATTTTAATAAATGATGTTTTAATTTATCATTTTAACTAATGATGTTTGAATTTAATTAATCCTATTAATTTGGATTATTTGAACTTAATTAATATTTTTTAATTAATGGTATTTGCAATTTATTAATAATTTTAATTAATGATGTTTGAGATTAATTATTCATTTTAATTGATGATTATGTGAATTTAATAGATCTTTTTAATTTATGATATTTAAGGTAAATTAATTTAATAAAAGTGATTAAAGTAAATTAACTAATTTGATGAAAGTGTTCTAAATTTAATGAACCGATTTAATAATGGTTTTAAAGTTAATTTACCGATGATATAAAAGTTTTTGGAAGTAATTAACTATTTTATTAAAGATAGCATATTTATTTATTTAAAAGAAGGATAATTAGTATTGTTTTAAATTCATAAAGGTATTTGAATTGTTTTATTTTCTTTTGGGATAATAAATATTGTTTTAAATTTACAAATGATGGTTTTAAATAAGAAAATCCTTTAAAAGGAATTATTTATAAATAATGCTAAATGCAAATTGTTTGTGTTTATAGTAAACATTGTTTTAATGACATTTGTTTTTGACCCTTATTTTAATACACTTAGTATTATAAGTTTGTCTTTTAAAAGAATATTTTTACTAATATTTGTAATATGGAAATCAAGCATAAGTTCAGTTTTAAAAAGTAAAGTTCGATTTGATTATGGAAAAGTAATTCTATAAATGATATCGCTTATATATAAAGGATCTAGTCATACTTTTAACGCTAAACATTGAGGCTTGAAATCGTTTCTATATCGAAGGTTGAAAATAATGTAAAGGTGATGCCTAGGGGTAACACTATCTCAACTTGCCTAGCTTCATCTTCAACTGAGAGATAGCACTTGTTTGGAATCGATGAGTAGTGGTAAATACATGATATTTATTTTATATATACGATCATTTTAATTATCCACGATAGTTCATTTGTTAATTATCGGATTCTACTTTCTTCATGGTGTATCATCACCTTAAAATGATTTGCTACTCTTTGAGCTTTGTTATCCTTTGTCGAAAACGACTAAATCAAAGCGCGTGTTTTTGGGGACCAAGTTATGTTGGGTTGCTCCCTTTAGGGTATTATCATATCCACTCTAGATTGGGTTCAGTTTTGCGCATTTAGATGTGAAATGCTCAGATTCTTGGTAAGGATTGGCGGGGTTCGGCTTGGAGTTCTCGGGGTTTTCAAATTATTTCTAGAGGTATACTTCTTTTAAGAGCGATACACCCTCCTAGTCATTTGTTGGAAATTTTCCTTTTCTTATTTGATTCAAACCTTCAAATTATTTTTCTATAATTGCAACGGGAAGAGTCCGCCACTCTTAACGATGTTTAATTATAGGTTTTTTCCTATCATATCAAGTTTGGATTGTTATCTTATTTTATCCATTCTATCCAGTTTGGATTTTGCTCGGATTATTTTCATCCTTTCAAGTCTGGTTTTTAATACTATTTACGCTCATTCTTATTTGGATTTGTTTCCTATTGTTTATGTCTACTCTCTCCTATATGGATGTCATTCTTGTGGGGTAAAAATTCATTGTGACGTTAGCGTTGTGTTCTCGTAGAACTATTATATACTCTCTAATTCTATTATTTGAGCTTTCTCATGCTAGTATTTCCAGACTGACTCTGGTGTTATTTTATTATAATGCTCGAGTCAGATCGAGTATTTTCCCAAGTTGTCTTTGGTATTATGTAGAACTTAGAGGGGAGCTAGAGGTTCACCATTGTACTGTTTTATTTCCCGTTGTATTATATAGTACCTATATCGGTAATTTTAAGGTTAGAATTTTATAACTATCCAACTAATAAGTTTTTTCTTAACTCTGATACACTCTGTATATTTGGAGTGACAATTTTTACTGTCCTTGTTGTATTATATTTTTTCGATTCTGCTATGAGATTCTATTTTCTCTATTCTCTGTTTTTTTATTCACCCTAATAATCTTCCATTTTGATGATTGGATGCTCAATATTTGAACACAGTGGTAGTATTCGGTGTTGACTTTCAGTGGTAAAAAAGGTGGGCCGTTACATAAATTACTTGCATATTCCTTAATTGTTGAGCAAACTGAAGCTAGGGATGTTATATGTATTATTATTAATATATTTAATAGACAAGGTAAGTTAACTATATGTACTTGTTGAGTAAATTCAAGGTACATATATAGACCATCGCGATATGATAGGTACGAGCGAATAATTTTATTTCGATACATTGAGCAAACTCAAGGTTGAAGTAAAATTAGGACAAGGTACTAAGGGTTGGGATATGTATACGATACAACTGATAAGGGGTTATCCATCATCCATGGAGCTATGACTTGTTGAGCAAACTTGAGGTCGGTATTCTAAGACAGAGGAGTCATAATACCCATTAGTGAAGTCGAATGACTTCTATGTTTCGACTTAGGGTTTGGAGAAACATAAAAGACTAGTGGTAGCCTTATATAAAACTGAAATGATAATATTTAACCTTTCTAATGTTGTAAGAACATATGCTACATAATGTTATAATAATCTACATTGATAAATTTATGCATTTAATACGACTGTAATGTTTATCAGTTATAATATACGAATTGAAATGAATTGGAGATTGACAAATATAAATATAATATATATATATATATACACACACATGTATATATATACACACACACACACAGTTAAATGCTTGTTTTAGTTAAAGTTTCAACACCCATGCAAGCTCTTGATTTTACAAATACTAAATACATTCGTAATTTGGTCGCTTACTTGACCATGTATTGCACTCTATGAGTTCCAAATTCAAAACCAGTACAAGATCGTGGGTATTTGATCTGTATGCTATCAATGTAAATCTTATATGGTGACTGGTCATAGTTCGTAATGCACGATATTTGGATGAAATTAGTTCATCCGAAATAAACCTATAAACCATAATGCGAAATCGAATGTTCAATTTGATTGATTATAACAAAGATCGTATTGTGTTAAATGTAACACAAGACTGAAACTACAGTATAGATCTAAGAACTTGATCGCTGAAATATCAGTTTGATTAGTTTACGTATGATGCGTCATATTTGATGTCCTTAAATATTAAGGATGATCAAGTGCATTTTTGTAAAGAGTTCGTTATGATATTATAGTTTGGGGTTTCTTTTGAATGGTTCGATCATGTAGAAAAGAAAACGAATATACAAGAGTAGATGTGATTTAAGGTACAATTGGGATGAAGAGAGTGAATAGCCGTCTCTGCTTCATAAAGAAATCGAAACTGAGAATTTTAATACTAATAATTGATACTTAATATTGCAATAAGAAAAATGATTTCTATCCTGAAATGTGTTTTCGTATAGAAAATTATTTTCTATGAGATTCATTTCTTTGAATTCAAGATATTAGATTAACGAACTCTTCATCGTAAACCAGTTCTAGTATATGAAATAAATAATCTATATTAAATGAATGATAGACCTTCGAATTCGGTTCGCTAATATATAGCAATAGTGGAAACAGTATGAGAGTGCCATGTAACACCCATTGATTGCATCAAGTTACAAAAATTATTTTTTGTAGAACATACCGCACATTTTTTGCAAAATAATATCTATTCTTCGGTGATGGCTAAAGAATAGACATAGTTTTATTTCAATGAGAATATTATGAATATTTATTGTAATATAAAATTATAGTAGAGGTATTTGATGCATTGGTAATACAAAAGTATCTAAAATTATTTACAATTATTGAATTATAGACCAAACCATAACTTTGAGAGACAATTTTTTATATGAATATGAATATATAATGCTAGTTAAATACATCTCAAACAGTTAAGGGCTATGCACCCATTTAGTGGGAGCATCATAAGAGTTGATGAACTCTTAGGATTCATACATATAGATGTAGGCAATCATAAGTCTATTAATACCAAAATAGCTCCATGTATTTCATCGTATTCACCAATGAGTTATGATAGAAATGGACATGCATGTGTATATGATATACATTTTTAAGTCTATGATAAGCTCATAAAATATAAAACAGAAGCAAAAAATATAACATATGACAGAAATGATTCGATTTGATCAATGTGTAAGTATATTGAAAAGATTTCTGAATGTACTTAATATAAATAAAGATTCGGTCCCAAAAATCACTCCTCCTTATACACATAATTATGTATTAATAAGGAGTAATCGAACTTTATTGGACAAAGCACAATTAATGATGAGCAAAGTTGAGTTAAATTCTTTTCATAAGGTGTGTACTTAAGAGTAGCACACAAGGTTAAAGTTAATATCATCCAAAGAATAGTTTACAAAACAATATAAGATAAGAGTTTATGAGAAACCCCTACATATCCTAAGTCAACGAGTTGAAAGGTTCTGTGGGTCGAAAGATTGCACGTAATTATACGTAAGAGATCTTGCATGAATCATTCCAAGAGAATTTTAGGAGTGATAGTTATTAGATGATTAATTTATGTTGTAAACATAAATATATTATGAAATATTGCAAAATCAATTTTATACAAGGCAATTCAAAATGTTTATGACTGCTCGTTCCATTGCACTGAGAAACAACTGTAGTTTTAAGAGATACTAATTTTATAGCGATGGAATTTCTTTAAGAAATCATTGGCATAAAATGAATTTGGATACGATCCAAGGATAAAACTGATTACAAGGGATGAAATGAAATTGATAGAACCAAAATTAGCACAATACATTAGAAAACCTAATGAGTATTCTTATACATTAAAGAGAAACTATGAGTTTCTTATCATCATCGAGGATAAATAATCCTTGGTTGTTTAATTAAACATTAAAAGTATTGACTCTATGTCATGGTACGATGGGTAGATCTGAAATAGATTCAAAGTGAATTATCAAAATATGATTTTTGATAGTTATACTCGAAGGAATATAATCCATTGATTGCAAATGTGTCTTTAAGAGAATGACAAACGCAGTTGGAATATATGAATAATACCGTGAATTTCAATTATAGAAATTAACATAACAGATTCACCATTTGATGTGCCCAAGTTAGTTTGGATTTTACTTGCAAAATTATCACTTAGCATGACATTATGTTTTGGTAAATATGTGTTGAAACAGAAATTTATAAATAATGATTAGAGTAAATTGTTTTCACATAATAACCAAAGTGTAGTGAAGTCAGTGTGAGCGATATTGAGTTTGTGAGTTTTTGGATATGTTCCACGAACAGATACGAAAGTGTCGTTCAACAAGCATTGAAATTGAACAAGTGTTTTGATAAAAATATCAAATAGATGATTGTCAGTTAAAATGCAGAGGATGCATGTGCTCGTAAGAAAGAAAGTTAAAAGGTACATAGATATTCCTAAACCATAAGTAAACAACACATTGCTGATTGTTAACGATGTACTTGTGTTAAAAACAGCTTTAGTTGTTTTAATACATGTTATGGATTTGTAAATGATGTCTTTTATAGTAAATATAAAAGATATTGGGAATGTCCTAATCAATATGAAAAGGCACATTATTAAAATGTTTAATGTGGAACATGTAAGATGGATTCCTTATGCATTTGCAATAGAAATTGTCATGCACGTTGTGTATCCTATGATATCATGATTTGCTTATGGATTTGATACATAAAGCAAATATCAAATCCAAATTAAAGGTAAATTTGCAGTTTGAAATGTTCTCGTGTATTTATGAAATATTGAAAAATAATTAACAGAAATAAAAACTTCTTATGAAGGAGTAATTAGGCTCAAACTTTATAAGTCATATTAAATACTGCATGTTAATATCGAATTCATATTCAAAACTTAGTTAATAAGCTTTAAGTTGGAAATGTTCCAAATGAGAGATAGTGACTGATTCAACAAAAAGGCTAAGTACATTGTCTTGAATGGCGCCATAGTAAAAGCAATTTATATATAACAAATGAACTAATTTATAACCTAACCGAGGGTGATTCCATATGTTGAGAATGTCATAACGTTATTATATGATAACAATGTCACAATATAGTTCGTCAATAATTATAACCCATTAGAAGTCGAGCAACCTAATCCGAATTGTTCCACATGATGAACCCAATTTATCTTCGTCGGGGAGAGTTGAGTGATAGAGTAGATAATTGAAGCATATTAGCATACCCGTTCACTGGGAAACTGGCCCGACTGGTTTTGAGGAAACCGATTGGAGAAGTTGGAATAAGATTTCATAATTGACCTCAAGTGCAAGCATGAGGTTGATAGAGTTAGGGTATGCCCTAGGGGCAACTATATAATTTGTTACATGTATCTAACACAACAACCAATCTTGTTCAAAATAAAAGGTGTTTTTCTTTCTATTATATACTTGATATAATGTGTTATATTAATTAATTAATATAATTAAAAGTATATTTAATAAAAAAATCCATATATGGTATGTTTTGTGATAGTAGTTACAAAATGTTGTAATAATGAGTAATTTATCACAATGAAATTTAACATACCGTTTTAAATATTCCAAGTCAAGATTTATTGAGACTGGATAGTGATGCATCTGTTGAGACTAGAGTATGTACCGCTCTTCAAATATTAGACAGCGTATTATTCATGACTGTTGGATTCACCACAGGGTTACATACTGATGGTTATTAGATAACCATGGCATTCCTCTAAAACTTCTTTCCTTGTGTCTCCTACATTCGGAACACACAATCTTCCATTCTTTATCAACCACCCATTTTGGTCAAGACTGAAATCTTTTAAGTCATCGCTCCCGGTTCCATCTCTTAACTTCATGATCCGTTCAACTAACACTAGATCCTCCTCCTATTTAGAAGCAATCTTTTTTATCATTACCGGTCGGACTTCTAAACAAGACAACACAACTGTTTCTCCACTAGATCCAGCCTCAGATCTCCACGAACTCTATATGCCGTCAATGCTTCCAAATCCTTCCACTCCGTTATCATAGCTACCGTTACATTCTGATGCTTTCGACTAAGCACATCTGCAACCTTATTACCTTTCCCTATTGTGTACTCAATTCCAAAATCATAAGCACCAATAAACTCTAACCATCGCTGTTGTCTTATGTTCAGCTCCTTTTGAGGAAACAAATACTTCAACGACTTATAATCTGTATATAACTCAAACCTCTCTCCCAAAACGTAATGTCTCCACAACTTTAACGCAAAAATCAATGTGGTTAATTCCAAATCATGCGTTGGATACCTAACCTCATGCGGTCTAGGCTGTCGAGAAGCATAAGGAATCACTTTACTTCTTTGCATTAACACAACTCCTAACCTAGTTCCACACGCATTTGTATAAACTACCAAACCCGATTCCTTTCCGAAACAACTAATACATGTGCATGGGACAATAAGTTTTCCAAGCTTTGGAATGCTTCCCCATGCTTATCGGTCCACATAAACTTCGTATCCTTTCACGTTAACTTGGTCACCGGTGCTGCTATCCGCGAAAATTCCTTTATGAACCTTCGCTAATATCCAGCCAATCCAAGAAAACTCTTTATCTCAGTCACTGTCTTGGGTCTCTTTCAATTATTCACCACTTCAATCTTAGTCGGATCTATAGACAACCATTTCTCTAAGACTATATGACCAAGAAACTTCACTTCCTTCTTCCAGAAATGACACGTCAACAACTTCGCCTTTAACTGATTTTGCCTCAGCATCTCAAGCACAATTCTAAGATGAAATTCATGCTCCTTCTCATCCTTAGAGTATATCAGAATATCATCTTTGAAAACCAACATGAACCTATCCAAGTGCTCTCGGAAAATTCGGTTCATTAAATCCACAAAGAATGCCACGCATTACTTAGTCCAAATGCCATAACTAACCATTCGTACGATCCACATCCTGTTCTAAACGCCGTCAAAGGAATGCTATCCTCTGCTACTCTAGGCTAATGGAACCCTGTTGCCAAATCCAACCGAGAAAATACTATGGCTCCACTCAACTGATCAATCAAATCATTAATTCTAGGCAAGGGATATCGATTCTTTATCGTCTTCTCATTCAACTTACAATAATCGATACATACCCTCAACGATCCATCCGACTTCCTAGTAAACACTACGGCTGCTCCCAAAGATGAACTGCTTGGCCTAATAAAATTCTTGCCTTCCAAATCCACCAATTGCACCTTCAACTCTCTCATCACTATGGAAGTCATCCTACTTGGCGGCCTACTCACTTGGTCTGCTCTAGGCACCAAATCTATCCGAAACTCGATGACTCATTTCGGTGGAAATCCAACTACTGGCTCAAACACATCTGCGAATTCTCTAACCAAGAAAACCCGATTCAACTCATCCTCTACCTATACAACACCCAACAAAGCATTCACCTCATAACTAGGGTTTCTATGGTATAAACAATCTGATTACTGCAGTCAGAGTTTCTAAGTGATATTTTCCTATCATGGCAAAATATCCTAGCATCATACTTACTTAACCAGTCCATACCCAAAATAATTCTAAACCTTGAAAAGTCAGCACATGCAAACTGCAGACAAGGTATGACATAAAAAATCAAACTCTAGGTGGTCACACTTCATCCCAAGTGTCGCATACTCTCCTGTTGGATTTGCAACCCTTAAGGAAGTAACTAAGTATAAGGGTTCTAGGTTAAGCTTATCTACTAAACAATGAGATACAAAAGAATGCGATGCAGCGGTATCAAACAAAAGTTAATAAAAATATCATGAATTTAAAGCGTACCTCCCAACACTGCTTTCCTTTTCTCATGTGTTGTTGGCTTCGAAACTGCAAGCTCTAATGCATATACTTTTCCCTTTCCATCCTCAGCGGGCTCTTTGTGCTGGTTTTTATAGTGGCTAATCTAATCGCAGTTGAAGCATCTGATATTCTTTTTCCTGATCACTTCCTTTGTCTTTCCAGTACGACACTCATTAGCAAAATGCCCCTTCTTGTCACACTTGAAGCAAACAACCTCATACTTTTATTTCTTTGTAGCTCCACCTTTTTAAGCACCCTTCTTGTGAAAGAACTTCCTTTTCTAACCCTGCCCCACCTCGACCTCCTTTTCCTTATTCATCTCTAGAGAAGCAAGCATCTCCTTATGCCTCAACATCATCTCTACTACTACATCACAAGGATCCCTAATATGAGGTAATGTATCCTTGGCCAATTCAGGCTTCAATCCCCTAATGAACTTTTCATTTCTCTTCACCACAGTATCCACTGTGGCATACCCATACCTTGCCAACTCCTTAGACCTTCTAGCATACTCCAATACAGTCACCCTCCTGTTCCAACTCAGCAAACTTTCTGAGTAAAGCAGACTGTTCCATCACAGATATGACCCTCTCTTGGAACCTTCTCTTAAACTCAGCCCATGTCATCATTTCCTCATCCACATCAGCTGTAACACTATTCCACCAAAATAAAGCCGCTCCCTGAAGCTATCTCGAAGCAAGCCTCCTCCTTTTCTCATCATTGAGCCCCAATTCTACAAATGTTCACTCATAATCTAGCAATGAGCTCTCCACCTCAATAGCATCCTGAGTTCCAATAAATGGCTTCCCTCCATGCCAAGCATAGTCCCTACTCAACATAGCGTAGTTGTTGACCACCGAAGCTTCCTGAACTCCTACTCCAGCATTTCCTCCAAACACACCAGCAGCAATTCCAGCTTGCATCATATTCATGAAAAGCTAATACATAGCTCCCATATCTACTTGTGGGACTCCAGCACCAACATTCCTCGCTCGTACCTGACCTTTGTTCCTTCTCGTATTTGGTTTGGCATTTCCATTTCTGGTGTGCTTCCTCCAAGATTCACTCTTCCACTTCTAGCGTCTATATCTGTATTCAAGCCTCATAAGATACAAAAGGATAGCCTAAGAGAGATAGGAAACTAAGATATAGGGTATACTTATGTATAGCAAATACAAGTACATTACTATAAAATTATCTCATATCCCAATCTTAACTCTAATTCTCTAGGATTACGTTTTTAAAAATCATTTTTAGTTTAAAGTTTTTCATAAACCTGTGCTCTGACACCAAGTTGTAGCATCCCCTATCTGGAGGCCCGAAGCTAAGCGCCACAGAAGTTGTAGTCATCCATAATATTAACTTTCGGTGACCAAATGCGGTAATGTTAATGGTATCCATAATATCAGAAGCACTTGAATATGTAATAAAAACACAGATTTCAAAAACAACATTTTTCATTACATTTCAAAACAAATTTACATATCCAGGTTACATTATCCCATTCGTTTCCCAGGTTCAGATAAAATATAATTATTACATAAATACCCCAAGAGCGACATATGAAGATGCCCCCTTGGTTGACCAGAGTATTATATAGTCATAACTGACTTAATACAACACATCGGAATAAATAAAATAGAACTGAAACTCCTAAATAGCTATCTGTCAGCCTCCTACTCATCTTCGATGGCTTTATTCATCAACCTACCAAAACTTGTAACCCTCAGTCTAATCAAATCAATTTTGAGCACCTGAGGTTTAAGGGAAAAAAACATAATCTTCAAGTCAGACATAAAGCCTAGTATGAATAATACTATACATATCGGTTATTTGATATTAAGTGAGACCATGTCGCTTAGCGGAACAGGTTTCCCCTCACTAATATCCTTTTAAAACATATCTTTTGCTAATCATAATCCTGCAACCAAAACTAGTTAAAACTGTAAAGCAATATCATGCAAACTTACATGTCAGGTAACAAATGAACTATCTATCCGAACACTATAGTTTTATTTGGCTAACTACTAACATTTGGCTGACTCGGGCCTACCAGACAATATAAAAATAATAATCTAACACCTATTAGACACTCTTCATTTGGATGGTTTGTCCCTAACTTATCTGTTAGATACTCCTCTTCTGGATGGTCTGTCCCTAAATTGTCTTCTCCCAAGGTCACCTAATCTTAATGGTTTTGCAGGCTCACCAATTACCTATCTGTATACAAATATATATATTCTCTTCTGTGTGTAATCATTATTTTAGTCTTACCTATGACAAAACCCTACACACTGGAATTTTGGACTAAATTAGCTAGAGCTAATAGCTAATGTAAAGGGCATGACCATGTACCAGTCCCATTCGGTTACATTCGGTATTCTAATATCCGACTCATTTTACTTAAGGTAATCTTCCCAAAATTTTCCTTGAAAACCTTTTCCTCTCAAATTAATTTAAAACCTTAAAACCAAACTTAAACAAGGAAAATACATATACTCCATGCTTGACTCAAAATCATCTTGCATGTTATATATATATATATATATATATATACACACACACACACACACACACTTTACACAAATCTTTGTTGATGAAAACATTTAAACCTTTAAAATTACCCCTTTCGAATACATTGAAAGTACCCCTTTCGAAACTAAGTAAGACCCTTTTTTATAAACTACGCCGAAATGCCAAAACATTTATTTCAAAACCATTCAATCTTCCTTTCTAGAACATTAGAAAATCCTTTCCTTCGAAAGCTTTAAGCCTTAGACATCCTATCTTTAAACACTTTAAACCGCCTTTCGAAAACATTGGAAAACCATTCCTTTCAGACCTTTCGAAACCATTGGAAACCTTCCTTTCAAACCTTTTGAAACCATTGGGGAACCACCCCTTCGAAACCATTCTTTAAACCTTTCGAAAGCATAAACATCTTTATAAACATCAAACCTTTTGAAAGCACTTGGGTTCAATTTAAACCATATGGAAACACCATTCGAAACCATTTAAAACTATCTTCTTTGAAACCTTTGGGTTCTATCTTCGGTAGGGCAAAAGAGTCATTAAAACATTTAAGTTGAAAGTAATAATTGATTGCAATTAAACTCGGCTCAATCCTTTTTTTAGGAAAAGGAATCTTTCTAAAGCATTCCTAAGTAAAGAAGTGATGGTGTCGAAACCAACCTTCCAAAAGCATTGGAGAAGTGGTTAAGTTTTTTAAAAAACAAAGTATACCTTCCGAAAGCATTGACTTTGAAAGGTAGGCAAAGCGACAGCTAGGGGTTTCGACCCGTTCGAAAGCATTCGTTAAAAAAAAGGTGCAACCCATTTGAAACCTTTCCTTTAAAACATTTGACTCAGCCGGAAGCCAATCAAGTCGAAAGCATAGCGGTCGCATACTTCCTTCAAAATAAAACAACGCTTCGACCTCCTTCGAAACCCCTTGTTTCGACCTCATACCTTCTGCCTAGTCAATACGCTACATACCAAGTCTTGATACCATGCGCATTGGTTTCGATGGTTATGGAGGCGGAGGAACTTAGTCAAAAGCCACCTAAGTCGGAAGAGAGGTACCGAAAGTGGAGAAAAATGTAAAAAGCATGTTTAAATTGATTTTTACCTTTTTAAAGTAATTTTTTTAACTAATGTGCATTATTTTCCAAAATTTGAGTGGTCGCTAATTTTCTTTTCTAAAAGTGCTGCTAATATTTCAGAAACAAACAATTTAATTTATTTACAAAATGTCCCTTTTCCTTTAAATATATATAATATTTAAATTCCATACCTTAAATGATTTTATATACCTATTAAAACATTCAGGAAAATTCTACAAAAATTCCAAAAATCATTTTTAATATGTTTTCAAACATATATTAATTTCAGACCCAAATCATATATTATTTAACCGCATTAAATAATTTTAAATCTAAATAATCATTTCATTCACTAGAAAATTAATATAAAACCCATATTAATTTAGAAAATTATGAAAATTGAAATCCATCTCTATAATATCGTTTCTGATCTAAATATAAAATCCCAAGGCATTTGGATGTCATTTAATAAGGTTTTCATATTAATACATATCATAAAATCTATATGAACAAGCATAAATCATCAACAAGCATATATAATTAATTAATCATTCAAAAACATGGCATAATCATGCAAAATACTTCGAATTCATCTTAAAACCTAAAACAATAGAAAAAAATGAGATGTAGTCTTATTCACCTTAGCTTTGAGATTAAGAAGTTTGAGACTTGAATGGATTTAAGTTGATTAATCTTCTTCCTTTAGCTCTTTTTTCCTCTTGTTCTTGCTAATGGTGAACGACCTCTATTTTTTTACTTTTGCAAATGAACAGGTAGAACATACACAGCTAAGGGTTAGGGTACAAGAAATATTCTTTTTCCTATTTTATCCCTTCTCTATTCCATTTTAACTGGTCTCTAGTTTATTGGGTACATGGCACGACTACCCCTTATTAAAATCAAATCTCAATCCTCTAACCATCAAGTTATTTTATTTAATTTAGCTAATTAAATGTCATAAATAATATTACTAAAAATATGGGGTGTTACAGTAATATTAAAACCATCTGGACCACCACAAGACTCCCTATTCTTGCTAAATATGCTTCCTTGATTTCATCATCTCTAGCCCTAGTAAACAGCAACAACAAGTCCTCTTGCATAATTTTTGGAAGGTTTGTTTGTCTAGTTCAATGAATTCAATGTCGGGGAGGTTTGGGCTTCCTATTGCATTTGTAAAATACTCTACAAATGCTTTAAATGGCAGGAGGAGAGTTGTGAATCTACCCACCTACATCTTGAATCTGCAATATATTATTTTTAGAGTGTTTAATTTTTAAAGCTTCGTGAAAAGTTTTAGAGTTCATTTCTCCATGCACATTCCATTGCGTCCTCAGCTTTTGTCTCTTTATTTCAATCTCAGCACTGACGGCATCAGTTAGTTTTTCCGAGTTATCATGTTCCAGGTCAGTGAAACTAATATCATCAGGGTTTTGTAACATTTTGAGTTGCACTTCTCTGAGCTGGTTGGACAAATCAGAAGATAATCCATTTCCTTCTCCAAATTTGTTCCTTGCCCACTACTTGGGAGCTTGTTTGGTAGCTTTAAGCTTTTGCTGAAAAATATACATGTCGTTACCATGATAGGAGTTAGTCCAAATCAATTGAACAAGAGGCATAAATTTAGGATCCTTGATCCATACATTAACTGTAAATTAAGATTTTCTTCTAATGGCAGCTTCCATACAGGATAAGGTTAAAAGAGAGTGGTTAGAAAGCATGGGGGTGAAAAACAACATAAAGGGAGGGCCACTTGAGCATGAACGAAGTGTTAACGAGGGTATGATCAATTCTACTCATGGTTCTCACTCTAGATCTACTCTTGTTATTCCATGTGAATGCCGGCCTGATGGAGGATAATTCATGCAAACTGGATTGGAATATAGATTAAGTGAGTGGGGAGATGTCATTAAAAGATAGAGGAGAGCCACCAGGTCTATCTAATGCTTGTAGCATGCAATTAAAGTCTCCCTAAACTATCCAAGGGTGAGATCCTTGACTGAGATAAGGTAAGTAATCAAGAAGAACTCGTTTAGAAGATTGAATATTTTCATATATACAAAAGTAAGATACATTGAGGTAGAAAAGGGGATGTTGATGGAATGAAAGTGGATGAATTATTTACGGAATGAAATTGGTTCTAAAGAGAAGATATAATGGTGGGCTAAAATCAATATTCATCCATAAGCAGCCAGGTCCAAGTTATGAAACATGTCCTAGGCAGGATTAGTAAATGAAGCAGCACTGGAAAGAGCATAATTAAGTTTGGTTTCAATAATAGCCACTAGACTAAGATTATTGTTGGCAATTAATTATTTCACTTGAAGGAGTTTGGATTCTCTATGTGCATCTCTTATATTTCAAGACCCTAAATTACTTAACATGGATATCAATAGGGTTGGGGAAAGGAGGAGTTTCTTGTACTCCTTTTAGAATAGCAGTTGGGCTGCATTTGTCTAGGGATGGAATCTTCAAAACTGATGTACATTCCTTCATCGTGATCAATGCTTGGGGTCTTAATTTTTTGGGGTTTTTCTTTCCTTCTTTCTAGTTGAGGAATGATTAGGAGGTTATTGGGAAGAAGTAGATATATTTTTTGAAGTGGAAGGATAACCGGAGTAAGAGGAATGTTGGAGTCGAGGTATGTTTCTTCGATTTATAAAAAATTTAATAAAATGTCCTCGATATTGTTAGATGGCTATCTTTAGGGTAGAACACGCTTTATCATGATTGGGAGGAGAGAGATTTTGCATGGTAATAGGATCAGGTGATTAAGCGGTTACTCCACTCAATGCATGCACAATAATGTCTGCATGCATATCTTGTGTATTCTATTTTCATATTCAGGGTTTGCTGTTGTTTTCATCAAGTGGCTCCTCATTAAAACCTTTTGTTATTTCTTTTTACTTGTGCACCATATCATGTGCACCTAGACATAGTGGTTTGACTATTAAGACAGAGTGTTCACTTCATCCATTTGTTTTGTTTTCCAAATTAACACCATTCATTTTCTGTATATCATCTATAACTGTCACACTAATTTCAGAAGTATTTTCCATGTAATCTTGCAATACTTGGAACCTATTTGTAAGGACCGCCCTATTCCACTCAAGCCCAATATACCTATTTAGTGCATTGTAGTTGGTGCTCGATCGATGCAGGACAATTGTCAAGGTTTTTAAAGTAAATAAAACAACACATAACACATTGTATATCTCACAGCACGTCGAATAAAATATAATAACAAACATCTTAGATATAAAACAAGCAAGACAGTAAGTAACTGAATGGATCATAGAATCAGAATTCATAGGTCCATATGGTATATAGCATAGGAAGTAGAGTTATACATCAAATAATAACTTATAAATAACTATCTCTAAGTAATAAAGGTACTAGCAAGCTCCATAGTGCTGTGCAGTGGAATATTAAATAATTAAATGTAGTGATACGAGAGTATAGCCTCCTACTCGACGCATGTCCAGCCCACGTGTTCACCAGACCTGATATCCCTAATCTACTTAATTAAGAGTACCCAGAATAATAGAAAGCAAAGCATAAAACTTCAGGTCAGACAATAGTCTAGTGCGAGCAGTAGTAAATCATTAAATAATAATAAACCACAAAAATTGAACAAATGGTGTGAAGGATCATATTTGACATGTCCTTGCATCCAAAGAGTTTGCACATATACAAAATATACACTATTTTGTATCACAGTCATCATGGGTGTACTACACATCAAAGTACTAAGGGGTGTCCAAATGTATATATTAATGATATCGGCATTAGATGACTTTCTTAGGGTGATAAAAAAATCAAACAATATAGCATCCATCATCCATCCTCACATTAACTCACTCAGTGTGTTGGATATATAATCACTCATCAACCAATCACGATCAAAGACTGGAATGTTTGTTCGATAGCTCATGTCCTTGTTCTTCGGTACTCAAATCTATGCCACTCGGTCGGCCAGGAAATAGACTGGCCATCATGTTAGTCTAGGGTAAACAAACGTCTTATCTAGAATAAGGAGCCATCGTGCTCCAGGAACCATCACATTCCCAGTATACCCCCACCCGACGAGCACCCTACGTACCCTCAAGTGTCGATGATCCTTTTGTACATGTCACCTATAGTAGAGCACATCCTAGAACTGATCTAACGACTCCCATCATGAAGTCATCATGGTTGGGACAATTCTCTATAGTCATCATCAATCATAGATAACCATCGTATGTCTCATAGCCATCATTCAATAGTTCCCTCACTTCACATCACGAAATCATCATCGTCGTGTCATGAATCGTCATCATTGAAAAAGTCTCCGAAAAACTCAACTCGGAATTTGCCTAGGTTTTAGCTAAAAGCAGAGCTCGAGAATTCCTAGATTTAACCCAAAGCAAACCATGGCCCAATGTCATGCCTAAGTAATTTTAGAAAATGCCAAAAGCATGCCCCGCATTGATTGAATTTGATGGTTTGGTATCGATCCTTGAGAGGGATCGGTACCAACTCATAACTTAGCTCATTTTTGTCTTACCTTCACCATTTTGAGAAAGCACTAAGTCAAGCCTAATGTTTCTACCCTATTGGCCCGAAGCACACCCCACACTTATCCATGGCTTAGCACATTTTTCTCTTGCCCTCACCGATCTGAGACTGCCCTAAGTAAAGCCTGAAGTTTCAGCTTTGCTAGGCTAAAGCACGTCTCGAAGCAATCCAATTGCAATCTATACTCCCAAAGCCGCCATCAATCCATCAATATCTTGAGCGTATGAACTTCGAATGACTTGAAATTTGAAATCTAGCTTTAGGGGGTCTTTCTTGACCTAGCATATAGATCGCATGTCATTTGGACAATGTAGCCTTTTTGGGTCATCACCGATCCATTTTCAATCGGATATAACTCGAGCAAAAGAACTCCGAACGACTTGAAGTTTGAAATGTACCCTTAAGGGGACTTCCATGTCGTCCCATATCGATCGTACATGATTTAGATTAATATTTTATTAATTGGTACCGATTCCTTCATACTGATCCCTAGCTTGTTTCTTAAGCTAAAATGCCATATAATATGCGTTTTCAACCATCCAAACATCAAACGATCATACATACATCATATAAAAGCAATAAAACATCCATACATCCAGATATATTCATTTATAATAACCTAAGTCGAGTGAAGGTCAAATATCCATAAGAACACGATTTTACAAATTAAGTCTAAATCGTCTAAAATTCACATATATGGTTTATTATGGTCTAATTTTTTTTTTAGTATTTTAAAATAATTTTAAAACATCGTTTAAATTAGGGTGTATGATGACCTAATTAGCAGGTGATCTAATCACTCGTCTAAATCCAAAGCAAATCCATATAGACAAGAATCCTAAGATGAACAACAGCTCTAAGTGATCTCCAATAAGAAACCTCCGAATCCAATGCTAATCTCACTATACTCTTCCTAATGACAAGTTTTGGTTAATCAAAGCAAGGCTTATAAGTGGTTTAATGCTAGAGAGTGATAATGGTAGGCGCGTAAGTGAGAAGCAGAATTTTCATCAACCCCCTTTGGGTGCTAATCCCAAAATGGGCCTTGGGCTTAGACACCAATCTCCTTAAATGCTCACTAAGCTGTTCAAAATTGAGTGAAATTTGAACAGCCATATCTCCCAAACGTAAGCCATTTTTCTATCATAACCACTCCTTAGAAAGAGAAATCATCTTCCTGATCTAATGGAAGTGGTTTCAGACCCTAACTCGACTTCTATCAAAGGTTATAGGCCATACAAGATTTTAAGGATCAAAATCGTCCGATAAATATCCTAAGGATGTAAAATGTCTCTTGTAGTCATTTTCTAAAGTTATAGAATTATAGGACCCTAAATAAAAAATAATATTAATAATTTACGATCATCCAATACGTAAAATATGGATCGTTACAATCTTCTCCCTTTCGGGAATTTTGCCCCCGAAATTCCATAAACAAGTCAATAGGGTCGACCCGCATGCTTAACAATCATATACATGCATAGGCAACCATCACATATCAAACATACATACACAACAATAAATGAAAAAAGAAATATCCAAGCCTATATTAGAATGCAGGATACCACCGTACGATATATTTCATGATATCATTAGCAAAAGTAAAAGTGATAGATAGAAAATCTGACCAAGTAAAGAACTCTGGATAAGCTACCCTCATGCTCTCCTCAGTCTTCCAAGTGCAATCGCCTTCGCTTCACTTTACTGAACCTTCACCAACTTCTCTGAATCTTCACCAACTTCACTGCCATGCTCCTAAGCTGCTATGTATCATGTACAATGATACAAATGGACCTACGAGGTCTCGAAGCATCTAGTTCAATCTCGATATTATCTAGTTGATCTGGTGCAATAGTTACAAATGAGTCGTGCACAAACTTCCCCATGTGAGAAACGTGGAAGACATTGTGCAGTCTCATCATTCTTTGAGATAAGTCGACCCTATAAGTAAGGTTTTCAATCCTCACTAGTATCGAAAAAGGAGCTACAACTCTCGATGCCAATTTCCCTTTACTACCTAACCGAATTACATTTTTCAATGAAGAGATCTTAACAAATATCATATCATGGACATGAACCCTAGATCTTTACCTCTCTTATCAGCCTAACTCTTCAGTCTGCCTTATGTAGTTTTCATTCGTTGCCAAATGATCTCAATCTTCTTCGAGGTATCTCTAATTATATCTGGCCCAAGTATTATTCTTCTGCCTGCTTCCCACCAACAAGAAAAAGCGTGGCACGGTTGGCCATATAACGCGTCAGATGGTGCCATACCTATGCTGGAACAATGATTGTTGTAGTATGCGAATTTAGCGAGATGTAAGTGATCATCCCATGAGCCTACAAAGTCGAGTATACAAGCCGGCAAGAGATCCTCAAAGATACAATTCACTCTCTCAATTTGGTCGTTAGTTTGAAGGTGATAAGCTATGCTAACACAATGCTCTTCAGCATAACATGGAACCATACTATCCATTTCACAAACTACTCAACCAATTTGGTTGTCGTTCTACTTGACTTGACGGGTCTATGTCTGGCGCTCTTGGTCAATCGATCGACTACGACCCAAATGCTATCGTAGCCAACTTGATTCCTTGGTGTTCCATCGATACTTGCTCCCATTTCCACTTGGGAACTTCTAGCAGTTGCATCAAACCATTAGGCTTCATTTGCTCTGCCTTTACCGACAGGTAGTTCATTCATCTTGAGATGAATGTCCCTATGTCTCTCTTCATCCTTTCCAATAATAGGTTTGCCTCATATCATGGTACATCTTATTACCACCAGGATGGATATTCAATCTCGAATGATGACACTCACATAGCACCTCATCCCTCAATCCATCGACATTAGAAACAAATAATCTCCCGTCTTTATGGAGCCCACCTTCTCGGTCGAGTTTGTACTATCTCACTTTCTACAAACTCTACCCTTTCTTCAATCTTAGCAACGATCTTAGCTAATATGGCATCTTGCCTCTGACCACTACTAATCTAATCAATCAGAGTAGGCCTGATAGTCAAGCTTGGAAACTCTGGTTTAGTTCGCATCTCAAGTGGAAATCATAACCAGCAATATATTCTAATTGCATCCACTCTAGTAACATAGCTCCCAAGATGGCATGTCTTATACTCAAGTCATCAGCAACTGCATTACCTTTACCCGGTGTATATGCAATGTCAAAGTCATAGGAGGCTAGGAACTCTAATCATCATTGCTAGGGAAGGTAAGATCCTTCTATGAAAAGAGGTACATTAATGATTTATGGTCGGTGAATAGCTCGAACCTCTCTCCTAAAAGATAATGCCTCCAAATCTTTAGCGCAAACATAATCGCCGCTAACTCTGAATCATGTGTAGGGTATTTCTTCTTAGTTGGATTCAGTTTTTGACTAGCATATGCAACAAATTTACCTCCGTGCATCAATATCGTGCCCAATCTGGTACTACAAGCATCACTGTACACTGTCATCTCTACATTCCCACTCAAAATGGTCAATATTGGTGCACTCATCAACTTTTCCTTCAGACTCACAAATGCCTGCTCACATCTCGCATCCTAAATAAAAGCTTGATTCTTTTTCATCAAGTGAGTCAACATTGCGGTTACTTTAGAGAAGTACTGGGTGAATCGTATATAATATCCAGCTAATCCTAACAAAACTTCTCGCATCCATAAAGTTTTTGGGTTTAGTTCAATCTTGGATTGCTATAACTTTTGCAGGATCGACGATAATGCCCTGCTTAGAAACAACATGACCCAAAAATATTACTTCCCACCTGTAGAAGTGACATTTTCAAAAATTTGCTTTCGATCGGTGTTTACTCAAAACCTTAAGCTCGATCCTCAAATGCATCTTGTGTTCTTTTTTTATCCATGAGTAGAGAAGAATATCATTAATGAACACAAGCAAAAACATATTTAGCTGACCCCTGAAATCATTGTTCACGAGATCAACAAAGTATGTCGGCGTGTTGGTTAGCTTGAACGGCATAACCAACCACTCATAGAAACCAGACGACATATGAAACTCTTGAATCAGCATACTCCCCTTCGCTGCTCTCAGTTGGTGAAATCCTATCGTAAGATCTACCTAAGAAAATACTCTAGCACCATGAAGTTGATCGAACAAGTCAACAATAGTAGGAGTGGATACTTGCTCTTCTTTATCACTTTACTTAGCTCACGGTAATCAACATACAGTCTAACAGAATCATATGCCTTCGTAGCGAATACTACGGGTGCTTCCCACCTAGAAATACTCCTATAAATGAAACCTTTTTGCAAAACGTCATTAGCTTGCACCTCTTGCTCTCTTTCTGCTCTCAAGGTGTCATCCTCCTCAAAGGCATCATTATCGATCTCGAATCTTTAACTAAATCAATACGGAACTCAATATTTTAGTGTGGTGGAAATCCTACTACCTCCTCAAATATATCCGGATACTTCGTAACAATAGGCCTCGATGACAACTCTTCGTGTGTGATATCGAGTTAATAAAGAAATATGATCATCATGTCATCGTCCAGAAAGCAGCCTAACACTACCATCCATCCATTATCCATTCTTCAATGACTTCCCACAATCTACCATTACTCTGTATCTATGATGCCTGTAACAACTCGCACCTTAACTGTTCAAAATTTCAAAAAAAATCGAAACCCAAGTCCTTTAGGGTACAAATCGTTGGTTTTGATAACCTATAATAATGAGCATTTTAGAGATCGATCAATCTAAACTCACAGTAGAAAAGAAAATATAACAGCATATAAATACCAGGCCACTACCTTGGAATTAATGGTATTCCTTGAACTTCTAATCGCTTTGTCGGTACTAAGCATAAATAAGAAAATTTCTCCATAACCCATCATGATCCAATGACCTATTCCTCTAAATCTATCATGTGGGTTGTAATGAGGAGGGGGTCAGAACAACGTTTTGGTGATTGGAAATTTGCATACTTTAACCATAACACAAACTTCTACCGATTGTTTTTTATTTCAATGTTATGTTTTATTATTTATGGTTAATCCGTTTAATTTCATATGTGCGTATAATATGTCTACCTAACCTTTTCCAAGCTATATAATACTAACATATGTCTACTGTGCATACGCTACTCAAAACTCGACCACTTAATACATCTTGATTAGGGAGGAGGCAGACCCAATGACCATTTAATACCTCAGTACCCAAAGTGGAACCTTCGCTTCAGCGTTAGTCTATCTGCCCTTGCTATAGAGACCGATGACTTCTATATAAGGCTATATAATATGTAATTGCCGCATCTTTCGTTAATAATGTCCTAATATCAATTTCATGTTCGTTAGCTCTTGATTTGAATTGATTTGGTGAATTTTTCAATTTTGGTGTTTTGAAGTCGAAATCTTTAAAGATCATATCTTGAATGTTTCGACATGTTATTTGGGGCGCATCAAAGAGCCTTAAGACTGGGTTGTTGCTTGGCATAAATCCCTACCCTCCGTTGCTCGTCCAATCGCTTTCGAATTAATTTGGCCATCAATGGCCTAGGCAAAATCTGCCTAGGTCTAGGCAACCAGACGTTTGGTTGAAAAATCCAGACATCTGGTAGAGGTCTTTAGAAAAAGAGAAAAAAAATAACAAACGTAGAAAAAAATGGCAGGGCCATTAACCAGATGTTTGGAAGGCTTCTGGAATTAAAAATAATAAAGCGAAAAAACATATATATTTCTAGAACCCAGGGCCAGACGTCTGGGTAAACCAACAAGACGTCTAGTACTGTTCAGTTCTGCCTATTTTGGCGGTTTATGAGTGGATTTTCAATTTTTATCGATTTTTTTGTTCCAGCTAGTTATTGTCACTTATTATCGACTTTGATGACTTCATTTACGGATTTTTGGGAATATCCATTTGATCAATTTGATATCAATTTTTATGGTTTTAATTCACATCATCGAATGTGGATTTTGGTGATAGATTGTTTTACAATCATTTCTGTGATTTTGTCACTTTAAAATACAAAGTTTTTCATACTAGTAGTAAATACTAAAAACTCTTTCACAAAAACAATTTCGACACTTTTTTAATACAAATCTCATTTTTAGAACCATTTTCCAATCTATTAGTATATACAAACCTTTACCTCATTCGCATGAGAAATCTAATTAAACGACCTAGCAAAATAAGTGGTATGAAACGCTTGCGTTTACTTCGTCGGTTAATTCTTGGACTTGTTCGCTTGAAATCTTGTGACTATTTTCGAGTGAAAATCTACAATTTGTTCGTAAATATTTAAGTTAAGCCGGTGGTTATGGGACATGAAGCTAAACTCATTTATTTACTAGCTTAGTGTAATTTACGCTTCTTTTTTTATCATTGATGATCATTTTGTATTTTCAAGTGGAAATCTACAGTTTGTTCGTAAATATTTAAGTTAAGCCAGCGATTATGGGACATGAAGCTAAACTCATTTATTTACTAGCTTGGTGTAATTTACACTAATTCTATGGAGCTTCGGCTCAATTCGGTGGGGTAGCGACCCATGGTCTTTTGACCGTTCGTGGAGCAATCGACTAAATGTGTCGGTGCATGGGGTGTATCTTTTTGGGTGCGTCGATGTTCGACTGTGCATGTGACGTATCCTTTTAGGTGCGTCGATGTTCGACTGTGCATGGGGCGTATCTTTTTAGGTGTATCGATGTTCGTTTTCATTTTATGGGTTAGTGATCCATGGGATAGCGTCTTGTTTGTGATACACGTGTTGGTGAGTTTTCATGCTCCCATTTATGATAGGCCTCCCCTTTGTGTTTTTTGGATTTCCAATTATTTATTTCTAGAATTTGTGTTTCATCAATTTTTGTGATTTGCATTGATATGTTTTGTCAATATTTGAGGTTTGGTGAATAAGCTAAAGAATATGATATTCTTTTTGGATATTTGAGGAGATTTGAAATATGGTATGATTTTCATTGTTATCAAATATATACTTGTCGAACTATGACATTATTGTTATCATATATTTTTGTCATATCTATTATCCTGTCTCATCTTATATGATATTTATAGCTAGACTGATCCGTTTATTATTTTTCTTCTTAAATAATACTTCGGTCAAACCGATGAGTTTCAGGTGCTTCCACTTGACTTCTTAGTAGGGAATAGCTTCTGACTTTTGGCTAACTACTCTAGATTAGTAGTTTTTGCTTTTATACATTCGAGATAGAGGCTTCTTGATGTATACTTATTCTTTTGTCTAGCTCTTGGACCTATTCTTTTGTGATGTAGTGGATCTTGTATGACCACTACTTCGATGCTCACTTCTATGTATTATACTCATATTTGTTTCTGCCTTAGTGATATTTATATCTGTGATTGATTTTGTGTTATGCTTCTTTTATATTTGTTTCCGTAGGCCACGTAGCCACTGTGTAGTCATAGTGTTGAGTTTGTATTTGATATGTCAAATTTTCTTTTGAAATGAAATGCATGACCTTCTATCTGGAATATCGGTACTCGCGCAAATCAATTACACAGATGGTCACTCCTCAGCAGCGTTATTCTTCGTACTAATTGATGGCATTACCCATTAGTGTCCTTGGTTAGTGCGTGTATAGAAGTGCAGCGTCACAGCTTGGTATCAGAGCCAAACTTCGGAACAATGTAGAATAATCTAGCAAGGATTATTATTCTAAGTCTCTCTTAGGAACCATGCCTTAGGATTTAATTCGAGTCTTAGGACCCGTTCTATCCTATTTTCTTTTATGATGTTTTGTCTTACCAATCAATCTTATTTGAATTCATTATGAGAATAACCTTTTTCCTCTTTGTTCTTTCTTAAATAAGAAAAGATGGTTAGACCTGGCAATCCTAATGCTGGTCAATCCAGTGGTCCTTCTCTGGATGGTGTATTCATGTCTTCCCAACAACTTTTGGATCTTGTAAATAATCAAAGATTTAACTGTATTTTGAATAAGAACCCCAAAAAGGTTTTACCTCTGAAATTAGAAATGCCTTTCAACCAGCTTGTAGATTTCGCTCTTCAACTTGAAGGGACTGATAAAGGAAGTGACAGTGATGTTGAAGGTGCCAAAAAGAGCCTCAATAACAGCAAGAAGAGGCATATTAAGTTCAAAATCCCTATTCCCAACTAGAAAGGGAAGTAGAAAACTTCGGTAGCAAAGACTCTAATCTCAAATAGTGGAGAATGCTACAATTGTAGTTCTAAGGACCACTACGCAAATAAGTGTCCAAAGCCCCTTACGTGTCGTTATTGCAAAGGTTCGGGTCATCTTTTATCTTCATATTCCAAACTTCAAAGCAAGAAAGAGGGTAAGCTGAATGTTGTGCAAGCCTCTAGTAACTCTTATTTTGGTCAAGGTATTTCTCATTCAGTCCTTGACGGCATTATTTTGTTTTATGATTATCCTATTCGAAATCTTTTTGATTCAGGTGCGTCTCACTTTTTTATATCAAAAGAACTCATTGATACTTTTTCTTTAAGTATTATGGGTTTGATGACTTCACTGAGAATTGCTAATCTGGTTGGTGGATTCGCAACACTCGGTTTACTTTGTAAAAATGTCAAGATTATTTTATGTGGCCATAACTGTTGCAAATCCGGTTCGTGTTCATCTCTTGTTTTATGTAGCCTTGATGGTCATCCTTCTCTTTTAGCACCGCTTATCATTATCAGTCCGATGGACAAACAGAGCATGTGAATCAAATTCTTGAAGATCTTCTTCATGCATGTGTTCTTGATTTTGGTGGAAGTTAAGAAGATCATATTTCTCTTGTTGAGTTTTCTTATAATAATATCTTCTAATCTAGTATCGATATGGCTCCTTTCAAGGCTCTCTATGGAAGGCCATGCCGATCTCTTTCGTGTTTGGTTTGAAGCCGACGAGAGACTGGTTTTAGGTCCAAATTTTATTTGTGATTCCACAGAAAAGATTGACCTTATTCGTCATTGGATGAGAGAAGCTCAAAGTAGAAAAAAAATCCTATGCCGGTAACCAAAGAAGGAAATTGGAATTTTCTATAGAAGATTTGGTATTTATTCGTGTTCATTATGATGGGTGTTGTGCGTTTCAGTCGATTGGGAAAATTAGCATCTCAATATATTGGTTCATTTCCCATCACCGAACGCATTGGCTCTGTGGCTTATCGCATTTTATTACCGACACAATTTTCTGCTATTCATGATGTTTTCCACGTTTTTCAACTATGGAGATGTCTTAGAGATTCCGACTTTATTCTTTAGCCTGGTATTATTGAAGAAATTGAAGTTTCACCTAACTTGACTTATGAGAAACATCCTATTTATATCATTGCTACGGAGGTTAAACGCCTTCGAAATAAAGATGTTCCGCTTGTGAAAGTTCAATGGTCCTCAAATCCTAAGGATTGTTCTTGGGAATCCAGAGAATTCATCGAGTGAACAAATCCATACTCTCTCATACTCCTTAAGGCGAACTTCTTACTTCAAAATTTTACTTCTGTATTGTTATGCCTTAAAGTGGTTGTTACTCTTTATTTTGCTTCTTAAGAATTGCGAGGACGCAATTTCTTTAAGGAGGGGAGTCTTTAACAACCCGAAATTTTATGATTATATATTTAAATATTTTATTTAAATATAACATCATTAGTTGGATTAAATTCAGAAATGTGACTTTTGGTAAACAGTCGAATTTGGACTCTAGACCACTTCCGTCGATTTTAAAATGACGTTTACTACTTGTTTGAGTATAAACATTGATACGCTTGAAGCTGATTAGGCTTTTGGTATCTTCATTTTGGCTTTGGGTTTGGTTCTAGCCCACTAACCCAATAATAGAACCCTGAATCCTCTATCAAATACCCTAACTTCTCTCCCTTTCATTCATTCTACTCATAATAATTCCTAACACTTAAACTAAAGGAAAAATATGGGAAAGAGGAGAGATTATAAATTCCTAAGCCCTAGTTTTCTTAGGAAATCCAAATTCAAGTTCCTAAATCAAGGAGAAGCTTGGGTAAGCATCCTCTTCATCTTCTTCATCTCAATCCCTCTTCAATTTTCAGAATTTCCTATAATCTAACTTAGGAAAAACTTTGCTTTTGATAATAGATTGATGAGCCTAGTGATGTAGTGAAGAGGAGTCGGTCTTGCTTTGTTTTAGAGCTTCTCATTTCTTTGTTTTTGGGTTTAAAGGTTAGTTCTTGAACTCACATTTATGTCTATAGATTTTGTTGGGGTTAGGTATGAATTTCTAACATTTATTTCATGTTCATTAGCTTTTGATTTGAATTGATTTGGGGAATTTTCCAATTTTGATGTTTTGAAGTCCAAATCTTTAAAGATCCTATCTTGGATATTTGGACATGTTATTTGGGGTGTATCGAAAAGCCTATAGGACTGGGTTGTCGCTTGGCATAATTTCCTAGCCTCCGTTGCTCGTCCGATCGCTTCTGAATTAGTTTGGTCATAAATGGCCTAGGCAAAATCTGCCTAGGTCCAGGAAACTGGACGTCTGGTTGAAAAATCCAAACGTCTGGTAGGGGTCCCTGGAAAAGGGAAAAAAATAACAAACATAGAAAATAGTGGCAGAGCCTTTGATCAGAAGTCTGGTTAGATCATACCAGACATATGGAAGGCTTTTGGAATTAAAAATAAGAGAAAAAACATATATTTCCATCCAGAACCCAGGGCCATATGTCTGGCTAAACCAACTAGGCATCTGGTACTGTTCAATTTTGCCTATTTTGGTTGTCGTTGAGTGGATTTCCAATTTTTATCGGTTTTTGTTGTTTCGGATAGTTGTTGTCACTTATTATCGACTTTGATGACTTCATTTATGGATTTTTGAGAATATCCATTTGGTGGATTTGATATCGATTTTTATGGTTTTAATTCACATCATCGAAAGTGGATTTTGGTGGTAGATTGTTTTTACAATCATTTCTGTGATTTTGTCACTTTAAAATACAAAGGTTTTTACACTAGCAGTAAATACTAAAAACTCTTTCACAAAAACGATTTCAACACTATTTTTAATACAAAGCTTGTTTTTAAAATCATTTTCCAATCTATTAGTATATACAAACCTTCACCTCATTCATATGAGAAATCTAATTAAACGACCTAGCAAAACATGTGGCATGAAACGCTTGCGTTTACTTCGTCGGTTAATTCTTGGACTTGTTCGATTGAAATCTTGTGTCAATTTTCGAGTGAAAATCTACAATTTGTTCGTAAATATTTAAGTTAAGCCAGTGGTGATGGGACATAAAGCTAAACTCATTTATTTACTAGCTTAGTGTAATTTACACTTTTTTTTATCATTGATGATCATTTTGTATTTTCAAGTGGAAATCTACAGTTTGTTCGTAAATATTTAAGTTAAGCCAATGGTTATGGGACATGAAGCTAAAGTCGTTTATTTACTAGCTTGTTGTAATTTAAACTTATTCTATGGAGCTTCGGCTCAATTCGATGGGGTAGCGACCCATGGTCTTTTGACTGTTTGTGGAGCAATCGGCTCAATGTGTCGGTGCATGGGGCGTATCTTTTTAGGTGCGTCGATGTTCGGCTCAATAAGTCTGTGCATGGGGCGCATCTTTTTAGGTACGTCGATGTTCGACTATGCATAGGGCGTATCTTTTTAGGTGCGTCGATGTTCGACTATGCATGGGGCGTATCTTTTTACGTGCGTCGATGTTTGGTTCATTTTATGGGTTAGCGACCCATGGGATAGCGTCTTGTTTGTGATAGACGTGTTGGTGAGTTTTCATGCTCTCATTTATGATAGGCCTCCCCCTTTGTGTTTTTTGGATTACCAATTATTTATTTCTATAATTTATGTTTCACCAGTTTTTACGATTTGCATTGATATGTTTTGTCAATATTTGAGGTTTGGTGAATAAGCTAAAGAATATGATATTCTTTTTGGATATTTGAGGAGATTTGAAATATGGTATGATTTTCATTGTTATCAAATATATACTTGTCGAAGTATGACATTATTGTTATCATATTTTTTTTTTCATATATATTATCCTATCTCATCTTATATGATATTTATAGCTAGACTGATCCGTTTATTATTTTTCTTCCTAAATAATACTCAGGTCAAACCGAGGTGTTTCAGGTGCTTCCACTTGACTTCTTAGTAGGGAATAGCTTCTGACTTATGGCTAACTACTTTAGCTTAGTAGTTTTTGCTTTTTTACATTTGAGATAGAGACTCCTTGATGTATACTTATTCTTTTGTCTAGATCTTAGAACTATTCTTTTGTGATGTAGTGGATCTTGTATGACCACTACTTTGATGTTCACTTCTATGTGTTATATTCGTATTTGTTTCCGCCTTAGTGATATGAATGTCTGTGATTATTTTGTGTTATGCTTCATTTATATTTGTTTCCGAAGGCCACATAGCCACTGTGGAGTAGCTTTGTGTTTGTATTTGATATGCCAGATTTCCTCTTGAAATGAAATAAATAACCTTCTAGTTGGCATATCGGTACTCGAACAAATCAATTGCACAGATGGTCGCTCCTCAACAGCCTTATTCTTTATACTAATTGACGACATTACCCAGTAGTGTCCTTGGTTAGTGTGAGTATAGAGGTGCGGCGTCATAGCTTGGTATCAGAGCCAAACTTTGAAACAATGTAGAATAATCTAGCAAGGATCATTGTCCTAAGTCTCTCTTAGGAATCATGCATTTAATTCGAGTCTTAGGACTCGTTTTATCCTATTTTCTTCTATGATGCTTTGTCTTACCAATCAATCTTATTTGAATTCATTTTGAGAATAACATTTTTCCACTTCGCTCTTTCTTTCTTTCTTAAAGAAGAAGAGATGGTTAGACCTGGCAGTCCTAGTGCTGGTCAATCCAGTGGTCCTTCTCTGGAAGGCGTATTCATGTCCGCCCAACAACTTTTGGATCTTGTAAAGAATCAAAGGTTTATCTGTGCTTTGAATAAGAATCCCAAAAAGGTTTTATCTCTGAAATTAGAAGTGCCTTTCGACCAGCTTGTCAATATCACTCTTCAACTTTAAGAGGCCGATAAAGGAAGTGACAGTGATGTTGAAGGTGCCAAAAAGAGCCTTAATAACAATAAAAAGAGGCATATTAAGTTCAAAAGCCCCAATCCCAACTAGAAAGGGAAGCAGGAAACTTCGGTAGCAAAGACTCTAATCCCAATCGTGGAGAATGCTACAATTGTAGTTCTAAGGACCACTATGCAAATAAGGGTCCGAAGCCACTTACTTGTCGCTATTGCAAAGGTTTGGGTCATCTTTTATCTTCATGTTCCGAACTTCAAAGCAAGAAAGAGGGTAAGCTGAATGTTGTGCAAGCCCCTATTAACCCTTCTCTTGGTCAAGGTATTTCTCATTCAGTCCTTGATGGCGTTATTTTGTTTCGTGATTATCCTATTCGAATTCTTTTTGATTCGGGTGCATCTCACTTTTTATATCAAAAGAACTAATTGATGATCTTTCTTTAAATATTATGGGCTTGAAGACTTTACTGAGAATTGCAAATCAGATTGGTGGATCCACAACACTCAGTTTACTTTGTAAAAATGTCAAGATTATTTTATGTGGCTATGCTTTCCGAGCCGATTTGCATGTTCTGCGCTACTTAAGTTTCAGAATTGATTTTGGGAAAGGATTGGCTTAATCGTTATGAAGCCCATATCCTATATCCCGAGAGAACTATCCATCTTCGACATCCTTAATCTGTTAAGCAGATTTCTATTGTTCTTAGAGATTCAGATTTCAATTTAGTGGCATCATTTTATTCTTTAAACTCACATGATGAGGAAGATGTCATTACCCTCGTTCAAGTAGTTCGTGAATTTCCCGATATCTTTGAGCCTATTTTAGGATTACCACATAAGCGATCAATTTAGTGGTGCTAAGGTCTTTTCTCAGCTCGACCTTGCTAACGGTTTTCATCAGCTACGAGTTGTAGAGGATAACATTTTACTTGCCGCATTCTGCACTTGTTTATGATTCTTATGAGTGGGTCGTTATGTCATTCGGTTTGATGAACCTTCCATCTTATTTTATCCATCTTATGAATCGAGTATACTACGAATATTCCGATGAGTCCGTCCTTGAATCCATTGATTATGGGTGAAAATAGCAATTTAAAATTGCAAATCTTTCTAATAAGATATATTTATAAATATAATTGGATTCTGTTATTAAGACAAGCAAAAAATATTTGTAAATTTTATAAGTGACATGTTTGTCATAGAAGATGATTTTGGGTTGTACTGCCCAATGAGTGTTTTAGGAATTCTGGTCAATGCGTCTAATCAATGTTATTGATAGGAGTCTTCAAAATGCTATGATGAGACAGTCAGACACATTGATTTGCAATAACTAAATTTTTCTAAAAAGACGATTACATAAAGTTAATCAAAATTCTGAATGTCTTAGCTTTTCAGGAAGGAGGACCATGAAATAAATGATTTAGCATAGAAGCTGCTTTTTGAAAGAAAAAAATTAAAAGAACTCCTTTCCGATGCTTTTATTCTTGTGATTCCCGAAGGAAACCAAGACTTCACTGTTTGTACCGATGCTAGTCGTATTGGTTAGGGTGCAGTTCTCATGCAAAGGGAACATGTTTTCGCTTATGCTTCTAAGCAATTAAAGCCTGCCAAGACTAGATATGCCACTCACGATCTAATGCTTGCGGCCATTGTTTTCGCTCTTAGAATTTGGCATCATTATCTTTTGGGAGAGAAATTTGTTCTCTATACCGATCATAAACATTTGAAGTATTTATTTTCTCAAAAAGAAATTAATTTGCGTCAACAATGTTGGCTCGAATTCCTTGCATCTTATGATCTTAATAATCTTTATACTCCCGGAAAAGGAAATCTTGTTACCGATGCCCTTAGTCATAAGCAACAAGCGGTTATTTCCATGATGATATCCGAATGGAATGATCTCGAGAATTTGTCTAGTTGTGAGATTCAAGATCGTGAATTCGATTCGTGTTCATCTCTTTTTCTATGTAGCCTTGATGCTCATCTTTCTCTTTTAGCACCGCTTATCATCCTCAGTCTAATGGACAAACAGAGCGTGAGAATCAAACTCTTGAAGATCTTCTTCATGCATGTGTTCTTGATTTTGGTGGAAGTTAGGAAGATCGTATTTCTCTTGTTGAATTTTCTTATAATAACAGCTTCCAATCTAGTATGGGTATGGCGCCTTTCGAGGCACTGTACGGAAGGCCCTGCAGATCTCCTTCGTGATTGGCTTGAAGCCGGTGAGAAATTGGTTTTAGGTTTAGATTTTATTTGTGATTCCATAGAAAAGATTGACCTTATTCGTCATTGGATGAGAAAAGCTCAAAGTAGAAAAAAATAATCCTATGCCAATAACCAAAGAAGGAAATTGGAATTTTCTATAGGAGATTTGGTATTTATTCGTGTTTCACTTATGATGGTGTTGTGTGTTTTGGTTGATCGGGAAAATTAGCATCTCGATATATTGACTCATTTCCCATCACTGAACCATTGGTTCTATGGCTTATTGCCTTTTATTACCGGCTCAATTTTCTGCTATTCATGACGTGTTCCACATTTCTCAACTACGGAAATGTCAGAGAGATTCCGACTCTATTCTTGAGCCCGATGTTATTGAAGAAATTGAAGTTACACCTAATTTGACTTATGAGAAACATCCTATTTGTATCAATACTATGGAGGTTAAACGCCTTTGAAATAAAGATGTTCCGCTTGTGAAAGTTAAATGGTCCTCAAATCCTAAGAATTGTTCTCGGGAATCCAGAGATTTCATCGAGCGAACACATCCGCATTGCTCTCTCATGCCCCTTAAGGTGAACTTCTTGCTTCAAAATTTTCTTTTGTATTATTATGCCTTAAAGTGGTTGTTACTCTTTATTTTCTTCTTAAGAATTGCGAGGACGCAATTTCTTTAAGGAGGAGAGTCTGTAACAACCGCGATTTTATGATTATATATTTAAATGTGGAAATTAGCGACAAGGGCCTCTTTAGCAAGTGCAATAATTTTCTAGTACACACAACTCAAATAATTATTTTTAAGGATAAAATGCAAAACAATTAGTTTCTAAGGCTTAAATACCTATGAAATTATGTCCTTGAAAGTAATTCGACTACTGAGTTTGTCCTTAAAAACAAGTATTCTGCTGACTTTGGCCTTGAAGTTAATTTCTATGGATGTGTATCCTAGAAACTAATTAGATTGCAAAGTTTGCCCTTCTGGTGAAATGTCCCTATTTAAATATTATATTTAAATATAGCATCGTTGGTTGGATTAAATCCAAAATATGGATTTTTGTAAACAGTCGAATTTGGACTCGAGACCACTTCCATTGATTTTAAAATGACGTTTACAACTTGTTTGAGTATAAACATCGATATTTTTGGAGTTAATTAAGATTTTGTATTTTCATTTGGGCTTTGGGTTTGGTTCTAGCCCACTAACCCAGTAATAGAACCTAGACTCCTCTACCAAATACCCTAACTCCTCTCCCTTTCATTCATTCTTCTCATAATAATTTCTAACACTCAAGCTAAGGGAAAAATGGGGAAAAGAGGGGAGATTAGAAACTCATAAGCCCTAGTTTTCTTAGGAAATCCAAATTCAAGTTCCTAAATCAAGGAGAAGCTTAGGTAAGCATTCTCTTCATCTTCTCTATCTCAATCCCATTTTAATTTCCATAATTTCTTATAACCTAACATAGGAAAAACTTTGCATTTGATAATAGATTGAAAACCCTAGTGGTGTAGTGAAGAGGAGTTGGTCTTGATTTGTTTAAGAGCTTCTCATTTCTTTGTTTTTAGGTTTAAAGGTGGGTTCTTGAACTCACATCTATATCTATAGCTTTCATTGTGGTTAGTATGAATTCCTAACATCTATTTCATGTTTATTAGCTTTTGATTTAAATTGGTTTGGTGAATTTTCCAATTTTGGTGTTTTGAAGTCCAATCTTTAAAGATCATATCTTGGATGTTTGGACATGTTATTTGGGGTGTATTGAAGAGCCTATAGGACTGGGTTATTGCTTGGCATAAATCCCTAGCCTCCATCGCTCGTCCGATCGCTTTCGAATTAATTTGGCCATTAATGGCCTAGGCAAAATTTGCCCACGTCCATGCAATCAAACATCTGGTTGAAAAATCCAGACGTCTGGTGCTTCCACTTGACTTCTTTGCAGGGAACAGCTTCTGACTTTTGGCTAACTACTTTAGCTTAGTAGTTTTTGCTTTTATACATTCTAGATAAAGACTCCTTGATGTATACTTATTCTTTTGTCTAGCTCTTGGACCTATTCTTTTGTGACGTCGTGGATCTTGTATGACCACTACTTTGATGTTCACTTTTATGTGTTATATTCATATTTATTTCCGCCTTAGTGATATGAATATCTATGACTGATTTAGTGTTATGCTTATCTTATATTTGTTTTTGAAGGCCACATAGCCACTTTGCAGTGGCTTTGAGTTTGTATTTGATATGTCAGATTTCCTCTTGAAATGAAATGCATAACCTTCGATCTGGAATATCGGTAATCGCACAAATCAATTACATAGATGGTCGCTCCTCAAAAGCCTTATTCTTCATACTAATTGACAGCATTATTCAGTAGTGTGCTTGGTTAGTGTGAGTATAAAGGTGGGACGTCACAATAAATGTCCCTTTTGTCCATAATAAACGATTATTATCTCAGAAGACATTTCCAAAGACATTTATTTACTTATTCAAACCTAACCATTATTTCTTCCTTATCTTTTCCATGATTAATCTGCCAATTTCATTAATCGGTCCTATTTTATCCATTTATAACTTATTTAAATTATCGTGACTCTCAACTTATTGCACATTCATTGCCTATTCATTTTTGGAGTTACAATCCTTCCATCTTTACTTTCCAATTCTACCATTTATTACAAGATCTATTCTAACGTTCAATTTACATTTAATGCGAATATTAACGTACAACGCACTGTATTAATTATATTTTTATATGTTTTAGTGTGGTTATATATGTTTATAAATTTAATATTACATTTCCAGTTATTAATCCTTTGACTAGAATATTTCATCCTATATTTTAATTTTGTAAGAATTATTTTCCAAAAAGATTTTCCATTATAACCTTCCATAAATTTACCTAAATTAAGGGATTGCATAGTTTGAAATTGCAAGGAATTATTTATTTCCTTATTATCGAAATAGACAGTGTAAACCACGGAAAGAAAACTCATAATTTACATATCTCTTTCCACTTTTGATGTATTTTCCTTGTCAAACCAAACATTGCACATTTTCTAGCAAATAAGGATACTAGACAAATTCATGAAGATTAAATGGACAGTTCTTCCAACAAATTAAAATACAAAACTCGCATTCTAAACAGATTTAGTGCAAAATCTAATTACACTAATATTTTTACAACCCAGATGTAGATCTGAAATAAATTCTACACCTTTATCCATATCCAACCTTTAATAACTTGGAGATTGATTTGTAGATCTAAACATAAACAATATGTTAGTAGAAAGATTTAATAAGTGTTTTAACCCCCTTTTTAATCATAACTAATGATGGGAAAATTATTTTGGAAAAATGTTTACAAAAATATCGATAAAGTGATCAAAAATCGTTTTATCGATAAACAGCTTTTTAACCGTCAAAAGTTGTGAACGTTTTTTTTTGCACACTTATTTACTTAAGGGGACCTAAAAATATTTTTCCATTTATGCTAAGTAAAGTTTTTGATGAGGTCAGGGGTGATGTCATCGGGAAATAATTAACTATTAAGCCAATGATCTATTGAACACATTAGCCACTAATTATACACTCTCATCTTTATACAAGCTAGGAAGGTTCTAGAAGCTTTCTATAGGATAAGAGATATTATGAAAGGGGTATAAGAGTATTTAGCCATAAAGGAGATATGACATAAAGTAGAAAATGAGCATGAATGGTAATACTTGATGTTGGCGTCAAAATTTGCCACCAACACCCAATTATAAGTGAAAGCACCAATACTAGTCACAGATCACAGATAGAGTATAGGTAAAGAACATAATATGATGAATAACCAAAACTAAAATGAAAGCAAGTAAAAAAGATAAGATTTATAGTCGTTCGGCTAACTCCTGCTAACATCCACTCTAGAAAAATCCTTTTTATTGTCAGAAATTTGATCACAGTTACAATTTGGAATTTATGAATAAAAATGGCAGAGTAGCCTCTAGGTGGAAGATGAAGAGAAACAAAGTGAAGGCCCCCTTTCTGAAGCCACACTTACTGTATTTATAGGCGACACTCCGGCTATAGGGCCTCCTCACCTACATAAGCTCGCCATAGCGACCGTCGAGCCCAACTCGTCCATCTATGCCGACCTGAAGTAATTTGTATGCTGACCCAAAGCAAGTGACATGTCGACCTGAAGTAAATTTAATGCTGACCCAATGTAAAACGTATGTCGATCCTAAGTAAAGTCTAATGCTGACCTAAATGTAGCCTATGCCGACCCCAAGCGAAGTCCATGCCGACCCCAAGCGAAGTCCATGCCGACCCAAAGTACACTTCATGCTGACCCGAAGTAAAACGTATGCCGACCCCAAGTGAAATCCAATGCCGACCAAAAATGTAGCATATGCCGAACCTAAGCGAGGTCCATGCCGACCCCAAGAAAGTCCATGCCGACCCGAAGCGAAATCCATGCCGACCAGAAGTAAACTCTTCTCTATCGGCCTGAGATTGAAGCAATGTCGACTCGAAGTTATGCTATTTCCGACCCGAAGTAATATGGTGACCCTAAGTAATATGTCGACCCCAAGCGAATTAGCATGCCAATTCGAAGTAGAACCCGAAGCAAAACCTATGCCGACCCGAAGTAGAACCCAAAGCAATTTTATGCCGACCCAGAGTAAAAATTCTGACCCGGAGCAACACTATGCCGACCCAAAGTAAAGCCCAAAGCAAACCTATGCCGACCAGAAGTAGAACCCAAACCAACTCTAAGCCGACTCATAGTCACAATGCCGACCCGGAGCAATACCATGCCGAACCAAAGTAGAACCCGAAGAAAACTCTATGCCGATCCGAAGTGGAACCCGAGGCAACTCTATGCCGACTTGAAGTAACAATGCCGACCCAGAGCAACACCATGCCGACTCGAGCTACGCCTTTCTCCAAGTCCTGAGTCATTTATCCATCGACTATGCTTAACCCTGGCTTCATATTCGTAATTGATTATTCTTCCATCTATCCATCTGAACTAAGCCTATAATATTCCAGCTTCGATAATAGTGACGTTTATTATGTTAAATCCGCCTGTATATTGCCTTGCCAAAAGGTGGGATAACATTTGCCTCCCAAAACATGTCTGGCTATTAGAAGGCGTGTTTTGAATTTTAATAAGTCCAAGATCCGAAGTTCATAATCCATTGATCATCATATTATCCAATCAAGAGTCCAATCCATTGCTAATCTGGTTCCTTGATCTCTCCAGATCGATAGCGAAATCCATGATTGTTCTAAGTTGATATCCAATTCTGAATCCATTCCAAATCCATTAGCCGAATCCATGATCTCTCCAGATCATTTTATCCAAATCCGGGACCTCTCCAGGTCCTGTAATCCAAATCCAGAACCTAGCCAGGTCCATATCCAAATTGGGACCTCTCTAAGTCTATATCCAAATCCAGGACCTCGCCGGCTCCATGTCCAAATTTGGGACCTCTCCGTGTCCATATCCAAATCCTTTGACCTCTCCGGATCATTTTGTCCTACTTCGGCCTCGACTCTTCGGTTGAGGGCTTACCTATGGTTATCCTTTTCCAGCCTCGACTCTCCGTTCAAGGACTTAATCCATGGGGTATCCAACTCCGGCCTTGATCCCCAGCCAAGGACTTAACATGAATATCCTTCGTCGGCCTTGAATCTCCGATCGAGGACTTAATTTGTGGGGTTTCCTACTCCAGCCTCGATCTCCAGTCGAGGACTTATCCATTTTCAAGTTCATCTTGTGAGTCTTCGGTGAAGGGACTCGTAACTCGCGGTTATTGCCCTGTCTCTCCGATCGGGGCCGTAACCGTGACCTGTGTTATTTAATCCAAATCCAATCATTCCAGAGTTCAATTGATAAAATAAAAGTCTATACAACCAAGAAAATTAAATAGCCATGATATTAGAAAACCAAAGTGTAGTAAACAGAAAAAATAAGATTTCATAAATCCAAGCACCATGGTTCATCGTCATCTTAGAGCATGTATAGGGATCATCCTCGATCACGTACATGAGTAAGTGATTTAGCCACATTACTTCAGGGTTTATTACTTATTCCATGCCATAAATCTAATCGGCTAACAATAACTCACGACAATACCTTGATCCAGTGTCATCTTTGTTTGAGGTGGGCGGTGGCTGCTCCTATTCCACTGCCATAGCTTGATTCCTTATGTACTGTTGAAAATGACCATTCCTCACATGTTCCTCAATGATATCCTACAAATGCCTACACTCATTCATGTTGTGCCCATCCAGCTTATGGAATAGGCAATGTTTTCCTAATGCCCGCTTGCATTCGGTTCCCTTTTTGCCGGCCTTTTATACTAGGGGCTCCCTCGAGTATCTAAATAGATCCTTTCCAGAGTTTCAATCAAATCTGTGTAAGAAGAGAATTTTGATTCTCTCAATTGCCTTTTCGATGTATTACTATTTTCATTCATTTTCTGTTTGCCTTTATCGTTCTTGTTTACATCTCTTGATGATCCTCCAGCTTGCACAACAATCACCTCCTGTTTGTTTGCTTGTGCGTCTTCCTGTCGCTGGAACCATTATGCTTCATGGTAAAACTCCCCTAAACCGTAGGTGGATCCTGTGCCAGCGAATCCTTAAACTCTGTGCCATCAGCGATGCCAGATACAGCCGCCATCAAAACCATGGATGGATTTGGACGATCCATCGATGTCGCCCCAGCATTAAACTGTGTTAGAAAACTTCTCAGAGACTCTCTGGTCCTCTGCTTCAGTGTTGCCAAACTCATCACATTCTTAGGTCTCGAGATGTAAACTATAAACTGCCTCATAAACCTTTTTGTCAATTCTGTCCACATACCAATAGAGCCTCTTTCCAGTTGTCTGAACCACAATTTCACTATATCCATCAAATACAAAGGGAAGCACTATGCCATGACCTCCTCTGATGCCTCTAGTACTTCCATTTTCCGCATATAACTTGTCAGATGAACAGTGGGATCCGTCCTTCCATTTTATGTCTCCAATGTTGGCAGTTTGAATTTCAGTGGATTCCTAGCTTGCCTAATCTTAGGAGCGAAGGGGCTCCTATTCACATCCTCCAAATCTCTATTTACCAATCCTCCTCTCATGGCCCGTCTGATCATATCCGCCAACCTATCGTTATCATCAAGTGGTATTCTTTGTCCGTTGTCTCCAACCTACCCCTCCCCCCAGAGTCCATGAGGGAATCGTAAAACCTGCCTTTCTGGACGAGCATCCATATCCCGATCAATGCTAAACTGCATAGCACTGCCTGGAATCGAGCCAATATGATGTCGGGGCATGCCCTCGAGTGTGGAACGATCAGGGGCAGCTCTCGGTGGTTTCGCTCTATCTCGCATCATGTTGGCTTCATTTCCTTGTTTTGATTCTGGACTTCCTCTGTTCCTACTGCTCCAACTCCATGATCCACATTTCTAGAATTCCCTATAGCTCTATTCCCTTGGTTTTGGATTCTAGCTTGTCCAATCTGCCAGAATAAGTTATATATCATATCTTCCTGTCTCTTCAGCATCCTTTCTTGCATAGAATCCATCATCATTTACACTCATCTTTAGTGATGAAGATTGAAGTCTGATTAGCTCCTAAGAAAGCCTTTTGACTTCCTTCATGATGACTCCTCTTTGTCCTTTGTCTCCTTGTTGATTGCCTAGCCATAGCTTCCTAAATCCGAGTTCCTAAGCTTTCAAATCGAAGGTCCAAACTTCCAAAGCCCTGAGTGTTAGCTCTCTCAGTGAAAGCACCAAAATGTTGGCGTCAAAATTGGACATCAACACCCAATTATAAGTGAAAGCCCCAAAATCCAGTCATAGATCACAGATAGAGTAAGGTAGAGAATATAATATGAAGACTAACCAAAATTAAAGCGAAAGCAAGTAAAAAAGACAAGATTTATAGTGGTTCGGCTATTGGCCTACATCCACTCCAAAAAAAATCCTTTTTTTATCAGAAAGTTGATTACAATTACAATCTAGAATTTCTAAATAAAAATGATAGAGTAGCCTCTAGGTGGAAGATGAAGAGAAATAAAGTGAAGATCCCCCTCTTTGAAGCCATACGTGCTTATTTATAAGCAAAACTCCGGTTATAGGGCCCCCTCACCTAAATGGGCCCACCATAGTGACCATCGAGCCCGACTCGTCCATCTCTTTCGACCTGAAGTAATGTGTATGCTGACCCAAAGCAAGTGACATGCCAACCCGAAGTAAACTTCATGCTGACCTGAAGTAAAACGTATGCCGACCCCAAGTGAAGTCCAATGCCGACCTAAAATGTAGCCTATGCCGACCCCATGCGAAGTCCCCGTCGGTCAGAAGTAAACTTCACGCTGACCCGAAGTAAAACGTATGCCGACCCCAAGTAAAGTCCAATGTCGACCTGAAATGTAGCCTATGCCGACCCCAAGCGAGGTCCATGCCAACCCAAAGTGTAGCCAATGCCGACCCCAAGCAAGGTCCATGCCGACCCAAAGTGAAGTCAATGCCGACCCGAAGTGAACTCTTCTCTACCGACCTACAATGTCAACCAGAAGTTATGCTATTGCTGACCCAAAGTAATATGCCGACCCCAAGCGAATTAGCATGCTTACCCGAAGTAGAACCCGAAGCGAACCCCATGCTAACCCGAAGTAAAACCCAAAGCAAACCCTATGTCAACCCGAAGTAGAACCCAAAGCAACGCTATGCTGACCCGGAGCAACAATGCCGACCCGAAGCAAACACTATGTCGACTCGAAAGTAGAACCTGAAGAAACTCTATGCCGACCTGAAGTAACAATGTCGACCCGAAGAGGCCGTGAGCAATTCTTGACGAGGAGGAGGAAATAAGCAATATGAAGGAAAGAAGGAGGAGGAGGAGGAGGAGGAAAGGTGTTGCAAGATGGAGGCTTGGCTTAGGTTCTTAGATCTTGATTGTTTGAGTGGTTAAGGTGAGGTAAATCACTACTTAGATTGATAATATAATTCATATATGATTATATTTTGTTGCGCTAAACTCTTTTGAATTGTTGTTAACTTATGTTGAAAACAATTTTGTAACTTCTTACTTAAAAAGCAAGTGACGTATGTGATCCATGTACATGGACTTGAACACCTTGGAATGAACTTGAATGGACCTATATGACATATGACTAGACCTTGAACAAAGAACATAGGTTATATTTGGACTTTGCTTTAGGTCGGACTCGGATTTAGAAGTGCACATATAACGATAGTCGCTATAGAAGCAGTTTGGATTTGCCTTGTTTTTGGCGATCATTATGGAACTTTGCAGAGAGATCCAAAGGAATTTCCCAGCATTTTTATATAATGTTATATATGTATGTTATTTTCTTTTAAAAGCTTGAATAGGAAAAAGTTAAGCAACATGTCGAAAATGGCCAAAATATCACTAGTGCAAAATTGTTTCGTTTAGCCTTGATTTTTGGACTTCAAATGTTTCGAAAAGTAATTTAAATTTAAGCACTTTGTTTCATTTTTCTGAAGTATTCCCTAAATTTTTAGAGTATTTTAAAAGTGGTTTGATATTTATATGAATTTATAAGAATTAATTGTAACTTTTTAAAGAAGAGATATTTTGTTAAAACATGTTGTTTTCAAGATTCTAATGATTTTTCAAACTTGTTATATTCAAGTGATATTTTAAAAGAATATTTTAAAACATATTATAAGTATTGTGGAGTACAAACATCTTATATAAATATCTTGGAAATATATCTTGGAAATATCTTATAAAAATATCTTGGAAATATCTTATATAAATATCTTGTTTTGGATTATAAAACAAAAGGTTTAGAAAAGGGATAGTAATTGCTTAATGGGCAAATGGTTAAATTGTTTAATTGCTTATTAAAAAAGTGATTAATTATGCTTAACACTAATAAACCGATAAAGTAGTCTTACATATTTATGAGAGTTAAGATTGGTGTCGAGTAGGGACAGAGCAGTAGAGTTCTAACGTACCGAGCTTCTCTCTTAACCGAGGAATAAGTAAGTGGAAAATGTCGAAAACATGTTAATCGAGTTGATTTCTTATCCTTTATGGAAATCATTAATACTATATTGAACACTAAAAGCCGACGAGGTAGCTTTATCCATTTATGAGATTTAAGAATGAGGTGTCTAGGTAAGGATTGGAGGAGCTAATGCCCAAACTTACCTAGCTTCACTCTTGACCGAGGAATGGTTAAGTTGATAATGTCAAAAATGAGTTAACCGTGCGAACTGTGATTTGTACAAGTAATCATCTTTAGAACTTGATAGTCCATATTAAACTTGAATTTAGAACATTAAAGAGATGTTTTAAAGTAAATGACAAGTATAAATGTGATTTTGGGTTTATAGTAGTGGCATTTATGCAACATTTTTTGACCCATCTAACTATACTTTTGAAAGTGATTGGATCTTTAAAATGGAGTTTTAAAGATAATGGGATAGAAAAGTGTTTTGATTTTGTCATGAACAACGTGTGGATAACATTTGGTTTTAAATCATTGAGTAGTATTTTAAAGTGGTAAAAATGTTGTTAAATGATTTGGCTAAAACTTAGATCTTTAAAATGGAATTTTAAAGAGAACAACAAGTATAAAATGTTTTAGGTTTGTTATGACAATGTATTAATAACATTCGTCTTTAACCCATTTTAATTATACTTTTGAAATGTAAATAAAACTTTAAAAGAATGATTTAAAGGTAAGCAAAAGAAAAATGGTTTGGGTTTGTAGTGACAATGTTCAAAATAACATTCGTCTTAAACCTTTTGAATAGGTCTGTGAAAGTACTTAGATCCTTAAAATTGATATTTTAAAGGAAATAATAAGTGATGGAATCTTTTGGAAAAAGATAGAAAATTAGAAGTTTATTAGGTAAATGAAGTTTACTAATAAAGGAGATTTAATTAATAAAAGGATCAATTAAATGGAAAGGAATAGGAGTTGCTTTAGTAACTTAATCATAATTTATGTGGCTTGATTGTATTTTGGATGATGATAGTGTTTTGTGTGTTTATTTGTTTATGGAAAATAAATGAAACTTAGTTTCCACTTAGAAACATCTATCTTATACTAGATAGTTGATTAGTCGACTATCAAAATTGACTAAATATTTACGTAGGAAGTTATCAAAAGGCTTCACGATTTCATATCAATGAGAACTCCAAGGAGGAGCATTGGTACGAAATGTCTCTAGATTTCACTTACTTTTGGGAGAACCAAAATTGAGGTAACCAGAAATTCATTGATTAGTTTTGAAGAGTCCGGGATAGTTAAGTGTTCTACTTACCGAATACCACTTCAAAACTTGTATACGAGCTATATGTTTTAGAAGCTGTTGAAGAAACGGAATCTATATAGGGATTCAAGATCTGTTCGAGATGCTCAAATCCATGTAGTGATTCGTGGTCTGTTTGAGTTATGAGAATCCAATTAGGGATTCGTGTTCTGTTCAAGTAATGAAGACTCAAGTCAAAGATGCCGAACGTAAGCTGAACATCGAAAATGGCTAAAACACAGTAGGATGTACAACTTGGGGTTAAGCGACCCGTGCCAGGATATTATCAACTCCATATCTAGAGATACTTATCGATTGTTGGCAAGCGAGAGTTGATGATATTTGGTTCACGTTGTTCATGTTTATGTTCGGATGATGGCCTCTTGTGTTTACCTTTATGGTATACTTTATTTAGAGATACACAATGCTCAGAAGGTACATTTTGATTCTTGTGTAGGGAATTGGATTCGGCTTCCCCGAATAGATCTTCGTGGAAAATCCATTATGCGAGCATTCCTTATGGATTTTGATTGTATCCTTATTATGCTGGAATGTAATCAATGTACCCATTTCGGCTATGATTACTATTTATTTTGAATCTTAGAAATTATTATAATATCCCGAATTCTCTATAAATGATTAGGTTATCGTAAGGTAAAAACTCATCTGTGTTTATTGACGGCGTGGTCTTGTGAGATACCTTTATTTTGAAAGGTTTTTATAACACTAATAATCTATTTGATCTGCGTTTCTCACGATGGTTTACCAAACTGACCCAGGTGTTATTTTCTTATAATGCTCGGGTCAGCCCCATGTATATTTTCGGATTTAGCTTTGGATGCTTTGTAGCTTTTGAAGAAGATTTGGAGTTCTACCTATCGTAGTATTTATTTTTGCTGCATTACTGTAACAACCCGCATATTTATCAATTGTATATTTAAATATTTTATTTAAATATTTTATCGTTCATCGGATTTTGGTCTGAAAAGCTACTTTTTGCAAACAGTCGAATTGGGACTCGAGACCACCCCCATTGAGTTCAAAATGACGTTTGCGACCTTTTTGAGTATAAACTTTGATATGTTTGGAGATAGTCGAATTTTGACCTTTTTCACCTATGGCTTGGAGTTTCTAATTCCCATTCTCTTCCACCATTTTTGCTTAAGCTTGAGTGTTAGGAATATGAGATGAAGTAATGAGAATAAGGCTGTTGAGGAGCGACCATCCGTGTAATTTCTTTGCGCGAGCACCGATATGTCAGATAGTATAACATGCATTCTATTTCAAGAGGAAATCCGACATACCGATACAAACTCAAAGCTACTACACGGTGGCTATATAAATCCTTCGGAAACAAATATAGAAATAAGCATAACATAAATCAGTCACAGACAATTCATATCACAAAGGCGGAAATAGATATGAATACTACACTAGAAAGTGTACATCAGAGTAGTGGTCTAAAAAGATCCACAATATCACAAAAGAATAGTTACACGAACTACACAAAAGAATAAGTATACATTAAGGAGTCTATATCTCAAATGTATACAACAAAATAACTACTAATCTAAGTAGTTAGCCAAAAGTCAGAGAAATCAATCCCAAGAGAGAAGTCAAGCTGAAGCACTTATAACATCTCGGTCTGACCCGAGTATTATTTAATAAGAAAATAATAAATGGATCAGTCTAGCTATAAATATCACATGAAACGATATAGAATAAGAGATATGACTAAACAAAAAATAATCACAATGCCAAGCTGTGATATATATAAATAATTGAAAATCAACAAGAGATTATTCAATATCATAAAATCTACACAAGAATCACAAAAATGTCATACTCCTTAATTCGTCCACCAAACCACAATATTGACGATTATATCAAAGTTAATCACAAAAGTCAATGACACACAAATTCACCAATGCACAATAATTGATAAAGCATATCAATAGAAATCACAAAAATAGGTGAAACACATATTCTAGAATTCAACACACGAAATCCAGAAATCACAAGAATCAATGACACACTAATTCCAGAATTCAACACACGAAATCCAGAAATCACACAAAATAAGGGGGGAGGCCTATCACACGAACGGGAGCATGAAAACTCACCAACGGCTGTAACACACGAACGAGAAGCTATCTCATGGTAGCTAGCCATTAATTTGACACACGAATGGTCCGAAGACCTGACACACGAATGGTCCGAAGACCGTGGGTTGCTACCCCACAAAGAAATGAGACGAAGCTCAATGAAATAAGTTACTGTCCTCCACGTGGACAAAGAGACATCGCACAATTGCTAGTCTAAATCACAAAATTGGTCGTCATGATCATCAAGAAGTGTCAATTACAGTAAGCTAGTAAATATATGAGCTTAACCTCATGTCCCATAACCACTAGCTTAACTTAAATATTTACGAACAAACTGTAGATCTCCACTAGAAAATTGTCACAAGAGTTTCAATCGAATAAGTCCAAGAATTAACCGACAAAGTGAACGCGAGCGTTTCATACCACTCGTTTTACTAAGTCGTTTAATTAGATTTCTCATACGAGTGAGGTAAAGGTTTATATATACTAATAGATTGGAAAACGGTTTTATAAACGAATTTGGTATTGAAAATAGAGTTGAAATCGTTTGAGGAAAGAGTTTTGATATTTACTATTAGTATAGAAAACCTTTATATTTTTAAAGTGACAAAACACAAAGAAGATTGTAGGAACAATCAATCACTAAAATTCACATACGGAGATGTGAATAAAAATCCAACGAAATCGATAAAGAATCCATCAAAATGGATATTCAAAAATCCCTAAAAAGGAGTCATCAAAGTCATATTAATTGATAACAATAAATTGGAAACAACACAAATCGATTTAAGTTGGAAATTGAAGCAACTAGGCGAAGTAGGCAAAAATCATCAGGTCGGTCGGCCGGCTACAGAGCTCGGTCGACCGAACCCTGTCCTGAAAACTTCTCGGGACAGCAGGTCAGTCGACCGAACCCTGTACTCGATCGACCGAACCTTAAAACAGAAAGTGCTTATGCACTTGGAAGCAGGTCGGTCGACCGGACCAGGGGGGTCGGTCGGCCGAACCTGTTTCCAGCCTCTTCCCTGCCTATTACAATTGAGGTTCAATTTTGACCAAAATTGCATTCGCACGAGCAACGGCGCTAAGGGTTTATGTCAATCGACTACCCGGCCCTATATGCTCCTCGATGCATCACCAAAAACATGTTCAAACGTCAAAGTTAGGATTTTTAACGAATTGAACTCAAAACACTAAAAATTGAAATATACACCAATTCAATCCAAACCAAAAGCAAATGCACACGAATAAGTGTTAGGAATTCATACCTAACATTCGAAGATAATTCATAGACTTAGATGTGAGATTAAAAATCTCACCTTTTCACCAAAACAACAAGAAGAAGCTTGAAAGCAAATGGAGAATCAACCTCTCTTCAACCCAACCCAAATGAGCTTGAATCTATGCTCAAATCAAGAACATTCCCAAAATTAGGTATAGGAATTTCTGAAATTGGTAAGAGAATAAGTTGGAGAAGAAGAAGAGAAGCTTACCAATGGGTTCTTCTTGAGTTTGGAGCTAGGAATTTGAAGTTGCAAGAGGAACTAGGGTTTTGGAGTTTTAATTTCCAATGTCTCCCACCATTAATACTTTAAAAACTGAAAAGAGAAGAGAATGAGGGTGAGTGGGGAAGAGGGATTCAGTTTTGAGTATAAGTTAAACATAGGGCTGAGCCCAAACCCAAACCCAAAGTGAAAAGGTAGCAAAAATCAACTTTCTCCAAACATATCGAAGCTTATACTCAAAAAGGTCGCAAACAGCATTTTAAACTCAATGGGAGTGGTCCCGAGTCCTAATTCGACCGTATGCAAAAAGTAGCTTTTCGGAATAAATTACGAGTATCGATAAAATATTTAAATAAAATATTTAAATATAATATTAACAAATATGCGGGTTGTTACAGACTCCCCTCCTTAAAGAAATTGCGTCCTCGCAATATTTAAGAAGAAGATATATAGTAACAACCATAAAAGCATATTCAACACAAAAGAAGTTTGAAATAAGAAGTTCACCTCAAAGAGCATGAGAAAGTAAGTCCGAATGTGTTCGCTCGATGTACTCTCTAGATTCCCAAGAACAATCCTTAGGATTTGAAGACTATTGAACTTTAACAAGCGGAACATCTTTATTTCGAAGTCGTTTGACCTCCGAAGCAATGATACGAATAGGATGTTGCTCATAAGTTAATTTCGGTGAAACTTCAATCTCTTCCACAACACCGGGCTCAAGAATAGAATCGGAATCTCGAAGACACTTCCGAAGTTGAGAAACGTGAAACACGTCATGAATAGCAGAAAATTGAGCCGGTAATAAAAGGCGATAAACCATGGAACCAATACGTTCAGTGATAGGAAATGGCCCAATATATCGAAGTGCTAACTTTCCCAATCGACTGAAACGTACCACACCTTTCATAGGTGACACACAAATGAACACAAGATCTCCCACAGAAAACTCTAACTTTCTTCTCCGGTTATCGGCATAGGATTTTTGTCTACTCTGGGCTTCTTTCATCCTAAGACGAATAAGTTCAATCTTTTTTGTGGAATCACGAATAAAATCTGGACCTAAAACCAGCTTCTCACCGGTCTCAAGCCAACAAGAAGGAGATCGGCATGGCCTTCCGTAGAGTGCCTCAAAAGGGGCCATACCAATACTAGATTGGAAGCTATTATTATAGGAAAATTCAACAAGAGGAATATGATCTTCCCAGCTTCCACCGAAATCAAGCATACAAGCACGAAGAAGATCTTCAAGAGTTTGATTCACTCGCTCGGTTTGTCCATCGGACTGGGGATGATAAGCGGTGCTAAAATTAAGCTTCGTTCCTAAAGCATTTTGAAGATTCTTCCAAAATCCACGAGTAAACAATGGACCACGATTGCTAACAATAGAAGTAGGAATTCCATGCAATTTAACAATCTCTTTGATAAAGAGCTTGGCCAAAAGAGGAACGGTTCGGTTAGACCGAACGGGAACAAAATGGGCGGATTTAGTAAGTCTATCAACAATTACCCATAAGCTATCATGACCCAAACGAGACCGGGGAAGGCCATCTATAAAATCCATGGAAATTTGGTCCCACTTCCAAATTGGAATTTCTAAAGGTTGCAATAACCCACCGGGCTTTTGATGTTCGGCCTTAACAAGTTGGCAAGTCATGCAACGCTTAACAAAGTTAGCGATGTCAAGTTTCATTCCCTCCCAATAATAAAGTCGCTTCATATCCGCGTACATTTTACTACTACCGGGATGAATGGTAAATTTAGAACGATGAGAATCTTCCAAAATGTCTTTACGAAGATCACCAATATTTGGCACGACAAGTCTACCAAATTTCCGAATGCCGCCACGAGAATCGATATCAAAGTCTTTCAAATCTTCAATATCAATTTTATCCTTAATATTTTGGCCAAGAAGAGCCAATTCAGGATCTAGCCTTTGAGCTTCAAGAATGCGGTCTAAAAGAGAAGGATGAGCCTCAAGGCTACATAAAACAAATGATGAGAATAAATCGGATACGCGCTCTCGAATCTCACAAGTGGATAAGATCTCGAGATCGTTCCATTCGGATATCATCATAGAAACAACAGCTTGTTGTTTTCGGCTAAGAGCATCGGCGACACGATTACCCTTACCGGGAGTATAAAGAATATCAAGATTATATGGTGCAAGAAATTCGAGCCAATGCTGTTGACGCAAATTAAGTTCCTTTTGAGAGAATAAATACTTCAAGGACTTATGATCAGTATAAAGAACAAATTTCTCTCCTAAAAGATAATGACGCCAAATCCGAAGAGCAAAAACAATAGCCGCGAGCTCTAAATCATGTGTGGCATATCTAGTCTCGGCCGGCTTTAATTGCCTAGAAGCATAAGCAATAACACGTTCTCTTTGCATAAGAACGGCACCCAAACCAACGCGACTAGCATCGGTATAAACAACGAAACCTTTATTCCCTTCGGGAATAACAAGAATAGGAGCATCAGAAAGGAGTTCCTTTAATTTCTGAAAGGAGGCTTCACATTTGTCTGACCAAATGTATTTAACTCCCTTCTTCGTCAAGCTAGTGAGAGGCACGACAATCTTAGAAAAGTCTTTGATAAAACGACGGTAATAACCCGCCAATCCGAGAAAACTACGAATCTCTGTCACACTCTCCGGTCTCTTCCAATCTTGAATCGCTTCAATCTTTGAAGGATCCACGGAAATTCCAGATTCGGAAATAATATGACCGAGAAACTTCACACGGGATTGCCAAAAATGGCATTTAGAAAATTTTGCTTTCAATTGATTACTCCTAAGAGTTTCCAACACAATCCGAAGATGTTTTTCATGCTCCTCCTCGATTTTAGAATACACAAGAATATCATCAATAAATATGAGAACAAATCGATCGAGGAAGTCTTTGAAAACTCTGTTCATAAGGTCAACGAAATAAGCCGGAGCATTCGTTAAACCAAACGGCATAACAAGCCATTCATAAGATCCATAACGGTACGGAACGATGTCAAAGGAATACTATCCTCTACGATACGAAGCTAATGAAATCCAGTAGCTAAGTCTAATTGTGAAAAGACTCTAGCACCACAAAGTTGATCGAATAGATCATCAATCCGAGGTAAAGGATATTTATTTTTGATAGTAAGATCATTAAGCTTGCGGTAGTCAATGCAAAGCCTAAGTGTACCATGGAATTTCTTCACGAAAATAGCTGAAGCTCCCCAAGGCGAGGAACTAGAGCGAATAAATTGGTTCGTCTCCAATTCGGATAATTGTTTGCGCATCTCCTCGTTTTCTTTATTGGAGATACGATAAGGAGGGCGAGTGATAGGTTGAGCTCCAGGAATGAGATTAATTCTGAACTCAATTTCTCGCTTAGGTGGTAATCCTAAAACGGGCTCAAATATGTCGGAAAATTCACGAACGACGTGAATAAGAGAAATAATATCACCCTCATCATCATCATCGTCATCACGAGGGTTTAAAGAATATAAAGATGCAACCAAGCTGGAATCCGAATCTTTAAGATCAATAGAAATCTGCTTAACAGATTGAGGATGTCGAAGATGAATAGTCCGCTCAGGACATAGGATATGAGCTTCATAACGGTTAAGCCAATCCATTCCCAAAATCATTCCAAAGCCTAAGTAGCGCATAACATGCAAATCGGCTGGGAAAGAAAAATCACACAAAATAATCTCGACATCTTTACACAATAAACTGATTGCTGCGGACCCACCAACCGTATTCGCAATTCTCAAAGAAGTCATTAAACACAAAACATTCAAAGAAAAAGTATCAACAAGTTCTTTTGATATAAAAGAATGGGACGCACCCGTATCAAAAAGAACTCGAATAGGTTGATCATGGAATAAAATAATACCATCAAGGATAGAATGAGATATACCTTGACCACGAGATGTGTTGCCAGGGGCCTGAGAAACATTCAACTTTCCCTCCCTCCTATTCTGAAGTTTGGGACATACATGCATAAAGTGGTCCGGGCTTTTACAATAGCGACAAGTACGAGGCTTTGAACACTTGTTCGCAAAATGGTCTCTGGAACCACAGTTATAGCATTTTCCTTCAGTAAAGGAAAAGGTCTTTGCAGCAGGGGTTGCTTGCTTCCCTTTCTTATTGGGATACGGACCTTTGAATTTGTTTGGCCTCTTCTTGTTGTTGTTGAAGTTTGGTTTGGAACCCACCACTTCAACATCATTTTCCCTATCCGCCTCTTCAAGACGAAGAGCGATATCAATGAGTTGATCGAAGAAACTTCTAATTTTAGAAGTAATGGCTTCTTGAGATTTTTATTTAAGCCATAAACAAATCTCTGATTCTTCTTCAGAGGGGTGTTGATGTATTCAACCCCATATTTGGAAAGTGATTCAAAAGAAGCAACGTAGTCCGTCACGGAAGAATCGCCTTGAACAAGGTCAATGAAACGACGAGCCATCGTCACTTTCTCTGCTTCTGGTACAAATTTCAACTCGAAGCTTCCCCGGAATTGCTCCCAAGTGAGATCCGCTTCATTAATCTCAGAAATAAGAAGTTCGTACCAGTCCAATGCTCTTTCTCGGAGCATACTAGAGGCCACCTGAACTCGGTGAAGATCAACAAGATTCATGCGAGAAAAGATTCGATCACATGACCTTAGCCTAGCCTGTACTTCAATGATAGTTTCAGAACCTTTGAATGGCTCCCCACCCAAATTAGTGTAATCGCTGCACAAGCGTGCAAATCCCGACTTCGGGTGAGTAGGTTCCGGGTTAGCTCCAGCTGCTTGAGCATTTGTCACTAAATCAAGAAGCTGTTGAGCAGTCATAAAAACTCCATCTTGGGGTGGAGTGCTAGATGGTACGACTCTGGGGCAGCCTGGTCTAGACATTACTCTTCCTTTGGAAAGAAAGAAGACGGAGAAAAAGGGTTATTCACCAAATTGAATATCAAGCAATCTTGATAGATAAACAAGGAATCATAAGGGAAATAGGATGAATCGGTACGAAGACTCGAATTAAATCCTAAAGCACGACTCCTAAGAAAGACTTAGGACGATGATCCTTGTTATAATATTCCTTCTCTATATAGCCTTGAGACTCATCCTTCTCTTTTAGACCGCATTCTTGAAGATCAAAGGCTAGATCCCGAATTGGCTCTTCTTGGCCAAAATGTTAAGGATAGAATTGATATTGAAGGTTTGAAAGACTTTGATATTGATTCTCGTGGCGGCCTTCGGAAATTTGGTAGACTTATCGTGCCAAATATTTGTGATCTTCGTAAGGATATTTTAGAAGATTCTCATCGTTCTAAATTCACCATTCATCCCGGTAGTAGTAAAATGTACGCGGATATGAAGCGACTTTATTATTGGGAGGGAATGAAACTTGACATCGCTAACTTCGTTAAGCGTTGCATGACTTGCCAACTCGTTAAGGCCGAACATCAAAGGCCCGGTGGGTTATTGCAACCTTTAGAAATTCCAATTTGGAAGTGGGACCAAATTTCCATGGATTTTATAGATGGCCTTCCCCGTTCTCGTTTGGGTCATGATAGCTTATGGGTGATCGTTGATAGACGTACTAAATCCGCCCATTTTATTCCCGTTCGGTCTAACCGAACCGTTCCTCTTTTGGCCAAGCTCTTCATCAAAGAGATTGTTAAATTGCATGGAGTTCCTACTTCTATTGTTAGTGATCGTGATCCATTGTTTACTAGTGGATTTTGGAAGAGTCTTCAAAAGGCTTTGGGAACAAAGCTTAATTTTAGCACCGCTTATCACCCCCAGTCCGATGGACAAACCGAGCGTGTGAATCAAACTCTTGAAGATCTTCTTCGTGCTTGTGTGCTTGATTTCGGTGGAAGTTGGGAAGATCATATTTCTCTTGTTGAATTTTCCTATAACAATAGCTTCCAATCTAGTATTGGTATGGCACCTTTTGAGGCACTCTACGGAAGGCCATGCCGGTCTCCTTCTTGTTGGCTTGAGGCCGGTGAGAAGCTGGTTTTAGGTCCAGATTTTATTCGTGATTCCACAGAAAAGATTGATCTTATTCATCATAGGATGAAAGAAGCCCAGAGTAGACAAAAATCCTATGCCGATAACCGGAGAAGGAAGTTAGAATTTTCTGTGGGAGATCTTGTGTTCATTCGTGTGTCACCTATGAAAGGTGTGGTACGTTTCAGTCGATCGGGAAAGTTAGGACCTCGATATATTGGGCCATTTCCTATCACTGAACGTATTGGTTCCATGGCTTATCGCCTTGTGTTATCGGCTCAATTTTCTGCTATCCATGACGTGTTTCATGTTTCTCAACTTCGGAAGTGTCTTCGAGATTCTGATTCTATTCTTGAGCCCGGTGTTGTGGAAGAGATTGAAGTTTCACCGAATTTAACTTAGGAGCAATATTCTATTCACATCATTTCTTCAGGGGTTGAGTACCTTCGAAATAAAGATGTTCTTTTTGTGAAAGTCCGATGGTCCTCAGATCCTAAGGATTTCTCTTGTGATTCCTGGGAATTCATCGAGCGATCCCGTTCGGGCTAACTCTTTCATGCTCCTTATGGTGAATTTCCTATTTCGAATTTTCTTTTGTGGTGATATGCTTCTATGGTTGTTACTTCTTATTTCCTTCTTAAGTATTGCGAGGACGCAATTTCTTTAAGGTGGGAAGTCTATAACAACCCGCATATTTATCAATTGTATATTTAAATATTTTATTTAAATATTTTATCGTTCGTCGGATTTTGGTCCGAAAAGCTACTTTTTGCAAACAGTCGAATTGGGACTCGAGACCACCCCCATTGAGTTCAAAATGACGTTTGCGACCTTTTTGAGTATAAACTTTGATACGTTTGGAGATAGTCGAATTTTGACCTTTTTCACTTAGGGCTTTGGTTTGGGCTGAACCCATTAGCCACTTACTAACTCAGTCCCAACCCCCTCTCCTCTTCATTACTTCATCTCATATTCCTAACACTCAAGCTTAAGCAAAAATGGTGGAAGAGAATGGGAATTAGAAACTCCAAGCCCTAGTTCCTCTTGCTAGCTCAAGTTCTTGCTCCAAACTCAAAGAGAACCCATTAGCAAGCATCTCCTTCTTCTTCTCCAACTCATTCTCTCTTTGATTTTCAGAAATTTCCTAAACCTAACTCAGGGAATGTTCTTCTTTTAAGCTTAGATTCAAGCTTCTAGCGTTGAGATTGAAGTGTGGTTGATTCTCCGTTTGCTTTCAAGATTCTTCTTGTTTGATTTTGTAAAAAAGGTGAGATTTTTAATCTCACGTCTATGCTTATAATTATCTTCGATTGTTAGGTATGAATTCCTAACACTTATTCATGTGCATTTGACTTTGATTTGGATTGCTTTTGTGAATATTCCAATTTTTAGTGTTTTGAGTTCAATTCGTTAAAAATCCTAACTTTGATGTTTGAACATGTTTTTGGTGATGCATCGAGGAGCTTATAGGGCCGGGTAGTCGATTGACATAAAACCTTAGTGCCGTTGCTCGTGCGATTGCAATTTGGTCGGGATTTGCACCTCCTTTGAAATAGGGTAGGAAGTGCAAATGTACAGGTTCGGCCGACCGAGCCCCCTGGACCGGTCGACCGACCTGTAGTCCAGGCACTTCCTATCTCTGTTTGGAAGTGCTGGTTACAGGCTTCGGCCGACCGAGCCCCCTGGGCCGGTCAACCGAGCCCCCTGGGCCGGTCAACCGAGCCCTCTGGGCCGGTCGACCGACCTGATGCCCGAGAAGTTTCCAACCCCTGGTTCGGTCGACCGACTCAGGGAGTACGGTCGACCGACCTGCTACTTTTTGCCAGATTAGCCTATATTGCTAATTCGTTTGAATTTCCAACTTTAATCGATTCGTGTTGTCTCCTTTTTGTTGTTGTCATTTATTATCGACTTTGATGACCTTTTCTTTGGGAATTTTAGATATATCCACTTTGATGGATTTGGTATCGATTTCTTTGGATTTTATTCACGTTTTCGAATGTGAATCTTAGTGATTGATTGTTCCTACAATCTTCTTTGTGATTTGTCACTTTTAAAATATAAAGGTTTTCTATACTAGTAGTAAATATCAAAACTCTTTCTTCAAATGATTTCAACTCTATTTTATTACAAAGCTCATTTTCTCAAACCGATTTCCAATCTATTAGTATATACAAACCTTTACCTCACTCGTATGAGAAATCTAATTAAACGGCTTAGTAAAACAAGTGGTATGAAACGCTTGCGTTTACTTCGTTGGTTAATTCTTGGACTTATTCGATTGAATCTCTTGTGACAATTTTCTAGTGGAGATCTACAATTTGTTCGTAAATATTTAAGTTAAGCTAGTGGTTATGGGACATGAAGCTAAACTCATATATTTACTAGCTTATTGTAATTGACACTTCTCGTTGATCATGACGATCATCTTTGTGATTTAGACTAGCAATGTGCGATGTCTCTTTGTCAATGTGGAGGACTGTTCCTCATTTTATTGAGCTTCGTCTCATTTCTTACATGGGTCGTACCTATTTAGGTGCGTCGATGTTTGTTTATACATGGGTCGTACCTTTTTAGGTGCGTCAATGTTTTTTTATGCATGGGGTGTACCTTTCTAGGTGCATCGATGTTTGTTTACTTCGTGGAGCAATCGGCTCAATAAGTCGGGGCATGGGACGTAACTTTCTAGATGCGTCGATGTTCGTCTATGCATGGGGCGTATCTTTCTAGGTGCGTCGATGTTCGACTTTGCATGGGGTGTATCTTTCTAGGTGCATCGGTGTTAGACGTTACATGGGGTGTATCTTTCTAGGTGCATCGATGTTTATTTGTGCATGGGATGTATCTTTCTAGGTGCATCGATGTTTATTTATGCATGGGGCGTATCTTTCTAGGTGCGTCGATGCTAGAGCATGGGGCATATCTTTCTAGGTGAGTCGATGTTCGACTGTACATGGGGCGTGTCTTTCTAGGTGCGTCGATGTCCAATTTGTGGGATTGGCCATCCTTTTCTTGTGATTTCTGGATTTTGTGTGATCCTTTTCTTGTGATTTCTGGATTTCGTGTGTTGAATTCTAGAATTTATGTTTCACCAACTTTTACGATTGGCATTGATATATATGTCATTTATTGTGGCTTGGTGAATGAAATTAGGAGTATGACATTCCTTTTTATCTTTGAGAAGATTTTGTGATATTGATTAATCTCTTGTTGATTTTCAATTACTTATATATATCACAGCTTGGCATCGTGATTATTATGTGTTTTGTCATATCTCTTATTCTATATCATGTCATCTGATATTTATAGCTAGACTGATCCGTTTATTATTTTCTTATTAAATAATACTCGGGTCAGACCGAGATGTTACAGGTGCTTCTGCTCGACTTCTCTTCTGGGATTATCATCCTGGCTTTTGGCTAACTACTTAGATTAGTAGTTTTTGTTGTATACACTTGAGATATAGACTCTTAGTTGTATTCTTTTGTATAGCACGTGTTGCTATTCTTTTGTATTATTGTGGATCTGTTTGACCACTACTCGGATGAACACTTTCATGTGTTATTTATATATTCATATCTTCTTCCGCCATTATGATATGAATTGTCTGTGACTGATTTATGTTATGTTTATTTCTATATTTGTTTCTGAAGATATTATAGCCACTGTGTAGTAGCTTTGAGTTTGTGTCGGTATGTCGGATTTCCTCGTTATATTTTTATCTGGCATATCGGTACTCGCACAAAGCAATTATACAGATGGTCGCTCCTCAACAGCCTTATTCTCCGTGCTAGTTGACAGCATTACTCCGTAATGTTCTTGGCTAGCGCGGGTATAGAGGTGGGGCGTTACAATTACTTTATGTGTATCATTAGCATTTGTGAGGATGGGTTATTATAACTGTCCAAGATGATTACTGTAACTCTAAAAAACTTTGTATCTTAGAATGACGGTTTACATTGTCTTTTGATATTATATATGATCGTTTCGCTGTGAGATTATGATATTGTGTTCCTTCTTTCTTGTTCATTTTCTTTTTATTTCACCCTATCTTTTCATTCATCCGGCACTTAGGTGCTCGGCACGTAAATACCATGGATGTATTAGTGTCAACATTCGAGGGTCCAAAAGGAGGTCATTAGACTTGGTATCAAAGCGAGGTTAAGGAGAACTTTGGCTTTGTTGGGTATGACCCATTAAGTGATTGGGTAATGGAATGCCCTTACATGAGTTGAGTGTATTATACATATAATAGCGTATTTGTTAGTACCATGAAAATATTTAATATTGTGTTTATCTGTCAGATGAGTGGTTTATGAATTCTGGTTAGTACATGGGATGTCATGGTATCGATAGGGATTTCTAAACGCTTGAACAGAGAAAATTAACACAATGTTGTTTTTAAATTGGTAAATGAAATAGTCTTACCAAGGACTATATTTATATAAAAATATACAATTTTCATAAATTGATATAGTTATTTATGATGTGTTGGTTGTTAGGAAATAATACTATTGAATGGTTATCATTTATTGTTTAGTTAGTGGGGCTTGGCCAGTTTATGAGCATTTACTATAGTTTGTTGATTTATAAGAAATTTACCGTCTTACAACATGGGTTAGGTAGATAGTAAAATTTATAGGAACACTAAATACGAACACCTTATGAATTAAGTTTCACAGTTTGACTATAAGGCGTTCAGTAATAATGTTGGATTAAAATTGAATTTTAACAATAGTTATTTATCATAATCTAAATAAAGATATACATTTGTGAAATGATTTAGATAAAGAAGCAACTTTATACAAGAATGTGATTTTATGTAAGTAGAGTTTATAAAACATAGTTTATAAACAAAAATGATTTAAATACAGAATTTGAGAACTTGAATTATGGTAATCTTTGAAAATGTTTTTCAAGATTTTAGAGAAAATAATAGTAGTATTATTTGAAAATAAGTATTTGGGTAATTAGTATATGAAATTGGGATCATGTTACTTAGTAACATTTACAAAGTATTTAATACCATTTGAAATGATTTTGGTTAAGTCCGAAAGGGATCAATTGGATGTGCTGAACTCATTCATGTCGCTTGAAAATAATACAGGTGATAACTTCAACATCATTAGCATCCATTTCTAGGTTTCTAACAGTTGGATGCTACAAAGTTGTTTTAGTAAAACGAATTTTGATTAAATAACATAGTAAGATTTAATATACAAAAGTTATATGTATATATTATTTCAAAATGATTTGAAATAAAATCCGGTGTTTAATTCTAAAGTTTTCTTCGGAAAGAGATTTGATATGAACCTTTTTATCTAGAAAAGTTTTTATTTAGGGTGGACGAGTAGTAGTGGCATAGCCCATAATAAATGATAGAACTTTTTAGGTTTTCCCTTTTTAGGTGAAGCATGTTTAATAAATTATTCAAAATTTTTAAGTTATTTCAATGACTCATGTATCTTATGCATTAGGAAAGTTCGGATATGCATCATAAATATGATATTTTGTTCGACAGTTTTCATTTTTTTAAATGAAATGGGATTTTCGATGATTTTGGATATCGGGAACTTCAAAATGGTTATAGAACTTATAATTAACTGTTTTGAAGATATAAAGTTAATTTTATATAACACTTGAATTGAGAATATAATAAGTTTAATTTTTTTGAAATACTTGTTAAATAAAACAAATTTGATGTCTATGTATTCTCTTAGGATATAATGGAGTATTATATGAGTACGGACTTAAGTTATAAAATGTTTCTAAACTTGAAGTTGTGATTTATGAAATGACCCATAAATGATTTAGTATTAAAAAGATATATTATTTGGATAAATGAATGTGATTAAAAAGATATTAGCGCAGTTAAGAAACCAATATGATAACTACGTATGATGTACATGGATCGTTTTATTCGCACAATTGTTCTTGATCCAGTATTCAAGTACATAATTTCGAGGTGATTTACACTGGTCCAAACAAGGATTTTTCACTTGATTCTTAATGGAGAATACTTGATACAGATTCTTGCTATGATCCTAAGGTTTTCTATCATAGTATATGGCTATGTAAGGAGAACAGAGGTTTCTAATCAAGGAACCTGATCGAAGTTCATACTAGAGAGATCAAGTGAACTATACTAGTTGGGAAGGGAAATATATGTGATCAAGCAAGTGATCGGAATTGATATTGTGTACGGATGGTCTATGTATATCGTATGGGCTTTAGTATGTTTGTATATTATGTTTTTATTGGCTTGTGGAGAGTTTAGGCGATAACGCTTCAATTTGTTATGAGGTATTGTAAATCATCGACAATGTAATAATCCGAGGCTATTAAGCATAAGGTACGCTTAGTAGATCATTTATCATCCTTGTTCGATGAGAAGGTTTTGAACTTGAGAAATCTGTGATTTTTGTTGCTAGTGATTAATTACTATTAAGTATTAATGTGTTATTGTGTCTTTGGTTGCTCGTGTTGGAATTTCAAGGATGAAATATTCTAAGTGGAGCGAATGCAACGAACCGAAATTTCGGACACTTCGTATTTAGTATTTAAAGTATTTAAATACTGGCATCATAGATTAAATGTTATTAAAATGATATAATAATCTTTATAATCCTCTTTTTAATCATAAATAATGATGGAAAACTTGTTTTAGAATTTTTTTACAAAAATATATTCATTTGAAAAATATCGATAATGTGATCGAAAATTGTTTTATCAACAAATAGTTTTTTAACCATCAGAAGTTGTGAACGGGTTTTTCACATACACTTATTTATTTAAGGGGACCATAAATTAAGATAAAAATATTTTTTCCATTTATAGTATGTAAAGTTTTTGATAATGTCATGGATGATGTCATCGAGAAATAATTAACTCTTAAGCTAATGATTTAACAAACATATTAGTCACTAATTAAACACTCTCCTCTTCATACAAGCTAGGAAGATTCTAGAAGCTTCCTATAGGATAAGAGATATTATGAAAGGGGTATAAAAGTAATTATCCATAAAGGAGATATGGCATAAAGTAGAAAATGAGCATAAATGGTAATACTTGAAATGAAGCTATGTAGTGTAAAGTTTGAAATGATGGGAGATATTATGCATTAGGGTTTTGAGAGATTTTGGTCTTTTCCCATCACCATCCTCATACCTCATAAGAGAATGCATACTCTTAGGAGATAATCACAAAATTCCTAAGCAAAACCAAGCTCCTTTAATGGCTTCTTCATCGCTTTCTCTACCTCTTAAACTTTTTCAAATCATATTCAAATCAACTCCAAAACCACTTCAAACTTTTCCACAAGGCTTAGTACTATATTAGAAGATCTTATGCCTAGTTATAATTAGGATAAGCAAAGCCATGCTTCCCATGGGGGAGAGGCCGTGAGCAATTCTTGAGGGGGAGGAGGAAATAAGCAAGGTGAAGACAAGGAGGAGGAGGAATGGTGTTACAAGGTGGAGGCTTGGATTTGGTACTTAAATCTTGGTTGTTTGAGTGGTTAAGGTGAGCTAACTCACCACTTGGACTGATAATATAACTAATATATAATTATATTTTGTTGTGTTTAACTTGTTTGAACTGTTGTAAACTTATGTTGAAAATAATGTTTGTAACTTCTTACTTAAAAAGTAAGAGACATAAGTGATCCATGTACATGGACTTGGACACCTTGGAATGAACTTAAATGGACCAATATGACATATGACTAGACCTTGAACAAAGCACATAGGTTATACTTGGACTTTGGTTTAGATCGGACTCGGATTTAGAAGTGCACTTATAGCGATAATCGTTATAGAAGTAGTTTGGAATTGCCTTATTATTGGCCATCGTTATGGAACTTTGCAGAGAGATGCATAGGGATTTCTCACCATATTTATATATTGTTATATATGTATGCTTGTTGCTATTAAAAGCTTAAACAGGAAAAATTCAAGTCATATCTCGAAAATGGCCAAATAGTGCAAAATTGTCCCTTTTAACCTTGATTTCGGGCTTCAAATGTTTCAAAAAGGATTTAAGTTTAGGCATTTTATTTCATTATTTTTAAACGTATTCCCTAATTATTTTTAGATTATTTTAAAAGTGGTTTGATAATTTTATGAATTTATAAGAATTAGTTGTGAATTTTCAAAGAAGAGATATTTTGTTAAAACATGTCATTTTCAAGTTTCTAATGATTTTTCAAACTCGTTATTTTCATGTAATATTTTAAAGAAATAATTTAAAACATATTATAAGTATTTTGGAGTATAAATATATTATATCAATATCTTGGAAATATTTTATATAAATATCTTAGAAAAAATATTAAATAATATCTTAGAAATATCTTACATAAGTATCTTATTTTAGATTATAAAACAAAAGGTTTAGAAAGGGTTAGTAATTGCTTAATGGACAAATGGTTAAATGGTTAAATTGCTTATTAGAAAATTAATTAACCATGCTTAACACTAATAAGCCGATGAAGTAATCTTATCTATTTGTGAGAGTTAAGATTGATGTCGAGTATGGGCGAAGCAATGGAGCTCTAACCTACCGGGTTTCCCTCTAACCTAGGAATAGGTAAGTGAAAAATGTAGATAATGTGTTGATCAAGTTGATTTCTTATTGTTTATAGAAATCGTTAATACTATACTTAACACTAAAAACCGACGAGATAGACTTATCCATTTATGAGATTTAAGAATGAGGTGCCTAGGCAAGACTTGGAGCAACCAATACCCAAACTTACCTAGCTTCACTTTGAATAGGGAATGGTTAAATTGAGAATGTTGGAAATAAGTTAAGCCTACAAATCGTGATTTGTATAAGCAATCGTCTTTAGAACTTGATAACCTATACTAAACTTGACTGAACTTGAACTTTGAAATTTAAAGGGATGATATAAAGTAAATGATAAGTATAAAAGTAATTTTGGGTTTATAGTAACGGTGTTTTTGCGACATCTGTTTTAACCAATCCAACTATACTTTTGAAAGTGATTAGGCCTTTAAAATAGAGTTTCAAAGATAATGGGATAGAAAAGATTTTTGGTTTTGTCGTAAACAACGTGTTAGTAACATTTGTTTTTAAACCTTGAATAATATTTTAAAGTGGTTAAAATGTTGTTAAATGATTTGGATAAATACTTAGATCTTAATGGAATTTTAAAGAGAATAACAAGTATAAAATGGTTTTGGGTCAGTTATGACAATGTGTTAGTAACACTCGCCTTCAATCCATTTTGATTATACTTTTGGAATGTAAATAATTCTTTAAAAGAATGATTTAAAGATAAGCAAAAGTGAAATGGTTTTGGATTTGTAGTGACAATGTTTATATAACATTTATCTTAAACCTTTTGAATGGATTCATGAAAGTACTTAGATCCTTAAAATGGATATTTTGAAGGAAATAACAAGCAATGGAATCTTTTGGAAAAAAGATAGAACAAGTAGAAGTTTATTAGGTAAATGAAGTTTACCAATAAAGGAGTTTTAATTAATAAAAGGATTAATTAAATGGAAAGGATTAGGAATTTCTTAAGTAACTTAATCATACTTTATGTGGCTTGATTGTATTTTGGAAGATGATAGTGTTTTTGTGTTTACTCATTTATGGAAAGTAAACGAAATTGGATTTCCATTTAGAAACATCTATCTTATACTAGATAGTTGATTAGTCGACTATCAAAATTGACTAAATATTGTCTTAGGAAGTCATCGAAAGGCTTCACGATTTCATATCAATGAGAACCCCCGGGAAGAAGCATTGGTATGAAACATCTGTAACTTTCACTTACTTCTGAGAGAACTGAAATTGAGTTAACCGGAAATTCATCGATTATTTTTGAGGAGTTCGGCATCGGTAAGTGTTAGCGTCAAAATTGATCATCAACACATGGTTATGTGAAAGCACCAATACCCACTCAAATTACAGAAAAATGAAGACAAATAAACGAAGAACCAAATTAAAACTATTAGACAACAAGTAAATAGAGATATAGATTTATAGTGGTTCAGCTAACTCCGGCCTATGTCCACTCAAAAGATTTTCCTTTTATTAGTTTATACTGCTGATTATAGTTACAAATCTTTGAAATTCAAGAATAAAACTGGCAAATATAGCCTAAATAGAAGATGAAGAGAAGATCCCTTTTCTTATGCCATGCTAGCTGTATTTATAGGGGATGACGACCACCAATCTCTTTGAAACATTGGCTAAAGGACCTTCTAACCCACATAGGCCCACCAAAGGGGTCGCTAGGTCCAAATCCCAATGAAAGAGGGATCGTTATGGATCCCTTCACTGGTTGATTTTTTGGTAGTGATCTATATGGTGGCTTCTGTATGCTTAAATATGTTAGTCATTCAAATCCCATACCATTTGGACCAAAGGAGCCCAAGTTATCGCATGATCTTCGAATTAGTATTGCTTGTGCACTTCCTTCTGCCGATCCCTCTCATAGGGCTAATATTGATCCCTCTATCTTTGTCCATCTGATGTGCTATTCTTATGGGTCTATATACCTTTCTCCCTAAATTCCATATGCTTTGGACTTATAAATTTTGAGATATTGACCATTGTATGCGAGAATGTACTTAGGCATTGATGAACGCCGACCCCTATCCAATGAAGTACGCCGATCCAATGTAACCAATCATGATGACTCCTTTTCTATGAGTTAAAGTATGCCGAGCCATCTTAAACAACTACGCCAAGCCCTCCTCTCCGGAATGAGGTATGCCGAATCCTCTCAATCGAGCATATGCATACCAATTCAACTAAACAAAGCATGTTGATCCCTTACTTATGTAGCCTGGAAAGTATACCGACCCTTTCCTATGAGTTGAAGCATACTAATCCATCTAAAATGTCGATCCCTCCATCTTGCTAAGTTATTGAAGTATACCGATCTCTCTAGAATGAGCATGCTGATCCCTTCCATTTGCTAAGCTATTGAAGTATACCGATCCCTCTAGAGTGTGCATGCTGATCCCTTCCATTTGCTAAGCTATACTCCATACTTTGAACATTTTTCCTTGCTTTCTTATCAATTCCATTCAATCCCGACTTCATGTAATCGTCTACACCTGATTTCTAGGCCCTATAATCATCACTCTACATTCATCGGCCATGATAATCGTGAAGTCTGTTTGGTTAAATCCGCCTGTATACTGCCTTGGCAAAATGCGAGTTAACACTTTGCCCCCTCAAAACATGCCTTGCGATAGGAAGGCATGTTTTGAATTGCCATACATCCAAAATCTAAAGTCCATAATTCGTTGATAGTCGTATTATCCAATCCAAAACCTAATCCGTTGCCAATCTAATTCCTTGATCCCTCTGAATCATCAGCGAAATCCATGATTGTTCTGAGTCAATATTCAATTCCGAATATATTCCAAATTCATTAACCAAATCCACGACCTCTCCAAATCGTTTTGTACAGATCCAGGATTGCTCTGGGTTCACATCCAAATCTACAGTTGTTCAAAGCTGATATCCAAATCCATAACCTTTCTGGGTCATTATCCTAATCCAAATCCTCGATCTCACCAGATCCTTGCCGAGCATAATCCATACTTGACGATCTGAGTAAGCCGACCCATCGTATTCGGGCAAAGCGACCTACTCCTTGCCAGGCATAGTCCATACTCGACGACCATGATCTCTCTGGATTCTTGCCGAGTACAATCCATACTTGACGACCTGAGTAGGTCGATCCATCGCGTTCGAGTGAAGCGACCCACCCCTTACCAGGCATAGTCCATACATAATGACCTTGATCTCTCCGGATCCTTGCTGAGCACAGTCCATACTCGACGACCTGAGTAGGTCAATCCATCGCGTACGAGTGTAGAGAGCTACCCCTTGCCAGGCATAATCCATACCGGATGACCTTGATCTCTTCGGATCCTTGTCGAGCACAATCCATACTCACGACCTGAGTAGGTCGATCCATCATGTTTGGGAGAAGCGACCTACCCTTTGTCAAGCATAGTCCATACGTACGACCAGTGTTATCCATTAAATCGATCCATATTTAAGCGTTCTCAAGTCCATAAAATAAGAGTCCATACAACTAATAAACCAAAGTTCAAAGCAAACCAAATGAAAAGATAAGAAAACAAAAAACTAATTTCACAAACCCAAGCACCATGGTTTATCATCATCTCAGAGCATACCTAGGACCGTCCTCGATCTCATACATGTGCAAGTGACTTAGCCATCCTACTATAGAGTTTTCTGCTTATTCCATGCCATCCCAATCAGTTGATGACAAGTTGATGATGATGCCTTAATCTAGTGCCATTTTCATTCGAGGAGGACGGTGGCTGCTCCTGTTCCACCGCCGTAGCCCGAGTCCTTATGTATTATTGTGACTGACCATTCCTCACGTATTCCTCAATGACGTCCTTCAAATGCCTACAGTCATTTGTATTGTGCCCATCCGGCTATGGAATAGGAAGTGCTTTCCTGATGTATGTTCTTATTCATAGGGTTCCCTCCTTGTCGGCCTCCGATATGGAAGGCGCCCTCGAGTATCCAAATATATTTGTTCTAGGGTTTTATTCAATTTCAATTAAGAAGAGAATTTGGGTTCCCCCTTTAGTTGCTTAGATCCATCGAAACTATTATCCATGTTCCGATTACCCTTACCCTTTCCTCAGCTTTCACCGAGTGGTTCTCCGTCCTGTATCGTATTAACTTCCGTTGCTTTTTTTTAACAGATTTCGCATCTTCTTGTCATAGAAACCTCTATGCTTCATGTTAGAATCCCTCAAGATTCATCGATGGATCCCGTATCAGCGATAACTTAAAATCTAAATTATCTCCAACTCCTGACACTTCTGCCATGAAAACTATCAATGGATCTGGTCGATCCACCGAAACAACTGCCGCATTGAACCTGGTTAAGAAATCCTTGAGTGATTCTCCTACACAATGCTTTATTGATGTCAATGTCATCACATTCTTGGGTCTCATAATGTGACCCCAAAACAGCTTCATAAATCTTTTGACCAGTTCTGTCCATGTACTATAGAACCGCTCCCTAATGGTCTGAACCATTGCGTAGCTACATCGGTTAAGTAAAAGGGGAAGCACCATGCCAAATTTCTTCTGATGCCCCCAGTGCTTTCATGTCTCGCATAAACCTCATCATATGCATATTGGATCCGACTTTAATTCATAAGATTCCAATGTTAGTAGTTTGAATTCTGGTTGATTCCTAGCACTCCTGATATTAGGAGCGAATTTACTTCTATTTACATCCTCAAGATCCCTGCTCACCAATCCTTCACACATAGCTCGCCTTATCATCTCTGCAAACCTGTCATTCTCTTCCAATGATAGTCTCATATCATCATGTCCAAGCTGCCCCCGAGTCTACAAGGGAATTCTGGAATGTATTCCTCCGGACGAGCATCCAAATTCCGATTCGCACTAAGCTCTATGGGATCGATCGCAGATCCTCCAGTATCACAATCAACTAGATCTGAAAGCATGTCCCTTAGTCTTTGGGGATTAGTACTAATCCCTCTGGAGGGATCGGTGGCGATCTCTCTAGGTTGGCAGTGGAATGCCCCCGGCTGCTCTGTTCTATTACTTTGTCTATTGGATCCATTTTCATGTTTCCAGTTTTGATTTCCAATGATTCTTGCAGCTTCAACTCCTTGATTTTGTGCTCCATCTTGTCTAATATATTAGATTAAATCCTGCATCATCTCCTCTTGTCTTTTCAGCATCCTCTCCGGCCTGGCATCCATCATTGTTTCCATTTCATCCCTGGTGATGTAGATAGATGCTTGATTAGCTCCAGCTCCTGAGGAAGCCTCTTGACTCCCTCCATGGTGGCTCCTTTCTGGCAGCACTCTCCCTGTTGATTACCTAGCCATTGCTTTCTAGAACCAAGTATCCAAGCTTCCAAATCAAAGATCCTAACTTCAAAATATATGGGTGCAAGTCTTCTCAGTGAAAGCACTAAAATGTTGGAGTCAAGATTAACCACCAACACCCAATTATGTGAAAGCACCAACATCCAATCCAATCATATAAAAATGAAGAGAAATAATGAAGAACAAAATTAAAACTATTAGAAAGAAATTAAATAGAGGCATAAATTTATAGTGGTTCGTTAACTCCAACCTACATCCACTCCAGAGATTTTCCTTTTATTAGTTTATACTGCTGATTACAATTACAAATCCTTAAAATTCAAGAATAAAACTAGCAGAATATAGCCTAGGTAGAAGATAAAGAGAAGCAGAAAGAAGATTCTTTTTCTGATATCATGCTTGACGAGGGATGACGACCAACAATCTCTTTGAAACTTTGGCTAAAAGACATTTTAATCCACATGGGCCCTCCAGAGGGGTCACTAGGCCCAAATCCCAATGAAGAAGGATCGGTGCTGATCCCTTAATTGGTTGATTTTTGGAGGAAGATCCCTATAGTGGCTTCTGTACGCTTAAATATTTTATCCCTTCAAATCCCATATCATTTGGACTAAAGGAGCCCAAGTTATCGCATGATCTTCGAACCAATATTGCTTGTGCACTACCTTCTACCGATCCCTCTCAGAGGCTAATGTCGATCCCTCCATCTTTGTCCATTTAATGTGCGATCCCTAGGGTATGTTCCCCAGGGTCCACATGCCTTGCTCTCCAAATTCCATTTGCTTTGGACTTATAAATTTCGAGATACTGACTATTGTATGCGAGAATGTACTTGGGCATTGATGAACGCCGACCCCTATCCAATGAAGTACGCCGATCCAATGCAACCAATCATGCTGACCCCTTTTCTACGAGTCAAAGAATGCCAAGCAATCTTAACCAACTATGCAAGCCCTCCCCTTTGGAATGAGGTATGTCAAACCCTCTTAATCGAGCATATCCATACCAATCCGACTAAACAAAGCATGTTGATCCCTTCCTGGTGTAGTCTGGAAAGTATATCGACCCCTTCCTGTGAGGTGAAGCATGTTGATCCCTCCATCTTGCTAAGATATTGAAGTATGCTGATACCTCTAGATTGAGCATGCTGATCCCTTCCATTTGCTAAGCTATAGATGTATACTGATCCCTCTAGATTGAGCATACCAATCCCTTCCATTTTCTATGCTATACTTCATACTTCGAACACTCTGCCTTGCATCCTTATCAATTCCATTCAATCCTTACTTAATGTAATCATCTACACCTGATTTTTGGGCCCTACAATCGTCGCTCTTCAGTTATTACCTTGATAGTTATGAAGTCTGTTAGGTTGAATCCATCTGTATACTGCCTTGAAAAAAGGCGGGTTAATAGTAAGTATTCTACTTATCGATACCACTTCAAAACTAGTATACGAATTTTATGTTTTGGAAGCGATTGAAGAAAAGGAATCTATATTGAGATTCAAGATCTACTCAAGATGCTCGAATCTATGTAGTGATTCATGATCTATTTGAGATAAGGGAATCCAATTAGGGATTTTTGTTCTGTTCGAGTAACGAAGACTCGAGTGAAAGATGCCGAATATAATCTCCATATCAAAAATGGCTAAAAGCAGAGTAAGATGCACAATCTAGGGTTTAGCGACTTACGTCGGGATATTATCAACTCCATATCTAAAATACTGATTGATTATTGGTTGATAGGAGCTGATAATATTTGGTTCACGTTGTTCATATTTATGTTCGGACGATAGCCTCTTGTATTTACCTTTACGGTATATTTTATCTAGAGATATACGACACTTGAAAGGTACTTTTCGACCCTTGTGCAAAGGATTGGATTCGGCTTCCCCAAAGAGATCTCCAATGAAAATCCATTATGCGAATGTTCCATATAGATTTTGGTTGTATTCCTATTACGTTGGAATGTAATCAATATAACCATTTCGGCTATGTTTAATATTTATTTTGAATCTTAGACATTATTACAATATCACTGGATTCTCTATAAATGGTTTGGTTATTGTAAAGTAAAAATCCATCCATGTTTATTAGAGGCGTGGTCTTATGAGATACGTTTATCTTGAAAGGTTTCTGTAACGCTAAGAATCTATTTGATCTTTGTTTCTCATGTTGATTTACAAGACTAATCTGGGTGTTATTTTCTTATAATGCTCAGATTAGCCCCATGTATGTTTCTAGATTTAGCTTTGGACACTTTGAAGCTTTCGGAGAAGAGTTAGAGTTCTACCTATCGTAGTATTTATTTTCGTTGCATTACTTTGTGTGTATCAAATTTTTGAGGACATGTTATTATAACTATCCAGGATGATTGCTATAACTCTAAAAACTTTGTAACCTAAAATGACAGTTTATACCATCTTTTGATATTATATATGATTGTTCCATTGTGAGGTTATGATACCGTGTTCCTTCTTCCTAGTTCTTTTTTTTATTTCACCATAACTTTTCGTCTTTTTGGCACTTGGGTACTTGGCACGTGAATACCATGGACGTATTAGTGTCGAAATTCAAGGGTCGAAAATGCGGGTCGTTACAGGGTCACTATCCTCTTCAGCTGGGTTTTGGATTGCTTTCTCCACAGAGTACCAACAGGTGTCTCGTCCCAGTCTTGCTCTGCACCAACCATTTCCTTCGGCTGCTCGAAAGCTACCTTTTGGTATGTGACCTTGTTATTATTAATGTGGACTTCCTGTGTATATAGGATGCTGTGATTTTTGGGTGTGTTATTAGTGGTCTGTAAGTTCTTTGATGTAGGGAACTTGTTTTTGTCCTGACCAATATTTATTGTACATATGCTACAATCAGAATTATTACTTTCTTGTACATGTGTTTCCTTCTTCCTCCATACTTGCTTAATAGGTGGAACTATGGTGGAGCATTACGCATCTGAATGGCTAAAGCAATTGCGTTACTTACAAATCAGAGGTACAAATTCATACTCGATGTCCTGCACATAAACATTGCTCTTACTGTATTGTGCTCTCACTTGTTTTTCAAAGCGTCACTAGCCTTAACATCAATTAAGACTCTAGCATACTTTAGTCTTTTAACATTTCTTGTATAATCGTCAATGGCAAACGATGTGTCTATCAACCTAGTTAGCTTAATAATTCCCATGGCGTTCCACGGGGAAAAATCTTTAACTTCTAACCCAGACCGGGTGATATTCAAGCATGTCCCTTTCCAATCTTAGATTAGGTTCCAAATTTTTAGTGAAAATTTGTTTGTTGTTCATGAACCAAGGCCCTCCATCTAAGACTTTCTTACAATCAATTTCATTACCAAATTTAATAAGGTAGAAGCCATTATCCCGAGCAAAAACATCCCATGTTCCTATTGGTTTCCATTCTCTCTTTATGCAAGCATTTAAATGCACATAATACTGCCTCCTACCAACCATATAGACATAAATAGAAGTATTCCACGTTTTTCTTGCGTCATCAAACACCATGTCGTCCAGATTAGCAAACTCTTCCTCTTCATCAATTGCCTTGTCAAATTGTTCGACCTTGCTATTAATTTGAGCTTTACCTGCAATTACTTCAGCCCAAGTGCATATGCCTTAAATTATATTATTTTTTACATCCTAATGCAACATTATATATAGTAGAAAACAAACACCAAAAGTGCACTTATTCTGAACGTGATTAGTTTCAAAGTTACGATATATAATAAATTACATAATTGCCCCTGAGGCGTACTCTCTTAACTTTCATACACAACCATCAAACATTACACAAATTTAATAATGCTTAATGTCAATCCAAAGTATCAAACAAATCAACAAGATTAAACACTGTCCTATGTGTACTGATCAAACATCATTGGCAGTTTAACATAAGTAAAATAAATGCAAATATAAATCCACCAAACGCGTATTAAGTAACATGACATCAAACTCATCAAATGTGTACCAACTGCTCTATGTCAGTAACACAAACATCAAACATCAAACACATCAAATGTGTACTAACTACTTAATATTAGTAACACAAACATCAACGTCATTAGCTGAACAAAACCATAATAAACTACATAATGTCCTTGTAGCAGCAAGGGTTAAACATCGCATAAGTCACCCTAATGTAATTCCATCTCAGCACAACATACATGTGTGATACTTCTAACAAATTAACACATATGTCACATAATCCAAAATGGTGTATTCACATATATTATTTCCACTTTATTATAAATTTTTGTTTTATTGTTTACTATAAAAATATTTCTATTATCTCAAAACAATAATATTTCTCCAATAATAATATACTTTAAAAAAAATTGTTGTCAAAATATTACTTGAAATGTGCCAAAACATCGTTGTTCAATCAAAAACAATAATTTAGTCCAACTAATTTCAAAATCAGTAATATTATTACTTTTTGTCAAAATAAAATTATTATTCAAATTTTCAAATTATCTTTCACGGCTACTTTCTTACTCTTTAACTCAGTAATAATAATAATATGCATTAAATCTCAAGAATCCCTCTGTTGTTATTCATAGAAAAAATGATAATAGTTCAACCCAAAATACATCTAAGATACACATTTTTATTATTATTCTCAAAATATCCCCCATTATTATTATTTTAGAAAATAGTAGTAATATCAAATTCCTATAAACTCCATAAAACAATGTGTATTATTTTTTACAAAAAAATACAGTCTTCCAAAAATTCATATTATTATTTGTTGAATTTTAATTTACTTTATAAATACTAATAAATTCTTTAAATTCACTTTTGAATAGATTTTTTACTATTATTTATAAAATTTTCTAGAAATTCACAAATGGTAGCCCCATTAAAATTTGCACGTTAATTACGGTACAAACTACCAGTTACAATTATCACTAAATATCACCTAGAATTCATAAATAATCTTATTTACTCCATAATTACACATTTTTATTTCTCTTTCGTTAATTAATTATGTTTTCGAATATATGAATAATTATTATAAAACATCAATCATCCAAGAATACAACAATTAATGGATAAACAATGGCAGCAGAACATATATCATATTAAAGCATCATAAGAATTAAACAATCATCAAAAGGGGAATAATATATCTCAACAAGTATGTATATGTATTTATATCGGTGAATATCTACCTATCATGTTAAAATGTAAATACTTATGACCACCGCATCCTGCCAAGATGCTTTCACAATTGGCTCTAAAAGCGAGCAAACCATATGCGAAATGTCCATAACCTCGCCAAAAACCCCCACAAAACAAATACGAAACAGAGATCCTATGCAAAAGTTATTCGAGTTAGAAGTGTAGAGGCATTTTGGTGATATAATAATTAATACAATAAAAAATCTCATGCTAATGTACCTTCTTCTCCCTCGTACCCAACCCAAATTCACAACTTCCAACGTCCCTTGTCGCCAAATTATGGCACTGGACCCATACCAAACACTACCATTGTCACCGCACTGCCTTCCCTTCTTTATCCTAACCAATTTTGGCACCACCTGATACTGGAATTTGCCACTGCTTCCCCTTCACTAAACCTAATTCAATCTCCACGGCTAATCCAAGTATCTCCGACCCGATCGAACTTTGCTTATGAAATTTCCTTTCTATCGCCGGCACATAATTACTAATGGCGTCGCCTTTCATCATCGTTGGTGAAATGCCAAAATGGATGGTCTAGATTTACGCACCAATTTTCAATCATCTTGAATTCTATCTCAATAAATGAATACTTGGCATCTCTTCAACTCTTCAAGATAATCAATTTGATATATTATTTGATGAGGCTTGGCCATTTTAAATTTTAGAATAGTTTGTAATTAAAGAAATTTTCGGCCATTAAAACGTTATCAAAAAAAATTCGAGATTAGCGAAGAGGAACTGAAGTGGTGGAGGCTATGGTTAGGGTAGACTAGTATTTGTAGCAAATTTTCGGATATTTTGGGTCTAAAGCAATTCCGGATCCAAAAGTAACTATTTAAACCAATGCATCCAAATATTAACATATTATATATCAAAATTTGTTTCTCAATCATTTCAAATGCAATGGAAATATCAAAATTTCCAAAAAGATTTGGTCAAAATTATCTTTTATCATTAGTTAAATTAAAATAGTTACCGATAATTAATTAATATTAAATGTGTCGACTTTGTGGGTCATATAATATCAAAAAAAAATTAATTTGACAACCAAAAGTCTAGGATACTTTAGCTATACTTAGGGATAACAATTAAACCAAGACCCATGAACTTGAATGGACCAAATAAGAATCCCAAAGTGTCTCGGGTCGGCTTTAGGTGATGAAAAAAACCAATCAAACCTGACCCGAAAAGCCCAAAAAAAGAAACATAAAAATATGTATATTTAAATTGTAATTACCTAATTAGACCAATACCAACCTGACCTGAGCCAAATCGAACCCTGAGTCGGATCGGTATAGGTTTCAAAATGTATATTTTATACCCAACAAAATATGACCAGCCTGGAATCAATACCCATTAGGTCGAGTCTGGATCCGACCCGATGGCACTAATTATCACCCTTAACTATACTTTGAAAAAACAATATAAAAACATAATAGACAATTCTATGCACACATTGAGTATTCTAATGAATGTTAACCTATTAATAAAATATGCAGTAATGAAAGATTGTTTGACTATAATCTCCATCAAGTAAGGTATTTTACGGTCAATTACAATAAAATTGGCGTTTTTTAATTATAATCGACAAAAAGTACAGAAAGTAGGGAATATATAGATTTTGCATCAAAAAAACATGGGTCGATATGGAAAATTGCGAATTGAAAATGATAATTGCAAATAAATAAAGAGTTTTTGCCTTAGGGAAAAGTATTTAACTGTACACCATCAATGTTAAATTGGTATATGTTAAATTGGTATAAGAGAATGACTAAAGGTAGGAAATCAATAAAATTTTAATAAACATTAAAAAAATTCGTAAAACAATAATTTTTATCAATTTTCTCATAGGTAAAAGATCAGTTGGCCAACACTCATTAGCCTGGCCCGGTCTAAATAAATCCAATACACAATCAAAAATTTGTTATGATAATCCCATCAACGCTTCTAAGCCTAACCTAATCTAAGCTGGCTAGCACTTCCAAGCCCGACCTGATACAAGCCATTCAACTCAATAACACACTAGGGATACAACCGCTCGACTCGACTCAAGATGACCCACTGCCAACTCGTTTGACTTGACATAGCTCAAAAGCGACCAGTCCTTGGCCCGATTCCATCTCAGCCCATCTATGGCCAATCTTATACCACCCATTTCATCACCACACGATTGGCTTGGCTCATCCCCTTCAGCTTCATGCTTAGAAATATTCAGCTTTGTTCTTAATAATCTTTAGTAATAAGCAATCGACATTTACTCTACACAAGAAGCTTCTCTCCCACCTTGTCCGTTATAAAAATATGCAATATGACAAAAAGTACAGCCTAGTATACCAACTACTGTGGCACATCTTCCAAAAGTGCACCCACTCCCATGTCATGCCGCCTTTCTCATTATGAAACACGCCATTGGTACAAAATAACAGTTGGCAGGCATTTCAACCACATATTCCTACAACCTTGCCAACCATCCTCCATTAGCCGAAGTGACCAGATCCACAACCAAGAAGTATCCCTCCCAATTTACAACGCAGTTTCAACTATCTAATGATCAACATCAACTGTTATAAATATTCCTGCCATACAGCTTCACCTAGCTTGATTTTTATGCTTAGAATTGATATTTACATCAAGCAAAATACAAAAGCTTTTAAGTTTAGTAGCATGTAATCTTAAGTGCTTAATTTCTTATTATTCTTTTATAACTCCTTATAATTGTAAGAGATCAATATAGTAATAAACTTCATAGTGGATGTAGGCAAGCTTAGCCGAACCACTCCATACCTTGTGTCATTTACTTTATTTGCTCATATACTCCTCATTTTTCATTTTTAAGCCTAATATTAACAAGTAACTTTTAAAATTGCAAACGTATTAGCTTAATTCCAAGGTTGGCTAAATTTTCAATCAACATTTTAGTGCTAGAAGGAAGGCCTTCCCTAAATGCTCTCACATTTTCACTTTTCTTTACTAAAAAACCTATTCTAGTTGTCACAATGAATCATAATAGTGAGAATGAAGGCAACAAACAATGATAACACTGTCGCCAACATTGTTTATCCCTTCCCTGGGCTTAGCAATGACATGTAGTAAAGTATGCTTCAAGGCTTAACCAACGTAATAATTCTATCCCACGAAGTGAATGATTTGAAGATAAGGCTAGATGCTAAAACAATCGTAAACTTCAGTTCTCCAACTCCTTCGGTAGGTAAACTAACCTCTATCCAACTTACTATCCCTAGTTGCTACAATCTTGTTAATACTGCTTAGAAGAGGGTGGCTCTTAAAACCCCGATTGAGGGTAGCTCCTATTCACAATAGGATAGCGCATGCTATGCGTTGGCCAAATCATGTTGTTGATATTGACCTAGAATAGGTAGCACACAGAGAACCAAGGAATCATTGTTCTCCTTCATTGGAATAGCCATCGCTTTTGAAAGCCTTCGGGCTATAAATGGAGCACCAGACTTGAGATCAAGCATTGTAGTGGTAGTGCACATGCCATCAATAGATAGCACAAGGCCTCCTTGGCACAATTCCAATCCCATAGGGCGGCCAGGCCCAGATCAAGAGAATGGCAAGCCAGGGATTCACATTCACCCTCTATGCATAGGAAGAGGAGATCCCCCTCTTTGGTTCACCATCATCACCATCACTCTCTGTTGGGTTATCCTCGTCGGTCAACCAATCATAAAGAAGTCCACTCATTCCATTGCTAGTTGTAGGCTAAACACTTTCGCAGTTGGCAGATGCTGGCCTCCCAAAGGAGATGAACATCTTCGCCAATAACTCAATGGAATGCAAGGCCAGAATGTCGAAGGCAAAGCATTGTATGCTGATAAGAATAGCGAGCCATTCCCGAAGGAAATTTTGAATACATACATCCACCTATGGTATGCCTTGCCGCTTATTAACAAATATGATGGAAGTGATGACCTGTCCGACCACATCACTACTTTTAACTCCATTGTCGGGACTGGCCAGCTTTTCGGCTAAGCAAAATGTTTACTCTTTCCATCCACTCTTACTAGACTGGCCTCCCACTGGTTCTTACATCTATAACTAGCAGTATTTATTCCTCTACCTAGTTTCGCACATATCTCAAGACCAGGTTCTTTGCTTCTAAGATCCATGTCAAAATGGCTACTGAGCTAGGTAACATAAGCAGGGGACAACCAAGAATCTTCAGTCTCCTTCGCCGCCTTCTCGGCCTCCTCTACCGCCTCCTTTGACTCGTCGGCCTTAACTAGGAAAACTTATTAGGGATTCCAAAAATAGTGTTCCTTAAATAGGGGTAGATCCTATGAGGAATGAAGAAATACTTCCCCATTCAGCCTGGGGAAGCTTTGCATAGAATACCCGTAAAGACAATTGGCTTGGTGTTAGCCTGAAAATCAAAGTAGGTGCCAATTTGGTATCCCGCTACCCTTTACAACCGAAGAGCGTGTTGATCAAGTGAGAAATCAACTCGGGAAGTTAAAGGTCCATGCAAGCAACGTAGGCTTCACATAAGAACTGGTAGCTATTAGTATTGAGCTGACCGAGGGCGAGCTCGAAGGCATTAAGAACAAAGCGAGGAAAGGGTGAATAGGAAAAAAAGGCTCGACTTTTAAGTAACTTAAGGACCAAGCAAGGTAACATGGGGTAGGGTGATCCAGTCGGTTAGCAACCGTGGGAATCTAACCATCTTAATATTGCATCTATGCCTGACAAGGCACTTAGCCAAGTTCACTTCTACTTCGACTATATCAGAAGCTTTCAGGATAGAAATGCCGGCCAAGGTAGATCCAGAAGTAGCCTTCTAAAATAAAAGTGAACTATTTAAACTACAACAATCCCATCTAAGTCTAGCAAAACCTTAGGCTAACCCTCCCTTAGGAGAATATTGGATGACCAACTCCGTGGCATGCCGGTGTCGAGCATCCCATGAAGGCCGGTGCTTCACTCAATCTATAGTCCTAAGTTAAATTACAGGCTAAGTGTCTTATGTCTACTCCTCCTTTTCTAAGTTAAAGCCCAAGGTTACTAGTTTGGACCTAGAACTACAGCCTAGGGTAATAACGCATTTGCTAAAATTCACAAGTCATTAGAAAGTTGGCCAATATTGATTGACCGCCAATGAGATGACAATAATGGTCGATCGAAGTCCAAAGGATGATTTGAAAACATCAATTCCATCCAAGCAACAATACAGAATCAACTCGAAACCAAAAGCTTTCAAACAGCAAAATAAAAAAACATATAGCAAAAATGTTTTTTCTGGCAAATGCAAATCGAATTCACTTATAGACGAAGAAGCATCGAAGGGAGTAAGACTTACTATTTTCAGAAAAGGAAGTGCTAAATTTTTTAGAGATTGAAAAGGTTTTTAACGGTAGAGAAGAGTCCGAGTAAAGAGAAAGGAGGAGAGGGGTATTTATATATTTACCTCATCAATCACAACTATCATATTCAAAAAGCAAAGAAATCCCAACTATCCAAGTGTAATTAACGATGATGTCACATCAGTCGCCCTTAGGACTGAATCGGTGTAGTATCGCTTTGAAAAAGAAATCATCCTAACCAATAGTGTATGGACGCGTGTCGCGTGCATTAAATGCAAAGAAAGAAGCTCGAGTGGTAGGATCTTCATGATTTAACTAACCCGCCCCTTGTAACAACCCGTCCTTTGGACACACCAATCCAAAGCCTAAAAATGGAATTTTTACTGCATCATACCAAGAAGTACAAGTTGTAAGTTTTTAAGTTTTGCATGATATGGAGAAAGACTAAAATTAGGAATTTCTACATTTTTAGATTTCATAGTGGTAGGAAATAAAATATAAATACTAAAAATAATCCAAAGTACAAAATAACTGTGGTATATACAATGTCTGGTAAAGATAAAATCTCCAAACAACATTATAAAAAGTTCGTCTAACATATATAATATGATATATAGGAGAATTGTTATAAATAGATGAGTGTCCAAGTGTTATGTTGCTAACTCTACGCACCTTCCCAACTCAACTCACCTGCCACTCTGCCTTCCTGTAATAGGTATAAAAAAGGAAGAAAAGGAGGGAATCAGATAAAGTCCGGTGAATGAATTGTATTACTAGTGTATGATGTTCATAATAATCAACTTCATCTATAATCAACACGACTTAAGGTGTTCACTTGTATTAGTGTACTATATATATGTAAAGAACTGGTAATAGACACACTAAAATGCAACACCCAGATACCAAGTGGAATCATCACCCTAAGCGTACCTAACACCGAATAAACATCCTCCATAATGAACCACTAAACGAATACATCGAGTATACATATGTGTAATACAAACCCCAAACGTACAATCTTGATGGTCCACATACCCTACTCTGTATACTCTACATATACAATGCTATGCCCGCATACCTCAAAATCTAAACCCAATCGTCAACTTCAGTTACCCTATGCACGTGCATACACGATAATGTCTAGGACTAATTGCCCTTAAGAACATTGAGTAACCTCTCGTTGGTGCCTGATACCCTATTCTTTATGCACTGCACCAGGCATATACAATAATGCCTAGTCCTAATTGCCCCAAAAGCTTCGAGTAACCTCCTGTCAATGCCCGTAACTATGCATAGCAATAGACATACACAACAATGTATAAGACTAATTGCCCTAAAATACGTCGAATAATCCCATGTTAGCGTCATATGCTCTAAAGCATACAACTACGATAAAACCACACGCCATGTCGAGTGCCACACCTTGTAACTTCATGAAGTGCGAACCAAGGACATCACTAAGTATGATACTTTTCCATCTCATTCCATGACTTTATTCCAGTTCTTTGGACTTGCCAAAGTCAAAGAACTAGGAACAAATCCCCTGATTTTCCCTATTTGGCCTGCACTAGGTCTAGGTTAGATCAGGGCATCATCCTTGCCATTGAGAAGTCCGAATTTTATTTCTAACGTCTGAACTCCTATAGAAAAATCTAGCCAAAGGTATTTAGATGTTTGGCCCTATTTCCAAATGTCTAAATTTTATTTCGGATGTCTGAAAATAAATCCTAACATCTGAATCAAGTTAGAAATGAATTGATTCCTTTCCGTTTCATGATTATTCAAATTCGAATATTTGGTACTCCATTTAAAGGTCTAGTCAAGGGTTCAGAAGACTGGTTAGGAGTTCAGATGTCACGCTTCACGTTTCCAAGCCTGTTTTCTTATTTGTTTTAGTTATCTTCTTCGCGGATTCACGCATAGAAGCAAGGGTTCAATTTTAACATTGTTTTTGGTACAACTCTATTTTTTTATACATAATTTCAATTAGTTAGTCTATAATTGTACATATCATTCCAAATTATTATCCATGCATATTTTAAATCACCAATCTATGTATATTTCAAGGTTAATGGAATTAATTAAGGTAATCATAAAGGTGGATTCTGTTACTTTTTACTTATCAAAAATCATCCCTATTATCATATAAAAATTGTGTTTATAAAATTAGAAAAGAATTAGGCTAGTCTATCCTTTTAGATATTCCAATAACTATTTTATTAAATTACCTCCTAGGGGTTTTCCATTATGTCTACCCTTATTGATTCATAATTAAAATTATTAATTTAAATAGACTCTAAATCAAGATTATCATTCCAAATTCAAAAATCATATTTGTAATCCAGGTAGAGATATAGATAGAATCAACTACTTATTAATCATCGTAACGCATCATAATCAATCCATTCACCTTAAAGAGTCACTTGGAGAAATTCCTCTTCTAATTCAAATAGACTCTGATGCTTCTCTTCTTTGCCTACTTTGCTGATTTTGCTTCTCCTTCCTTCAATTTGGACCCTACACTCTTTGATTTGTTGCTTCTCTCTCTCTTTTTTTAATCTATTTTTATTTTATTTTAGAAATTGAAGAAGAGATTTATGAAATTGGATTTTAGGTTAAGAAGTTTGAAGTAGGAAGAAGAAATAAAGAACGTACAGAATTAGCGAAACGGTGGCTAGGGTTTAGAACGAAGAGAAGAAAGGGTTAAATTTATATTTATAGTTGAAAGTTAGGGTTATCAAGCTAATTCCCAAAATCACTATTCATAGAAATGACATCGGTTCAGTTTCCACTAATTTCGACTGATTTTATTAAATTCTGCAAGTTATATATGTTTTCCGATTGTAAATGACATAGTATGGACAATGGATATAGGTCCCCAGACATAATTCCAATGTTTGCAAAAATTTACTACTTTTTCCTTTTATGTAAAATTATATTTTTATCCTTATTAATATTTTAATTTATTATTTAAAATTTCAGGGTGTTATAATCCTCTCCCAACCCCTCTAAAAAAATTTGTCCAAGAAATTTTCAAGGATAAAAAAATGTATATCGCTCGTATAACCAATATCTACAACCATCCACTCGATCATCAACTATTTGCAAGAATTGTCCTTAGTTTTAAATTTCTAATGCAGCATGTACATATTGGTATGGAAAGAATATGAGCATATAAGTACCATAAAATTAGACAGTCTCCTAAACTAGTAGACCTCAGAAAATGCAAGTGTTTATGCCATGTGTCCAAAATGCATGCAACGTCCTATATGCTTATAATTCTATATGATTGAGCAACCATTCAACACATATGAAAAAATACAAAAACTATTATGTATATAATTGATATAATAAAATAGATATAAGGTGATACAGGTCGTAGGCCAACATGAACATATCAGCCTATATGTACAATACTAATTAATACAATACATCAATTAGCAACCATCATCCAAAACATGTCCTAATGATACGTTCACATCCATGCTTAGCATCCAAACACTCGTACCTACATAATATACTAAGCTAAATACTAAATGGAAATGTACCAAAAACAAGCTTTGGCTGGGCAGCTTAGATTTTCTCCTCGGGCTCCCAAGTCTTCTCAATTGGATCGTCTCCAGATTGGGCTCTAACTAGTCTAATCACTTTATCGCAGAGTCACTTTGTCCCATGCTCAATAATTTGAGTGGGTGCACGGTGCATAAGTGACTCTCTGTACTTCAACATCTTCTAATAGACTTGGTCCGATCATAGTAGTTGAATCGTGTAGACCCTTTTATAAGTGTGACATATGAAAAACATTATGAACCCTGACAGCTTTATAGGAAGATCAACTCTATAAGCTAACTTCTCTACTCTCTCCAAGATTAGAAAAGGCCCTACAAACCTCGATGGAAGCTTTGCTGAACTACCAAATCTCATAACCTGTAAGTGGCGAGACCGTCATAGAGGCTATATCGCCCACTACAAACTCCAACTCTATGCGTCTCCTATAATTGTAAGATTTCTGCCTATCCCGTGCAATCTTCAACCTCTTACAAATCAAATCTACTTTCTCTAAAGTCTCCCTAATAATGTCTGGTCCAAGAATGATTATGTCCATAGTGTCCTGCCAATAAGATGGAGATTTACATGACCTCTCTTTCAATTTCAATGCCTTAAATAATGCCATTCCTATACTTTTTTAACAGTTGTTATCATATGCAAACTCTACTTACGGCAAGTGATTCTCCAAAGAACCTCCATAGTCCAAAATACACACCCACAACAAATCCTATTTGATTCACGCTCTCAATCTACTCATTGATCTGTGGGTAATATGCAGTACTCAAATTTAGTTAAGTGCCCAAGGACTTCTAAAGACTCCACCAAAACTCACCAGTGCAAAGTAGATCTCGATCAAATGCTAGAAGGAACCCCAGGTAGACGAAATATCTCCCTTATGTATAAAGTCCTCAAAGATGCAGCTGTCATCGTACTTTTGACTGGAATCAAATGAGCATATTGAGTCAACCGAACGAGTATGACCCAAATACACTCATTCCCCCTTCTATTCTTAATAGCATATCAAAAAAATTCACAGAGATATTCTCCCATTTCCGATGTGGAATATCTAACCACTGTAACAATCCACCGGGCTTTGTTTGCTCCGCCTTTACTCTATGACAAGTCACACAATTGGAAACATACTCCCCTACATGCCTCTTCATACTAGGCCAATAAAACACCCTCATCGTATCATAATGCATTTTATTACCACTGGGATGAATAGTTATCCTAGAACAATGGGACTCTACTAGTATTATGTCAGTCAACTCGTTAATAAAAGGAACACACAACCTATCATCTCTCCATAACCATCATTTCTAATCAATGGAATAGTAGCTTAAATAACTCAAATGCTCTTCTTTATTTAGCTTCTCAAAAATACCTAATAACTCCATGTCGTGCTTTTGATTTGAACCAATATGGTCCACAAGTGAAGGTTGAACATCTAAAGTCGCCAACCACCCTGGTGTAATGTCCAATGAAGGCCGAAAATCAAATGTAGAAATGAATTCCAAGTGCTTCCATTCCAAAAAAACATAGGGCTTAATATTTCATGCTTTCTACTCAAGGTATCAACTACAACATTACCCTTTATTGAAGTAATGATATTTCGAAATCATATGACAAAAGAACTTCATCCACTTCCACTGCCTCAAATTCAAATCTTTTTTGGGAGAACAGATACTTTTAGGGAGTTATGATTCGTGAATAACTCAAACTGCTCCCTTAAAAGTGAATGACATTGTGATTCGAGGGCGAAGACAATTGCTGCCAACTCAAGATCATAGATTGGAAGTTTCTCTCGTGCACCTTCAATTGTCGACTAGCATAATAAAAACTCTACTCTCTTACATCAAAACATTGCTTAGTCCTATACCAGATGCATTGGTATATACTGCAAATGTCCTCGAACCATGATAGCTGATCAATCTAGGCCTCTAGCATCTGTGTATGCTGCATGTACATATCATGCATGGTGTGTGTATGTGCAAGAGTCATATCGCGAAATACACCAAGTGAAACTCTGGCCTGGTCCAATCTAGCAGCATACTACATAAAGATGATATCTGACATAGTAAGAAACTGTGACGCCCCACCTCTATACCCACGCTAGCCAAGAACACTACGGAGTAATGCTGTCAACTAGCGTGGAGAATAAGGCTGTTGAGGAGCGGCCATCAATAGTTAGGCCTTACACTAGTATTGGTTATCTCGATAGGAGTGGTATGTAAATATATATATTCTTTCATTTTTCATCTCTGATTTATTTTCTCCCATCGAAATACCCCAATTCCAGTATAAAACGAACTACGATGGTTCATAATAGTTTAGAACAGTAAATATAAAATATTACACAGATAATATAATGCAGAACACCAATAAAATAGAAAGTCTCATATATACAATAACTGATGTCAGTTACAATACATTTGATACAATACATTTGACACGGTACATATGATACAACTACCACAGTCGACTCAGGAAGTTACATATACAAGTACATTAACGTATATAACATACATGAATACATATTTTCCTATACAATTATACAGACTACTATAAGTGACGACGACTACTCCAAAATATATGAAAGAACTTCATAGCTCTAGCAGCAACCCAAAGCAGAATATCTACAACCTGAAATACTCGGTCTGACCCGAGTATTAGATTCAAGAGAAAATAATACTCGGGTCAGTTTTGAAAATAATACTCGGGTCAGTCTAATTCAAACTCAGTTATTAGTGCACAGAAGCAATAATAATTAAATAATGAATAGACGACAGTAATTAAAACAAATCAGAATGCAATTTAGAATATTGAATTGAATAAACAAAAAACAGTTCAAAACATTGAAATCTCAATTAAAATATTTCTTCGAGTAGGGCTGCAGTACACGCACGCGTGCACTGCCTCGCCACTACAGCATATGTAATATGCAAAAGATCAAATAATCAAAACAAGAGAGAATATCTTAAAAGCCATACCGTGTGGCTGCAGTTCACGCCTGCGTGCACTGCCTTGCCACTACAGTGACGATGCACCCTATGAGTACCGTGTGGCTGCAGTTCACGCTTGCGTGCACTGCCTTGCCACTACAGTGATGATGTACCCAAAAGATCAACAAACCAAAATCATATGAAGAAACAAATATCGATGCCACGGCCTCAATCGTCAAAGCAAAATGACATGGAAAATGTGCATAAGTAACCGAACTACAACAAGCACATACACACATGTATATGAAGTACACAAGTGCAACAAGCAACAGTATGAAAGAAACAGCTAGTCCATTACAATTGCGTAACAGCATTTGCATACAAGCTTAAGGTTAATGAACACATGAATGCAATCCTTACGTATGCCCAATACTACGTGAAACAAATGTGCAGACTGCCTCACTAGTCGAGACAGCTACAAAGAAGTGGCTCAAGAACAACGAAATGCACAGATAGATCAGTACACATGAAAACCAGGCAACTATATGTGAAGCCTAGGGATACATGCATCAAGTTGAAGCTGCTACAAAACGAACATCACATGAAACAACCACGTACAGTATCAAGTTCAAGTGATTCGAACCAATAATGTGTTGTGGCCGAATCAAGGGAAAAATGCATGTCGACAGAGAGTGAGCAATGCATATGTACCAGTGAACAGGGTAATACCAAAGACTACAAGAACAAACGACAACGTTTGTAATAAATGGTGTGGACTCCAAGCAAGTCAGAGTTTTGGAAGCAAAGAATCAGTAAATTCACAAATTCCAGTTCAATAAAAGTTGAACAGGTCAAAAATCAAAGCCAAACTAAAATACATCTTCGTTTTCTAAACTTTAGGTAGAAAATAAGCACAACTAAGTGCTCAAGTGTATCTGCATACCAAATATGCAAACCAAAGTTACAGTGAACTACAATGGTGCAACTACAAAACAGTATTTAAACAAGTGCAACATCAAGAAAGATCAATTCAAAGCCAAAGACAGTTTTGTCAAGTAATTCAAATTCAACCAAGTCAAAAACAATTACTTTTTATTCCAAAGTAAGTTTTAAAACTGTCAGAGAAGTAAAATAAAAAATCCTCTTGAAATCACAACTCCAATCAAACTATCAATGACCAATGGACAATGACAGTGTCTATTCCATCCAAATCAGAGACATAAGGGCCAAACCCATTACACAAAAGTAGAAAGTCAAAATCGAGTATGCTATAGAATAACCATGACAACGCTATGGAGCAATAAAATACAAATACAGCTACATAGAGCAGTGCAATAACAATGATGAACCAACATCAAACAAGTCAAATGTAGCCCAAGCAGAAATAAGTACAGGTCATTGCAAAGTATACCCAAAAATCAAATTATCTTAGCCGAGAAAATCAATTTTTAAACAACTGAAGTATAATCAGAGCCCAAGTCGATACAGGGAAAAAAAATACTACTGAAGCGAACAAAAGTCAAAAATCGACCAGTTCAAAATTAGAGCCGTGAGAAGCAAATTACACGAATTTGATTAAGTCAGAGGTATTATCAACATCCAACAATAATCGAACGGCCGAGCAAGTGAAGTGACAAATTCAAAAATTAAAGATTGAATTAGATGTGAGTGGATTCTCACCTTGTCGACGAATTTTAGAAGAAGCCAAGCTTGAACTCGATCGAGAACTGGGGTAGCCACGAACACCAAAGCAATCGGGATGAAGCGGCGGCCCAGTTCACGCGAAGCCCTAAATGTCGAAGAGGAAGAAAAGGAACGGCCGCCATTATTTTCTCGTTCGCTTGTTTAGTTTTAGGGTTCACGAACGAAATGAGAAAAATAAATAAAAAAGGGGGAATGGGTTTTGGATTATCACGGCAACCAAAATAAATAAATAAATGGGCCGGAATCAACTTTAATGCCCGCATACCATTTCAACAATTCACAAAAGAATTTTAATTCAAACTAAAAAAAAACTTCAATTGGCAATGGGTTAGGAGAAGAAATCGTGCTAAGACGATAATTGTTTGGTATGGAATACCGGGTTGTTACAGACTCCCCTCCTTAAAGAAATTGCGTCCACGCAATCTCAAGGAATAAACGGACAAAAGGTAACAACCATAAGAGCATATCATCACAAGATGAAGAAATTTGAAATAGGAAGTTCACCATATAGAGCAGGAAAAAGTAAGGCTGAACGTGTTTGCTCAAAGTCAAATCTGACGAAACTTCAATTTCTTCAACAAAAATCTAATTATCAATAGATAATTCAGAAATCTCAAATCACTAATATTCGATTATCAAGAACGATAATCAAATCTCAAATCTCAAATGTTTAATTATCACAAACGATAATTAAATCTCAAATATCTAATTATGACAAGCGATAATCAGAAGCAATAAATATCTGATTATCAAAAACGATAAATCAGAAATCACAAACATCCGATTATCAAAACGATAATCAGAAATTACCACAACGGTAATCAAATTTCAAATCACAAATATTTAATTATCACAATTGATAATTAAATCACAAATATCTAATTATCACAAACGATAATTAAATCTCAAATATCTAATTATCACAAGCGATAATCAGAAGCAATAAATATCTGATTATCAAAAACGATAATCAGAAATCACAAATATTTAATTATCACAATTGATAATCAAATCTCAAATCTCAAATGTTTAATTATCACAAACGATAATTAAACCACAAATATCTAATTATCAAAAACGATAATTAGAAACAATAAATATCCGATTATCAAAAATGATAAATCAGAAATCATAAACATCCAATTATCAAAACGATAATCAGAAATTACCACAACGGTAATCAAATTTCAAATCACAAAATTTTCAATTAACGAGTCCGAAATTAACCGAAATAGCAAACGCACATGACCCATAACCACGAGTTTTACTAAATCGTTTAATTCACTTCATCGTTTCCTTGAAAGTGCAAAATTGTGTATTTTAAATAAATAACATTTTACGTTCTCAAACGGACAAGTCCGGAATTAAGCGAATCAGTAAAAGAAAAGGGGTCATAGTCCTCGATTTTTCTGAAACGTTTACATCGCTTCCTCATTCTTTTGAAAGCGTAAAGTGTAAAAAATTTGAAAACCATTTTATTTATAAAATTACAATTTGCATTCTCAAACGAACAAGTCCAGAATTAAGCGAATCAGCAAAAGAAAGGGGTCATAGTCCTCGATTTTACTGAAACGTTTAATTCGCTTCCTCATTCTTTTGAAAGCGCAAATCGTAAAAATTTTGAAAACAATTTTGATTTATATTTTAAAACAATTTTTAAAACACGTGATTAAAACAGCGACATCAGTAGCAACTTCGATAAGTGGATTTTCATTCATCAAAAGTGTCACAAGAATCTTCTCAAAGATAGAAAGGGGTATCATACCCTAAACTTGTATTCATAACAAGTCAATAACACACGAGTTCACCAATGCACAAAAATTGATAAAACTTATCAATAGAAATCACAAAAATTGGTGAAGCACAAATTCTAGAAATCTACACAAGAAATCCAGAAATCACAAGATGAGAGTATGAAAACTCAAATGGGAGTATGGAAACTCGAACCGGAGTATGAAAATTCGAACGCGAGTATGAAAACTCGAACCGGAGTATGAAAACTCGAACGCGAGTATGAAAACTCGAACCAGAGTATGAAAACTCGAACGCGAGTATGAAAACTCGAACGGAGTATGAAAACTCGAACGGAGTATGAAAACTCGAACCGGAGTATGAAAACTCGAACGGAGTATGAAAACTCGAACGGAGTATGAAAACTCGAACGGAGTATGAAAACTCGAACTGGAGTATGAAAACTCGAACTGGAGTATGAAAACTCGATGAAAACTCGAACGGAGTATGAAAACTCGAATGGGAGTATGGAAACTCACCTACACGTGAGCATGAAAAATCACCAACACGTGCAACACAAAGCGAGAACGGGAGCATGGAAACTCACCTACACGTGAGCATGAAAATCACCAACACGTGCAACGCAAAGCGAGAACGGGAGCACGGAATCTCACCTACACGTGAGCATGAAAATCACCAACACGTGCAACGCATAACGAGACGCTATCTCATGGTTACAAGCCATTAATTTTGACACACGAATGGCCCGAAGACCGTGGGGCGCTACCCCACATGTGTGAGTTGGAATCACACAGATTGAGGTCTAGACTAACCAAAATTCAAAAAGGTATGTGTGAGTGGAATCACACAAGTGGTGTCTAGTCTAACCCCACAAACCAAAGGAAAGTATGAAATAGAATAAAAGATATGGCATAACATAAAATATCCATAATAACGTACTACTATAAGTATGTAAATAATGATCAACATGAGATCAACCGATGAGAGATAATCAATATCACAAGAATCTTCTCAAAGATCCAAAGAGGTATCATACCTCAGATTTTTACTCGTGACAAATCAATAACATATGAATTCACCAGTGCACAAAAATAGGTGAAGCATAAAATTTCCAGAAATCAACATAAGGAATCTAGAAATCACAGAAAAAGGGAAAGAGGCCTATCACATGACGGTCCGAAGACCAAGGGGAGCTACCCCACATGTGTGAATGGAATTACACAGATTGAGGTCAAGACTAACCAAAAAGCAGAAAGATATGTGTGAATGGAATCACACAAGTGGTGTCTAGTCTGACCATCAGAATGATCATCATGATCAATGAGGAGTGTCAATTACACTAAGCATGTGTGAATGGAATCACACAGAATGAGGTCAAGACTAACCAAAAAGCAGAAAGGTATGTGTGAATGGAATCACACAAGTGGTGTCTAGTCTAACCTCGCAAATAAAAAGACATAGCACAATTGCTAGTCTAGTGCATAAAGCGATCGTCAAGATCAACGAGAAGTGTCAATTACACTAAGCTAGTAAATATAAAAGTTTAGCTTCATGTCCCATAACCACTTGCTTAACTTAAATATTTACGAACAAACTGTAAATCTTCACTAATAAAATTTGTCACAAGAGATTCAATCGAATAAGTCCAAGAATTAACCGGCGAAGTAAACGCAAGCGTTATATACCACTCGTTTTACTAAGTCGTTTAATTAGATTTCTCATACGAGTGAGGTAAAGGTTAGTATATACTAATAGATTGGAAAACGGTTTAGAAAAAGAGTTTTGTAGTAAAATAGTTTTGAAATCGTTTGGAGAAAAGGGTTTTGATATTTACTACTAGTATAGAAAACCTTTATATTTTTAAAGTGACAAATCACAAAAATGATTATAGGAACAACCAATCACAAGAATTCACATACAAAGATGTGAATAGAATCCAAAGAAATCGATACTGTATCCATCCAAAAGTATGTTCACGAAAATCCCGAAGAAAAAGTTATCAAAGTTGCTATAAATGATAGCAACAAATCGGGGAATTAACAAGAATCGATTAAATTTGGAAACCAAATCAATTCACTAAAATTCACATTCGAAGACGTGAATAAAATCCAAAGAATTCGATTCTAAATCCATCAAAGTAGGAATATCCAAAAATTCCAGAAATAGAAGTTATCAAAGTCAACAAAGGAGATAACAACTAATCGGAAAAGAAGAATCGATTAACAAATGGGATAACGAAGCAAAACGAGCATGAATGCATAAATGACTTCAACAAAAATAAAAATCAAGTCAATGGCGAAGTCAGCAATTATTGGCCATAATAGAGTACAAAACGAATTTAATATCATCATCAAAAAATTCAACGGCAAACAAAGTCAGAGTCTTGGAAATCAAAAAATTAGCAATTACTCAAAAACATAGCGGCCGAAGTCGAATGGAAATCAAGCCGAGGAAAACATAAAATATCAAGTTCAGAATCGCTGAGATTCGAACAAAATCAATCATCGGCTAAATCAAATCAAAGCCGAAAACACAAGAATTCAAAAATCAAATGCATATGAATAAGCGTTAGGAATTCATACCTAACAATCAAAGACAATCATATGCAAATATGAGAAATAAAACGTCGACAAATAGTTGTAACACATGTACTATCTAAGTTATGTTTTATATTTGTTCTAAACCCCAGGCTTTGATACCAAGCTGTGACGCCCCACCTCTATACCCACGCTAGCCAAGAACACTACGGAGTAATGCTGTCAACTAGCGCGGAGAATAAGGCTGTTGAGGAGCGGCCATCAATAGTTAGGCCTTACACTAGTATTGGTTATCTCGATAGGAGTGGTATGTAAATATATATATTCTTTCATTTTTCATCTCTGATTTATTTTCTCCCATCGAAATACCCCAATTCCAGTATAAAACGAACTACGATGGTTCATAATAGTTTAGAACAGTAAATATAAAATATTACACAGATAATATAATACGGAACACCAATAAAATAGAAAGTCTCATATATACAATAACTGATGTCAGTTACAATACATTTGATACAATACATTTGACACGGTACATATGATACAACTACCACAGTCGACTCAGGAAGTTACATATACAAGTACATTAACGTATATAACATACATGAATACATATTTTCCTATACAATTATACAGACTACTATAAATGACGACGACTACTCCAAAATATATGAAAGAACTTCATAGCTCTAGCAGCAACCCAAAGCAGAATATCTACAACCTGAAATACTCGGTCTGACCCGAGTATTAGATTCAAGAGAAAATAATACTCGGGTCAGTCTAATTCAAACTCAGTTATTAGTGCACAGAAGCAATAATAATTAAATAATGAATAGACGACAGTAATTAAAGCAAATCAGAATGCAATTTAGAATATTGAATTGAATAAACAAAAAACAGTTCAAAACATTGAAATCTCAATTAAAATATTTCTTCGAGTAGGGCTGCAGTACACGCACGCGTGCACTGCCTCGCCACTACAGCATATGTAATATGCAAAAGATCAAATAATCAAAACAAGAGAGAATATCTTAAAAGCCATACCGTGTGGCTGCAGTTCACGCCTGCGTGCACTGCCTTGCCACTACAGTGACGATGTACCCTATGAGTACCGTGTGGCTGCAGTTCACGCTTGCGTGCACTGCCTTGCCACTACAGTGATGATGTACCCAAAAGATCAACAAACCAAAATCATATGAAGAAACAAATATCGATGCCACGGCCTCAATCGTCAAAGCAAAATGACATGGAAAGTGTGCACAAGTAACCGAACTACAACAAGCACATACACACATGTATATGAAGTACACAAGTGCAACAAGCAACAGTATGACAAGAAACAGCTAGTCCATTACAATTGCACAACAGCATTTGCATACAAGCTTAAGGTTAATGAACACATGAATGCAATCCTTACGTATGCCCAATACTACGTGAAACAAATGTGCAGACTGCCTCACTGGTCGAGACAGCTACAAAGAAGTGGCTCAAGAACAACGAAATGCACAGATAGATCAGTACACATGAAAACCAGGCAACTATATGTGAAGCCCAGGGATACATGCATCAAGTTGAAGCTGCTACAAAACGAACATCACATGAAACAACCACGTACAGTATCAAGTTCAAGTGATTCGAACCAATAATGTGCTGTGGCCGAATCAAGGGAAAAATGCATGTCGACAGAGAGTGAGCAATGCATATGTACCAGTGAATAGGGTAATACCAAAGACTACAAGAACAAACGACAACGTTTGTAATAAATGGTGTGGACTCCAAGCAAGTCAGAGTTTTGGAAGCAAAGAATCAGTAAATTCACAAATTCCAGTTCAATAAAAGTTGAACAGGTCAAAAATCAAAGCCAAACTAAAATACATCTTCGTTTTCTAAACTTTAGGTAGAAAATATGCACAACTAAGTGCTCAAGTGTATTTGCATATCAAATATGCAAACCAAAGTTACAGTGAACTACAATGGTGCAACTACAAAACAGTATTTAAACAAGTGCAACATCAAGAAAGATCAATTCAAAGCCAAAGACAGTTTTGTCAAGTAATTCAAATTCAACCAAGTCAAAAACAATTACTTTTTATTCCAAAGTAAGTTTTAAAACTGTCAGAGAAGTAAAATAAAAAATCCTCTTGAAATCACAACTCCAATCAAACTATCAATGACCAATGGACAATGACAGTGTCTATTCCATCCAAATCAGAGACATAAGGGCCAAACCCATTACACAAAAGTAGAAAGTCAAAATCGAGTATGCTATAGAATAACCATGACAACGCTATGGAGCAATAAAATACAAATACAGCTACATAGAGCAGTGCAATAACAATGATGAACCAACATCAAACAAGTCAAATGTAGCCCAAGCAGAAATAAGTACAGGTCATTGCAAAGTATACCCAAAAATCAAATTATCTTAGCCGAGAAAATCAATTTTTAAACAACTGAAGTATAATCGGAGCCCAAGCCGATACAGGGAAAAAAAATACTACTGAAGCGAACAAAAGTCAAAAATCGACCAGTTCAAAATTAGAGCCGTGAGAAGCAAATTACACGAATTTGATTAAGTCAGAGGTATTATCAACATCCAACAATAATCGAACGGCCGAGCAAGTGAAGTGACAAATTCAAAAATTAAAGATTGAATTAGATGTGAGTGGATTCTCACCTTGTCGACGAATTTTAGAAGAAGCCAAGCTTGAACTCGATCGAGAACTGGGGTAGCCACGAACACCAAAGCAATCGGGATGAAGCGACGGCCCAGTTCACGCGAAGCCCTAAATGTCGAAGAGGAAGAAATGGAACGGCCGCCATTATTTTCTCGTTCGCTTGTTTAGTTTTAGGGTTCACGAACGAAATGAGAAAAATAAATAAAAAAGGGGGAATGGGTTTTGGATTATCACGGCAACCAAAAAAAATAAATAAATGGGCCGGAATCAACTTTAATGCCCGCATACCATTTCAACAATTCACAAAAGAATTTTAATTCAAACTAAAAAAAAAACTTCAATTGGCAATGGGTTAGGAGAAGAAATCGTGCTAAGACGATAATTGTTTGGTATGGAATACCGGGTTGTTACAGAAACCAAGCAGAAAATAAAGGAAAAATGACAATAAACAATAAACGTACCTCATACAGAGGATATAACCCGATTGAAGGCACACCTGGATAGTCGGGGTGATCTAGAAAGACTAAAGGCTGCTCAATCAAAGTACCTGTCACGTCATATGCTCTAAAAGTAGCATCAGGCTCCAACTGCATGGGAGTCTGGGAGATCTGTGACAGAATCGGGTCAAATGAAACCTGCAGTACCTGAACTCTACCGGCTGCCAGATGAGGTCCTATATGATCAGAGTTGACCCCCACGAACATAATCTGGTACGATGAATCTATGGGGTGCTACTCTAGCCCAATAAGCATCGTAATCCCCATCGATGAAGAAAGTATTACTATTCACCCATCCAGCCTGTCGTAGAGCATCTAAGTACTGATCGTCGATCACCCTATGTCTACCAACCATGTCCTCACAAGATAAATGATCATATGGTATACGACGATCACCCGTAATCTGATAAGCACATCTCTCTCCTAAATACCACATAGGCATAAATGCAGGTGTATGCAAAGCAACCCTACGTGTAGATAGTGAACACGCAACCATCAAGGGATGGTCATCCACCAGAAGACCTGCATCTGCTAGATGAGTCCAATGTGAGGCCCAAGGAGTCCGAATGATGTTACCTCGACTACGCATATTAAGCTGTGACCTAGCCTCCATCAAGTCATGCCGTACACCTAAGGGGACATGATGTACGTACTGCATAGTCTCCCATCGTCTCATCCTAGGGAAGTAATGCTCAGAAGCCTTACTAGCCGTGTCCTGCATGCGGGGATGCATGTTTGCCGTGTACTCGTAGTACCATAACGACAGCATATACCAAAAAGCATACATCTGCCTGGCATCGCCAAGCGCAAATGAATCTAGAGCGGTATATAGGGTGCCTAGTATCGCTGTGCCCCAGTCAATAATATGTAGCTGGTCTAATCTGGTAAGAGACGCTAAATAGCCTAGTCTAACCGTACCTTTTTGGTTCGAAAAAAAGGTCGAACCAAACAGGTACAACAAAAATGCTCTAGTAACTGCATCCATCATATCGGCTCTAGCTATATAACTGGTGATGTACTGCTGCAAGTAAGTCAACTTAACAGAACCACTAGCTACGCAGGTAAATCTATCAGTGGTAAAAAAACTGTAAACAAATTGGGCGACTCGTATAAATCATCAAATGGAAAAGGTCGAAGACCATGTCATCCAATCTCAATTCCAATAAACATGTAGAAATCAACTGGGGTGATACCAAGCTCAAAATCTGAAAAATGAAACGTATGCGTGGTGGGCCACCACCTCTCAGCTAATGCCTGAATAAGAGGTCGATCAAAGGACTGAACAGGTCTAATCGACAAAAATAGACCAAAAGGACTAGCCTGTAGCCTCTCAATAATAGGACCGGGAAGATGGTCATAAAAATGGGTAATACACTTAGCCCAACTATCCCGACAGTGAATGTAATGGTCTTATAGATAATTTATGAATTAACAATTTTTGATACAGTAAGAATTATTTAATATGAGTATGTAATGTACATACTAAAATAACAAGTTATATTAATTTGCAATTTATACCTGTATGGTCGTCAAAGCGGTTTCAACTCTATACCGATAACCATCTGGCAGCTCATGTAGAACACGTAGATCGTCAGGTGAAATTCCAGGTGGTGGCGGAACGTGTAATGGTTCAGCTTGCTCCGCTGGATGTCTGTGAACGTCGGACGATTTTGGTTCGACGCGGCGACATTTCGTTTAAATTTTCTAATTTAAAAAAAAATTAAACCGAAAAAAATAAGAGAAGAATGAGGGGGAGAAGAGGCGGTGCCCATTTATTTACGGGCTCCGTAAGTATTGTATGCCTTTTATTTACTTCGATACAACCACAAAATTTATCCATGCTGCAGCAGTGGACTCGTTTTCTTCCTTCATCTTCTCAGTTCCTTGTTTACTCCCCCAACCAGTCCTTCGTTGTCGCCTAATGCTTCCCGAGTCCCAATCCCAATCCCAATCCAAGTAGACTTTCTAGAAATGCCCTCATCTTCTCTCTTAGGGTTTTCTAAATTCCCCAACACATTCCAAAACCCTAAAAGATCCCGACGTCCTTCTCGTCGTCCGTTCACCGTCTTCAGCAAAGCAAACGACGATGATTTCATAACCAAAATTCTAAAAGAAAACCCCACCCAAGTTGAGCCCAAATACTTAATAGGTGATAAATTCGTCACTCTAAGGCAAAAGCACCCGGAAATCTTTAACAGAGATTCAAAATTTAACATCAGAAAGTTTTTGAACAGGCTTTTTCTAGATAGGGATGCTGAGAAACCAAATGATGCAACGAATGCAGTTTATTTAAAAGACATCCTGAGAGAATTCAAGGGGAAATTGTATGTGCCGGAGGATATATTTCGAACAAACACATTGGAAGAGGAAAAATTTGAAAAGGATTTGGAAGAACTGCCTGTTATGACATTTGAAGATTTGGAGAAACATCTGAGAGCTGATAAAATTAAATTACTGATTTCGAGTTCGGCAGATGCATCTGCAAGTAAAAAAGCCGGATTTAGAGATTTTATTGTGGAGTTGAAAGATATAGTTGCGGATAGGAGTTTAGGGAAAAACAAATGGTGAGAACTATAATTTGGATTCTTCGTGGCATGTTTCTGAGAATACTGATTGATTGATTGTGTGGTTATTGCAGGGCGATTAGGCTGACTGCCAGTCAAGAGAGGGAGATTATGGAGGAGTATAAAGGACCGAAGTATGAGATTGAGAAGCAAACAATGGTTAGCTGTATTTTCTTCTTCGATCAGTATGTCAAATTTAAGTTTTTGACTTTTCTTCAGTTTCATGCAATTTGGTACTCCAGGTTGTTTTCGCCGCGGCAAAGTTTATTTACTTGCCAGGAAATTTAGTATGTAGTTCTCTGTGTACACAGATTTAGGCTTGCAATTTTTTCTCTAGGTAGCTTTACTGTCTATCTTCAATAAGGCGCCACAGTGTATATACTTTATGTGCATCAAGATGGCAAGGTTTTTATAAACGATGATCCTCTTTCTTTCTAGGGGAATGATTGTAACTTGACATATAACCTTAAAAATTTAAATAATTTATTAGGTGGAAGCTGGCTTGTATTGAATTGGTCCTGCGAAGATTAATAGTAAGTATAAATTTACTCTTTGCAACATATGCATGATGACAACTTATAATCAGAAATAAGATTTCGTCGATTTTCTATCTACAAATATAAAATTGTTAGTTCACGCTAACTTCAAATAAAAACAACCACAGTGACGATGAAGTCTAAAACCCAGATTTGTTATTTTCTTTGGTAAACCCGTAGTATGTTATGAAAAAGAAGAGTATTTTAAGATGCACACAGCATGCTAGTTATTTCTTACACTTCATGCGAAGTAGATTTACATGTTCAACAAAGTGGACATGTTTTAAATTTGAAAGCGGCACATTTAAAAGCATGGCTTGAAACCAATATCTGCGTTGGACAAATGTTGCTCAAAACAAACATGTTAATGCAATTGCACATGTTAATTAGCTCTCAGTCTTTACTCTTAACATGGTTAATACAAATTTCATCACACTGTAGACCCATCAAATGGGTTTGGTTGAGTTATAAATGGATTGGTTAGAATTTAACCCAACCCATTTATGATAGTAATAGACCCAACCCGTTTGACCCGTTTATTAAATAGGTCAACCTGATCCGAACCACAAATCATTTATTTATGGGTCAACCCAACCAACCCGCTTGCCCAGTTTTTCCTCCAAAAACCGAGAAAGTTCACCATAATGTATCAAAAGGCTGCAATTTAGCATTGCAATATAGCACAAAAGCGAGTCATATGCATCAAATAAAAATTGCAGCTCGAACATCGTAAAACAACATCAGCAAATTAAAAAAACTGCAAGATCGTTCACGAAAAATGCTCCAAATCTGCACTATAATATTGCTGCAAACCACAAAGGTACATGCTATCGCCATATTACAAAAGACAGCAACTATAATTAAAAATTGCAGCTCAAATGCCATAACGACAGCACGATAACATTAAAACTGCAGCTTCAAAAATATATAAATAAATAAAAAAGGAAAAATAAAATAAAACCCTATAACAATATCATAGCATAACAGCATAAAATTAATACACGGTATAAATTAAATATAAAGCAGATTGATGTGCAACCATGTTCAACTTTATATCACTATTGCGTCATGTTCAAGTCCAGCATCAGGTTCCAATGCTTGTATGCACAAGCTCTACTTCATTTGGAGTAACGAATCTAGTTCAATGTGACAATAAAGAGAATACAACTAACATGTTCAGTTATACACTTGAAGGTTGATGCAATATATTGCTACAATACAGATATGGTAGAACTCTTTGTTTATCTCTCAGAGAAAATCTCTTAAAGAATAATACTCTTTTCAACCCCTTTTTTTAATAAGAGAGAAGTTCAACAAATTCAATGACGACTTAGTCAACTAATATTTTGGACCTTGGGTGCAACAACAACATTTTGCATCTTAAAACCAATGATGCATGCTGTTATATATATATTTACTGTATGTTAGAACAAGCAATGAAAGTTTTATACAATACCTGAACTGGCATATATGTAAGCTGCCTTTTTCAACAACTGAACTAGATTCTACAAAAGAATACATATTGAGATTCATTTAAGTGAATAAAGAAAAGAAATCAAGTATATAATTGCTTCCTGTGTACTTGAGAACAACTCATATAGCAAGCACACTTTAAGTAAATGACCAAAAGGAGGAGAAAACAAACTAAGAAGATAAACAAACTAAGCTTACCCATATTCTCCTTTGTTGTATTCTATCAATTTATGATACTTATTTATGCTTTAACTTGTGACAATAATAATGAACATTCATAATTTTGCTAGGTTGAATCTCAATTTAAAACATCAAAATACTTCTACAAACAATGCTTAGGCCGATGTATGGTATTATTGATTACTTAATACAAACAAAATACAACGAACTGCATATAAACAAATGCAATCGGATCCAGAATATCTAAAAATCACAACACAAACAATAATCATAAGTTTCATCAAGAACAAAAATACAAATAATACTCTCTTCGCTACTCGATTGAAAAAAAGCAACCAAACCCAAGCTCTAATTACAGAACACAAACAATCATACGTTTCATTCCTTTTTACTCTTTTAGATACTAGAATTCAAAACTCAATGCCAGGTCACTGAATGGAAATTTGCCACTTTGAAACTAGGGTTTGAAGGTTAAACTGATGAATTTATGATGTAACTATGGTTGATTCTTTCATTTCGATTCAGATTTACAAGATTAGGAAGTCACTATCAAAAGAATGTAAGAAACTCATGAAAATTTGGGCGAGAAAACATTTGGAATTGGCTTTGTATGGGAAAGAGGAAAATAACGATAGTTTTAGGGTTAGGGGGGTTAGCAGTGGAAGAACCTTTTACTATTAGGTTTGATGGGACGGAGCCAAAAGAAATGAGATGAATAATAGGGTAAGTGGGTCGGGTTTTGGTAAATGGGCCGTGTCTTAATGGACGGGTCACACAAACACACACACACATACTCATTTTTGGGTAATTACATACTATCGGTGCTACTATAAAACTTCTTGTGCTTATAAATTTTCAATGCAGTGGCTCAGGATCTTTAGATTTGATCTGAAGTTCTCAACTAAAGCATTATAAAACTTCCTTGGCTTTATCTTATTCCTTTGCTCCATTCATATTCCTTTGCTCTTCTGTTTTTGTGATTAAAATATTTTCTGAATTAATACGTCTTCAACAATTAACATCCTGTTTTGCTTGGTGCAGTCCTTTGTGGGGAAACTACCCGAGTACCCCAATCCTGTGGCTTCTTCTATATCAAGTAGAGTGATGGTTGAGCTCGGGATGGTGACAGCTTTAGTAGCTGCAGCAGCAGCAGTTATTGCTGGCTTTGTAGGGTCTGCAGTATTTGCTGTCACTAGTTTTGTGTATGCTGCTACAATATATGTTATCTGGCCTATAGTCAAACCATTTCTTAACCTTGGCCTTAGTATTGGTTCAAACATAGTAGAAAGGATATGGGATAATGCTATTGACATCTTTAGCGAAGGTGGAATTATGTCTAAGATAAATGAAGTTTACACTTTTGGTGGTGTCTCTGCTAGTATTGAAATGCTGAAACCAATTTTGTTGGTTTTTGTTACTATGGTTCTTCTTGTCCGTTTTACTTTATCAAGAAGGCCAAAGAATTTTAGGAAATGGGTGAGTTTGTTTTCTTTCTCCTTCCATACATATGTTCCATTGATGTTACTAGAAGCTATTGCTGTAAAAAGTTTCACGACAGTGTTTAATTCCTTTGCTGCTTTTGATTTGTCAGGATATATGGCAAGGTATAGAATTTGGCCAATCTAAACCCCAGGCTAGAGTTGATGTAAGCCTGAAATTTTGAATCACATTATCTGGTTACATGATACTTACTGTGCTTGCTGTTTTATCTTTTGTAATCTTTTCCCATTTCTGATTGTACTAATTTGTCAGGGATCCACAGGAGTTAAATTCAGCGATGTGGCAGGGATTGATGAAGCAGTAGAAGAACTACAAGAGGTCAGTTTATTATACAATATAACATCAATATAGTTGCCAAATTCAAGCTACACATAATATTGTTAGTTATTCATAAGTAAATACGTCAAATGCTTAATAAGATTTTGCCATTCATGAGATCCATCCATTTTAGTATCACCTTTATTACGTTATATTAAAGACCACTTTCTTTGATGCACAATAGCCAGCACCTTGAATCATGTCATTTTAAATATTAAAACTAACTAGTATTTGACACTTGCATTTACATGAAAAATCATAATTTTCTCTTTCTACTTGCATATGCAAAAAAGTTTGTCATTAGAAAATCATGATGCCTATGTTCTGACATTGTAAACAGATCTCAGAAACATCATTACTATGTGGAGATATTGCATTTTGAATAATTTTTCTTGTTGAAACAAATGTCATAATCTTAGTGTTCTCACATTACATATATATATATATGTGTGTGTGTGTGTGTTGTGTGTGTGTGTGTGTTTATATGTGTGTGTGTGAAGATAATCAAAATGGCTGAAAATGAAAATACACAGTCTCTGCCAATTTATTATTTGATCGTGCAATTTATTTAAGAAAGGCAGTTTTTGAAGTTTTGATAAAATTGGATTCACAAACTGATTGCCCCTCATCTTTGCACTAGTTGGTATCGCAGACTGTTTAACTTTCATCTTTGCATTATTAGATTAGAGCATGTCTTCGAGAGTAGAAGAAAGATGGCAGTTTTTGAAAATTTAACCCTGACATGTCTTAGCTACTTCAATTATAAAAACGGAGATGATGGAGCAAATTTATATTATATGCTTCAGCATTATTTTCAGTAGCCTTAATCAACCATAGATAACATAAAACTAAATCGATTTGTTTCTCTTTCTTCACAGAGGTGAATACTAGAAAATTTTCGCTTTTGTATGTTTAGTGTTAGATGTTATTCTGTCCTCCTATCATCGTGATGGCAATCTGATTTTGTATTACATTATTTAGTTAGTGAAATATTTGAAGAATCCAAATTTATTTGATAAACTGGCAATCAAACCACCACATGGTGTTCTTATGGAGGGTCCACCTGGATGCGGAAAGGTCAGTCAACCATGAATCATAAGTTTGCTATACACAAACAATTATTTTTGCGTTCATTCACGTATGAAACTTCTAAAATCATCTCTCAAATTGTTTATAGACACTAATTGCAAAAGCAATTGCTGGTGAGGCTGGTGTGCCCTTTTATCAAATGGCAGGTTCTGAATTTGTTGAAGTTTTGGTTGGTGTTGGTTCTGCTCGTATTCGTGACCTTTTTAAAAGGGCAAAGGTAAAAAACAAAAAAACTATTGACACTTCTCAGTGGGAAGAAAGTTAGAAAATCAGACTATTTTGTTGTTATATTCGTGAAAATCCATATCATTTGTTTTTCTTTCTAAATTCAATATTTCAGTATAAACTGAGATGCATGTTTAGTATGTCAAAAAAAGCATATTATCAGTTTCTCTTTAGTTGATATATTTACCTTTCTTGGGAGTGGCCGTCGAGTCAGTTTGGAGTTTAAACCGTTTCCGGCCTGCTTTGATCAGTTTTTCAAATACGGAACCACAATTGTGTCAGGTAATTTTTTTTGCTTTGCGAACCTGTGATAATTATATTCCTTCGAGATTTGAACCCAGAATGATATGGCTATACAATCATAAACAGTACTATTATTGCCCACGGTTGCTGACCCTACCAATTTTCTGTTTCTGGTATGCGGTTTTGAGCTCAGTTCGTTTCAATTTTGATTGCAAACCAAATCAACTATTTTAAATTCTAAATATGCAAGAACGCCCATCTATTTATTAGTATGTAACAGTTCTAAAATGCATTTGTTACATCAATCTCTGGTTATAAGCTCAAGCAAGCAATAAATAACTTGCAATTTTAAACGTTAAAACATCTTTTGTTTAAAACATTACAAAATCAAACAACTAAACCAAGTTTAACAAAATTACATTGCATGTTTGAGAGAAACCGTGGTGAGAAAAGAGATGGTAATGAAATAAGCTTGATAATGGTACAAACTCACGTTATGTAATTTTGTTATAAAAGCAGAAAAAATAAATACATGAACGGTTATGGTAATGGTTTTAATTTAGCGTGGTCCATCAATTATCTCAAACCGCTTCTGCACTAGATTTAAATGATTTGGTTGGTTTTATAGCCTGCTCTGAAGTAAAATATTTCAATTTTCAGAATCAAATTTTGGATTGGTTTGGATGATTTTCGTTTTACAGTGTTGTTTTTTCCGCCCTTAATTAGGTATACAATTATCTATATTGTGTCCTACTGTTCAGTGTGCATGATTGTAGGGTTTATTGTCTTATCATTAATTCGTTCAGCTTGTACAACCAATGAAGTTAGCGGTACTCATTATCTTTATGATCATCTACACATTTTTGAAGTTGTAGTGCATTACATAATAAAACATCATTACAGTGCACTGTTTACTTCAGTGAAAACATCAATTTAACCCTTAATATCTTGTGAAGTTTCACTCTTTGCTTATTATTGTATGCATGTAAATACCTTTACTTTGGCAAGACTAAGGCCTTGTTTGGGGTTGAGATTGTAACATTTAGTGAATATTTCAAATGCAGGTAAACAAACCATCTGTTGTTTTTATCGATGAAATCGATGCATTAGCAACAAGGTGCGTAAAATTCTGCATGGGAAATTGATTTATGATATTTAGGCTTGCTTTTGAGTGCATATTGTATGTTTGTACAAGTGTTCTATTACATAGTAAATCATTCCTTTGTGATATTTAATGAAGTTATAAAACCATGGTTTTAAATTTTGGATTTCGGTCACATTTTGTCTCAAATTTTTTTTAGTGACCTGATCTAGTATCTGAGCAGATCTCGGATGAGACGAGTGTATCTTGAGCGTCCATCTTGGATATAAAGTTCACTTCGGGAACATCCCGCGATATATGTATCTCTAAAACTGATTTGCAGTCACAATAATATCTGTAAATAGTACCTTAAGGATAATAATTTTCACTTGATTTGCTTTCACATTATTTCTCTGCAAATCGTCCAATTCCTCTTCTAATTGATTTAAATCATGTCATGTTCCAAAATCAAAGTAAACACATAAATTTGAGAAATACCATAACTTGAATCTCTCTTACCAAATTCAATCAAATAACATGTATACAGTGAAGTTTCTCCAATTCTCTAATAAATCAAATCAACATGAAATCTCAATCAAATCTTTTCCTAATCGAATCTAGTCATCTCCTTGTTTCAAAATCAATCAAACATTAACAATATTTATCATATTGACATATGATATTAAAATAAGATTCAATCATGGATGAGAGGGATTGAGTGAAAGATTTACTCACTGCTTTCTCTAAATTGATATTAGATTTGAATGTTTTTTCTTCTCTTTTTCTTTTAAATAAAATTTCACCTTATTTTAAAGTTTCTTGTCAAATGACAAATACAATAAAAATGGAGGGAATGATGTATTTACGGATAGCCAAAAAAAGTTGAATTTTCGAATACCATGGAGATCAAAATCAATTCCCCTCAAAATATTTCCAGTGACTAGTGGTAGTGTAAAATCCTGTAATTATTACTTTGTGTGTAACCGGTTATATCTCGAGTTATGTACATTCTAAAGTGATTTGTCTTGCACCATTGTTTTTATTAATGTCAAAAATCCTCATTTCAACTCGTCACTTGCATATATAAATATTTGTTATGCTGTTCGAACAATTTTATTCTTTATCAAATTTGGCTTGCCACAAAAAAAAAATTCTTTATATCGGCCTAGATAACGAGATCTCGACCGATATATGAAAAACGAGATTTCGAGGCCAATATATGGAAAACGAAATTTCTGTCGAAATTTTATGTTTAGTTTTGGTAGAACTTTTCCCCAATATCTCCGCCGAGATATCGACCGAGATTTGAAACAGTGATAAAGACTGAGGATATTATTTTTTCTGATGTCTGACGCCTTTCAATTCAATCAATAGTATGCTAATACATATAATAGAGTTTAATATAAATTCAATAGTATTAGTGCTCAGAAACAACCAACAATTTTTGACCTCCCCATGCTGCAATTATCTAATTTTTTTGATTGTCCACTCGAGTACATTGAACAGTACAAACTTCACTGTTAATTGGTTATTTGACCAGGCGCCAAGGAATTTTTAGTGAATCTACCGACCATTTATATAATGCCGCAACACAGGAAAGAGAGACTACTCTCAATCAACTTCTGATCGAACTAGATGGTTTTGATACTGGAAAGGGTGTGATATTTTTAGGTGCTACGAATCGTATGGACTTGTTAGATCCTGCACTTCTTCGACCAGGTCGCTTTGATCGTAAGGTAAGCTTAATGTCTATGTCCTAAACTTTTTTCCATTATCTACCAAGTTTCTCCTTTTGGGTTCACTAGACATATCTAAACATCAAAATAATAATATTAACAACAACAATGATAAAATAAAAATAGAATACAAACTTGATATGAATAGTGGAATTATTCTGGTATATGTTGTTTACGATGACTGAATCTGAGGTCCGAGGACACTCCTAGTAGCATATATATACATATAATATATATATACATATAATATATATTATATGGTGAAAGCAGTCGGAACCATATTGGTATATTATTTATCTGAAATTTCAAGAGCTGAGAAGGTACTCATATGAAAGGGGAAGGGATCTTTTTTTTTTTTGGGGGGGGGGGGGTGGGTTTAATTATTATCATAAATGAATCTTGATTCTTGATTACCATTTATTTTTTCATGTACATCCAGATTCGAATCCGGCCTCCAAATGCTAAAGGAAGGTTAGACATCTTAAAGGTTCATGCTCGCAAAGTCAAAATGTCGCCCACAGTCGACTTGTCAACATATGCTCAAAACTTACCTGGTATACTGGATTGTCTTGCTTTACTAATTACTACGCATCAACCTTGCATAATATCTTAGTTTTGGAAGTTATTAATTTGTACTAGTTAACAAGTCAATGTCTATTTAGCATGCATCAGTCTGCTAGAGAAAGTTGCCAGTTACAGTCATCATAATTGCACCAGGCGTCTTTTACCTTTTTTGTTTTTTTGTTTTTGTTTTGAAAACTTACTTTCCACCCTTCCAATGACCATCTTTATTTCTTTGCAAGATGAGTTATAAACTGGCCAGGCTCTAGTGATTTGAATAACCAAGTTTATCTTTATGAACCCGTGTCCATTTCTTACGACATGAACAATGCAGTAAAGAAATAAAGTTGTTGTTCCGTCTACCCTCCTGTGAATTTATTATTTTCCAGAATCTCCAGCTTTAATTTTATCTTCAGTCAAAGTGCAACCTCTGCCATGATCTGACCTTTACTTTTGTGATACTTCAAAGATAGCGGTGAATGTTTGTTTTTTCAATATTCAATCGGTTCCATGATCTGACCGTTAGTTTTGTGATACTTCAAAGATAGCAATGAATGTTTGTTTTTTCAATTTTCAATTTTCAATAGGTTCTTGAAAGAGAGAACTTGAATAAAGAAAGAATTGCTCTACACAAATTATTTTTTTAGTTTCCTTGCTTCAATTGGATCCAATGCATGGGTTTTAGTGACTTTGTGTTTAAGCCATTTCAAGTCATGAACATAAAGATAAGTAGAGAGATACATGAGTACTCAGCTGGCCTTGGAGATTTATCTTTATGGAACCGATGTGTAAATCAGCTACAGTAGAGAACTGCTTATTCAATCCAAAACCAATTGGCAAATATTTGGAATGACTTCTTCACGTATAACATAATTTCTACATTTTATAATATAGGAAATGACAAGTTTGTACATCTTCACCATATCCTCATCATCATCGTTGCCTTTTCTCAAATGAATGGGTTGACCACATAATTTCTCACTCTCCATGAGTTTCTGTCTTGTATTATATTTTTACTTAAATTTGGATTTTTTTAAAATAATTTTTAATACATTCTTCACATTTTAATTTTGGTATTCCTTTTTTTATTTTCATTCTATTATCTTATCCCCTCACGGGTATCTCTTCTTCCTTTCTTGTTTGTGCTCATAACATCCAAGTCTGTTTTCCTTATTTTTAGTTTCTTTCTTATTTTCTCATTTATGATTATCTTTTTAGTGATTCCTATCAGCCATCAACATTCTCATTTCTTCTTCATTTATCTTGTTTCATCGCTTCTTTTTAAAGATCAACATTTTGCTCTATACAATGTAGTTGGTGTAATCATCTTTCGATTCCTTACCATTTGTTGTTTACCCTAACTTTCACCATACATATATATATACATGCATTCATGATACGTACCTGCGACACCCCCACCCCTAACCCGTATGCCCACACTCTAACCCCCCCCCCCCCCTCACGCATACACACATTGGACTCACATAGGCCTCTTGTTTGATAAAATGGAGTGTTATTGCTTAGAGTGTTATGACTTTTTTTGAATTGTTACTCAAGTATGTTTCTAAATTTAAAAAAGATTATCAGGATGGACGGGAGCCAAGTTGGCACAACTAATGCAAGAGTCTGCTTTGGTGGCTGTAAGGAACAGACATGAGTCCGTTCTCCAATCCGACATTGATGATGCTGTCGATCGGTTGACAGTGGGGCCTAAACGTATGGGTGTTGAACTAGGTCATCAAGGACAGTGCCGAAGAGCGGTTACAGAAGTTGGAGTTGCAGTAACATCTCATTTGTTAAGACGTTATGAAAATGCAAAGGTTGAATCTTGCGAACGCATCTCGATCATTCCTCGAGGGCAGGCATGTTCCTTAACAATTTCACTAAATCTTTTATGTGCAAAATGCACTGTTAATTTAAGAAAAAAAAATCCAAATGCTTGAGTTGATCACAAAGGGATAATGATGCATATCATGCTGAAGTAACAGTTCAAGGCGGCACTCACATGGGTCTTTGGCTATAAAAGTATTGGGGGAATTAGTTTAAAAGACAAAAATTTGTATATTTTTAGCCTCAAGGGTACGAGCCCAATATTTTAACCAGAAAGACAAACATTCTTCTAAAAATTAATCGTAGGGACAAACATTCTTCCAAAAGTATTCATAAGCACAAACATTCTTTCAAAACTGCCATCGAACTAAAAACTGATACCAAAAAACTACTACCGATAACTACAAACTGATACCTAAAAACCGATATCTAAAGAAAATTGTCATTCGGGCTAAAATATTGAAGATCTGTCCTTTAGGCTAAAACGCTGAGAAATTTTGTCCTTGACAATAGTTTCCTGAAAAATATTTTATGATTTATTATCATGTGAAGCCGGTGCTTAAACTTTTGGATTTTGACAAAAAATATCTCTTGAAAATAACGTAATAGAGCCGACATCTATTTTAATTAAACCAGAACTTATGTCTGATGTTTGCAGACATTGTCACAAATCGTATTTCATCGTCTTGACGAAGAATTGTATATGTTCGAGAGGCGGCCACAATTGCTTCATCGCCTTCAAGTATGAGTGTTAAATTTACAAGCTTTGTGGTTTCTCTTTGCATTATGATCTTAGTGAATGTTTACGCTTTCATTTTTCATAATTATTGTATGTTCATTCAAATGCAAAGGTTCTGTTAGGTGGAAGAGCTGCTGAGGAGGTTATCTATGGTCGTGATACATCAAAGGCATCTCTTAAATACCTCGAGGATGCAACCTATCTTGCTCGCAAAATATTGACCATGTAAGTTATCAATATATATGAAGGCCAAAACTGCCATTATAGACTGTTTACGTTAATATGTACGCTGAAGTTTATATTAAAAAAATATGTACCCTGAAGTTTAGGTCCCTTTGGCAACCAAATTTAGCAAAAAAAAGCTTACAAGTAAAAACTGAAAAGAACAGCACAAAACAAATATACGAATCAAAAAGCTAATATTTAATTTCAGATAGAGTTTAAAGCTTGGCTTTTAAATGTTGTCTATTTTATTGACTTTTTGACTTATTTTTTAAAAGAAAAAAGAACTTTCAGAAGACCATCCAAAGGAGTCCTAGGGTGGTTAGGTTCTATTGACTTGCAAATATAGCTGGCTTCTAGAGTATATGTGTGTGTGTGTTTGAGAATTGGTTCATATTTATTGCTTTTCTAAAATATGTTACACAATACAACAAAGCAAATTACATCATAAGCTCTTATCGAGTGAATTTCAGCTAGCCCTACTGTACACATCATTACATAAGTACAGAAACACTTAACCATTCACTTCCTCACAATGAAATAATTTCATTTTGCCTCCGTAACCGTCTTCTTCGCAACGGTCTATCACACGTTCTAAATCCATTTGAATTTTGAATTTTCTTGGTAATCATCTTCTTTGTCAAAGCTCAATCATATGTTTTATTTTGGTGTCTGTATTACTTACATCGTACCACTTTCTTTTGGCATGTTCCCCAATAACTGCCAGATCTAGCAGCGTGGAACTGTCATTGATTCTCCTGGAACCCTCATCGTCGAGTCTCGAAGCACAAAATACGGGTTCATGTGAAATTCGAACACCGACTATGATTGCATTCCAATATGTGATTCCTACTATTGTGAAATCAATGTAGGGAAAAATGGGAAATCATGATGCTAGATTTTGCTATCGCGGCTTATGAAACTGACCCAGTGTCAGTTTTGGGTAAACATAACTTACTGAGAACTGTTAAGTTTAATAACGTCAATCTCGAAATCTTGCAAAGTGGATAATTCAACTTTTCCCAACCTTGATTTTATATTTGCTGTTGTGGGGTGACACAGAAATCCAACCATTTAACTTGACGTATAAACTGCTTTTCCGATCTGAAAATTTTGCATCTTCCAGATCTTGAGATAAGCAGAAAACATTTTGAAGTTTTTAGGGTTAAATTAACATTAGCCTTTCAGAAATATGAGAGCATTTGAGTTCCTGACGCGCGGCAATTTCCTTAACTTGGATGCATAAAATATTAAACTTCTGGCATCTCCCCCTGTATTTTCATGGAGTGGATATGAATTGAAAGCATTTTGACCACTCTTCTATCCCATTTGGAGTTCCTCTCTAAGAGAGAAGAGATAGTTCCCCCCTCTCTCTCTCTCTCACACACAAACACGCACATACATACACATGTATACATATACACATGCGCACGCGCACACGCACACACATACACACACGATGTAGATAGACCCAGTTTCCTCAATTTTAATCATGTTTTCTACTCCTCTTGTTAAGTGTATGAATGGGTCATATTTTTGATTTGCAGCTGGAACTTGGAGAATCCCATGACAATACATGGAGAGCCATCACCATGGAAGAAGGAGGTTCGCTTTATAGGTCCAAGATTAGATTTTGAAGGATCATTGTATGATGATTATGGCCTTGTTGAGCCTCCTGTTAATTTTGAATTGGAAGATCAAGTGGTGCGAAGGGCCGAGAAACTGATGCTTGACATGTATAATAAGACGATTTCTCTACTAAAACAACATGTCGCAGCTCTTGTCAAAACAGTGAAGGTACAAAGGTTGATTTTGTTAATGGTTTTGTTTAGTTCATTTGGAATTTTGATACTTTTTGGTCATCATAATTTCTTTTTCAACGGTGTTACGGTCATAATAGTTTAACTTAATTTGACGGACTGAGCTCGGGTTATCTGCCAATATACCTTGTATATGCAGTCATGCATGCTTTGATTTCATTAGTATCATTACTGGCTAAAATTGTTTGACCTATCATTATGCAATTTACATGCATGGACAGCTGTAAGCTGCAACTCTTATTTATTAGCCATTAGATGGTTGATAACTCTCGTATCGCTGTGTAAGTTGCAAATAGTAGGCTGGTATAACATATAAGACTGTTTTTGTGAAAATGAATAAAGCATGTTTGAATAATACTCAAGCTACTAAAACAACATGACACAGCTCTTGTCGAAATAGTGAAGGTACAAAGGTTGATTTTGTTGATGGTTTTGTTTAGTTCATTTGGAATTTTGATACTTTTTGGTCATCATCATTTCTTTTTCAAGGGTGTTACGGTCATAATAATTTAACTTGGTCTGACGGACTGAGCTCGGGTTATCTGCTAATATACGTTGTATATGTAGTCATGCATGCTTTGATTTCATTAGCATCATCACTGGCTAAAATTGTTTCACCTATCATTATGCAATTTACATGCATGGACAGCTGTAAGCTGCAACTCTTATTTATTAGCCATTAGATGGTTGATAACTCTCATATCGCTGTGTAAGTTACAATAGTGGGCTGGTATAACATATAAGACTGTTTTTGTGAAAATGAATAAAGCATGTTTGAATCATACATAAGCTACTAAAACAACATGACGCAGCTCTTGTCAAAACAGTGAAGGTCCGAAGGTTGATTTTGTTGATGGTTTTGTTTAGTTCATTTGGAATTTTGATACTTTTTGGTCATCATCATTTATTTTTCAATGGTGTTACGGTCATATTAATTTAACTTAGTTTGATGGACTGAGCTCGGGTTATCTGCTAATATACTTCGTATATGCAATTATGCATGCTTTGATTTCATTAGTATCATCACTGGCTAAAATTGTTTGACCTATCATTATGCAATTTACATGCATGGACAGCTGTAAGCTGCAACTTTTATTTATTAGCCATTAGATGGTCGACGAGTCTCATATCGCTGTGTAAGTTACAAATAGTGGGCTGGTATAACATATAAACTATTATTGTGAAAATGAATAAAGCGTATTTGAATAATACATAAGCTACTATGTTTAAAGATATGAATTTTATAGCAACGAGACGTGGCACTCGATTCTTGTTCTCTTTTTGGGAGTCAGTATTATGGCTGGAGTTGAACTCTAATGCAGATGGCAATATTGCCACATGTCATGTTGGTACAACATGCCCATAATAAGATGTCAAAGTCTATTAGATTAACCATTAATACATTTTTAACATGGATCAAGCATCATGAAAGAAAACTTCGTACAGATACAGCGTAATGAAGAAAAGTTTTTCTGTTGTGTAGGAAAATTAAAATAGCAGTTCAAAAGATAGTGACAGATCTATTTTTGAGCAAAAAATCATTAGGTACAATAAAATTTTGTTGATATGTTATGTTTGCATCATCAATGCAAAATTTGGAATCATTGCAAAAGATTTATTCCTTTCAAATTACATTACAAATCTACGTTTAAAATTAGAAGTAATATTTTCGATGGTAGATATTAACTTTACATTTTGGAGGAGTTGAAAGTTTCGAACTGATTCCAAATTTGCATAGGTGATCTTAAGAATGAACAGATAGTATCTTTTAAGAAAAGCATTTTGTTCCTGAAATGTTTTGCACAAGGATGGGATTTAGATCCATGTGCATACATGGGCACAGTTTTTCTTATCTTCAAATTGTACCAATTCGATTTAGATACTTATGATAATTATAAATTGATAATTTTTTGCAGCAACCCTCTACATATCATAGAAGTCGTCTTTGCAAAAACTAGCATATTCTAATATTTCTTGACCGCTAAAAATCAATATTTTTAAACCAAAATCATAAAAAGTTTTTAAAATGTGCAGTATATTATTATGTAATTAATTTTAGTGGGTTAATTGTATTGGAATCGGATAATTTTTGGCAGAGATGATGTTCATGACACGTAGATCACAACTGCAAAATATTATTAAATTCCGATGATTATAGACGCTTACAATCGAGTTGGGCACATTTTATGGATGCGAAAAGGCTAGAGTGCAGATCCCTCCACGCATGCTCGCACACACCGAGCAAGGATCAATAGCCTCTTTTATTTAGCATCATTTGTAGCCCTCAGATATCTGTCCCAAGTTTATATTTAAATATTTGGTTCATGGGATAGAAGAGAGAAAAAACAAATAATTAAATAGAAACTTGTGGCTGATATCAGAGGGTTACAAAATCGTGCTAAATAAAGAAAGGGCTATTGATCCTAGCTCGTGTGTGTGCATATAAATACACACAACACACACAATGGTTCAAGATTCTAACCGGTATGTTGGAATCTCGGCCTTTCCGTTCTGGTTCCGACGATGACGGGCCTAGAATTGACCTCAAAATCCGGTTTCGGATCTACCATAACAAAGAAAAAAACTTTGCAGATGAGAGAGAGAGAGCGACATCAAGAAGGAGGAAGCAGCAGAAGAGCGAGCGGCATTAAGGCAGTGAGAGACGTAACAAGCAAAATGGAGGCAGAACCAATTTATTTTGTGATGGTTAGGATTTTTTTTATAAAGCGATTTAGGGCTGGGTCTCTTTTTCTTTAGGCTGGGTTGTGTTGCTAGAGTTTTGAGTATTTATCAAGTTTGAAAGGAACTATGGCCTGAACATTTAAATTAGTATGGATTACACACACATAGTATAAAATAAACTGTATGCTATAATTAAATAGCAGTGAATTAGTAAATTTGTATAAAATTTATGTGATTTTTTTTTTCTATTTGTATAAAGTTTAAATGTTTACATAAATAAATTGTTTTAATTCATATATTTATAAAAAATAACGGAAGTCACAAAATAGAAATAATGCGGAATTTCGGAATGGAACCGAAATTTCAAAATATCTCAATGATAGGAACTGAAATGGAAAACAGAATTTTGAACCTTGATACATATATGTATATGTATGTATGTATAAAAATAAGAGATATTTTGTATTTATACAGTCCGGAATCTAGTTCGCTTTAACTCTATCTGTTGATCACGTTTTGTATTCATAATTATGCGTGTTATTATATAAACACTATCGTTAAGTGCTTGCATCGATTAAATTTCAAATGTGGTTTTGGAATAAAAATACCTTGCAGATTCATCAATCAAGTTGACTCTTTAACCGATGACAAATCAACATAGGAAGTATTCATGAGTGGAAAGTGACCAAGGATCTTTGCAGTCATTGCTTAATAAGTGATCCTTTGCACTGAAATTTGACGTTCTCTTTCCCATATTTGTTTATTCATACACCATGTTTGATGCATTTTCATTCCTTGCTTGCCATTTAATGACATTATATTTTTAAGCCGATCTTAACATGTGAAATCCATTCAAAAATGCTGATGAGTAATTCAAATCAACAATAGGGTGATGATTTGGCTTGAGATGTTTTTCATTTAAAAGTCATTATCAGTCAGACGCTGTATGCTAACCTACTGGTCATTTACATTAGAGTTCAATTCCTGCAACGGGTCTTCAGCTTAATTGCACATGTTTTGTCATTTCTAATCCTAGGTTATGTTATTCACTGTTGTAGGTACTACTGGATAACAAGGAAATCAATGGAGATCAAATAGAGTTCATTTTGAATAACTATCCAGCAGAGACATCAGTTAATCTTATATTGGATGAAGCCAATCCTGGGAGCCTCCCATTATTTAAACTAACAGATGAAAATAGTTTGCACTTATCTGCTCTAGGTCCACTAAAAGAATCAGCCTAAAAAATATTAAGAGAGACCAGTGCCAGTCAGTGAATTTGCTTTTAAAGGTGCCAAATGATTTGCAAAGCAAAAGATGAACATCACCAACCGATTCAGACCTTTCTTTGATCTAAAACACGGAGTCACAAAAATCCGTGTTGCATTTTTGCATGTGTGGAATTAGAGGCAAGTCAAGTGTATTTGAACTCATATGGGGAATCTTTTATCCTTGAATTCTGTACCTTATATTATTGGATCACAATGTACATACATGAGCATTCCAGTTTCCTTGTATTCTTTGGTTATAGTTTATGGTATGGTTACTGCTCTGTATTAAAGAGTAAGAAGCATTGGATTGCTAGGTTCCGTTTGATTCGATTTAAATAAGCCGCCTTTTGTTTTTTGTTTTGTCTTTACTCTATATCTGCCGAGTTAGCATATTTTACGGCTGGTTTCCATCTTTGGAACGAAATTGTATATGATCTGAATGATATGGACCATATGGGGTGGTCGGTCCAGTGAAGTGAACTGTATAATTTTCATCATCGACTTATTGCTCCCATCAAAATCGGGTTACTTTGAGAACTAATGTATTCTAAACTCACATTCAGAAGGGAGGAAAAGATCGAGTTTATTTGAACCATGAGAATCTGTGTGTAGGTGTTCTAGAGCTAGTTGGGCTTTGGAATCAATATATTTTTATTATGTTTCAGCAACGCTAGTATTTTGTAAGAGAATGTGCTGAATTAGACCTACCAAGATATACAAATGGATATGTACAACATTATAGTCGTTTTCGGGAGTAATTCTTAGTTATTCGATATTTTTATTCATAGATGTCAGATGGATATCTTATTTTCACATTCCCGTCCAATTGAATAAAAGAAAAACTTTTGAATTTAGCATAAATTCATCCAACGCCAATGCTGGAAAACAGAAGAAGCGAGTTAGTTATATATGATGATGAAATAGTGTTTGACAATCATTGTGCATTTAATACATAATAAAACAGCAAATGCAAATACGTAGATGTTGACTAATTCTGAACGTTCAGGTATTCATGCCAGACTCTGAATGATGTTTTTTCATTGGCTAGCTATGTATTAAAAGCCCAGTAACATTTAATAGCAAATTCATTTCTTGTTTATTTTCTATTGTTTGTAAACAGTAAATTCTTATCCTTTTTATTAAAATAATAATATAAATACACATATTTCTTGAAGCCTATTTGTTGCATTAGTAAATGTTTGCTAAAATCAGGTGTTTGCACACTAACAAGGGCATTGTTAAAGGATTTCAAAATTGGATAAGGATGGATAGGTGGTATTTTTTATTTATTTTTAAAATGGTGTACAAAACAAATTTGCCCCTGAACAGGAAAAAATAAATTCGCAACTACCCTCGGTTTTACGGTGATTGATTACCGTTTTCTCAGCTTTTTGCTTTTTTTTATCAGACTTCCTCGAAAATGATTTTCAGCAAACCAAAAACAATTCCTTTTATCATTTTTTGATGGACTGTTGTCGAATTTTGTTTTGTACGACAAGAAAAATTGGAAACCGTTTAATTGAAATGGAGACCTCATAACAATTTTTTTTTCTTGATGGAACCCCGTATAACTTGTCCATTCTCATCCATCAATTCAAAAATGAAGGCACTTTAACAATGTCCACTAAAAAAACTTGAGCTACCACCATAATTTGCAAACATATGTAGAAGCATAACAATACTCCCGATTCCAAAACCCAAGGCACCACCCCAAGTTTGCATTTAGTCAACAATATTTTTTTTCTTCATTGTTCTTGTCCTCCTCTCGAATTCCTTGTTCCTTTACTATTCGAAATCAATTGCTACAAATTAGTTAATTCAGTCAATAATTGACCTCTCGGTTTAATTCGACAAATTGATAGAATAAGATTTGGTGTTAAAAGGTTGGATATACCTAGAGATTGTTGGAGAAATCTAAACTGGTTATTGGGTGTAAAAAAAAAGGTCATCCTCACTAATTGTATATTCGTAAACTTCTTTTTGTGAAATAGCTAACTAACATAATTATAAATCTATGTAACTGCTTTTGTAGAAATGAAAATTAGATGCAGATAAATTTAGGATGCTACCATATGCATTCACCATAGCACTTGATTCACCCACTTAAAGGAATAATAAAATAAATTAACCAAAACCACTTTAAAAACTCATGATCAAAATGATAAGACTAAACTAAAATAAAATGAAAAACTCGCATATCTGAGTAACCTAACAGGCTAACACACACACATGAGTCCGCGGGTGCGGAACAGTGGAAAGAAGGCTTGTGTTCTGGTGAAAAGACCCAGGTTCGATTCCTACCATGCGCTTTCCTATCCTATATAAATTTACCCGGGGGTATGGTGGCTTGGATTAGCGGACGACTTTACTATACCCTCCTCAGGAGTTTACCGGTCCGTCGGGTTCTCCTGGGTATTCAAAAAATAAAAATAAAAAATAAAATATAAATAAAATAACACACACATGACTATATTTCGTAAACATACAGATTTTCTCTACTATCAAATAGTTAAAACACTTCAATTAATGGTAGAAAAAAAAAAGAGGTGAATAATGTAAGTAGAATTATTTTGTAAATTATAAATTAAATTTAAAATGATTTTCTTTTTATGTTTACGATTTTAATATCAATTAATATGCTTGCAAGTCTATTATTTGTAAGAATGTCAATAACGTCTATTAGTGTTTTATGATTTAAGGAATTTTTATTAATATTTAGATTATGTTGCGCCCTATGTGGAGATTCGAGCAACTTGGATGCTTATTGAGACATTGAGTCTTGATTTTAAACGAGAATCGGTTTTGAGATATTGAGTTCTCAACAAATTTGATTTTGACATTTTACTTTTGACAAGAAAGAAGGAAAAGAGAAGATGTTTAGTTTTATCAAATGATAAGAAAAATAAAAGTGGGTATGAGCGGGTGAAATGAATGTTTGGTTGGTGGGAGGAGAGGTGAGTGAGGGGTGATGTTTTGGTGTGCAAATAACATCACCCTAAATTTAAGGATAAGTCCCGATTCAGGAAATTGATGTTTTGATATAATTTTGATTTAGCTGTGGATATTTTGGATGTAATTATAAAGGATGAAACTGACATAAAAGGGGATTTTTAGAAGTAGAAGATTGGTAAGAGATCGTTGGAAGTCCATGTAAAAATTATTGATTAGTGATGTGCATGTAAAAAAAATATATTTTCACCCTCATGCTTAATCTTCTTTATTAAAATAAAGGACATATTATGGTATTTTACATAACCAAAATACAAAAGTGTCTTCAAATCATCATTCATTCACCTACATTTGAACAAAACAGTCATATTGTGTGTGCATTTATTTTGAGAAAAGTTATTTGTACAATTTAATTTAATTTTGTAGGAAATTGAGTGCAGATTAGAAGGGGATTCATGGATATACGCATGCACAAATAGTGGAAGCAAAAAGAATGAAGAAAAGAAGAAATTAAATCAATATGGAGAACTCACTTGCTCACTTGCTAATGAACCACATTTAAAAGCAAAAACACAGTTAGCGGGAGATTAATTAAACATTAATGATAACTTGGAGGCTACAAAAAGTCAAGGGCATTTTTAATAGCTCCCTAAAAAGAGATTTGGGTTTTAGACATGTATAAATACACTTATGTTTCATGTAATGGATCTCATCTTTTATGCATAGTTGTAGTCATCAAATAGAAATGAAAGTTCTCTTATCTTAAATGACTTCTTAACCTTCTCTTTTATTTTATGCACTCTTATTTCGTGCTCTTTTTCTATGCTATTTTATTTCATGTTAGTAGAATATATTTATCTTATGCAATTATTGTAGATTTATTTTTATGCAATTAGTTAGATCTCTACTTATTTTTAGTTAGCTTTCTTTCCTTTTTATTATTTTTTCTTTTAATTTTCTTTCTAACGTCGAAATCAATTTATTTTGAAATGAATTCAAGTAGGAGAAGCTAAACCCTTCAATTCAGGGGTAATAAAGCTCTCATGAATCTAAATGTAAATTTTGATGTTAATGGAAGTTTGTTGTTTATTAGTAAATTAGATAGCCTTTATTGTTAATTACAAATAGGCCATACTTAATCAAATACAAACACAAGTTACATTTCATCTAACTAATTGATTTTAATAATGAAAGTGAAAATATAATCAAAGTTTGATGTTCTATGCTACTTGATCAAAAAAAAGATAAATAGATCATGCTTAAAATAGATTTTATTTTTATCTTCTTAATCGTTTTCATTAGATTTGACAAGTGGGTTTGAATAATGTATTAAAGTTTGATCATTTAAGTTGTGCTAGTTAATATCACAAATAGACCATACTTATAATAAATGCATTAACTAATTTTACATGTGATAAAAAAGAAGAGTATAATTTTATTTTACGCTGGATTATGAAAGTGAAAGTGGATTTACGTCTAAATTACCTTTTAATCTCATGGTTTTTATTTCAATTTTTCTCTAGTTTTTCACACTTTTTGGTTAACACATTTTCAAACTCTTAGGATAACTTGTTTGAGCAATTTTGAAATTAGTGCTTTCCTCGTGGGATCGATCCGTACTTGCATACTTACAATTGTATGCCGTGCGCTAGCGATATTTTATTTTATTAAATTCGATGGTTTTCTAACCAATAGAAAATCTGTTTCAAACAAGTTTTTTGCACCATTGTCGAGTACAACAATTTATTCTAATTTTACTCTTCGGGTTATTTTTATATTTATTTTATTTTATTTTGTGTTATTAAAGAAAAAAACAAAAAATTATGTTGTGCATTTGTTTTGTGTTTTGTTAACTTGTTTGGGTCACTTGTTGCTCTCGCCTCACATATCTTTGTTTTTTTTTCGATTTTCTTTTCTAAAGAAAAAAAATTGTGTTGTTATTTTTAAATTGTTGAGCTTTGTTTTGTAATTGGGTTGATTTTTATTTTGTAATTGTTGAGTTTTGCTTTGGTAAAATGGAAAAAAAACATTTATTTGTTTTTACTTTCGTTTGATCCTTATTAAAAAATATCTTGTTCAACACTATTTCATGTTGCAAAAGTAGAAGCAGACGAATTGCTCTGCTTTGCTTGTAAAAATAAACTGCGTTAAAAAAAATTGCCGTTTTTAAATAAATAATTCTGTACGTTCTTGTATCGTATTCTTATCTTCTATTTTTTTTTTACTTTTCTTGCATTATTGGTTGCTTGCATTTATAAAAAAATAAAAATTTCATTTGTAGTTGCTTCGTTAACGCACGTTTACTTCCCGTTTTGCATCATTTTGAAAGAATCATGTCCATGATGTTTTGATAATAACAACCATACGACAATGCTACTAATATGTTTATTGAGTAATTGCAGGTTAAGTAGTTATACGATGGATGATAATATGAAAAAGCAAGGGAAAAGTTGAGAATAAACAACGAAATATATTTCAAAACAGGAATCAAGCCCAACCAACAAAGGAAGAAATGCAGCGCCTTAACCAACAGCACTACAACTGCCTTTATTAATTATTGGTCAGCATACTTTGTTTTTGCACAAAAAGAAAAAAAAAATTATATTGCTCAAAAAAAGAGAGCAACAAAACTCGAGGGGGAGGGGGGAATAAAATTGGACAAAGGTGGATTCAAACTCAGGTTGCACGAAGGATTGCACATACCAGCCATTGAACCACACATGCCTTTGGCTTGAAACCTACTACCAACATCACTTAATGACGTGGAAAACCAAAGAACTGGAATAAAATTACAAGAACCGGGACTCAAAACCGGACCTTCCAATAGGAATGCATGAGCCCTTATTAGTTCACCACAATCATTTTCGAAAAGAAGCAAGTGTCATTTTTTATTATCCAGAGAACAAGGAATAATAAATTGTGGAAAAATAATGCAGGTGGATAAAAATCCGTCTTATGGGAGAGGAGCATGTGCACCAACAAATGTGATATATACTACTTCTATTCAAAGCATGCTACAACGTTACAAGACTGTTATAAATAAAAAGATCAAATGTCTATTCAAGCATCTCTTTCAAGTGTTGCAAAGTTCCAATGGATGCATCCCTTCCAAACTAAATTGCTGAAGAGTTGTTATTTTTCAAAGGCATCTTATCACTCCTATATAAGCCTCCCGCCATCCCAAAAGCATATACAATCCTAAACTCTCAAATTGCTTCCATATTGCTTTCTACAGCCATAAATTCTATATTCATTTCCAAAGCAAACTTAGACCAACGGTCTTTCACTCCATAACATTTGGATCTGGTCCTAATTCAATTCCTAGCCTCTTCACACTCATTCTACATCATTTTTAAAGGTTATAGAGGTTGTGTTCCAGTTCGACTATTCAGTGTATTGAAGACACAATATATAGTCAAGTTATTTCTTTGTAAAATAAAAGATTGAAGTCCCGTTCGGCTGTTCGGACAAGTGCATTGAAATCCTGTTCTGTTGCTCAGGTTCCTATTCCCCCAGGCGAAGTGAGGATGTTTGTTAGTTAATTCCAGAAGGAGTCTGAGACTGGACGTAGGACTGGAGGTCCAAACCAGTATAAAAACTCTAGTGTGATTGCTTCTTGCTTTACTTTACTATTTATTCCCGCTAATGTTATATTTATATCGTTACTGTCGTGATTACTACGCTTCAATTGTGTGTGTGTGTGTGTGTGTGTGTATTTGACCATCATCTATCCAGTGCATAACGACTATTGGTCGACACTACGTGACTAACACATTTCATATTGTTTTTATTTTTTAATGACAACACCTAACTTCACATAAGGTGGGGTTTCATCTTCTTTTCTTTGGCCCGCAAATTGCATTTCATTATATAAAATTTGATTAAGTAATAAAAATTAAACGTTGGACTTAAGGGTGTCATGAGCTCATCTAGGGCAATTTGTATGTTGGCAAGTTGATTTCTTTTAACAAATTATTTCTTAATGTTTAAGGCCACGACAGAGTAATAATCATTTATAATTATTATGGTGATTCGTAAGATATTATAGTGATTGTTTCTCTGAAGGTGCTTAAACCTTCAGCTACATGACTATGGTGATTCATGATGTACTGATAACCTATGTCTTACTTGGCTAAGGACTGTTTTGTTGAATTAATTCACAATTTGATCATACAATTTTGGGTTAGGAGCTACTAAGGATAGAAAATTTCCGATTAAGTCATTGTATTCATTTAGTTGAATTTGTTTCATAAATTTATAAAAAAAACCAAAAAATCCAAAAAATAAATTCTTTTATAAAAAAAACAGTTTTCTTACCTTTTCACTTTGAAAAAAAAAGAAAAGGAGGAAAATTTTAAAAAACAGTTTTTTAAGGTAAAAAGAAAATCTAGAAAAAAACCAAAATTTTAGTAGCGAAAGAAAAAAATATTCCAAATAGTAAAAGAAATATCTAGCAGTTACACATTATTATTTACAATATTATTTAATATTAAAATATGGAAATGGTTTTTAAATATTGTTTTCATAACCAACCAAATAAAATAGAGTTACTTCCTAGAATAGAAGATAATAAAGCAAAGTATGAAATGAAACAAGTAAATTATTAGATAAAAACTTGAAGCTGTAAACGATAATGAATCCAGGTCTGCATTCACTGCGCAGACTTTTTAAGAAGATAGTTATTATGATAAGTGAATTATATAATTCAAGAGAATAAAAGAATATTCTATATCATAATAAAAGAAGGCCGATTAGAACAGAAAAGAAATGTTGGAATTATGTACGGACTATAAAAGAAGAGAAAATGATAATTACAAGTAGAATTATAACATAGGTTATAATTATCTAATAAGAATGGAAAACCTTATTTTGAGAATTTGAATAAACTAATGAGCAATAATAATGGTAGAAGCTTATTTAAATAATTTATATTAAGTCAATAAGCTAATAAAGCAAGAATGATCAAAGAGGCTTATTTTAATGTGCTTAAGATTTGTATTAAGTTAAATAAGCAAGATAATGAATGTGGCTTATACCAACAACATTCCTTATTAAATAAATGGAAATCTCACAATAGATAGAGGTGAGACGAGGGCAAGAATATGCTAATTAGGGTTAATAAGTAGCCAACAAAATAAGAAAGTAAACTAAAATGCAAATTAAAAGAATAGACTTAGGATCTAATAAAAGAATTGAGATGCGTTTGGAGCAGCCCAAAGTATGAAGCGTCTAGCGAAGTAGTTCATCACAAATTTCAAAAATGGAGAAGCACGTCCAACTTAGTATATTTGGTCTTCAAGGAAGTACGGGATTTCAAAGGGATGCGAGGATACTCTAGGATGACCCTCTGGGTAGGCCTAACGAAGCTGCACCCACAGAAGCAGGTAGGTGTTCCATCAAGAGAGTACGGCTTGACTGCATTTGCATTGTAGGCCTTACGAAGTAGACCTTTGTAGGCGGTCAGAAGGGCTTGGTGTTTAGAGTAGGGTATTCTTATGTCCAGTACTTGCAAGTAAGTTTAAGGATAGTCGCATGTGGATATCAACCAGCAACAAGACCAAGAGCGATTTCGGAAAAGACTAGAGTTAAACCAACGGGCCAATGATTCTTTCACTATCGAGACATTGGATGAGAGGCTCCTCATTTGGATGTTGGGTTGTTTGCAGTAGGGCACGACCACTTAACTCTTTAAAAGTCTTTCGGTTAGTTGAGGGGTGGCTTCCTGGGGCCATAGCCACAATGAAAAAGAGACAGACAACTAGAATATCTGTATTGCAGGCCTAACGAAGCAGTCCTTTACAAATATTAAAAAGGGGCATTTCACTAGAAGGACAAACTTTCAGTCCAATTAGTTTCTAGGACGCACATTCACAGAAATTAATTTCAAGGCCAAAGTCAGCAAATAATTACTTTTAAGGACAAAGTCAGCAGTGCAATTACTTTCAAGGACATAACTTCAAAGGTTTTTAGACCTTAGAAGCTGATTATTTTGCATTTTGTCCTTAAAAGTAATTATTTCAGTTGTGTGTCTTAGAAACTAATTGCACTTTCTAAAGAGGCCATTGTGGCTAATTTCACAATAAAAAATCCCCGACTGAATTCCTTATGATGTAGACCTTGTTGGCGGAAGTCAGATAGTAGACAGAACGATTACGTAGTCCTCAATGTATGCACTGGGTGGTACATTGTGGATGTCCCAGCACTGGCATAGACTAGTGCGGACATGATTTACGTTTTCATAGTAAGTAGTGAAGCATATGCATTGTAGGCCTTACGAAGCAGTCCTTTACAGATGTAGCTACGGAATGCTCATGGAGCAAGACGATGGAGTATCTGTATTATAGGCCTTACGAAGCAGTCCTTTACAGATATAGCTACGAAACAAGATGATGGAGCATCTGTATTGTAGGCCTTACGAAGCAATCCATTATAGATATAGCTACGGAGCAAGACGATGGAGTATCTGCATTGTAGCTCTTACGAAGCAGTCCTTTATATATGTAGTTATGGAACGCTCTCGAAGCAAGATGATGGAGCCCGTTTCGAGGAGGATATGGAAGGTACCATGGGTGGTACCTAGGACCAATATGGTCATTGGGCATATATCTACATATATGTATAAATTAGTTATTAGGTTTGATCTACTATGGAGTAGATGGCATGATTCACGAACAAAGGTGAGAGTATTGTAACCAATGAACCTAATACAGAGTAAATGGAAATAAAAGGATGTATGTAGAATTAAGCCTAGAAGTGTATAATTTATCCATTCACCAGAACTTTAGTTATGACCCCCTCCTCGTAACATGTAAGCGTCATTTTTCTTCTATTTTCTCCTCTTTCTTCGCGTATGGATTACAATAGATTAAAAATGAATATGGATTAAATAATTAAGATTACTGAAATGAAGGAAATAAGATGTAAAGTAATAAAAGTTTGAGAAATGAAATTACTATAATAAATTACGTTAAAATGAGAAAAGTTAATTAATCTAATAACTGGATTTGGGAGTAACTAAAAGGTTAATTGGTTGGTTTAGAAAATAGGATACATTTCTATAATTTAATATTTAAAAGACAACAATGAACGTAACCGCTCGAATAAAAGAAAGAAAAAGAGAATTAGTGTAAAATAGAGAAACCACTGTATTTTACACTATTTCAAATAGTAAAAGAAATATCTAGCAGTTACGAATTATTGTTTATAGTATTATTTAATATTAAAATATGGAAATGGATTTTTAAATATAGTTTTCATAGCAAACCAAATAAAATAGAGTATCTTCCTAGAGTAGAAGATAATAAAGCAAATTATGACATGAATCAAGTAAATTATTAGATAAGAACTTGAAGATGTAAACGATAATGAACCTAAGTCTGCATTCACTTCGCAGACTATTTAAGTAGATAGGTATTACGATAAGTGAATTATATAATATAAGAGAATAAAAGAATATTCTATATCATAATAAAAGAAGGCAGATTAGAATAGAAAAGTAATGCTGGAATTATGTAAGGACTCTAAAAGAAAAGAAAATGACAATTACAGATGAATTATAACATAGGTTATAATTAAGTAATAAGAACAAAAAAGCTTATTTTGATACTTTGAATAAATTCATGAGCAATAATAATGGTAGAAGCTTTTAAATAATTTATATTATGTCAATAAGCAAATAAAGCAGGAGTGATTAAAGAGGCTTATTTTATTGAACTTAAGATTTATATTAAGTTAAATAAGCAAGATAATGAATGTGGCTCATACCAACCGCATTCCCTATTAAATAAATGGAAATACCATAATAGATAGAGGTGAGACGAGGGAAATAGTATGCTAATTATGGTAAATAAGTAGCCAACAGAATAAGAAAGTAAACTAAAACGCAAATTAAAAGATTAGACTTAGGGCCTAATAAAAGAATTGAGATGCGTTTGGAGTAGCCAAAAGGATGAAGCGTCTAACAAAGCAGTTCATCATGGATTTCAAAAATGGAGAAGTACGTCCAGTTTAATATTTTTGGGCTTCAAGGAAGTACTAGACTTCAACGGGATGCAAGGATACTATAGGATGGCCCTTTGGATAGTCCTAACGAAGATGCACCCCTGGAGGCAGGTCTGTAGGTGTTCCATCAAGAGAGTATGCCTTGACTGCATTTGCATCGTAGGCCTAACGTAGCAGACCTTTGTAGGCAGTTAGAAGGGCTTGGTGTTCGGAGTAAGGTATTCATATGTCCAGTACTTGCAAGTAAGTTTAAGGATAGTCGCATGTGGATATCGGCCAGCATCAAGACCAAGAGCGATTTCGAGAAAGATTAGGTTTAACCAACATGCCAATAATTCATTCACTATCGTGACATTGGATTAGGGGCACCGCCATTTGGATGTTAGATTGTTTGAAGTAGGGCACAACCACTTAACTCTCTAAAAGTCTTTCGGTTAATTAAGGGGTGGCTGCGTGGGGCCATAGCCACGATGAAAAAGAGACAGACCAACTAGAATATCTGTATTGTAGGCCTAATAAAGCAATCCTTTATTGATATAGAAAATCCACGACTGAATTTCGTACAAGGTAGACCTTGTTGGCGGGATTCAGACAGTAGACATAACGATTACGTAGTCCTCAATATATGCACTGGGTGGTACATTGTAGATGTCTGAGCATTGGCATTGACTTTGCGGACGCGATTTACGTTTTCACAGTAAGTAGTGGAGCATCTGTATTGTAGGCCTTACAAAGTAGTCCTTTATCGATTTAGCTACGGAACGCTCGTAGACCAAGACAATGGAGCATCTGTATTGTAGGCCTTACGAAGCAGTCCTTTATAGATATGGCTATAGAGTAAGACGGTGGAACATCTGTATTATAGGCCTTCCGAAGCAGTCCTTTATAGATATAGTCATGGAACGCTCTCGAAGCAAGACGATGGATCCCTTTTTGAGGAGGATACGGTAGGTATCATGGGTGGTGCCTAGGACTAATATGGTCATTGGACATAAAGCCACATATATGTATATATTAGTTATTAGGTTTTAATCTACTATGGAGTAGATGGGCACAGTTCACGAACAGAGGCGAGAGTATTGTAACCAATGAACCTAATATAAGAGTAAATGGAAATAGAATGATTTATGTAGAATTAAGCCTAGAAGTGTATAATTTATCCATTCACCAGAACTTTAGTTCTGACCCCCTTCTCATAACATCCTACAGGTTTGGTAGATGGCAGAGACTTCCCAACTTTAAGACACTGTTCAGAAAGTGTTATTATATTGGTGAGTATTTACTTACTATTATATTTTAGTCAATTCCATTGTGAGATATTTAATTGAGCTTTGATATATTTGTCTTTGCCTATTTGCAGGATACCAGATTCCCAACTTGGGTTTCAGTGGGCTTGGGTTGTAGCATTTTTGCAAAAAATCAGGACCCTTTGGAATTCAGGTTGTTACAAAAAAACTTTATCATGTCCTTCCTTAAAATTTCCAACTATTCTAAACTTCCAGCCTTACATTGTATTTACTGTTAGTTAAATTTCTTTATGAGATTCTCATATATATATTGTTTCTCTACTATGCATATATAGGAGCGGTTCGCATATCTATAAACAATAACATAGAAAATGAATAGAACTCATAATATCCTACGTGCCTTTTATAAGAGACAACCAATAGTTTTATAACCCAACAACTCAAAAGAAAAGAACAAATGCTGGAAATAAAAAGATATAGCAAATCTAAAGAAAACACCGCCTAAGAAACGTGATAAGGTCTCGCTCCGTGGTTGGAGCTCGAGTCATTCCCGCGAATGTGAAATGGTCGTACCATAGTGGCTATGCACCCAATCTCGCGTTCTTAGCGCTGCTGCTTTGTCCTAATTTCTTAGAGCTCTGCCTAAACCTGACGGATTGTAGCAAGCTCAGGACTTAAATATCCCTCGGCACCATTCCCTTTCCCCTACCGTTGGTGCTGCAGCTCTAGTGCTGGCACATGTGGTGCGGTGGGTGGCAAAGGAATATTCATCCTCTTAATTGTGGTCCGTCCAATGGTAGAAGGGACCTTCCTCACTACTAGCGCTCTGCTCAAATTTAACTCATAATGCCTAAACACTCGAGTGGGCAAGTGGCAATATGAAAAGTGAGTCCTCGGGTACTAACTTCTTGGTCGACCATGTGATGACCCGAAAATCCGTACCCTTTGAATCGACAATAAACCACACATGTCCGACCCAAAAAAACACAGACTAATGGAAAGTCGTGAGAAGGAAAAAAAGAGAAAAAGAGAAGAGAAGAAAGAGAGAAGACGAAAACCAAATAGAACAATACAGAATCTCACATCGTAGTGGAAAACATATAATATCATATCAAAGATCTTTACAAAACATAAACTGTAATATCATATTTACATCAAGCAGTACATGAATACATAATTATCAGCTTGGACGGTTATACAACTTATCATCACAAATGCCGACAATATACAACAATAATGCAGTGGAAAATAATCAGATATGTGTATACGAAAATGAAGATCTCCAGCTCGCCTGTTGAAGCTCCAAAAGCACCAAATCTGAACTTGTAAATATATTCGGTCTGAGCCGAGAATTTAAAGTGAAGAACACCCGGATCAGTCTGGTAAACCAGCTTGAGAAACACACTCAACTGAATTTATTTTAATTTTATTAAAGCGTTCTTTTATCAAAAGAAAGGTATCTCGTAAGACACGCCCGCACATAAACACGGACGGGTTTTTACCTTACGATAACCAAAACCTTTCATATCCAATCATGTTATATTATACTAATGTCTAGTATACAAATAATAATTAAAATAACTGAAATTGTTACCATTATTAAATTTCAGCATACTAGGCTCTATAAACAAAATGGTAGACACATAGTGGAGTTTGGATTTCCATACAAATGACCAAGTGAAGGGACTACCTTCCGATGGATACACCTCTAAATGGATGTCCCGTGGCACATAACATCTACCCTCTACCAACACAAGGCTGGCCTATCTCTATAACTGGATAGTAACGAATATGTCATCTCCCAGTCATTACCGACCTTTCTGAAGATCCTCTAGCATACAAACCACATTAATTTATATCCCGAACGTCGTAGCGGAAAGATATATATCTAAAAGGGGATGATCGTATCCTAATTAAGAATGACCCACTTAGCCTTGCTGTATCTAACCCTGATTCTATCGTTTCCGGTTGATGAGGCCTGAGGTAACGAATACCTTTCACATATCACATATCACATCACTTTGAATGCCATATCGCCAAAAATACAACCCTTGAGCTCGTTCGTCTCAAGGAGGGTGTTAAACTAAGAGAAGTTGCCTTCTCCGCCACCTATAGATGTACGTTTGTAGAAACCAATGTACGTAATATTAGAAACACAATGTCAGATACTCATCCATACAAGTTGTCCACGAACAGGACAAACCGAAGGTACTTTCCTACCATATCCTGTCGGGAAATCCCTAGGATTTGTAGCGAATAGTCCTTGCATTGGATATTTCATAATGAAGAGACTATTGCTACTGGATGTATATTGGGATTTTTACATTTTAAAGATTACACAAATTTATATATAATTAATTTACAACTTTTATTTTTATTTTTAAACCTTGATTCAATCCTGGACATTCATTTTGAATTTGAGAAATCTAGGTCGCACTCTTTTTTTGAATCTTCTTCGTGAATGCGTTTGTGAAACCTATCGGCCGCCATGCTCTTCGAATTGCCGCGCCCTCCTCCTTCATCGATGAGATGATCAACCTCCACAGGTCGATGCGCCAAACTCGACGCATGTCCACTTGAAATCCGGTCATTCAAAGCTCCGCCATTTCGATGTATTTCTGCCTCGACCTAGGCACGAACGTGAGCCCATAGTCGTCGATCCACTGCACTATTCTCGATCATAGCCATTGGATGTAATTGTGTCGAGCTCTACAAGTTTGCAGTTGAATGTTTTCCCCTATTGTGCGTGGATGTGGAGATAATGGAGGAGAAAAATAGTGATTTTCTGGCCATCGAAATATAAATGGTGGCTAGACCTAGAAAACTAGGGCTATGACAAAATTAGTGATAATGAGGTCCTTATATGGAAAATTATTCGCACATTGTTCATCCAAAATAATTCTGACTTCAAATGAAGTGTGCCGCCAGAGGTTTATAATGTTTTACGCCTATTTCGAACACAATGGAATATATATCGAGAGCCAATTCCATCGTATTTGGAAGACGGGTTTTCGAATCAAATTATTTAATTAAAAATTACTTAAATAAATTTCTATGCATTTCAGCTTCGCACGATCAAACCGTAAATCCGATTGACATGAAATTTGAAATCCTACAATAACTCGCTATTACGGACCCAATGAAACTAGTTTAGTCAAAATCTAAGACACTGTAAAAAATGACTATTTTTTCACGTTAATTAAATATTAAAATTTTCAATTTCAATAAATTAATTTTTAATTCAATTTCAAAAGTTTACCAACATCATTCTAATTCAAATAGAATTTATATAAACTTTATAAATCATTTTCATTCACATTAAATTCAAATTCCAATTATTTAAACAATTTCAAATATTTAATTAACAATTTAATTATCCAAATAAATCATTATATTTGAAGTATAAGTTATCCAACTTATAAAATTAACTTGTGAATATTTAAAATCAATTAAATATCCCAATTTCGAATGACCAGAATTCTAGATCGTTAAAGACATGTGGAGCATCAAGACACGAGGCCAATTGATGGCTACACAACCAATTATACATAGGCGGCTTTTCGCACTGAGGTGTAGCTCTAGTCATGGCTCCTCGTCTTTGGAGTGATGTTGTCCTGAATTGCGAACGACTAGGTGGGCCACCGGTCGTAAAGTGTCGGTCCTCCAATCATCGACATTCCTAGAAAAGATCCACTATAGAATCTGATGATCAGACATCACTATATCATTTAGATTTGCAGCTACTGCAGATATCTCCAAGATCCCAATGAGATCATCATTTGAATCTCAATCAGAGCACCCTTCACCTCGGACTTAATGTAGCTATTGCTATCATCGAAATTCTATGCCATCTATGCATCGAAAAGACGGATGCAATGCGAGTAATATTCCAGCTCATAAGTCTCAAAGCGGAGGATTGGTGCAACTCCCGCCACGACGGAAGCTCTTCAAGACCGAGAGCGGTGAAATCTTCGAACTTCACCAGTTATCCTTGAAGGAAATCAATGTCCGCTGCTCCAAGATATGTGGCGACCTTCCGCTCGCTCCGGTCAAGCCAAGCGACTTCTTGTGGAGTGAGACCAGGATGACGAGAGGAAGAGCCATTGATACATGGCAGTGCCTTTGGCTGAAAGGCATTGGAAAAGGGAGAAAAGGGTTTAGATCTAAAGTAGTGGTGGGACAAGATCTGATGTGCAAGGATTTTGGCATTGGTTGGTGGTGGAATGGAGGAGGGAGGCCTTGGTTAAGCGAAGGAAGAGGGAGATGAAATTGGGTTCAGCTAAAAACAATTGAAGAGGAGGAAGAGATTGAGGGAGTGCGGCAGCTGAAGGTTTGGACACGACTTATAGTCGCGTTCCAGGTTCGGTTCAGTCCGAATCCACGTAGCGGTCGACCGCTATTAGGTCAACTAGTCGACCGTAGCCTAGATTTGGACGCGGCCTAAACCTGGACCTAATAGGGCCTGTTAAAATAAATATTCTAATGATCGTTCAGCACACTATCTTCAGCTTAACGGATCCATAAAAATTCTACCTTCCAAACGATGGTATCCACCTTACCATGTAGACCCTTCTTTGGCAAGACTGCGATAGCCTCAACAAAACTGTTGCGACCGACAACACTTCCATAAATCCGAAAATATTCTAGCTGTTATTTCCTGTCTACTTCGCACAGAAATATTGCTTCCAATAGCTGGTGGATTTGACAATACTTCAAACTACATACTCCAATAAAATTGATGGCATTCCTATTTTATCCGTACCTTAATGAGAGAAAATATAAAAACTATCGATAGACCGAAAAATCACCAAGCTGAGTATATGATCCTTTATACTTGTTTCTAAATAGCGGAAACCATTTTATACTTGTTTCATGGTGTCTAACAACCTTCTTTTTAAAACACAATTTCCCAAATTGGAAAACTACTTTTTTTTTTTCAAAAATCAATATTAAGCCTTTACCAATATATATATATATATACACATATAAATATTTAAGGATTTAAAAGAATTAATCTTTTATAAAACAAAAATTTCTTAACACAACCAACCCAGTGGTATATGTGTTTCTTTGAAAAGTAAAATTTTAAAACTTTCCCAAACCACAAAATATCCAAAATAAATCTTTGGGAAGAGAAATCCTTTGAAAACCTTTTTTTCAAAAATCTAAGGCATTTCCGAAATATACTTTATAAAAATTCTCTCATAGGTTTTAGACTAAAGAACTGACATTAATTATTCAAACAAGAACCTGGTTTTCCATCAAAGATATGATCAATGAATGCACCTTAGCGAAGACTTGCTTTTGGACAATTTTGACATACAGAATCTAATTTCCCATTTATTTGTAATAATTATGTGTTTTCGACTGGAATTCAAAATCCAAAATCATAAGGTAGCTAGAATCTCAACCATCAAGTCGAACACCTCCAGTCTTCAGGATTCAGCCATATGTCGTACTCAAGCTCTTCATCAATAGAGCTTTATGCATCACCAGCACTCCATGGGATACTTCGAAGTCGGCGTGAACATCTAAGCTCTAAGATATTTTCAACTCATAGTTGCTTTGCCCATTCCTTTGTAGTGGAACTACAACTACTTCTATGGTTGGATCTCTTAGAATCTTACGTAAAAATATAGTATTACTAGATAGGAAAGTACGAATACGTTCTCTCAGTTTATCCTTATCCCTCTGATCTACTAACCTAGTGTTCTGATACCAAATGCAACAACCCGCACCTTAATGGGCTAAAATTTCAAAAAAAATCGAAACTCAAGTCCATCAAAGCACAGATCGTTGAATTTGCTACCTACAAATAAGAATGAGCATTATCAGAGATTGATAGAAATCTAAACTCACATCGAAAACAGTAATAGGATAAGAAAACTAACTATGACTACTACCTTGAAATTAATGGTATTCCTTGGATAGCAGATAACATTAAGCATGAGAGAAAGAATACTCTCCAATAACAAAGCACATCCAACTCCAGTGACTTGTTCCTTTAAATCTATCATGTGGGTTGTAATGAGAAGGGGGATCAGAACAATGTTCTGGTTACTGGAAAAATATAGATTGTCCATAACATATACTTTTACCGATAGGTTTCCATTTAATTGTTAATTCCTTAAGTTTAGCAACTCTAATCTAACCTTGCATTGCACACACAATTACATACTTAACCCTTCCTAAGGTATGAAATATTAATGAAGTCACATCAACTACCCAGTACTTCCAAACCATTAGCCACTTAGTACTTCTAAATATGAAGCGGGCATCTATAATACTTTTAAAAGAGAAATAGATAGACTCCGTCATTTACGAACTTAATTGAGATAGACCCCGTCATTTAAGACCTATTCCCAAGGTGGTTTCCTAACAGTGTTGTCAATGGTCAGTGGGTCCTAGCTACAAGACCTCTAACCATTCTGACATTTAATGTCTAATTATTACCCCATTTATCATCGATAAAATTGTAATCATGTAAAAAACAGTACATAAGCCATTTAATACATTTTTATTAGAAAATAGATAGACTCTGGTCATTTAAGACCTTAACCATTGCTTACCCCATCACTTAAGGCCTATCCCCAAAGCGTGCTCCTAAATGGTACTATTATTATTACAGCTGTAACAATGTAAGAGACGGTACCCAAGCTTCTTAATACTTCCCAGTGAGATATAGGTAGACCCCGTCAGTTAAGATCTACTTCCAGAAGCATGCTCCTCAATGGTACTACCCAATTGTCATTGGTTGGAAATCTCATTGGGTTACTTAATATTTCTTTTACTAGGAAATGAGTGGACTTTATAGTCACTTAAGACCCCAAACATGAAGTGAACCCTTCCAAGGATATCCATTCTCACTATTTTATAAATATGGCATCTGATTAGGTTATTTCTTTCGATAGGGAGGCGGACCCTTCAACCACTTAAGAGCACAATGCTGAAAAAACCCTTTTTAGAGACATCCTTATTTATTCATTTGGAACCTCACTAGGTTACTTAATACTCCATTTAGGAAAGAGGCGGACCCTTTAGTCACTTAAGACCTCAAACCAAAAGCGAACCCTATGGTGATAGCCCTTACCGCTCCTAATTCCAAATTTGGACCATTTAATACTTCCAAATTAAGAAAGAAAGCCCAACCTCTCACGTCATCATGAGTTGTTGGATTAGTGATATCTTACATCAATGGTAATACACCCAACTACTGCTAGCCTCAAAGTGAAGGGTAGTCTTCCATCGAGTGACTCTACTGACGTCGCATCACTAACCCGTTAAGTCTAATTAACCATCCTAAGTCTTTATTTATATTATCTTAGGTAGACAATGGACTTAACTTACTAATTCCCTTTTTATTTAAGGCAATAAGATTTACCTTAAATATTTATCCACACATAAATCCCGGTTTAATGCTCATAAATGGCAATCCGTGCATAAAATCCTAACGGACAATTAAAAAGACATTTATGTATAATTACTAATTCAAATTAAACTTTTATGTTTATTCCCTTTTTATCAATTCAACTTCTTTATTTATCAGTCCCATTAATCCATTTACCATATCATATTATTGCAATTTCCATGTTTATCGTCATTTATTGGAGTCACAACCTTTTAAATTCTTTTCTCATTAGTTAATTATCCTAAAGGTGAATATTACGTACAAGTGTCATTATTGGCTTTTTTATTTAATTATTATAAACGCCGAGATTACGTAGAATATTTACTTTTATCAAATATGTTCTAGTTATATACCATTACTAGAATATAATTTTCCATATTAAATTATTGGAATCATATCTAAAAATATTATCCATTATAATTCCTATAAAGTAGTCCAAAACAGAAGACTTAACTTTAAAATATTAAAGATTGCATCGTTTGAAATTACAAGGGATAATCGTTTCTTTTTATTATTGAATTAGATAGTGTAAACTACAATGAATTCATATTTTACACATCTCTTTCTCTTTCTACTTGCATATATTCCTTGTTAGATCAAACGTTGTATCTTTCTAAAAGGAAAAGAAATCAAACTAATTTACAAATATTAAACAGATCTAAATTCCAACAATTCCAAACATAGAAAAGTTTACATTCTAACAAGATTAGGGTAATATTCCAAATTTATAACATTATTATACAACATATTTCAGATCTGAAATAAATTTCATTCAAATTAATATTCTAAATTCTTACTTTTGAGACTGATTCCCAGATCATGTTGTATACAATGCTAAATCAATTAATAGACAAGAATATGTAGGCGATATTTATTATATTTAGATCATATTCAATTCATTGCCTATAATTTATATATAATTATCCCATTAGGCACAAAAATTAAAAAACACCAAAGGGATAATTTTCATATAACAATCTATAAAAATTCTCACTCACCTTTTAAAAGCAATTCAAATATCTAAATCTGAAGTAGAACCTTTAATTCATCTATAGATCCTTTTTAATCCAAGAGATATGTATAATAGGGTATATGCAACTTTAGAATTACAGATCTATGAAGAGATTTCTTATTGGGGGAGAAAATAGATACAAATATAAATATATAAATCACCTCAAATACACATATGGTTGATTCTCTTTTCTTCTCCTTTTTATTAGATTTTCACACTTACTTCGATGTGTATGGGTATAGATACAAATATCTTATTTTTTATAATTTAGAAAGAAAGTGGAGATGAAGAAATGGTAGAGCTCCGCTACTGGCTTTATAAAAATATGAGAAGAAAAGGGAGAGTTAGGCCTGAATCTATAGGAATTAGAATCAACCAGAACCGTTAGATCAAAATATATTAAATCCGGGCCGTTGTAGCCTAGGTTTACTAAAGCCGCCGGGTCGCTACCTGTCTACCGCCCTTGAGTGACCGGTCGATCGCTAGGGGTCTACCATCCTCAATGATGGGTTGTCTTGTGGGCTTGGTTAATTAATATGAAATTATTAGTTATTTCTTATTTAATTATTTCCGTTTTGAATTCATTTTTCATCCGTAACTTCTTCGTTTGAACTCCGACCGCAAAACTCCAAATTTGAAAGTTGCTCAAAATTTTGCAACGCATGCAATAGTGCAAGTTTCATAGTTAAATTCCATGATTTTCACAAATTTCATTTTTGGAGCCTAAAAACAAACTAACTAATTGAATAATTAACGCTAAATTACGGGGTGTTACAAATATGATGTCTGGATAGATTGCATTAAAATGATGTTTACTTCTTCCTTTTAATCTCCATCTCTTTTACTTACAGCAAATTGATGCTTCAAAATAACTTAGAATTTTAAATTTATTTTGTTATATTGGCTTCCATTTTTGAGAACATTAATTGCATTTAAAAATTATAGTATCTGACTACAGCCACAAACTGAGCATTATTACATTGATTTACTAAAGATTTTACCAGTTATAAGCAATAGTTTACCAAACAAGATTCTACCAATTGAGAGCAACATTTTACAAAACCTAAATATGTATGTATGTGTATATGTGTGTATGCTTATATGTTAATGTAAATACGATTCTAAGTTTATTAAATAAACAAAGTGAATTTACTAATGTTTTATTGAAATAAAACGTGAATTGTTACTTAACGACTATTTATAGTTACTAAAATATTTTTTTGAAATCTTGATATATAAATATAATTCAAGTTTTCCAAATGTATTTATTTCATTATGCATAATTAAACTAATTTCGATGTTTTATAAGTATTTAAAATAGTATTTAATCATAGTAAATTATGAAATAAACCTATATGTAATATTTAGATAAATAAACTATTTTAGGGATTTAAAATGTATTTTCTAAAGTTATTAGTAATAATCGGTTAATTTTATATAAGACTAAGAAATTAGTTTTTTTATAGATAATTATATAATTAATTCTGTAATATGAATATATTATCTATTTCTTAGAATTGATTTTGTTATATTGAATTACATTTTTTAAATAATTCATCATTAAGTATTGATTTGTTTATTTACATTTATTTGAATAATCTATTTTTATATTATTAATCTGATATTACTTTCTTGTTTACTGAATAACATTTATACGAGTGATTTACCATTGTTATTGGTTTGATTGAATGGTTTTAATATGATACGGCGATGACATCCTTTCTGTTTGATTTGTTGATACCGTGTGATGAGAAATCTAAATAAACGATTTAGTGATACCATTTGGTATCCAACTTTCGGTAATACGTTTCCAGTTATTCTTTGGACTCGTCATATTGAATATTGAAGAAGCAAGCGTGACCCGTGAGTGCTGAATAAACGGACTAGTAACATGCGGTGGTATGAGATGTCATTGTATTATTTATTCGGTTATTCTTTGCTCATGGGTGACACTTATGCGAGGGTATATGGTGTGAATCGCTGTGTTGAGTATATGTGCATGCGAGACGTAGCCTTAGATTATATGTATACTATGTGTATGTCTACCTTTTGTCCAGCTCCCTTTATGTTTCAAGAGTGAACTAGACTGGCTAGTATCAACCCCGATGGCCTGATCGAGGAGGTCGCAACCCCGATTGCGACACCATTGTATATTATATTCGATGTGTATCACAGGATTTGGTTGCCCCTGTCTCGAATAGGCCAGCAGCCAGTTACCATAAGGGCATATGTCGGTAGTCATGGGCGTAGAGGCTACGCGTTATCAAGCCAATGACGGATCATTGTCACGACACCGAGAGGGGAGAAGTAATGGTAATAGATGGCTGTAGGAGTCTTGTCATATGGACTGTATGTGGCTCTTAGAGCAAGCAGCGTGTCGTCGGTGTAATGACCCATATTTTTAGCCATTTAAAAATATTAAATTAAATAAAACTTTGAATATAATTCTTAGAAATGAAAATTTTATGATTTTATTGATGTTAACTTATATTAGAAGATAAGTGTTATCCCGTCTTTTGGTAAGGCCGAGATATCAATGAACTGGTTCCAAGCTTAAGATCAATCGTCCTGAGTATCGATCGTGCACAGGCTCGCTATGGATATCGATGAATTTTGTCCGAGTACGGATCGAGCTACAATTGATAGGACACGGCAAGCATAGCCAGGGAAGCCTGCATTCGAAATTTCAAGTCAATCCGAGTTTGTATGCTCGATTCATGATCGATTCAATCTGGAGGAAACGGCCTCGTCTTCGTATCCATCAGTGAGCACCACTTTTGTATCCATCAGAGCAGCAACGCCTTCGCATCCATCGAAGAACCCATGGTCATATCGATCTCCTTCGAACCCATTAACTTTATATCGATAGGCCGGTGACCTCTTCGTATCCATCAATGGTGGTGAGACATTGTTTCATGTCCATGGAGTAGCTGTCTGGTTCGTATCCATCAAGCACTTAGAGTTTGCCACCATCGGGTTCGAACCCATCAAAACAGTGGTTCTTCGTACCAATCGAGGGTCCTTGTTCGAATCCATCGAGTCATCGCTACTTCGTATCCATCGAATTGTCATCATTTTATATCCATTAGAGGTTCTTGTTCGAATCCATGCCTTGAGGCTTGTTCGTGTCCATCAAGTCAAATGAACCTGGGTTAGCGCAACGGCCTTCGATTCAAATAAGGTGAGATACATGGATGCGACGCGGTCAAACCAGAGAAAAAGGTGGATCGATTCGAGATATGCGCGCCATGTCACCTCATAAGCACGTGCAGCCGTCGAATCGAAGGAATCGACACGAAGCGATGGAGTCGAATAAAACAGCCACTGGAGAAAACTCAACTCATATCGATCGTATCTCAAAATCTACCAATCCAAATGCACTGAAATTTTTACAGGAGGTTGCATTCGAGCCAAGGAACGTTCACACCAAATTTCAGCTCCATCGGACATGATCTTGATCGATACGAAATGATTTCGTATCGATCACAGATCGACTCGAAACTTTCTGGAATTGGTCGTGTGGGCCCCCTCACGTGCCAGAGCAAATCTCCCAAAGTTTGAGCGAAGTCTCAGCCTCCTACGCCTATAAATAGAGCCCCAGAGCCTATAGAAGAAGGGCTTTTGACTTTGAAGCACCCAGACTCTGCCGGATCAAGATTTACATCATATTTTTGCTATTGAATTCGAATTTCAAGTTGTGATTTGCTGTTGCTTGCTGTAATCACTTGTTATCATTGAAATAGAATCAATAAAGTTGCAAAAAACTTCATAGTGCACGTAGGCAACACGCCGAACCACTCTAAATCGCTTGTCTGTGCATTTACATTCCTGTTAACTGGAGTTTTTGTTAGATAATCCTCATTTTTAATTTATATTCTTCACTGTTATCTCTTCAAAAACTTCTGAAGAGTGCTGTGCCCAATTTTGGTGCAAACACTTTGGTGTTTTCACTGAGAAAACCTAGATTTTCTCCTGCTCGTTGGATCTGTCGTCGTTACCGGATTAAATAAATCTAAAAGAGAGATCCAGATCACTAATTCGAGTTCCTTCCATTTTATTCAGATTTGCATAAAGTCTAAGAAAGGAATTCAACCATTAAGATGGTTAGCACAAGGACCACCTCTAACGCTGTCAATAATGAAGACCAGGATAAACAGAATCCCGCGCCACTACCTCCCTCTAACCAAGACGCTATCAGACACTCAGAACCATCAGGTCCAGTTACCCCGCAAGAGTTTCAGCTGCTGCTTCAAGAGCTGACCCAAAGTCGGCAACAACTTACAGAACAGCTACGCGCCAATGCCGAGCTGACCAACCAGCTGAATCGTCAGAAGCGGAGGAGATCCAGGAGAGATCATGCTTCTCGCTCCTTCAGCGAAAGTTCTTCATCTTCTGATTACCATCATCAATCTCCATGACCCCGGCTAGATGGAAGTCACATACAAACTGCTAGACATCAACCGGCAATGACCGATGGATAACTGAGAGTTGGTCTATCAGCCAGTTTCCAAACCGGGCCCTCCTCCTGAGGGGGTGCCGCTCCTCACTACACCACAGAATACCGCGCCACGAACGTCGTGGTTGAACCAGGGGTCGATGCCCTAAATCAGTTGAACTTGGACTATCGTCAGCATGGGCATACTCCTGAACCATATGTCCCAGAGGACTATGAGCCAAGAAGGAAAGATGTGGACCGTCGACAGCATCCGGTCCAACTTCATAATATGGAACATAATCATACTCCGGCACAAGCCATCACATCAAAGGCTAAACTGGACGAACACACGACAGTCCTATAACTAACTCCACTTTCCCAGAGTGTGAATTGGAGTATAAACACCAACTCTAGGTTCCCGGAGTGTGAACCGAAGTATAAACATCAACTCCAAATTCTCGGAGTGCGAATTGGAGTATAAACATCAACTCTAGGTCCCCAGAGTGTGGACCGGAGTATAAAAACCAACTCCAAATTCCCAGAGTGCGAATTGGAGTATAAACATCAACTCTACGTTCCCAGAGTGCGAACCGGAGCATAAACACTAACTCCAAGCTCCCAGAGTGCGAGTTGGAGTATAAACATATAAATGCGGTTCCAGAGAGGGTGGACCCGTCCGCCTAACGACTTCGGCCGTATCCTAACCAAGTTTGAGGAGGATGGACTCGTCCGTCTAGCGACCTCGCTTGTTAACTCGGGGTGGATGTGATCCGACCATCCACGATCCCGATAACTCCAAGTTCCCAAAGCGTGAATTGGAGTATAAACATCAATTCCAGGTTCCCGGAGTGCGAACCGAAATATAAATACTAACTCCAAGTTTCCAGAGCGTGAATTGGAGTATAAACAACAATTCCAGGTTTTCAGAGTACGAACCTAAATATAAATACTAACTCTAAGTTTCCAGAGCGTGAATTGGAGTATAAACATCAATTTCAGGTTCCCGGCTTGCGAACCAAAACATAAATACTAGCTCCAAGTTCCCAGAGCGTGAATTGGAGTATAAACATCAATTCCTGGTTTCCGGAGTGCCAACCAAAATATAAACACCAACTCCAAGTTCCCAGAGCATGAATTGGAGTATAAACATCAGTTCCGGGTTTTATGAGTGCGAACCAAGATACAAATGCCAACTTCAAGTTCCCAGAGCGTGAATTAGAGTATAAACGTTGATTCCAGGTTCCCGGAGTGCGAACTGAAATATAAATGTCGACTCCAAATTCCCAAAGTGTGATTAGATACAAGTACCATGTCAAAGTTCCTGGAGTTCGAACTGTGTTACAAACGTCGATAACTCTCGAATTCCCAGAGTGCGACCAGACTATCGATCAAGGATTATCCTAAGTCCCCGGAGTGTGGACATATGCTCAAGATTTTCAACAGGTGCTATTGACCATCGAAATACAAATGCTGGTCCCCGGAACTGGGGGCAAAATCTTAAGTGTTAGTCACTAACCAAAGTGATACAATGTCCAAAATTCAACTCATTCATCGATTACGACTTGTGATCAAGATTTTCAGACTCGGTGAATAAAACGAACTCAACTTGAAGGTAAAAACGCCACAAGTACACTGGATTGAAAGTCAAATACTTCAAATACTTAAGCACAAAAGAAATGAGAGTTGAAGTAGAGAAACTAAATGTCATTTCAACTAATTGTATGTAAAGGTTCATGTACAAGTTATTCCAAAAATTCCTACAAGCAGGGGGCCGAGCCTACATCTATACATGGCCTATGAAAGAAAAATAAAAGCAACATCCTAACTGCCAAAAATGCGCCAAAGGAGGATTATCTATATTTTCTTCTTCGGTTTTTTCTTCGATGCAGAACCACTGGAACCGCTAACAATCTATCGCTTCGAGCCCTTACCCTTTGGTGGATCATCCTCTGATGAAGGCATGATATCGACATCTTCCTCCAAGCTTGAACTTAAAGGAATATTCTCTTCGGGAGGAGTCGGAGGAGTTGGATCCAAAACCGGGAACGGAATGGGCATGCTGGTATCGACGGGCGTGTCCCTGGATGATATCACCATAAGAGGAGTGGGGCCAACCGCCGTCGTAACACTCTCGGAACTACCACCGTGTGCTGCTGCCTCCATCTGTGCGTTGATTTGAGCTAGTATCTTGGCTTCGCGAGCGGCATGGACTTCACGATAGGCAGTGGTGGACTATGACGAAGCACTAGAAGCGTGTGGAAATGCACCAAGAACGAACGACGTGTCCACAAAAGGGTCGCTGTGTTGGCCCAGGAGCTCATGCACTATCTGCTCGTCAAAAGAAATTGAGCTCCCTTGTGTCATCTCAATCGGCGCGACCGCAGTTGTGGTAACTGCCTCGGTAATGATGGCCTTCTGCCCTTGATGCAACTCTTGGATTGCAGGAGGCGTAGCTGACATAGCTTCAGTAACTGAGCAAAGAAAAAGAACAAGTTGTCAATACACGCTTCAATACAAATACTTCAGTTCAGACACACAGTAGATTTGTGCAGAGTACCTTCCTCTACTTGACTCGTGGCTGGCTGAACAACTTCTGAAAGATGTTCCCTTATGGGGGATAAGCGTGGCTGCTCAGGGTCATAACCCGGAACCGGTTGCGGCTCAATCGCTAGCGTCGGCTCAGATCCAGATGAAGTGATCATCTCAGAACTTGTAACCTGATGTGCGACGCCAGAGCCTACACCAACTTCTAGATGCTGGGTTCCCAACCCCTCTCTTGCATGAGAGATCGTAGAATCATGGAGAATTTTCTTTTCATCTTCGCTCAAAATGCAGTTCTCCAATTCAAATTCATCGAGAGCACCACTCGACAACATCGCCTTCTCTTCTTCGACTAAAAAATTCCAAGCATTGAATAAATGTGTCGGGTAATCATCAAGCCAAGCCAGATTCTTGTGTCTTAACACATTGGCGTTATAAGTGATGAGAAGTTCTTCTATCTCCATCTCAAGCTTGATCTCGGCCTGCCGAACTTTCTCATCGACTCCGGTCTCCACCTCACGGACCTTTGCCACAGCCGCATCTCTTTCCCTCCGAAAATCCACCGCCTGATCGCAAGCCTCCTGTGCGGAAATGTTAGCAGCGTCCCTCTCTTTCATGAACTCCAAGACTTTGGCCTTGAGCTCATTTAACTCCTTCAGGGCTGCATCCCGCTTGGCGGCAACGACAGTATTCCGATGGCCCATGTCCTCCACTGTGGCATAATGCTAGCGCTTCATCCTGTCCATTGCTGCCTGGGCTTCATCAGCTTTCTTAAGAGCCTCGATTTCTGATTTGCGAGAAGACTCAGCCTCGCTATTAAGTACTTAAATAATCCGTTCCTTTTAGCCAAGTTCTTTCTCTAGTTTCTCAATCTTGGCCGCCCGGTCGAAGGCCACCTTTGATGCTTTCTTCGTAGCTTTTGACCATTTCTGGTACTGGAAAAATATATCGGCAAGATAATCATGCATCATGGGTTTGACTGACGCTGGTATCCTTTTCAAACGCGGAGGGAAGATAAACCCATCGAAGCAAATGTCAGTAAAATCTTTCTTCAGCCGAGCAAGCCTCGCTGCTCCTTCCCCTGAAGGCTCGGTTAGTACCTGCTCTGTTGTTGCAGGGGCCAAAATCTCAGTCCTACGGTGAGTTTCGGACCTTGATGATTGCGAGGATGGCTTGTGTCGCGGAGCTTCTGAAGGTCGCGAGGCATGGACTAGAGGCTGTGTAGAGACTCTAGGAGGAGGTGTGCGAGATCGAGAACGATGTACATATTCCCTATCCCCATCAATCCGTTCTTGTCCAAAATACCCTTGATCATACTCCCGATCTCCTTCCCGCCTACACGAATCATAGTAGGATGAAGATCGACGTTTGTGGCGCAGGCTTCCAAGCATCGAGCCGTGACTAGACATGGTATCTGCAAGTCAAAACGGAGACAAAAGTTAGTAATCTCTCACGGTGAGCGTATTGCATTCAAAAATCGTGTTGTTCCGTGACGTGTGTATGTATGTGCAACCCCCCGACCAACCGGATGTGTCAACCGCGCTAGTGGGCACAGACACGCTTAAAATTAAGGCTTGTGAGAGTTCGTCCAATCCGACATCATGCTGGAAGGACACATCGTCCGGAATTGGAAGATCAACGAGCCCTTCATAAAGATTCTCAGTTCTTGGGGGAGACATCTCCGAAATTCTAATTCCGAAGGCGGGCCGGGACATGACAACAGATTTCCATCTTTCCTTTTTAGATGGCTTAACAACGGCTGCCTTGCCTTTTCTCTGCTCTTCGATATCCTGGGTTACATCCGCAGGTTCGCCCAATGGTTCCTCATCGGTGTGAGTCTTTTTGGAGTCAGCCTCCTTGATTATAACAACTTTAGGCTTTCTTCCTTTAGCTCGTTCTTTCAAGGCAGTCCTTAAAGCACAGTCGAGTGTTATACTTTGTCTTCGCTCGATCAGCCCAAGAATCCTAAGGTTCCTATCCGTCAAGAGCAACTCGATATTCCTCTCTTCACTTGGGATTTCTTGGAAAACCCGGACTATCTCCTTGAAACGTTCACCTTTGGGTCGCTGGATTATGGCTGAAAAGAATAAGAGAAGTTAGTCCGAATTTATATATATATGTCTTATCAACAATCCCAGGAGATGACAATACTCACGTCTGAATAGCCATCGCCTAGCAAATCCTAGGGGGCATCTAACATAGAACTACTCTATCTTGAAGTAGCTCAGTCTAGTCCAAGCCCCTGTGACCACTTGGCAATTTCTTACCGACTCCAGGAATGTGAAAGATGGACTATCAGTCCGACTCTTGAAGTTAAACAAGTATCTGATCTCAATCGGGAGTGGCGGTCGATAGAGATACTCCATAAATGCAATGAACAAGCTATTGAGCGAGGCATATCCGTTCGGGTGTAGCTGAGAGGGGGCGATCCCCAAAAACGACAATGCTTCTCTTATGCACTGGTTAAACGGAGGGAGTGTCCCAGCTACGTACGCATGGCGATTGAATGCGGTGTATCCCTCCGATGGATTGTGCGGTCTGTCGCTTGGTCCTGGCAATAATACGTCGTCCATCGACAGACCATGCCTTAAGCATATTCTTCCTAGCATATCTTCCGAAATGTTGGATGGAACAGAGTCTGATGGGTTACTAATGAAGGATGCGTCAGGTAACTCGTCTGGAGCAAGACCGGTAACTTCAACCTCAATATCTGGTACTTCAAGCACGGGAGGGACTAAACTCTGAGTTTCTTGCGGCTGCGAGCTTGAAGTTTCCATAACTAGCTAACTCACAAGAAACCATCATTAGACGACAAAGAGCCCGTGTGTTCCCCTCGTGTAAAGTGTGTGTTGTGCAGTGTTGTGCATTACTTCGATAAATTTTGCGGAGTTAATGAAAATAAGAAAACAACAAAGCTTCGAAGTCCAGTTGTAATGACCGTCATCGCTGACCGTCATCACCAAATCATCTAAATGTTGGCAATCGATCCGGATTAAAGTTGTTATGGTTCCATCGACGAGCTTCGAAAGGTAGTCAAGTATGCAGTTTAACTATCAAGTCCAGATATGCAAGAATGAAGCTCGTCGGAATTGTGTTAAAGAGTGTCAGAATTTCGTATCCATCAAAGATACATGTTCGAATTAATCGCAGGAAGCTTTTTTGTATCCATCAAAATGCACGTTCGTATTGATCCCAATGGGCATGTTTCGAATCGATCGTCCATGGTCGAGTCCGTATCGATCAAAAATGGATGAATTCAAATCGATCCTTGATTGCCTATTTCGTACCGGTAAGGAAGGTCTCTGCTAAACATCGATCACATTCGAGTCGATATTTTTCGTATTGAACGTAAAAGTAAAATTCGTATCGACCTAAAGCAGAGAACTTCGAAATTGCCGATTACTTATTTTTCGTATCGATCAATTCGTGTCGATATGATCCACCATCATCATAATCGGTACGAACTGCATCATCTCCATAAGAATATTCCAAAGATTGATGCAAAATCCAAGGAGAAATATCATCGCCTTCATCGATTCGAACGCAAGCCCCCAGATCGATCTATTTCTTGTCTTTTCCATTCTTTCTTCTCCAATCTACATGAGCGTCGCTATGGCCATTTTCGACCAAGCTCACACCCAGATCTGACTTTAAGAATTATCAGAATTGATAATCAGTGAAGAAAAGAGGGATCTGGGATTCGAACTTTGTCGTCAGGGTGCAGCAGAAATCGATTAATTACCTAATTCGAGATTGGGATTCGAAGAGTTAAAGGGTTATATTTGATCGAATCAAAATCACTGGCACTGTTGTTCTCTCTCGAGAGTTTCTGAGTCGATACGAAGACTAAAGGCAGTAGTAAAAAGTGAAAAGTAAAAAAGTGAAAAATGGCTAAAAACTAGGTATTTATATGAAACCTAAGAAGAGACCGGGTCGATTCGCCTCCCCGTCTACTTGACCGGTCGCAACCGGTCAAACCCCGAATCAAGTCGAATGCCCTGTTCGAATCCATCTGACCAAGAATTTCTATCGATTCGAAATGGACAGTGAATTAATCGATACGAAGTGCACGACAAGGACGGCTGAAGACGATGGAGCCCATCAACTCGAAGCCCCTGTCCGCATCGACAAGTTCACGACTCCATCTACTGCATAACGATACGAACCGCGATTTCGTGTCCATCATAACTCAAACATTATCATCGGTACGAATGAACATTTCGCATCCACAGAATTCTCCATTTACCGATGCGAAGTCAATCTTTCAACCTTATATATCAATTCAGGAGAGGATCGATACGAAGGAACTTCCTAAAACAACTGACAAACGTTGTTACAACTCAAATTTCACATCGATCCAGGAGAGCATCGATACAAAATTCAATACAAGAAAACTGACAACGACTCGTGAGCATGCAACATTAATGAGAGTCAGGTTAACATATGAGCATATGTCAAAACAATTTCTTATTTTCAGCATTAACAGGAATTGGATATTCATCTAATAACGTTTACGGCGATAAACAGCTAGGCCCTATCATACATCAATCAGTTATATCAACGCAAGGTTACAACCTTCAACAAAAGAGCAATGACTGTTCAGAATAATGATTGCAGCTGTTTCAAAACACGTCATGTTTCCACAAGACGTACTTTGGGGGCAAATGTTATCCCGCCTTTTGGCAAGGCCGAGATATCAAGGAACTGGTTTCAAGCTTAAGATCAATCATCCTGAGTATCGAGCGTGCACAGGCTCACTATGGATATCGATGAATTTGTCCTAGTTCGGATCGAGCTACAATTGATATGACACGGCAAGCACAGCCAGTGACGCCCGTATTCCAAATTTCAAGTCAATCCGAGTTCGTATGCTCGAATCATGATCGATTCAATCTAGAGGAAACGACTTCGTCTTCGTATCCATCAGTGAGCACCACTTTTGTATCCATCAGAGCAGCAGCGCCTTTGCATCCATCGAAGAACCCATGGTCGTATCAATCTCCTTTGAACCCATCAAATTCGTATCGATAGGCCGATGACCTCTTCGTATCCATCAATGGTGGTGAGACACTGTTTCGTGTCCATGGAGTAGCTGTCTGGTTTGTATCCATCAAGCACTTAGAGTTTGCCACCATCGGGTTCGAACCCATCAAAACAATGGTTCTTCTTACCCATCGGGGGTCCTTGTTCGAATCCATCGAGTCATCGCTACTTCGTATCCATCGAATTGTCATCATTTCGTATCCATTAGAGGTTCTTGTTCGAATCCACGCCCAGAGGCTTGTTCGTGTCCATCAAATCAAATGAACCTGGGTTAGCGCAACGACCTTCGATTCAAATAAGGCGAGATACATGGATGTGACGCGGTCAAACTGGAGAAAAAGATGGATTGGTTTGAGATACGCGTGCCACGTCACCTCATAAGCGCGTGCAGCCATCGACTCGAAGGAATCGACACGAAGCGATGGAGTCGAATAAAACAGCCACTGGAGAAAACTCAACTCGTATCGATCATATCTCAAAATCTACCGATCCAAATGCAATGAAATTTTCACAGGAGGTTGCATTCGAGCCAAGGAACATTCACACCAAATTTCAGCTCTATCGGACATGATCTTGATCGATACGAAATGATTTCGTTTCGATCACAGATCGACTCGAAACTTTCTGGAATTAGTCGTGTGGGACCCTCACGTGCCAGAGCGAATCTCCCGAAGTTTGAGCGAAGTTTCAGCCTCCTACGCCTATAAATAGAGCCCCATAGCCTACAGAAGAAGGGCTTTTGACTCTGAAGCGCCCAAACTCTGCCGGATCAAGACTTACGTCATATTTTTGCTGTTGAATTCGAATTTCAAGTTGTGATTTGCTGTTGCTTGCTGTAATCACTGAAAGAGAATCAATAAAGTTGCAAAAAACTTCATAGTGGACGTAGGCAACACGCCGAACCACTCTAAATCACTTGTCTGTGCATTTACATTCCTGTTAACTGGATTTTTGTTAGATAATCCTCATTTTTAATTTATATTCTTCACTATTATCTCTTTAAAAACTTCCGAAGAGTGTTGTTCCCAATTTTAGTGCAAACAATAAGTTTATGATCTTAATTTGGATCCTTATTAATGACAAGGATTGCAAGAAGATTAAAGGGTAATACTAGAATATAATTTAATGATGTTGGTCTGAATGTAACTAATAACAAGGATTGAAATAATAAATGTTACTTTTAATAATGAATGGAATGCCAATTTTATTAAAGGAGAAAGCGTAGTATTTACTTGAAAGTGTTTTAACTTAAACTTTGATTATCGAAATATGAAAACATTTATTTAGTAAGTAATCTATAACTCTTGTTTGTATACAGTAATTTTATAAATGTGTTTGTATTACTATAAAAAGAGTATTCTTATTTTATTTCTCTTTAATTAATTAGGACGCATTTTAAAATTAAATATTGAAATTTATTACAATTAAATTGATTGGAATCTTTCTATTAAGAAGAAATAAAAGTGAATTGTAACTAATGGATTTAATATAAGAAACATACTTTTTGTTAAGACAAAATGAACATTTAATGAAAATAAAAGAATGTTTTGAGAAAAATTAAATGAACGTTTTTATTTTGAAGGTAAGTATAATTTGGTAAAAAGAAAAAATTGAATTTTAAAACAACATTCTACGGTCATTAAATAGCAGCTGGAGGCGGTACGGAAGTTATTTTAATGCTAATTTTAAAATTTAAAATAAATAACTTATTTGAGTTCCTGGTTACACGTTGAGAAAAAACACCATTTTTTGAAGTCCTAGTTTATCTTTATTTGTATGTAATGACGGTCCTCATTATGTTAATTGAAGTGTAAATTTTAATTTAAATATATGTAAATTTCAGTTTATTTTGGTCAATGAAATTAATTGAGTGGGCAAACTTGCTGAAATTTGAATCCTCAAAGTTTGGCTGGAACGTACAATTGTTCCCCTCATTTAGACCATTACCAACAATCCGTTCTGTTCATTACGCTCTCTCTCCTGATTTTCAACTGAAAGAATAAGTGGCGCACCTAGGTAAGTGTATAAACTTTTGACGGCGTGCCGTTATAAACTTATGACGGCAAAGACTTCGTTGTTACAAACTTATGACAGTGAAGACTTTGCCGTTATAAACTTTTAACGGCGAAGCCTTCGCCGTTATAAGTTTATACCCTAACCTCCAAGCCAACCACCACAACTCCTATCTTCCTCCTCCTTTTCTTTTGCAGCCGAAAGCCATTTCCAATAATCACCAAAATTACCAATTTCCACCTCAAATAATCCAAATCCGTCAGTTTATAACCAAATTAAACTCGTTTTTGAGATCCACACTCGAAGAGATGTCTAGATTGCTAAATATTTTTACCAAAAAGTTCATGCATGGGGAAGGTAGTAGCAGTGGCCCCGGAGGCGCCGGTAGGAGCGGTGAAGAATAGAATATTGTACTGTATGGGCAAGAGTAAGGAATAGAAGATCTTCTAGAAGCCTCTGAAAATCTCAACAATAAGGGCAAAGGCGAAGAAGAAGGCGGTCGCGGAAGCTGTAGGGGTGGTCGAGCGGGTAGGATGCATGGGGTGTAGAGCAGATTTCTGTTTGAGTCGCCGAGCTTGATGCATTTCAGGATCCGAACCTTAGCGCGGCGAAATTTCCTATGCTTTCCAAATTTCGCTCGCTTCTAGAAGGCGAAGTACATGTCAACACACAGACGAGTTTGGTTGTACGTATTTATTTATATGGTTAAAATAATTGCAATATGTTGTTAGTTTAAATATATAGTAAGATTTTATTTAACTTTAGCAGTCACAAAATATCCGTTCATAAGGTTCTTTAGCAAACATGCTTAGATATTTTCATCAAATTTGGCAAATAAGGATAGAGTCGTTGCACTTTTACACGAGCTTGGATTCCATTATTTCTTAGGTAATCTAATGAACCATTTACTTAAATACCCAGTTAATTTATCACTCCGTAATTTAACTTGTTATCTACTCTATAATTTTAGGGATTAACAACGTTATAAAAGGTGATGTGTAATTGTGCACAGCTATTGCTTTACGGTGGTATAAAACCACTCACACATTCCACTTTCTATACGGTGAGCTAGGAATTACATAGCTTGATTTCTCTATGCTTACCAGCATTAGCATTAGAGTGGTCGCTTTTCCATCGTTTTCATACGATGATGCTCGATGGAGTGATCCTGAACTTATTCATGATCTTCTACCTCACTTTATCGCTTCCCCTGCATCATATCAGACAGGATGCGCTATTAGAGTCAGCGCTATTCGTGATGCCGTGGGAAACATACTCAATCACTATTCTCCTGATGATGAACTGGAGCTTACACGATAATTTGTTCTATACCTCATTGGCAACTTGTTTTGCAAAACATCGAGTGGTATTTTGGCTGTCGATTTTATTGAGGTCGTATCCGATTTACATTTCCGTGGTGTTGTTCTATATGACCGGGGTACGCCTATTCTTGTGTACTTGTGCAAATGCCTGAATGTACAGTGCACCATTACAGACGCACAGGTTTCATTATTAGGCTTCTAGGAGTTATTACAGTACTAGTATTTTGAGTATTCCTGGAATTTTCATTTCGTCACTTTGACTTCAAATGCGTCTACTTTTTTCCCTCGTCTATCATTTTGGTGCACGGACAATAGTGGGCCCAGGGATAATGAATCCCGTCATGTTTATTTGGTTGCCCACAACCAAATCGATTTGACGGTGTATAGACACCAGATTATATGGCATCCATTTCATGATAGTGTATTGATTGGCCTTGATTTATAGAGATTGCTAGGATGCTTACCAGGCAGAGATTTCTGCTCTTATCTTATCCCTCGGCGTTTGGTGCATATTGGTGTCTTGGTGAGAGGTGTTGGAGACATTTGAATTTTTTAGTAAACTTGCAAAATAACCCAAAAATGTATGACTTTGATGCTTCTCCCCATGATACCATTACCCATGCAACGGTGATGGATTTAGTTGGTCCGTCTGCTATACGCCACGATATGCATCCCTCTATTATCGAGGATCTTACATCTCCTAGTTAGAGTTACCATGCACCTGGTCACGTAGCGGTTGCTTCTCACTTTGGATGTACCATGGCAGTTCCTACCATTGGACCAGACCATTATGTTGACGTGTTTCATCCTTCAGCACACAATCAATATCCAGATCTGAGCTATATATCCTACACTTATCTATACGATATGCAGAAGAGGATCAGACATACAAGATATGTAGAGCATAGGCATAGCCTAGACTACTATGACAGTGAGCTACGTCGGCCGGCAGAGGACACAACACAACTATAGGAACTGCTAGAGGAAGAGCGTAAGAAATTTGCTGACATGCAGATGTACCACGAGCATTTAGTTCGCCCGAGCGGTGGTGGAGATGATGATGATGAGGGACGTCGTCGACGTCATACACGTCCACATACAGATGGATGATCTTATGTATTGTGTTTCATTTATGTTTCTATGTTCTTTATGTACTTATTCTATTGTTCTGATGTATAATATACCTATTGTTTTTGGTTCATGTATCGATGTTATTATCATTCATGTTTCTGTGTCATTGGTGTTATTATTCATGTGCTATGATGTATGATATATCTACTGTATTCAGTTTATACATTGACGTCATTATTTTTCATGTTTATATGTTGTTGGCAACCGTATAGATATTTTCCCAAAAGCATAGATGACGCAGTGGATATATCAAAAATGGATGAAACGGTGAAAAGTCGAATCGATGGATTGAAAATACCCAAATGCCCAAATACGTTGATCTCAAGAGATACCGGATTCTAGCTATCTCCAACACTTTGATCGCACACGATACCATGTTAAAAGATCTACGATGATCTCGCGCACGAGATTCCGTGAATCGGCTTCAAATCCGTTGATTCGAGCGCACTCGAATAACCGAAAATGGAGAAAGGAGATTACACTCAAGTTCCAATTTTAATAGAGGCACAAAGCACTCAAACAAAAGTTTATTCAAAATCAATCAAGTTTACAAATGACACAACCCCCATATTTATAGGCAGTTTACAACTCAACACTTACAGTTCCACCGACCTAACATGCCGCGACCTACGACCTAACATAGGTCATTAACGACTTAACAAACCGACCTAAACAAACACGAGTTACAACCATCAAACGACATAACAGAAATACAACATGAGCGACTTACAATAGAACTTACACGCGACCCAACAACAAACGACCTAAATCAACACAATAGTTTGAGCGACCTAAAGTAGGTAGTACAGCAATAGGTCGCTTGAGCGACCTAACATTGGGAGCGACTTAGGCTTCAAAGCTTCATGCGACCTAAACTTGAGCGTCATAAGGAACATGGTAACGACCTATGCTTGTGCGACCTAGCCCTTCATGCGAGTCAACTTCAATAGGTCGTTGAGCTTTGGCCTGTTGCATTGTGGCGACTCGAAGCAGCGACCTTCCTCTTCCTCGACAGGCTCATTCCCATGAAACTGAATCAGGTATTTGACCTTAAAAACGTCTGTAGTGTGAATATGATCAGGCAACCTCAACTGATATGCATTATCATTGATCTTCTTCAAGATTTCCACTGGACCAATTTTTCGAGCTTTCAACTTATTGTAAGTTCCAATTGGAAAACGTTCTTTCGTCAAAACGGCGTAAACCAAATCACCTTCTTTGAAGTTCACACTCCTTCGTTTCTTATCCGCCAGTTGTTTATACTTCTCATTTGATGCAAGCAATCGTTCATGAATAGCTCTGTGACACTCCTGCAACTCATTCACAAAATCACAAGCTCGTTTAACAACCCTTTCTGATGTGGCACTGTCGACAAATCCAATGGTACCTTCGGAATTGCTGAATATATCACTTGAAATGGACTGAGTCCAGTACTTCGATTAACAGCATGATTATGTGCGAATTCTGCCTGACACAATTTCAAATCCCAGCTTTTCAAATTATCTTTCACAAGGCATCTCAACAAGTTTCCCAAAGATCTGTTGACCACTTCCGTTTGCCCATCAGTTTGTGGATGATAGGCGCTACTAAAATTCAGCTTCATCCCAACCATCTTCCACAAGCTTAACCAGAAATGACTCAGAAATCGAGTATCCCATTCAGAAACAATGGTTTCAGGTAACTTATGTAGTCGATAAACCTCTTTAAAGAATAATTGAGCAACACGGACTGCATCAGCGGTCTTTTTACAAGCTATGAAATGTGCCATCTTTGAAAATCTATCCACCACAACATATATAGAATCATTCCCTCGTTGAGTTCTTGGCAAACCCAAAACGAAGTCCATGTTAATATCAACCCATGGTCTAGTAGGCGTAGGTAATGGCATATACAATCCCACATTTGTAGCTGTTCCTTTGGAAACTTAACATATATGACATCTCTGCACAAATCTCTCAACTTCTTTCCTCATAGAAGGCCAAAAATAAGATTGAGAAATCAACTGCAAAGTATGATCTCTTCCCACATGTCCTTCTTCATGCAATTCTTTCACAATCTTCATTCGTAAACTGTATTCTGGTATACACAATCGATTTCCCTTGAATAGAAAACCATCCACTAATAGATACTCATCCGTCTTCCCTTTCTCGACTTCATTCATAATTTTAGCAAAGTAAGGATCTTCAACAAACAATTCTGGCAAAACATCAAACCCCGTCACTTCAACTCTCATGGTAGTCAACAAATGATTTCTTCTACTCAATAGGTCTGCCACACGGTTTGTGACTCCCGACTTATGCTTTACAACAAAGGTAAACTGCTGCAAGTATGCGATCCATGAAGCATGCCTGGCTGCAACCTTATCCTGCCCCTGCAACTGTTTCAAGGCTTCATGATCAGTATACAACACAAAATCTTTATGAAACAAATAGTGTCTCCAATGCTTTATAGCTTGCACAATAGCATAAAATTCCACGTCATAAGTATTATATCTCATCTTTGCTCCAGAAAGTTTCTCACTGAAATAAACAATTGGACGTCCCCTCTGACTCAACACCCCTCCAATTCCAACTTTAGATGCATCTGTATGTAACTCAAATAGCAACTGAAAATCTGGCAATATTAGAATTGGTGCTGTCATCAAAAGTTCTTTGATTTGTTTAAAAGCAAATCCTGCTTCCTCCGACCACGAAAACTGCTTGCCCTTCATACAATCAGTAACAGGCGCTATCACTCTACTGAAATGTGGAATAAACCTTCGGTAGAATGATGCTAAACCATGAAAACTTCTAACTTCATTTATAGTCCTGGGCTGTAGCCAATTTCTGATTGGTTTGACTTTACTTTGATCCACCTGTATTCCTCCTTCAGATACAACATATCCCATAAATAAAAAACTTGGCGTCATGAATATGCATTTCTTCGTTGTCGCGTAGAATTTTCCTGACGAAGAATAATTAACACCTTTTGCAAGTGTAGAATATGCTCCTCAGTGCTTGCACTATAAATCAAGATATCATCAAAGTAAACAACAACAAACTTCCCAATGTAAGGTCTGAAAATTTGATTCATCACCCTCATAAATGTACTTGGTGCATTCTATAGACCAAACGGCATGACCAGCCATTCATATAATCCTTCCCGTGTCTTGAATGCTGTCTTCCATTCATCACCCGGTCTAATGCGAATCTGGTGATAACCACTCTTAAGATCAATCTTCAAAAAGATAGCAGCTCCACTGATTTGATCCAACAGATCATCAAGTCTTGGCATAAGAAATCTGTATCTGACAGTTATCTTGTTGAGTGCTCTACTATCTGTACACATCCTCCAAGTCCCATCCTTCTTCGACACTAATAAAGCTGGTACTGCACAAGAACTAAAACTTTCTTGTACGCTCCCTTGTTCAAGCAACTCTTCCACCTGCCTTCTCAACTCCTCATGCTCCTTTGGACTCATTCTATAATGTGGTCTATGCGGTAACACAGCTCCCGGAACAAGATCAATCTGGTGCTGTATGTCTCTCAATGGTGGTAATTCTTTGGGCAACTCTTCAGGAAATATATCTTCAAATTCCTCCAACACCGGCTTAACTTCTTCAGGAATTTCAACCGTCTCACTACTTTCATGCCCAATCAACAAAAATTCTTCAGGGTCATCCTCCACTTCCTTGACGAATTCCTTCAAAGATAACAAAGTCTTTAGTTCTTCAATCTCCTCCAACTTGCTTTCACTTTGTTGTCGCTTCTTAGGAACCAAAGTTATTTTAGTGCCCTCGAACACGAAACTATAGCTGTTGGTACAACCATCATGTTGCACAGCTCTATCATATTGCCACAGTCTTCCCAACAATAGATGACATACATCCATATCTACAACATCACACCATATATCATCTTTATACTTCTTTTCGATGGAAAAAGTTAAACGAGCTCTTCGACCAACCTTCACTTCCCCACCTTTCCTCAACCAAACTAATTTGTAGGGGTTTAGATGCTTCTCTGTCTTTAACGCCAACTTCTTTACAGCTTCTGTAGAAATGATGTTATCACAACTTCTCGCATCGATGACAAATTTGCAAACCCTTCCCAAGATAGTGCATGTTGACTGAAAAATATTACTCCTCAACCAACTTGAATCGTCCTCTTGCTTTGGTGTTAAACACGACCTTCTCATCATTAAATTACAACCCTCATCTCCTGACAATTCTTCTTCTTCCTCCTCAACTTGTGGTGAATTGGAACATTCAATCTTTGCATCCTCATCCTCAACCTCAGCCACCATCACTCGCTTCTTAGGCTTTGGACATTCATTTCTCTTGTGACCAAACTCCTGACAATTATAACACTTGAAATTATTGTTGACCTTGGCCTTAGAAACTTCATTGACAATCGGTTTACTAACTGCCTTGGAAACATTCGTATTGCTACTAGCCCCTTTCACTTGATTGTTGGAATTTGTAAACACACCACCTCCCCTTATACCTTGCTTCTCCCACGCTAGAGCTTTTTGGTGTGCTTCAGCAACGGATCTTGGATCAAACATATTCACCATATCCTGAATCTGCATTCTCAATCCTCCAACAAATCTAGTTGTCAACTGCTCTTCTGTCTCCATGATATCATTTCTGGTAATCAATTGATAAAACTCATCTGCATAATCATTCACCGACTTCGTATCCTGTCTCAAATTTTGTAAACGCTGATACATAAGAGACTGATAATTATAAGGTAAGAAAGTAGCTTTCATCAACTTCTTTATCTTCTTCCATGAAACAATTTCGACTTTCCCATTCTCTCCCGTGTAAGCTTAGTTTGTCGCCATTATGCCAAAGCTCTTCCCTTCAATCGAGTAGCAACCAACTTAACTCTATGATGCTCGGGCACTTCCTTGAAGTCAAAAATTTCCTCAACATTAGATAACCAATCCAAGAATTCTTCAGCAATCATTCCTCCTTTGAATTCTGAAATCTCCGTTTTCATCCCCGACTCCCATTTACGATCATCTTCTGCCTCCCGATAGTGATTTCGTACTTGGTCTCGATCTCGATAATGAACACTACATCTATCACCATATTCATCACAATCAAATGTACTTCGGTATCGATCTCGACCATCAACATCTCTTTGACCACACATATCTCTTCTACTATATCTTTCAGCGTCACGATATGGTTCATTTTCAAACCCCCGTGAAGTTCTTCTCTCTTCACCTCGATACTCATGATGTTCTTGTCTCATAGAACTGATGATTCTCTTCGATCTCGATGGGATTGTGGTGACACCCTCCTCCTTTTATCTGTTATTATATGTAGCATGGTTATCCTGAGATCGTATTACTTTAGGTTATTTTCAGTACTTGTATTTTATTTCCTTCCGCCGTAAGATCTGAAAGCTTATAAAATATTATTGTCTCTATACAATGTAAATCATAAAAACCTAACGATTCGTACTTCTTGGCAAGACACAAGTCCAAAAGTCTTTTTGAGTTCTGGATCGGTGTGTTCAGAGGTATGAGTTGATACACTTCTTTTATACATGCACGTTCTTTTTAGTACATTTTTTCATTTTTTCTTTGTTGTTCATAGTCAATTGTAAAGGTATGTATGTGCATATTGTGATAACTAAATGTCAATTTTGGGCATATACACCTTGAAACCAAATAAGACCCATTCTTGTTTTTATTAGGTGATGTTGCATATCATTATTATATTGTATATACCTTGAAACCACTTGTTCAGGTTACTACCCCAATTGCATGTCATTGTAAAATACAAGTTACATATCCACTATTATATGTATATATATATTTGTATATGTAATATATATGTCTAGGCGAGGTCGTAGACACGACCATGGTGGATTCTCATTAGGTCATGGTGGATTTCTCTCATCAACCATGGTGGATCCCACTCAACTGAACTTGATGCACATATGATGTCTCCTTTGATTCAGACCGATGCATTTGTTGGTGTTACCAGTCCATCAACATATGCGTCCGAGGCTGACTCTTCCACCATCCAATGAGTTGATGGTTTCGAGAGAAAAAAAGAGAATTGGGGTGAGTAATTACTTATTTGAATATAAAAACAATCATACATACATAGTAAAATTGGTACGAATACTTACACACACAGTTACCATAATAATATCTTTTATTAAGATATACATACAGACATATATATACATTAATTTACTAACTAAATACACACACACGAATATATATATACATGCATATATATATAGCTACGATTACAATAGTAGCACCACATTCGATGTCATCTGTGAAGGAATGCTTGCATGGATCATGACATTATGGCCTATATTTTCTGACATTCCCCACAATGCGAAGAAAGTCATCTTTTAGGGGTTTGTAGTAAAATAATTTTACTACATAACACGCTATATAACTATGTTTTTTTATTTTATTCATAATATATTTGGCTTGCATTTGCATAGGAAATTTCTTGGAAAGATGACATTTCAAAGGCATTCGTAAAAAGGCTTAGGCATCCAAAGCGGTCCATAAATATTGGGAATGAACATATGGTATACGCAAGAATGAAAAAAAGCATCAAACTCTTGCCGATGAGATATTCCTGCAGTTCTTGACATATTGGCAAACATAGGACCTCAAAAAGAAAGCCGAACAAAATGTTGAAATTAGGAATAGGAATCCCATGTTGCATAGCGATGGCTCTAGATCATCTGCAAACCATTATAACAATCTAGTATATATTTATTTGTTAATTTATTTAATATTTAATATGCTTGTACGCTAATTCTCTTAGTTAAAATTTCATATTGAAAAGCAGCATGGTGAGCCTACATCTTGACAAGTCTACTATATAACTCAAAAGATTGAGCCATCAGATGGGTCCACTGTAAACAGTTGGGTAGATGATGCTTCCATAAAGTTTGTGATAAGTTATCTACAAAACTACATTTTAATAATTTTTACATATATAAACATGTATAAAATTATGACCAATACATAAAATATACCTTAAGTAAGCCACTACGCTAGGATTTTGGAGCTTCTAAGCAAAGGTGTACAGATAACGAGAAGTGGACGAAGCATTATTTCATGCACTCAGTAAATCTATTGCCAAAAAGGTAGATCATAAGCCCAATTACAATAATATTCAAAAGGTAATAGCTTAAACATTTGTATATAAGTGGGAAATTAATTATATATGTATACAAAACCATATATACATAGTATGTCATATATATGTATATATCGGTTACAGATATGTACGTATGTATGTATCTTACGTGCATGCTTAGTATAGTTATTTAACTCAATCCACATTTTCTACTTGATGTTATAAATCATCATCATTTAAATAATAAAATTGGTTTGAGAAAAAAATATAAAGTGGAACAAAAATAATAAAGCAAGAAGAATATTAAAAATTTGAAATTTCAACTTACGAAACAAATGTACCTTATTTTTTTGATGTTGTAAATATTTATGGTTAATAAATATTTTTCACATATAGCTTTTTTTAGTTAAAGTTAAATTATACATTTTTTCAATAAATTAAACATATATATTACTTTTTTCAATAAATTAAATAAACATATAAGTCAAATTAAAAAATATATAAGATAAAATATACATTTTAATTCAATAAATTAATCAGTTATATATATATTACATTTTATTTTAATAAATTGAATAATGATACTAGTTAAATTAAACAAATGTATAACTTAAAATTTACAACTTTGTTAAACCATTCAATAAATTAAACGAATATATAAGTTAAATCACTCCATAAATTAATAAATATACAAGTTAAATTACATGTTTTATCTCAATAAATTAAATAAATTTATTTGAGTTAAGTAATAGATTAATCAAACGTTTTGGTACATGTTTTGTACGGAAAATAAAATTAAAGTCCAATACATTTATCTATAATAGTTTTAAAACACAAATACAATTTTCAAAATAATGAATTTATTATTATTAACAAAAAAAGTTGGTTAAATGTAGAGATCTTAAGGGGTTAAATTAAGTGATGCAAAAGAAGAAAACAAACACATAAGGGAAACATATAGATAAACTGGAGAAGAAACTTGGAAAACTCACTAATTCATTTATGCGATAGTAGACATCTTCTTACGACGATGATGATTCTGGTCAGTGTGCTTAGGATAATTTAGTATTGATACTATTTGTATATCTATATTTGGATATTTATATAGACATTTATGTTTGGATATTATTCGCACTGATGGATAAATTTGTCATTGCTTGAATTTCTCGCAAGCATAGAGTGGCCTGACCCACATCATTCAAATAGTCCACTATCTACTGCGCCATGCACCATGGTTTGCCTTTCGGCCCGCGTAACCCATTATCCAGCATGTGGATCGTCCCCGACTCTGGCAGCAATGGCCGCCCATGCACCACAAGCAACCAGTACATAGCTTTCCTGTATAGCATTGCCTTCCGATGGCTCAAGCAGATAAGGCTCCTTCAAAGAACATACCACCAGCACCATCATGGGCATCGAAAAAACAACACCCTTGCAGACACCAATAGGTGACGGCAGTACATGAGTGGCCTAGCTTATGAAACGCTCCTTAACAGTAGACCGACCCATCCATTTAATCAACGACCATCGCCAGTCTTCAACACCATCCGCCTATGCATACCATCTCCTTTAGCAACACAAACATGGCTACAAACATCGACCGCCACTCCCTAAAGAAGCATCGCATGCACTGTTCCTATGAAAAGACTTGTATAAACAACACTATTCATCTAACAGAATCGTCGCTATATAGTAACCATTCCATGTCCTTTGTTAGCACCAAAGCATTTGTGTAACAACTACTCCCTGATCTCACATCGCTAATCCCTACTCCAAGCAAGATCAGAGTACGGCCCAACAGTTATCATCATCTACACCACACAAATTATTTGGCGTTATTTCTGGCATGCGCATCAATCATGTATGCTTATCCATGGCTTAGAGTGATTTCTAGGACTTAACAATGCAATCTTAGCTATCTAAGCACCAACTCCAATAACTATAAATATACCGAGGCTTACATTCTTATGAAGGTTGAAAAACATAAGCTCTCAAGTATTTACTTTCTTGTTATTGTCTCTTGTAATCTAAGTGATTGCAAGAGAACCAAAGTAATAAGAAATTCTTCATAGTAGTCGTAGATCAACTTAGATCGAACAACTCTAATTCTTGTTCTTTATGTTTCACCCATTTTATTTCCTCATTTTACTCAAAGATATTAGTAGGTAACCTTTGCTAATATCACCTCCTAAGCATAATTTCAAGGTTAGCTAAAATTTTAGTCAACGTTTTAGCACTAGAAAGCGGGCCCTCCTTTAAAATCTCTTGCCTTTCTTCACATTTTCTTCTCTACACTCTTTTCATGATTTATGCCATGTCGAATCCTAATTGTGAGAAAAAAGTTATCAACTCTAATGACCGTGAGATTAATCGTAACACAATTGCCAGTGTTGTTAGTCTCATCCCTTGACTTCGCAATGACATGTGGCGAAGTGAGCTCCAAGGCTATCCAGTGATGGTGAGCTATCTGTGCTCACTTTCTAGCTTGGGGACTACCAAACTCTACCGCCAAGGACCATTCGAGCTACGGTCCCTTTCTTGTCCATCGGCTATCCAGCGATGTTGAGTTACCATGCATTCACTTCCTTATTCGTGGACTACCACCATTATAGGATATCTAGTGAATGGTGAGTTAATATGTGCTTACTTCTTTGCTTTGGGACTATCAATCTCTACCTACAAGGACCGTGTGAACAGGCTTCCCTCCTTGTTGGTTGGCTATCCAAAAAGGGAGAATTATCATGCATTCACTTCCTCATTTGGGACTACCGAACTGCCCCATTGAGTTTGGATGAGATGTCTCTCCCCTTCGTGTCGAAAAGCATCGACGACCAGAAGCTCGACTGCAATGGTCCTGATTCCTTTGCCCATAATGTCATTAATCCCTTCTAAAGAACATGGCATCATTATCGAGACTAAAGCTATTATCCTGAGTTAAGCTGAGGTCTGGAATTCGAGTGTGCTAGCATATGAATAAGTCGGCCACCATATCAACCGGTCGCATGTCACCCTGGAGAACCCTCGAGCTACTAAGAGCTCTAGTTCATGCCAACACGTTTCGCCACTCAAAAATTACATATGTCACCGAGGAGAACACTTGAACTACTTAGCAGTCCAGCTCGTGCTGGAATTGCCTGCCACTCAATCCTACGGTGGGTCACCCAAGAGAATCCTCGAGCCACTTAATGCTCTTGTTCATGCCATGATTTCCCCCGCCTATCAAGTGGTTGCATTCACTTGGAAGAAACCTTGAGCCACTCAATGCTCCAGTTAGTGCTAGAACTACTTTCCACTCAGTCTGGCCGTGTGTCACCCAAGAGAACCCTCGCGCCACCTAGTGCACTGATTCATGCCAGGACCACCCACTTCACAATCCTACCACGTGTCACATAAGAAAACCATCAGGCCACTTAGCGCTTTGCTTCATGTCGGGACTGTCCCACTTATCAATTAGCTGCGTATCACCCAAGAGTACCCTCAAGCCACTAAACACTCCAGTTTACACCATGGTCTCTTGCTACTCAATCTTGCCACGCATCATCTAAAAGAACCCTCAAGCCACTTAGTGCTTCGGTCCATACCGGGACCACCCGACAACCTCAAACACAAACTGGTTGACTATATATGCACACCTCCAAGTTCAACTATGACCGAGCTTCTCAGCCAATCACGGTCGACCTTTTTAGATTTGTCCTACATAAAATAAGTTTGCGTGGTTCACATGACAAGGTCACATTCACCGCCCGTCTCATTGCCTTATGCCTGTCTTATGAAAAAGTTCAAGTGTAGATAATGCAGGGACTGTGTCAACTACTCAAAGTACGCTACCTTGCTATTTAAGCATAGACAGGCAAGAAAAGGTTGAAAATCAAAAACCTAATAAATTCATAAGATAAAAGAATCTAGCCATTCCTACCTAAAATGTGGGGACATAACCCACCCAGTTGGGCTTACAAAAATATTGAAGAAACATATTTACAAGGATATTTGCAAAGCTGACCCACCACCTGACATAGCTAAGGAGTCAATCTACTCCTTTGTCTAAGTGGCCTACACGGCTAACCTAGCTACCTCCAACTCGGCAGCCACCTTAGCTCAAGTCACGATAAGGACCTCTATGCTTAAGTTGCCAATGGTGATCAATAGATGATAGTTTTCCCTAAACATAGTCTTCGCCATGTTCTTTAGTTGGTTCCTCTGTATGTTCTCCTATACCACTAGAGCATCCTCAACATTAACAAATGACCAACATTCAATTATATGCTGGTTCGGGTCATTCCATAGTGCTTCAACCTCCTTCTCGGTCTTCTCTAACTTCTCCTTGAGATCTATGGCCACCTTCTCCATCTTATCCCTCGCCTTAGCTGCCTCCTTCTTGGCCTTCACTATCGCTTCCTTGGCCACCACTAGAGCCTCCATGACCGCTTTTTTGATCTACTCCTTCTTCCCGACCTCCTATTCAAGATCTAGCAACTCTTCCTAATTGCAGATAGAGCAGTATGCGGCCTAAAAAATCAGCATTACAATAAACTCTATAAAGAAAAAAAAGAAAATTCAAGTTTGAAAGCTTAAGAGAAGGGTGTCCCGTGTATGTGCACCAATCACGGACTCCCTAGAGTGCAGGCTCCAACTAGATTTGGGCCCGTGAGTAGATGATATTATCTCCACTAACATGAGTTGGAATGACCTCAGGGCCCGATCCAAGTCTTTATAGGCCGAAGCCTAGTTAACATCCAAAGATACCCGCCCCAACGGCTCCGCCTCTTCACCTTGGGCTAGCAGGCATCCCAGGAAAACTCCTCCGCGACTTCTTTTTACCCTATTACCGAAGGAGCAGTGGACCTTCGACCTAGGGTTGTAAGTTAGCTCAAGGATCTCTGGCCCATCATAAGTGCCTTAGGTATAAGAATCACGACAGTTTGGGTGGTGGAATCGAGGGCGTCAAAGGCTTCGAAGGTGAGCTTATCGGCCAATGAAATAACAAAAAATTATGATTAGTTCAAGTACAAGAAAAAATATGCAAGTGCAAGTAAATTAACTACTTTCAAACATGTCCGGCCTTGTCTTTTGACAAGAGGCAAAGCATGATGAGATTAAACTGTCTACACTTAATTGATCAATCCAAGTTTGGGACTCACCATGCAGCGATCTGGAAATTCGAATACTTCGTCTTCGAATATTGATAAATTTTGATATATGTTTAAGTGTTATAAATATGATTTATAATCTTGTTTAACATCATTTAATTGATAAGTAATGATAAGAAACTTGATTTTGGAAAGTTTATACAAAAATATATTCTTCGATGGAAAATCGATAATGTGACCGAAAATCGGTTTATCGATAAACAGTTTTTCGATGGATATAAGTTGTTCGAACTCTTTTGCACTGGACTAATGATCAAATAAACACATTAAAAACTAATTAACATACCATGCTTTTCATAAATCATGGAACATTCTATAATTTTCTAATAGATAAAGATATTGTTATGAGAATGGTATAATGGTAAATAACATAAAGGAGAAGTGACATAAAGAAATCATGTGAGATGGATGCTCCTTTGTGACCTTCCATGGAAGGTAGAAGGTGAAAGTAACCTTTTGCATAAGCCTATATAAGAGAAGGCATACCCTTAGTATCATTCATAAATATTTACAAAGCTTAGAGTTCAAAAACAATGCTTTTTCTTCATCATCTCTAAATTGCTATAGCAAATTATTTGCAAACCATCTCCAAAACACTCCAAACTTTTCCACAAGGCTTAGTAATATGTTATAGAACCTTCTACCAAGTAAAAAGTGGAAAAAGCAAAGCCAAACTCCCCAAATCCCCCTAGGAAGTGAGGATATAGTGAGGGAGGAGGAGAAAAAGCAAGGTAAAAATAAAGAAGCAAGGAAGGAAAGGTGGTTGCTAGCTTGGGCTGGTCTTTAGTTAGCTTGGATCTTTGTTATTTTTGGATTAAAGATGAGTTAATATCTCACTTTGATGAAAATTATAACACGTATACGTTGTGTTTGATTGTGTTAATGTTGTTTGAATTGTTATTAACTTATGTTGAAAACATTGATTTTGATTCTTGTTTTGTAAAACAAGTGGAACATAGGATCCATATTTTGATTTGAATGCATTTGACTGGACTATATGACAAATGACTAGACATTGAACAAATCACATAGGTTGTAGTTGAATATAGGTTGGGATACGACTTGGATTTAGAAGTGCACTTACAGCGATAGTCGCTATAGAAGCAGTTCAGAATTATCTTGTTTTTTACAATTGTTATGGAACTTTGTAGAGAGATCCATAGGGATTTCTCGCCATATTTACATTTTTATATATGTATGTTTATTGCTATTAAAAGATTGAATAGAAAAAAGTTAAGTAATATCTTGAAAACGGCTAAAACTTCACTGGTGCAAAGCTGCCCCGTTTTACCTTGATTTTTGAACTTTAATTATTTCAATATAAAGGCTTTAAGTTTGAGCGATTAATTTCTTTCTTTTTTAAAGTATTTCCTAACTATTTTTAAAATATTTTAAAAGTAGTTTGGGATTTATACGAACTATTAAGAATTAGTTATGAATTTTTAAAGAGAGGAATTTTAAAATAAAACAAGTTCTTTTTCCAAATTTTCTTGATTTTTCAAACTTCTTATTTTCATGTGATATTTTAAAGGAGTGTTTAAAGTATATTATAAGTATTTTGGAGTATAAATATCTTGCAAAATATCTTATATAAATATCTTGGAAAATATCTTATACAATTATATTGTTTTAGATTATAAAGAAAAGGTGTAGGAAGGGATTAGTAATTGCTTAATGGCCAAATAGATATTTGTTTAAATTACTTAGTTGAAAAGTAATAAATTATGCTTAACATTAATAAGCCGATGAAGAAATCTTATCTATTTGTGAAAGTTAAGATTGATGTCGAGTAGGGACGGAGCAATAGAGCTCTAAGTTATCGGGCTTCCCTCTTAACCGAGGAATAGGTAAGTGGAAAATGTCGGATATGTGTTAATCTAATTGATTCCTTGTTGTCTATAGAAATCATTACTACTATACTTAACACTAAAAGCCGACAAGGTAGACTTATCTATTTGTGAGATTCAAGACTGAAGTATCTAGGCAAGGCTTGGAGGAACCAGTGCCCAAACTTACCTGGCTTCGCTCTGGGTGAGGAATAGTTAAGTTGAAATGTTGGAAAAGAGTTAAGCGTACGAATCATGATTTGTATAAGCAATTATTTTGATAAGATAATGGATTAGTCGATTATCGAACTTGACCTAATATTAATTTAGGAAGTTATCAAAATGCTTCGCGATTTTGTACACATAAGAGCCCTCTGAAGAAGTATGGGTACAAAATTCCTTTAACTTTTGCTTACTTTAGAGAGAACCGGAATTGAATTAACCGGAAATTCATCAATTGGTTTTGGAGAGTCCAGTAAGTGGGAAGAGTGTACTTATATGAGATGACTTGAACCCAAAACCACTTCAAAACAATATACGCGATCTATGTTCTGGAAGCAGTTATGAAGTGGAATGTTATGAAGTTGAACCGTCTATCGTAAGGTTAAGTCCAAGGGAAAGGTCAGCGTTAACATTTCGAACGATGCTTTTGTGAGGGACTGTCTATCTTGAGGATTATTCCAAGAGAGTGGACAGTGTTAGCATTCATCCAAGAAATTATGCGGGGAACTATATGGAGGTTCGAGATCCATTCAAGATGGTCAAATCTATAGTGATTCGTTATCTATTTGAGATGAAGGAATCCAGTTGGGGATTCGTATGTTGATCGAGTGATAAAGACTCATGTAAAAGAAGCCGACCGTAGCCTCGACATCGAAAATGACTAATACCAGAGTAAGGTGCGCAATCTTGGGTTTAGCTTACCCATGAGGGTATATTAACTCAAGATCTAAAGTATGCTTATCGATATGTTGCGCACTAGATTTGTTGATACTTGGTGCCAAGCGGTTCATCGTTGGGCCAGTTATGCTTGCCTTAGAGTATATCCCATCTAGAGTTATACGATGCTTGGAAGGAAGTTTCCAATCCTTGTCATGGAGTTCAGATTTGGCTTGATCCGAGGAGAGCTCCATGGAAATCCTTACACCTATGCGAACGTGCCATAGCGATATTTATTGTATACCTATTATTGCTGTGGTGTTCACATAGTAGCTATTTGATATGATTTATGTGCTATGCTCTAGACATTATCTATCGTATCACTATAGATTAAACCTTTTGAATGGATGGTTTCTTTGAGGGAAAAATCATTACGGGAATCCATACAGTCTCGGTGGTTACTGTTACTTGTCACCCATATTTCTTGTGTTTCTCATGTTGGTTTACCAGACTGCTCCGGGTGTTATTTTCTTAATGCTCGGGTCATCCTCATGCATATTTCCAAATTTAGCTATGGATGCTCTGGAGCTAATGGAGAAGTGTTGGATGATTAGTTTTCATAGTATTCTTATTTCCGCTGCATTTCTGTATTGAATATATCAGCATTGTGAGGACAAACAGTTATAACTGTCCAGGCTGATGATAATACCTAGGTTTTAGTAACTTTGATATTTATATATTCAAAGTAACCTTTTGTACCGTTCCTTTGATATTATATATTATCATTCCATTTTAAGATTATGATATTATGTTCTTCTCTTCTTGCTATATTCTTTTTTTTTATTTTACCCTAACTTTCTGTCTTTTCAGCACTTAGGTGTTCGGCAAATGAATATCATGAATATTATTATCGACATTCAACGGTCCAAAAGTCACGCCGTTACACATCCAGTGGCGCAACATAATATTTGGTATACAAAGGATCATAAGTGGGATGTTTCTCAGAGGACGGACCCACGTCCCTGCTAATGCATGGTTCCTGTGACCCTCCCTCTACACTACTTTCCTTAGAACTCTCCTCAGTATCCTAATCAACGACCGACATCCCACATTGTGGAATCGGGACATCAACCAGCTATTGTGGGTCAAAAATTTCCCATATGATACTACATCACTCATCTGGTCATGATCAACTTGTTGCCACTCTCTAAGCCGCTCACCAAGGATAAAATTGTCATATACCCAATTCTCGTCTCCGGTTGGCCAAGCCAAGGGGTCCAAGAATGTGATCTTAGTGTAACCACGCTTGGCTTTGGTCGTTTTATTTGATATGGCAACTCGCTATACAACTATGGTTTGGGTTCCCTCACTAGCTCGACCCGGTAGAGGAAGCGATCGGTTACTAAGACCTTACGTCCTGAATATTATCAACAGCCACCTTCAGTTGTTGGACATAATCGGTCAACATTCCAAAGATTCAGTTGTTGGACATAATCACTCAACATTCCAAAGTTAAAGCTCGAAGAATTGATAGGAATGCCTATAAAGGACAAGTTAATCAAAGGAAATACGAAGGAAAGAAGAGAATGACAAAGAGAACTTATTAGGGATTTGGAATTTTGTGTTCCTTAGTTCGAGGTTAACCCATGAGAGATGAAGAAATACTTCCCCATCCATCCTAAGGCAAGCTGCTAAGAATGCCATAAAAAATAAAGGGCTTAGTGTTTGCATAGAAGTGGAAATAAGTACTAGTCGAATGCATGGCTTCCTTCTATAACCAAAATAGCATGTTGACTAATTGAACGGTCAACCTAAAATGCTTAAGATCTACACAATTGACATAGAGCCTACATAAAAATTTGTAGCTATTGGGAGTAACCTGACCAGAGGCACTCTTGAAAGCATTGAGGATGGAAACAAAGTAGGGGTGAAGAGGTGGCATGACCTCGACTTTAAACTAGCCCACAAACCATGCGAAAAACCCTCGGAGAGGGGGGATCTAGTCGATCAGCGATCATGTAGTATCTCATCGTCTTGAAACTACATCCATGACTGGCCAGGCACTTGACTAAGTTTAACTTTCCCTCTAATATCTCAGAAGCTTTAAGGCCAGAGACACTAGCCAAGGTAGATCTAGAAGTTATCATCTGAAATATAAGCGACCTAAGTAAATTAGTCCGTGACATCTAAGCCTAGTTGGACCCAAGGACAACGCCCTAAGAGGAAAGCAAGATAACCATCTTCATGACATGCTCGGGTCGGGCAACCCATGAATGATGGTTTATTAATCAAATAAACTATCCAAACCTAAGTTGTAGGATTTAAGGTCCACATATATTATTCTACTTTTTATTTGAAGTCCAAGGCTATTAATTTCGGCAAAAAAAATAGCTCAACACTAAAACATTTCCTAAAAATCCCAAGTCATTAGAAAATTCACCAAGGTCGATTGGTCATCACTAGCATGGCAGTGATGGTCAATCGACTCCAAAAGATGACTAGAAAGTGTGGATTCTGGCTAAGCAACCACACAGAATAAAACTCGAAAACAATGCTTCAAATGGTAGCAAAAAAACAAAACAACAAAAACCTTCTTTTCATCCTTCATACAAATGCTTACTGTTTTACAAAAAAGAAGTAGAGGAAAAGCTTTAAAGTTTTAGGAGTTTAATATGTCTTTAATGCTAGAGTTTCTCTTAAGCTTAAGTAAAAAGGGAAAAGGAAGGATAAGGGGTGTTTATATACCAACCCCCTTAATCATAACCATCTGATTCAAAAGGCAAACATATTTCAACCGTCAAGGCATAATCAGTTCTATTGTCACATTACACATGTTAAAAACATGAGCGACCCCGCTATGTTTGGAAAAGTGAATCGTCTCAACTAATTGCATAGTGTCATGTGTAGCACACATTAAATATAAAGCAAAAGGCACGATCGATAGGATCTCAAGCCCGCCTCTACTTATAGAGATGGGCTTAAGGGGCAAAATGTTGCTTAATGTAATGACCCAAAATTTCGAACACTTCGTGTTTAAATATTTGAATCTTGGGTTTAATGTCACTATATGGATTTTATAACCTTTTTAATCCCCTTTTAATTAATAACTAATGATGTTAAACTTGTTTTAAAACACATTTACAAAGCTAATTAGTTCGAAGAAATATCATTAATGTATCGAAAAATGTTTTATAGATAAATAATTTTTACTCGGTAAAAGTTGTTCAAACTTTTTAGGCCTTCCTTATATATTAATGTGTAATTAATGAGCAACTAAAAATATTTTAGTGTTTATGGCTAACAAAATATGGATAGTAAAAGATTAGCAAGTGATTAGGGAAAGAGATATTTTGGTGAAGGGTAAATAGATATTTCCTAAGGGGTATGAGGTGGAAAGAGAGGTACATGAGAGTAAGCGTGCTTGGTGACCTTCCGATGAGGTTTGGAGGTGGTACTGAACTATTGAATAAACTCTACAAATACACCCTTAAGGTTACATTAATCTTTTCTATAAAATTAAAAAAGTAGAAACAACTTTGTGTTAATCCATTCCTATCTTCACTAATCAATCTTTAATCAATTCAAATCTTCTCCGTACTTCACCTAACTCAACTATAAGGCTTATCACATCATAGAAACATTAAACAGCAACTCAAATCATGAAGGAAAGAAGGAACAAAGGAGGAGCATGTTAGGCCATGAGAAATTTAAGGGATATGGAGCATGGCCTAATGTAAAATGGAAAGAAATGTGGAAGCTTTGGATGTTTGGTGATGGTAGGAAGTGTGCATGTGATTCTAGCGGCCTGTGGTTGTGTTAATTTGGTTTTGGGGTAAGTTTACTCACCATTTGATTGTGTATATTGTGTTAAATATGTTGTGTAAGTATAAAGTTAACTATTAAACTGATGAAGTTATAACTTTGGACCATACTTGCTTTTGAAAGAAAATGGCAACTCTATATTGTATATCGTCACTTCCAGTACCCTCTATAATATATAATGTTCTAGATTTTGTGATTACATGTTTGGTTTGTTTGTATGTGTCGTTGAAGTGTGTATGAAAGTGTTTGAAGTGAGAATAGTCACTATAAGTGCACTTCAAAATTCCTTATGTTCAACTTGTTCAAAATGGTCATATGTGAATACATTGTAAAAGTATATGTTTTGGTTATTCTCTACACTTATAATAGTACGGGACAAGGAGGAATTGGTTTGAAAAATTATAGAAATGATACAACAAGATTGTAAATGTTAGAAGACAAAATTAGTCTCTATAGATGCACTTTGAAAGGCCATATGTTCGGCGATTTTTAATATGATTTTGGAAAATATACTTAGGGTTTTCTTGGCCTGGTTATGATGTACTATGAGTATATTACTTATTTTTCAAAAATTGACCTTACGTCTCTTGATAGCATGTTGGAAATGAAATCAAACATTGATGGGTTTAAAACTTGTTTTACGGCATAAACATGAATCTACAACATTTTGAACCTGAAACACTTTCTGGGCGTTTTGGAACCTTTGATAGCAATTATGTAAATACCATTATTTGCTGTTTGAAACTTTAAAAGGTTTTAAAATGACATTTAATCAAAATATTTTTCTATGGTCTTTTTATAAGTGTTTAATAACATATATTAGAGTATTTCAAAAGTGATTTGAAGTTTAAATATAATTTTACTAATTAATAATGAATTATTATAGCAGAAGGTTTAATAAATGTAAAACATGCTTTTTATAACATCCCTTTTTGGAAGTTTTTAAATAAATTATACAGTATTTTTTTGCAATCTTTATAGGAGTGTGTAATAGCATTAGTTAGAGTATATTAGAAGAGTTTTGAAGTTTAAATATATTTTTAACAATTATTCATGAAATTTTAAAGTAAAGGGTTTTAAATATAAAACATGTTTTTTTTAGTGATTTTTGTTAAATCCGAAGTTGTTATTTTTAAGTAATATTCTATATAGATATTTAAAACCTATTTATAAGTATTTTTAAAGTATTATATGAATAAGTTTGGAATGATAAGTTAAGTAATTTATTAAAGGCTAAAAGTGGTTTTGTTATAACCTTAAGTTATAATGAATGGTTTTTGAGAAGTTAATTAAAACTACATTACCTTGTTACATAAGTGTAGATGTAATTGGATTTTTAAAAAGATTTTTTTATAAACAATGACATGTGTAAAAAAATTTAGGTTTATGGTAACAGTGTTTTAATACCGTTTATTTTTAACCCATTTAAATATACTTTTGAAACTGTGAAATCTTATTAAGAGATTTGTGAATATTCTTATATCTTTGAGATAAGAATATGAATATATTTCCAAATATTGAAAAGAGTAAAAATAAATAGTGGATTAGTAGTACCATGTATATATCTTTTGTAAAGGTAAGTTAAATATATATACATGTATTTACAAAGAAGTTTTAATTAATGAAAGAAATAATGAAATAAAAAGGGGATTAGAAGTTGCTTATAGACTTAATCATGCTTTATGTGAATTAATTAGACTTTGTGTGTTTACTTGTCTAAGGGAAGCATTTAGCCATGTACTTAGCACTAAAAGTTGAGAAAGTAGGCTTATCCTATCTGTGAGAGCTAAGAATGATGTTTGAGTAAGGCTTAGAACCAAACGGTGCTCTAACTTACCGGCTTCACGTCTAGGGATAGCATAAGTTGAGAAAGTTAGAAACGTGAAAAGTATACGAGATTTGGTTTCCATATGCAATTGTTTTCACTGCTATCAGAAATTGATCAAATTAACCTGGGAAGTATATGTAAGCATCACGCGTTAGTACGGTTTGAGATTCCCTAGGGAAGGCTCATTCACATGAAACGTCTCTTGCTTTAAGAACATGTATATGTGTGATCTGTTATCCCGCTTTTTGGCAAAGCCGCGATACCAAAAGATCGATCAAAAACAACAGACATTTCGTTTCATAGATTGGTTGTACTTCACTTCACTATGGATATCGATGAATTTTGTCCGAGCCTAGATCAGGCCACAATTGATGGGACATGACAAGCAATGCCATGAAAGCCAGTGTTTCAAATTTCAGGTTAATCGGAGGTCGTATGAACGAGATATGATCGATGCAAGTTAGCCAAAGTTCACAGTGTTCGAAACCATCGGCTTGCTGAGTAGATGACCATTTCGAACCGATGGGGTTCGAATCCATCGTAGATTGCCTTGTTCGAACCCAATAGGCTCCACGCGTTTCAAATCGACCGCATTCGAATCGATCAGCAGTATTGATCACTTCGAATCGATCGAGTTCGAATCGATCAAGATGGACATCCATTCAGCATGACAACGCCCCGCTCCATTCGAATCCATCACCTTCGAATCCATCGAGTCGAACCCATCAGAGTGCCTTGGTTCGACTCCATCAACTTCGAACCCATGAGATATAGCCGTGCCTCGAAACCATCAAGACAGCAATGGTTAGAACCCACCCTCATATGCCTTAGTTCGAATCCATCAGATGTATGTTGCTTCGAATCCATGAGAAGTCCCTTGGCCTCAACTCCATCATGCAAGCCCCTACTTCGAAACCATCCTCGCAAGTACGTTCGAATCCATTCAAACCCACCAGCTTCGAATCCAAGTCGCTTCGAACCGATCTTGTTCGAATCGATCAAGTTCGAACCCAGTGGGATACCTCGGTTCGAATCGATCGAGTTCGAACCCATGGGGATACCTCGATTTGAATCAGTCGCACCCAGGAACATTCATTTGTTCGTATCCACCAAGTCAACTAGCTTGGATGACGTGTCACTCCACGGTACGAAGTCGGCAAGATTCACGGAGATGAAGTGCTCAACAAGGAGAGAAGGCCGGATCGACTCGAAGAATGCGCGCCACGTCAACCCACAAGCGCATGCTTGGATCGATTCGAATAAATCGATTCAAATTGATCGGTTCGAACTACACAGCCAGCCGAACAACTCCAATTCGAATCGACCGTATCACCTAAGCCACTCATCCAAATGCAACGAAATTTTCACAGTAGCTTCCATACAAGATAAAGATTGTTCCTGCCAAGTTTCAGCTCGATTGGACCATTTCTTGATGGGTTCGAAATCACTTCGAATCGATGTCAGATCGAGTCGAAACTTGGTGGGGCCGATTGTGTGGGCCCATTCACGTGCCAGAAGAAGTCTCCCGAAGTTGGAGCGAGATCTGGGCCTCCAACGCCTATATATAGCACCCTGAAGCCTTCGGAAAGGGGGATCTTTTCGGGAGCTTCCGCCATTGAACGCCAAGACTATGCCGAATTCAATTCTATTCATCATTATCGCTGTTGTATCCAGATTTCAAAGCTATCATCAACTGTAATCCGTTGTAATCGATTAATATCATCAAGTGAAGCAATAAAGAGAGAACCTTCAAAGTGGACGTAGGCACGAACGCCGAACCACCATAAATCCTATGTTGTTTATTGTTATCTGTGATTTGCTGCATTTACAATCTCTTAGATCTGAGTTCTATGTTGATTATCGCTGTTTTTTGTTCGTAAACGGGTGCTTTCACGATATTAGGTGTTTGTGACCAATTTTGACGCAAACATTTTGGTGCTTTCACTAAGAAGGATGATTCAGGAGTTCTACCAATTGATAGTTGATTCATAGAGAATTTGAAAGTTCAGATCTAAGAACCATGACGAGACAAACAAGTAAGAAACAAAGGCCAGAAAGGAGTGAACAACAAGGAAGTCAAGAGGCTTCCTCAGGAGCGAATCAACCATCGATCTTCATCACTAGGGACGAGATGGAGACAATGATGAAGAAGCAAGAGGAGTTGATCCAGAGTTTATTTCAACAGATAGGACAGCTTGGAGCACAGAATAGAGAAGCCAATGGAGTCCAGAACGGAGCAGGACCATCCGGCATAGCACCTGAGCTAGAGGCACGCATATGGAGAACGTTTATCCAATCTTGGAAAGAGAAAGAGGGGCATCACCGCAACCCAGGAGTAGTAAAGGAGTGAACGCTCAGTCAAGGGGGCAGATCTCAAAGTTCCCTCATGAACTCGGGGGGCAGGTTGAAAGTAACGAACGAAGATTACATCTTGGAGACAACGACAAGTTGGCAGAGATGGTTAGGCGAGCAATGAGAGGCGGTTTGGTGAACAAAGACCTAGAGGATGTTAATAAGAGTCCTTTCACTCCGGCAATCAGACAAGCTAAAACCCACCGAATTTCAAGTTACCATCGTTGGACATGTATGACGGGAGAACGGACCCCACGGTTCATCTAACAAAGTATATGAGGCATATGGAAGTGCTGAGGGCATCAGAAGAGGTTATGGCCCAGTGCTTTCCATTATACTTGACGGATATTGCAGCATTGTGGTTTAGGCAATTGGAGAATGGATCCATCGGAACATGGAATGGTTTAATTGAGAGATTTATGAGGCAATTCAGGGTTCATATTACAAGACCCAAGAATGTGATCACTTTGGCAACCCTAAAGCAGAAAGCCGGGGAGACCTTGAGGAGTTATCTAGCGTGATTCAATGCAGCAGCAGCTTCGATGGATCGAGCAGATCCATCTATGGTGGTGATGGCAGCTGTGTCCGGAGTAGCTGACGGCACAGAGTTCAAGAATTCATTGACTAAAGATCCACCCGTAGATCTAGAGGAATTCTACAACGAGGCAGAAAAGTTTTTACGATTAGAGGATGCGAATGCAGAAAGAGAAGAAGGAGATGGAATAGAAGTTTATGTGCTTAAAGACAAAAAGCTTCTCGAAAAGGACTCAGGCAAGGATGAAGGAAAACGAAAGGATGAGGATTATAATGACCGGTCAAAGCGACAACGGAGGGAGTCGCGATTCACCACTTACGCCGAGCTGAACGAGAGTCTGGAGCGAATTTATCAGGATACCAAAGAGCAGATTCCATATCGTAGACCGATACGAAGGGACCCAACCTCTGACGAAAGGAGATCAGACAAGTTTTGTGCATTTTATGAATTAAATGGTCATAACACTAATGATTGTAGGCACCAGAGGGACGAGGTGGAAGGACATATCAGAAATGGTATGCTCCTTCAATATGTGAAGAGGCGAGCTTCAGCGGTGGAGCCAGAGCGGCCACCGTCTACATCAGCTAGGGGCAACCCTGAACCAGGACATCGTTTGGTTATCAATTAATTAAAATAACGATGAACAAGTCGCAAGCTTCCACTAACACAATTAAATCATTTACACATGTACGAGATCGCGAACGTTCTCCATGCATGCTCTGAATGATCATTGATTGTTTCGTAGTGGGAACTTACACTTTGACATCCTTGCTTTGCTTTTGTTTCATGTTGATTTGAACATTTGAACTTGGTTTGTTTGGACATTTCTGTTTTTAAAATTTCATATGTTGAATAGATATTTGATCCTGATAATTCTGAAATGGCTAAGCTACTTATACATGTACGGGGCCGCGAATGGTCCTTAGGCATGCTCTGAGATGGCAATAAACCACTCTGACAAACGATCCAGGGACCCACGCGAACGTGAGCCTGGTATCGATAATATCAAGCCCTCCCGGGCACACTTTCTCGCCACGAATGGCACTCGACTTCGAACAGTCACAACTCGCCACGAACGACACTCGACTTCGAACAGTCACAACTCGCCATGAACGACACCCGACCTCGAACGGTCACAAAAACGCCTCGAACGGCACACGATCGCGAACGGTCACAACTTGCCTCGAACAGGAACAACTCGCCCCGAACGGCACAATTCACCTCACCTCAAATGGCTCGATTGTGAACGATCGTCATTTGAGGTCCGCCACTTGACCGCACACTGTCGCACTTTACCTCGAATGACTCGATCCCGAACGATCGTCATTTGAAGTTAAGCGCTTGACCTTGAACGGTCACATTGCACCGCAGATGACTCGATCCCGAACGATCGACGCATGGATTTATACGCATGACCGCGCACGGTCGCACTTCATCTTCAAATGACTCGATCGCGAACGATCGTCATTTGAAGTTAGACGCTTGACCATGAGTGGCCGCGCTTCATCCCAAATAGCTCAATCCCGAACGATCGTCATTTGAGGACATATGAAACTATCAAGTTCTTTACAGGTTGATGACAGGATATGACGATCCAACTCAAGGCATTGCAAAACACACCTTCCTACCGCAAGGCATGTTTTGGGGGGCAAGTGTTATCCCACTTTTTGGCAAAGCCGCGATACCAAAAGATCGATCAAAAACAACAGACATTTCGTTTCAGAGATTGGTTGTACTTCACTTCACTGTGGATATCGATGAATTTTGTCCGAGCCCAGATCAAGCCACAATTGATGGGACATAACAAGCAAGGCCATGAAAGCCAGTGTTTCAAATTTCAGGTTAATCGGAGGTCGTATGAACGAGATATGATCGATGCAAGTTAGCCAAAGTTCACAGTGTTCGAAACCATCGGCTTGCTGAGTAGATGACCATTTCGAACCGATGGGGTTCGAATCCATCGTAGATTGCCTTGTTCGAACCCAATAGGCTCCATGCGTTTCGAATCGACCGCATTCGAATCGATCAGCAGTATTGATCACTTCGAATCGATCGAGTTCGAATCGATCAAGATGGACATCCATTCAGCATGACAACGCCCCGCTCCATTCGAATCCATCACCTTCGAATCCATCGAGTCGAACCCATCAGAGTGCCTTGGTTCGACTCCATCAACTTCGAACCCATGAGATATAGCCGTGCCTCGAAACCATCAAGACAGCAATGGTTCGAACCCACCCTCGTATGCCTTAGTTCGAATTCATCAGATGTATGTTGCTTCGAATCCATGAGAAGTCCCTTGGCCTCAACTCCATCGTGCAAGCCCCTACTTCAAAACCATCCTCGCAAGTACGTTCAAATCCATTCAAACCCACCAGCTTCGAATCCAAGTCGCTTCGAACCGATCTTGTTCGAATCGATCAAGTTCGAACCCAGTGGGATACCTCGGTTCAAATCGATCGAGTTCGAACCCATAGGGATACCTCGATTCGAATCGGTCGCACCCAGGAACATTCATTTGTTCGTATCCACCAAGTCAACTAGCTTGGATGACGTGTCACTCCACGGTATGAAGTCGGCAAGATTCACGGAGACGAAGCGCTCAACAAGGAGAGAAGGCCGGATCGACTCGAAGAATGCACGCCACGTCAACCCACAAGCGCATGCTTGGATCGATTCGAATCAATCGATTCGAATTGATCGGTTCGAACTACTCAGCCAGCCGAACAACTCCAATTCGAATCGATCGTATCTCCTAAGCCACTCATCCAAATGCAACGAAATTTTCACAGTAGCTTCCATACAAGATAAAAGATTGTTCCTGCCAAGTTTCAGCTCGATTGGACCATTTCTTGATGGGTTCGAAATCACTTCGAATCGATGTCAGATCGAGTCGAAACTTGGTGGGGTCGGTTGTGTGGGCCCACTCACGTGCCAGAAGAAGTCTCCCAAAGTTTGAGCAAGATCTGGGCCTCCAACGCCTATAAATAACACCCTGAAGCCTTCAGAAAGGGGGATCTTTTCGGGAGCTTCCGCCATTGAACGCCAAGACTCTGCCGAATTCGATTCTATTCATCATTATCGCTGTTGTATCCAGATTTCAAAGCTATCATCAATTGTAATCCATTGTAATCGATTAATATCATCAAGTGAAGCAATAAAGAGAGAACCTTCAAAGTGGACGTAGGCACGAATGCCGAACCACCATAAATACTGTGTTGTTTATTGTTATCTGTGATTTGCTGCATTTACAATCTCTTAGATCTGAGTTCTGTGTTGATTATCGCTGTTTTTTGTTCGTAAACGGGTGCTTTCACGATATTGGGTGTTTGTGACCAATTTTGGCGCAAACAAGATCCCCCGGGGTGGACTCATTTATATCATTTGTTTACTTTTTAAGGAACCGAAATTGAGTTGACGGGAAATTATTGATTTATTTTCTAAAGAGTCTAGGATCGAATAAGGGTCGCTTACTGAAATCCACTTTAAAATGATATACGAGTTCTGTGTTTTGGAAGCAGTTATGGAGTGAAATGTTGTGAAATTGAACTATCTACCCTTAGGTTAATTCCAAGGGAAAGGTCGGCATTAATATTTTAAATGATGCTAGCTAGGGTATTGTCTATCTTGAGGTTGATTCCAAGAGAGAGGACAAAGTTAGCATTCATCAAATGACTTATGCCATGATCCATGGTTAGATCTGAGATCTATTCAATCGATGAAGAATTGTTTGTTGAGATGTTTAATGTGACTTCACCATCGAAAATGACGGAAGACGGAGTAGAATGCACAACCAAGGAGTTTAGAAAACCCAAGAGGGTATATCAACTCCATATCTGGAGATGTTTATCGATGTTGCTAGCAGGGTTGATGATATTTGGCATCAAATGTTCCGGTAAAGGCAAGTTTTGTTTACCTTATGGTATATTTTATCTGGAGATATACTACACTGGGAAGGTAGTTTTTAATCCCTATCACGGGGGTCGGCCTCGATGTACTAAGGAGACCTCTTTGAAAATCCATATGTGAACGTACCTTAGTAGTTTATTTATACTTCTAATATTGTTGTATTATGAGATGCATGTAGCCATCTATTTTTTTATTTATATTCTATAACCTAGACACTATCTATATATCACCATATGTATTTATTAGATGGGTTTAGTTCTTTTAAAAGGAAAACCATTCTGGTGATTCGGGTGGTCTCAAAAGTACAGTTATATGTCGATCACATAATTTCTTGAGTTTCTCACACTAGATTTATGTCTGACTCGCGTCTTTATCTTTCCCTTAATTCCTCGAGTTCTCTTTTGAGTTGTTTTAGCAAGGCAGGTTTCTGTTGGATATCATTTGGAGCTCAAAGAGTCGAGCTAGATGCTTTCACCTAACATAGTATTTTATTTCCGCTGCACCACTATTATGTACATATTAGCATTTATGAGGACAGACAATTATAACTATCCAGGCTGATGATAGTACTTAGGATTGTAACTCTAAAATGCAATGTATCTTAGAGTGATAGCTTGTCCAATATTTTTGATATTATATGTTGTCGTTCTATTGTTAGATTCAAATGTTTTTGTTCTCTTCTTTCTTGCTCTTTCTCTTATTCTTTTTTATTTTATCCTAACAATTTGTCTTCCTGACATGTTAACCCAGAAAAGGGATCAAAACCCAAAAATTAGATGAAAGCACCAGTTCTTGTAAAATAGATGTAAAAGCAGTAGAAATCCCAGATCAAGAAAGTAAAGATAGCAGAAAAATAAAGGAGACACAATAAATTTTACAGTGGTTCGGCAATATCTGGCCTACGTCCACTTTATAGTTTGTTATTTGTTGTCTTCTTTCCAGTTACAATAATTTATATCAGATTTGACCATAATATAGTGGATCTCAAATTTACAATGGAATTTCTAGAGAGTTTGAGATTCACTAGTACTAGGAATTTGCAAATCTAAGTCCTAGAACAGCAAATAGTCATTTCTTAGGTGACTATTGAGAGGGAGGTAGGAGATGATGAAGAGAAGCAGAGTTCAGATCCTTTTCTTATTGTCGATAGGCTGGTATTTATAGGGAAATAGAGGTATTAGTTAGAAGCCTGCTTGCATTGGAGTCCAGTAGATAGCCTAATGTCATAAGTAAAATAACTCGAAACCATCTCAAATCCTTGACTCGGCACCAAATTAAATCCTTGACTCGGCACCAAATCAAATCCTTGACACAGCACCATATCAAATCCTTGACTCGAGACTGAGTAAAGGACTTAGTCCCATATTCAGTAAAACTTCTTCCAGTTGTTTTTCAATCTCTTTTGATCATGTTTCTAAGTCTGCGAATCATTTCATCCTTGCTTTGATCTTCTAAGTCCAGTTGAAATCTGCTTTGGCTAAAAAGCAGGTTAACACTTACCCCTAAAGTATGTCTTTCAAATGTAAGGTGTGCTTTGCTCAAGGACAGGTTCCATAAATCAGTCTTTAATAGTTGAGCGCTCCGACCAACCATCGATCCCAATCTTGGTGAATCATTTAGTTTCTTCGAATCTTTTGCAAATTAGAGGTCATTCCAGAGCTGGTTTAGCTAAGGACTCCATTCTTGCTTAAATGTCATTCATACATCATAATCTATCCGTTTACATCCAAAGTTATCATATTCTATATCAAAATCGTCCTAGTTTCATTCGAGATTAATCTATTTTATTCTAGTTATAAGGTGTTTAAATCCTTTTATCAAATCTGTATCCCTTCTAAGGTTCAATCTCTTGGATCATTTTACATTCAATTAAAGATACAATCTCCCTGGATTGTTTTGACTTCGAATCTAGGGTTTGACTTCTCCAAGTCCTTGTTAAGTTTGCTTGCTCTCCCACAAAAGAATTCAATGACCAAGCAAGCCCATCCGCTCACCCTCCGGTAAGGGGACTTATTTTCACACAAGTCCATCCACTCATTCTCGAGCAATGGAATTTATACCTTACACTCTGGTCTCGACTCTCTGGTCGAGACATAACATGATCAAACTTATCCGCTCGTTTCCTGGTAAAGGGACTTTCGCCTTGAACTTTGGCCTATCTCTTCGAATGGAACTTAAAGCAATCAATATCGTAGAAGCTCATTCGCTCGCTCTCTAACGAGGGGACTTGCACTCCGGTCCTATCTTTCCGGATGGGAATATCGTATAAGCCCATTTGCTCGCTCTCCGATGAAGGGAATAGCACCCAACACTCTAGTCCCATCTCTTCGAATGGAAATTAAAGAGATCAATATCAGTAATCACATTCAATGTGGATTTTTCAAAAGTAAAACATTCAAATCAAAGCAAACAAGTAGAAATCCTAATTATCCTTCCCAGTCATCCAACTTAAAGCATGCCTAGGGACCAATCTAGGTTCTGTACACATGTGTTACTATAATAAATCTCATTGAAGGAGTTCGACGTGCCACTGATAAGAAGTCTTAAGGCAACAATGTCAATGTTTGCAATTATTCCTTGATCACTCTGCATGCTATGACCACTGTCGAAGATATAGAACCATCGGATTACTTGTGGGACAGTTTTAAAGAGGTAGAATATTACACCACAACTGTAGTAGAGTATACACAGTTCTGCATATGGCCAAACAAGCGAAGAGGTCAAATGCAACTAACCTCGCAAGATATTAGAAGGTGTCGAAGTGGTCGCAGCATGTTCCTTTGAAGCAAAGCCATGATCATATGTATCTCGCAAGGGCTTAAAAGACGCTAAAATACAATGACGCCAAGGATAGCCCTACGATGAGTTCAAAGAGATATAAGGTTATATCCCACTTCGTCAGTAGTCACACCGCACATCAAAGGCTTATAATCAGCAAATCACCTACTGATAAATGTTGAAGAGTTCGAGCACAACCCATTTCGCCAGTTGTTAGAGAATATCGGAATGGTAATAATGAGTTTCCTCAATGAAAATCCATATCTGCATCATACCACACGAGCTCCTCAAAGGCGCTATACACATAAAAATTCCCCACTTCGCTAATAACTACTTCACGCTCCGCCCATGTATAAGCAGCACTACACTTTGCAAGCTCTCTGAAGACATTGTGTAAGCAATTTTGATTGGGAGCACTATCAACAACCATGAAGACCCTTATATTACAGAGAGGCAACATCATATATTATAGTGCTTCGAAGGTATCCTTTTATACCAACACCAATTGATGCCAGTGTCGAAGACCATCAAGGATAAGACAATGCCACTTCTCGCATATGAGTTCCAACTATGAAGACAGATGCCAAATTAACATAGTCGAGGACATGCCTCATTAAAGTTAATCCCGCCAAAGACATACTAGTGAAGAGACCAACACTAAGCGCCAATGGAGTTGAAGCCCGATGAAGATCAAAGATATGAAGAGAAGGCAGCTCATCTCTATAAATACAACCTTAGAGGTGTCATTTTGGGACCAAGTTTTCTCTCCTATCATTTCTTGTATTGTAAACTCTAAATCAATTTGGCTATTTTTTAATATATTATGATTTTGGAACATTGTTCACATAGGATTTTGAATATTAATTAAGTACATAGCATAACATACTTGATTGTGACTTGTGACTTATGAATGGAGCATTTATTTGACTTAGAAATTGAACTTACCTTGTATATATGACTTTGAACTTGTACTTACCTTGCATACACGACTTCAAACTTGTACTTGCCTTGCATATGACTTCTACTATGACGATAACTCCAAGCATTGTCATGGAAATTCTTAATGTATAAATAGTTTCGACGAGCCTCTACAAAGCTTCTTCTTAATTAAACTCAATTTCCCAAGCACTTTCGGGGTTAGCAAACTTATTTGGTAACATCTGGCGCTAGAAGGAGGGCTTGAACCTTCGACTATGTTAAAACCCTAAGTGGAACTACCCTAGCTTGCATATTTAAGGTTTAAAGAACTTGATTCTACTAATCACATCTCATTCAAAGCCAACCTACAATTGGTGTCATCAATCTTTGCCATAAAAGGACAATGTAAAAAGGATGGCACCTTCTCAAAACTAAGAAAGGAAATCCAGCTTAAAGCATAAGGAACTATCTTCGAAAATGAGATGTAAAGGAACTTTTATCATTTCACTAAAAAGTGGAAAACTGTGCTCGATCAATCATACAAGATAAATGAAGTATCAAGATTTATAAAAAGGAAGTTCACCCCTTATGAGGATCCTAAAGTGAGTAATAAAAGAGCTAAGCATCGACTAAAGGGCTAATCTCTAAGTCACAGCTTCCAAAAGGCCACATTCTCACCACTTCTCTTGAGAACATCTATTTCCTGACTAAGGATGAGCTTGACTATTAGCCTTCATAAAAAAGGGGACCCAAATTAGAAGGAATATGGAAAGTCATATTGTCACTATCATCTTCCAAACGGATATGATACCAATCAATGCCGGAACTTGGAAGGAATGATCATCAATTTTCTAAGGTAGGGAAAACTCAATCAATTTGTATAAAGATGTTAAACCAATCATCAATAAAGGTTTTCTGAATAAAATAAGTATATCTACATAGCCATCAGAGGCTTGACCAAAAGAGGTCCCGGCCATCAAAGGCTCTAGCCATCAAAGGCTTGACCTCAAGAGGTCTTGGCCATCATAGGCTACAAACCTTTAACCCCATCATTAAAGGCCTGGTCAAGGAACCTGTAAGAGGGAGGCCAGAGTAATACTTTGGTCCGTCTGAAAGGGCATGTCCAAAGTTTTTGCGAGCCTTCAACCCCTACCTACACGGCTTGATTGGAGCGCCTCCTAGGGAGAGGACGAATTAAGCTTTTAGTGTCATCATCAAAGGCCACAGTAAAGCATTGAACTAGCCTTCAGTACCTACTATCAAAGATCTATCTAAAGTGCCTCCTATAGGAAGGTTGGGTAAGTCTTTAGTCTTGCTTAAGATAGCTAACAAAACGCACCGGACGGTAGACCTAAACCAGAACCTAAGAGGGTGATAAGGGGTTTGGGCCAAATTATTGCTCGCAAGTCAATTAAGATCAGAGCCAAGTAAAGCTCCCAAGATGATCCAAATCAGAGCCAAGTAGCACTTCAAATCAAATTAACCTTTTTAAAGGAAGGTTCAAAGTTACGGATTATTTTGTCTCTTAACAAATACAAATCTTAGCCACCAAACAAAGGAGTTTGGACATCTATTATTGTCAGATTTAAATCCCCAGACTTCTATTATTGTTACCAGATATGGATTTTTGGTCTTCTTTTAGATAAATATTTATATTTTACCATTATTGATGTTTAGATTGGGTTTCTAATATTCTTTAAACTCCAGATCAAGTTTCAAGGCTTCTTTAAGTCGGTTTTTAGATCCAAATTTAACAGGAATATCCATTACTAAAGCGGACTACTGGATGTTGTAATCAAGCTCAATAATCAAAATTCTTGATTTCAAAGCTAGCAAAAAGTTAATCTACACATTAGAAAGCTCAAATATGAAAAAGTGAAAGCGATTTCAAATCAAAATGGGAATTCAATTCATGATTATGTACCCTATATTTGAGGTAACCTTCATTCAATTTTAAATTTATTTATAATCTAATACATTATGTACAAAGTGGTAGGTGCAAATGTCAAATGGAAAAGGAAGCTAGCAAATTATCACTAAAGCTCAAGATTTTGTGCGATCTCCTCTAAATCTTAGGAAACTATAGGGTCAACGTGGCGAATAGCGGCATCCAGGAGTTCTTTGAATTTCTTTTCCTTCTTTCAAACAATATCTACGTCGTCAATAGAAGTAATTTAGATATTCAGAGTGCGTTGGAGAGTCTTATTTGCTCCTCTTAAAGTTTCGAATGTGTAATTCAACTCTTCTATCTTTTATTTGAAAGTATATCTCTCATGCTCAAGCTTTTGAAATTTACTCTCATATTCGCTATATGTCGAGAAATATTCTCATCCCATTTCTTACCAAAATGTTGTATGACCTCGAATTTGACCTTTCTGCCCCATGAAGAGATTATTTCATTGCTTAAACTCGGAGGTGAGTTTATCAAAGTAGGGAATTCTTGGCTCGTCGAAGAACGAGATCTAGTAATTCTTTTAGCAGTAGAGGTAGAGAGACCGGGTTCGCCCTCACTCACAATAAGCTCTAGTGATTGACAGTGAACTTGACTATTTACTAAGTCCACATCAAGGTTTTTTATTCTCTAATATAATTTGGCTATCACCGTGTCATCTTCGAGAAAAGGACCGGGCTCACAGATTGAGTTGAGTTAGTTCTCTCTTTTAACACTAGAAGCTCTTCCTTCCTTCCTTTAAGCTGCTCCTCAATACGAGCAGACATTTCCTTATAATTCCTAAATGTCACTTTAAATATAAAGTAATTCATGTGCCACTCTTGTGTTACAGGATTATCCGGGAATCATAGAGTCGAATCATCATGAGATGATCGTTTTTCTTTCGTGTAAGCAAGCAACGTGTAATTAATTTCAAGTAATTCGCGAAGCAAGCAAAGAATCAGATGCATGCACTAATTGAGTCTCTTATTAAGAATAAAGGAGATGAGAATTGATGTATGAAAAACAAACTTTTGTATTAATAATAAGCAGAGTTAACAAGTAATACAATAATTAAGAATACATCACAGCACCATTTCAAAAAAAACAATCAATATTCAAAGTCTCGAGACTACAACGTTAGCTTTTTCAAATGATCTAGCATACAACTTAAGTATAGAATCAAATGAGATCTTAATTCCTTTCGAAGTGTATATAGGAGAGAATCAATGATAATCCTACTCCCTAACCCCCCGACTATCACAACCTCATATCATTTTAGTACTGTATGATCGGATTTCGTTGAGCAACTTGTCCTTTTCATCACCTAGAAAGTCAAAGCCAAAATGAGGGTAACGCATGTAAACTTCTTGCAAATCTCTAATGAAATTATTTCTCACCAAGTTTGATGCTTTAAGATTCAAAGATTTCTCTAAAAAGTCTTTCTTCAAATTAACGAATTTACTTAGGAGATCCCTAGGAGTCAGGCTACTTTAAAGACCTTTATTCTATGCAATATGTCAAAAATAAACTAAGGATAGAGAAACTGAAATGATAAAGCTCATAAGAAAACTTAGAAGACACAACAATTGTACAAGTCATTATGGTTCATACAAAATAGATTTCTTATACATTTCGAAAATGAAATTCTTCCTATTATATTTAAGTTCCTCGGGGACGGAGGGTTTAAGGAAAGAGAAATGAGAGCGACTCGGGGAAGGTTCTAACATTTCCCAGGATGAGGATCGGCCTTATGTTCATCCAAGTATCTATGGTGAAGGCGTCAGAGCAAGCCTCCACTGTTATCGCCTAATTATGAGAAGTCGATAATCAAACCCATACAATAAACTTTGTACATGAATTCCACCAAGGCATCCCTATCATCGATTAACATTCAAAAAAGGGTCGTCAGCTCAACATTCTCCTTCAAAAGCTTTTCTCGATGTTTGCACGCCCTCCTCATCCGAGGTGCAACTTCTCTCTATTTGAGAAATCCTAATTTTGATGTGCTCTTGGCAAGTTTTCGATATTTTTCAAACAATGTGTTATACTGCTTTATTTGTTTATCCAACTCTCTATTTAATCAATCTATGTCTGTTGGCTTCTTCTCGAGCATAATGTCATAATGGTATTTTGATTTTCTCTTTAACTAAAGTAGTTAAGAAATAAACTAAAGATCATTTGATAATTGAAAATATTTGTATATTCAAATCCATACCTAAGAAAATGGGACAATGGATGATGAGATTTTCTCGTTGTCTTTGGATTTTGACCCTGGGGAAGCATTGTCTTCCTTGGGATAACTTGCCCTGGGAGGATCAGAAATTTTAGTAGTCACCGCACCTAGGAAAGATGGATTTAGATTAGTGCCTCCTAACCCGTCCTTGTCAACCGATTGCCAGAAATGCCATTTCCACTACCTCTACCATTGTTGTGATTATTATCATTGTCATTGTCATCAGGACCATCATTGTCATTGTTAACCTCATCCCCATACTCATCATCATCTTTCTCCTCTTCATTTGAATCAGTCTCCTCATCAAATGGAGGATCATCCACATTTATCAGCTTTGCAGCATCAACCTCTTCCTCTTCCTCAGGAACATGAGATCCTCGTGACATCTCTTTGAATTTGCTCATAAACTTTCCATTTTGAAGGAAGGGAGGGGAAATTAAATTTTGGACACTTGTAAGCGTTGATAGCATAAGAAATGAAGAGTGCCTTCTCGTGAGATCTCTCGATAATGGTATCGAGAGACGTCCTAAGAAAATGGGACATGTTTTTGTTTTGCATCTTTAACCACTGCTATTGACTTGTCTATAAGATCCTACTTCCTTTTTAGCTGTTTACTGAAAGATTTGTTCTCTACCACAAGCCTAGCTTCTTTCATTTCATCTTTCTTAAGAGCAAGTTCTAAAGCCATCATCCTATCGTTTGATGTTTGAAGTAGGGCTTTCTTTTCTTCAAGAGAAGTATCTAACTTACCTTTCTCTTGCACAACTTCAACTCTTTCGATAGTCAAGTTAATACCATGATTATTAAGTGAGGAGTGTTCCTCCTTTATCTTGGATAGTTTACTTAATAACTCTGCAGCCTCATCTTAAAGTGAAAGCAGATGCTTGGAAACTTGGAATGGATAATGGAACATGAATATGTGGGATATTAAGAGTTTAAAGCAGCTAGCCATAAGGGGTTTCATACTAATAAGTATTGTCTAGGAAGAGTGAATCGACGATCTTGGGTGTAGGAAGAAGGTTGCAATGGCTGGGAAGCAGCAAAAGAAGGGGATTGAATTACCAATTGAAGAAGGTCATTTAATTTGTTGATAGAAGCTAACGATTGAGGCTTAGAAGGAAGAGAGTTATTCGAAGTAAAAGAAAACTCAAGCTCTTCGCAAATACGATTCAAGGCTTATGAGGAGCTTGGGATGGTAATACGGTGGACCAAGTCCTGAGAATCCTCTGCTTCAATCGCTTATTGGGTCTCATCTATGGCAACATTAAGATTCATTTCATCTCCAGCTGCATTAAGCTTTGGAATTTTAAGGTTTGAGTCAACACCAACCGACCCTTCTTCTCCTTTAATGGTTGGGATTTGTGTGTCCCTGGACTTAGGCTTCTTGCTAGGATTAGACGTAGGGCAGAATTATCAGCCATCTATGACCGAAAAAGCATTTTACAAAGAAAAATTGAATTTCCTATGTTTTTTCTTTATTGAGAGTCTTAGAAATTAAATCTTTTGGGTAAGGATGGATTCGATATAATTGACAGTCCAATTGATCACCAATTTTAGTAAGGCTGGCTATATGATAAAGAATGTTGGGATTTAGGGATGAGAGACCAGCTTCATGAGCCAAGACTTCTAAGCAAGTTAAATATGTGTAAGAATTTGGTAAAAAAAATATATCGATATAATGTCCAGATGTTTCAAATACTTCAGAAGGAATTCAAAAAAAGGAATATATCTGGTATGCCAGAATGGATAGTAGAAAAGGAAAAATATCCTTTCGGAGGATTGTAGATGCAATCTGAGGATCCTGCGGGATAGCTTCAACCCCGGTTATTTCGAATTGATTAAGGATGGAGTTACCTCAATATGGGAGGTGACATATGATGGCTTAGAGACAATGTCTTCTTTCTTGTTACTTGAGGGTGAAGGTTTGGTCTCTTTAGTGGCCCTCTTAGAAGACTTCTTTTCAGACTGGTGGCCTTCCATCTTCCTTCCAAGTGATATTACTTGAAACTTGAGAAAATATCATGATTTATAAATTTTTCATGCAAGTTAATACTAGATCTAGAAGTTATTATTTAGATATTCTACCATTTTCAGAATGACTGTAAGTATATTAATATGAAACAATGACACTCAAGTAGCATTTGATAGAAATATTTAAAGAGGCGTGGATTTCACTCTTGATAAAGAACTTCATGAAAAAGCTAATATGGGAATTAGCATGGAAGGTTCATGAGAATATGAGTTAAATAGTTTGCAACCATCATAATATGAATATCGAGAATAGTGGTATAATAAAGAACTTAGTCCATATCAAAACTGATAGCAAATGACCCTTGTAACCGTATTTAATTTCAAAGTAATAAGGGGGTCAACACTCACGAGTAGCGACAATGTGAATTAGAAATATGGTAGTTGATTAAATATTCATAAGACTTTAAAAGTAATGGTGACGAAAGTATTGAAATCATATAGAAACCCCACTCACAATGTTTAGCACAATTGTGCAAAAGTAATAGAAAAATGATAAGGCTATTATCATCAAATTGTGTTTATAACCGAACGTCGAAGTCGTTCACTTTGCATCTAATCAAAGCAAACATCATTGACGACCTCTAAACTCCTAATCAGGGGTCGCTATGCTTCGAATTAGTTGACAATGTGCGAAAGGACTTCGATGTTGTTAGCTTTAATTGAACTACAAATAACATCATTGAAATTGGCGGTGTACATGACTTCGAGCGAGTCACTTCATTCATGTTGCTTACAAATATGAAAGCTTTTAACTAGTGAGGGAGCACAATGACACAAAGCTTTATGAAATATAAAAAGTAATTTCATCAAGAATGGTCAATGTTATTGTAATGAAAAATGATGTTAAGGTTGCCTTAATTATTAACACATCATCTATAATATGAATTCAAGCTTAAAACATTCGTTAATAAACTAACAAGATGGTAGGACATTTCGACTTCGACCATCTTGGTATAACTATGAGTGTCGTCGAGGCTGTCTGATCGCAGGTTGTGGGTCAAATAAATTTTCATTGCCAATAACTGACGTATAACATGTTTGATGATATATTTACAATAATTAATAATGAAAAAACCTGCTATTAATCTAATTTAAATTCACCGTTGCTAAGACTAACGACTATTAAAACCTTAAGACCTAATCTAAACTTTAATCTGAGGTCAATAAAGTTCTGACCGGATCTATGAAAAATAATCAAACCTATGGAAACAGTAATATCCCTAAATTTTAAAATTATCATTCTTAAGAAACTTATTAGACTGAATCAATGAAAAATGATGCCATATGTTTAATACTAATAGAATCACTAATCGAAACTTGATAATCAAATTAAGAATCAAAATCAAATGAATAAATTCGATCGCCTATTCGATAAAGCAGCATCCAAAATTATAAACCCAATCAAAATTGCAATAATAAAATCGATTTGTAGTCTGATTACATGAGATCATACTTTAGTTGAGAAGGTTACTATCAAAGCATCTAGATTTGTAGTTGAATTTAAAAGCTTTATTCTTGTTCAAGTATTTTCTTTTCAAATTGCAGGAAAGAGTGGAAGGGGGAAGAAATCCGCGCATTTATAGGAGGAAGCAAGCGTACGAGAACCATTGAATCGATTATATATTAACAAACAGGATGAACGCGAAAAGACCAAAAGGCGGGAATGAACGTCTCCAATACTAATTATAAAGTCAGTGGCTTCCCTATAATGGGGGCAAGTGTTACTATAATAAATCTCATCGAAGGAGTTCGATATGCCACTCATAAGTAGTGTTAAGGCAACAACGTCAATGTTCGTACTTGTTCCTTAATCACTTCGCATGTTATGGCCACTGTCAAAGATATAGAACCATCATTGTACTTATGGGATAGTTTTAAAGAGGTCAAATGTCGCACCACAACTGCATTAGAGTATACATCGTGCTGCATATAGCCAAACAAGCGAAGAGGTCAAATGCAACTCACCTTGCGAGATATTAGAAGGTGCCAAAGTGGTCAAAGCATGTTCCATTGAAGCGAAGCCATGACCATTATGTACCTTGCAAGCGCTTCGTAGATGCTAAAACACAGTGACACCAAGGATAGCCCTGCAACGAGGTCAAAGGGACATAAGGTTATATCCCACTCTACCAGTAGTCACACCGCATATCGAAGGCATATAACCAGCGAAACACCTACACATCAATATCGAAGAGGTCGAGCACAACCCACTTTGCTAATTGTTAGAGAATGTTAGAATGGTCATAAAGAGTGTCCTCAATGCAAAGCCCTATCTGCATCACACCACACGAGCTCCTTAAAGGCACTATACAAACAGCAATGCCCCACTTCGCTAATAACCACTTCGCGCTCCATCCATGTATAAGCAATACTGCACTTTGCAAGCTCTTTGAAGATGTTGTGTAAGCGGTGTTGATAGGGAGCAAAATCAACATCCAAGAAGACCCTTGTATTACAGAAGGGCGACATCATCTATTATAGTGCTTCAAAGGTATCCTTCTATACCAACACCAATTGATGCCAGCGTCGAAGACATCAAGGATCGGACAATGCCGCTTCTTGCATATGACGTCCAACTACAAAGATAGAAGCTAAATTAACATAGTTGAGGACAGGGCTCATTGAAGTTAATCCCGCCAAAGACATACTAGCGGAGAGACCAAAACTAAGTGCGGACAAAGTTGGAGCCTGATGAAGACCCAAGATGCGAACAGAAGACCGCTCACATTTATAAATACAACTCTAGGGGTGCCATTTTGGGACTGAATTTTCTCTCCTATCATTTCTTATATTGTAAACCCTAAATCAATTTGAGGATTTTAGAGCATATTGTAATTTTGGAACATTTTTGATAGAGGATTTTGAATATTAAACAAGGACATGGCATAACATAATTGATTATGACTTATGACTTGTGATTTGAATATAATTGACTTCGAACTTGAACTTACCTTGCATATACGACTTCGAACTTGTGCTTACCTTACATATACGACTTTGAACTTGTATATGCCTTTTATATATGACTTCTACTATGACGACCACTCCAAGCATTGTCATGGAAAGTCTTAGTGTATTAATAGCTTCGACAAGCTTCTATAACTTCTTCTTGGTTAAACTTAATTTCCTAAGAGCTTTCAGGGTCAGCCAATTTATTTGCTAACAATTAGCGATACCTGCAAACTCGATTAACCTAACTCTAAGCTCAAAACCCTACCACAACTCAGCCACTGAATTGCTAATTCTCAAACTATGCCCTGTAGTTTGTATCTAGTTACACAAATAGAAATTTACAAAACTTTAAAAGAGAAAATTAAAAATAAAACTAAAACAAAACTCTATTTTATAAACAAAGCCCAAAGAAAAGAAAACAACCCACATAAAATTAATTAGAGAATGTAGTGTATCCCTTTTATTTTGCCAGTGCACTTTATTCCTTCGGCCGATCCCCTTTTGTCTTTGTCCTAATTTAGGGTTCCAAAAATTGAAGCCACTGATTCAATTGCTCTGTCGATCGAAGAAGAATTGTCACCTTGAAGCTTTTCCAATCGCTTTTTGCTTGATTCCTTTCGGTTGCTTCATAGTCGAGTTGTATGACTTGAAAATTGGTACATGATTTTTACTTTATTTTCTCCGATGATTTGCTTGAACTCAAACGATGATTTTTGCCAATGATGAATTGGGTTAATTTATAGGGATCGAAACCCTATTATTTCATTCGTATATTTTGGTTTGAATTTTTCAATTGCTTTGCTCGGCTATTCGATTCTTGATTGAATGATTGTTATGATTTCTAACTTGTTCATTCATTGACTTGGTCATCCTTCGATTTTATTTCTGATATAATTAAATATGTTCAAATATATTTGAATTTGTTCCTCACTTTACTGCCAATGACTTGTTCAATATACCATTCGTTGTTCCATTCTTTTCTCTGGTTCCATTCTTTGTAGGCAATATTCGATGCATGCATGTCTGGTGCACCACTTTGTATATTTGCACTACATGTTTAAACGAAATTGCATGTGAGCATGTTATTCAAGTGTTTTGCATTCATGTTAACCCATTTGTGTATGTTGTCATGCTTTTTGGATCTTCGTGAGTCTGCACTTGGTTGATCTGCTGTCATGTTGCCTTGATGTCTCCATTGTGCTTGTTAGACTTGCTGGCTTTGCTTGTGTGGTTCTTGCTTATTGTACATGTCTGGTTGTCTAGTTCCATATGAGTCTGGTCTGGTTTCGTTCCTCTTGAAGTCAGGTTGCCTGTGAAGTTTGTACATTTGGTGGTCTTGTTCCACGGGCTTGTTGAGTTTCCATGTTCACTTGAGTTCGTTTTGATCTTCTAGTGGTTGAGGCTGTTGTCATGTTGGTTAGACCTGAACTGCGATAGTCTGAAACGGTGTTGCTTTGATTTTGTTGCTCCTGACCATGTCTTTTGCACTTTCTGAACTATTTTGTTCAAGTCATTTCATTGATCTGGACTTGTTAGCTTTGCATTGCTTCAAGTTTAATTGTTGTGTGCATTGCACCTGTGTTAAATCCAGTCTTGGCTTAGGTTTGACCTTATGCTCACATGTCCCTGCAATTTTAACAAGCAAGTGTATATCGGTGTGCACGACCTTTTGGCATGTACAGTGATACACTGTGCATGTCTCAAGTTGTTCGCGTAAGATGAATTAAAAAAATGATGATGAACAACTGAAATAACTTTGCTAAACGTTATTTTCAAACACATACTTCATTGTGCACTGCAAAATATTTCTTTTTCAATTTTACTACGTCAATGTTTATTTTGTAGATAGTTCAAATGTTGGATACATGCCGGAATAAAGTTGAAGATCAAATATAAGTGATGAGTGAATATGCAGTGTGGTGAAACTTTTATGAAAAATTGTAAAGTGAAAATTGTGTTGTAACTGAAACTTGAATATGGAATTATGTAAATACATTGTGAGCTTAAATTTTTACTATTTGGATTTGTAATAAAATATTTGTTTGAATAAAATATTTGTTTGAATAAAATATATGTTTAAATATGAATTCCGAGTTATTTATTTTATTGAACAAAAATTTATTTAATTATGTAGAGAAATAAAATAGTACAATGGCAAATACATTTAAACAAATATATATATATATATATATATGCTTATTATCATCAAACAAAAATCATTGGCTATTGTATTCTACAATCTCCCTCGTTTGATGATAACAAACATATATTAGGGTTTTGACTCTATTAAATATATTTGGTCTTGATGAATTCTATTTGCTCCCCATATTTGAATACTCCGCCTACATCAAAGCTCCCTATTTACATATGCTTGAAAAAAAACATGACTTATTTGTCAAAATTTTAAATTCTCTCTCCCCCTTTTGTTATCAACAAGAGAGTAACAATGTTAGAAAATAGTGATAAAGTGATAGATATTAATATAAAATTAATACTTAATTGAAAATAAATAGTAAATTTTAAAAAATCAAACAAAAATCATAAATATTCTGTTAGGCGCATATTCCATTTTAGAGTGATAGGGGTGATGTCGGCATAGAAATCCATATAGTCATGTCCATTTGTGGTATATTTATGATAGGAATTTAAATACTTACTAATCGTGCATAACCGTTAGGACTTTTGAATGAGATTAGTAGTATTCTCCATTTCTATTAAAAAATGAATTCCAAGCATCTTCAAACCACATAACCATGAGAACTTTTAAATGGGGTTAGAATCAACTTGCATATTTCATCCAATTTTGATATGTGTTCCATACATGCATAACCGAAAGGACTTTTAAATGAGCATGAAAGCACATAATCAGATATTTCAAGCAGTTCACCCATGCATAACCGTGAGGACTTTTAAATGAGAGTGAGTACTTTTGGATGATTATGTTGCTAATTAATTAAAAAAATGAATAATTTCCTATTTAAATACCACAATTTGAAATACTATATTGGATTTGAAGAGTGATTGTTGTAGAAATTTGATAGTACTAGAGATGGTCATGGAAAGTTTACCAACCAAAGTTACTACAAATTTTGTTTAATTTTTTAAAGAAATTTTCTTAATATACTCTCTCAAGACATAATGTATGATCAAGATCAACACTCATCACTTTTTTCAGCCTCTATTTATCCTTTCGATAATCAATATAGAGTCAGATTTGTTAACATAGGCATTTAAGATCAAATAAATAAAAAAATAAAAAATCACATTTCTAAAATGCCTAAACTGAGAAGAAATCGACGAAAACTATATTCTGGAAGGGGTTTTGTAAAAATTTCTGCCAATTGAGAATCAGTTGAAATGAAATTTATGCAGTTATTTTCTTTGGAAATATGATCTCTAATGAAATGATGTCTAACATCTATATGATTGGTGTGAGAATAATGTACAGGATTATTTGTGAGATCATTTGCACTTTTGCTATCACACATAAGTGGGACTCATTTAAAATTTAGACCATAGCCTTGCAAAGTTTGTACATCCATAAAATTTGAGCAGAGCAACCGCTTAGAGCAATATACTCTGCCTCAGTAGTAGATAATGCAATACAATTTTATTTTCGACTTGGCCATGCAACTAACGAATGTCCCAACTAAAACATGTTCCACTAGTACTTTTTCTATCAACTAGACTACCGGCATAATCTACATCTGAATACCCTTTTAACTCAAAGTTATCATTAGTTGGATACCATAGACCAAACCGTGGAGGGTGCAACAGATACCTTATAATCCTTTTTACAGCTTTTAAATGAGATTCTTTTGAATTTGAGTGAAACCGTGTACATAAACAAACAGAGAACATAATGTCTAGTCAAGAAGTAGTAAGATAAAGAAGTGATCCAATTATACCGCGATATTTCTTTTGATCAACTACATTAGCTTTCCCATCATTTTCAAGTTTAATTGTTGTGGTCATGGGACTTTTTGTAGGTTTAGCATCTTTCAATCCAAATTTGTTGACAAGCTCTCTGATATATTTTGTTTGAGAGATGAACGTACCTTTTTCACTTTGTTTGATTTGAAATCCCAAAAAGAATTTCAACTCTCCTACCAAGCTCATTTCAAACTTTTCCTGCATGACTTTTTCAATTTTTTCATACAAAAAGTTGTTAGTGGCACCATAAATAATGCCACCAACATATATTTGAACAATCAATAGGTCATCATTTTTGTGCAATATAAACAATATGGTGTCTACACGGCTCTTTTTGAACTCATTTTCAAGGAGATAAGTGCTAAGACATTCATACCAAGCCCTGGGCTTGTTTTAATCCATATAGTGCCTTTTCAAGTTTATATACATGGTTAGGGTATTCTTGACTTTCAAATCCTTCAGATTGTTCAACGAATACATCCTCTTTCAAAATTCCGTTAAGAAAAGCAATTTTAATATCCATTTGTCTTAGTTTAAATCCCTTATAACAAGCAAAAACTAACAATATTCTAATGGATTCTAGTCTTGCTACTGATGCAAAAGTTTCATCAAAATCAATTCCTTCAATTTGATTATAGCCTTTAGCAACTAACCTAGCTTTGTTCCTAATCACATTTCCAGATTCATCAAATTTATTTTTAAAAATCCATTTGATTCTTACAACTGGATAATCATTAGGTCTAGGTGTTAGAATCCAAACATTATTTCGTTCAAATTGATTTAGCTCTTCTTGCATAGCCATAAACCAACTCTCACCATTAAGAGTTGTATCTATGTCATTGGATTCAGGTTTTGAAGTAAATCCACCGTATAGACACAAATCACATAAATTTCTAAAAGAGGAAGGAGTTTGAATACCTGCGGTAAGATTACTTATTACCAATTTTGGTGGGTGATCTGCTTTGAATTTCAATCTATCTGGTTCCAGATTTCTCTATACTTCTTCTGCAGTTGCAGTTTCTTTTAGATTTTCACTTTCATCTTTTTCGTTCTCCTCTTCGACGTTGCTTTTGATTGTTTCCTTACTTGCCTTCATCAAATTTCACATTGATTGACTCCATGATTGTTATCGTCGTTTTGTTGTATACTCTATAAGCTTTGCTTCTGGAAGAGTGTCCCATGAACATGCCTCCATTGGCTTTTGGCTTAAATTTTCCCAATCGATCACCTATACTGAGAATAAAACATGGACAGCCAAAAATTTGAAACATAAAATGTTTGGCTTTTTGTTGAACCATAGTCCATATGGTGTTTTCTTAAGAATCGGCCTAATCATGACTCTATTCATTACATAACATGTTGTATTTACTACCTATGCCCAAAAGGACAAGGGTAGTCCATACTCATTTATCATAGATCTAGCCAACTCTTGTAAGGTTCGATTCTTTCTTTCGACTACTCCATTTTTCTATGCAGTACATGGGGCAGAGAATTCATGTTTAAATCCATTTTCATCACAAAAATTTTCAAATTCTCCACCATGATCACTTCTTAGCGAATAATAGAAGCTCTTTTTTTATTTTGAACAAATTTCGTGAATTTAGTGAAGTATGAGAAAGTTTTTGATTTTTTAGCTAAGAAGTATACCCACATGTATCTAGAGTAATCATCAATCAATACAAAACAATATTTCTTACCATCTAAACTTGCAATATCATTAAGTCCAGATAGATCCATATGAACTAGTTCAAGGACTCTAGAAGTACGTTCAAGGACTCTAGAAGTACTTACAATGTTCTTGGCATAAAAAGAAGATTTTTTTAGTTTTCTCATAGTACATGCTTTACATAGAGTTTCTGTTTCGAAGTCATGAGGTGGTAAACCTCTTACCAAGTCTTTTCTTTTTAATTTGTTTAATAGATTCATGCTAGCATGTCCTAATCGTCTATGCCATAAGTTAACTTCTACATCCTTAGCTATCAAAATTTTTGAAAGAGTGAAATCATCAAAAGTTAGAGAGTATATATTACCTTTTCTCTTACCTGAAAATAATATTGTTTCTTTTGATGATTGGTCAACAATTTTGCACAAATCAGAATCAAAAACAACATTTATTCCCTTATCGCATAATCGGCTGATTGAAATCAAATCATGGTGCAAATTTTCAACATATAATACATTGTTTAAGGTAAATGTACCTTTATCTACTTTACCTTTATTGATAACTTTACATTTATCGTTGTTGCCATTATGACTCTGCTACCTTTGTACTTCTCTAGGCCAAGGAACTTTGATTTGTCGCCTGTCATGTGCCTGGAACAGCCAGAATCCAGGTACCACTCTTGCTGTTCCTTAGCCTGCCAACATACCTAGATGGTAAAGTAGTTTAGTGACCTATTTTTTTTTATAGGTCCATGATTATTAGTGACAAACAAATTTGAAAAACAAGTTTGTGTAGAACCAAGACAATCTATGTTTGTTCCTTTTGGCACCCAGATTTGTTTAATTTTAAGCGATTTTACATTCATGCCTTTAGGAATCAAATTGGTATGGTTTTCATGTGTTTGGGTGTATACCGGCAATGGTTTCGATTGTGTCCAATTTTTTCACAAATCGTGCACTTGGAGTTGACATGATTAGTTTCACTTTTGCCTTTTTTCAGATTGAATATACCCAAGTCCTTGTCTAATGGTATTAATAGTTTGTTTCCCTAATAACATATTTTGTGATCTTTCCCCCATGGAGAATTTTCCTAAAGTTGTAGACAATTGTTGGACTTGTGACTTGAGAGATCCATTTTCATTCAATAACAAAGCGCACTTTTTAATAGAACTTTATCTTCTAGTATTTTCACTTTCTTTCAAAATCAGAATTTTATTTTCAAGCAATTTAATTTTAGTTTCTATTTTTTGTTTCCTCTTCTAATGATGGAAACTTATCATACTTAGGTCTCTTATTTCTATAGTTTTAAACCATTTGATCAAGCTGCTTATTTAGTTCTATCAAACTATCCTTTTGTGATTCAATTTTAGCGTACTGCTTCTTAAGTCTTTCAAAACTGCCATTTATTTTATGGAAATATATAAGTAATTGTGAGTGAGTAAGTCTTGATATCTTGTTGGGCTCATCATTATCACTATCACTTGTTTCTCCTAGAAAACACCGATTTGCTCTTTCATTCTCACTGCCAGTGCTTTTATCATCAATTTCATCACTTTCATCCCAAGTTGCTGCAAAACTTCTCCTTTTCGGTTTCTTTCCTTTGCTGACTTGATTTTTGGGACAATTTGGCTTAATATGACCAGGTTTATTGCACTTGCGAGAAATGACCTCCTGCTTTTCTGAGTTGTCTAGAACTTTGAAGATTCTGCTCTTCAGTTGTTGATTTTGGGCTAGATTTTCATATTTGCGGTTCCACCTTTTGAATCTCTTTATTATTGATACCAGTTCAGCTACTCCTTCATCATCATCATCATCATCTTCAATTTCCATTGTTCCTTTGAGAGCTATTGATTTCTTATGCATATCTCCTCCTTTACATTCTTCCTTGAATTTGCTTTCTAGCTCATAAGTGGTGAGGTTTACGATGAGTTCTTCAAATTTAACCTATTTCAGATCCTTTGATTCTTGAATGGCAGTCACTTTTGCTTCAAAATTTCATGGAAGAATTATAAAGATCTTTCGGACTATTTTCAGTTCTGTGTATGGTCTTCCTAGGGATTTTGATTTGTATACAAGATTAGAAAGTAGTCCATGCATTTCTTTGACATTTTCATCCTTTGTCATTGTAAAGTTCTCATACTCACTACTAAGCATGGCAAAGCGAGATTCTTTAACTTGGGAAGTTCAATCATGAGTCACTTCAAGCGTGTGCCAAACTTCCTACGCAGTTAGATAATGTGAGAAATGGTTAAATTCAATTTGATCCAATGAGAGGATTCATAGCTTTAGCATTTGCAGTTTGCAGTTCATTTTCAAGATCTATCCATTAATCCGTAGGTTTATCAACTTCTTGATTATCTACCATTACTATTGGTGTGGTATATCCCATTTCAACAATATTCCATGCATCTATGGTTTTCAAAAATTCATTCTAGTTTTTTAGTAAGCATATTCTCCATTGAACATGGGTGGTCTAGCTATGGACTGACCTTCAGTAAAAGAATTATTAAAAGAAGCCATTGAAAGAAAAAATTAAAAGAAAATGGTTTTTGTTCCTAGCTCTGATACCAATTGTAGGATCGTTTTCACCCTAAAGGGGGAGGTGAATAGGGTCTACTAAAAATTAATGCGAAAATAAAAACAAAATTAGAAAGCAATATAGAAAAGGTCATACACAGTTTGACCCAGCTTTGGCAAAAACTGCCTATGTGCTGCGCTCGAGCTTTCTACTAAAAATTAAGTGATCAGTCGCTTATGAAAACATGTAAACTCGTGTTACCTGCCAACTTGATTAACCTAACTCTAAGCTCAAAATCCTGCCACAACTCAGCCACTGAATTGCGAATTCTCAAACTACACCCCGTAGTTTATTTCTAGTTACACAACTATAAATTTACAAAATTTAAAAGAGCAAATTAAAAATAAAACTAAAACAAAACCCTATTTTATAAACGAAGACAAAGAAAAGAAACGAGCACAAATAAAATTAATTAGAGAATGTAGTATATCCCTTTTATTTTGCCAGTGCACTTTATTTCTTCGACCGATCCCCTTTTGTCTTTGTTTCGATTTAAGGTTCCAAAAATTGAAGCCGTCGATTCAATTGCTTTATCGATCGAAGAAGAAATGTCGCCTTAAAGCTTTGTTAATCGCTGCTTGCTTGATTCCATTCGGTTGCTTCGTCATCGAGTTGGATGATTTGAAAATTGGTATGTGATTTTTACTTTATTTTCTCTGCTGATTTTCTTGAGCTTGAATGATGATTTTTTCCGATGATGAATTAGGTTATTTTATAGGGATCGAAAACCTACTATTTCATTCATATATTTTGGTTTGAATTATTAAATTGCTTTGCTCGGCCATTCGATTCTTGATTGAACGATTGTGATGATTTTTGGCTTATACATTGGTTGACTTGATCATCCTTCGATTGTATTTCTAATATAATTAAATATTTTTAAATATATTTGAATTTGTTCCTCACTTTACTGCCAACGACTTGTTCAATATACCATTCGCTGCTCCTTTCTTTGCTCTGATTCCATTCTGTGTTGGTAATATTCGATTTTTGAACAATTCAATGGTGTTTTTAGTTTGGTTATTCCTTTTACCTTGACTTGGAGTCTTGGATGTTAGTTGTTCGAGTTTAATCTGTTGTCTCCATGTATATATACATTTATGTATGTATATATGTGTGCGATTGGTGTTGCTATGCTCCGTCCCCTCGAGTGCTTGCATTCATGTGTGTGTTATTGCTGCAGCTCCAATGTGTTTATTGTTGTGTTGTTTTCTTGCCTTCATTTTGTTTGCGTATGAACTCTGAACTGATATGTGTATACATACATACATACATATATATATATATATATATATGCATGTATGCATACATGCTCCAATGCATTGATGTCTGATGCACCACTTTGTATATTTGCACTACATGTTTAAAGCGAACTTGCATATGAGCTTGTTATTTTCAAGTGTTTTGTGTTCATGTTAACCCATTTGTGTATGTTGTCATGCTGTTTGGATCTTCATGAGTCTGCACTTGGTTGAGCTGCTGTCATGTTGCCCTGATGTCTCCACTGTGCTTGTTAGACTTGCTGGCTTTGCTTTTGTGGTTCCTGCTTATTTGTACATGTCCGGCGGTCTGGTTTCATATGAGTCTGGTCTGGTTTTGTTCCTCTTGAAGTCTGGTTGCATGTGAACTTTGTACATTTGGTGGTCTTGCTCCACTGTCTTGTTGAGCATGTTCACTTGTATTTGTTTTAATCTTCATATGGTTGAGGCTATTTCATGTTGGTTAGACCTGAATTGTGATAGTCTGAAACGGTGTTGCTTTGATTTTGTTGCTCCTGACCATGTCTTGTGCACTTTCTAAACTATTTTGTTCGAGTCATTTCATTGATCTCGTCTTGTTAGCCTTGCATTGCTTCAATTTAAACTGCTGTGTTGTTTTGTTTTTGCATTGCACCTGTGTTGAATCCAGTCTTGACTTGGGTTTGACCTTATGCTCACCTATCCCTGCAATTTTAACAAGCAAGCGTACATTGGTGTGCACGACCTTGTGGTATGTACAGTGATACGCTGTACACGTCATAAGTTGTTCGCGTAAGATGAATTAAAAAAATGATGACGAACAACCCAAATAACCGAGGAAAGCAATATTTTCAAACACATACTTCATTGTGCACTGCAAAATATTTATTTTTCAATTTCACTGCGTCAGTGTTTATTTTGCAGATAGTTCAGATGTTGGATATAGGCTGGAACAAAGTTGAAGATCAAACACGAGTGATGACTGAATATGTAGTGAGGTGAAACTTGTATGTAAAATTGTAAAGTGAAAATTGTGTTGTAATTGAAACTTGTATTTGGAATTGTGTAAATATGGTGAGAGCTTAATTATTTACTATTTGGAATTGTAATAAAATATTTGTTTGAATAAAATATTTGTTTAAATAAGACTTCTGGGTTATTTATTTTGTTCAACAAATATTTATTTATTTATGTGGAGACATAAAATAAGTACGATGACAAATACAATTAAACAAATATATATATATATATATATTATCATCAATCAAAAATCATAGGCTATTGTATTCTACATTATTATCCTAATACTTGAAAGTAATAAAAAGCAAAGCGAGGGAATCGAACCTGACTCTCGACCATCCCAATCAAGGGATTTCAAGTCTCGAACCGGATCCGTAGTTGTTCTTTTATGCGTTCGCTGTAGATGATCGTTGCTTTGGTAGCACCATTGCAGTTTGTTTCATCGCATACTACTACAACTGGTTGCTCCAAACCAGTTCTTCTATCAGATTATGAAGGTTTCGACACTCGTTCGTTTCATGTCCCTCCAGCTCATGGAAGTCGCAAAACTTTCGATAGGGGATGTGCCCTCTAGTGTTTAGATATATCCTCTTTGGGGTCTCAATCGTATCAGTATAGAAATAGAATTTTGGCTCCCTCTTTTGTCGTTTCAGTTCCTCGAAGTCACCGTCGGCACTTCCTTTGCCTTTGTCTTTTCCATTCCTTGCTTTGTACAGTCCTCTATCATCCACATCATTAATTTTAGCATTGTCAGCTTTGGCATCTTAGAGACGCAAATTCCTTTAAGCTTTAAGGTAGAATTCCATAAGTCTATCGGAGGATCACTTTCCAGTCCAACTTTGAAGCCGATCTTGCTCACGACTCCAGATACTGCCGCCATTAAGATTATAGATGGATTTGTTTTTTTGACGGCTGCAGCTGCCGCGTTGAACCTTGTCAAAAAGCTTCCTAAGGTCTCACCAGGTCTTTATTTCACGCTTGATAGCGTCATCACATTCTTCGATCGTAAGACATGAACTCTGAACTATCTTAAGAACTTATTCACCAAATTGGTACATGTGCTTATGGACCCATTCTCCACTTTTCTGAACCACATCGCCACAAAGTTTGTTAAGTATAATGGGAAGTATGACCCCATTACATCCCCAGAAGCATCTAACACCTCCATATGTTGGATGTATCTCATCAGATGAACCATCCAATCCGACTTTCCATCGTACATTTCCAGTGTCGAAAGCTTGAAATCGAGAGGATTTTTGCATTTTGGATAATAGAAATGAATGGATTCCTATGTACGTCCTCTAAACTCTAATTTGGAGATCCCCTCTAATTATTCTCCTTATTAATTAAGAATTCAATTTTCACCGTTTAATGATGTCTTCGGCTAAAAGCGATATTCTATCTCCTGCTCCTGTAGGGGAATTTTGGAACATGCTCTGATACATATTCCTCTAGCTACACATTTGCATTACAACCTACTTCTCTAGCTTCTTTCTATTCTCCATTCCTATGGGGAGGTTCTTGCACATATTTCTCCGGTTATTGCGCATCTGCATTCTGATTTGGATTTCTAGCTCCAGCATTGTTTGGTATTAGCACTCCAACATGTCCCAAGTACACATCAGCGGTGCCTCCAAGTATAACTCTCTCGGTACTTTGGTTCCAGTTTTCTCTACTTCAACTTCAGTTGTTCTTGCATTAGCTTTTAGCACTTTGGTTCGGAATTCTAGCAACTCTAGCTATTCCTTGTTGTCCCATCCTTTGAAAAAATCCTTCAAGGATTTCCTATTGTCGAGTCACTAATCTATCATGCATCTCTTTTATCATTTTCTCCATCTTTTCTCTGGTCACATAGTTGGATCGATGAAAGTTTGAGGACATCTCCTGGCTTCCATCATGCTTTAATTGGCTTGCTCTGGCCTTAAATCTAGTGATATGTTTCTTCATCTTCTCCAAATCTCAAATTCGTGCTTTAGGTTAAGAAATCTAGCTTTCTTCTCAGTGAAAGCATCAAAATGTTAATCCAAAAAATGGATCAACCCCCAGAAATCATATGAAAGCACCAGTTCTTTCAAAATAGATGTAAAAGCGGTAGAAATCCCAGATTAAGCGAGTAAAGATAGCAGAAAAGTAAAAGGGGACATAAGAATTTTTATAGTGGTTCTACAATCTCTGGCCTACATCCACTTTATAGTTTGTCATTTTCTATCGTTTTTCTACAATGAGTTATATAAGATCTGACTACAATCTAGTGGATCTCAGATTTACAATGGAATTTCTAGAGTGCTTAAGTATCACTGGTATAATAATTTGCCAATTTAAGTCCTAGAACAGCAAATAGTCATTTCTTAGGTGATCATCGAGAGGGAGGTAGGAGATAATGAAGAGAAGTAAAGTTTAAATTGTTTTCTAGCTGTAGATAGACTATAGGGAAATAAAGTTATTTGATCAAAATCATGCCTGCACTAGAGTCCAATAGATAGCCCAATGTCACACAAGAGAATAACTCGGCACCAACTCAAATCCTCGACTGGCTACCAACTCAATCGACACCAACCCAAATCCTTAACTCGGCACCAACTCAAATCCTTGACTCGACACCAACTCAAATCCTTGACTCGATACCGAGTGAAGGACTTAGTCTCATTTTCTGTGAAACTTCTTTTAGTTGTTTTCCTATATCTTCTGATCAATATTCCAAGTCCGTGAATCATTTTGTTCTTGTTTTGATCTTCTAAGTCCAGTTGAAACCTGCTTTGGCTAAAAAGCAGGTTAACATGACATTTAGGTGCCCGCCATGTGAATACCGTGGACATATTAGTATTGATATTTTTGGATCAAAAAAGCAGATCATAATAGCTTGTATCAAAGATGAAGGTTAAGCAAGAACCTTGGATTTAGTTAGGTATAACTCATTAGAGATAGGGTAACTGATGGCCTAGAATGAGTTGAGTGTATTATACATATGAGAGCATATTTGTATTTGTTATAAATGTATGCCTAAAAGGTATTTCAAGCACAAAAATTAAAAGATCTTATATAAGATGATTACATATGTATGAATTATTAAATTGTAGTTTAATTAATGTAGGGATTAGTGATGTTCGTTTATTATTCCTCATTGATTAGTTTTGCTATGCTTGGCCTGTTTATAAGCATTGTTGTCCTTTATTAGTTTGATTAGCCTTTCTTAGCCAGTTTACAAGCATTGTTATCATTTGTTGATTGATTAGGGATGCATGGCCAGTTTATGAGCATTGTCACATTTGCTGATTCATGCTCGACTAGTGTATGAGCATTGTCATCCTTTATAAGATTGATTAGCTTTGTCTAGCCAGTTTACAAGCATAGTTATCATTTGTAAATTTATTATTTATGCTCGGCCAACTTATGAGCATTTATTATCATCTATTAATTATTGATTAGTGCTCGTCCATTTTATAAACAGTTTACCATTTTGTCACATTGGTTGGGTAGACAGTTTTTGTGGATGCATTGAAACGAACATCTTGAGAATTGAGTTTCATAGTTTGATCGTAAGGCATTTGGTGATAATGTTGGGTTAGAATTTATTCTATTAAAAGAATTAGTATAAATTTTCTAAGTATGGTTTATAAAATATGGTTTATAAACAAAGGGAACATAAACTAACATTTTAAGAATCTAAACTCCAATGTCTTTGAAAATGTTTTTCATGATTTTGGAAAATAATAAGTATTATTTGGAAGTTTTATGAATACTAATATTTTGGAAAGAGTTTTAAGATTTGTTCTAGTTCGAGAGTGCACTCGAAATTGACGAGTCATTCAAGAACAAGTTATTTTTATGTTATCTAGTTCAAGTGGCTTGAAAGTGACTAAAAATAGGCAAGAGACGTGTTCGGTTGGTAAGCACTTCTCCTAAGGATTACCCTTTATAGTAAGGGAATATATGGTATGATTTGGAGGACTCGTTCCCATGGTATCATTTTCGTGTTACTCGGTCTGTATACATATTTTCTATGGATTTTAAAGTAAATATTTGGGAAATTGGTTTATGAATTGAGATCATGAAACTTAGTAATATTTACGAAGTATTTGATACAGCTTTGAAAGTGATTTTGATTTAATCTAGAAGTATGATGTGATATACAAAAGATATATGTATATATTATTATTTCAAATGATTCGAAATAAAACCTAGTATTTAAGTTTAAAGTTTTCTTTCAAAGAAGTTTGATATAAAATTAGAGTAGTTTAATAAATGGTAGTTTTTGGTAATACAGATTTTGGTATGATTTTTCTATAGAAAGGATTTGTTTACAGGTTGTGCACGGTGCTCGAGTGTTAGTGGCATAGCTCAAATAATTACAAGACCTTTTTACGTTTCCTCTTTGTAGCACAGTACGTCTAATAAATAAGTTTAGTTTTGATAAGTTATTTTATTGACGCATGTATCTTATATGGTTGGGATAATGTGGTATGTTCGCCATCTTATGAGGTGTTTTTTTGTAGTTTTTATTTACTACAATGAAATGGATTTTTTGACATTTTTGAAAAGTCTGAAACTTCTGATCGTTATTAAATTTAATGCTAAGTGTTTTTTAAAATATAATCAAAAGTTTATATAACTCTTGAATATATAATGTAGTCAGCTTACATATGTTTTAAATTGGTTTGAACAATCATGTTAAGTAAATCATTCGATGTTATTAGGCTGACTAATAGATGTTGTTACCTTAGGGTTATATATGGAAAGTAGGTTCTTGACATAAGTTTGGATACCAATGTCATGCTCTTCCTAGCTACTTGCCTAACCCGATGGTTAAAAAGTCAAAATGTTGACTTAGTTATAAAATCTAGATTTATTTTGGGTCTTCTTCTGAATTTTAGAAGGTAAAATAAATTTGATGTTTTGTATATACTTTTATGATGTAGTATAGTCTTAACGAGTAATAACTTGAAGTAAGTTTTTATGAAATGTTTTATAAATAAAGTAATGTCTTCATAAAATGTTTATAAACTTTGATTATGTTTTTATGAAATGCTTTGAAAAGTGCTAGTATTGAATCACATATGTTTCTGTAAATGAATGTAATTAAAATTTAACTGGTGTAGTTATGAAACCAATATGATAAAATACGTAAGTTGTATATATATCATTTACATGGAAGTTCTTGATCTAGGATTCGAGCAAATGAGTTTAGGTGATTTACACCAGTCCGAATAAGGATTTTGACATGATTCTTGATGGCGGGCATTTGAAATGGATTCTTAATATGATCCCATGGTTTTCCATCACGGTATATGGCTATGTAATGAAAACATAGGTTTTTAATCAAGGAAACTGATCAGAGTCTACACTAGAGAGGTCAGGTGATCTATACTAGTTATAAAACTAAAATTTATGCGATCGAGTAAGTGATCAAATTTTATATTCTATATGATGATCCACACACATATTATAGGCTTAAGTACATATATGTTAAGTTTTTTTAGCTTATGGAGAGTTAGGGGATGACTCTTTGATCCGTTATGGGGTAGCTTGAATAATCGTGTAAGTAATAATATGAGGCTATTGAGTATAAGGTATACTTAGTAGATTATTTACCATCCTTATGCAATGAGAGAATTTTTAAACCTGTGCGAACTATGAGCTTTGTTTGCTAGTGATTTATAATACTGTTAAGTATTGATATGTGCTTGCTTCTTTTAATTGTTGGTCATGTTGGAATTTCGAGGATGAAATGTTTAAGCGAGGAAGAATGAAAAGACTTAAAATTTTGAACACTTCGTATTTAAATATCTAAATTATTTAAATATTTAAATCTTGGATTTAATTTCATTAGATGGATTTTATGACCTTGTTAATCCATTTTTGATCAATAACTAATGATAGTGAATTTATTTTTAAAAAGTGTTTAAAAAAATAAACAGTTCAAAGATATATCGATAATATGATCGAAAATCGTTTTGTCGTTAAATAGCTTTTTACGTGGTAAAAGTTATTCAAACTTTTCGGTTTGCCTTATATATTAACATTTAAATAATTAACAACTAAAAGTATTTTAGTGCTTATGGCTAAGTAAATGTGGATAGTAAAAGATTAGCAAGTGATTAAGGAAAGAGATATTTTGGTGAATAGTGACTAGATATTTCCTAAAAAAGGTGGAAAGTGAGGCACATGAGAGGGAGCATGCTTGGTAACCTTCTAAGGAGGTTCGGAAGTGGTAGTGACCTATTAAATAAACTCTAAAAATACAACCTTAAGGTTACATTAGTTACTTTTTACAATATAAAAAGTGTAGAAACAGCTTAGTGTTAATCCATTTCTATCTTCACCAATCAATCTTTAATAAATTCAAATCTTCTTCAAACTTCATCGAACTCAAGTATAAGGCTTAGCACATCTTAGCAACATGGAATGGAAACTCAAACCATGAAGAAAAGGAGGCATGAAGGGGAGCATGTTGGGCCATGAGCAATTTAAGGGAGATGGAACATTGCCTAGTGCAAAATGGAATGGAAGGTAGAAGCTTTGGATGTTTTATGATGGTAGGATGTGTGCATGTAATTCTATGTGGCTTGTGCTTATGTTAGCTTTGTTTTGGGGTAAGTTTGCTAACCATATTATTGTATATGTTGTGTTATATCTGTGTGTAGATATAAAGTTAAGTATTGAACTAATGAAGTTATAACTTTGGACCATACATGCTTTTGAAAGAAAATGACAACTCTATATTGTATATTGTCACTTCTAGTTCCATCTACAACATATAACGTGGACTTGACTTTGTGTTTACATGTTTGATTTGGTTTTATGTGCCATTGAAGTGTGTTTGAAGCGAGAATATTTGATATAAGTGCACTTCACAAATCCCTTATGTTTAACTTGCTCAAAATGGCATATGTGAATGTATTATGGAAGTATATGTTTTGGTTGTTCTCTAAACTTATAATAGGGTATGGGATAGCAAGGAATTGGTTTGGAAAATTGTAGAAATTATATAACAATGTTGTAAAAGTTAGATGCAAAAATTGTTCACTTCAGATGCACGTTGAATTGACTTATGTTCGGCAATTTTTAGTATCATTTGTAAAATATTCTTAGGGCTGTCTTATAATGATTATGATGTACTATGAGTATATTATTTATTGTAAAAAAATGGACATTAAATTACCTAATAGGATGCTGAATGAATCGAACATTAAGGGATTTAAAACTAGTTTTGTGGCATAAACATTAATCTACAACACTTTGAACCTGAAACACTTTCTGGGTGTTTCAGAAGTTTTGATAGCGGTTCTAATAATGCTATTGTTTACAATTTGAATCTTTAAATTATTTATAAATGACATTTACCTTTTTAGAAGTGTTTAATAACATATATTAGGCTATTCCAAAAGTGTTTGAAGTTTTAATATAATTTTAGTAATTAATTATGAATTATTATATTACAAGGTTTTAAATGTAACACATGCTTTTTACAATAGTCCTTCTTGGAAGTTTTTAAACAAATTATAAAGTAATTTTCTACAATCATTTTAGGAGTGTTTAATAACATTAATTAGGGTATTTTAAAAGAGGTTAGAATTTTAAATTTTTCAATAACTATTAATGAATTTTTAGGTAAAGGGTTTTAAATATAAAACATGCTTTTTTATGATTTTTGTTAAACTTGAACTTGTTATTTTGAAGTAATATATTATGTAGATATTTAAAACCTATTTATAAGTACTTTTAAAAATATTTTTTATATATCTAAGTTTGGAGAAGTAAGTGAAGTAATTTATGAAAGGATAAAAGTGATTTTGTTATAACCTTAAGTTATAATGAATGGCTTTTAAGAAGTTAATTCAAATACATTACCTTATTAAATAAGTGTAGATGTAATTAGATCTTTTAAAAGAATTTTTTAAACATAATGACAAGAATAAAATGGTATTGGGTTTATAGTAACAATGTTTTAATAACTTATGTTTTTACGCCATTTAAATATCTTCTTGAAAATGTGAAATCTTATTAAGAGATTTGTTAACATTTTTATACCTTTTGGGATAAGAATATGAATACATTTCTAAGTATTGAAAAGAGTAAACAAGAATAGCGGAATAGTAGTACACATGTATATATCTTTTTTAAAGGTGTTTTAAATATATATACAAGTATTCACAAAAAAGTTTTAATTAATAAAAGAATTAATTAAATAAAAAGGGGATTAGACGTCTCTTATGTAATTTAATCATGTTTTGTGTGAATTGATCATATTTTGTGTGTTTACTTGTCTATGGGAAGTATTTAGTCACGTACTTAGCACTAAAGGCGAAAAGTTGGCTTGTCCTATCTCTGAGAGTTAAGAATGATGTTCGAGTAGGGCTTGGAGGCAAACAGTGGTCTAACCTACATGCTTCGCTTTTGATCGAGGGATGGCATAAGTGAGAAGGTCAAAAATGTGACAAGTATACGATACGTGGTTTCCTATGCGATCGTTTTCTTTGCAATCTGAAGCTAACCAAATTAACTTAGGAAGTATATGTAAGCATCTCGAATTGATACGGTTTGAGATTCCCCAGGGAGGACTCACTCATACGAATCGTCTCTTGCTTTAAGAATGTATATATATGAGATCTTCTGGGGAGGACTCCTTTATATCATTTGTTTACTTCTTAAACAACAGGAATTGAGTTAACCGAAAATTATCGATTTAGTCCTGAAGAGTCTGGGATCGGATAACTGTATTTTTTACCGAAAACCACTTCAGAGCTGATATATGAGTTCTATGTCTTGAAAGCGGTTATGGAGTGAAATGTCATAGAGTTAAACTATATATACTAAGGTTAAGTCCAAGAGAGAAATCGACATTAACATTTCAAACGTTGCTAGCAAGGGTATGTTGGGATCCATGGAGAGATCCATGATCTATTCGAGTGATGAAGACTCGTGCGTTGAGATGCTGAATGTGACTTAACCATTGAAAATGATAGAAGATATAGTAGGATGCATAGCTACGAGGTTTAGCTGGGCCAAAAGGGTTTATCAACTCCATATCTTGATATGCTTGTCAATGTTGCTAACAGGAGTTAATAATATTCAACATCACGTGTTTGAGCGTGGACCAATTGGTTTACTTTATGGTATATTTTATCTAAAGATATACGATGCTCAAAAGTAGTTTCTGATCCTTATCATGGGGGTCGGCCAGAATGTACAGAGGTGACCTCCATGGAAATCCAAATGTGGACGTACCTTAGCGGTTTTAGTTATACTTCTAATATTGTTGTGTAGTGATATTCATGCACCATAGCTATTTTATAATATACACTCTATACCCTAGACATTATCTATTATACTGCCATATGTACTTATTAGATGGGTTTGGTTCTTTTGAGGGGTAAACCATTTTGATGATTCGGTGATCTCGAAAGTATGTTATATGTTGACCACATATTTCTTGAGTTTCTCACACCAGACTTATGTTTGACTCATGGTTTTATCTTTCCCTTAATTCCTCGTGTGCTTTTCCAACCAGTTTGAGAAAGGCAGTTTTAGTTGGATATTCTATAGAGCTCAAGGAGTTAAGCTGGATGCTTTCACCTGCCGTAATGTTTTATTTCTGTTGCACTACATTATGTATATATCAGCATTTGGGATGATAGACTACTATAACTGTCTAGACCGATGGTAGTACCTAGGATTGTAACTCCGAAATGCTATGTGTTTTAAAGTGATAGTTCATGCTGTCTTTTTGATATTATATGTTTTAGTTCTGCTATGAAATTCAAATGTATTTGTTCTCTTCTTTCTTGTTCTTTTCCTTCGTATTTTACCCTAACAATTTGTCTTTTTGGCACTTAGGTGCTTGGCACATGAAAACCGTAGATGCATTAGTGTCGATATTTAAGGATAAAAAGGTGGGTCATTAAACTTATATTCTTGCAAGTATAACTAGCCTGCCAACACATCAATGCCCAGCCTATTTGTAACTTCTCTCATTTTGAAGCTAGAAAATAGATACTAGTGATGTTGCGGTAATCTTTAGCATTACCTTCTAGTGATAAAAAAATTAATTATTATATTATTAACATCAAGAACACAAAATTTAACAATTTCACAATATAATTTCGTCTATTAATTTGCAAATTCATTATAATTTTGACTCATAACCCCATGATTACATTTTTCGATAAAATATAATGATTACAAATATAATCCCAAGAGCAACATATGAAGATGTCCTCTTGGATGATCGGAGTCTTAACTACTTGGATGGTGATAGTACTTGTTATTACAACATCCAATAATAATAAGAACTGGTTAAACTACTACACAGTTAGAATAAACTTTAAGTAGTAGATTGCCACATGCACATCTCTACAAGCTTATTCATTAAAAATCTAAAATACCCTTCTCTCAGCCTACCCAATTCCAGATTGCGTGTTCGAGAGTTTAGGAGGAAATCAAAAACTCCAGGTCGGACAAAAATTCTGGTGTGAATAATATCAGTCCATCCCAAACCAAATTATGGGTGCTTAGTGAGACCATGCCATTGAGCGAAATGAGTTTTCGCTTACTAATACCCTAACAACAATATATCATATGTAACTTATTCTACATCCAAAGCTATTAGAACATAATCATAACATCAATAAAATAACATACATGTATTGGTTAAAATGAATAGTCCATCATTCACAAGGGTTAAAAGGTTACACATTCCCATAATTACCTAGTCCCATAAAATGATCAATTCAACGACATAGTTTTTCTAGGATCACCATGAACCTAAGTTTTTCTCAGGCCAACTTAAAACCTATCAGGCTGTCTTGGACCAAGATATATCAAATGATCCAATGGTATTCTAGCCCATTTGGAAGAATAAAAACGGTCTCTAAATATCGGTAGGAGAAAATATACATGGTCTCCTAAAGACAATAGGAGAAAATAATAACGGTCTTCTAAGAAAGGTAGGATAAAAACATAGGTGAGCAAACTGCAACAAGTTCCTTCGGATGCATAACTCCAAATTTTATCCTTAACAGGCAAAGCCCTATGCATTGGAATAGTGGATCTGACGACCGGAGGCTTAATGGTTGGAGGATAATGTGCGACCATACCTTGGTCTCCACCCAAAATCTAGTTTTAAAACATCCTATGACTTATGTCTCTTAATCAGTCCAGGGCATCCTAACACAATTTCACCTTCCAAATCTTCTCGATGCAATTCTACTCACTCAAGAGTTTAAGTCTGACCATAGTCACCATTGAAACAACCTTACCTGGTCATTAGTTCCCAAACCCTCAAGGCCAAAATGCTGGGTGGTAATATTTAACGCAATAGTGAGTATGTCAATAATTTATCATATGCTATATTAACTGATCAAAGTATAAAGGTGAACATATAACGCGTTAACAATCATCCAAATATATATGTTCAATGTAATAGCGAATTTACACACAAAATTACTTATTCAGTGTAATAATTTAATCCATCAATAACTCTTTAAAAAGGGGCTAGAACATTCTTTCTTTCCTTTGAAATCTTATAAAATAGTTAACAAAATCATCTTTTTGTTTAAGTAAAATTTACCCCAACATAGAGTTAAAATTCTTCCAAGTATTACAAAAATAGTTATCTTTCCTTTCAAAATCATGTGTTATCGCACCTTGATAATTCTCAAGCTTTCTCATGTTGAAAACGTAGGCCTTACATGCCAATATTTATAGCTTTTGAATATTAGCTTATATATAGCTATCGTACATTAAAGACTAAGCTTTCAAAAGTTGACCATATATTGCTGTCGAACTTTGATAAAACGACTTTCAAAAGTTGAGTTAAAATATAGCCATCGGCCCTTGATAAAAACGTAGTCATTGTGCCTCGGTAAAAACATAGCTTCAGTCTTGATAAAAATAACTACTGAGCCTTAATAAAAATATATCCATCGGCCTTAATAAAAATATAGACATCCAGACCTGATAAAAATACAGTCATCGATCCTTAATAAAAATATAGCCATCAAGCCTTGATAAAAATAACTTTCGCATCTTGATAATTATAGCCCTCACGTATTGATAAAGTATGCCCATCGCGTGTTGATAGAATGTAGTCATCGTGTGTTGATAGAAATAAGGCCATAGCATGTTGATAAAACAAAGCTTTCGAAATTGATAAAATAGTGGCCATCGCGCTTTGAAGGCTCATGTTGTCGCATGTTGAAAATAGATGTTATAGAGCCTTAAAAATTAATGGTCGTCGAATGTTGACAATGTAATTTCTGTAATACTTTACAAAACTGAAATTTTACCTTTAACAGTATAAACCTTTTACCGAACTCATATTATTTGTCAAATCCTCATTGGCCAATAGCAATCTTTTCAAAATCCTTACTGAAATTCGAAGTGGAAACTTATCTTTATTTTCCTAAATATAATTTTCACGTTAAACTATATTATTTTATCATATTATACAAATAAACCTTTTTGAAGAATGCAATTTTGTTAATTTATAATCAGTTGGGAAAAGTCCATAAAAATTACCAAAAACAGTACTTAATTCCTTAACATCGTATTAAAATTTTGGATATCATCCATTTTCTCACCTGGAAATTTATAGTAAATTCATAATAATCTCAAAAATTATGAAATTAAAAACCCATCTCCAAAATAATAACACTATATTAAAATTTTAGAATGTTTAGAGACCAAAACTTAGTTTTTCATATCAAAACCCTTCAAGAAAATTTCTGAAATAAATCCATAAACTCATATACATGATTATTCAATCCATAGGTATGATATTTAACAATCAAAAATTTAGATTTATTCTTAAAACCGAACCAAACACATCAACACAAAGAGAAAGAAATATTAATCACCTTGATTTGTTAAAATAATGGAATTTGTCTTAGCCTATTTCTTTAGTGTAACATCTCGGTCAGAACCATAATAAAATAAACATAATAAAATATACTTTTAAGATTAAATTCGGAGTTTTTTTAAAGTAAATGGAATTTTGGTTTTAGAAAGAGACGTTGGTGGTTAAAGATGATTTTATATTAGAAATGTTTTAACAATAAGTAATGAAGCTATTGGTATATAATGTTAAAAATCTTACTTTGAGATCTTATTAAAATAAATTTGATAAATATGAATTTGAATTTGTTCCAAAAATAATTTATAAAATGTTGAAATGGATTTTTAAAATATTAATGTAAATCTCAAATTTTATGTTAAAAATGTGTTTTATGAATTTAAAATCTATTTGAAATTTATAATTGGAAAATAGAATGTGATAGATAAATAAAATTATAAAATATTTTCAAGTGCTAAAAATGCATTTTGGCTTCTAAAAATGCATTTTTAGCTACTAAAAAATTATTTTGAGTAAAAGTAAATTTGACACAAATTTGACACAAATACTTTTATAACTTAGAAAACTATAATATGTATAAAACTGCTTTAAAATAATGATGAACAATCTAGCAAAATGATAAAAATAATGAAAACATTTTCTTTTATTAAAATTGGCATAATGGGTTGTTAAGCGGCCCAAAATCCATTTCTAATGCTTTAGCCAACCAAAAGTAGTCTCTACCTTCATTTTAAAAATGAAGTTCTAAAGCTTCTAAACTTTCAATTATGGCGGCCATAGTCTAGGGTTCGAGGAAAAAAGTGTTTTCAAGCTTGTTTTGTGTCAAAATTCAAGTGAAAGTTGCTTGAGAAAATAAGCATTTTCAACCTTGTTTTGTGTCTAATTTTAAGTGTTAGTTGCTACTAACCCCAATCTATTAATACCTTGGTTATTGATTCTGATGATAATAACCTTGATAACAACAAATACATTCATATAAAATATAAATACTAATGTTTTGCCAAGTTATGTGGTATATTGTGCAGAATATTATACAAATGTTGAATCAAAGGTTGTACAGTGTAAAGACTCAAGAAATGGAATGAAGACCCATGAGTATAAAGATTGAGATATGAAGATATGAAGACTACAATATATTGTATAGAGTAAAAAAATTGTTAAAGTCCCTGGTAGCAACCTTCGATCCCTATCTCCTATTTTCTTATCTTTTATATTTTCAAACAAAATAGATTTTCTAAATATATTTAAATATATTTTATAAAAGTTTCTTAAAGATCAAAATTTTTACAATCTATGTTTAAAATGTTCTACAAAGTATCAATTTTTTTACAATGTATAGGATTTTCAAAACATTTTAAAATAAACAAGATTTCAAAATACACATGCATATGTCGAAATATCAGCAGATTATATGTCGACATACATACTGCAAAATAGTTTTTCAAATTTTAAAATGAAGTGTCTATTCATTGCAACTCTTCGCAAATGGACACATCTGTTTTTACACTATATATAAAGGGTTTCAAATGAATTTTTTGGCAGTTATTATCTTAATTTCTTCCCTTCTCTTACTCTCTTGAAAACCCCATTGAAATTATACTCTTTTCTCTTTAAAATCAAATAGAATCAATCCAAACTTCTTTGTGTTAATTCAATATTACTTTCTTACTATTTCAAAATCATCTCTCTCTCTCAAATCAAATATCAGAATGTTTTCCAAGAGTCTATATGATATTATATCTAAAGTTTATGAAATTATTTTTGGAAAAACCATCAAACTCAATTTGTACTTACTTGGGGGTGATTGTAGCCCATTCGGATCAATTAGGTGTGCTCGACAGCTCGAAAATCTGAGTGGGTTTACTTATAGCTCGTCTAAATCAAGTGGGTATGCCCTGAGCTCGATAAATTAAGAGGATGCGTCTCTTAGTCTTGGAATCAAGACTATAATTGGGTTTGCCTTTTGCCTATTTAAAAATTGGCATTTGAAAAGAAATATGTGCAAGAAATTGTACAGGACTGGATGTAGGAGAAATCCGAACCAGTATAAAATCTCTAGTGTCATCTCTCTAGCTCTCTACTTTACTTTATTGCCTTTAGTTTTATCTATGATTATATCTATGACAGATTGTCGATATATTTCTGTGTTGAAATTTTGTGATTTAATATTAAACTTTAAAGAAATTTAAAAAGATAAAAAAACATAGAAAACACTATTCCCTCCCCCCTCTAATGTTTAGCTAGCCTTAAGATCCATAATTCTGCAACCTACATTTAGTGTTAGAGCACTAGGTTTTCAAAACTCATGATTTGATTTTTAAAAAGTTTTAGTGGCTATTAATATTTTTAACACCTTTATGGAAAGTAATTTTGTGAAACCAATATATTTTAGAAACTAACTATTTTGAAAAGTCACTTAATTTCTTAGAAAGGTGTGATTTTGAATTGTAGGAACAAGCATGTTATATGGCTAATGATGAACAAACACTTGAAAATCAAACATTACAAATCAAGAAGGACAAGTGGATACTGCATGGTGGATGCTCAAGACATATGACAGGAAATTTAAAGATCTTGAAGGATGTTGTCTACAAGGATGGTGGATTAGTAAACTTCATAGGCTACTCAAAACGATATGTGATTCACATCGACAATGTTGATAACTCTAAAACCATTACTATTTCTAACGTTTTTCCATTTAGGAATCTAAAACATTACTTGCTTAGTATTAGTCAACTGTGTATTAAGGGTTTTAAAAATAAGTTTGAAAAAGATATTTGCCATATCGAAGATAATAAGTCAAACATTATATTTAAAGGTATTAGGAAACATATCATTTATATTTTAAGCATCAAAGTGTCCAATGATAATTTATGTATTTTGGCTGAATCTAATGACCCTTGCATTTGACATAGAAGATTTGGTTATTTGAATTTTAAACACCTTTCTAAGGTTGTTAGATATGAACTTGTTAGGGATCTTCCTAAAATGACTTTTAATGTCAATAATTTATGCGTTGTCTGTTGATTAGGAAAACTTCGTAAAAGCTATTTTTAATCTAAAGATATGATTTCTACTTCTCATACTCTTGAACTTCTTCACCTAGACCTTTTCAGACCTTCGAAAATAAAATACATAAATCATAATAGATATGTCTCTGTAATTGTAGACGAATTCTCTAGATTTATATGGACAATTTTCTTAAAACTTAAAAATGAAGCTTTTGAAATGTTTAAATTTTTTACTAAATGAATGCAAAATCAAATGTCAACTAAAATCAAAACAACCTAGGGTGATCATGGAGGATAATTCGAAAATGATAATTTTGAAACCTTTTGTAATAAGAAAGGAATTATACATAAATTTTCATTTCCAAGAACACCACAAAAAAATAGAATAGTAGAACATAAAAATATAATTATACAAGAACGTGCTAGAACAATATTAAATGATAGTGAATTACTTAAAAGTTTTTCGGCTGAAGCAGTTACTATGGCATGTTATATTTTAAATAGAATTTTGATACATCCTTTAACTACGAAACTCTGTATGAATTATTTTATAATAAAAAGCCTAGTATCTTACTTTAAAGTTATTTGTAGTAAATGTTTTATATTAAATACAAAAGATAGTTTAGATAAATTTGATGCTAAATCATATAATGGAATTTTTATTGGTTATTCTAATGGAAGTAAAGCTTATAGAGTTTTTAACACCATAACCAACACCATTGAAGAGACATTACATTGTTCATTTGATGAGGATTTTAAAATTGATAATTCCAGTTTTGATGAAGAATATAGCATTAATAAAACTAATGAGATTACAAATAATGAAATCACTAACGATGAAAATAATAATAACTCCGAAAATTTATATCCAAATAAGTAAAAAATATTCGAAAGATCATCCTATAGAAAATATTCTAGGTAAGACAGAATCTATAGTAAAAATAAGAAATCAAATGATTAAAATAGGTAATATTATTTTATCTCAACTGTTGAACGTAAAATCCAAAAGATGCATTATTAGATGATTCTTGGATACTTGCTACGCAAGAGGAACTGAATCTGTTTACTAGAAATGATGTTTGAGAATTAGTCCCAAGACATGAAATAAGTCGGTAGTAGGAACTAAATGGGTTTATAGAAATAAAATGAATGAACAAGGAGAAATCATTAAAAATAAAGCATGTTTAGTTACTCAAAGTTATAGTAGAAAAGAAGGTATAGATTTTGATGAAACTTTGCTTTTGTAGCAAGATTAGAAGCTTTTAGAATTCTACTCGCTTTCACAAATCATAATAATTTTAAATTATTTTAAATGGATGTCAAAAGTGTCTTTTTAATGGTTTTATTAAAGAAGATGTTTATGTTCAACAACCTCCACTTTTTTAGCAAAGCTAAGCGGGGTTTTACGGGTCCCTTCCAGTTTTTTTCAATAAACAATAAATGTGAGAATGCTTCGTAACATGCTATGAACCATTGAAGAGAGGAAGAGAGAGACAAAACATAAGAAGAAGTCAACACATGAATAAGAAAGAAAAAGGATTGATTCCAGGCGGCAACAGTGCTAGCATTATAACTATAGAAACTGTACCGAATATTATTCTTAATAGCAATCTTTATGTCATTCCATAAGAGTACTTCAATTTTAGCCAAACTGCTAAATACTCTTTCATTCCTTTGTTTCCAAATAACAGCAATGAATTTCTTTAAGATCAACAGCAGCAACATCCCTTCATCATTCTTCCATCTAGTAGCTTTGTAGATATTACGCCGTTCAATATCGCTTGTCCTCGAAATATTGGTCCTTCCAATCTTGATTATTAGTCTCTCCCATAAAGGAAAAATGTTAACATAATTGAAAAACAAGTGAATGTTTGACTCAAGCATATCATGACAAATACAACATTTGCCATCCACCTTGATGCCAAGAGTCAATAGTCTATAAATTAAAGAAATCTTTCTAATCATGTTCTTGAAAATGAATTTTTTTAATCATGTTTATATAAAGAAATCTTTATATGGTCTAAAACAAGCTCCTAGAGCATGGTATGATGGACTTAAATCTTATTTATTACAATCTAATCTTGAAATTAGAAAAGTAGGCGGTACTATATTTATTAAAAGAAATAATAGTGATATCCAACCTATACAAATATACATAAATGATATTAGATCAACAAATGAATGGTTAAATAACTAATTTTCAAATACAACGACTAAGGAATTTAAAATAAGTCAAATGGGAGAACTAACATTCTTTTTAGGATTACAAGTAAGACAATTAGAAAATGGAATTTTTATAATTCAAGAATATATGCTAATGATTTAGTTAAAAAATATAGTATGTCCAATACTAGTGGAAAGCCAACTACCATTGCGACAAATGAGAAATTAAATAAAGAAAAAAGATGCAGATTAAAAATTACATAGAGGTATGATATGATCATTACTCTGTGTAACTGCTAGTAGACTAAATATAATATAAAATGTATGTCTATGTGCAAAACGTTAATCTCAACCTATAGAAACTCACCTAAAATTGGTAAAAGGAATACTAAGATATGTAAACAACACATTAAACAACGAACTCTTTTATCCCAAAAAGGTTCTTTCGATTTAATTTCATATAGTGATCCTGACTATGCTAGATGCAAATCGGAGCGAAAAAGTACAGATGGAAATTGTCACTTTTTAGGACATTCTCTTGTTTCCTGGTTTAGAAAAATGCAAAATTTTACGTCTCTGTCCACAACAAAAGCAGAATATACTTCAAATGCATTAGCCTATTCATAGGCTATCTATATGCGGCAAAGTTTAAAAGATTTTGGTTTAAATTTTACTAAATCACCAATATCCGTTGATAAAACGAGTGCAATAAATCTATCTAAAGATCAAACACATCATGCTAGAACCAAACATATCGAAATAAGACGTCATATTTTGAAAGTAAACGTAAATAAAGAAGTAATTTAACTCAAATTTATAGATACTGAAAACCAAATAGCTGATATTTTAACAAAACCATTATCTCAAATATCTTTTATTAAACCTAGAAGAGAGTTAGGTATATGTTCCTTCTTTGAAATATAAAATATAACAACATAAAATAAATATTCAAAAAGAAAAATAAAACGATAAAATTTACACATGTATGTCGACATACATCTTTTGTATATGTCGACAAATATTGGTAAAATCTAAAAATGGAATTCTTTCTAGAATTAAAAATTCAAAACGAAGCTATATAACACCAAATTTTGATTTATTTCTCATTCTTCTATCTTCTTGTTTCTGTAATTTCAAAAAAAATTAATGGCTTCCTCAAGTTCCAAACATCCAAGAGAAGAGACTGCACCATTTTAATTCAAAACCCCACTCTTGGCCCCTTCCAAACCACCACCATGGAAAAGTTATCAAGATTGAAGATGATCTAAAGCATGTACTCAATATGCATTCGGAAATAGAGGTCGGTTAACTACGCCTCTTAAAAGAACAAGAAAAGCAAGGGCGCATTCTTCGCACTCTGTAGAAGCACCTGTTGGATAATGAGACAAATCCTATTGTAATTGAAGAGGATACTCCTAACCTTGTCATTCACAATTCTATGGATAATGAGGAAGAGGAGGAGAAAGAAGAAAAACAAGATAAGGCTGAAGATGATGAAGAAGTCAAATGCGTTGGCGAAGTATGCTTCGACTGGGATGGAATTATAGTAGAATAAAGTGGAAACTTTTGTCTTCGCTATCCCTTTTGCCACATCCATAAGTCTCCAATAATCAAAAGAAAAACAAAGATTTAAGTTTAGTACGTATTTGTTTGGATTAATATTTACATTTCGATTGAATTTTTTTGTCCTGGTTTAGATTGTTTAGAATTGACATTTGAATTTGTGTGTTTTGAATGTTTGATTGATTAAATGATATGTATAAGATTGATCTTAAATTAATAGGTTATGTTATCTTAATACTTCATGTATCATGATTGGTATAAGGTAGTATAGTTTCTAAGTGGATCATATAATTATCATATCATACATATTGTAATCACCATATATATATATATATATATATATATATATATATCATGTTTTAAATACTTAGTCATTTCAGTATTTAGTTATTAATTTTGACTCCATGGTTCCTAAATATTTGATTTAGGGGAAATTTTTATTCTTTTCACCAATTTTTGTTAGTGATAAAGAGAGAGCAAAATATAAAATATACATATGTATATATCCAGCCTTTTGACCTGGCAAAGTTTGGACAAACTGGATGAGTCGAACTTCCGGGTTATCCAGGTAGGAAACCCAAAGAGATAGCCTTAGAGTCTAGAAATTAAGCACAAACAAAGCCATGGGACAAAAGCATAGCCAACTCCAGCCAAAGGAAACGGGAATCCATCTAAGTCGTGAGTTGGTACCAACACCACTCCCAGGGCCGGTATCAATCCATGTTTTCACGCCTATATTCACCCATCTGCCTACATGCCCTATATGATGATAGAAGCCTATACTATGTGTTTTTTTGTTGATCCAATTTTATTCTCTGTCAATCTTCCCAAACTCCTAAATTAGCAGCTCTGTTCTTCTTGGGATCCATCATTTGGACTTAGAAACAAGCTGGTGCAAACAACTATGAAATCATAAGCTAACCACAAGACGAGCTAAAGCGAAGAGTTCACGGTGACCAGATTGGCTAACCTTTGGGTCAGTACCGACCCAAGCCCTTGGAGCCGTGCTGACCCATGCAAATTGCTGAGGTAGCACCCTACTTTCTTGGAGTATCGGTCTATGGCATGGAAAACGAGGTGGAGATCTTCTGGGCGAGATTTTAGGAGATTTTAGGCTTCCTATCTGTATAAATAGAAGGGTAGGGCAGGATCTATTGGCTATTGTACTCCTTATGCTTAATTGCTTGTAATCACGGTCGGAGTTCTGCCTTCAAGCTAGAATATAGGAAATAAACTCATTAAGTGGATGTTGGCCTTGATTTGTCGAACAACTATAAATTGTTGTGCGCTCTTTCTTACTCGTTTTTCAATTTTATTTCTTCACTTTATTTCTCTACATAAACTCTTGGTGTTTGTGCCATTTTTGGTTCAAACATTTTGGTGTTTTAACTGAGAATTGAACTTTGACTATGTGGATCCATCATCTACTATTGGAATTCTTAATTCCCAGGGATAGATCCAATTTTCCTACCGTATTCTGCTATTTGGATTTTCTGTAATCTAAGAGAAGCTATTTGCAATGGCCCCATCAAGAAGAGACTGTTCTACTAATTCCAGAGCTAATACTGAAGCTGAGAACCGGAATGCTTGGCATGTGGATGATGTTGCTCAACAAGAGCAATCGGAGATCCAAAATCCAGCTGAAGTCATGACCAAAATGGAGATGGATAAGATGACGAAGCAGATGGAAGATAGATTCTAGGCTCGTCACAATGAGATGAATCAAATATTGCAGTAGACGTTAAGGTTGCTGAATGATTTAACTTAGAACAGCTATAGCAGAAGCAGGAGGGATTCCAGCTCAGAGTCTAAAAGTTTTTCATCATTCGAGCAGAGATGGAGAGATAGAAAGTTAAAGAGGACTCAAAATGTTGCCGGCGCATCACATTAAGGAAGAAGGCAAGCTCATTGCCCGGGTTTGTGGACCAATACCAACCCAAGAGGAAGGGTCGGTACCGACCCAACCAATGATGGGGCTAGTACTCGCCCACTAGATAACGGAATGGATCCGACTTCTAGTTGCGCTGTGGATGATTAGAATCAGGAAAGTCATGCTGTTACTTGTGATACAACTCACAGGAATCAAATGGGGGGCTGCTGGATAAATGGATCCCCCGGAGGCTTAGGAACTTAGGTATCGAGAGCCAAGCCGAGGGCGTTTGTCGGGCCGAACACTCGGGGCAGATCCTGACTACCATTGTTCAATCAAACCTATTACATCCCCCTACTTGTAGGCCTAAAACTAACAATTACGGATGCTGCAGTCATCCATAGTTATTAATGGGGCGACCAAATACAGCGGTGTTAGATTCATTGATACACAGAAACATATAAATATGGAAAAAAATTAAACTTCAAACCAAATCACATTCCATTTCAAAATATTTTTAATTCATTACATAATCCCAAATTAGCAAATAACGTTTAAAGAAAAAATATTTATTACAACATACGCCCATAGCGACATACGAAGATGCCCCCTGAGATGATAAGAGCATATACGGGCAATATAATAACTTTGCCACTACAATCAACATAGCGGAATCAAAAGGAAATATACCTCCAAATAACTATCATGCCTCCTGCACGTCTCTAAAAGCTTATTCGTCTTAAGAGGTACCTGAAAACCTTAACTTTCAAACTACTCAAAATTAATTAAGTACCCGAGAGTTTAAGGGGAAAGCATAAACTTTGAGTCAGACATAAAGCCTGGTATGAATAATAATCTACCATCTCATATCATTTAGATATCTAGTGAGACCACGCTGCTTAGTAGAACGAGTTTCCCCTTACTAGTCTCTCAAAACCTTTACAAAACCATATAATGTGCTCCTGCATCCACAATGGTTGAAACAATTTAAAAACAGTATAATATGATGATATGCAAAAAAATCGAATTAATTCTTGATTACCCATTCCTATACAATTTACACTATCTGTCTCAATTATAGTTTCTAGGATTACTATTAATCTATTAGTTTTCACGAACTGACTAATAACTAGTTAAACATAAAGACTCCCTATCCAATTATATAGTTTTCATGGGATCACTATGAACCTATTGTAACTCCAATATTACTCTTATTCTAGTTTTCGTGGGTTGACTTGGAACGTATTGGTAACCCTAATACCCTTTCTCTTATCTTAATTGTCATGGGTTGACTAGGAACCTATTGACATCTATCAATATTTCATTCGGATATAGTTTTCATGGGCTAACTACAAACCTACTGGCCCTGCCAATATCCAATCATAGTTTTCATGGGCTAACTACAAACCTACTGGCCCTGCCAATATCCAATCATAGTTTTCATGGGCTTACTATGAACCTGTCTGTCTGACATCTTCCTTTACACATAGTTTTCATGGGCTAACAATGAACCTGTCTATCCGACATCTTTCTTTATACATAGTTTTCATGGGCTAACTATGAAGCTATTGGCCCATGCCAATATCATACAGTTTTCATGGGATTAATGTGAACCTATTGGCCCATGCTAATATCTTTCCTATACATTTTAGCATCCTATATTTTGGTCTTCCTGACCCCTTGGATGCAATTCTACTTATTCAAGAGTTTATTCAATTTATATCCACTACTGGGTTAACCTAACTGGTTCTCCTACCCTTTATCCCCAAAATGTAGTTATGGGTGCATTATAAAGTGAATGTTTTCATATTAGAAGAAGTAAAATAATAATATGGCAATACCACTCCTATGGGTTTAAAATAGAACATTGTTAATCCCTTTAACCTATTTCTTTATCAAAGATAGCTTTTTCTTAAAACCATTATAAAAACTCCTTTGATATTGTCATGGGTTTTTCTTTTAAAAATTGAGTTTAGATCATGAAACCTTTTGATACCTTCGAAACCGAGCTTTCGACTTCATAGGATGGCCTCCTTCGAATGCACTTAAAAACATTAGGCTCTTGCCTTACAATACTTTAAAAGAAACCTTTCACAAATTTTCAAAATTGTTAAGGTATTAGCTTTTAACATTAGAAGCTTAGCTTCGAAACCAGTTGAAAGTGCCCCTTTCGACACTATTGGACGTAACCCTTTGAAATCATTGAAAGTACCCCTTGTGAAAGCATTGAGTTTATACTTAAAATATTATTTGGGTCAAAGGGAATATAGGCGAAAGTTTCTGTTTCCAAACCATCATTTATCATTTACAAAAAATTGGGAAACATGATGGTGTGGCACCCTCTCTTTCGAAAGCATAAAACATTTGAGTAAAACATTGGAAGGTTGAAGTCGAAACCCCTTTTGAAACCATCACCTTCGAAACCCCTAAACCCTTTCGAAACTATCACCTTAAAAACCCCTAACCCATTTCGAATGCTTTAGGAAGTGGCTTAAACTTCATCAAACAAAATATCTTTCGACAGCATAGATATCTTCAATACCATCGAAAGTCAAAGAAGGGCAGCAGGGTGTCGACTAGGTCAGAACCCCATCTTTTAAAACATTTTTTCTTAAGTATGGAACCCAGTTGGAAGCACCTATAAATTAATGGAAACCATTTCAAAACATCTTTAAATCCTCTTTCGAAACCAATTGCTTCAACGCTGTCGAAGGCTTAAAACAAAACATAGGCATGCGCTTTTCATTTTAAAAACAAACCAAGGTTTCGACCCCTTTGAAAGCTTTTCTTTCGAGACTCTACCATCTGCCTATCTCCCATCCAATACGTACCATCATAGTGATACCTTGTGTATTGAGTTCAGCATAAGGGTGGAGGGGGAAGCTACTGTGTCGAAAGGCACTTTCCTAAGTAGGTGGAACCACTTTCTGAGCAAACTGAATTTAACTCTTATTTAAGTAAACTTTTCTCTAACTAACCTCCCATGTGTAAACACTAGATTGGTTGCCTTAACTTTTTCAAATTCTTTTCAAAACTAACTATCGCTAATCAGATCCAAACCATGGTTAAGTTAATCAAATAAGCCCTTCCAATTTTTTGCAAAGAAGTCCCTCTTCTAAAACAATTTATTTTGCATAGCAAATCTCTTTAGAAAAATCCCCAAAAATTCCATAAATTCACTTTAATCATGTTATCTAACATATCAAAATTCCAGATCCAAATTCTTAATATGTTTTCCAGAATAAACAATAAACCCAAATAACCATATTTTACTTTGAAAATTCATAATAATCTTTCCATAACTTGGAAGATTTTCAAAATTGAAACTCAACTCCTAAAATCATGTTTCTCATAACATAAATTTTTCCCATGGCATTTAAACCTCTTTAAATCTCGGTTTTGATCTAAAACCATGCTAAATATCTTTTAAACAACCTTGTTTAAATCAAATAAACCATGAATCAAGCATGTCATCATCCAATATATCATAAAAATGAGTTTATCTCTTAAATCTAAAAATACATGATTTAAACCAAAATAGAGATGGAATTATTATTCGCCTTGCTTTGGATAAGTAGATTGGATTGAGATAGATTTCCCCTAAGCTTGATTTTCTAGCTTTAGTTTGAATTCCTCTTGATCTCATAATGGTCGGTCGTTCCTCTATATTTTTGTTTATGTTTTTAAAATGACGTGAATGGGAAGTAAGAAGGTGGGAACAACAATATATAAGGGTGGAAGCTAGGGGCGGAAATTCCTAATATACCCTTATGTCATTTAATTAACCATAACCCTATTCTTTAGCCCATTAATTAGTCTATTAAGCACGGCCTTAATTAATTAATTCAAGTCTTAATCCCATTATCATCTACATTTGCATTATTCTATTTAATTTATCTAATTAAATCTCCTGAATAATGTTATCAATAATTAGGGGTGTTACAGAACCCGTGGACCAGGAATATGTAAAAGACATGGTCCGAAGACTTGTATGTGGAAATCGGTGTATAACTAATGATGATTGGGGTTCCTCTCCTAGTCGATATCCATTTACTAAGAACATCCTACGTGAGAAATATCCCTGAAGATTTGCAATGCTTACTATGCCGTAGTTTGGAGTAACAACAGATCTTAGGTAGCATTTGATGAGATCTAAATGGAAATTGGATTCCACTAGAGCTTCCGTTGCCGTGAAATGTCATTGTTTTCCAATTTCTGAAAGAGTAGCTATAATATGGTTCACTCAACTTCCAACCGAGGTCCATATCGTCTTTCGTTGAGTTATCATGAAAGTTTATAGAGCAATTCTGCTTACATACTTCACGTCCAAAACATGTGATGTCTCTATAAAATCTCTTCCAAGCCGATGGAGAGTTGCTATTGGATTCCTTAATCCGTTTCACACTATTGTGGCAGAAGTTACAGATCCCAAGGATAAAATAGTGCTAATGGCGCTATCAGAGGGATCTATCCCGATATAGATTTCAGAGAACGGTTGGAAAGGAAACCCCCACTGACGATGGATGCTTCCTATAGAAAGGTCAATAAGTTCCTATGCTTGCAAGATGCACACAAACGTCTATAGAGAGCTGAGTCTGTGATTTCAGTTAGAGTAGTGTATATCAATGTCACTATAAAGCAATCTTGAGGAAGTTCTAGAAATGTAGATGTGAATGTTAGCAATAAGAACGATATTCGAAAGTAGAATGATGATGAGGCTAACAAGCGAAAGTCAGACAACAGGAATCGTATTAGGCCTTCTAAGTACGATAATTATACCAAACCGACAACTTGATAGAGAATATCTATCTGGAAACTCAAGGCACTGAGTAGTATAGGAAACCGGATCCAAGGGAGTCAATTGAGAAGGAGAAGATATTTGGAAAGTTCTGCAGATTTCATGAGATGCATAGTCATAACACCATCGAATTCAAGCACTTGGGCGATATGATTAAGGAGTTGATACGCTAGAAGAAATTGCAATAATATGTGAAAGCACTACATGATAGAGGGCAAGGAAATTCAAACTGTCCTGAGTCATCTTCCTAACTGGGGCAAGTCGGGCCTAGTAGTGAGGAGCCTAGGTGACTTGAAAAACACTTGGTGATTAACATGATCATCGGTGGGCTGCACCTAGCCGATAAAAGAATAGCTAAAATGGACAGATATGTTGATGCTATAAAGCATGTTGTGGATGAGAGCTGCCTTGTAGTTGAGGATAGAACTCCGGTAAAATAATGTAGAACAATGATTGATGACATTGTTTGCTAGAACAGAGTTGCTGATGGAGTGGAGGCTCCAACGATTGACCCACTCGTGATTACTCCATAGTTGGTCCAGCGATAGTACGGAAGATGCTAGTTGACTGTGGGAGTTCAGTCAGCATTCTATTTAGAAGAACTTACGATCAAATGCTCTTAGAGGTGACTGTAACGTCCCCTACTTGGAGGCGCAAAACTAATGGCTATGGATACTGTAGTCATCCATAGTTATTAATCCTCGGCAACCAAATATGGTAATGTTAGATACATTGATATAAAGAAACACATGGATATGGAAAAAAAATTAAAATTATTAAACAACTTTCACCTTTTATTTCAAATCATTTTAAATTTATTACATAATCCCACATTCGAGAACCATGTTTAGAGAAAATATAACTATTATAACATACAGGAGTTAACTCAATTTACATTCACTGCTGGGTCAAGCTAGTTGGTTGTTCTGAAAACTAAGGCTTTTGAAACCTTAGACTTTTACTTTCGAAACCATTGGAAAACCTCCTTCGAAAGCATTAAAATCTTCTTTTCAAAGCACTCAAAACATATCTTTCGAAACCTTTTGAAATCATCAAAACCTTCCTTTCGAAACCATTAAAACAATCCTTTCGATTATATTAAAGTATACATAGAAGCACAGCTTCAAAACCATTTGAAAGTACCTCTTTCGAAACCAATGGGTGTGTTCTAAAAAATATCTTTTGGGTCAAAGTGAATATAAACGAAAATACCCCTTTCGAAACCATTAGCCTTCATATAAAAGAGTTTGGGGAAAACTGATGGCTTTCGAACCATCCTTTCAAAAGCATTAATCATTTAAACAAAACATTTGGAAGGATAGCTTTGAAACCCCTTTCCAAGCCATTACCTTAAACAACATTAAACCCTTTCGAAAGATTTAGGAAGAGGCTTATTATATTTTTTTAAAAAGCTACATTTTGAAAGCATTGATGCTTCGATCCATTCAAAAGGCATAAGGTCGGCAGTATGGTTTCGACGGGGTTCAAACTACCCTTTCAAAAGCATTCTTTTAAAAAAAGGCAACTCATTCAAAAGCTATCTTTTCTTAACCAAAAGGAGGCAACTTCTTCGAAAGCTATAGTAAACCCTTTCGAAAGCATTCATTTGGAAACAAGGCAAGCGCATTTCTTTGGATAACGAACAAAGGCATCGACCCCTTCGAAAGCTAGGTTTCGACCCCATACCTACCGCTATTTTCCAATCCACTACGTACCAATTCTTTGATACCTTATGTATTAGTTTCGATTTGGTTGAGGCGGAAGTATAATGTTGAAAGGGTAATACTAAAAGTGGCTAAACCATATTTATATACAAGGACTGTTTTATTGCCTTTTAAAGTATTTGCTTTTTAACTAACATGCCTTTTTGTAAAAATTTAATTGGTTGCCATAAACTTTTCAAATTCTTTCCAAAATAAAACTGCCGCATTCATTTTAGATCTAATTAAAATAATTTAGCAAATTGACATTTACTTAAGAAAAACAAATAAAACATTTAAGTCCTCTTACCAAATTAATTTAATTTCCATAAGATATTACTTAGGAAAAATCCCCATAAGTCATAGAAATTCATTTTTAATATGTTATCTAACATATAAAAAATTTAGACCCAAATTCCTTCATTTAATAGTCAAAATAATTTTTAAACCCAATTTCTTCATTTCTTCCTTCAAAAATTCATTATAAATTTTCCATAGCATGAAAAATTACAAAAATTAAAACCATCTACATAATAATGTTTTACATAACATATAAATTCCTCACGACATTCGAAATCCATGAAATATAATTTTTACCTATAATCAAATTGAACATTTATCAAACAATCTTGTTTGAATCAAACATATCATAAAATACATGCATATCATCATCAAAATCATCACACAAGGTTTTAAACATTAAATCAAAATCAAATGATCTTTAAAATTGAAAATAGAGATGATTTTGATTATTATTCACCTTGATTAAGATAAGGAACTTGAGATTTGATTTTTGATTAATTCCCCTTGCTTGATTGCTTAGCTTTAATTGATTTTTTCCCTTTTTCTTCCCCAGGTAATGGATGGCATAGCTCTCTTTAATTTACGTTTTTGTATTTTAAAAATGAACAAGCAAAGTAAAGGAAACTAGATTTTAAGGGTAATGGGATTATGGTTCGGCAATTACACATTGAGCCCTTGTTTTATTCTCTTATTAGTTGTCTAATAATCCATTTCCATAAACTCATTCTTTATTTTAATTAAACACGACCTCTAGTTTAGTTTTCTAATCTCAATCTCCTTATCACTCTAATATTTATATTATTCTATTTAATTATCTAATTAAATCTCCTAAACGATGTTATTAAAAATTAGGGGTGTTACAGCAAAGGATTTGAAATCTTTTAAATCTTGAAAATAGGGGTGCAATAAGATGGCTACTAAGATGATTAGATATATAGAATTACCGAAGGTACTGGCGAGGGCGACCATAAGTGAATACAGTTGTGCCTTTTTTGATGTTGGATATTTACTCAGCCTACAATGGATTTTTGGGCCGACCAGCCCTGGCTGAATTCAAAGCAACTATAGCCCCTTGGTGCTTGACAGTGAAGTTTCCGGTAGAAAATGGCATAGGGATTGTCCAGAGAGATCTGGTTACTGACCGTGAATGTTACATCGCCAAGCTAAGTGTGGCGAGGCAAAGAGAAAAAGGAAAAGGTGTGGAGGGGACTCTTTGCATCAAGGATTTGGTCACATAGTAACCAATGTCAAAGCCCAGGCTTAGGCAGCATAGTCGGTTCCATAAGGATATGGATCCGCAAAAGGAGCCACTAGATGGAAGAGCGGCTCCAACCGAGCTAACGATTAATATCTCGATTAGTCAAGATGACCCAACACGGATATTGAAAGTTGGATCACAGCTTAGTGTAAAGGAGTTGATTGGTTTTCTCCAAGAGAACCTGGATGTGTTCGCTGGGACGCACTTTGATATGTATGGGATCTCGTTGGAGATAGTGAGCCATGCATTGAACATAAATCTCAAATGCGTTCTTATGAAACAAATGCATTGCAGCTTGGGTCTGGAGAGATCCGCTGCACTCAAAGAAGAAGTGGAGAAGCCAAAGGACAATGGCTTCATCCATGACGCTTTATACTCGAAATAGATATCAAATCTGGTCGTAGTGAAGAAGGCTAATGGGAAATGGAGGACATGCGTCGATTATCCTGACTAAGGCATGCCCGAAGGATAACATTTCACTTTTAAGGACTGATTAGTTGGTGGATTTGACAGTCGGACATGAACTGCTTTCATTCATGGATGCTTACTAGATTCCAATGCACGTCCTGGACCAGGAACATACCATATTTATTACCGACTTGGGACTATATTACTATCTAGTCATGCCATTTGGATAAAAGACCGCTAGAGCAACCTACCAGAGACTGGTAAACAGGATGTTCAGAGATCAGATTAGACGTTCAATGGAGGTCCATGTGGATGACAAGCTCATGAAGTCACGATGTTTGCAAAATCACATTGATGATCTAGCAGAAATGTTTGGTGTTCTCCAAAAGTATGGGACGAAGCTCAACCCCTTGAAATGCTCTCTTGGCATTGTATTGGGAAATTCTTGGGCTTCATGGTGAATTCTTGTGGAATTGATGCCAATTCGAAGAAGATAAAGGCATTAAGGGACATGGAGGCCCCGAAGACAGTCAAGGAGGTCTAGAGTTTAAATGGAAAGGTCGCCATCTTAAGTCAATTTATCTCTAGAGCCACAAACAAATGCATCCCTTTCTTTGATGTGATTAAGAAGGGTAAAAATCCAAAGGAAAAAAGAACTTTTACTTCGACGTAGGAGTGCGCCGATGCATTCTAGGCTTTGGTTGATCACTTGGAGAGACCTACCATCCTCTCAAAGCCTGCATCCAATAGCTAGCCTATTACATCAATAAGCGATTGACAGGAACTGAAAGAAATTATCCGAAGCTAAAAAAGCTTGCATACTTCCTGTTGATAGCTTCAAGGAAGTTATGCCCTTACTTTCAAGCTCATCTGATCAAAGTTCTTACCGACCAGCCTTTGCGACAAGTCTTGAACCGAACTGAGACTTCTCGAAGGCTGTTAAAATGGAAAATTGAATTGAGCCAATGCGATATAATTTATCACCCTCGGAGAGCTACCCAGGGTCAAGCTTTGGCGGATTTCATAGCTGAATTCGCTGCACTAGACGATAATCCGAAGAGCAGTGGTGAATGAAATTCTAGGTGGAAGATGTACACAGATGGTGCATCAAACGAATGTTGTTCCAGTGTTAGAGTTGTACTTGTCACTCTCGACGAACGTTCAATCTGTTGTGCTCCAAGACTCAATTTTCCTACAACAAACAATGAAGCAGAGTATGAAGCTTTGATTGCGGGAGTCAAGATTTCCAAAGAATTGGAGTTAAAGACTTTACATATTTTTTGTGATTCTCAGCTAATGGTGTGTCAAGTGCAGAAAGAGTTTTAGGGAAAAGGAGCAAGACTAGCCCCTTTTATAAACCGATTCCTTGAGTTTCTTAATGGCACTGAGTATTATATGATAACGCATATTCCCAGAGAGGAAAATGCAAAGGCCGACTCACTGGCTAAGCTGTCTAGTTCTAGGGATGTATAGCTCATGGGCTTGGTTCTAGTGGGAATACTGTCAGAAACGAACATCGACCAGATGGATGTCGATTGGACCTTGGAGGCTGAACCTGAAAGAGAGTCATGGATGAATCCATTAGAAGACTACTTGTGGAAAGTAATCCTTCCCTATACGAAGAATGAGCGACGAAAACTCCTATGCTAAGCTCCAAGATATATTATAAAGGATTGATGTAAATGAAGGGTTTTTCTGTCCCTATGCTTCGGTGTGTCACTCATTACGGGGCCAAACAAGTCCAAAGAGAAGTGCACGAAGGAGCCAACAATGACCACACCGAGGGATAATCCCTGGCGAAGAAGATTCTCCACTATGGGTGCTTCTGGCAAATAGTCAACCGAGATGCAGCTGAATACACTAGAGAATGCGACAGGCGCCAAAGGTTTGCTAAGATTCCGAGAGCCCCACCGATGGAGATTACTCAAATGGTCAGTCCTTGGACCTTCGCAATTTGAGGGATTGATATTGTGGGAGTGTTACCTATTTCTAAAGATGGCATGAAATGCGCCATCGTCGCGGTTGATTACTTCACCAAATGGGATGAAGCAGAGCCATTAGCCATAATTACCATGAAGAAAATAATTAACTTTGTAATCAGAAATATTGTCTGTCAATTTGGAGTTCCATAGGCGATCATTATTGATAACGGAACCCAATTCGTTAGCATCGATTTTAAGGATTCTACACCGACATTGCATTGAGAAAAGATTTGCTACGGTGGCACACCCAAGGTGAATGGATAGGTTGAAGCTATAAACAAGATTATCAAGTCCGTTCTTAAGAAGTGATTGGAAAAGGCTAAGGGCAAGTGGATCGATGAACTTCCACTAGTACTTTGAGCTTATCGAACGACCCATAAATCAGCGATTGCCCATCTCCATTCGTCCTAGCATATGGACAAAGGCTATGATTCCGCTTGAATTGGAAGTACCATCTCATTAGGTTATCCATACAACTTATTAATGAATGAGCGACTCCTTCTGGAATCCCTTGACATGATCGATGAGAAACGAGATGAAGCCGACTTGAGAGCAATTGCGCACCACAACCAAGTCTCCCAGTATTACAATGCCAATGTCATCAATCATACCATTTAGACCAACGACTTGGTCCTCAAATAAATCTTCCCAAGCCTCGAAAACTTGATCTCGACATGGGAAGGTCTGTATGTAATGAAACGAAAGCTTGGAGATGGCACTTTTAGGCTTGCAACGATTGGCGGGATCTCACTCTCGAGGGCATGAAATAATGAACATTTACGATGCTATTTAACTTAGAATAAATTTGTACATAATTGAATGAAGCTAGGTAATAAGATAGAATTTAACATTTCCCATTTCCAATAAATGGCTTCCCAGATCTGTCTTTTCATTGCTAAGATTTGTGACTTGATCGGCTTGACTGAATCTGCATGAGAATAATGCAGGTGTGTAGGTACCCAGAGATAGGTGCCAACCAAAATTCTATGGCTCATGATCAGATCCTCAAAATTCTTCTCCATATTCAAATATTGATATCAGCTAACTCTTATCATCGGATTTGGGAAAGGAGTATAAACTAAATGGACGTGACCTGACCGTCCATCAGCCAACTCTTGTCCTTGGATTAGGGGTAGGATTATAGACTAAATGGACGTGACTCAACTGTTCATCAGCTAACTCTTGACCTCAATGTGGGAGCAGGAGTACAAACCCAAAACGGATGAGACATGACCATCCATGTCCTAACTCTTGCTCCTGGTGTGGAGGCAGAAGTATAAATCTAAATTGAACATGGCATGACCGTTCGTTCACTAACTCTCATCCTTGATGTGGGGGGGGGAGTATAAACCAAAATGGACATGATAAAACCGTCCAATCCTTAACATTTTCCCCGAAGTAGAAAAAACAAAAGGTCCATGCCCAACGTAAGGTGGGATCTTACATTTGAACTTTGAATCAATAGCTGGAGTTAGGTGCAATTGAACATAAACATCCTGGATAAGAACATACGAATAATGATCTTAAGTAGTAATCTAAATTAGCGCCCAAAGCTCGGTGCAATTGCATACTGTGTCCTGCAAAAGTATATCCAGACCGTTGTTCAAAATAGTAAATCCCAACTAATGCCCAGAGTTTGGCACTTCAACAGTTACTTTACGTTCACGAGAACAACGAAAAGGCCAGTAAATTACAGAAAGGGCTAAGGATATAGTTCAATAATAATCATTAAAAGGAATGGACCATAAGTACATTAAGTGGAAAGTGCATTTCTAAAACAACTAAGGCAAATTCACATAAAGATTTGACGAAACAAAAAGTCTTTGTTATTAACATTAAAAATGGAAATTGGAAAGATAAGTACAAGTTTACTTACGTTTAAACAAAAAAAAACGAAGGCTAAACCCATGCAAAGCCGGCTAGAAAACCAAATAGGATACTATTATTATTGCAAACTAAAATTGGGTCTACGTACACAAAACAAACTGACAACTACTTCTTTGACTTATGCTTCCTCTTCTTAGTGTCGGGGGATACATCACTTGAGCTTTCCTCTTTCCTTCTTTTATCCCACTTCCTTTGCTTTTGAATGGATTGTTCTACGACGATCTAGCATGTAAATTCTGAGTACTCCCAGATGGAGGAAGAGAGTCAAGAGCATAGATGGTCTACCTGGGCAAGGCAATGGATAATGGAGGAAGGATGATCTCTAACTTCTCTTGCTTAATCTCTATAGCAAGGAGGATTTTTTCTCAATTCTCTCTAGTTTGACCTCTTTAGCAAGGCCAAGATCCCGCTCAAGATCACTCATAATGAGACCCGATAGGGACTGGGAAACACCAGTGATAATAATGTCATCGTCGGTCTGAGCATCTTGGAAGCACAAGTTATTTTCCCATCATGGTTGAGATTCTCTTTAGCTGGGATGCTTGGGATCGTTGTTGAAGTTGCAACAGTTACTAATTCTATCACATGCACTTGTTGATCCGGCTAAGAGTTCTTACCGGGAAGCAGGACGATTTGGGGTGACCTGACACTTGAGAGACATAAAAAGATAGATTGGTGATGTCGATCGATGATATGTCAACCCTTTGAAACATAAGGGAAGTCAACAAGATACATTCTTCTATTTAGGGTTCTTTATGGGCTCGAGTACCACTAGAATTTCCCTCCGGGATAGGAGAAAGGATAGTAGGCTTATGCATTTGGGGATTATCTGGATCATACCCAAGATCAGAGGATGAATCTAGAGCATCTTGAGACCCAGTTGTTTGGCTAGTAGTGGCGTCATGTAGCATCGATCCAAAGCCTTCGCCCAAGTCTTTCTATACATTGGGGGCTCGCTACAGATGAAGGATAAGCTCACCCTTTCTCAGCACACTGGCTCATCATTTATCACTACCTCCTTCTCCAGCTAAGCAAGGTCCACCTTGCGACCTTTCAAAAATGCTTTCTCCTTCGAGACAATCTATTCCAAAGCTAGGCCCAAAACCCCAGGATAATCATCACTAAGCCATTCTAGATTGAGGAATAAGAGAACACTGGCACTGTATTTGATGAGCCCTAATTCAGACCTCTCAATTATCCTTGCTTTACAGCCTCAACCTCCCTCTTGACAAGCACATCTATGTCCCTAGCACGTTTAACTACCTTATCCCTATCTTCTTTAGCATTGAGCAACCCATCGCAATAATCCTGAGCTTATTAGAGTGCCTCATCCTTTTCCTTTGTTTCGCCATCAAGCTTGGCCTTCAGTTTAGTTGCACTCTTATTCATGGCATCTCACTCTAACACCAGATCATGGTTCCGATGGAACGCTTTATCCATCTCATCTCGATGCTTGGTCCTCTTATCTTTGAGTTCCTTGATGGCATCCACAGCCTTCCTCCCAGCTTTAGCTTAAGATTTCCTCGGTTTTTCAACCTCAGCATTAAGATGAGCTATGATTCTTTTATTGTCAGCCTCGATGAGATTTTGATTTTCGATTTTGAGCTACTTTCCCTCGAGACCTTGGAGATTTTGCAGCAAGTCATGGCCATTCATTGTACTGATTATGAATATCAGTCACACAAGCAATGGTCATCTCTTGGACGTCGGATGAAATTCTCTTTAACTTGGGCACAAGCTTGGGTCCATCAAAGCAAAATTTAGGAACTGTTCCTACAACTCAGCTATTCAAGTATCAACGGTGAGTTTTTGTTCCACAGAGACGACCGGAGCTTTAGTAGTTTCTTTGCAAGGTCCTTGACGAGAAGAATCGGAACCACTCTTTTGGTATCCATGGTCAGAAGATCAACTACCATGGGCTGAGATCGACTACTGAGCAGGAATAGAAGCTAGAGGTCAAGCATGAGATGTGCCACCTAGTGGCATGTCACCATAATGATCTGAATGCTTATCCAAGTACTTTGTAGGAGGAGACCAGGACTTGGGGGTGATACTTAGAGCCGGACATGACGGATAATCTCTACTGCAGCTATCTCTATCCCGGTCATCTCTACCGCAACTACCTCCATCACGATCAGATCAGTGGCTGAAGTCTGAGTCTCGACCGCTGCCTTGATGGTAAGCACTTGGATAGTGTTTCCACTATCGAGTTGTATTATTCTCCATAAATTGGAGTGTGTATTTTCTTTTCTCTACAGATACTGCAAATAAAACGAGAAGAAGTTAGATCCTACAAGTAAGGACCAAGTCAAGTGCAAGTGTTGTGAAATGCACATGTGCGTGTGTCCTAGTGTCCCCCCAATGGACCATGTACATGAGCTTTGCTCCAGGGAGTGATCTCTCCCACACAGGTAGGGATGGTATCGTTATCGAATCGAAAAAGGGAATCAATGCCCTTGAGACTAATGTTACCAACATCAAAGGAGCCAAATTTGGTAGGAATTGGCCCTAAGCCAGCAAATGTGCCTATTCATGGAAGAGAAGGTATCTTTTTAGCAGTTGTGACTTGTGGAAGCCGTGTAGGAGTCTATGTCTTGGAAACATTCACAACAAGTCTTTTTTCGGAGTAGATTGTTGGTCATCTTTGTGTTGTTTAGTCTGAGACTCATGGCCCATACCAATATCGTCATGGCCAACATTACCGCTTTCACCCACTATATCACCTTCTTCGGCCTATTCTTGTACATTTTCTTCAACCCGACCTCTGAACTTTGGGCTAGGGGCACATCTGGATCAATATTGCCTCCTCCAAGTTAGTTTTGGTCATCATCGTCATCACTAGAAACCATTTGGACTATACCAGTGCTACGGCCCGCTTCAAACAAAAGGTAGTGATACCTTGATTTTCTACCTAAACGACCATGAGAGCATTAACGGCATCTGAAAGTGCTGTGGTATTGGGTCTCATTGGAACATTTAGACAACCACGGAATAGGAGTTAAGCCTACAAATTATAAGGAAAATTCAAAGAATGCATATGAAAAAAAACCTACGTCCAAATAGCCATCTGCATGCGAATCCAGGCGGATAATGGACATAGAACCACTCGTTTTTGAAATAACTCAACACTTTCCATGTGTCACAAATTACTCTACAACCCTTGATTAGTTCTAGGTAGGTTAAGGATGGACTTTCTCTTTGGCTATTGAAGCTATATATGTACCGAATATCCTCATCGTTGGGTACTCGGTTCAAGTGCTCGGAGAAGACCATATATGTTCCTAGAAGAAAGGCATACTTATTCAAGTGCAACTATGTTGGAGCAAGCCTCATGAAATTTAGAACTCGATAGATGAACTGATTGAACGGTGGGATGTAGCCCACCAAGCACATATATTTGTTGCAGGCAACATAACCCTCTAGGGGATTATGAGCTCTTTGATTCAAGAAGGAACTAAGACGTCATAGAATGGAATTCCATGCTTGTTGCATATTCTCGGAATGGATCCTTCGTCGATTTTGAAGGCAACAAAATCAACAGGATATCCAAAATTCCGGCATCGTCGAGGAATTCGGGTGTGGGATCTACTTCTGGCCTATCTACCGGCTTTGCTGGATTATCTAGAAATCATTGTTCCACCTATGGATTTTCTGGCTATTGTGCATGCTCTGTCGAAGTTTGCTATGCATGTGGAGCCATAGCTGAAGTCAACTCGGCATCAGATTCTATGTATTTGGAAGTGGATGTACATGTGGCTTGAGCGGCTAGATGTTTGGAACGTCTTTGATCCATTTCTATAAGAATACTAGATAGATAATTAACATTAGATTAATTATAAGCTATGGCCTGGTCAAAAAGTAGAATCCAGTGCAGAATCATGTAGTGTTGTGTAGTTCAGATTTTCGATATTATTTAACAGTTCATTTTTAAGTTTTGGATATCACTCGATGTGACCGTCATCGCTGACCATCCCAATGAGCTTCATGTTATCAGCCATGCTTTGGAAATGCTTTGAAAACAAAATGAAGAAGTCCAACACTAATCTCCTATAGCAAGCTACATTCGTGGAATTGGAGTTCGTGAAATTCTCCCAAGTGTTGGAGTCGTACTAACCCAACTCCAAGAGAAGAATTCATCCTCATCCTCTTATGTTCAACTCCAAAATCACGGCCACCAACACTAGACCTCGTTCACATCCGAGTCTATCTCTAGTCATGTGTGTTCCCATACTCCTCCACCTACCTATATCAGGATCGAGAGCTTTAGGTTCGGCATTGGTCAAGTGTTGGATCGGGGTTGGGAAGGTCGAGGCTGGAGTTGGTGGAAGGAGTTCAATCATGGAAAGGCTGGCGAAGTCATGTGGAGGCAGATTTAGGCGGCGGCGATCCTAGGTTCGTTTGGAGGGACAGGTTTGACTTAAAGGTCAAAAGCTTGTCAATGGAAGAACTTGGAAACTCTAGATCGGTGAAGTGAAAGTGGAAAAATGAAATGAAGGTGATGGGTTTTATAACCCCTAGACCTGTATTCAAAGTCGAAGGACTTGGGAAATCTCCTAAGTTTTGAGTCGGTGCCGACCCAACATCTAGGGTTGGTACCAAGTCTTAAGATTTTTTTTTAAAAAAAATCATATGTGTGTGTATGCCAAAGGTTATTCAAGAACGTGCATGTCAATACATGTACGAGTACATATCCAGAAAGCCCAATGAGTTGAGTCAAAGGGAATCCGATTTAAACCTGAATAAACCATTGAAGAAGTTTTTTTGAAACCATCAAGTTTGGAATGATCGAACACGAAAATAGGTTCCAGATTTATAATCTCGGATGTTGATAGAGCATCATGAGGATGACTATGGATATAATTTTTTAAAAGATCGATCCATAGGAAGGATAATGACCATTTGAAACACATAGTGAAGTCCTTTACAACAATTTTGACATTTTTCGATTCAAAGCACATCACGTTTGAAATGAGAAGAACTTTGAGGGGCAAGTGTTATCCACCTTTTGACCAGGAAAAGTTCGGACAAACTGGATGAGTCAAACTCGGAGCTATCAAGGCAAGAAGTCAGGAGAGATAGCCCAGAGTCCAGAAACCAAGCACAAATAGAGCAATGGGACAAAAGCATAGCCAAATCAAGCCATAGGAAAGCGAATCCATCTAAGTCATGAGTTGGTATCGACCCTACTCGGGTCGGTACCGATCCATGTTTTCACCCCCCATATTTTCCCACCTTCTGCCTACATGATTGGTATAATGCTAGAAGCCTATACCAGGTATTGTTTTGTTGATCCAACGCAATTCTCCATTGATCTCCATAAACTCCTGAATCGACAACTCTGTTCTTCTACAGATCCATCATTTGGACTTAGAAACAAGCTAATGTTGGTGCAAAGAAATATGGAATCACGAAGCTAACCACAAAAACGAGCCAAAACGAAGAATTAAGATGACTAGATTGGCAATCTTTCAGGTCAGTTTGACCTAAGCCTTTGAAGTCGTACCGACCCATGAAAATTGCCGAGGCGACGCCCTATTTTCTTGGAGATCATTCTACGATGTAGAAAACAAGGTGGAGATCTTCTAGGTGAGATTTTAAGTTCTCTACCTTTATAAATAGAAGGGTATGGATCATTTTTCAGAATCTTTTGGCTCTTGTACCTCTTACTCTTATTTCTTATAATCACAGTCGAAGTTGTACCGACCCATAAACCTTATGCCTCCAAGTCAGTACATAAGCAATAAACACTTAAGCGGACATAGGCCTAGATTTGTCGAACCACCATAAACTGTTGTATGCTCTTTCTTACTCATTTTTTAATTTTATTTCTTTACTTTTATTTTTCTACATAAACTCTTGGGTGTGTTAGCACCAGAATTGGTCACTAACACCCTTAAGAAATATTGTGTAGAGAGATTAATGAAGAACGTAAATTAAAACAGAGAACTATATACAAAGTTAAATGCAGAAAACAAGAACACCGCATTTATAGTGGTTCGGCGTAATTGCCTACGTCCACTTTAAGTTTCGATCTTTATCGCTTTCACGAGTGACTAAATACAGATACAATCCATACTATGAAGACTTGGATACAAATGCTAAGTAAAATAGAGTGAGTCTTGAAAGCGGCAGAGTCTCCCCAGTATTCTCGAAAAAAGGTCCATTTCACTGTGCGCCTGCCCTTCTATTTATTGAAGAAGATGGGTTGGACTTTCCACTTGGGCCTAGGAGTGATATACCTCAGCCCGTGGCGAGTGACATATGCGTGCCAAGCCACAAATGACGAATGACCTTGATATGCTTTGTGAGGAGAAATGTCGAGTGAGGCTTCATGTCGAACGAGGCTGGGATGCCGAACGAGGCTGGGATGCCACGAGGCTGGGATGCCATGAGGCTGGGATGCCACGAGGCTGGGATGCCACGAGGCTGGGATGCCACGAGGCTGGGATGCCGAACGAGGCAGGAATGCCGAACGAGGCATGAATGCCGAACGAGGCTGGAATGCTGAACGAGGCATGAATGCCGAATGAGGCTGGAATGCCGAGCGAGGCATGAATGTCGAACGACCCTGCAGTGTCGAACAAGGCTTCGTGCCGAGCGACGTTAATGCCAAACGAGGATAGATGCCGAACGAGCCAGTTGTGTCGAACGATTTGAAATGCCGAACGACCTATATGTGTCGAATGACCTAGTTGTGTCGAACGGCCTTTTATGCTGAACGAGCTTCTACATCAAGTCTCTAGTTACCTGGTCAATCCAGTGGGTAACACTTGCCCCCTAAAGTGTATCATGTGGATGAACATGGTGCATTTTGAGCCATTAACACTCCGTGTTCCTCTTAAGGCCTTGACTGTGTCTTCTCAATAGCGTTTTCTCGAATGTCGGGCGAGGTGTTGGATGCCGAATGGCATGCAGATGCCGAACGACATGCAGATGCTGAACGAGATTGGATGTTGAGCGACACCTGGATGTCGAACGACATTGTGCCTTGACCGGTTCTTCTGGTCGTTGTCCCTTCACCTTCTTTTCTTCCCCCTATAAAGGTCAGTACTTCATTTCTTTTTCTTTTTTACTTTTACCTCCATACTATAGAACTTACGAACTTGCCTCCTCCCAAACCCTTGTCAACACCTTAACAACTCCTTTCGACTTTGAGTTCCCTTGGTTACTCCTCGATTGCCTTCAACAGCAAGCCCGAGTAGATCTCTACTTCTAATTCGAGCACTCCATCAAACTTCACCCTTTTCTTCTAGGTACTAACCCTTCATTCGCTTGACTCTTCCTAATTAGGGACTTAAGATAAAAATCAAACCCATGCCCTTCCTCTAACCCACAAACAATAATAGTCGTGTAGATTAGGAAGGTGGATTCGAGGTTTAAAGGAGCCTTAGGATTAGGTGGAGTGGAGGATGGAAGAGGGCGATGTGCGAGTTGAAGTTGTGGTCTATTGGCCATCTAGGAAGATGTTTAGTTTGTTTGAAGGAGGAAGTTGGAGGAAGACGTGTTGATGTGGCTCGGCATGACTTCCTCATGCCGAACGACATTGGAGAAGAAGCACTGGAGTGAAATTGTAGTTAGGTTCAACGTGCCGAGCGATGTGGCTCGGCACGACCACGGCCCGACATGATTCTTTTATGCTGAACGATGTTAGTAGGAGTGCATTTAAAGAGTGGGAGGCAGGCAGAGTGTCGAACGAGGCGGCTCGGAATAACTTGATGGATAACTTGTCCGTGCCGAGCGGTAGGGAGGATGTGTTGGGAGATGTTGGTGCTAGGAAGAATGCCAAGCGAAGCGGCTCGGTATGGTTGCGGTTCGGCATGACTAGACGAATGCTGAATGACGAAGTGGATAGGTAGAAGAGTTTTGCACAACAGCAACACTAGTCGAACCTAATGCACAATTGACTCAACACATTTCATGCCTGAATATATGATAGTGAACAAGGACAGACATAAACAACTAAGCATATTGGACAATCTGGACTGACAACTCTCGTGTTTAGACAACTGTAAACTTGAACTTAACTTACTTAAAACAGTTAATAATCTTTCATACACAGTGCCGATGCCGTGTTCACGACATAAACAATCTTATGACAAGCTCTCGTTGACGGTCAGCGATGACGGTCTTCGAAGAAGACAGCTCAAAGCTTAACTTTATTCCACCAATTCAGTGACTTCTAATCTCTTGGCACTTATATTTGGATGATCGCACTAGTTCATACACCACATGGAGGGAATATTTATGTTGTCAAGTCTAACATCGATTGTTTTTCAAGTATAGTTCAAACAGATGTTTTATCAGATTCAATCTTCATTAGAGATGTCTTGGAAATCTAGCTCTGCTACGATCTCGGATAGACCCAGGCCATCCTCTCGACAAGACGTGGTAGGAACTTCAAATCCGTCAACTACTCCCGCACAAGACTTGCCGAGCCCTGCGACCGCATATGTCGACTTGGCTCCCAATGCCCTGGAGGCAGCGATCTTTTTAGACAATCCAATCGATTCCCAAGCCTCAAAGACTAACGAAAGCACTCTCCGTCGAATATGCTCATTCCATGGAATCCCCTTCGACGATGTGTTAGTTCCATCAGGGCAGGATCGTCCTCACTTGCCCCCAGTCGAATATACGGCCTGTAACAGATTCATGTGCTGGGTTGGAAGCGTGCCGCCATTCAACTCCTTTCTTCAAGACGTGTTGTAATATATCGAGATTGCCTCATCGCAACTGCATACGAACAGCCACGCATTCATATATAGCACTTGCATTCTCTTTTTGAGTATCCTCTTCGGGCTTCCGACTTCGGGCGATATCCGCTATAGCTATCGCTTCAAGAAACGGTCAGATAGCCCATCTTTTATATTCCTCGAGCCACATAGTAAATGCTAAATCCTGACTGGGGCATGCAGCAAATTTGCCCGGTACAAGCAAGAGTGGTTCTACGCGCGTAGTCCTCCTGGTTTTTCCGGGAGATGGGTAGAAGGAAGTAAGTTCCTTTTCTGAATCAGTACTTGAATTTTGCAAAATTTTCATCTTTTTTGACTCTTCGTCTGCTTTCACAGGTATCAACCCATGTCCTGAGGGCCTCGGATATTTTGAAGCTGTCGAAGCCATCCGAGCTGTCCCCGTAGAAGACCGGGACATCAGATCTCTCATTTCGAATGAGTCGCTCACGAAATTTGGGTTGTTGGCGGAAGGTCGCCGAATAAGCCTCCCCTAAGGTGTTACCATAACCAGGCCGAGTCTTCAGCATGCAACGCCCCTGACACACTAGAAGATGGGGATATTAAAGAAGCCGAAACGCCCGAAGTACAGGGCGAAAACGTTAGTCAATCTCGAGACCCAATAGTCGAAGTTCATGACATTGGAACGACGCCTTCCCCTTCAAAGGGGAAGAAGAAACTGACATGCAAGCTGAGGAAGAAAACAGTAGGCGGAATTTCTAAGGTTACCCTTATTCCAGTAGAGAAAGAAGCTTCTTTGCAGCACTTGGAAAGTTCTCTGGAAGGCCTGTCGAACCTTACTATACCTGATGATCTTCTCAACTATGGTTTTGATTATCTCGAGGCCTTTAAGGTTCGTTCACCCACGGGAGACGATACAAGCGCTCAAGCCCAAAACCAGGGAGAAAAAACTCCTATTAATAAAGAAACTGGTCCATCAGGAGGAAACACTAGGACATACACAAACACATGCACTTTACCTTGCACTTAAATTTCTGTCACCACTCTACTCTTCGCTAACTTATCGTTATTTAAACTCTATGTAGGTGACATGGGGCATACACATGGACTTGACCGCCTTCGCGGTTCATCGATTTTTCACCAATCCGGCCGAGATACGGGTTTCGACAAGCATCGAGATAGAGATGACTCCGGCGATCGAGACTACCACCACCGAGAATCGTCATACCGAAGAAAAACTTATAGTCAGCCCTCATATCCTCGTGATCTTCCTTCTCAACCAAAGAACATCAAAGAGAAACCTGCACATAAGGGGTCCCAGCCTGAGGCCTATCGAGATCAATATTCCGGTTCATCAGGTACCAGGCAATCTCGAGATCCCCACAGAACACCTACAGTCTCCAAGTAGACTCCTATCGCTCCTATATCTGATCCATCGGTAGCAGAATGACTTGCTGAGCTTAAATCCTCGTTTCCAAAGATATTTTGCGATGGCTTAAAATTTCTTCCGGCGATTCACCAGATTTCAAGACATATCAAGCAAAGTGTCATTGCTTGCACTAATGATGTCTATGTTTAGCATAATGCATTCGTGCACTTAGCCGAAAAAGTTTCAGTAGTGTCCATTGAGCGTCAGCATGAAATTAATCGCCTGAAGCTCGAAGCTATCCTTGAGAAAGACATTAGTAAAGCTCGGGACGAAGAGCTCTCTGCGTACACATCTCAACTTGAAGCCGTCCAACAGAGTGCTAAAGATACTGCGAAGGACGTCAACCGTCTAGAGTCAACTCACAAGAAAAAATCAACGAGGTGGTCCAACGCTGTGGGGCCTTGGCTTTAGAGAAGGATCCAGTGCAGAAATAAAGGGATGCATTTGCCCTCCGAGTCAAAGAACTGGAGGATCAACTTCGCAAAGAAAGAGAGGAGAAGACTACTGCCCAAGAAGAGTTGCAACGGTATTGCGATGAGATCGTTGCTACACGACTTCTGAAGGCAAAGCTCGACGACGAGATTTCTAAAGTCGAGATGCTAAAGGATGAAGCTCGTGAAGAGGGCAAGAAAATAGCATCTGCGGAGATTGACTCTCGCCTTGAGGCAGATAAAGAGGCTGGTAGGGAGGAGGTCAAATGCATGTTCGACCCACTGATTGCAGAATTCAATGCCCGTGTCCTTATGCATCGGGACTTAACTTTTCTGGATAAGGGCTACCTCGAATCCATAGCTGAGGCGTAGGAGACTTTAATAAAAATCAGGAAGGTCAAACTTGGCACCGAGGAGGTCAATGAAGATGCTTTAATAAAAGAATTTCTTAAGGGTAACGAGCCTTCAGACCTGTCTACAGTGAAGGCCCTTTACTGCAAAGGTTCCTCCTCATCGAAAGGAAAAGATGTTATTGCTGGTCCATCCAAAACCATGCCTCTACTCATGCTCCTACTCAGTTGGCTGATCAGCGATGCTTGATCTATTTGAGAAACATGTTGGGTATGACCCGGAGGACCCTGACCTTGACGTTCACGTTCTATCCCCCATTCCAGAGGGTGAGACCCCTCGGACGGCTGAGAGTCAGCCAGAAGCTGGTATATAACCCTTCGTTTTAAAATTCCAAGAGTCATTGCTTTCGACGAGAGGTCATTGTATTCTAATATTTGTTTTCCGTGATTTTGCGCAGGCCGTTCTGATCCCAAGCCCACTCCGAGGAGCGATGACGCCATGGAGGTGAAGGGGAAAACAAGTGAGGCTACTCACGCAGGAGAGACTCTTGGCCCAGATGCTCAGGTGATTGAGGTGCTTGATGAGGATAAGTCCAAGACTTCATCTCGTAGGAATTTATGAAATCGAGATCACAAGCGCCTCTGAACATACTTCTAAAATGAGCATGAAGGAGCAACTCGAGGAGGAAAATAAAAAGATGGCAGAAATCAAAGTCGAGCCTCAAGGCATGGACCTAGATGATCCTTTGAACAAGCCGTTGAAGGCCATCCTCCCTGATGGGTCCAGGCCACTAGAGGTCCCCCGTACTTCCTCGGTTGTTACCTCCCCAACAAAAAATTTCCAAGGGAAAACGCACGGGAGAGGAGTCGTCTGAGAAGAAGAAGGAGGGAAAGAAGTCGAAGAAATCAAAGAAGTAACCGTTACACTCGTTCAACGAGAGTTAGCTTAGATTATGTAATTATTTTTATTTATTTTCATAGTCCATGTAAATAGACTTTGACTCCGAGTTTTGGAGGAGTTGTAGTAGAAACTTATTTTTGGATAAATAAAGCTTAGTTCTTTTATCTTTCAAAAGACTTTTATCGTTCAGCTTTCTGTATGATTGTGTTCGAAACCCAAGCTATTGTGAGTTACATAAACTTCTCAATTCATCTTCATATAAGTCGGAAACTCTTTGGAATTGTACATCTTTATTGCATGCTTTGGATACTTAGAATAATTTTTTAGTTCATTTCCTAGGAATTTATAGTACTCCAGTCCGCACTCCGGGGACTCAGAGTACTTCAGTCCGCACTCAGGGGACTTGGAGATTTTAAGTCGTTTGTACTCTAGCACTCTGGAGACTCAAAGTACTTTAGTCCGCACTCAGGGGACTTGGAGATTTTAAGTCGTTTATACTCTAGTCCACACTCTGGGGACTCAGAGTACTCCAGTCCGCACTCAGGGGACATAGAGATTTCAAGTCGCTTATACTCTGGTCCGCACTCAGGGGACTCAGAGTACTCCAATCCGCACTTAGGGGACTTGGAGATTTTAAGTCGTTTATACTCTAGACTGCACTCTAGGGACTCAGAGTACTCCAGTCCGTACTCAGGGGACTTGGAGATTTCAAGTCGTTTATGCTCCGGTCCACTCTCTGGGGACTCAGAGTACTCCAGTCCGCACTCAGAGGACTTGGAAATTTCAAGTCGTTTATACCCTGGTCTATACTCAGGGGACTCAGAGTACTCCAGTCCGCACTCAGAGGACTTGGAGATTTTGAGTCATTTATACTCTGGTCCGCACTCAGGGGACTCAGAGTACTCCAGTCCGCACTCAGGGGACTTGGAGATTTCAAGTCGTTTATACTCTAGTCTGCACTCTGGGGACTCAGAGTACTCCAGTCCGCACTCATGGGACTTGGAGATTTCAAGCCGTTTATACTCTGGTCTGCACTCAGGGGAGTCATAGTACTCATGTCCACACTATGGGGACTTGGAGATTTTGAGTCGTTTGTACTCTGGTCCGCACTCAGGGGACTTAGAGTACTCCAGTCCGCACTTAGAGATTTCAAGTCGTTTACACTCTGATCCACAGGGGACTCAGAGTACCCCAGTCCACACTCAAAGGACTTGAAGATTCTGAGGTGTTCGCGTGCGTTCGTACGTCGGACAGAATAATGTAACTTCAATGGTTTTCCATAGAATTATCATACATGGAAACATCAATAATCAAAGAAAAGATGGCTTAAATCCTTTATTATTGAAAATAAGCTAAATTGTCTTATTACATGCCGAAAACTAAGAATAAAAACATGTTGGAAATAAGTGCAACTAACATATGAAAGAAATGGACTAAGTATAATAATACCGCAAATGCTCGCTATTCCATGCTCGGGGGAGTGTCGCACCATCAACGGTCGCTGGCTTGAAAATTCCCTCTCTAAGCTTCCATTCAATGACGTATGGACCTTCCCACGCGGGATTCATATGCGATGGGACTGGGAAAACTCGTTTCAAAATGAGGTCACCCACATCAAAGATTCTCGGTCGGACCTTTTCATTATAATATCGAGCGACTCTGTGTCGATACGCAGCCGCTCTTAAAAAAGCTTCTTCATGTTTTTCATCAATGAAGTCAAGTGATTCCAGCAAAAGATCCTGATTCGACTCAGGGTCGTAGTAAGTTACTCGATGTGATGGAACTTCAAGTTCTACGTGTATAACAGCTACCATGCCATATGCCAACGCGAATGGATTGTGGCCAGTCGTGGACTTATGGGTGGTTCTATAAGCCCAGAGCGCTATCGGAAGTTCATCCACCCACTTCCCTCCAACCATTTCCAAACGCTTTTTTAATATGGACTTGATTATTTTCTTCACGGCTTCAACTTGTCCATTAGCTTTTGGATGAGCGACTGTTTCAAACTTTTTCTTAATACCATATTTTTGGCAAAACTCTTTGAACTACTTGCTTTCAAATTGAGTTCCATTGTTTGTAACGATAGTTCGTGGAAGGCCAAAGCGACATATAATATTTCGTACAACGAAATTGAGGACCTTTTTGGTGGTGATAGTGGCCAAAGGCTCTGCTTCTGCCCACTTGGTAAAGTAATCAACCGCAACTATTGCGTATTACATACCACCTTTGGACATGGGTAAAGAACCGACTATGTCGATCCCCCACATCACAAACGGCAAGGGACTAACCATTTCTGTGAGTTCCGTCGGTGGATCTTTCAGGATTTTTGCATGTTTCTGACATTTGTCACGTCTTCTTACATAGTCTACGACATTCCGATTTACAGTCGGCCAATGGTATCCATAGCAGAGGATTTTCTTTGCTAACGTCTGCCCCCCGGTATGGTCACCACACTCTCCTTCATGGACTTCCTTCAAGACTCGTTTTAACTCATCATGGGCTATGCACCGGAGTAAGGGGTCGAGAATCCCCTCTGATACATTATCCCATCCTGCATTACATATCGCGAAGCTTTACGAATGACTTGTCGTCTTTCGCTCCTTCTTTTGGGTATGACCCCATATAGCAAGTATTGCTTGAGTGGGGTCATCCATGATTCCTTCTCGATTTTTGTTTCTAACATGAAATCTACTTCCATTATATTTATACTCGGAGCATGTAAGGTTTCAACTGGAACCAATCCCATTTGTTATGCAACGCCGGTGCTTGCGATTTTTGCCAATGAATCGGCTGCTCTGTTTTGTTCACGCGGGACATGCGAGATATCATAATATTCTAGATTTGCTAGCAGCTCCTGAACCCGTGCCAGGTATAGGGCAAGGCTCTGTCCCTTTGCTTGATAGTCTCCCCGTACTTGGTACACCATTATTTGTGAGTGACAAAAGATTTCAACCGATCTTACTTCTAATTCTCTGATAAGTCTCAAGCTAGCAATCAATGCTTCATACTCGGCTTCGTTATTTGTTGCTGGGAATTCGAGCTTCAAAGCATAACAAACTGATCGGTTAACTGTCTAGTATGTGATGTATAATCTGTGTAACTCTGATAGATGTTGTATACTATGTGATATTTATGTGATTAATATAATTTATTCCTTCCGCTATTGAGATTTTAATATGTTTCTTTCTTTCTTCTCTATTTTTTTTCTTTTGTATCCCTTTCTTTCTTAAAGATGATCTGTCTTTCTGTGGAGAGAAAGACGGGTAATGACCCGGGATTTTCGATCTCGAAAATTCCATATAGTTAGGAAAAGAAGAAAAGAGATAGAAGAAGAAGAAATAGAAAACCAAACTCAGAATCTCACATTTGCAGTGGATAAATTATTATATCAAATAATATTCTTTACACAAAGAAAGTTATGTCAGTCAATTACATTTTAATACATCAGAGTTACAACATTTCACAATCACTGGACAGTTAAAAACAACATGTCCTAGATAAACTACAATATATCACAGCAGAATACACTCCATACGTTCCTGCCATCCAGCTCGCCTCCTGAGCTCAAGAACGTCCTAACCTGAAAATCTGTAATACTCGGTCTGACCCGATATGGATTAAAGATGCTTGCTTATAAATGATTGTTTTGAGTAGAACGTCTGGATTTGTTTGATATCTATTAGATGATAATCTGTGATATTCTGTGATGAGCTATTGTATATATCAGCGATAGATTTATCTGTGAATAATGTTGTGTGAATTCAATATTTCAAATTGAATTGAATTTTTTAAATCTTTAAACAACTTGACCTTTAAGATACGTTTGGATTTCAATGAGACCGGGATAGAAAATCAAGTCTGATTTTCCGAAAACCACATCGATCCAAGTTAAACGTTAGGTCGTGACATCTCAAAGTGAAGATCGAGATGGAGTTCAGAGTGCAAGGGTTATTGTCGTTAATTCTAAGGATGATTCCAAAACGAGTGTAACGAGATAATGCCTTCGGTTTCGTTCGAACCCGGAACAAACTTGTTTGGATTGAATTCTTTCAGAACATCATCAGGTGGACGATGAGCATTCCAAGGTGTGCCCTTGTAAAGGTAATCGTAGCCTCAAGCCTCATCAACTGGAATGGCTAAAACATGGGAGGTGCAGCAAGGTTAAGTGGGTAGCACCCAAGTAGGACAAGATTTACCCCTGTCTAGAAGTCCCTTATTATTTCGGCTGTGTGGGCAGTTGTTAGCCACAACTGCGGGGTTGTCTAGAAGATTTACCCGTGTTTATGTGTGGGGAGTCTTACGTGATACCTTTTTTTCTCAAATGATTTTAAAGTTAAACAACTTTAATTGCTTACTCACACCAGACCCATGTTTGACCCAGAGTTTATTTTGTTTTTCTTAAACTCTTGGGTACTCAAATTTTTATGAGTTGCCAAGTGATCAGGTTAGGATTGTCAAATATTTTGGAAGCTTGGAGCTGGAGTCCAGACGTATCTATTTATCTATATCCGATGTGTTGTGACTTTTGGAAGTTGTGTTTTGGATATAATGGTTAGGCAGACCCTTATAATTGTCTAATGTAATGAAGTCATATTATTTTGTGTACTCTGATATGTAAAACTATGTAATGGATATGTGTAATATTATATTTTGTTCCGTTTTCGTTGTGAGATTCTGATGTTGTTGTTCTTTCTTTCTATCTTTTCTATTTCTATCTATTTATTTTCTTATTGATGATACGTCTTTCCGTGGAATGAAAGACAGGTCATCACAGTTGGTAATGACCCAAAATTTTCGATCCTGAAAATTTCAGATAGTTAGGAAAAAAAAGAAAAGAGATAGAAGAAGAAGAAACTGAAAATACCAAAACATGGATTCTCACATTTCGCAGCGGATCAAAATATAATATCAAATAAAATAGCAGTTTTATAAAGGAAAACTGTACTTTCAAATTACACTTTTATACATCAGAGTTACAACATATTCACAAACATTGGACAAATACAACGACATGTTCTAGATACGAATCAATAATACTCAACGGGTTACACTCCATATGTACCAGCCATCCAGCTCGCCTCTTGAGCTCCAGAATGTCCTACCTTGAAAATCTGTAATACTCGGTCTAACCCAGGAGCTACTTTGATGTAGAGTCACAAGAACTATGCCAGCCCCTAAACAACGGTCGTTAGATGCCCCATCAGTGTACATCATCCATCGAACGGGAGGTATGACATTGTGACCGTTTGATTCATCTGACACGGTGAATTTAGCAATGAAGTTTGCTAGCGCTTTCCCTTGTATGGTCCTTCGTGGCAGGTAGGTAATATCGATCTGACTCAACTCGATATTCCATTTTAACATCCTTCCAGAGGTTTCTGGTCGTTGGAGTATCTGCCGCAAGGGTTGATCAGTGTAAACACTGATTGAGTGTGCCTGAAAGTATAGATGAAGCTTGCGTGATGCAATCACCAAGTAGTAAGCTAGTTTCTCAATCTTAGGACTCACGAAACAAAGCCGTACTGATAGCATGTTGGGATACAGCCAGGTACACATACAACATCTCATGGTCAATTGGTTTTGATAGCACCAGGGGGCTTTCTAAATGCCTTACTAGAGCTCGAAATGCTTCTTCACAATCGGATGTCCACTTTAAATTTCTATTTCCTTTCTTTATCACATCGAAGAAGGAAATGGACTTATCCGTAGCTCTGGATATGAATCGACTCAGCGCAGCCACCTTTCCGTTCAAGCTCTGTACTTGCTTCATAGTTCTGGGCACTTGTATGTCCCAAATAGCTTGAATCTTTTCTGTGTCAGCTTCGATTCCCCGCGCATTCACGATGAAACCAAAAAACTTCCCTGATGCAACGCCAAAGGAACGCTTCAAAGGATTGATTTGCATCCCATAATGCCTGAGTATATCAAACATCTCTGCTAGGTCTCGAATGTGGTCGTTTGACTGTCATGACTTCATGAGCATGTCATCCACGTAGACTTCCATCGTTTTACCAATCTGATCTTTAAATATTCGGTTCCTCAGACGTTGATAAGTTGCTCCCGCATTATTCAATCTGAAGGGCATCACTACATAACAATATAACCCAACATCTGTGACAAAACTGGTGTGTTCTTGATCTGGAATGTGCATCAGGATTTGATTGTACCCCGAGTACGCATCCATAAATGACAGTAACTCGTGTCCGGCCATTGAATCGACCAGCTGGTCGATTCTAGGTAAAGGGAAACTATCCTCAGGCATGCTTTGTTTAAATCAGAATAATCAATGCAAGTTCCCCACTTCCCATTCGCTTTCCTCACTAGCACAGGGTTAGATACCCATTCAGGGTAGAGGGCGTCGCGGACGAACCCATTGGCTTTGAGTTTGTCCACCTCCTCTTTGAGAGCAGCGGACCTCTCTGGATCCATGCCTCTCCGTTTTTGTTTCACTGGGATGTACTTCAGGTCTATATTCAACATATGACTCGCAATAGCAGGAGAAATCCCATACATATCAGAATGTGTCTAAGCAAAAACGTCCAGGTTCACTTGGAAGAAATCAGTAAGATCCTCAGCCATTGACGGGTCGAGTTGCGATCCAATGTTAAGCACTCGTGACGAGTCATCCCGGCTGACTAGAATGTCAATCGTCAGCTCAGCCGGTGCTGCATTCGCTTCCCTAGGTCCCCATCATCATCTCTCGGCTATGTCTTTATAGATTCAAGAATGTCGCCCGATCCAGGGCTCGGGTACTACTTGTCAATTGTCAGTATTTCGAATGTGGATGGAGTTGTCCGCAACCTTTCCTTTCTCTCTCCGATGTGCCTCTCTCAGCTCTGCCACATAACATGCGCGACCGGTCGCCTGATCGCCATGCACTACACCGACTCCTTTGTCTGTTGGAAATTTTAACTTCAAACACCATGGGGCCAAAGCTGCCCTAAACTCCGCCAGGGCCGGACAACCCAAAAATACATTATATGGAGAACAATATCCAAAACTATGAACGGTAGGATTCGCACCCTCCTATGCTCACCTTCTCCCAATTCAACTGGCAACTCAACATACCCATCGCGTCAGTCGCCGCACCATTAAAGCTATGGATACGGGCTTTAGATGACTTTAAATCTTTTGTCTCCATCTTCATTTGGTCATATGCCTTTTTGAAGATGATGTTGACGGAGCTTCCACAATCAATTAAAAATTTTGACGTATGCTGGCCCGATCGTCGCAGATATGACCATCGGGTCGATGTTAGGAGCCTCTACCTTGTCCGCATCTCGGCTCCTAAACACTATGTCATCTGTCATCATGTATTGTTGTTTTGCAGGGGTTCCATCTTCCACATTCGAACAACACTCATAATCAGCATGCCTTAAGGAGGTAGCATGTCGTTCCATCCCCTGCCAATTCTTGTCTACAGGGTGAGGTCCTCCGACTATAGTGTTTATGATCAATCTACCCACGGTTAGGGCAGTTTCCTCTAGATGGCGTGGAGCCGGCCCTCGTCCGGGGTCTGATGTTCCTTGCCTACCCTCTTGTGGGTTGTTAACAAATTCCTGCATTCTGCCTGATCAACTTTTCTATGGTGTCATAGAAGTGTCTACACTCCACTGTGTTGTGCCCGTAAGTCTCATGGAAGTGACGGTACTTCCTCGTCCGCTTATGTTCCTCCATGGACTCCTTTGGGTGTGGCTTTCTGTATTGAAACTGTTACAGGTTGACAGATAAATATTTTCAAGAGACGCATTCAGTGGGGTGTATTCGTTGTAGGTTGGAATCCTTGGCTTCCATTTCCCTACTTCTCCTTTCTTTCCAGGATTTCCTCCTCCGGACCCTTTAGACTATCCGGGCTTTTTCTGGACATTGACTTGAACCTTTCCTGAGTTGTCGTCGGATTGTTTTACGGTGATGTTTCTTTTCACAGTCTCATGAATAGGCCCTGGTGCCTTATCTCACCTCATCCACCTGGCTTTTTCTCTTCTTATGAATTGATGATCCTTTGATTAGAAATGCTCCAGCATTGTCGAAGGCTTTCCTACCAACCAATCTCCAAACTTCGAATACGGATGTACACCTTGCATTACCGCCACTAAAATTGCATAGTCGTTAGGGTTGCTAACTTCAGTAGCCACAACATGAAATCTTTGCAAATACTCTTTCAACGACTCTCCCGGGGCTTGAATTACACTTGATAGAGACATCATGTCTTTAGGAAGAGCTACATGTATCCTGAATTTTTCTACAAATTTCGTTGCCAATTCGTCAAAACTAGATATAAACCGCGGGGGAAGTCGAGTGAACCACATGGTGGCAATTCCGTATAAAGTGATCGGAAAGCACCTACTTTGGTCGCATCATTTGCTCTGGCAGAATCCATCATCCACTCATACCTCCTCACATGATGTCTGGAATCAGTCTTTCCTTCGTAGGCCGGGATAGTTGGCATGCTAAACTTCCCGGGATACTTGGCCTTTAGAATTGTATCAGTGAATAGAGTATGACTTCTTGATATCCCCCAATCTTCGTTGTTTGGCCTTGATTCTCCCTCATTAACTGCCTGACCATAGCTGATAAGTTTGGAGTTTGTATGAAGGATGGAAGGTTAGGTTCCGTTCTACGGGATCGCTCAGGTTGATGTCCCCTCTACTGGCGATCGGCCAAACGTGTATCTTGAAGGCCAGCATCATTAGGATCTTGGTGGGTCGGGCATCCGGTCTCCACACGCGCTCCCGCTCTTAAATTTCCTGTTACGGCTTGGGCGTGGTCTCTAAGATGTGACTGATCCTTGGCTAATCGATTAGTAGCACCTGCTTGCGCAGTTTCAGTTTTACGGTATCTACGCCTGGGAGATTCATCAGATGAAGTCAAGCTATCAGATGAAGAATAAGGAGCTGGGCTACCTCCAGCATTCTGATGTTGTTGCTGAGTAAGCTGAGTCATCAGATTAGCGTTAGCTTGAATCTCCTCAGTGACTTGTCTTCTACTTTCCATGAATTCTCTCATTAGGTCGTTGAACTCTGTCCTTGTAACGATTTCCGCTTGATTATAGGTAGTAGTCCCTACACCTAGGTTTGCTTGTTGGTTGCTAGGTCCTATCTGTTGTACGCTAGTAGTCTCGTTAACGTCCGCATTATGAGAGGCTGATCGGGTACGTGGTCTTCCCATAGTAGAGTTATTGATAGGAACTCTGAGTAGAATCAACGGACGTCCTGTGAATAACTTGGATCTCCTTTCGGGGATTTATTCAATCCAGTAGCTGCAAAGCAGATCCTAACGGCCTGAGAATTCGGTTCTCGGTGAAAGCACCAAAATGTTAGCACCAGAATTGGACACCAACACTCTTAAGAAAGATTGTGTAGTGAGATTAATGAAGAAAGTAAATTAAAACAGAGAACCGTATACTAAGTTAAATGCAGAAAACAAGAACACCGGATTTATAGTGGTTCAGCGTAATTGCCTACGTCCACTTTAAGTTTCGATCTTTATTGCTTTCATGAGTGACTAAATACAGATACAATCTGTACTATAAAGACTTGAATACAAATGCTAAGTAAAATGGAGCGAGTCTTGAAAGTGGCAGAGTCTCCATAATGTTCTCGAAAAAAGGTCCATTTTACTGTGCCACTGCCCTTCTATTTATAGACGAAGATGGGTTAGACTTTCCTCTTGGGCCTAGGAGTGAGATACCTCAGCCCGTGGCGAGTGACATCTGTGTGCCGAGCCAGAAATGTCGAATGACCTTGCTATGCTTTGTGAGGAGAAATGCCGAGCGCGGCTTCATGTCGAATGAGGCTGGAATGTCGAACGAGGCATGAATGTCGAACGAGGCTGGAATGCCAAATGAGGCTGGAATGCCGAGCGAGGCTAAGATGCCGAACGAGGCATGAATACCGAAGGAGGCTGGAATGCCGAACGAGGCATGGAATGCCGAACGAGGCTGGAATGCCGAACGAGGCATGAATGCCGAACAAGGCTGGAATGGCAAACAAGGCCGGAATGCCAAACGAGGCTGGAACGAGGCTGGAATGCCGAGCAAGGCATGAATGTCGTACGAGCTTCATGCCGAACGACCCTGCTATGCCAAACAAGGCTTCGTGCTGAGCGAGGTTAATGCCGAACGAGGATAGATGCCGAACGAGCCAGTTGTGCCGAACGATATGAAATGCAGAATGACCTAGATGTGTCGAATGACCTAGTTGTGTCGAACGGCCCTTTATGCAGAACGAGCCTTCTACATCAAGTCTCTGGTTACCTGGTCAATCCACGGGGTAACAGGGTGTTTGTGCCAATTTTGGTTCAAACAGTTATATGTTATAATGACTCAAGAAATGAACATGAAGACTCATGAGTATAAAGATCGAGATACGAAGAATATAATATATTCTATATAGTCCTAGAATTTTATTAAAGTCCTTGGCAGCAATCTTCGATCTCTATCTCCTATTTTGTTATCTTTATATTTTCGAACAAAATAAATTTTCAATATATATTTAAAAATATTTTACAAAAGTTTGTTAAAGATCAAAATGTTTATAAACTATGTTTAAAATGTTCTACAAAGTGTTAAATTATTTTACGAAGTATAGGATTTTCAAAACTTTAAAATAAAGAAGATTTTAAAATACACATGCATACTTCGACATATCAGTAGATTTTATGTTGACATACAAGCTACAAAATAGTTTCTCAAATTTTAAAATGAAATGTCTATTCATCGCAACTCTTCCCAAATGGGCACATATGTTTATACACTATTTATAAGGGGTTTCAAATGAATTTCTTGGTAGTTATTATCTTATTTTCTTCTCTCCTCTTACTCTCTTAAAAACTCCATTGAAATTACACTCTTTTCTCTTTAAAATAAAATGCAAGCAATTCAAACTTCTTTGTCTTGATTCAATACTACTTTCTAACTATTTTGAAATCATCTCTCTCTCAAATCAAAGATCAAAGTGCTGTCCAAGAGGCTATAGAATCCATTGTATCCAAAGTTCAAGAAATTGTCTTTGGAAAAACTATCAAACTCAATTTGTATTTGCTTAAGTGTGATTATAGCTTGTTCAAATCAATTGGGTATGCTTGGTAGCTCAAAAATCCGAGTGGGTGTGCTCGTAGCACGTTCAAATCAAGTGAGTATAAGCTGAGCTTGAAAAATCAGGAGGGTGTGTCTCGTAGCCTCGAAATCGAGAATATAATTGGGTTTACCTTCTGTCCATTTAAATATTGGCATTTGAAGAGAAATCCATACAAGCAATTGTACAATACTAGATGTACGAGAAATCCAAACCAATATAATATATAGTGTCATCTCTCTAACTTTTTACTTCACTTTATTACTTTTAATTTTATCCATGATTGTATCCATGACTGATTATTGATATATTTCTGTATTGAAAATCTGCGATTTAATATAAAACTTGAAAGAAATTTAAAAAGATAAAAAAAAATTAGAAAACACTATTCAACCCCCTCTAGTGTTTAATTAGCCTTAAGATCCATAATTCTGCAACCATACAATCTTTTATTGAATATCATCTAATTGTGTCAGATTTTGAAGTATGATATGTATTACTTCAGGTCAATAAGATAATAAGGGGGGTTTGGCTTTGAAGTAAGGGGAATAAAATATTCTAGCTTCAATTTAAAAAAAATAAGTGAGTGTAACTTCTTTATTTGCTCCTGCAGGCCTTATATATTTCTTTGTGATGATTTATATGATGATCACATATGGTGTATGCTTGATTTGATTGAAATTTTATGAAAAAATGAAGATGGATTTGTGTGCACTTTGAAAGTTTGTATTATGTATACAAAATGTTGATTAAATGCATGTGTATATAGTGTGGATTTACGCATAACCCTCTTACTAATAAATGCGTATAAAAATAAATTTTTGAAAATTTTCCAAATTTAGATATGATGTTACTTATCCATCTGAGTTCCTCCTCTTAAAATTTTATACCAAAATATTGAGTTTTGGGGTAATAGATTGAATTTTTATTAATAGTAAAAAAGGATAATACAACTCATAAAAAATTGTAAAATATTGAAATTTAAAAATATTGTCCTCAACTCATATATGCACGTTCACTTTTTTTGAAAAATATTGTGTTTTCAAAGGTCAAATCTTCATTTATAGAAGCATATAAGAGTAGATTTGTATGTTTTCAGTTATAAAATTATTTCAAATTTTTCTTCATATTAAATGGTTTTATACGTCTTTCTAACTACTTGAATGAGAGAATATGATCTAATATTACTTCATTAAAAATAAGAAATAAGGTTATTAATATGTGCATGTATATAAGTATATGCGTTAGAAGTTTAGATCAAGAGGGATTTTGAATATTTTGAGTTATGGAAACATTTATATAAATAATTCTAAACTTTTAGAATTTATTATTTTCCAATATAACTTGAATGCATGCTATTGTATGGATGAAGTATGCATGAATGAGTAGTGTTTGTTATGATTGAGTTGAGGCTAAATGATTCGTTGTATATAACTCACTATTATAAGGTCATATCTTGTGCATATTTGTATGCTACGACTAAGCCATGTAAGAAAGAGATTACAAAATACTATATAATGATGTCATGTTTATTATCTTTATGATAATGTTGTGTATACCCTATCTGTGATTATGATTCTAAGTACAGTATATGATGTTTTGGGAATGTTGAATCGTGTAAATAACCCTTAGTGACCTTGGGTAAAAGACAGTCGAGTTGGGTTACCGTAATAACAAAATTAAGTAAAATAAAATGAATCAATCAAACAAGATATACCGAACAGGCTAGATCCATCCTAGCTTGGAAAGTGACATTCTGGCCCATTTGTCATATGTCCAGCAACGTGCTATACAGGCACACCAATGATGATGGGCACACAATATATTTGATGGAAACGATGATGCACATACAGTAGAGAACAGTACAACAAATAAGTCGTGTAGGGGCACCTACAATTTTAGTTGAGGAATACGTAGGTGAAAAAGGTCGTCTCTTGGCTCGATCAGCATCTGGAAGGGTGTATTCTACACTCAAATTATTTATATAAATAAACTATGATCAATTCATAATTTGAACGTTAATAAATGTGACACTTAAAAACTGTGATTATGAGCGAATCATAATTGATTAGAATTGTGATTATGGTCGCATAAAATGAAGATATGTCTCACATATTATGACATTATATATGTTATATGATAAGGATTAGGGTTAATGTTAAATGTGTATGACATTCATTATTTATGCTATGTAACCCGTTCTTCATATCATTCCCTATTACTATTGTATGTGCACCATTACACTCATAACTAGATTCTAGCCTGGCCTGGAGTTTGTTATTTGTTTAACAACCTTAGGTCAGACTGTGTTGTTTTTGACAGGATGCCTTTCTATGTTTTTTGCCCTCTTTTGAGACTCGATTTGGTGATGGTGTAGAGGATGATGGTGATGTTAGTTATTTTGTACTTAGTGATAGTATATATGACGACGTTATGTATATAGTGTGAAGTACTTGTTATAGATGATGTTATATATCACTTTGAGCAAACATGATATATTATTTTGTAATGTCCATGATATTTTGACATCAATTATCTATATATGACTTCTGATCATTTTCCATAGTGTCATTCTAGGATATTTTTTATATGTGCACTATTTTTGCATTATTCCATCCTAAAACTATGCGTGTACATTGCTTGGTGCTAAGACAAAATACGTATTGCCGACCTGTGTTACTATTTAGAAATGTATCTGTGTTAATCCAAGGGAGTGTATACGACGGATCGGTCCTATTGTGTTTTTTACTACATGCTTTCAAATAGTTAACCCCCTTTTATAACATAGGAATTGAACTAGGGCGTTAGATTTAGTTTTTCTTCTTCTCCAAATGGTGGTCGACCTTGTTTTTCTTAGCTTTATTTTGAGAATGAAATGAAATGAACAAGGAAAAGGAAGAGAGTAGTATAATATCTTTCTTTCTATTTTACCCTTCTACTCTTATGGTTATATTATAGTTTTAACATTTTTTTCATTATGTTTATCAAGGCCAACTCAAATTAATTAATATAGAAAATCCAACATTTGTACTTCCCATTTAATTATCCTATTATTAAATATTTAAATAATGTGCAGTAAAATTAGTGGTTCGTTTTAAGCCAGCTCAAATCTATGTCATCTATCACTTCTTAGTATGGGTCAATTTAATCCAACCAACATTCCATTAGGCTCAATCCCAAAAAAAATCTAAAACAAACAAGACATAAATAGGCTGGCCTGTAATCCTAAGCAGGTCCGCCCTGCATAAGTCAGTATAACCATCTTATATGACTTGACCGGCTTTAAGCGACTCGCCTTTAGTATGGCTCTCTTAACCCACCTACGATCGGTCTAAAGTAGCCCATCGTGTCAATATATGTCGGCCCTCTCCTTTATGCTCCAGCCTTAGCATTTCAGGTTTGTTCTCAACAAGTTTCAGCAATTAGTAACATATCTTGCTATGCAAGAAGCTTCTCTTCCTCCTTATTTCCTAGATAAGTGTTCTAGACGTCGAAAGTACGACTTAGTATACTTACTACCATAGTCTGCCTGCTAAAGGCATATTTGCTTATTAGCATGTCGCCTTTCTCAACACAAAACATGTGCTTCGTAAGGAATTACAGCTGGCATGCTTCTCAACCACATATTTATACCGCCTTTATAGTTGTCTTTCATCCATCCAAATGACTAAATCAACAGCGGGGAATGATTCACATCTATCTACAATGCAACCTCAACTATCCACTATCCATATCAGCTGCTATAAATACCATTCCTATAAAACATCGAACGGATTGAAAATTAGTTGATTTCTAAGCTTGGAATTCATTTCCCAATGAGCAACTTCTCATAAGCTCTTAAATTTAGTAGTATTGCAAGCTTAAGTGCTAAATTTCTTATTATTCTCTCATAATTCCTTGTAATTACAAGAGATAAACATAGTAAGAGGTCTTCAAAGTGGACATAGGCAAGCTTCTACCGAACCATTTTATACCTTGTAGTATATACTTTAATTGCTTGCATTACTTCTCATTTTACACTTTTAAGCCAACCTTTGCTAATACAAATACATTAGTCTATTTTTGGGGTTAGCTAAATTTTTAGTCAACGTTTGTGTATGTTGGATTTTTTTTGATGTTAGATGGGTACTTGTGTCACGCTCTAACTCTACCGTCTGAGTTACCAAAGGGAGTTTACCGCCCAATAGTCGAATCAACTGATATGGAATGAAGGATCTCTCGTACATGCTACATTGGTTCAACATAGATATGTTATAATACCTGAATGCATTTGGAATAACATTTGTCCCATCTTGACATAAAATAACATACATGAGTTGCATAAATTGAATAATACAGTATTACAGATATGACTGAGAATAAACTCAAATAATAGGATCAAAGTTAATAAAAAAATGATTTTTACATCATGTTTGAAAATTTGATACGATATCTTTTAAATTATCTCCCATACTTGTACATGGCTATACAACTAAGTAAATTATGTTATTACATCTCGTGAGACAGACGTCGTCATTAACTCCATCTCTATGTCACGGCCCACAATGCATATACAAGCATACATGAAACATGTATAACAACCTCAGTCTTACCCAAGATTGTTAAGCACATAACAAACCCTGAGTCGGGCAAGAAATCTAGCCGTGGGTATAATTTATAGAAAAGCTTTCATACTTTCTATATATTCATAAAAAGAATTATAACTCATTTTCGAAATCTTAATGATTTACATTATATAAACTGAGTCAAACCTTATTTATAAAATCATATATGTTAGGCTAAATTTTGGCCCTAACTTATATGCTTAATCAATAAAGAGAGTCAATGGTACTTGAGTAAAAGGAAAGACTCTTAGGAAAGTATGTGTGTCTTAAGTCTGTTAGAAGTCGTTTATGAAAATAGAAAATTGTTCATGTACTAAGTCGCAAAGTTTCAATTTCAATTTGATAGGCGCTTTGATTTTTGACACATGGCACTTGTCGAGGATGAACGTTTGTGATTTACTAATGTGGCGCATGGTTGATTCGACCCATGGCATATCTCACTTTCGAAAACTTTTATGGTGATGTGGCATACCTAAACTAATTAACGAACGCCACATAGCTAACTAAAGCATTATTTTTTGGTTGCTTCTTCGACATGTGATAGCATTATTAACATGTAATAGCTTCAATTTACGATAGCATGCCTTCATCATATTATAGGTCTTTAATTTCTACATGTGATAGTAACGTAAACCATAATGGGTGATGGCTTTAGAAAAAGTACCTTGCGATAGCTTCAACATTGTCAACTTGTGATATCTTCTTATTACTTCACATGTGATAGCTTATCAAAATCCAACTTGTGATAGCTTCAACATTGCCAACTTGCAATAGCTTCTTATTACTTCGACATGCGATAATTTATCATTCATCAACTTGTATAGCCTTGATAACATCAACTTATGGTAGCTTCTTATTACTTTAACATGTAGGAACTCTATAAATCATAAACCTTGCAATAGCCGTGACAACATAAATTTGTGATAGCCGCTTATTTCTTCAACATGCCATAGCTTTATCAATTGTTAATTTGCGATTGCCCTGACAATATAAAATTGTGATAGCTTCTACATCATCAACTTGCGATAGCCTTGACAATGTCAACTTGCGATAGCTTCTTATTACTTCAACATGTGATAGCTTTACCGATCATTTATGATAGCCTTGATATCGCCAACGCATGATAGCCTAAATAATCTCAACCTATGATAGCTTATTATTATTATTATCTCAATATGTGATTGCTCTTGTCACTTATGATAGTCCAATTATTTCGTCTTGCGATAACTCTTTCTTTTTTGCCCTTTAATAGCGTTAATATCATTATAAAATAGCTTTTTGTAACCTTAAGGAAATTTAGGGTGTAACACTTACCCCTCACAAGTATATTCTTATGTTTTAGCTTATGTAAACTTCTATTCTTGCTCCGCCTCTCCTTCTTTTCAAATTATCATTCCTCATTGTCACATTTTTCATTATCGGCAGCCTTTGGTATATGAATGATTAATATAGCTTCACTTGGAAATAATTTGATCCAAAAATTGAATATGTATTTATTAAAGAATTATTTTTTCGAAAAGAGGATGTTATCCCATTTTTTGGTCAAAACTGGAATATCAACAAATTGGTTAATCGGAGTTCGTATGAAGGAAATATAACCGATGCAAGGTAGGAAGAACATACTGTCCGAACCCATCGGCATGCAAGGATGGTTCGAATCGATCAGGCACTTAGGAGTTCGTATCGATGCACTTCGTACCAATGGGATGGTGAAGGTTAGCAGCGTGTTCGTATCAATCGGTGTTGGGCGTGTTTTCACTAGATCGGTGCTACCGCCGAACCAAGATGAAGGAGGCCACCACCAAACCAACGCCCTCTCCATGTTCCTACCGAACCAACTCCCTCTCCATGTCCCTGCCGAACCAACCCACCTCCCATGCCTGCCGAACCAACTCCTAGCCGAACCAGCCTCCACCGAACCATGCTACTACCGGTCCAGCTCCACCGAACCATGCTACTACCGGTCCAGCTCCATCTCCATGCTACTACCGGTCCAACCTACCACCGAACCAAACTCACTCCCAACCTACCACCGGTCCAATCAACACTCCACTCACTGCCGAACCAAGGACTTGCCGAACCAGCACTGCCAGGCCAGATTGCATCAGCCCAGGCCCACCAGCAGCTATATACATCCAAGACCCCTGCCTCCAGCCTCACTCTATAAATAGAGGGGCAGGGGTACAACAATGGCGGAAAAGTTTGAGAGCTCAAGCCTGGAAGGAACTTTCAAACAGCTTTCAAACACTTGTACTACAAGCTTTGTACTTGTAATCTGAATAGAAAAGGAGAATAACATATAAAGTGGACGTAGGCACATCCTGGCCGAACCACTATAAATCTGCGTGTCTTTTACAGTTTAGTCCCTGCTTTTTATGTATTTGCATAAACCACCCAAATCACTACGAACAACATAAAATCAACTAAATCATTCGACTTGGAGGTGTCTGTCCATTTTTTGTGCAAACATATTTGGGTTATTTGCTGAGATCTGTGATTTGTGTTTGAATATTGCTGCTTTGTATTCATACACTGGTGCTTTCACGGTTTTTGGGGTTTGTGGCCAATTTTGGCGCAAACACTTTGGTGCTTTCACCGAGAAGGACTAGCACCTGCTACATCGGATAGAAGTTTGGATTTGGAAGACAATGACTGGGCAAAATAGCAGGAGGCTAAGGGCTGAGAGAAGCCAACATGGAGGAAGTCAACAAGCATCCTCCGGAGGTGAGGAAGGACCAACTACGATTTACATAACCCGAGATGAAATGGAAGCCATAACAAATTCACTGCAGGAGAGGTTGTTGAAAAGTCAACAGGAAATGATGCAAACTTTCTTGGAGCAAATGAGAGCTGTAGGGATGCAGAACTTAGGAACAGCTACAGTGGCTGTGGATGTAGGACAAGGAGCTAGGGCTATGGAACCCAATGGAGGACAGGATACAGAGCCAGAGGGCAATCGACAAGGGCTTGGGGGCAGGCCCGTAGGATCCAACACAGAAGGACCTTTGGAAGGAGTTCAACAGGCTAGAACCAACGTTGCTGCTAATGAGCCACATGAAGAGTATGTACTGGAATTCCCTCGGGGGCAACCCCCGACAGACAACGCTGGATTGGTAGATATAATCAGGAAGACTGTGCGAGGTGGTTTGACCAACGGAGACTTGGAAGGAGTAAACAGGAGTCCGTTCACTCGGGAAATAAGGATGGCTCAGAATCCACCTAAGTTCAAGCTACCTAGCGTGGAGGTATACAATGGCAAGGCAGACCCGACGGATCACTTGATGAGGTACACCAGACACATGGAGGTGCTGGGGGCATCAGAGGAAGTGATGGCCCGATGCTTCCCTTTGTACTTGACGGACTTAGCTGCGATGTGGTTTAGGCAGCTGGAAGAAGGATCTATCAGGACTTGGAGGGAATTGGTGGAAAGGTTTTTGGGACAGTTTCGGGTTCATGTCAAGAGACCGAAGAACGTGATGACATTGACATCGTTAAAGCAAAGGATGGATGAATCGCTTAGAGCTTTTCTAACTCGATTCAGTGCCGCAGTTGCTTCGGTGGATCGGCCCGATCCATCGATGGTTTTAATGGCAGCAGTATCAGGAGTCAGGGAGAACTCGGATTTCAAAGTATCTCTGATACAAGATCCCCCACGGGATCTCGACGAATTCTTTCACGAGGCAGAAAGGTTCCTTCGGCAAGAAGATGCGAGTATGGATTTAAAGTTGAAAAAGGTTAATGCAATTGAGGTTGGAGGACCATCCAGCAAAGGTTCGGATAAAGACAAAGGAAAAAGGAAGTTGGACGATGATTCTTGAAATGCTAGGAAGCAATGGAAGGATCCAAAGTTTTCCACATACACAGGATTGAATGAGACACTGGAGCAGATATACCTGGATACTCGAAATCGCCTTCACTATCGGAGGCCGGCTAGGAGAGAACCAACAGAACGGGAAAGGATATTAGGAAGGCACTGTCTCTTCCATGATTTGGATGGACACAACACCAACAGCTGCAGGCACTTAAAGGACATAATTGAGGAGCATGTAAGAAATGGACAGCTGCCACAATATGTTGGACCTTGGAATGCAACGGCGAGGCAGGAGCAACCGCCGCCTACCTCAAGCTACGATGGTGGAAGGCCCAGGAATGATGGTCGGTTGATCATCCATTGACCAGGTTAATATGAAATAAGTAGCGAACTATTGGCAAGCAACCAAGTCATTTACACATGTACGGGGACGGAGATAGCCCCTAGGCATGCTCTGAATGATGATAAACTGCAATGCTATGGTTTGTGAAATTTATCTTTTGCTTTTGGATTGGACACTACTTTTCTTTTTGGTTTTCGTTTTTGGAGCTTGGACTGAGCTCCTGGTTTTTCTTGATTTTTGATTTGGATTTTCCTTTGGATGATTGTTTTCTGTTTTGGATGCTGGTTTGAATTTCTGGTTTTCTGGTTTTGGATTCTGGATTTGGATTTTGGATTGGATTTTGATTGGATTTTTATCTGATTTTTGATAAACGGTCGTCGGGTATGGATTATGCCTGGCAAGGGGTGAGTCGCTTTGCCCGAACGTGGTAAATTGACTCATTCAGGTCGTCGAGTATAGACTATGCTCGGCAAGGGTCCGGAGTGACCAGGATTCGGCCTAGGACTTAGGCCCTGTATTATCAATTATTATTTTCAGGTTGTCGAGTATGGACTATGCTCGGCAAAGGTCCGGAGAGACCAGGATTCGGCTTAGGACTTAAGCCATGGCATTTTACAGCGTCCAAGGACACTGGACCAAGGTCGTCAAGTGTGGATTACGCTTGGCAAGAACCCGGAGAGGTTAGCACAGCGCCCAGGGACACTGGGCCAAGGTCGTCAAGTGTGGATTACGCTTGGCAAGAACCCGGAGAGGTTAGCTCAACGTCCAGGGACACTGGACCAAGGTCGTCAAGTGTGGATTACGCTTGGCAAGAACCCGGAGAGGTTAGCTCAACGTCCAGGGACACTGGACCAAGGTCGTCAAGTGTGGATTACGCTTGGCAAGAACCCGGAGAGGTTAGCTCGACGTCCAGGGACACTGCACCAAGTCCGTCATGTGTGGATTACGCTCGACAAGAACACGATGAGGCTAGCGTAACATCCAGGGACACTGGATCACGGCCGTCAGGTGTAGATTGCGCTTGGAAAGAACTCGGAGAGGTTATGGATTTGGATATCGACCCGGAGAGGTCCTGAATTCGGTCATTGGCTATTGGACAAGGATGGATTAGGACTCGGTTGTCGAGTTCGAATGGATATGGAATTGGCTAAGGCTTTGGTTATTAGATTTGGAATTGGACATCGACTCGGAGCAGTCAAGGATGATATACTCTGGAAATATGTCTATGGACTTTGGATATTGGACTCGGAACTGTTATCCCATTTTTGGTCAAAACTGGAATATCAACAAATTGGCAATGAATTATGGATATCAGGATTGGAGATCGGTTGGAATTAAGGCTACGATCGATATCGTCAAAATTTGGTTGAACACCGATCGGGACGAAATTAATTGAAAATGATGATAAGGACTAGGAAAGGCTATGTTTCAAATTTCAGGTTAATCGGAGTTCGTATGGAGGAGTTATGATCGATTCAGTGTAGGAGATGTATGTTGTTCGAATCCATCGAGAGGGTCAAGGTGGTGCTCGGTTCGAATCCATCGGATTCAAACCCATCAGGTTCACATCGATCGAAGGCATGGCGCAAAGACGGTTCGAATCGATACGGTTCGTATCGATCAGTATAGGTTCGGCTTGGTGAAGTTCGTATCAATGGTGGTTCGAATCGATTACAATCGATCAAAGGGAATGAAAGTTGCTTCGAATCGATTCTGGGTTCTATCGATACGAGGAATGTTCAGGTAGGATACGTTGGGGGCGGCTTCATGGATTCGAAGGAGAGAGAGGCGGCTTCATGGATTCGAAGAAGAGGGAGTCGACTTCGTGGATTCGAAGGAGAGGGAGGCGGCTTCATGGATTCGAAGGAGAGAAAGGCGGCTTCATGGATTCGAAGAAGAGGGAGTCGATTTCGTGGATTCAAAGGAGAGGGAGGAGGCTTCATGGATTCAAAGGAGGTGGATTCGAGGCAATGGATTCTAAGGAGATGGATTCGAAGAAGATGGACTCGAGGGAGATGGAATCGAAGGAGATGGATTCGAGGCAATGGACTCGAAGGAGATGGATTCGAAGAAGATGGACTCGAGGGAGATGGATTCGAAGGAGATGGATTCGAGGGGGATGGATTCGAAGGAGGTGGGTTCGATGCATGGGTTCGAACCAGGCAGAACACACGGAACTTTGAACTTGAATCGATCATATCTTCCAAACCGTTGATCCAAATGCAATGAAATTTTTACAGGAGCTTACATACATGTTGAGGAATGTTCTCACCAAATTTCAGCTCAATTGGATGATTTCTTGATCGATTCGAACCTTACTTCGAATCGATCCTGATGTAGGCCCGGACCTCCAGATTTCGGGCGCGTGGGCCCCCTCACGTGCCAGAAGCGGTCTTCCCAGATTTTAGGCGAAATATCAGCCCCCTACGCCTATAAATAGAGCCCCTGTTCATTCAGAAAAGGGGTCGGAGAATTTGGAGAGGAAAAGCACGCCCGGACGCTGCTAGGATCATTCCATAACATCACTACTGCTATTTATTTCAGATTTGGACTTTGTAACTGCTGTAATCATCTGTAATCATCAAGGATAATCAATAAAAGGATAAAAAACTTGGGAGTGGACGTAGGCCGGAGATAGCCGAACCACTATAAAACTTGTGTCTCTGTTCTTTACTTTTGGATTGTTGTTTAATATTTGCTGAGATCTGAGATTTGTGTTTGAATATTGTTGATTTATATTCTTACACTGGTGCTTTCATGGTATTCGGGGTTTGTGACCAATTTTGGCACAAACACTTTGGTGCTTTCACTGAGAATGACTAGCACCCGCTACATCGGATTTGAAGAGTTTGAGGAGTTTGGATTTGGAAGACAATGACTAGGCAGAATAGCAGAAGGCTAAGGGCTGAGAGAAGCCAACAGGAAGGGAGTCAACAAGCATCCTCCGGAGGTGAGGAAGGACCGGCTTCGATCTACATAACCCAGGATGAAATGGAAGCCATAAAAAATTCATTGCAGGAGAGGTTGTTAAAGAGTCAACAGGAAATGATGTAGACTTTCTTGGAGCAAATGAGAGCGGCAGGGATGCAGAACCTAGGAACAGCTACAGCTTCTGTGGATGCAGGACAAGGAGCTAGGGTTGCGGAACCCAGTAGAGGACAGGATACAGAGCCGGAAGGCAACCAACAAAGGCTTGAGGGCAGACCCACCGGATCTGACACAGGAGGACCTTTGGAAGGAGTTCAGCAGGCTAGAGCTAACGTTGCTGTTAGTGAACCACACGAGGAATATGTACCAGAGTTCCTTCGGGGGCATGGGGGGCAGCCCCCAACAGACAATACTGGATTAGTAGAAATGTAACGACCCGTATTTTACGTGTCGATTAAATCGTAAAATAGTTGCATTAAGTCGTTTGTATTGCTTGAGTCGTCTTGAACCTAGGTGGTAGGGTTTACGGCTTAAGGGGGTTAGGCCGTGCAATAGCTAACTCGTGGGTAAGGAATGAGTCGTGGCCGACTTAGTGCTTAGGTCGTGTGAAGGATAGCTCGTGTTAGCCGACTCATAGCGTGACCGACTCAAGGGGTGAATGGGTCATAGGAGTGTTTGACTTAGGAGCTAACGACCTAAAGGGTGTTGCCGAGTTAAGGTGTTGCCGAGATAAGGTGTTGCCGAGTTAATGTTTGGGCCGACTCAGTGGTTAACGACTTAGGGACTGGAAGGGCTAGTAGTTGTAACGGGTTAGTGAGTTACTGGGGTTTTAAGTCGTAAACGACTTATAGGATAGTGGTTTAGGCCAGTGGAACGACCTAAAGGGGTTAGGTCGTGTGGAAGATAAGTCGTGAACGACTTATGGTTATGATAGGTCGCTAGGCCGAGTGTATAGTTAGGTTGCGTAAGGACTTAGGCCATTGAGTCGTGCATGCGTGTTAGGTCGGCACTTGGTTAAGTCGTGACTGACTTATGTTGAGTCGGCTAGGGGTTAGGTCGGCAAGTACCCAGTATGGCTTAGTGTAGTTGAGTCGGCATGTGTTCTGTGTTAGGTCGGCATGTTAGTTAAGTCGTCATACGACTTAGGACTTAGGAAAATACGGCAGTGTCTTATGTCGTATGCCTTTGAGTCGTAAGTAGTTGACTCGGAGTTGAGTTAGGTTGGCAGGAGACTAGGTCGTGTGGCTTGAGTCGTGTGCATGCTGAGCCGTGTTGGTTAGGTCGTGTGTGTTGAGTCGCGTGTGTGTTTGAGTTAGGCCGTGTGGGTTAAGTTCGCGAACGACTTAAGAGATGAGTCGGTGACGACTCATGGGGGGGCGACCGACTCAGGGGGGATTTCAGCCTATAAATAGAGGGCTTTGGCTCACTTTTTGGCACCGGATTTTGAAGCGACGAAGTACTGCCATTTTGAGAGCTCGACTACAACATTTATTCATCTTCTTTTCTCCACTCCATTCTAATTCTAACATCAATCGAAGATCGAAGATCAAGATCGAAGATTCAAGAGCCAAAGTTGAAGATCTTCATCAAACGAAGAGATAAATGTAACGATCGCGATTTTTCGTTGCCGAAAAATCGAACCGTTAGGGTTTTAGAAGAAGAAAGAGGTAGAAGAAGAAAGAAAAGAAAGAGAAGAGAAAACAGAAAAACAAGTAACAGAACGAGAAACAATAACAGAATCTCACAGTCGCAGCGGAACAACATATAATAGATAAATGAATATTCATTAAAACAAAAGAACTATACATTTTATACATTACATCACATTACATTACATCAATCAGAGTGTACGACAACAACAGCGGAAAGAAATACTATATACAATAGATAATAGACTACGCTATCTGGCTCGCCTCCAGATCTGCATAGCAACTCCCGAATCCAGAATAACCTGATAACCTAACTCTAGACTGCCCGTGTGGAAAATAGTGGTTTCGTCGTTTGAAGCAAGATTTTTGCCGGATCAAGCTTTGTTCTTCGCTGTCCAGATCTGAAGTGGGTTTCTTTTGAGGTGTTTAGGTGATTTGGTGAGTGGTAGTTATCTCTCACACGGACCCAAAGGACTATATTGGATCGGTGGCTTGTTTAAGTGTTAAAGATAGTGATTTCATGCATTTCCCTAAAGTCTGCATGTAGATCTATCATCTATGAAGTTTTGACACCTATTTTGCTACATGATTACTTGTATAAGTTCATTCATTAAGTTGTAGAGATATTGTCCATGATTCATGCTTGTTAGATTACATGTTAGATTTGGATCCTTTATTTACGAAATTGCCATTGTTGTTATAATTGCTTATTTAGATCTTGTTTGATTACTTGGATTGATGTTTGATTTGATTGATTAGTTGATAGATAGCTTGATTTGATCAAGTTGGTCGATGATGATTCAAAAGCTAAGTGGAAAGGCTCTTGAATAAGGAAAGCTGCTTGTGGCATATGAAGCGGATGTTGAAGCTCATATGTATGGATTGGATGATATTGAGATGGGACTTTGCCATGATACGATGAGGCAAACCATGATGTTGAGATGGGACTTTGCTATGATGCGATAAAGCGAAGTATGATGTGATGTAGTCTTGGCGTAATCCAGGCAGGGATCATTCCAAGCATGTTGATAACTCGAGGGATGGTTCGAGTTGGTTGATAATGGATTGCTCGAGTGGTAGCTTGGGCTAGTATGAGAATAGTCGTCGAGGAGGATGACTAGGAGGCTTGGATCTCATCGTTGTTGAAGGTTCTAGCATACTCAAAAGCAAGAGTACATGGGGCGCCCAAAACGACTACAGGTAGGTAGTCGGGACACCCAAAAGACTACAGGCAGGTAGTCGAGTACTCTAGGCAGAGTAGATAAGTCCTAGGCACAGGTAGCATGCGGAGTTTGTCTAGAACCGGGGTTACCATTAGCCCTTGACAGGTGGTCATTCAACGAACGGTGAAATCAAGGCAATGATAACAGTGATAGCCAGAGTCATGGATGTTTGGACGTTTGGTTGTATCATCATTCGGTCTCAAGAGCGGTGTTTTCTGGGTGCTTATCTGATCTTGGTTTAGGCCTTGGGGGTTTGTATTTGGAAAACATCGACCTTGACTCGAGTGATTATTGCTTTACTTTAATTGTCTGCTATGTTATGCTCTCTTCTCCTTAGTGTGTGTCTGGGGGCTATCACTGTAGAAAGAGGTGGAGTGGGATGGTTTGGTTCCTATTCCTGTTATCCCTTATGCTCTTTTGGTATGTTTGATAGTTGATTTACTGCTCACTAAGACTTTGTCTGACTCAAGGTTTTATGTTTAATTCTTATTACCGTGGGCTGTTCATCCATGTTGGGATGGGCAGACTAGGTAGCAGGTGACAGGTGCTGTTCTTTGTGATTGACGTTGATGATGACGAAGACGAGCAGGAGGCTTATGCATATTGTTTTCTTACTATATGTACTGGGTGTTCCGCTGTTTGTATATACTCTGAGTGCTTTGTAGTGAGGCTTTGATGTATTGACTGTTCTGATGTTGTATTAAACTCTTATGATGCTTATATGATGATATTCTGTTCTATGGAGCTTCACTATACTTATATTTCTCTATTGTATTTTATCCATGCGCTGTGAGTTGTACGGTAGAGTTTTTGTTTTATCTTACCCTGGTCATCGTCCATGGCGGCCTGGCATGCCTTTCAGCGCACCTTTTCCCTGTTTTAGTGCGGGACTCATGGGCGGTCGTCACAAGAAATCATCAGGAGAACTGTGCAAGGTGGTTTGACCAACAGAGACTTGGAAGGAGTGAATAAGAGTCCGTTCGCTCAGAAAATAAGGATGGCTCAGAATCCACCTAAGTTCAAGCTACCGAGCGTGGAGGGATATGACGGCAAGGCAGATCCAACAGACCACTTGATGAGGTACACCAGACACATGGAGGTTCTGGGGGAATCGGAGGAAGTGATGGCCCGATGCTTCCCTTCGTATTTGACGTACTTAGCTGCGATGTGGTTTAGGCAGCTGGAAGAAGGATGTATCAGGACTTGGAGGGAATTAGTGGAAAGGTTTTTGGGACAGTTTCGGGTTCACGTCAAGAGGCCGAAAAATGTGATGACATTAACATCGGTGAAGCAAAGGATGGATGAATCGCTTAGAGCTTTTCTAACTCGATTCAGTGCGGTGGTCGTTTCGGTGGATCGGCCTGATCCATCAATGGTTTTAATGGCAGCAGTATCAGGGGTCAGGGAGGACTCAGATTTCAAGGTATCTCTAATACGAGATCCTCCACAGAATCTCGACGAATTCTTCCACGAGGCAGAAAGGTTCCTTCGGCAGGAAGATGCAAGTACGGATTTAAAGGTGAAACAGGTTAATGCAATTCAGGATGTAGGACCATCCAACAAAGACTTGGATAAAGACAAAGGGAAAAGGAAGTTGGACGATGATTCTGGAAACACTAGGAAGCGATGGAAGGATCCAAAGTTTTCCACATACACAGGATTGAACGAGACGCTGGAGCGGGTATACCTGGATACTCGGAATCGCCTTCCTTACCGGAGGCCGGCTAAGAGAGAGCCTTCCGAACAAGAGAGGGCATCAGGAAGGCAATGCCTCTTCCATGATTTAGATGGACATGACACCAACAGCTGCAGGCACTTAAAGGATATAATCGAGGAGCATGTAAGGAAAGGACAGTTACAGCAATATGTCGGAAATCGGAATGCAACGGTGGAGCAGGAACAACCACCGACCACCTCGCGCCGTGATAATGTGAGGCCCAGGGACGATGGTCGACTGATCATCCACTGAACAGGACAATGTGAAATAAGTAGCGAACTACTAGCAAGCAACCAAGTCATTTACACATGTATGGGGACGGAGATATCCCCTAAGCGTGCTCTGAATGATGATAAACTGCGATGCTGTGGTTTGTGAAATTTATCGTTTGATTTTTGATTGGACACTGCTTTTTTTTTTTGGATTTAGATTTGGAGTTCGGATTGAACTCCTGGTTTTGCTTGCTTTTTGATTTGGGTTTTTCTTTGGATGGTTGTTTTTGATTTTGAATGCTGCTTTGGATTTTTGGTTTTCTGGTTTGGATTTGGACTTTGAGTTGGATTTTGATTGGATTTTCATATGGTTTTTGATAACGGTCGTCGGGTATGGATTATGTCTGCAAGGGGTGAGTCGCTTTGCCCGAACATGGTAAATTGACTCATTCAGGTCGTCGAGTATGGACTATGCTCGGCAAGGGTCCGGAGTGACCAGGATTCGGCCTAGGACTTAGGCCCTGTATTATCTATTGTTATTTTCAGGTCGTTGAGTATGGACTATGCTCAACAAGGGTCCGGAGAGACCAGGATTCGGCTTAGGACTTAAGCCATGGCATTGTACAGCGTCCAGGGACACTGGACCAAGGTCGTCAAGTGTGGATTACGCTTGGCAAGAACCCGGAGAGGTTAGCTCAACGTCCAGGGACACTGAACCAAGGACATCAAGTATGGATTGCGCTTGGCAAGAGCCCGGAGAGGTTATGGATTCGGATATCGACCCGGAGAGGTCCTGGATTCGGTTATTGGCTATTGGATAAGGATGGATTAGGACTCGGTTGTCGAGTTTGGACGGATATGGAATTGGCTAAGGCTTCGGTTATGGGATTTGGAATTGGACATCGACTCGGAGAAATCGAGGATAATATACTCTGGCAATATGGCTATGGACTTTGGATATTGGATTCGGAACTATTCAAAACACGCCTTGTTATCACAAGGCATGTTTTGGGGGGCAAAGTGTTATCCCATTTTTGGTCAAAACTGGAATATCAATAAATTGGCAAGGAATTATGGATATCAGGATTGGAGATCGGTTGGAATCAATGCTACGATCGATATCGTCAAAATTTGGTTGAACTCCGATCGGGACGAAATTAATTGAAAATGATGATAAGGACTAGGAAAGGCTATGTTTCAAATTTCAGGTTAATCGGAGTTCGTATGGAGGAGTTATGATCGATTCAGTGTAGGAGAGGTATGTTGTTCGAATCCATCGAGAGGGTCAAGGTGGTGCTCGGTTCGAATCCATCGGATTCGAACCCATCAGGTTCGCATCGATCAAAGGCATGGCGCAAAGACGGTTTGAATCGATATGGTTCGTATCGATCAGTATAGGTTCGGCTTGGTGAAGTTCGTATCGATGGTGGTTCGAATCGATTACAATCGATCAAAGGGAATGAAAGTTGCTTCGAATCAATTCTGGGTTCTATCGATACGAGGAAAGCGTTCAGGTAGGATACGTTGGGGGTCGGCTTCATGGATTCAAAGGAGAGAGAGGCGGCTTTATGGATTCGAAGAAGAGGGAGTCGACTTCGTGGATTCGAAGGAGAGGGAGGCGGCTTCATGGATTCGAAGGAGAGAGAGGCGGCTTCATGGATTCGAAGAAGAGGGAGTCGACTTCGTGGATTCAAAGGAGAGGGAGGCGGCTTCATGGATTCAAAGGAGGTGGATTCGAGGCAATGGATTCGAAGGAGATGGATTCGAAGAAGATGGACTCGAGGGAGATGGATTCGAAGGAGATGGATTCGAGGCAATGGATTCGAAGGAGATGGATTCGAAGAAGATGGACTCGAGGGAGATGGATTCGAAGGAGATGGATTCGAGGGGGATGAATTCGAAGGAGGTGGGTTCGATGCATGGGTTCGAACCAGGCAGAACACACGGAAGTTTGAACTTGAATCGATCATATCTTCCAAACTGTTGATCCAAATGCAATGAAATTTTTACAGGAGCTTACATACATGTTGAAGAATGTTCTCACCAAATTTCAGCTCAATTGGATGATTTCTTGATCAATTCGAATCTTACTTCGAATCGATCCTGATGTGGGCCCGGACCTCTAAATTTCGGGCGCGTGGGCCCACTCACGTGCCAGAAGCGGTCTTCCTAGATTTTAGGCGAAATATCAGCCCCCTACGCCTATAAATAGAGCCCCTGGTCATTCAGAAAAGGGGTCGGAGAATTTGAAGAGGAAAAGCACGCCCGGACGCTGCTAGGATCATTCCATAACATCACTACTGCTATTTATTTCAGATTTGGACTTTGTAACTGCTGTAATCATCTGTAATCATCAAGGATAATCAATAAAAGGATAAAAAACTAGGGAGTGGACGTAGGCCGGAGATAGCCGAACCACTATAAAACTTGTGTCTCTGTTCTTTACTTTTGGATTGCTGTTTAATATTTGCTGAGATCTGTGATTTGTGTTTGAATATTGTTGATTTATATTCTTACACTGGTGCTTTCACGGTATTCGGGGTTTGTGACCAATTTTGGCACAAACAGAAACTATTCAAAACACGCCTTGTTATCACAAGGCATGTTTTGGGGGGCAAAGTGTTATCCCATTTTTTGGTCAAAACTGGAATATCCACAAATTGGTTAATCGGAGTTCGTATGAAGGAAATATGACCGATGCAAGGTAGGAAGAACATACTGTTCGAACCCATCGGCACGCAAGGATGGTTCGAATCGATCAGGCACTTAGGAGTTCGTATCGATGCACTTCGTACCAATGGGATGGTGAAGGTTAGCAGCGTGTTCGTATCAATCGGTGTTGGGCGTGTTTTCACTAGATCGGTGCTACCACCGAACCAAGATGAAGGAGGCCACCACTGAACCAACACCCTCTCCATGTTCCTACCGAACCAACTCCCTCTCCATGTCCCTGCCGAACCAATCCACCTCTCATGCCTGCCGAACCAACTCCTAGCCGAACCAGCCTCCACCGAACCATGCTACTACCGGTCCAGCTCCACCGAACCATGCTACTACCGGTCCAGCTCCATCTCCATGTTACTACCGGTCCAGCTCCACCGAACCATGCTACTACCGGTCCAGCTCCATCTCCATGCTACTACCGGTCCAACCTACCACCGAACCAAACTCACTCCCAACCTACCACCGGTCCAATCAACACTCCACTCACTGCCGAACCAAGGACTTGCCGAACCAGCACTGCCAGGCCAGATTGCATCAGCCCAGGCCCACCAGCAGCTATATACATCCAAGACCCCTGCCCCCAGCCTCACTCTATAAATAGAGGGGCAGGGGTACAACAATGGCGGACAAGTTTGAGAGCTCAAGTCTGGAAGGAACTTTCAAACAGCTTTCATACACTTGTACTACAAGCTTTGTACTTGTAATCTGAATAGAAAAGGAGAATAACATATAAAGTGGATGTACGCACATTCTGGCCGAACCACTATAAATCTGCGTGTCTTTTACAGTTTAGTCCCTGCTTTTTATGTATTTGCATAAACCACCCAAATCACTACGAACAACATAAAATCAACTAAATCATACGACTTGGAGGTGTCTGCCCATTTTTTGTGCAAACGTATTTGGATTATTTGCTGAGATCTGTGATTTGTGTTTGAATATTGCTGATTTGTATACATACACTGGTGCTTTCACGGTATTTGGGGTTTGTGGCCAATTTTGGCGCAAACAGAGGATTTGATTAGAAATAATTGCTTTTATTACTCATTAGATGGATTCTTTTTTCGAGCCTAGTGGCGGGACCAAAGGCTTTGTTGATCATCTCCCTTGGGTGGGTGTTTTGGCCGGTCCTATTGGCGGGACCAAAGGCTTTGTTAACCATCCCCCTTGGATGGGTACTTTGGTCGGGCCTGGCGATGCGACCAAAGGTTTAATTAGTCATCATTCTATGGATGGGTGCTTTGACTGGGCATAAAAGCGGGATCAAAGACTTTGTTGACCATCTCCCTTGGATGGGTGCTTTTGCCAGGCTCGGTGATGGAACCAAAGGCTTTATTAACCATCTCTCTTAGGGGGTACTTTGGCCGAACCCGCTACTTAATTGACCATCACCCTTAGGATAGGTGCTTTGATTAGGCATAGCTGCTGGTGAAAGGATTTATGACCATCTCCCTTGATGGTTGTTTGGTCAGGCATGGTAGTGAGACAAAGGCTTAATCATCCTCTTCTGAATCTGAGATTTGCTTTTGCTCAATGAATCAAGCTGACCTGATCAAGTTAGTAGTTACATTGAACATGATACATCTCAATCTAGGGGCTAATATTTGAAAAGGAAATAATATATAGTAATCCATTTTATTTATCCAATATAGCAAAATGTGGTCTCAAGTGTTCGACATTTCATGCCCTTGCTATTACATTTCCATTTGGTCTACTTAGTCGGTAAGTTCTTGGAGGAATTACATTATGAATAACAAAGGGTCCTTCTTAATTTGGTCTTGTAGGCTGTCTGTTGGGTCCTTTATGTTTACCATTACCCTTCTTAGTACTATATCTCCTATTTAAATCCCCTTTACCTCTCTTTGAATTGTAATATTTAGAGATTCTTCATTGATAGTTTGCCATTCGAAGGTATCTTGGTCTCTTGGTTCATGATCAAGTCAAGAGATTCTTCCATTATTCTTAGTTTGACTCGTAAGCGTATGCAATTCTTCGACATGATAGACCTTCAACTTTGACCGATAGCATATCTTCAAATCCATATCTCAAAGTATTTTGGGGTAAGTCCGGTCAGTCTTTATGGGAGTTCTGTATGACTATATGATGAGGGGAAGTTCCTTTACCTAATTTCCCTTTATCTTGCCTAACCGTCTCTTTAAAATGTTTTAATGGGCTTATTCGTTACTTCCACTGCTCCATTAACTTTGGGTGAGCTACAAATGAGAGTTTTTATTATGCCATTCTTCTTACAAAAGCAAGTGAATTCGTTTCTTTCAAATTTAGTCCCATTATCCAAAATGATCTTATTTAAGAGTCCAAACCGAGTAACAATATTTTTGATAATAAACTTAAGATTTTCCAACGGTGATATTTGGTAGTGATTCAGCTTCTATCCACTTAGTAAAGTAATTAGCTATTACAATGGAAAATTTTGCACCATCCTTGAGATAGGGATAGGTCTTATTATGTCGATTCCCCACATGTCAAAGGGACATGGGCTTACGATGGGATTTAACTCATTTGGAGGCAACCGTGGGGTTCTAGAGAACTTTTAGCATTTATCACACCTTTTTACATAGATTAGTGCATCCTCAGTCATGCGGGGCTAATAATACCCTTGCCTCATTATTTTCTTCGCCAACTGTACCCCATTTGACTGATCTCTACAGAATCCTTCATGGGCTTCCTTTAACAACTTTACTCATATCTCTAGAGTATGCACCTCAAATAAGGTGTTGAATATCCTTTTTCATATAATACTCCATCAATCATAGTGTGTGACGGGGACTAATATCTCAATTTCCTTGACTCAATTTTTCCTTGCGGCAATTTTCTTTTTTCTAGGTATTTGACTATGGTTGTTATCTAATTATTAATGTATTGAGAATCGTGGCTATCCGCCCTTATTGTTATGGAAGTTCCTTGTGATTTTTATCTTTCTTATGATTTTCCATGCCGTAATGTGGTTATTGGGCTTATGAATGAGTTGATACCAAGGCTTCATTGTTGATCCTTATTTCTCAAACCCAACGCTTGGGTTTTGATGGAATCAGACAAGAACAATTTTTACCTCTAGAGCTCCTTACAAGCATTCCAATTTTGCTTGGAATCTGCTTCCACGTTCTTTTCCCTAGGTATATAATGGATAAAGAGATCTTTAAATAGACCTAACATTTCGTGGATCTTTTTCAAATATTGGGTTAATCAAGTATCTTTTGTTTGATATACCTTTTCTAATTGATCTACCATTAGCCGTAAATCACTAAATATCTCAATCTTGGGAATTCTTAGTTGTTGGGCCAAAGTTAACCCAGCTATTATAGATTCATATTCAGCTACGTTATTGGTCTTAAGAGTATCCTAATTTCATTGCATAATGTAACATATGTCTATCGGGAATAATTATCACATAACCAACTCTGCCTCCATGCTCCTTCGAATCATTGTCTACATATAACTGCTATTTCAGTTCAAGCTTCTTCTTGTTCTCCAATTGATCCTCAATGTACCCTATGCATTACAAAATCAGCCAACGCTTTCCTCTTGATTGATACTTGAGGTAGATATCCAATGTCTTGTTGATTTAACTTCATTTCCATTTTATCAGTTTTTCAGATGGTTCAGGTTTACTAAAGATTTACTTAAGTTGATAGCCGATCAAGACTTTAATTGGATTTGATTGTAAATAAGACCTCGGTTTTTATATCGAAAGCACTAAGTAGTAAGTCTGTTTTCTATAAATGGATATCTAGTTTCAATATCCTTTAATCTCTTGCTTGTAAAATAAACCAGAAATTGAATTCTTCTCTCACTAAAACTGAATTGATTTCATGTTTTGATACTACCATATATAAAAATAAGTTTTCTCCACTTATGAGACTAAAAGGTATTTTCGGATTTTCCAGGTTATTTTTTTAGCTCCTAAAAGGATTTCTGACATTCTTCTATCCATTCAAATATTTTCTATTTCTTGATTACATCAAAGAAAGGAATGCATATATCAGTTGCCTTTGACATGATTAAGTGCATTGATCTGACCATTTAGTCTTACTACTTTTTTACTTGTTTTAGAGTCTGCTACATCCCTAATTGCTTAGATTTGATCAGGATTAGCCTCTGTTCCTCATGCACTTACAATGCATCCTAAGAATTTTCCAGATTGAATCCTAAAGGAACACTTTTGACAGATTCAACTTCATTTTGTATTTTCTTAGCACTTCAAACATTTAATTCAAGTCGCTAATATGGTTAGCTTCTTTCTTGGATATTACAGCATATCATCAATATACACTTCCATGCTTTTCCTAATTTGTTCTTTTAACATTCTATTCACCAATCATTGCTAAGTGGCTCATGTATTTTTTAGTCTAAATGGCATTTCCTTATAACAATACATTCGCTAGTCATTCAAGAAACTTATATGCACCTCCTCAGGTTTGAACATTGGAATCTTATTATATCCTAATTATGCATCCATAAACGACAATGGCTTAAGGCCACTTGTGATATTAACTAGTTGCTCAATTCTTGGAAGTGGATAGCAATCTTTTAAACATGCTTCATTTACATCTATGTAGTCAAAACATGTCCTCCGTTTCCCACTAAACTTCTTGACCAACACCGAGTTTGCCAACCACTTTGGATATAATACTTCTATGATATTCCAATAGCCTTTTGCCTTCTTATTGCAATACCATGTTTCGGACTTTATCAAATTGCCTTTTCTTTTATCTTATGGCAGTAAATTTTAGATCGATGCTGAGTGAATGACACATTACCACTAGGTCAATCCCTACCATATCAGGATGGGTCAAAGTGAAAAAAATCCTTACTTGATTGGAGAAATGAAATCGGTTCTTCCCTTGTACCCTTACCAACCTCTTCCTTGTCTTCACTATTTTATTAGAATCTTGCGGGTCTAGCTTCACCTCTTCAATGTGTTTCATGGACTATACACTTTCCTAACTATCACTATAATTCATATCTGTCATTATCTCTCCTAGACCCTTTTAAGGGCTTCCAACTCGATCAATTTGATTTAAATCTGTATACTTTCTTTATCTGATGATTTAACCTTTTTGGTCGGCATTTTGTGCTTTTTCATTGGTAGATTTTTCTTATTTTCCCTAGATATTAGTTATTTATGACTAATATACAAAGGCCTAAACTTTTGGTTTTGTTTAGTCTATCTAACATGGGTCCATCACATGACTTGCCTTCTTTATTATATTGTTCAAGAGTGGCAAAGTATATTTTTAGGGAGCTAAATTATTCTCTATGCCTTGTTCCATTCAGCCTTAGAAAGAAATTTCTCAAGTAAATGTTTGGAAAATGCATATATCTTATCCAAAGCTAGTCATCCAAAGAACACACTGTAATAAGATGGTTGATTCATCACCACAAATAGAGTATCGAAAGTCCGAGAATAAGGTGGAATTCCCATTTGAACATATAACCTAATTTGCCCAATTGGCATTGAACTATTGTTATTGAATCTAAAGTTAGGTTCCAAATTGGGTTTAAGTTTTTCTTTTAGGATGTCCATTAGATCAAAAGTGTTTTTCGAAGATGACATTTACCACACATTTAGTATCGACTAATATCTTGGACATTAAAGAAATCCTAATTTATGTAGTAATCATTAGTGGATAATTACGAAGGTCTCTACCTCTCCTAATTCTTTTAGAGTTATTACCAAATTTGAAATTTGGGCAGAACTCTTGTATGCTTTTGTTGAAGGTTCTTCTCCTATTGAGTAGATTCCTTACGCTTTTACTCACTCCTACAATATGTGGTCCACTATAGATAAAATCATTTCGGTAGATTAGTTTAAAAGGTCTTGTAGGAGTTTGCTTTCTAAGATATTTGCATTGTTGGTTGGGATTTTACACAATGAGAGAAGTTTTTATCTTCCTTAACAATTTGAATGCGCGTCTTCTAATCATGCCATATATAAGTCTGGCTAAAATAACAATCATCTTTTTTATGTCCATTCACCTTATGGAAGGCATAGTAATCTTCTCTCTCCTTATTTGGTTCTGGGTTTGTCCTTGATTTGAACAATGTAGGGCATTATATTTCATCATTAGTCATAGCATAAACATAAGAAATTGGTTGGTTCAAACCGACAGAATTTGCTTTGGAAAATTCATTCTGTTTCCCTTTCTTACATGGGGTCATAAAGCCTTCTATTTCTCTTCGTTTCCTCTTGTCATGGAAGATCTTGTCCATTTGGACAAACTTACTAGCTTGAAAATGGAAATATTGCAAATCTTTACACCCATGGATATAGAGTTCCTTCACGAATGGGGTGTTCTTGATTAGGCTAGATTTCAAAGCCATTAAATTCTCTACATCGCTTGCCTTCTCGGCTTTATTGGCATCAACATTAAATCTTCAAATAATCTATTAACAACCCTCATAGCCTCTGCTTTGTATTGGCTAAGACACTTGCATTAATAGCCGCCTTTTTGGATGTACAAAACTATGTTGTAAATTCATATGCATGTTGTGTCCATGAGTAAAGGGACTATTCGCGATAACGATGATACCATTTCATGGATACAACGAAGAAGTTGGTAGTAAACTTGCTGCATCTTATTGCTCCCAAAGCATCGTATAAGTCCATTCAGCCTTTAAAAGCCATCAAGTGGTCATCTAAATCAGTTGATCCATTATACTTGATTGAGGTAATTTCGACATATAAAGGTAGCGGGCCTGCCATGATTTCCTCAACTAATGGGGCCCTCCTAAAGTAGTTATTTGCCTTAGGGTTCATTATTCATTTTCTTTTTAGATCTGCCGTATCTTTTATCATTTTAGTTGCAAAATCCTTCAAGTATGTTTCATCGTCTCTATACTCGTTTTTCTTTAGCTTGTATTCTTTTCGAGAAGTTGAGCTAGAAGATTGCATAAGTAACGATCTCGATTCCCTTAGTTTTTGAATTGGGCGATTTTCGGCCCTAACTTATTTTCTTTAAGTCTATGTAAGGCTTAACCGGAGTTTTTGCTAATTCAGTCGCCCATGTTTCGTCTTTCTTTTATAGTTCTAGAGTTCTTTCTCCAACACTTTTTTTAAGATTGAAGCTTCAACGTTTCTTTGGAGGGATTCAACTTCCTCTTTATCATTATCTTTTGTTCTTGGGATGTTCTTGTTGACATTTGAGAAATGAGCATCTTGATTAACTTAAGATCACTTGGAGTTTTTTCTGCTTAACTTTAATATCGTTCTCTTCATTTGTTGTTTTTATTGATTAAGATGCTTGCCCTATTTCAATGTTCTTGACATCAAACTGAGGGTCACATTTTGTTCAAGGCTAGTATGACGGCTAGCTTCTTGTATTTGAACATTAATTTTTTTGATTGAACTTCCTATTTTGTAAGAATATGAGGACCGATGTGTAATTTTTTCTTTGAGTTCAATTCTCAGTGAAAGCACATAAAATATTAAGTGAAAATTTGGTCCTAACTTAAATGCTTAGTCAACAAAGAAAATCAATGGTACTTGAACCAGAGGCAAGCCTCTTAGGCAGGTATGCTTGTCTTAAATTATTAGAAATCATTTAATGCTTTAAGTCACAAAGTTTCAATTCCAATTTGACTTATCTGCCAATGAAATCCCAATTCCAAGCTTTTTATACATGCATAAGGGAAATGAAGATTGAAGAAGTGGTATCGTTTGAAATTGGTCCCTTCTTAGTAGAGATTATATGCCAATTTATAGATGATCTATACTTTTAGAGTTTTGTCACAAGCACTTATAGAGGACAAATGGTTATGATTTACTAACGTGCTGATTCAACATGTGCCACATTCACTTTAAAATTTTCTTATGGTGGCATGGCATAGCTGAACCAATCAAAAAATGCCATATGACTAACTAGACAATTGCCTTTTAGGTTGCTTCTTCAATATGCGATAAAATCATTAATATACGATAGCTTCAATTTATGATAGCATGCCTTCATTATGTGATAGCTCTTCAATTTATACATGCAACAGTTACGTAAATCTCAACATGTAATGGTTTTGAAAACATCTACTTGAGATAGCTTCAATGTTGTTAACTTGTTATAACTTCTTATTTTTTCAATATACGATAACTTTATCAAACATCGACGTGTGATAGCTTCAACGTTGTCAACTTGCAATAGCTTCTTATTACTTCCATATACAATAGCTTTATAATTCATCACATTGTGATAGCCTTGGCAACATCGACTTGCAATAGCTTCTTATTACTTCAACATGTGAGATCTTTATCAATCATTAATCTTATGATGGCCATGATGGTATCAATGTGCAATAGCCTATTATTAGTTCAACATGTGATAGCTTCTACATCATCGACTTTCGATAGCCTTGAAAAATGAACTTGCGGTAGCTTCTACATTATCAACTTGCAATAGCCTTGACAGGACCAACTCGCGATAACTTCTTATTACTTTAACCCACGATAGTGTAGGATCTAGATTAACCCTAGAGGGGGGGTGAATAGGGTTATAGCAAAATTTTTGCGAATTAAACACAGAAGCAAACTGCAGAAATAAATATGCTGAAAAATAAATCACACACAGAATTTACCCAGCTTCGGCAACCCCTGCCTACTGCTGCATTCCCAGATTTCTATTAGAATTAAACAGTTTCCCGCTTACAAATACTCTTACAGACTTGCAAACCCTGCTACCGCCTATAGAGTTTTGCAAACTTGCAAACCCTGCTAACTGGACTAACTCTAACTAGACAATCTGACAACACCTAAACCCTAGGTGATAATTTTTCATGTTTTGTTTTGAAGAGAACATACAAATAAAGCAAATTATAAAAGCAAGCACTAAATTTAAAACAATTTAAATTATCTTGCTTTTATAAAAAAACTTAACCCAAAATCAAACAAAAGAAATGCGGTCACTTCCCTTTATCTTAATTCACCCGGTCCATTTTCTTTTGTTTGTGAGAAAAATGGCGGCCACGTTCTGATTAGGGCTTCGTTCCCTTTTGTTCCAGTTAGGGCTTCGGTTTCTTCAATTGGTCTGTGATTTGTTGCCCTAGCTCGCTGCCTCTCTGATGGTTGACTATTGCTAGTTTTGCAGTTGCTTGATCGAGTTTGTTGCTTGTGAATTCGATATGTACTGTCTCCTTTTGCTTTTCTAAATTGATACTTGAACTCGATTGTTCTGTGTTCTATGATGATTTCTTGGGGTGTATTTATAGGGTTGAAACCCTAATTAACACTGTCAGATTTGATTTCTTCATGTCGTTGATTATTTTCCTGAATTTGTTCTGGATTTGGAGTATTCCTTTCTTGATTCAAATTCGAATAATTGCTGTCCATATTTGAATTCGAATTAATTGATTCGAAGATATCTTGCTGTATTTGTTGTCTCGGTCCTCATTTGAATTAATGCTGTCCATATATGAATTCGAATTAATTGATTCGAAGATATCTTGCTGTATTTGTTGTCTCGGTCCTCATTTGAATTAATGTTGTCCATATATGAATTCGAGAAATTTGCTGCAAAAATTTCTTTCCAAATTAGAACTCTTTGACTTAATCAAAGACTTAATAAAAAAAACGAATTTATTCTTTCGGCTTGATTTCTGCACAGCCTTGTACTTGCCACTGTCTTGTGTCCCTACTGCACATTCACCAGTTTACTATATATGTGCATATATACATTTGTATGTGTGTATGCATATATTTTTGGGTTTGTACTTTCATTGTGACTTGATTTTGCTATGGGATTGAATCAGAACTTCATTTGATCTGCATGTAGTTGTGATCTGATTCTTGATAGCTTGCTGGTGCATGTCATTTGTTTCTAGCTCGAATTCTTCTTTGAGGAACACTGTACTTGTTGTTATGATGTTTTGAACTTGATTCACTTCATGTTGCATTAGTCACTTGCATTGGTGCATTGCCTTGTACATCCATGTTCTTTACTTGGTTGTTGTCACTGGTCTGCTGCCATGTTCACGTGCACTTGAGTTTGTTTCCACTGCTTTGATACAGATGCTACACTTGTTCATGTTGCCTTTGTACACTTGTTCATATGAGCTGTTGTTCCATAGTTGTAGTTGCAGTATTTATGTTCCTTGTTTGTTGCAGTTTGTCACTGTAATTGCTGTTACATTACTTCACAGTGGTGCATTTGTTCATATAGCTCTGTTGTTGCTGTGTTCCATGAGCATGCTTCACTGCATTATGAAAATGTTGCACAATTTCTGTTGTTTCCAGTTGCACTAGGTCATTTTGTATCTGCATTTGTTATTTCTGAAGTTCAAGTTGCACTTGCTCACTGCTTGATGGTCTTGTGACTCTTGCCATGTCTTTGTGCATTTTAACCTGTAACTTGAACTTGAATCTGCAACCATCACTGCAATATAAAAATGTTGCATTGTACTCTGTGTTCACTGTTGCACTTGGTGTTTGTAGCTGCTATGCAGTTGCTATGCATCACTATATATATACTATGTTCTGTACTGCATTGATGCAGTTTCCATATTTTGTGTATTTTGATGTTTCATGCTGATGTGATGCAGTTTCTTTCACTGTTGTATCTTTGAGGGCTTGCACTGCTTCATGTTGAATTTGTGCAGTGTTGTACTTGTTGCCTTGTATCACTGGTTCATTCTGGTTGGTGCATTCTGATGCTGCACTTGGTCTTTGTTCTTCTCTGTTATGTTGCTTTGAATGAATTTGTGTTTTGTTGTAGTTTGTGCACACGAGTTGGCGTGGCAGTGCACACGTATACGAATGTATACGTGTGTACTGCAGCCACTTATAATTGCCTGTTCCTGATAAAAAATACTGATATGCACAGATATTGCATAATCAAAGATGATGACAATAACCCATGTATCTGAGACACAAACAAATTTTATTTTTTGCAAATTTAAATTTGTTTGTTTTCAGATTACTGTTGTAGTTGCTAATTATACAGGTACACAGGAGACAGGACGAGAAGTGGAGCTGGACAATGAAGATAGATGCAGATGTGCAGACAGAGTGAAAAAACTGAGTGTTGAGTGTTGTAGTGAGAAGAGTAAAATGTATGAACTGATGTATGTATGTATATATACAGAGAGAACTGAAAAACTTTGTATTGTTTAAGTGTTGTAATAAAATATTATATTGAATAAAGAATACTGTTTGAATTATATAAATTCTGTGCAATAGTATAATTATTCAATATGAATATTTCTTCCTTTCTGTATATAATCCAAACTACAAACACACATATATATTGATATATGTTTGTTATCATCAAACAAAAAATCACATCAAACAATCTCCCCCTTTTGATGATGACAAACATATATATTAAAGATTTTGAAATGCTAATACATGTGTTTGAACAAAAAATTTTTAGCTCCCCCTATTTGAATGCTCCCCCTACAACCAAGACCACTCCCTATTTAGAAGTTAACAAAATTTACAAAGGAATAAAAGAACTAAAGAAAATTAACTAATGACATTTAACCAAATTTGTTGAAATATTCCAAAAAATATTTACTTCCTCATCAAAATCTTGTTCTTCTCCCCCTTTTGTCATTATCAAAAGACTGACAAAAAAACAATGGAACAGTAGGAACAAAAAATAATATATCATAACGAGATAAAAACTTCCATATTGTAGAGGATGGATCGATGATCAGTTTTAATAAGAAGAGAGATATTTTAACATTAATTTGACACTTAAGCAGAAAAAAAAAATAAGCACTTACTAACCACGCATAACCATAAGGACTTTTAAACGGGATTAGCAGTTACTTATTAGTCTAAGCATCCAGACTATTAAGTGAGACCAGAATACTTAGTTACCATACTCCATCCATGCATAACCATAAGGACTTTTAAATGAGAATGAAGTAATGATAAAAATAATTCACTCATATGTTCCATCCATGCATAACCATAAGGACTTTTAAATGAGAATGGATACATGAGAGTTATTATTATTTATTATTAAAATATTTTATTTTATTTTTTTTTTATTTTTTTTTTAATTTAAAAATAATTCACTCTTCTTATTTTATCAAACCATTATGAATGATAGAAAGATGGTAGAAATAGAAATGATCGTGGAATAAGTTACCAAGTTAATTATATTATGTAATATCCAGTACTGAATACCATATTCGAATCAATCTTTGGAAAATATCCAAAACTTGTTTGAATCCTAGAAATTGAAGTTGAAAGTATATATCCAAGAATATTTCTACCTAACAATGAAAAAAATGGTTAGTCAATTTCTATAATCCCCAAATCCAAACGTAATCTAGAAAATCTGTCTTCGGGGAGGGGTTTTGTGAAAATATCAGCAAGTTGAGCCTCAGTTGAAATATATTCAATGCAAATGTCTTCCTTAGCAATGTGATCTCTAAGAAAGTGGTGTCTCACATCAATGTGTTTTGTGCGTGAATGATGAACATGATTATTTGATAAGTCTATTGCACTTTTACTGTCACATTTTAATGGAACTTGTTTATAAACTAAGCCAAAATCAGAAAGAGTTTGCATCATCCATAAAATTTGAGCACAGCAACTTCCTAAAGTAATATATTCTGCTTCAGTGGTGGATAATGCAACACAATTCTGTTTTCGACTTGACCATGAAACTAATGAATGTCCTAGCATGAAACATGTCCCACTGGTGCTTTTCCTGTCAACCAATGAACCAGCATAATCAGCATCAGAATAACCAACTAAATCAAAGTTTTCACAAGAAGGGTACCATAATCCAAATTTGTGTGTGTGTGAAAGATATCTCAAAATTCGTTTAGTGGCTTTCAAATGAGATTCTTTAGGATTAGATTGAAAACGTGCACACAAACACACAGAAAACATAATATCAGGTCTAGAAGCAGTAAGATAGAGAAGTGAACCAATTATCCCTCGATATTTCTTCTGATCAACTGCACTTCCTTTCTCGTCTTTGTCCAACTCTGTTGATGGGCTCATAGGAGTTCTCAATGGTTTGGAGTTCTCAACTCCAAATTTCTTCAACAGTTCCAACACATACTTGGATTGTGAAATGAAAATGCCATCACTGCTTTGCTTGATTTGAAATCCAAGAAAATATTTCAATTCTCCAACCAAGCTCATCTCGAATTTAGCCTGCATGACTTGTTCAAATTTCTCGCACAAGATTTCATTAGTAGCACCATAAATGATATCATCCACATAAATCTGAACAATCAAAAAATCACTTCCTTTATGTAATAGAAACAGTGTCGTGTCAGCACTCCCCTTTTTAAAGCCATTTTCCAAAAGATATGTACAAAGGCAGTCATACCAAGCTCTAGGAGCTTGCTTAAGACCATATAATGCTTTTTCAAGTTTATACACATGATTTGGAAAAATATGATTTTCAAATCCGGGGGGTTGTTCAACAAAAACTTCTTCTTTCAGATCACCATTTAGAAATGCACTTTTTACATCCATTTGTTTAAGTTTGAAACCTTTATAACAAGCAAAGCTGAGCAAAATCCTAATGGCTTCTAACCTAGCAACTGGTGCAAATGTCTCATCAAAATCTATGCCTTCTATTTGGTTATATCCTTTTGCGACCAACCTAGCTTTGTTTCTAATTACATTTCCTGATTCATCAAGTTTGTTTTTGAACACCCATTTAGTTCCTACAATTGGATAGTCATTAGGCCTAGGAACTAATTTCCAAACTTTATTTCTCTCAAATTGATTAAGTTCATCTTGCATTGCTAAAACCCAACTTTCATCATTAAGAGCCATTTCAACAGAATCAGGTTTTATTTCAGAAATAAAACCACTATGACAACAAAACGCACACAAATTTTTATCAAATGCAGAGCGAGTGCGTATACCTTCCGTAGGATCTCCTATAACCAATTCAGGAGGATGATTGGATTTGAATTTCAATCTATCAGCATCAACAGTCCTACTTCCATCTTTCTCAGTAGATGTCCCTTCTTTAATGCCTTCATGATCTACCCCATCATCACCTGTTTTTTCAGTCGTCCTTTCCAGATCAGATTCATCAAATTTTACATTGACTGATTCAACAATTGTCTTTGTTCGTTTGTTGTATATCCTGTAAGCCTTGCTCCTTGTTGAATAGCCCATGAAAATTCCCTCATCGGCCTTTGATTCAAATTTTCCAAGTTGATCACCTGTGTTAAGAATGAAACAAGGGCATCCAAAAACACGAAAATAAGAGATGTTAGGTTTCCTTTCATGCCACACTTCATAAGCCGTTTTGCCTAGTATTGGTCTAATCATTACTCTATTCATTACGTAGCACGAAGTATTCACCGCCTCTGCCCAAAAAGTTAGAGGTAGTTTATACTCACTCAACATGGATCTAGCCAATTCTTGCAATGTACGATTTTTCCTTTCAACCACCCCATTTTGTTGAGGTGTTCGTGGAGCAGAAAATTCATGTTTTAAACCATTTTCTTCACAAAAGTTTTCAAATTCCGAATTTTCAAATTCGCCTCCATGATCACTTCTCAAAGTTTTAATTGAAACTCCTTTTTCATTTTGAACAAGTTTAGCAAATTTTGAAAAATAATCAAAAGATTCAGACTTTTTGGCTAAAAAATAAACCCATGTAAATCTAGAGTAATCGTCAACCAATACATAACAATAACGTTTTCCATTCAAACTTGCAATTTCATTTGGTCCAAATAAGTCCATATGAATTAATTCGAGGACCCTTGATGTGCTAACAATATTTTTAGGGCGAAATGATGATCGACTAAGCTTGCCCAAGGAACATGCTTTACACACTTTGTTATCTTTAAATTTCTGATGTGGTAACCCTCTGACTAAATCTTTCGTTTCAAGATTTCTTAAGAGACTCATGCTAGCATGTCCAAGTCTCCTATGCCATAAAGATGCCTCTTCGTCAGTGGCTACCAAACATCTGGAAAGATTTAGATTGTCCAACGAAAGTGAGTAAACATTTCCTTTTCTTTTGCCCATAAAAACAATGTTATTAGAAGTTTTATCAATGATTCTGCAAGTATCACTATCAAAAACCACATTCATACCTTTGTCACAGAGTTGGCTAATAGAAATGAGATTGTGATGCAAATTATCAACGTATAAAACATTAGTCAAGGAAAAAGTACCATTACTTACTTCACCTTTCCCAATAATCTTACACTTGCTATTGTCTCCCATGATCACATTTCCACCTCTAAACTCCTCTAGGCTAAGGAACTTAGATTTGTCACCTGTCATATGTCTAGAACAACCTGAATCTAGAAACCATTCTTGTTGCTCCTTAGCCCACCAACAGACCTACATAAAGAGAGAGGAGGATGACCTAGAGAAACTCTTAGGTCCAATGATATTAGTAACTGAAGCATTGTGAACAAACAATCCCTTTGGAACCCAAACTTGTTTTGTCCTTTTATTTTTGTTCCTATAGACATGAAATTTGTTTGTAGAATTCTTAGGAACCCAAACTTGTATAAATTTTGTGTTCTTGTTCCTATGACTACAATTTTCAATACGATGTCCAATTTCACTTCTAACAAAGACACTCTTACCTTTTGCATGATCATCAACCTGTGTTTTCCCAAAACCTAGTCCTTTTCTATTGTTAGCAAAGAGTTGATTTCCCAATAACATGTTAAACGATTTTTCTCCTCTTGAAAAGTTATTCAGAGATTTCTCAAGATTTTGGACTTTGGTTTTTAGTGTTGTGTTTTCAGTTACAAGTGTGGTGCATCTATTTATAAAATCCTTTTTCCTCGTGTCAATGGTTTCCTTAAGACTTGAGTTTTCTTTTTCAAGATTATCGAAGCTATTCTTAAGTCTTGATATTTCTGAATCTAAAGTTTTACATTTTTTACAGTCTAGGTTTTGAATATTCTCAAGTTCAGTTTCTAACCTAGTATTCTCATGAACAAGTTCTCTCCTGTCAGACTTCAATTTTTCAATCTTAGTTTCAAGAGTATCAATTGTATTAGTAAGATCATAACACATCAAAACAAGTTCTTTATAAGAATAGTCACGTACCTCACTGGATTCCTCTGAACTTGTTTCTGAATCTGATTTTGCCATAAGGCACAAGTTAGCCTCTTCTGAGCTATTATCCGAAACTTCTTCTCCTTCTTCATCATCCCAAGTTGCTGCAAAGGCCTTCTTCTTCTTTTTCTTTCCTTTGTTGTTTTTGAGAAGTGGACATTTTTGTTTGAAGTGGCCAGGCTTTTTGCAGTTAAAGCATGTCATTTCATTATCGGAATCATCAGAATCTTTTGACTTATTACCACTTGTTTTCTTCTTGCGTGGCCTGAATTTTGACCATTTTCTAAGATTATTGACAGCCATCGCAAGCTCTTCAATTGGATCTTCTTCTTCTTCACCGCTTTCTTCTTTGCTTTTTAAGGCAATCGTCTTCTTTTTTGATTCGGAGTTGTTTCGTTCCTCCTTTGCCTTTAGCTCAAGCTCATATGTCATCAAGTTTCCGATCAACTCCTCCATGCTTAGTTTACTCAGATCTTTCGATTCTTGTATTGCAGTGACTTTTGCCTCAAAGTTCATTGGTAAGACTCGCAGTATCTTCCGTACAAGCTCTACTTCAGTGAAGACCTTCCCAAGCGCTCTAGCATTGTACACCAAGGTTGAAAACCGTCCAAACATATCCTTTATGCTCTCGCCCTTTTCCATCACAAAGTTTTCGTATTCATTGCTAAATAGAGCTAGTCGTGACTCCTTGACTTGAGAAGTTCCTTCGTGTGTCACCTCCAGAGTGTGCCAAATTTCCTGTGCTGTTGTACAATGAGAAATTCTATTAAATTCATTTTTATCAAGAGCACAGATCAAAGCGTTCATTGCTTTGGCATTTGTAGTTTTTAATTTCTTATCGTTAGCATCCCACCTATCCTTAGGTTTAGGAATCTCAGTATCACCAACAACTATAGTGGGAGATTTATAGCCAGTTTCAATAATATCCCAAACATCATAATCGACAGAACTAAGATAAATACTCATTCTAACTTTCCAATAAGCATAATCATTCCCATTAAACATGGGTGGCCTAGCAATAGATTGCCCCTCAGAAAAAGCATTATTTGGTGGATTCATGACTCTAGAGTTAAAGTAAAATACCTCGCTCTGATACCACTTGTAGGATCTAGATTAACCCTAGAGGGGGGGTGAATAGGGTTATAGCAAATTTTTTGCGAATTAAACACAGAAGCAAACTGCAGAAATAAATATGCTGAAAAATAAATCACACAAAGAATTTACCCAGCTTCGGCAACCCCTGCCTACTGCTGCATTCCTAGATTTCTATTAGAATTAAACAGTTTCCCGCTTACAAATACTCTAACAGACTTGCAAACCCTGCTACCGCCTATAGAGTTTTGCAAACTTGCAAACCCTGCTAACTGGACTAACTCTAACTAGACAATCTGACAACACCTAAACCCTAGGTGATAATTTTTCATGTTTTGTTTTGAAGAGAACATACAAATAAAGCAAATTATAAAAGCAAGCACTAAATTTAAAACAATTTAAATTATCTTGCTTTTATAAAAAAACTTAACCCAAAATCAAACAAAAGAAATGCGGTCACTTCCCTTTATCTTAATTCACCCGGTCCATTTTCTTTTGTTTGTGAGAAAAATGGCGGCCATGTTCTGATTAGGGCTTCATTCCCTTTTGTTCCAGTTAGGGCTTCGGTTTCTTCAATTGATCTGTGATTTGTTGCCCTAGCTCGCTGCCTCTCTAATGGTTGACTATTGCTAGTTTTGCAGTTGCTCGATCGAGTTTGTTGCTTGTGAATTCGGTATGTACTGTCTCCTTTTGCTTTTCTAAATTGATACTTGAACTCGATTGTTCTGTGTTCTATGATGATTTCTTGGGGTGTATTTATAGGGTTGAAACCCTAATTAACACTGTCAGATTTGATTTCTTCATGTCGTTGATTATTTTCCTGAATTTGTTCTGGATTTGGAGTATTCCTTTCTTGATTCAAATTCGAATAATTGCTGTCCATATTTGAATTCGAATTAATTGATTCGAAGATATCTTGCTGTATTTGTTGTCTCGGTCCTCATTTGAATTAATGCTGTCCATATATGAATTCGAATTAATTGATTCGAAGATATCTTGCTGTATTTGTTGTCTCGGTCCTCATTTGAATTAATGCTGTCCATATATGAATTCGAGAAATTTGCTGCAAAAATTTCTTTCCAAATTAGAACTCTTTGACTTAATCAAAGACTTAATAAAAAAAACGAATTTATTCTTTCGGCTTGATTTCTGCACAGCCTTGTACTTGCCACTGTCTTGTGTCCCTACTGCACATTCACCAGTTTACTATATATGTGCATATATACATTTGTATGTGTGTATGCATATATTTTTGGGTTTGTACTTTCATTGTGACTTGATTTTGCTATGGGATTGAATCAGAACTTCATTTGATCTGCATGTAGTTGTGATCTGATTCTTGATAGCTTGCTGGTGCATGTCATTTGTTTCTAGCTCGAATTCTTCTTTGAGGAACACTGTACTTGTTGTTATGATGTTTTGAACTTGATTCACTTCATGTTGCATTAGTCACTTGCATTGGTGCATTGCCTTGTACATCCATGTTCTTTACTTGGTTGTTGTCACTGGTCTGCTGCCATGTTCACGTGCACTTGAGTTTGTTTCCACTGCTTTGATACAGATGCTACACTTGTTCATGTTGCCTTTGTACACTTGTTCATATGAGCTGTTGTTCCATAGTTGTAGTTGCAGTATTTATGTTCCTTGTTTGTTGCAGTTTGTCACTGTAATTGCTGTTACATTACTTCACAGTGGTGCATTTGTTCATATAGCTCTGTTGTTGCTGTGTTCCATGAGCATGCTTCACTGCATTATGAAAATGTTGCACAATTTCTGTTGTTTCCAGTTGCACTAGGTCATTTTGTATCTGCATTTGTTATTTCTGAAGTTCAAGTTGCACTTGCTCACTGCTTGATGGTCTTGTGACTCTTGCCATGTCTTTGTGCATTTTAACCTGTAACTTGAACTTGAATCTGCAACCATCACTGCAATATAAAAATGTTGCATTGTACTCTGTGTTCACTGTTGCACTTGGTGTTTGTAGCTGCTATGCAGTTGCTATGCATCACTATATATATACTATGTTCTGTACTGCATTGATGCAGTTTCCATATTTTGTGTATTTTGATGTTTCATGCTGCTGTGATGCAGTTTCTTTCACTGTTGTATCTTTGAGGGCTTGCACTGCTTCATGTTGAATTTGTGCAGTGTTGTACTTGTTGCCTTGTATCACTGGTTCATTCTGGTTGGTGCATTCTGATGCTGCACTTGGTCTTTGTTCTTCTCTGTTATGTTGCTTTGAATGAATTTGTGTTTTGTTGTAGTTTGTGCACACGAGTTGGCGTGGCAGTGCACACGTATACGAATGTATACGTGTGTACTGCAGCCACTTATAATTGCATGTTCGTGATAAAAAATACTGATATGCACAGATATTGCACAATCAAAGATGATGACAATAACCCATGTATCTGAGACACAAACAAATTTTATTTTTTGCAAATTTAAATTTGTTTGTTTTCAGATTACTGTTGTAGTTGCTAATTATACAGGTACACAGGAGACAGGACGAGAAGTGGAGCTGGACAATGCAGATAGATGCAGATGTGCAGACAGAGTGAAAAAACTGAGTGTTGAGTGTTGTAGTGAGAAGAGTAAAATGTATGAACTGATGTATGTATATATATATATACAGAGAGAACTGAAAAACTTTGTATTGTTTAAGTGTTGTAATAAAATATTATATTGAATAAAGAATACTGTTTGAATTATATAAATTCTGTGCAATAGTATAATTATTCAATATGAATATTTCTTCCTTTCTGTATATAATCCAAACTACAAACACACATATATATTGATATATGTTTGTTATCATCAAACAAAAAATCACATCAAACAGATAGCTTTATCAATCATCAACTTATGATAGCCTTGTATCACGAACTTGCGATAGCCTCAATAATCTCAACTAGTGATAGCTTATTATTATCTCAATATGTGATTGCTCTTGTCCAGTTACAATAGTCCAATTATTTCATCTTACATTGGCTCTTTGTTATTTTTGCCCATTGATATAATAATATAACCATGTAATAGCTTTTTGCAACCTTAAAAAAATTTGGGGTGTAACAATATACAAATTATAACATGTCATCATCCCATAGTTATGCATCCATAATTTTATGTTTTCTCAACCAATTAAGAAGCTAAGCATCCAATCACACAAGCATAAGGTATAATATCACCACACATACCATATATACATACACACGCATGCACACACATTGACCATCAACCAACAAAATCATTACAAGGCAATATATGATTTTTCAACATTGAACCCTTACTTTCATTTGACGATCATGATGCAAACTCACTATAATGAGCTCAACCATCAAATATGCAATATCTAAAACCATATGCAGGCATAACTTAACTCTAATAACAATCCAACATTAGATCATTTGACAAATTAATTCATAAAACCAGTATACACTCACTTAAATCATAAAATTTAACCAAGTTAGGACTTAATAACTTGTTTATATGAATTGAATTGGAAAGAAGATGGTTATACTCACAAATAATTTTTAGCCCGACTTGGGGTTTTGTAATGACCCGTATTTTTTATAATTAAAAACATTAAATTTAATAAGATTTTTGGAATTTAATGTTGTAGGAAATGAAAATTTATGATTTATGAATGGAAAAAATTATTAGAATATGATTTAATAATGCTGATTGGATGTAATTGACAACTATTTAATGTAATTTCAATTAATGGTAATAATAAAGGTTAATGAGGAATAAATTAAATGTTGTATTTAATGGTGAAATCATATGTTATTAATTGAAATAGGTTTTAATATAGAATATGAAATTAATTAATTAGTACGTAAATTTATTAGCTTTTGTTTACAAACAATAAATTTAGAAATGTGTTTGGATTACTAATATATAACAATTGCTTTATTTATCACCTTATTATTTAATCTATTTGAAATTAGTTGGAAATCGATAAAATTTAATGTAATTACATATTGCAGTTAATATGGTAAAAGACGTTAACTATAGAGTATGAGAATAATAAAATGAAAATTATGTTTAATTAATTCATAGGGTAATAGTTGATTTAATATAAGAATATAAATCAAAATAAAAGAATTTGTTTGGAACTAAAATTATAATGAATGTATTTATTTCAATTGTAATTGAACGCTGAAATTAATGTAATATTTAAGCCTTGAATTTAACATGGAAAATTAAATTTTAAAAGATTAATAATTTCTGTTTGAATAAGAATGATGATAGACACATTTAATTGGAAATTTAAAAGTGATTAAATTAATTTTTAAAATAAACTGTTTTAATTAACGTGTAAATTTATTCTTTTTTAGCACTGTCTCGGATTTCGATGAAACTAGTTTTATTGGATCTATAATTGTGAATTATTATAGGATTTCAAGCTTTGTAGCAGTCGGACTTATCATTTGATCGTGCGAGCTCGGAACTCGTAGAAATCAATTAAAAGAATTTAAATGAATATAATTTGATTTTATATAATGGAACTAGGGTTTAAAACTATTTCCATTGAATTTAAAGATATTGAAAACCTATATTTTGATATATTGGATGACCAATTTTCGTTTTAGGAATGAAACGGGCTTTTCGGGTCATTGTTATCACTTTGACACATTCGATCTATTCCATCCATTCTTATCCATCTTTGTCTATATATAGGTTATTATAAGCCTAACAGTCTTCTATTCCATTTTCTGTACATACAATTTATGTTTTTATCTATTCCATTATATGTTCCTTCTCAGTGGCAGACATCTCAAACCCTAATTGCAAATTCAAATCAAATTGAAAAATCAAACTGCTCTAACTCTATCATATAATTTATCACTGTGAAGTTCTCGACGAACATAATCTGCGTCTACAATTCATTTTTAGATTGGAGGCTTCATTTGTCTAGAAATTGGTGATCTTTCTCGGTCGTCCGTTGTAGGGTTTTCCAAATCAACGGTGGATCTGCACTGATGGGACGATTGGAGGTGACCACTAGGTAGAGGAGAATGCGCTTGGTCTATCGGCGTGGCTTGATTGGGAGATGACACCAAGAATCGCCAAAATCGACGATTATAGGCGATGGCGGCCAGAGCCACTCTGGTGAGCCAGGGGCTCGCGCGCGTGGTGCTTGAGGTTGGCCGGAGATGGCGGGTTCAACGACGAGGTTCGATCTGGGCGATGAAGTTCGAAGGTGGAGCGGTGGGTGAATGAAAGTGGCGGTGCTGAAGCATATCGATGGGTTCATACTGTAGCATGTTAAACGTAGGGTACGATGATGACATGGTATTTTACATTTTTACCCTAGTATATTTTAATTAAATTTAAAATTTTAAAATTTCTAACTTGCATAACTTTTTCATACGAGCTCCGATTGACGCACGGTTTCTTCCGTTGGAATCGTATCGAAATTTCAAACAATATCGAACTAGTTTGGTTGACTCTAGAGACTATTCAAATTTTGGGCTTTTATTGAATTTTTAATCGACTTTAAATCAAAAGTGCGTGATTGAACCCACTCACACAATACTAAACCTTCTTATGTTAGTTGAATTAAATTTATGAAGCGGTAAGAATTTTATTGATTGTTGTTTGGTAATTTTAATTATCATTTAAATTTAATTTGATTTTATATTGAATTAAATTGACATTTAATTAATGTTGAATTAAATTGCTAGTTAAGTGCTTGATATTAATAACTAGTTAATTGTTTTAATTATTGGCTGATTTGGATGTTGACTATGATGGATGTCTATTGTTGACATTTTGGATGAGTGAATGTTTATTTATCTATATGTATCCATGTTATCACCTTGTATATTAATTGAAAGCGTATAAACTGTGATTTAAATTATTTCGAATAAATTAAGAAACAGGTTGAAATGATATATAGCTACGACATTTTGATTTGGATTGAAATGATATATATCCATTCCTATAATTAAAATTGAAATAATTAATCACCTGCCTATAGGGTAGAAAATTATATACGGACACCGGATTAGTTTAAATTAATGGTTTTAAAATATTGAATTTTTGATTAAACGATATTGTGTTAAAGGAAATAAATTGTGGATTAATATGAATTGAATTGTTTCTAATTCAAGCTTTGAAATGTTGAAATTGAAATTGGTTAAAAGAAATAGTTTAAAAGAATTGAATTAGAAATGTGAAGTTATAATCGAGGTATGACTTTAATTTTTGAAATTGAATTATTTTAAGATTTGGACCTAAAAATTAAACAATGAGGTTAATTTGATTTAAGTGATTTAAATCAGTAAACTGAAATTGGACTTGAAAATGATATGAATTGAAATGGTTTAAAATAAGAATTGAAATGAAATTTAAATCATCGAACCGGATTGTTGAATCAAGTTTGAAGTGAAAATGAATGTTTCGAAAATTGAAGTTAATGCGCATTAAAACTGAAATCAAGTTGATTTGAATTAAATCGAAATTGGGTCAATTGAGTTGAAAGAATGGAAATTCAGTTTTATTGATAGAAATTTGGACATGGGGCAAGATTTTTTGAATGGAAAGAAACTGTTTGATTTGGTATTATTTTCAAAATAAATTATTTTAATATAAACTATTTAAATCTATCTTTTAATATTCAAATTATTTAATTTTTTCCCAACTATTTTGATATATAAACCATTTTCAATACTCAAACCATTTTATATTAAACTGTTTTAAATCTCTAAACTATTTAAAATGTTTTAAACTATTTATAACTATTCAAACTATTTTCTAAATTTTCAAACTGTGCAAAATGTAAAGTCCCATTTTTTCGTACTCTTTGAATTGACAATAAACCGCACATGTCCAACTCAAATTGCACGAAAAGACGGATCTTTAAGGGTAATAAAGAAAAATAGACAGAACAGAATCCCACTCGAATGGGATAACATATAATATTGAACAAATATTTTTACAGCGGAAAACTTTTAAATACATATATCAGAGTCTAACCTAAATTCAGCTTGGACAGTTATAAAACCTGCCCTTACAAATGCTGACAAACATCAAACAAAATACACTAAGTACAACGGATAATAGAATATGTTCATACGTCGATGAATATCTCCAGCTCTCCTCTAGAAACTCCAACCGTCTTCGACTATCCTGAAACTACTCGGATCTGACCCAAGTATTGAAAATATCTGGATCAGGCTTGATAAACCAGCGTGAAAAAAACTCAATAATTAATGACAGTGTCATATACCAACCTTTGAATAAAATCATTTGAAAACAAAGAGTATCCCATAAGACCACGCCCACACATAAACACGGACGAGTTTTTGCCTTATGATAACTAAAACACTTTTATATCAAAATGTTTGATATTATTTCTAATGACATTCTTTGTAAACATTTGCAAATAAACTTATTAATCTTAGCCGAAATTGTTACATTGATTAAATTCCAGCATAATAGGTTTAATCAAGTCTGTAGGTTCTTACTGGAGAATGGATTTCCATACAAATGACTAGGCGCAGGATCGACCTTCCGAAGGGGTAAACCTCTAGATGGATGTCCCGAGGACCATCACAAAGGATCTTCTACCAACACAAGACCGGCACACTTCTATAAATAGATGGTACCGAGTATGACATCCTCCGGTCGTTACCGACCTTTATCGAGGGCCCTCACATAAACAGCCTTTGATATTATACCAGCCTTTGAACAAAATTCTTTGAAAACAAAGAGTGTCTCATAAGACCACGCCCACACATAAACACGGACGGGTTTTTACCTTTTGATAACTAAAACACTTTTATATCAAAACATTGATATTATTTCTAATGACATTCTTTGTAAACATTTGCAAATAAACTTATTAATCTTAGCCGAAATTGTTACATTGATTAAATTCCAGCATAATAGGTTTACAATCAAGTCCGTAGGTTTTTACTGGAGAATGGATTTTCATACAAATGACCAGGCACAGGATCTACCTTCCGAAGGGGTACACCTCTAGATGGATGTCCCGAAGACTATCATAAAGGATCTTCCACCAACACAAGACTGGCTCACCTCTATAACTAGATACCGAATATGACATCCTCCAGTCGTTACCGACCTTTATCAAGGGCCCTCCAGCATACACCACATTAATTTACACACCGACGTCATAGTGAGAAGAAATATATCTAGAAGAGGATGACCATATCCTAATTGAGAATGACCCACTTAGCCTTGCTACATCTAATCCTGTTTCGGTCATTTCCGGTTTGATGAGGCTTGAGGCAAACGATTATCTTTTCTCACAGCACATATCACATCTTTGAATGCCACATTGCCATTTCCATTTAACTACTAATTGCCTTCCACAAAAATACAACCCTTGAGCTCGTACGTCTCAAGGAGGGTGTTAAGCTAAGAGAAGTTGCCTTTTCCGCCACTACTGATGTACGTTTGACCAATGTATGTAATCGTTAGAAATGCAATGTCAGACAAACGTCCATACAAGTTGTCCAAGAACAGGACAAACCGAAGGCGCTTTCCTCGGCCATTACTAGGCGAGAAGCCCTTGCAATCCGCAAAATCTCCACAACGAGGAGACCACTGCTATATATAACTCGGGAGCTACCCAGAGCAAGTCCACAAGCAGTCCTCACGCTATAAAGATCCACGGTCTTCAATAATAATCATCTTCAACATGTCTTCACGTTCGAACATATAGATTGGTTCGAAGTGGTTTCCGAATAAGATTTACCCAAATCTGACCCCGGTTCCTTCAAAATCCAATATCGATAGAAAGTGAATATGAGTACATAGGATTTATTAAGTCTCTTTTCACTTTAATTCTTTTCGGATGATTTCGAAATCTCTTTCTTTCGTCTTAGGATAATTTCTAAGAAATTCATTCTTTTTCTTTGGAAAATATCTCAAATTTCCTTGCTCAATTCTTGATCAAATTCTTTAACTTTTAGGCGGGTCAAAAACAATGTTATTTAAGACATCGTTTACGATAAACCCTAAATCAATCTTAACAAACATTTTGAAGTAAATAGGATCATAGAAATCATTCATTTTTGGAGTTTGCTTAACTTTTGGATAATACCAATCCTCTTTTATTTTGGAAAACTTAACAGAATCTTTTTTATTTAAGAGCATCCGGGCTTTCCTTTCGATCTGTTCCACCCCTCGCCTAAGAAAAGAAAACATAGCCTAGGTAAGTTTAGGGCACTGGTTGCTCCATCCCTAACGTTAGTTAAACACCTTGTTTTATCTTCGCTGATCTCACAGACGGGACAAATGTACTAGCCGTTTCCACGTACTTAGATTTTCAACTTTATTTTGGAATTGCTTATAAATATTCCAAATTATCTTTCAAAACGCTTAATTATCCTTTTTAAAACATTAACAATTTATTCTGCAAAATGCCGTTAGATTTAAACTCATATTCCAAAAAGTTATAGAATTCACAGTAGAAATGTGCTGCGGAAAGTGCTAAATAAGCTTATTTGAATTAAACAACTTTTAAACATTCGATAGTTCGTATTTTCCAATCCAAATCTCTTTTATATCATTTAAATAGATTTATCAAATTTATTTCATATTTTTCAATAATTAAAAATGTTTATTTAAACAGATTTTCTGTCATGGTCACTAAACCGCACTAGCGCGATTTTTCTGGAAAATTGATTTGGGCTTATTTCAAAATTTACTCAACGAAACTTTGATTTTCTTTCTTCGTTTAGAAGATATGGATATAATAGTCTGGAACTTTCTTATCTCGAAGAATTCCGAGCTATAGTCCACTCTACACATTTATTTGAACTTTTCGGCGTGAAAACGTGAACTACCATTGCGCGACGCGTCTAGTTTTAACTTATTTTTCAGTATTTGTTATAATCTATTCAAATTGGATTTCAACACTTAAAAAAATCATTACAAATCATTTTAAATCAATAATTTCACCTTTTAAAGTATTTAAAATATATTTTCACTATTACCATGTTATAATATTATTATATTCCCATTATTTTAATATTAAATTTTAAATTCCAATTTCAATTCAATTTCAATTCTAACTTCAAATTAAACACATTTAAAACTTAGATTTAAATCTAACTTCAATTTAAACTTCCATTCATCCTCAAACTAAACTTCACTTGTTCAAAATCGATTTCAATTTTAATTTTACTATTCATCTCAATTTCAATTTCCATTTAACTATCCTTTTCAAATCCGGTTCACTTCAAATTTCAAATTCTCTTTCATTGTAACTTTAATTTCACTTCTAAATGAAAAGAGACTTATTTTTCCATAATATCTCATATTACTAAAATATGGTCTTTTTAAACAAAGGGATTACTTAATTAATTGAAATTTGATGTCCAAATTATCATCACAATCATACAACAATCATATAACATTAACATATTCAATACGGTAAATGTCATAACATTACTACGGATTATCCAACATATTCAAACAATCAACCAAACATTCATATCACTAAATAGTGATTATCTAACATAACAATTAAACATGATAATCAATATAATTCAAAAAGCGGTGAGAATTTCCCACCTTCATATCCACTCCGTCAAAAAATTTCGTAGATTACGTGTTTTCGAACAAACGCCCTTTTTTCGAACGGCTTGAATTCTCGCCTTAGCTTACTTTATTTCCGAACGCTTATGTTTTTCTTTTTTTGCCTTTTCTTTTCTTCTCTCTTTTTTTTATATGGATGAGAGGGAGTACGGCCTTGGTGTGGAGGAGGGTGTGGCCTGGGGTTTAGGCGTGTAGGAGGGTGTAGGCTCGGGTTTGGGTGTGTGGTGCTCGGCCTTGGGGTGTAGGGGCTCGACTTGGCTAGTAGGAAGGAGGTACGGCTGAAGGTTGGTGGGAAGGAGGTGGCAGGGCTTGGGTACATGAGGAGGAGGGGGTGTGAGGTGATGGTAAGGGAGTATGAAGGTGATAGCTTGAAGGTAGAAGGGAATGGAGAGGTGGGAAGCCATGGAAATGGAGGTGAAGAAGAAGGAGAAAGTAAAGAAGAAGGTAGTGAATGAAGTGTGAAAAATGAAAGGAATGGATGCATATTTATATTTGAGCTTTGGATGGCAAATGACTAAAATACCCTTCTCTACTTTTTTGAATTTTAATTTACTTTTTTACCCTTGATTGGACCTTCGCTTAATGGATAAGAAATGGCTTGATTTGAATTTGTACTTATGAAATGATGTTTGCCTTATTTTCTTAAAATTTAAAAAAAGACTTTTGTTTGATTTGATTTGCATTAAATGGATTTGTAAGTATGCATTAATGGTGAGCATCTATGTCATTAATTTCTTTAGTTACTTATCTTTTCACTTTCCATTTGCTTGAATTCTAGGTGTATAAGTTATATCATGTGTAAGAGAAAAGAAAGTTATGTGATGATGTTGTTTTATTTGTTTACTTTTACACTCTTTTGTCAAATCATGTATTAACATTATTTTTATCATTTACGTAAATATTTTCAAAAGTAAACTCCTTTTGTCTTTTAGTATTAAATGTAAAGTGTTTAAATAGTTTGTAAACTTGTATCTATAAGTTAGAAAATGTATCAAGTTGCAACAACTTGTTTTGGTTGAAAACGGTGTTTTTTGTCGACAGTATATTGATGTAAACTAAACTTTAAAATGAACTTTTTGCTTCTTTAGATAAATTAAAACAATTCTCTTTATATTTTAAAATCATATTTAAATAATATCAAAATCTCTATTTTTACAGTGTATGTAAAACTGACAAATGCGACAAATTTTAGTTATTTTTGTAAAACGATTATTAACATACTTTTAAATATATAAATTTACTTTTATTATCTTTATTAGATGTTTTAAATAAGATTTACCTTTTTAAATAAATATTTGAATTCATTTATTTAAGCCTTTATTTATTATTAACAAAACTTAACTTTTGTCGATTTGTTCTAAAATCCAAATTTATACTTTCTACTTTATTAACTATAAGAATAATTGATTTCTTAATTATATATAACAAATTTATTTTAATATTTAAACTCCTTTTTAAACTTAAAACGAACGAAATCTCTTATTTTCGAAGTAGCGAAATTACAGGTCGTTACATTCTCCCCTACTTAAAAGCATTTCGTCCTCGAAATGAAAGTTAGACAAAAGAATCTATCTCATACTCATATCCTTAAATAATTTGACTTATTTCTACTATTGATAGAAAAGAAGAAGGTCGATATCATAACAACACTAAAAAAATGATGCCAAACATACATATAAAGATTCCCCACATTAACCTGAGTATCTATCACGTATTTACGGTTATATATACATACATCAACTCATACTTCTATCCTAACCATCCTAGTGCATACTGTACACTTAAGATAATATATACAACAACCAAACAAGACTATGCATCCAAAACAACCACACTGATACTATATCAAGATAAACGAATACCACCACATAACTCATTATTGACCTGAGCATGTACTTTACTTGACGTCTATATATAAATATCACAACATCAGTCCAACCACTATATCTTAGTGCCTATTATTTGAGATAACTATCCAACTACTAAGTAGACAGACCCAACACATCTACTATGTGTGATATTTGTTTCGATCTATTATTTGAATCCACAGCTTTTCTTTTGAACTAGTATCGATCCCTCGATTTTCTAGTGCGTACTTTGATCAGACTTCTTAATCACAAACCCTTGCTTTCCTTGCATAACTCTCAACTATGATAGAAAACTCGTGTACATAATCATAAACTCCCATTAATGCTCGCTGTCAAGAATCGAGTGGTAAATCCTTTTTGGTATTGGTGTAAACACCTCAAAGTTATGTACTCAAATCTTAAATCAAAATTTATGTGCTGAAATGATCTATGTTTAACTTATGTACTTATTCACATTCATCTTTACCTAATACATTTCTTCAAAACTTCCGTTAATCCAAGTTTATTTCACAACCGTTGCTTTCTTCTAAATATATTATTACTTAAGCATACAAGTACGACTTAAACCTGTATAATATATCTTTACTTCCTAAGAGTATATATACATATCCCCAAACTTTAAATTGTTATTACTTCAACTAAGGTGTTTAACTAATATGAAACTCTACTATTATCTCAAATTAATAAGTTATAAAACTCAACCCTAAGTTTTCTTTACCTAAGGTTTCATTTAGCTAATATTATTTATCCAATCCATATATTAATAAGGCAACTTTACTAAGTGTACACCTTTTTCTCACTGATTCTATGATTAACTACTTAACTTATTTACCTATCCATTTTCTAAATCAAAATTCTTAATCTTCAATCCATCAAATACCTTATAGTAAAATTTGTGAAACTTAATTCTCATGGTATTTGTTATTAACCTTTTTTGTCCAACAATCACCCTACTAACCATATTTTTCAAAAATATCCACTTCTAATATTACTTCATTTTGAATTGCAAATGTTACCCTAAATGTATCACTAATTCAAATTTTTATATTAGGATGATATTTCTTATACCTCTTATTTCTAAGTTTCAAATTAACTTATCTCTTTATAAGTTATACAAATTATCCTTTTATAGTATATTTATAACAGTCTCAATTTTGGTTTATCTTTTTCTATTTTATTGATAACAATTCTTTTTCTATGTGTACATTTTCTCTTTACTTTCTCTAGTTAAACTTGTAGCTTCAATATTATCATCAAATATCTTACAGTCAAATTGTGAATTTTACTTCACAAGATATTTGTACTTAGCTTTTAAATCCATCCATTATGATAATCACTTAATAATTATTATTTCTTAATAACCAAAGGTCTAGGGGTATATGATCAAAATTCAAAATTCTAGCTTTCAATTAATTGATTCAATATGGAATATCTTATAGTTAAATTGTGCAATTCTAATCACAAGTATTCATATTTTAGTCTTGCTAAGCAAAATTACAATCAGTCCTTAATTTCTAACCTAAAAATAATGATATATCCTTTAATATTTATAATATAAAGTCAAGGTAAAATTATTTCATTTACCATCTTTAAAACAAAATAATTTTTTATAAAATTAACAAATACGCTCTCATATATATAATACTCTCATAACTCATTCTAGGGTGTTACTAACCCTATCTCTAATGAGTTACTCATCCTAGGATATTACTAATCCTATCTCTGATGAGACTTTACCCATAACAGAGCCAAGGTTCTCGCTTAACCTTTCGCTTTGATACCAAATGTAAAGTCCCATTTTTCCGTACTCTTTGAATTGACAATAAACCGCACATGTCCAACTCAAATTGCACGAAAAGACGGATCTTTAAGGGTAATAAAGAAAAATAGACAGAACAGAATCCCACTCGAATGGGATAACATATAATATTGAACAAATATTTTTACAGCGGAAAACTTTTAAATACATATATCAGAGTCTAACCTAAATTCAGCTTGGACAGTTATAAAACCTGCCCTTACAAATGCTGACAAACATCAAACAAAATACACTAAGTACAACGGATAATAGAATATGTTCATACGTCGATGAATATCTCCAGCTCTCCTCTAGAAACTCCAACCGTCTTCGACTATCCTGAAACTACTCGGATCTGACCCAAGTATTGAAAATATCTGGATCAGGCTTGATAAACCAGCGTGAAAAAAACTCAATAATTAATGATAGTGTCATATACCAACCTTTGAATAAAATAATTTGAAAACAAAGAGTATCCCATAAGACCACGCCCACACATAAACACGGACGAGTTTTTGCCTTATGATAACTAAAACACTTTTATATCAAAATGTTTGATATTATTTCTAATGACATTCTCTGTAAACATTTGCAAATAAACTTATTAATCTTAGCCGAAATTGTTACATTGATTAAATTCCAGCATAATAGGTTTAATCAAGTCTGTAGGTTCTTACTGGAGAATGGATTTCCATACAAATGACTAGGCGCAGGATCGACCTTCCGAAGGGGTAAACCTCTAGATGGATGTCCCGAGGACCATCACAAAGGATCTTCTAACAACACAAGACCGGCACACTTCTATAACTAGATGGTACCGAGTATGACATCCTCCGGTCGTTACCGACCTTTATCGAGGGCCCTCTAGCATACACCACATTAATTTACACCCTGACGTCATAGCGGGAAGAAATATATCTAGAAGAGGATGACCATATCCTAATTAGGAATGACCCACTTAGCCTTGCTGCATCTAATCCTATTTCGGTCGTTTTCAATTTGATGAGGCTTGAGGCAAACGATTACCTTTTCTCACAGCACATATCACATCTTTGAATGCCACATTACCATTTCCGTTTAACTACTAATTGCCTTCCACAAAAATACAACCCTTGAGCTCGTACGTCTCAAGGAGGGTGTTAAGCTAAGAGAAGTTGCCTTCTTCGCCACTACTGATGTACGTTTGTAAAACCAATGTACGTAATCATTAGAAATGCAATGTCAGACAAACTTCCATACAAGTTGTTCGGGAACAGGACAACCCGAAGGTGCTTTCCTCGGCCATTACTAGGCGAGAAGCCCTTGTAATCCGCAAAATCTCCACAACAAGGAGACCACTGCTATATATAACTCGGGAGCTACCCAGAGCAAGTCAACAAGCAGTCCTCACGCTATAAAGATCCACGGTCTTCAATAATCGTCATCTTCAACATGTCTTCACGTTCGAACGTATAGATTGGTTCGAAGTGGTTTTCGAATGAGATTTACCCAAATCCGTCCCCGGTTCCTTCGAAATCCAATATCGATAGAAAGTGAATATGAGTATATAGGATGTATTAAGTCTCTTTTCACTTTAATTCTTTTCGGATGATTTTGGAATCTCTTTCTTTTGACTTAGGATAATTTCTAAGAAATTCATTCTTTTTCTTTGGAAAATATCTCAAATTTCCTTACTCAATTCTTGATCAAATTCTTTAACTTTTAGGCGGGTCAAAAACAATGTTATTTAAGACATCTTTTACGATAAATGCTAATCCAATCTTAACAAACATTTTGAAGCAAATAGGATCATAGAAATCATTCACTTTGGAGATTGCTTAACTTTTGGATAATATCAATCCTCTTTCATTTTGGAAAACTTAATAGAATCTTTTTTATTTAAGAGCATCCGGGCTTTCCTTTCGATCTGTTCCACCCCTCGCCTAAGAAAATAAAACATAGGCCAGGTAAGTTCAGGGCACATGTTGCTCCATCCCTAACCTTGGTTAAACGCTTTATTTTATCTTCCCAGATCTCATAGGCGGGACAAATGTACTAGTCGTTTCCGCATACTCAGATTTTCAACTTTATTTTGGAATTGCTTATAAATATTCCAAATTACCTTTCAAAACACTTAATTATCCTTTTTAAAACATTAACAATTTATTCTGAAAAATTTCGTTACATTTAAACTCATATTCCAAAAAGTTATAGAATTCACAGCAGAAAAGTGTTGCGGAAAGTGCTAAATAAGCTTATTTGAATTAAACAACTTTTAAACATTCGATAATTCGTATTTTACAATCCAAATCTCTTTTAAATCATTTAAATAGATTTGTCAAATTTATTTCATATTTTTCCATAATTAAAAAATGGTCATTTAAACAGATTTCCTGTTGTGGTCACTAAACTGCACTAGCGCGATTTTTCTGAAAAATTGATTTGGACTTATTTCAAAATTTACTCAATGAAACTTTGATTTTCTTTCTTTGTGTAGAAGATATGTATATAATAGTCCAGAATTTTCTTATCTCGAAGAATTCCGAGCTATATTCCACTCTACACATTTATTTGAACTTTTCGGCGCGAAATCGCGAACTACCGTTGCGCGACGCGTCTAGTTTTAACTTAATTTTCAATATTTGAAATAATCTATTCAAATTGGATTTCAACACTTATAAAAATCATTACAAATCATTTTAAATCGATAATTTCACTTTTTAAAGTATTTAAAATATATTTTCACTATTACCATATTATAATATTATTTTATTCCCATCATTTTAATATTAAATTTTAAATTCCAATTTCAATTCAATTTCAATTATAACTTCAAATTAAACACATTTAAAACTTAGATTTAAATCTAATTTCAATTTAAACTCTTATTCAACCTGAAACTAAACTTCACTTTTTCAAAATCGATTTCAAATTTAATTTCACTATTCATCTCAATTTCAATTTCCATTTAACTATCCTTTTCAAATCCGTTTCACTTCAAATTTCAAATTCTCTTTCATTGTAACTTTAATTTCACTTCTAAATGAAAAGAGACTTATTTTTCCACAATATCTCATATTACTAAAATATGGTCTTTTTAAATAAAAGGATTACTTAATTAATAGAAATTTGATGTCCAAATTATCATCACAACCATACAACAACCATATAACATTAACATATTCAATACGGTAAATGTCATAACATTAATACGGATTATCCAACATATTCAAACAATCAACCAAACATCCATATGACCAAATAGTGATTTCTAACATAACAATTAAACATGATAATCAATATAATTCAAAAAGCGGCGAGAATTTCTCACCTTCATATCCACTCCGTCAAACTTTTTCATAGACTACGTGCTTTCGAACAAACGCGCTTTTTTCGAAGTCTTGAATTCTCACCTTAGCTTACTTTCTTTCCGAAAGCTTATGTTTTTCTTTTTTTTTCTTCTCACTTTTTTTTCTCTTTTTTATACGGAGGAGAGGGAGTACGGCCTTGGTGTGGAGGAGGGTGTGGCCTGGGGTTTAGGCGTGTAGGAGGGAGTAGGCTTGGGTTTGGGGTGTGTGGTGCTCGGCCTTGGGGTGTAGGGGCTCGGCTTGGCTAGTAGGGAGGAGGTACGGTCGAAGGTAGGTGGGGAGGAGGTGGCACGGCTTGGGTACATGAGGGGGAGAGGTGTGAGGTGATGGTAAGGGAGTATGAAGGTGATAGCTTGAGGTAGACATGAAATGGGGAGGTGGGAAGCCATGTAAATTGAGGTGAAGAAGAAGGATAAAGTAAAGAAGAAGGTAGTGAATGAAGTGTGAAAAATGAAAGGTATGGATGCATATTTATATTTGAGCTTTGGACGGAAAATGACTAAAATACCCTTCTCTACTTTTTTGACTTTTAATTTACTTTTTTACCCTTGATTGGACCTTCGCTTAATGGAGAAGAAATGGCTTGATTTGAATTTGTACTTATGAAATGATGTTTGCCTTATTTTCTTAAAATTTAAAAAGAAGACTTTTCACTTTCCATTTGCTTGAATTCTAGGTGTATAAGTTATATCATGCGTAAGAGAAAAGAAATTTATGTAATGATGTTGTTTTATTTGTTTACTTTTACACTCTTTTGTCAAATCATGTATTAACATTATTTTTATCATTTATGTAAATATTTTCAAAAGTAAACTCCTTTTGTCTTTTAGTGCTAAATGTAAAGTGTTTAAATAGTTTGTAAACTTGTATTTATAAGTTAGAAAATGTATCAAGTTGCAACAACTTGTCGATAACTTGTTTTGGTTGAAAACGGTGTTTTTTGTCGACAAATTTTACAGTCAAAATTTGCCGTTTTTGTTAAGCTATATATTGATGTAAACTAAACTTTAAAATGAACTTTTTACTTCTTTAAATAAATTAAACCCAGTCTCTTTATATTTTAAAATCATATTTAAATAATATCAAAATCTCTATTTTTACAGTGTATGTAAAACTGACAAAATGCGACAAATTTTGATTATTTTTGTAAAACGATTATTAACATACTTTTAAATATATAAATTTACTTTTATTATCTTTATTAGATGTTTTAAATAAGATTTACCTTTTTAAATAAATATTTAAATTCATTTATTTAAGCCTTTATTTATTATTAACAAAACTTAGTTTTTGTTGATTTGTTCTAAAATCCAAATTTATACTTTCTAATTTATTAACTATAAGAATAATTGATTTCTTAATTATATAGAACATTTTTATTTTAAGATTTAAACTCCTTATTAAATTTAAAACGAATGAAATCTCTTATTTTCGAAGTAGCGAAATTACGGGTCGTTACAGCAAAGTTACGATGTTTATATCTAAATCGTTGATTTAAATGCGAATGTGGTTAAATGAGGTTACAACCTAAGTTGGAATTTGAAATGGTATTTTCAAATGAAAATGACATATTTTGAGTACTTATGATGATTTTGATTTTAGAAGTGAATATGATATTTTGATATCAAATATGAATCAGTTTCGAAATGTAAAAGAACCAACCGATGTGAAAAATGACGTTTGGTTATTAAAGAGACAAGGGCCTCTTATTGGCATACTCTCTATTAATATTAGAACCACTTTAACTACTGTGTACGTGGTGGATGATCCAGAATGAAGTGGTTGGATATGTTGAATGTTTGCTGGATTTGAAGAAAGAGAACGATGACGAATGACCCTGACACTTGTGCCAATTTGAAATGAGCAAAATAGGACGGCTTGTCATGGCCAAGTGGGCTAGCTACCCCTAACAGACACACCTTTTCGTGTTACTATATTGATGTTGGCTTGATTGGTGCACCTTGATTTGATTTTGGGGGTATTAGACGTGGTGGGCGGTCGTTGCTACGATGCGTTACCACCAGCCCTGCGACCCGAACTGGTAGCATCCTTCCTTGGGCGTTGCCTTACGTGCCTTGTCATAATTTTATCCTTATTCGCGCCCACTACGATTTTGTTTTAGTATGGTACCTATAGAGGACTCACTGGCTATCGATGTTATTGGTTGTGTTACAGGACCTACATAGACTACCTACTTAAAAATGTGTTAAGGGGGATCAATGTGAAGCTTTAACACTATTTTAATACTTTACTTTACTGATAAACACTAGATATATAGGGTATCTTACAACATATAGATAGTTTGACAGATCCTTAGGAGATGGAAAATCCCGTAACATCTCTTAAGTTATTGCATACACGTTATACACTAGATAGGAGATGTAAAATTCTGTAAACATCTCTAAAAATATTACACACATATTTATTTGTTATTGATTTCACTTACATAAGAACTTTTAGTTCTGACTCAAGTGTTTTGGCTTTTCATTATGCTCGGGTCAGCATGAGCATTTCAGCGTTGAAGACATTATTTCTAGTGGACGAAGATGGAGTTTGGTATATTCAGTACTATTCTGTTGCATCATTATTGGTATGTTGTTGATTGTACTCTGATTATGTTGTAAAAAAAAGTGTGTAATAAAGTGAATATTGTCAATCAGCTTCATGAACTGTTTATTTGATTATTATATTTTTTCAATTCCATTGGGAATTCTGTGTTTTGTTTTTCCTTCTTTTCTCTTATTTTCTTATTCACTCCATTGATAATCTACCCTTCTGAATGGTTTGAGTGAGACATGTGTGGTTTATGGTCGATTCAAGTCATCCAAAAAGGTGGGTCATCACAGGTTTGTTATGTATTTAACAACATCGAGTCCAACAGAGGTTGTTATATAGGTTTGGTGTTATACTTATATGTACTTTATAGGATATGATACGGAGATGAGACAGATGATGGCGGTGAATATTTACTTTGCTTGTACTTATGTGGTGATTTCATTGCATTATTCAATGTAATGTATTTGTGTGAGGAGTTATATGTTTGAGATTATGTGACAAATTTTGAGTTATGGCGCGCACACACGCATATATGTTATCTATCATTCGATTTCAATTCTAAACAAATCGGGTTTACTCTTCTATATTTCCTACTAATGTATTATTCAGTCCTAACAACTCATATATGATACTTGTGCCAAGGGAAGCTAGAAACTATTTTAGAAGTGATCAGGTATTGTAATATATTCATATTGACCGAAAGTAATGTGTATGAGAGATCATTAATTCTTTGCCCTTTAATCCGAACTATCAAATAATGTACTCCCGCTAATAGTTTGGTCAGTGGACCTGAGGCATGAAAAATTAGTAATTTCACTTTTTAGTTTGTAAATTCTATATTAAGCTTCTTTCAAACCATTATCAATGTATATTTAATAAATATTCAAAATCATATACATCTTTATTATTTTAATATATCAAACCTTTTTGAAATAGTATATAACTATTTCTTTTAAACAAGATTTAAATTATAATTTGACGTTCCAAAACCTCATGAAAGCATTTAAATTTGCTTCAATAATCAAAATTGCAAACGCTTCAATTTCCTTCAGAATCAACTTCACTTTACACTCTGCAACTTTTCATATTAAAAACCATTATTCAAACCTCTTCATTACATAACTTCTAATTCATTTGCTAATCCATTTGCAAATTAACAGCCATTCACTTCATCAACAAAAGTAATGACCATAAGCATAATTGACTTATCATAAACTGAGCTAAATTCGAACTGGAACAAGTGTTCCAAGCTAACCCTAAACCTAGAACAAGTGTCCCAGGCTAACCCTAAACCAGTCGACCAATCCAAATGAACTGGTCGGCCAGTTGGTCGTGGTCTAGAACACCTATTTCTGGCCATCGATTAACCGTTGATGAGGGTTCTAGCGATATTGATGGTGCTTATTTCAATCAAAGTTTAGATTCAAAGCATCCTTTAGGAATGGCCATGTCATAGTTCATGTGCAGTGTAACAAGCTACCCTGAAACAGGCCTAAATGCCAACACAGGAAAGGCCTATCAAAACTTAGACCCATTCCAAACCTTGTTGTTGGTTGGTAAAAAGAACAGTACAGAACTATTTATCTATTCATTCATAACTCATAGTAGAAGGGTAAAATATAATAGCATAAATAGACTCTATTTTATTTAAGAATTCAAATGTCACAAAACAAAACCATAACGTAATGTCAATAATAATTGTTACATCATCTTGTCCAAAAATACATTTTTAACTTCAAATGGGTACATAAAAAAAGCATAAATAGATAAATAGACTACTGCCACAAGCTTCTCTAATTGTCATCTCCATCTTGACCATCGTCTCCTTCCCTAACCTGTGTTGTAACGAGGAGGGGGTCGGAACAACAATGTCTATTGAATAGAAAATCTCGAGCCTTACTATTTCAATACTCGGGCAGTATAATGTAAATAAGGATATGTCTTTTGCATTTTAAACTATATTCAAAACCATTTAATACTTCATATATGGGAAGGAGGCGGGCCCTTAAATAACCACTTAATACCTTCAATCCTCAAATCACGTTTTCCCATAATCACTAACCCATAGCCATCGTTATTAATGTCTGCCATTATGAGAGATAGATACTATGCCATTTAATAGCTTTTCATGAAAAATAGGTAGACTCAAACCATTTAAGACCTCAATTGAGGTAGTCCCCCGTCATTTAGTACCTACTACCAAGGCAGACTCCATACAAGTATCTATCTAGTTGAAATTGCATAGAAATCTCTTCAAACATTTAATACTTCAATTAAAGCAGACCTTTCTGAGATATCCCCAATCATGCCTAAACCCAATCTCGACCAATTAATACTTCATATAAGGGAAAGAGGCGGTCCTCAAACAACTGTTTAATACTTTCAATCCTCGAACAAGGTCCTTCGTATTATAACTCGTACCGCACAGAGACGTCTCATATCAGTCCGACTATTCATATGAACATATAGCCATATTAGTTGGGCAAATTTACCCTATAAATTTACCCTATAAAATTGGGACTAACCTAGCATCATCTGTGGTTACTCATTATAGGTGATGTCTTATATTAGCCCTAAAGTCACACCGCTGGTAGCCATATTAGCTGGGAAGACTTCTATGTGCTTTTGACTGACCTTGCATCCCGATAACTTAGTCATATTTATTAATACTCTCTAAGTTTATAATCACACATCTCACCATATTTATTATTTAGGCCTTATAAGAAATCCTTCTTATTTTTTCTAATTAATTACTTTCCTAAAGGGAATTTAAATGACAATTATTAACCTAATTAGCTATGTAATTTATACCTTACAATTGAATGTTATTTACGCTAGATATACATATAAGTGCACATTTATTAGGCATGCGAAAATTACGCCCTATACTAGCGTTCAATTGTCTGATCTTCTAATGTTATACAAGTCTCATTTCCACAATAGCATTTTTACCATAAGTCCAATATTCCAAATCAAATCAGTAGACTTGTAGTTAGAATCCAATTCCAACTTATTTTATAATAATATAATGGAACAAAACAATAATAATGGAAACTTACAATTTAATAGGTTTTATGCTCTATTCAAATCCTTTTTACATAAAATTAAACAATGGAATTTTTATTCAATTTTTAGATATAGGCAGTATAATTACGGGTAAGAATTCATATCTTACACACAATTTCTTAATCAAACCCAAAGAAAAAGAATAAGAAGTGGAGTGGAAGGTAAACACATATATTGCAAAATCCGCAGAAACTTCATTATTTTAATACAAAACAATTAAGATTCCAACCTAAGAATTGACATTTAGCTTTGGGGGAATTTTGGGAATTTTAATTGTGACGTTTTTATAATCCATAACTCCCCAAGGCATATATCAAATCCAAATTACACTATTCAATTACTAAAATAGAAAAACCATGATTTCCACTCATAGAGGTCCTTAGCTTTGCCTTCTCTTTAATTTGACATGCCTTCAATGAACCCTTCCAATCTCTTCTTTTTGATATATACAGCAAGAGATTTAATGTAGGGTAGATTCGATAAAATAGAGGTTTAGAGGAGAAGAAATTGAGAAAATAAACAAATGTAGATATATAGGATTTCTTACCTGAAACACTAATGGTGTTTTCTAGATCTACGAAGAGACGAACTGACAGAGCTTCTCTAATGTTCATAAAATATCGTATAAATAAAAATAATGGGGCTAGGCTATTATTTGTAGTGGTTAGAACGCACCAGAATCGTCTAATGAAGGTCAGTTAGAAATAATAAAATATGGTACATTCTAGCCACCTTTACAGGCAACGGTCGACCATCGCCTTCCTACCGGACGACCTCTAGCAATCAATCGATCCTGGGTAAGGGTCGACCACTACCCCTATTTCAAAAATATTTTGAATCCCATTGATTTATTTTTATTTAGTTCCTTAATTAGAATTTAATGTTAATGTTATTCTTAATGTCTGCTTAACCCCTAAGTATAATTACAGTTAACTTTTGAATTTCAAATTTGGGAATTAAATATTTATTTGAATTTGAATTCTATTTAAATTATTTTAAACCCGAAAACTTTAAATGTCCATAACTTCTTCATTTGATCTCCGTTTCTAGTATTTTATATATGGATATTGATTGGAATTTCATCACGAATGCAGCGACATAACTTTCATGGTCAAATTCCAACTTTTGCAAATTTTCCATTTTCACCCTATCCTATTTTAGTTAATTTATCCAATTTATTTATTTATGGTAGATTTTACAAGGTGTTACATTCTTCCCCCTTAAAAGGATTTCGTCACTGAAATCTTTCCAAGGGGCGAACAGCGTAACATGCAATATGCATCCATGTTATACAACCAAATTATCTAGACAACCATCTACTTAACTAATAGTGTAATGTGATTATGTACTACAGACATACTATAAGTGAGTTCAATCCTAGCATGAGTGTGTGATCGTGACATATAGGTATGTATGCAAATACACTAAACATACATAAAGAATTATATATGTGTAAAGTGATAGTAAAAAGTGTAGCAACCATTTCCTATCATCCAATTTAACACCCCAATGCAACTAAAAATCCTAATTTTGAAGAGAAAATTTTAACGGTGAAAAGCTCAAGATGAGAGATCCTCATCTTTTCTTCAGTTTCCCACATGCTTTCCACCGAGTTGTCTTCCCGTTACACTCGGACTAGACTAATTTCTTTGTTACGGAGCTTCCTAATTTCATGTTTCACAATGTGTGTAGCGGCACATGATGTTATTGGCTCCATCCCAATATCCCCTAACTAATCAGGCTATACCATAAAGGTTGTGTCTGAAGGCATTTCCTCAAATTTGAGATGTGGAAAATGTCATGGACTCCTGCTAATCTATCCAGTAGCTCCATGCGATAAGCAAATCTTCCTATCCTTTCCAAAATTTGAAAAGGCCCAACAAATCTTGGTGCTAATTTCCGAGACTTACCAAACCTTACAACTTTTAAAAGGGGGGAGATATTGATAAATAATGAGTCTCCAACCTCAAACTCTAACTCTTTCCATCCTGCCTACGTAGGATTTCTGGCTGTCTTGCACTACTTCATATGTTACTTGATCAACTCTATTTTTTCCAAAATATTGCAAATAAAATTTGGTCCGAGCAGAACTTTGTTGGTTGTTTCATACCAACAATTTGGCAATTTGCATGGCCTCCCAGAAAGCACCTCAAAGGGATCCATACTAATCATCGCTTGGTAACTATTACTATATGCGAACTCAACTAATGATAGTTGCTACCCCCAATGTCCTCCGAAGTCCACGATGCAAGCTCTCAACAAGTCCTCTAAGATTATATTCACCCTTTTAGTTTGACCATCGGTCCGTGGGTGGTAAGCAGTGCTAAGATTCAACGAAGTTCCTAAAGCTTCCTACGAACTCCTTCAAAACTCGCTAGTAAATAAGGGGTCCCTATCACTAACAATGCTCATCAGAATTACATGTAGTCAAACCGCCTGCTTAACGTAAATCTATGCTAGAGAAGCCGTGGTCCTATTGTTCTCAACAGGAATGAAATGGATACTCTTAGTAAGTCTATCTACTACGATCCAATAGCTTCATCGCCCCTCTGACTCCTAGGCAATCATTCTGCGAAGCCCATCGAAATGTGCTCCCATTTCCAAGTTAAAATCTTCAATGGTAGTAACAACCCTTTGGGTTTCCCATGCTTAGCTTTTATCGTTTGTCATGTCATATACTACACACAAAAACTTAGCTACTCTCTTCTTTATTCTCGGCCAAAAGATATTTTTCTCCATATCCCTATACATTTTATCTCCTTCGAGGTGAATGGTCATCTTTGAGTGGTGACACTCTGCAAGCATTTCATTCAACATATTGTCAATAATTGGGACACAAAGGCATCCACCTCTTCTTAAACATCCCTTCTTATTAATTGCATATCTACTAACGTAGGGAAAAGTTATCCTCTTTTCAACTTATCTAGAATCTCTACTATCTTCTCATCCTTCTTTTACTCAAGCCCAATGCGGCCACCAAAGTCAACCTAACCTCCATTATAGCTAAAATGCCTTAAATGGGTTCTATTAGCAGATAGAAGTTGAAATTTGAGAGGAACTCCAACTACCTCCATTCATATATAGCACCTAAGGTATCATTGCTTCGACTAAGGGCATCGACGATGATGTTCCCTTTTTCGAGTGTATATTGTATACCAAAGTCGAATGATGCTGTACTTCATCCACCTCAGTTGCCTAAGGTTTAAATGTTTTTGAGAAAACAAGAATTTGAGTGATTTATGGTCAATGAAAAACTCAAACTTTCTCCCAGAAGATGTGCCTCCACATCTTCAAGGCAAAGACAATAGATGCCAACTCCAAGTCAAGAACTGGGTATCTCTTCTCATGATCCTTTAGTTGCCTACTAGCATTAGCAACTACCCTTCCTTCTTACATGAGAACTACTCCTAATCCTGTACTACATGCATCCATGAAAATTTTAAAAGGCTTTGTCTTATCAGGAACGGTAGGCACATGTGCACTTTTCAATAGTTCTTTAAGTTTCTTGAATGTTTTAGTGCATTTATCATCCTAAGTAAAGACTGAATTCTACTTAGTCAAGCGAGTTAAAGGGGTTTCTATTTTTGCAAAGTCCTTTGTGAACTTCCTATAATAGCCTACCAACCCAACAAAACTCCTAACTTCCATTGCATTATTTGGAATTCATTGCTTTTGAATAGCTTCCACTTTTGCGGGTCCATCGCCAATCCATGCTCATAAACGATGTGTCCCAGAAATCTTACATCCTTTTTCCAAAGTGGCATTTTGCAAATTTGGCTCTAGGTCGGTGCCTCCTAAAGGTCCTTAGTATCTCCCTTAATTGATTATCATGCTCTCCTTTACTCTTGGAGAATACTAAGATATCATCAACAAACACTATGACGAACTTATTAAGCTATCCCCTGAGTACTCTACTCACCAAATCTACAAAGTATGTGGGTGCATTTGTCGATCCAAAAGGCATTACCTCCTACTCATAGAGTCCAATATGCTATGCGGAATGCGGTCTTTGACTTGTTGTCCTTTACGATCCTCAACTAGTGAAATCTAATTGGGAAAAAACTTTAGCTCCCATAAGTTGATCGAACAAGTCATCTACCCAAGGTAAGGGATACCTATTATTCATTGTCAACTTGTTAAAGTCGACGCATAGTCTCAATGAGTCGTCTGCCTTAGTAGCAAAAACAATAGAGACTCCCTATTTCGAAGTACTCCATCGATTGAATCCTTTCTACAACAACTTCAAGATTCGCCTGTCCAACTCATGCCTTTCTTTGGGGGACATGTGTCTTAATGGCAGAGCAACTAGTCCAGCGTCCCTCTCTAAGTCAATTATAAACTCTATCTCCTTTTAGGGTGGGAGACCTGAGAATTCCTCAAAGACGTTGGGAAATTCTCGGACTATGGGGATGGATGAAAGCTCAATATGAGATAGGCTCAACAAGTACAAATAATTTGACTTGACCAAGTCTTAGGGTGTACAACGGACCTTAAGTCTCGCCCTCTACATCTCTTTAATTGTCCAACCATCCTATCGCAATCTAAAACTACTCTGTAGTATGATAACCAACCTATTCGTAAGATAAGTCCGTACGCTTAAAATTTAGAATGTACGCATTACATATGAAATCAACATCACATATGTCCACAACTAGGTCTTTGTAAATTAAATAGAGATGTGTTGACCCCCCCAATAGGATTAGAGAATATTATTGGGATAATGACATATCGGTTTGAAGATTTACGTAGTTAAATATATTCTTAGCTATAAAGGAATGCGATGCTCCAAGATCAAATAGGGTATGAATTGTAGCTCCAAAAATAAGAGTTATACCTTCCAACATTGACTTTCCTTGATCTATAGAGGTTGGTCTACTCAAAATATGGGAAGCCTCAATGGCATAGACTTGTCCACTCGGCCCTTCCATTGCCAGCTCCGAACATTGGTTCTTGGGGTGCCCTTCCTCATAGCAGCGGTGACACTTTCCCTTAGAATCTTCCTTCATCAGACTCACCCTAAATCTTTGGCCACATGTCCCTTCTTGGTTTGATTTTTAGTAGGTCCTGCCTTCTCCTTCTTCATCTCTTTTTCTTCCACACTAGTCATCTGCAGCAAAGCCATCTCAATCAACATCTTATACGTGGAGCCAACGGGCAATTGGGTTAACAACAATTCTTTAGGCGGAGAGTTCTGGTCCTTCACAAATTTTATGGCCTTTTTCATAGGCGTATCGATCAAGCTCATCCCAGACTTAGCCAACTTTATAACCTTACCAATGTACTCCTTTAAAGTGGAGTCTCCCTGTTTAAGCTGTAAAACTTTCTCCAGTTGTAAAATTACTTCTGTCCTTGACATAAACCTTGACTCGAATCTGTCCTTAAATTCATCCCAAGTGAAAATCCAACCAACATTCTCCTCAGCCATAATACTCCACCAATCTCGGGCTTCTGCCTTAAGGTTCCAAGCTGCCATTCTACCCTTCGGTTGATCCTCCCAACCGAACTCTCAAAATATCTTATCTTAGTCATTTATCCATGTATTTGACTCCACAAAACCCTATATTCTAGAATATATTTTTCCTCCCATATTAAGAAAATCCTTACACACCTTTGGAAAGTCGATAGGACGGGGTGCTACATTGACAAACGGGGCAACGGGTACTGTTGGTGTAGCTTATGGAATAGGGACTTCACCTACTTTCCTGAGGTATTATTTAAAATATTTGGGTATCCCTTGAATGGTGGGTCCTCCTTGGGCAAGGTTCCCAGCCTAAGAAGAAGAATGATTATCAACCATATCAACTATCTATAGGTTGAGCTTATAGCTATAACTTTCTAAGATAGTATTATATGTTGAAAGAAAGATTTTCCTAGTATGTGAGCATATATTCAAAAATAGTATATACATATATAGTAGGGGTTTTTGGGAAACATTTTCAAAAATAACAAATACGCCATTCATACGTATACTTTTTCCAGTTATCGGGTAACCTAGGCTCTAATACCAAATGCAACAATCCGCCCCAAAATAGGCCTAAATCCCGAGCTAGAAAAGGCCCATCGAAACTTAGACCCATTCTAAAGCTGGCTGTTGGTTGGTAAAAAGAACAATACATAGCTATTTATTTATTCATTCAGAACTCACAGTGGAAGGATAAAATATGATAGCTTAAACAGTACCAATTTTATTTCAAACTTCAAATGTCACAAAACAATACCACAACATAATGTCAAGAATAACAATTACATCATCTTGTCCAAAAACACATTTTTAACATCAAATGGGTACATAAGAAAATAACGTAAATAGATAAGTAGATTACTATTATAAGCTCCTTTCATTGTTATCTCTATCTTAGTCATCGTCTCCTTCCCTAACCTATATTGTAATGAGGAGGGACTCAAAACTACAATGTCTGGTGAATAGTAAATCTTAAGCCTTTCTATATCAGTACTTAGGTAGTATAATTTAAATAAAGATAAATCATTTGCATTTTAAACTATATTCAAAACCATTTAATACTTAATAAAAGGGAAGGAGGTGGGCCATTAAACAAACACTTAATACCTTTAATCCCCGAAGCAGGTTTTTCAATGATCAATAATCCATAACCATCGTTACTAATGTCAACCAATGCAAGTGATGGAACTTAAGCCACTTAATCCCTTTTCATGAAAAATAGGCACTCTGACCATTTAAGACCTTAATCGAGGTAGGCCCTTATCATTTAATACCTATTACCAAGACGGACTCCACACAGGTACCTCTCTAGTTGACATTGCACATAAACCTCTTCAGACACTTAACACTTCAATTGACATAGACCTTTCCGAGATATTGTCAATCATTCCTAGACCCAATCCCGATCAATTAATATTTCATATAAGGGAAAGAGGCGAGCCTTTAAACAACCACTTAATACCTTCAATCTCCGAAGCAGGTCCTTCGTCTTATGACCCTCACCCTATGAAGACTTATCACATTAGCTCGACCATTCGTATGAACTGGTAGCCAGATTAGCTAGGAAGATTTACCCAATAGAATTGGGGCGAACCTTGCGTCATCTTTGGTTACTTTTTATAGGCAATGTCTCACATTGGCCTCTAAGTCACATTGACAGTAGCCAAATTAGCTGGGCAGACATCTATGTGCTTTTCACTTACCTCGCATTCCTATTACTTAGTCATATTTCACATCATGCTCCAAGTGTATAATCATACATCTTACCGTATTTATTATTTAGGACTTATAAGAAATCCTTCGTATTTTTCCTGATTAATTACTTTCCTTAGAGGGATTTAAATGATAATTATTAACCAAGTTAAATATACAATTTATACGTTACAATTGTACGTTATTTACGCTAGTTTATATACATATAACTATGCATTTATTAGGCGTGCAAAGATTACGTCCTAAACTAATCTTCAAATGTCAAATCTTCCAATGTTATACAAGTCTCATTTCCACAATAGCAATAATAGCATTTTTAACATGAATCCAATATTCCAAAATCAAATCAATAGACTTGTACTTAGAATTCAATTCCAAATTATTTTATATTAAAACAATGGAATAAAAAATAATAATAAAAGAAACTTACAGTTTAATAGGTTTTAAGCTCTATTCGACTCCTTTTTAAATAAAATATATTCGATTTATAGAAAAAGATAGTGTAAATTATGAGTAACTACACACCATTTCTTAAACAAATCCAAAATAAAGAATAAGAAGTGGAATAGAAGGTAAACATGTACATTGCAAAATCTGCAAAAACTCTAATATTTAAAAAAAATAAGATTCCAACCTAAGAATTGACGTTTCGCTTTGGGAAAATTTTGAAGATTTTTATTGTGATGTTTTCATAATCTATAACTCCCTAAGGCATAGATCAAATCCAAATTACACTATTTGATTGCTAAAATAGAAATTTTCACTCATAAAGGTCCTTAGCTTTCCTTCTCTTGGATTTGACATGCCTTCAGTGAACTCTTTCAAATCTCTTCCGTTTGATATATACATCAATGGATTTGTATATATGTTAGATTCGAAAAAATAGAGGTTTAGACGAGAAGAGATTAAGAAAATAAACAATAAACAAAGATAGATATATAGAATTTCTTACTTGAAACCCTAACGGAGTTTTCTGAATCTATGAAGAGACAGACTGACACAGCTTTGCTAATGTTTCCAAAGTATCATGTGAATAAAATTGAGGGGACAGACACTTATTTATTGTGGTTGGAACGCACCGGAACCATCGAATGTACGTCGGTTAAAATTAGTAAAATCTGGTACGTTTAAAGTAAGCAAAACCCGAGCCATCACTATAGGCAGTGGTCGACCGCCACTTTCCCACTAGTCAATCTCTAGCAGTCGACTGGTTGTGGATAAGGGGTCGATCGCTCCCTTTATTTTGAGAATATTTCAATTGTCATTAATTTATTTTTATTTAATTCCTTAGTTATAATTTAACATTAACGTTAATCTTGACGTTTACATAATCCCTAGGAATAATCACCGTTAACTTTTGAATTTCAAATTTGGGAATTAACATTTGAATTTGAATTCTATTTAAATTATTTTAAACTCGAAAACTTAAGATGCTTATAACTTCTTCCTTTGAGCTATGTTTTCAGCATATTACATATGTAAATTAATTTGAATTTCGCTACGGACGCAATGACATAACTTTCATGGTCAATTTCTAACTTTTGCAGTTCATTTTTACCCTTATCTTATTTTAATTAATTTATCCCATTTATTTGTTTATGGTTGATTTTAAGGGATGTTACGTGCAGTAATAGAAATTTCAAAACTAAAATGCATCCAAACCCAAAATCAATTATTTCCTGATTTGATTCAGTTCAATAGCCTATAGAGCCATCATAGATTCAATATACCATTAAGCTTGAAATTAGAAACATCTACTTTTTTTAATAATGATTTTATTAGTTGATATAAGACCAAAATACGAATATATTTACTGTTGGATAAATTGGTTACATACACAATACATACGTACGTACGTACGTACGTATGTATGTATGTATGTATGTATGTATGTATACATTGACCATCAACCAACACATTCATTACAAGGCAATATATGATTCTTCAATATTGAACCCTCACTTTCATTTGATAATCATGGTGCAAACTCACTATTATGAGCACAATCATCAAATATGAAATATCTAAAATCATGTAGGCATAACTTAACTCCAATAACAATCTAACATCAGATCATCTGACCAATTAATTCATAAAACAAGTATACACTCACTTAAATTATATAATTTCATCAAGCTAGGATTAAATAACTTGTTCGACATGAACCTCGTTCAGCATAGCAGGGTCATTCGGCGTGAACCTCGCTTGGCATAGCAAGGTCGCTCAACATAGCAAGGTCGTTCGGCAATCCAGCCTCGTTCGACATTCATGCCTCGTTTGCCATTCCAGCCTCGTTCGGCATAGCAAGGTCGCTTGGCATAGCAAGGTCATTTGGCATTCTAGCCTCGCTCGGCATTTATGCCTGGTTCGGCATTCCAGCCTCGTTCGGCATAGCAAGGCCGTTCGGCATAAACCTCGTTCAGCATAGCAGGGTCATTCGGCATGAAAGTCGCTCGACATAGCAAGGTCGCTCAGTATAGCAAGGTCATTCGGCATTCCAGCCTCGGTCGGCATTCATGCCTTGTTCGGCATTCCAGCCTTGTTCGACATTCCTGCCTCGTTCGGCATTCCTGCCATGTTCGGCATTCCAGCCTCATTCGGTATTCATGCCTTGTTCGGCATTCCAGCTTCGTTCGGCATTCAAGGCCTCGCTCGGCATAAGTATGTCGTTCGGCATCTCCCCTCGACCGGCATCAGATCTCGTTCGGCCTACACACTTCACTCAACACACTGCCTCGTTCGGCATAGAGGTACAGTTCGGCTTGGAGATATGGCTCGGCATTTTCCGTTCGGCGTTTGCGGCACGACACACAGAAGTCACTCAACAAGGACCGAGATATCTTGCCCCTAGGCCCATTAGGGAAGTCCAACCCATCTTCGTCTATAAATAGAAGGGTAGGGGCACAGTGGAAGGGACCTTTTTTTGTGACAAGACTGGGGAGACTCTACCGCATTCAAGGCTCATTCTTTTTACTTAGCAATTGTACTCAAGTAGTTGGTCTACGGATTGTATCTATAATCAATGTTGAGAAGAGCAATAAAGATTAACTTCACAGTGGACGTAGCAGATACGCTGAACCACTATAAATCTGGTGTTCTTGACTTTGCATTTTATTTAGCATACAACTTCTCTATTTTAATTTAACTTCTTCATTAATCTCTCTATACAATCTCTCTCTTGGGTGTTAGCGACCAATTCTGGTGCTAACATTTTGGTGCTTTCACCGAGAATCGAATTCTCAGGCCGTTAGGATCTGCTTTGCAGTTACTGGATTAAATAAATCCCCTAAAGGAGATCCAAGTCATTCACAGGACGTCCGTTGATTCTACTTAGAGTTCCTATCAATAACTCTACTATGGGAAGACCACATACCCAATTTGCCTCTCATAATGCGGACGTCAACGAGACTGTTAGCGTACAACAGGTAGGACCTAGCAACCAGCAAGGAAATCTAGGTGCAGGGACTGCCGAAGCTCATAACCAGATGGAAGTCATTACAAGGACAAAGTTCAATGACTTGGTGAGAGAACTCATGGAAAGAAGAAAACTCGTTGAGCAGATTCAAGCTAACGATTACTTGATGACTCAGCTTACTCAGCAACAACATCAGAATGCTAGAGGTAGACCTGCTCCTTATTCTTCATCTGATAGCTTGACTTCATCCGATGAACCTCCCAGGCATAGACGCCATAAAACTAAAACTGCACAAGCAGGTGCTACTGATCAATCAACCAGGGATCAATCACATCTTGGAGACCACACCCAAGATGGAACAGGAAACTTAAGAGCAGGAGCACGTCTGGAGACCGGACGCCCGGCTCACCAAGATCCTAATGAAGCTAGCCTTTAAGATACACTTTGGCAGATCGCCAACAGAGGGGACATCAACCTGAGCGGTCCCGTAGAACAGAACCCAACCTTCCATCCTCTATACAAACTCCGAACTTATCAGCTATGGTCAGGCAGTTAATGAGGGAAAATCAAGGCCCAATCAACGAAGATTGGGGGATATCCAGGAGTCATACTCCATGCACCGATACCATTCTATAAGCCGAGTATCCCAAAAAGTTTAGCATGCCAACCATCCCGGCCTACGAAGGAAAGACCGATCCCAAGCAACATGTGATGAGGTACAAATGGATGATGGATTCAGCCAGAGTAAATGACGCGACCAAGTGTAGATGCTTTCCAATTACCTTATCCGAAATCACCACCATGTGGTTCACTCGACTTCCTCCATGGTCTATATCCAGCTTCGACGAATTGGCGACGAAATTTGTGGAATAGATCAGGATATATGCCACTCATCCCAAGGATGTGATGTCTTTATCTGGTGTAGTCCAGGCTCCGGGGGAGTCGTCGAAAGAATATTTGCAAAGATTTCATGTTGCGGCTACTGAAGTTAGCAATCCTAATGACCACGCAATTCTGATGGCGGTAATGCGAGGTGTAGATCCGAATTCAGAATTTAGAGATTGGTTAGTAGGAAAGCCTCCAACCATGCTGGAGCGTTTCTATGCAAAGGCTCACCAATTCATAAGAAGAGAAGAAGCCAGATGGACGAGGCGAGATAAGGCACCAGGGCCTGTTCAGGAGACTGTGAAAAGAAACATCACCGTAAAATAATCCAGTGATAACTCGGGAAAGGTTCAAGTCAACATCCAGAACAAGCCTGGGCAATCTAAAGGGTCTGAAGGAGGAAATCCCAGAAAGAAAAGAGAAGCAAGAAAATGAAAGCCAGGATTCCAACCTACAATGAACACACCCCACTGAATGCATCTCTTGAAAATATTTATCTGTCAACTTGTAACACTTCTCAATACAGAAAGCCACGCCCAAAGGAGTCCACAGAGGATCAGAAGCGGACGGGGAAGTACTGTCACTTCCATGAAACATATGGGCACAATACAAAGGAGTGTAGACACCTCCACGACGCCATAGAAAAGTTGATCAGACAGAAAAGGCTATAGGAATTTGCCAAGAACCCACAAGGGGGTAGGCAAGGAACATCAGACCCCGGACGTGGGCCGGCTCCGTGCCAACCAGAGGAGCCTGCCCGAACCGTGGGTAGATTGATCATAAACACGATAGTCAGAGGACCTCACCCTGTAGATAAGAATTGGCAGAAGATGGAACGATATGCTAACTCCTTAAGGCATGCGGATTATGAGTGTTTTTCAAATATGGTGGATGGGACCCCCGCAAAGCAACAATGCATGATGACAGATGATAAGTGTTTAGGAGCCAAGATGCGGACAAGGTGGAGGCTCCTACCATCGACCCGATTGTCATATCTACGATGATCGGGCCAACATACGTTAAAAGAATTTTAATTGATTGTGGAAGCTCCGTTAACATCATCTTCAAAAAGGCATATGACCAAATGAAGATGGAGACAAAAGATTTAAAGCCATCTAAAGCCCGTATCCATGGCTTTAATGGTGCGGCGACTGATGCGATGGGGTATGTTGAGTTGCCAGTTGAACTGGGAGAAGGTGAGCGTAGGAGGGTGCGAATCCTACCATTCATAGTGTTGGACGTTGATTCTCCGTATAATGTGTTTCTGGGTCGGCCAGCACTGGCAAAGTTTACAGTCGCTTTGGCCCCGTGGTTTTTGACGTTAAAATTTCCGATAAACAAGGGAGTCGGTGTGGTGTATGGTGATCTGGCGAACGGTCGCCATGTTATGTAGCCGAGCTAAGAGAGGCCTAGCGGCGAGAGAAAGGAAAGGTTGCGGACAGCTCCGTCCGCATCCGGAATACTAGTGACTGACAAGTAGTGCCCGAGCCCTAGCTCGAGCGACACTCTCGGATCTATCGAGACATAGATCCGAGAGATGATGGGAACCTAGGGAAGCAAAAGCAGCACTGACTGAACTGATGATTGACATTCTAGTCAGCCGAGATGACCCATCATGGGTTCTTAAGATTGGATCGTAGCTCGACTCGTCAATGGCCGAGGATCTCACTGATTTCCTCCGAGCGAACCTGGATATTTTCGCTTGGACACATTTTGACATGTGTGGGATTTCTCCCGCTATTGCGAGTCATATGTTGAACATAGACCCAAGTACATTCCTGTAAAATAGAAAAGGAGAGGCATGGACCCGGAGAGGTCCGGTGCTCTCAGAGAGGAGGTGGACAAACTCAAAGCCAATAGGTTCGTCTGCGACGCCCTTTACCCTGAATGGGTGTCCAACCCGGTGCTAGTAGGGAAAGCGAACGAGAAGTGGAGAACTTGCGTTAATTACTCTGATTTGAATAAAGTGTGCCCGAAGGATAGTTTTCCTTTACCCAGAATCGACCAGCTCATCGACTCTACGGCTGGACATGAGTTATTGTTATTTATGGATACGTACTCGGAATACAATCAGATCCCGATGCACATTCCAGACCAAGAACACATCGGTTTTGTCACAGATGTGGGGCTATATTGTTATGTAGTAATGCCTTTCGGATTGAAAAACGTGGGAGCAACTTATCAGCATCTGGTGAATCGAATGTTTAAAGACCAGATTGGTAGAACGATGGAAGTCTATGTGGACGACATGCTCGTGAAGTCACGATAGTCAAACGACCACATTAGAGACTTAGCGGAGATGTTTGATATACTCAGACATTATGGGATAAAGATCAATCCTTTGAAATGTTTCTTTGGCATTGCGTCAGGGAAGTTTTTGGGTTTTATAGTGAATGCGCGGGGAATCGAAGCTAACCCGGAAAAGATTCAAGCTATTCAGGACATACAAGTGCCAAAAACTATAAAATAAGTGTAAAGCTTGAATGGAAAGGTGGCCGCGCTGAGTCTATTCATATCCAGAGCCACAGATAAGTGTATCCCATTCTTCGATGTAATAAAGAAAGGAAAGAGAAATTTCGAGTAGACATCCAACTGTGAGGAAGCGTTTCGAGCTCTGTTAAGGCATTTGGAAAGTCCCCTGATATTGTCGAAACCGATAGACCATGAGTTTGTACGTGTACTTAGCTGTATCCCAACATACAATCAGTACGGCTCTGGTTCGCGAGGAGGACCGAGTTCAGAAGCCGGTGTACTATGTCAGTAAACGTTTAACGAGGGCGGAAATAAATTATCCTAAGATCGAGAAACTAGCCTATTGCTTGGTGATTACATCATGCAAGCTTCGTCCACACTTTCAGGCACACTCAATCAGTGTTTACACTGATCAACCTTTACGGCAGGTACTCCAACCACCAGAAACCTCTAGAAGGATGTTAAAATGGAATATTGAGTTGATTCAGTTCGATATTACCTACCTGCCACGAAGGCCATACAAGGGCAAGCGCTAGCAGACTTCATTGCTGAATTCACCGTGTCAAACGAATCAGACGGTAACAATTCCATTCCTCCCGTTCGATGGAAGATGTATACCGATGGGGCATCTAACAACAGTTGCTCAAGGGCTGGCATACTTCTTGTAAATCCTGAAAACCGGTCAGTTTGTTATGCTTTGAAGTTCGAATTCCCAGCGATAAATAAAGAAGCCGAGTATGAAGCATTGATTGCTGGCTTGAGACTTATCAGAGAACTGGGAGTAAAATCGGTTGAAATCTTTTGTGACACTCAACTGGTGGTGTACCAGGTGCACGGAGATTATCAAGTGAAGGGACAGAGGTTTGCCCCATACCTTGCACGGGTTCAAGAGCTGCTAGCAAATCTAGAATATTATGATATTTCGCATGTCCCGCATGAAAAAGCCAGAGAAGCCGATTCATTGGCAAAATTTACGAGCACTAGCGATGCACAGCAAATGGGATTGGTTCCCGTTGAAACCTTACATGCTTCGAGTATAAATATGATGGAGTTAGATTCCGTGTTAGAAACAGAAATCGAGAAGGAATCATGGATGACCCGATTCAAGCAATACTTGCTACACGGGGTCCTGCCCGAAAGAAGGAGTGAAAGACGACAAGTCAATCATAAGGCTTCATGATACGTAATGAAGGACAAAATGATGTATCGGAGGGATTCTCGACCCCCTTACTCCGGTGCATTGCCCACGACGAGATAAAAACGAGTTCTGAAGGAAGTCCATGAAAGAGAATGCGGTGACCATACTGGGGGGCAGACATTACCAAAGATGATCCTCCGCTATGGATACTTTTAGCCAACTGTAAATCGGGATGCTGCAGACTATGTAAGAAGATGTGACAAATGCCAAAAATATGCAAAAATCCCGAGAGCTCCACCGACGGAACTCACGCAAATGGTTAGTCCCTGGCCGTTTGCAATGTGGGGAATCGACATAGTCGGTTCATTACCCATATCCAAAGGTGGTGCGAAATACGCAATAGTTGCGGTCGATTACTTTACTAAGTGGGCAGAAACAGAGCCATTGGCCACGATCACCACCAAAAAGGTCATTAATTTCGTTGTATGAAGTATTATATGCCGTTTTGGCCTTCCACGGACTATCATTACAGACAACGGGACTCAATTCTAAAGCAAAGAATTCAAAGAGTTTTGCCAAAGATATAGCATTGAGAAAAAGTTTGCAGCAGTTGCTCATCCAAAAGCAATGGACAAGTGGAAGCCATGAATAAAATAATTAAGTCCATATTGAAAAAGTGTTTGGAAAAGGCTGGAAGCAAGTGGGTGGATGAACTTCCAATAGCGCTTTGGGCCTATAAAACCACCACAAGTCCACGACTGGACACACGCCATACGCGTTAGCATATGGCATGGAAGTTATTATACCCGTAGAACTTGAAGTTCCGTCACATCGGGTAACTATTACGATCCTGAGTCGAATCGAGATCTTTTGCTGGAATCATTGGACTTCATTGATGAAAAACGTGAAGAAGCTGATTTAAGAGCGGCTGCATACAGACACCGGGTCGCTCGATATTATAATGAAAAGGTCCGGCCGAGAATCCTTGATGTGGGTTACCTCGTTTTGAAACTAGTTTTTTTGGTCCCATCACATATGAATTCCTCATGGGAAATTCCGTACGTCATTGAACAGAAGCTTGGAGAGGGAACTTTCAAGCTAGCGGCCGTTGATAGTGCGACATTTCCCCGAGCATGGAATAATGAGCACTTGCGGCATTAACATAATTAGTCCATTTCTTTCATATTTTAGTTGCACTTATTTCCAGCATATTTTTATTCTTAGTTTTCGGCGTGTAATAAGACAATTTAGCTTATTTTCAATAATAAAGGCTCGAAGCCATCTGTTCCTTGATTATTGATGTTTCTGTGTATGATAATTCTGTGGTGAACCACTAGAGTTACAATATTTTGCCTGACATACGAATGAATACGAACACCTCACAATCTTTAAGTCCCCTGAGTGCGGATTGGAGTACTCTGAGTCTCCAGAGTGCGGACTAGATTATAAACGACTAAAATCTCTAAGTCCCCTGAGTGCGGACCGAAGTACTCTAAGTCCCCAAAATGCGGACCAGTATAAATGATTCAAAATCTCCAAGTCCCCTGAGTGCGGACTGAAGTACTCTGAGTCCCATGAGTGCGGACTAGAGTATAAACGATTCAAAATCTCCAAGTCCCCTAAGTGCGGACTGGATTACTCTGAGTCCCCTGGGTGCGGACCAGAGTTTAAACGATTCAAAATCTCCAAGTCTCCAAAGTGCGGACTGGAGTACTCCGAGTCCCCAGAGTGCGGACTAGAGTATAAGCGACTAAAATTTCCAAGTCCCCTAAGTGCGGACCGGAGTACTCTGAGTCCCCAGAGTGCAGACTAGAGTATAAACGACTAAAATCTCTAAGTCCCCTGAGTGCAGACTGGAGTACTCTGAGTCCCCAGAGTGCGGACTAGAGTATAAACGACTAAAATCTCCAAGTTCCCTTAGTGCGGACCGGAGTACTCTGAGTCCCCAGAGTGTGGACTAGAGTATAAATGACGAAAATCTCCAAGTCCCCAGAGGGCGGACCGGAGTACTCCGAGTCCCCAGAATGCGGACCAGGGTACAAACGTTTCAAAATCTCCAAGTCCCCTGAGCGCGGACTGGAGTACTCTGAGTCCCCTAAGAACGGACTAGAGTATAAACGATTCAAAATCTCTAAGTCTCCAAAGTGTAGACTAGAGCCTCCTGAGTGCAGACCAGAGTGTAAACGACTTAAAATCTCTAAGTCCCCTGAGTGTGGACTGACAACTCTGAATCCCCAGAGTGCGGATTGGAGTATAAACGGTTTAAAATTCTCTAAGTCCCCGGAGTGCAGACTAGGATACAAATGACTTGAAGTCATCAAGTCCTCGGCATACTGACTGAAAATTATTCTAAGTACTCGAAGCGTGGAATAAAGGATGTACAATTCTAAAGAATTTCCGATGCATATGAAGATGAATTGAGAAGTTTATGTAACTCATAATAGCGTGGGTTTCGACCACGATCATACAGAAAGATGAACGATAAAAATCTTTTGAAAGACAAAAGAACTAAGTTTTATTTATCCAAAATAAGGTTCTACTATGACTCCTCCAAAATTCGGAGTCAAAAGACTATTTACATGGACTACGAAAGTAAATAAAAATAATTATATAATTTAAACTAACTCTCGTTGAACAAGAGTAACAATTACTTCTTTGATTTCTTCACTTTCTTTCCCTCCATCTTCTCAGACGACTCCTCTCCTATGCATTTTCCATTGGAAAATTTCCTTGATGGGGAGGTAACAACCGAGGAAGTACGAGGGACTTCCTGTGGCCTGGACCCACCAGGGAGGATGACCTTTAAAGGCTTGTTCAAAGGATTGTCTAGGTCTACTACTCGGGGCTCGACTTTAATTTCAGTCGTCGTTTTCTTTTCCTCTATGAGCTGCTCCTTCATGCTCATTTTAGAAGTGTGCTCAGAGGCGCTTGTGATCTCAACTTCATAACTACCTTTGATAGGAGATGATGTCTCAGACTTATCCTCATCAAGCGCCTCAATCACTTGAGCATTTGGACTGGGAGTCTCTCCCCCATGAGCGGCCTTGCTTATTTTTCCCTTCTCCTTCATGGCGTCATTGCTCCACGGAGTAGGTTCGGGATCAGAACGGCTTGGGTAAAATCACAGGAAACAAACATTAGACTATAATAATATTACACCGAGAGCGACGGCTCTTTAAAATTTATAAAGAAGAGTTATGTACCGGCTTCTTGCTGGCTCTCAACCGTTCGGGGGGTCTAGCCAATCGGAATGGGAGATAGAATGTGAATACCGAGACCAGGGTCCTTTGGGTCATAACAAGCATGTTGCTCGAATGGATTGAGTACTGGCTGATCAGCCAATTGAGTGGAAGGAAGGACTGAAGTCTCCGTTCCAGAAGGACCAGCAATGACGTCTTTTCCTTTGGACGAGGGGGAACCTTTATAGTAGAGCGCCTTCGCTGTAGACAAGTCCGAAGGCTCGTTCCCCCTAAGAAATACTTTCACCAAGGCCTCCTCATCGACCTCTTCGGTGCCCAGCTCGACTTTTCTGATCTTTATTAAAGTCTTCCGTGCCTCAGCTAGAGATTCATGGTTGCCTTCGCCAAGAAAAGTTAAATCTCGATGCATGAGGACATGGGCGTTGAATTCTGCTATCAGTGGGTCAAACATGCACTTAACCTCATTCCTGCCAGCCTATTTAGCCTACTCAAGGCGAGAGTCAATCTCCGCAGATGCTATTTTCTTGCCCTCTTCATGGGCTTCATCCTTTAGCATCCCGACTTTAGAAAGATCGTCGTCGAGCTTCACCTTCAGAAGTCACATAGCAACGATCTCGTTGCAATATCATTGCGACTCTTTCTAGGCAGCGGTTTTCTCCTCTCTTTCTTTACGGAGTTGATCCTCCATCTCTTTGACTCGAAGGGCAAATGCATCCCTTTCCTTCTACACTGAATCCTTCTCTAAAGCTAGGGCCCCACAGCGTTAGACCGCCTCGTCGATTTCTTTTTTATGAGTTGATTCTAGACGATTGACGGCCTCCACGGTATCTTTAGCACTCTGTTGGGCAGCTTCAAGTTGAGATTTGTACGTAGAGAGCTCTTCGTCCTGAGCTTTGATAATGTCTTTATCATGGATAGCCTCGAGCTTCAGGCAATCATTTCCATGCTGACGCTTAATGGAGACTTCTGAAAATTTTTCGGCTAAGTGCACGAATGCATCATGCTGGACATAGACGTCATTAGTACATGCAATAGCGCTTTGCTTGACATGTCCTGGAATCTGGTGAATCGTCGGGAGAAATTTTAAGCCATTGAAGCATATATTTGGAAACAAGGCTTTAAGCTCAGCAAGTCATTCTGCTATCGATGGATCAAATACAGGAGCGAGAGAGGTCTTCTTGGAGACTGCAAGTGTTCTGTGGGGATCCCAAGATTGCCTGGTACTGGATGAACCGGAGTGTTGATCCCAATGGGCCTCAGGCTAGGATCCCTTATTTGTGGACTTTTCTTTACTGTGCTCCAATTGAGAAGGAGGATCACGAGGGTAGGAGGACTGACTATAGGTTTTTCTTCGGAAGGATGATTCTCGATGGTGGTAATCTCGATCGCTGCAATCATCTCTGTCTCGACGTTTGCCGAAACCCGAATCTCGGCCAGATTTGTGAATAATAGATGAACCTCGAAGATGATCAAGTCCATGTGTATGCCCAATGTCACCTGCATAGAGTTTAATAACGACAAGTCAGCAAAGAGTAGAGTGATGGAAAATTTAAATGCAAGGTGAAGTGCACGTGTTTGTGTGTGCCCTAGTGTCTCCCTCCGGCGGACCAGTTTCTTTACTAATAGGAGTTTTATCTCCCTGGTTTAGGGCTTTACACTATCGCCTCTCGCAGGCGAATGAAGTTTAAGGGCCTCCGGATCGTCGAAACCATTGTTGAGCAGATCATCAGGAATAGTGAGGTTCGACAGACCTTTTAGAGACTTTCTAAGTGTTGGAAGGAAGGCTCTCTCTCCATTGGAATAAGGGTGACTTTAGAAGTTCCTCCCACTTTCTTCTTCCTCAACTTATAGGTCAAATTCTTCTTTCCCTTTAAAGGGGAAGGTGTCGTTTCGATGTCATGAACCTCGACTACCGGGTCTCGAGTGGGACTGACATTTTCACCCAGTACTTCGGGCGTCTTGCCTTCTCTAATCTCCCCCTCCCCTGGTGTGTCAGGGGCATTACGTGATGAAGACCCAACCTGCATTTTTCCTTTGCCCGAAGCAGGCCTGGTTGCAGTAACGCATGGAGGGAGGCTTATTCGACGACCTTCCGCCAGCAACGCAAACTTCGTGAGCGATTCATTTGAAATGAGAGTTCTGATGTTCTGATCTTCGGCGGGAATAGCTTGGATAGCTTCGACAGCTTTAGAATATCTGGAGCCCTCGGGACGTGGGTTAATACATGAAAAAATAAAGGAAGAGTTAGAAAAGGTGCAACTTTAGCCAAACATGAGTATTGAACCAGAAAAAAGACTTACTTCCTTCCACCCATCTCCTCGCAAAGCCGGGAGGACAGCGCACATAGAACCGCTCCTGTTTATACTGGGCAAGCTTACTCCATGCCCCAGTCAGGATTTGACACTTGTTGTGCGGCTCGCGGAATACGTAAGATGGGCTATCTGACCGTCTCTTGAAGAAATAGATATAGTGAACATCGCCCGGTGTCGGAAGCCTGAATAGGACACTCATGAAGAGAATGCAAGTGTCGCATATGAATGCATGGCTGTTCGGAAGCATTGTGACGGGGCGATGTCAATATACTGCAACACATCTCGAAGCAAGGAGTTGAATGGCCGCACGCTGCCGACCCAACACATGAATCTGTTGCAGGTTGTATATTTGACTGGGGGCAAGTGAGGACGATCCTACCCCGATGAACTAACACATCGTCGAAAGGAATCCGGTGAACTGAGCATATTCGACGAAGTGTGCTTTCGTTAATCTTCGAGGCTTGTGAATCGATCGGATAGTCTAAAAAGATCGCTGCATCCAAGGCATCGAGAGCCAAGTCATCAGATGCGATCATGGGGCTTGGTATGTCTTGTGCAGGAGTAGTCGACGGGTTTGAAGTACCAACTACTTCTAGCTAAGAAAATGGCCCTGGTCTGTCCAAGTCGTGGCAGAGCTTAATTTCCTAGACATCTCTAGTGAATGATTGAATCTGGCAAAACACCTGTTTCAACTATACTTGAACATAAATATTCGCCCTTGTGGTGTGTGAACTAGTGCGATCATTCAAACATAAGTGCCAAGAAATGAAAAGTCACTGAGTTGATGAAACAAGTTTAAGCTTTGAATTATCATCTTCGAAGACCGTCATCGTTGACCGTATACGAGAGCTTGTCATAAGATGGTTTATGTTTTAAACTCGACATCATCGCTGTATGTGAAAGGTTATTAACTATTTTCAGCAAGTAAAGTTCAAGTTTACAGTTATCTTAACACAAGAGTTATCAGTCCGGATTTTGCGATGTGCTTAGTTATTTAAGTCTGTCCTTGTTCACTGTCATATGTTCGGGCATAAAAAGGTGTTAAGTCAACAATGCATTGGGATCAAGTTGGGATGGTTTTAACTGTCATGTGTACACCACTCTCTTACCATCCATCATTATTGTTCGGCATGCGACAAGACATGTAGAACTGCAATCATGCCTAGCTGCATCGCTCGGCACTTTACTCTCGACACCTTTCCTCTCCACCATTCGACATAAGGGATCATGCCGAACCACAATTATGTCGAGCCACATCGCTCTACATCTTGCCGAACTCTTACTTTTCTCCTGCACTCCTTCCTATCTCGTTCGGCATAAGAGGATCATGCCGAGCCGTGGTCATACCGAGCCACATCGCTCGGCATGCTAAACCTAACTCCAACCTCAATCCAATACTCCCTCTAACGTCGTTCGACATAGGGGGTTATGCCGAGCCATAGCTATATCAAACTACACCGCTCGGCATGCGAACCCAACCTCGACTTCTCTCCTACACACCCTTACCTCGTTCGACATGAGGGAGTCATGCCGAGCCACATCCATCCATATTCTCCCAACTCCTTCCATCATACAATTGAGTACCCTCCAAGGTGGCCAGTCGACCACCACTTCAACTCGCACGCCACCTGTGACCGGATATCTTAACCCTCACCGGTTCCCGCTGGGCCAACGTCTTCTTCCATCTTCCTCTCCATTTAATCCCAAGGCTTCTCTAAACCTCGAATCCACCTTCCTAATCTACACGACTATCATTATTTGTGGGTTAGAGGAAGGGCGTGGGTTCAAGTCTTGTCTTAAATCCCTAATTAGGAAGTGTCAAGCGAATGAAGGGTTAATACCAAGTAGAAGGGGGCGAAATCTGATGTAGTGCTCGAATTGGAAGTAGAGATCTACTCGGGCTTTCTGTTGAAGGCAATCGAGAAGTAACCAAGGAGACACGGGGACTAAAGGAGTTGTTGAGGTATTGAAAAGGGTTTGAGAAGAGGCAAGTTCGTAAATTCTGTAGTGTGGAGGTAGAAGTAAAAGGGAGAAGGAGAAGAAGTATCGGTTTATATAGAGAGAAGAGAAGTCGAATGGACGGTGACCGGCAGAACCGTTCAAGGTACCTCCATTATTCGGCATCAATGTCGTTCGGCATCAATGTCGTTCGGCATTCGTACGTCGTTCGGCATTGGTATGTTGTTCGGCATACAACGCCTCGCTCGGCATTCACGAAGACACTATCGAAAAGACAAAGCTAAGGCTTTAAGAGAAACACGGAGTGCTAATGATTCAAAGCGCATCATGTTCACCCACATGATGCGGGGGCAAGTGCTACCTGGATGTTTGACCAAGTAACTAGAGCTCGGCATAAATACCGCTCGGCATAGAAACTTGTTTGGCAGAAGCCTCGACCGGCATGGAGCCTCGATCGACATGGCAAGGCCGATCGGCATAGCAGGGTCGTTTGGCATGAACCCCGTTTGACATAGCAGGGTCGTTCGGCATAGCATGGTCGTTCAGTGTAAACCTCGCTCGGCATAGCAAGGTCGCTCGGCAATCATGCCTCGCTCGGTATTAATGCGTCGTTCGGCATTCCAGCCTCGTTTGGCATTCCAGCCTCCTTCGGCGTTGCAAGGTCACTCGGTATAGCAAGGTCGTTCCGCATTCCAGCCTCCTTCGGCATAGCAGGGTCGTTCGGCATGAACCTCATTCGACATAGCAGGGTCGTTCGGTGTGAACCTCGCTCGGCATAGCAAGGTCGCTCGACATAGCAAGGCCGTTCGGCATTCCAGCCTCGCTCGGCATTCATTCCTCGTTCGGCATTCCAGCCTCGTTTGGCATTCCAACCATGTTCAGCATTCCAGCCTCGTTCGACATTCATGCCTTATTCGGCATTCCAGCCTCGTTTAGCATTCATGGCCTCGCTCGGCATAAGTATGTCGTTCGGCATCTCCCCTTGGCCGACATCGGATCTCGTTCGGCCTACAAACTTCACTCAACACACTGCTTCGTTCGGCATAGAGGTACAGTTCGGTTTGGAGATATGGATCGGCATTTTCCATTCGGCATTTGCGGCTCGACACACAGAAGTCACTCAACATGGGCCGAGATATCTTGCCCCTAGGCCCATTAGGAAAGTCCAACCCATCTTCGTCTATAAATAGAGAGGCAGGGGCACAGTGAAAGGGACCTTTTTTGGGGAGAACATTGGGGAGACTCTGCTGCATTCAAGACACATTCTTTTTACTTAGAAATTTTACTCAAGTAGTTGGTGTACGGATTGTCTCTGTAATCAATTGTCGAGTAAAGCAATAAAGATTAACTTCACAGTGGACGTAGGTAGATACTCCAAACCATTATAAATCCGGTGTTCTTGACTTTGCATTTTATTTAGCATACAACTTCTCTGTTTTAATTTAACTTCTTCATTAATCTCTCTACACAATGTCTCTCTTGGGTGTTAGCGACCAATTCTGGTGCTAACAGTTATGTATTTAACATCCTCGGATCAGGCAGAGGTTATTATACAGGTTTGATGTTATACTTGTGTGCTCTTTGTAGGGTACGATATAGTATGGAAGAGATGATGATATAAAATATTTACTTTGCTTGCACTTATACCGAGATTCCATTGTATTGGTTGATGTGATGTTTTTGTGCGGTGAGTTATATATTTAAGATTATGTATCAAATATTTGAGTTATAACACACAAATACATTTGTTATCTATCGTTCGACTCTGATTCTGATCTAATTGGGTTTACTCTTCTACATGTCTCTAATATTGTATTATTCGGTCCTAACAACTCGTTTATGTTATCTGTGTCGAGACAAGATATGTATTATTTTAGATGTGATCAGGTATTATAATGTGTAATGACCTGCCCTATTGACTTTCAAATTTCGACATTAATACATCAACAATATTCACATGTCGAGCACCTATATGATAATAAATGCTCATAAACTGATCGAGCATAACTAATAAATCTACAAATGATAGTAATGCTTGTAAACTGGCCGAACATAACTAAACTAATCAACAAGGAACAATAAATAAATATCATTAATCCCTACATTAATTAAACTGCAGTTTATAAATCAAACTTATATAAATTATCTATATATAAGATCTTTTAATTATTCATAGTTGGAATACCTTTAAGGCATGCATTTATAACAAATAAAAATACATTCTCATATGTATAATACACCCAGCTCATTCTAGGGAATCGATTACCCTATGTCTAATGAGTTATAACTCACCAAAACCACGGTTCTTGCTTAACCTTTAGCTCTAATGCCAAATGTAATAACCTGCCTTTTCGACTCCCAAAATGCCGACACTAATACATCCACGGTATACACGATGAGAACCCAAGCTTCGAAAATACATATTGTAATTGTAAAAAGAAAAGACAGAAAGAAAAGGAACAAGGAAGAAATAATAAAACATCTCAATCTCACAACGGAATGATAATATATAATATCCAAAAGTCAGCACAAAGAGCTACTCTATAATACATGGCATTTTAGAGTTACAATCCTAAGTGTTATCATCAGCCTGGACAGTTATAATTTCCTGTCCTCATAAATGATAGTATATACATACTAGTATTGAAGTAAAAATAAAATACTATAGTAGGTGATAGCGTCCAGCTCGTTTCCTCAAGCTCCAAAGAATATCCTATAAGAATCTACCTTTGTTAAACTGCTCGAAAGAGAACCCTAGGATTTGAGGGAAAGATAAAACCATGAGTCAAACATAGGTCTGGTATGAGAAACTCAAGAAATACATGCCCACATAACTTGAGACCAACCGAATCATCTGAATGGTTTTCCTTTAAAAGAACCAAACCATCTAATAAGTACATATTGCAAATAATAGTTAGTGTCCAAGATGTATAATATATAAAAAAATAGTTATGTTGCTTGCATCTCACGCCACGATAATATCAGGTATACAATCAAAACTGCTAAGGGTTACATTCAGACGCCCTTGGTACATTAGACGGACCCCTTGGCAAGGGTCAGAAACTACCTTTCTAGCGATGTATATCTCTAAATAGAATATATTAACAAGGTAAATATAGCTGGTCCACACCCTAACACATTATATCATATATCATCAACTCCCAATAGCTAACAAATCGAAATCATCTATAGATATGGAGTTGATATACCCTTAGGTTAGCTAAACCCACTGGCTATGCACTTACTATGATTTTTATCATTACCAATGGCGAAGTCACATTCAGCTTTTCATCACATGAGTTTTCATCGCTCGAACAGATCTCAAAACTCCACATAGATTCTAGCATCTCAACACATGAGCCATCGTCCCTCGAACGAATCTTGAATCCATACATGGATTTCGACATCTCAACACATGAGCCATCATTACTCGAACGGTTCATGAATCTCTCTATGGATTGTAGAACAAGTCATCCAATGAATGCCGACATTGTCCTCTCTCTTAGAATCACCCTCAAGATTGACAGTATAACAAGATAGCATCGTTTGAAATGTTAATGCTGACCTCTCCCTCGGAGTTACCCTTAGGATAGACAGTGCAACTTATAACATTTTGCTCCACAACCACTTCCCAAACATAGAACTCGTATATTGGTTTTGAAGTGGTTTTGGTAAGTAATATGTAAGTATACTTATCCGATCCCGGTCACATCAAAATTAAATCGGTGAATTTCTTGTTAACTCAATTTCGGTTCTTTTAGAAGTAAGCAGACGATATATAGGAGTCCTCCCGAGGGGATCTCGAATATGTACTCTTAAAGTAAGAGACGATTCATACAAATGAGTCCTCCCCAGGGGATCTAAAATCGTAAAAATATGTGATGCTTTTATATACTTCCTAAGTAATTTTGGTTAAGTACAATAGTTGACAAGTCAACAATCTAGTACGAAATGAAAACGATTGCATATGGAAATTAGATCTCATAAACTTACTACTTCTTTCGATTACTCGACTTTAGTGTTAAGCATAGGACTAAATACTTTTCATAAACAAGTAAACACACAAACACGATTAAGTCACACAAGCGACTTCTAATCCCCATATCACCAAATAACACTTCTTTGTAAATACTTGTATATATATATATATATATATATTAAAATACCTTTTATAAAAGATAATGTATACTACTACTTCACTATTCATTTCTACACTTTTCAATACTTCAAAATATATCCATATACTTATCTCAAAGGTATAAGAATATTCACCAATCATTTAACAAGACTTCCTACTTAAAAATATAATCAAAGAGGTTAAAAACGAATATTACTCAAACATTGTTACTATAAAACCCTTCTCTTTATAAATTAAACCTTTACTTTTTATATCTTTTTTCCAAACCATTCAATACTTATCATTATCTTTAAAATACTCCATTTAAAGACCAAGGTAAATTTACAAGGGTTAAAAACAAATGTTACTTAAACATTATTACTATAAACCAAAAACACTTTATATTTGTCATTGTCTTTAAAACATTCCTTTTAAAGATCTAAGTATATTCATTAGTATAATAAAAAGGTTAAAAACAAATGCTACTTAGACATTTTTTACTATAAACGCAAAACCTTTTATACTTATCATTATCTTTAAAATATTCTTTATAACGATCTAAGTTCATATACACTTATTTAACAAGCTAATGTACCTTTAAATAACTTCTTAAAACCATTTACTGTAACTAAGTGTTATAAACAAAATCCACTTATTATTTTATAAAATACTTAACTCGCCTTTTCAATCTTATATATATACACACAACTTTCAAAATACTTAACTTACTTTTCCAACTATATATTAAATAATTTTAAAAAATACTTAACTTACTTTTCCAAACTTATATATACACAATTTTAAAATACTTAATTTACTTTCCCAAATTTATGTATATATTAATTTACTTTTCCAAGTTTATATATAAATATTTTTAAAAAATTCACTTACTTACAAAAATGTTTTAAATATCTATAAAAAATATTATATAGAAATAACTAATTAGAAATTACTATAAAACCATTTTAAATAAATACTACAAAGAAAGCTCTTTACTTTAAAAATTCATAAATATTTATTAAAAATATATTTAAACTTGAAACCATTTTCTAAATACTCTAAAACCTACTATTAATCATTCCTAAAAATACCTCATAAAATAATATGTTTAACTACAGTTTTAAAACATTTGAAGTCATGAAAATAGCTTAAAACAGCACAACACCAAATAGGGATGGCAATGGGGTGGGTCTAGGGTCCAAACTCGGTCGACCCGCCCCTGTTTTGGCTCGTCCAGTCCCGTCCCATTGGGTCATTGGGACGGGTACACCCGTGACCCGTTCTTGAGTGCTCCGGGTCTAGGGTCGGGTCGGGGCTCGGCCGACCCGCCCCAACCCGACCCGCACTACTAACATCTCATGAAACTTCTTTATTACTATAATGATTTATTAATCTTTTTAGATATAAGTGATTCTAGCGTGAATATTAAAATGTTCCAATCAATAATATGTAGAAAAAAATTAGAGTATTAAGTTGCGTCATTGATGATTATACAATAACATATGTATATATTTTCTAAATTGTTATTGTAGACATCATTTTTATTAACTTCCCTTAGACACCTTTTTGTTTGTATTTCATGTATTATTTGGTGATGACGGGTATAAACAAATAAATAAATTTATGTTGGTACACAATTTTGATCAATACATAGAGACTCATCGGGTCTTGTGGTGGGTCGGGTCTACCGGGACCCGTATGGGTCCCGGGTACGGGGCAAAATTCCAGACCCGCATCGAGTCTACGGGGCGGGTCTGGGGTGAGGTCTAAAAAATCCAGGATGGGTATGGGGCACTAAAAACCCACCCCAACCCACCCCATTGCCATTCCTAACACCAAACGTGCCATAAAAACCTAAGAATGTCGTCATAGGTCAAAAACTGCATTTGTTAAGTGCTGTAAGAGATATCTGGACAGAGAATACTTGAAAAAACATGAAACTTTGACCAATTTTCTTCATTCAAACAAAGATTTTAAACTCTCATTTTTTACAGTAAGTTTTATACTTAGAGTATTTAATAACAATGCAAAGGAACTTGTAACGATGTCAATAATTCTCAAAAACAAGCTATTTACAAGTGCTCATGTAGTGATCTTTGTAGCTTCTAACTTTTGCAACTATGTTCAACCAGTTTTTAAACGATTTAAACTCTAATTTTTTTACATTTCTTGGTATACATAGAGTAGTTAATAAACCAACAAATAAACCTCTAAGGATGTCTTTCAAAGCCAATTTAAAAATTCCCAAAAACAAGCTATTTACACGGTGCTCATATAGCAAACTTTGTCGCTTCTAACTTCTGCAAACTTTGTTCCGCAAGTTCTATAATTTCCAAACTTCTTCCTTGCCGCCACATACACTACCATAAGTGTAGAGCATAGTAAAAATGTACTCTTTCACAATATATTTTCATACAACCAATTTAAACAAGTTAAACATAAAGGATTTCAAAGTGCACTTATAACAACTATTTCGCTTCAAACAAGTTCTTACGTACTTCCACATCACATACAACCACACCAATTATGTAAACACAAAGTCTAGGCCACATTACATGTTTTAGAAGGTAACAGAAGTGAATATACTACATGTAAAGCTAGCATTTGCATTTCAAAGCAAGAGGGGTTTAAAGTTATAACTTCATTAGTTAGCTTTACTTTATATTTACACACAATACACACACACACACACACACACAATATATATACATTTCAATGGAGAGTGAAATTACCAAATCCTTAATAACATCTTGTATAAGCATTTAGAATACAGGATCACTTCCTACCTCAACCAAACAAGCCAAAAGCTTCACCATCTGCTCTGAAATGCTCTTGGCCATCTCCACTTTACTATATTTGCTCACAACCACAATTGAAATCCCCATTCGTGCCTCCTTCCTTCAACATTTGAGATGTTATTCCATGCTCTATGTTGTCGTAGGGAATTTGCCAAAGTTTGGTGGAGTTTGGACTTCATTTGCTTTGATTTTGGAATGATAAAGTGAAGAGAGAAAGGGCATGAAGACTTAGCTTTTTGTTCATAACTAAGGCAATAAAATTGTGATATTGTGAAGTGTGTTTGTAGACTTTATCAAGAGGTAATTATCACCTTCACAATCCCCTAGGGCGTGCCAAAGCAACCCCACCATGTGCTCCTACTTTCAACCTCACCTCACCATGCTTTCTTCTTTCCTCCAAAATATCTACCCCCATTCCATTTGCTAATCTTTTCACTTATCACCATCTAGTTAGCCATATCAAGAAAAATATTTTTAGTTGTTAATTAGTGACACATTAACAAATTAGACACACCCAAAGAGTTCGAATAACTTATATTCAGTAAAAAGCAGTTTATTGATAAAACGATTTTCAACCACTATCGATATTTCTTCGAACTTCAAACTATTTATTTTTGTAAACAAATTCAAAAATAAGTTTACCATCATGTGCTATTAATTAAAAAAAGGTTTAACAATGTTATAAAATCACTTTTACCACATTTAACTAAGATTTAAATGTTTAAACAATTTAGACACTTAAATACAAAGTGTTGGAAATTACAGATCGCTACATAACACATCCACGTTAGCCCAAAGTAATGTGTACACGAGATCGCTCCTTCGTGGCTTTTATCTAAGCTATCGGTCGTGAAACTCCATTCGATAGCTTGTCACTGGAACTAGGACTTAAGGAATTAGTAATTTCACTTTTTGGTTTGTAAATTTTTCATTAACCTTCTTTCAAACCATTATATATGTATATTTCATAATATTCAAAACCATGGACATCTTTATTTTCTCAATATATCAAAGCTTTTTGACATAGTATTTAACCATTTATTTTGAATAAGATATAAATCATAATATGATGTTCCAAAACCCCATGAAAGCATTCAAATTTGCTTCAATTATCAAAAGCATCATTGCTTCAATTTCCTTTAATATTAACCTATGCTTGCAACTTTTCATTTTTAAAACCATTTTAAAAATTCAAACCTCTTCATTGCAAAACTTATGATTCATTTGCCAAACCATCTGCAAATTAACAACCATTCACTTCATCAGCCAAAGCAATAACTAGAAGCTCAATAAATGAACCATAAAAAATGACATACCAAGCCAAGTCCAACCTGAAACAAGTGTTCCGACCCATCCTAAAACCAGTCAATCTGTCCAAATGAACTAGTCTACCGGTGGGTCATGGTCTGGAATACATGTTTCAAGCCATCAAATAACCATCAAGCTGGTTCTAGCAATCTTGGGGGTGCTTATTTTAATCAAAGTTTGGATTCAAAGCATTCTTTATGAATGACCATATTATAGTTCATATGTAGGACAACAATTTAAAAACTAAAATGTAATCAAACCCAAAGTCAATTAGTTCCTGATTTGATTCAATTTAGTAGGCTACCAAGCCATTATAGATTTTCAATATACCGTCAAGCTTGAAATTAAACAACATATAAATTTTTTTAATAGTGATTTCATTAACTGATATAAGATCAAAATCAAAATATATTTACTATAAAATATTAGGAGAATTATGCTCACCGCAGTACTCAGCCAACCACCAACATTACCGTCTACCTCGACATACGCACACTGCCTCCCCATCTGGCCTCACGTTACACCCCTCTCTCCATTGTAGTGCCTTACATCGGCGCCTTTTTATGTGCACAACCGCACTTCATTTTTTCTTTATTTTCATGTTTTGATTAGAGGTTGAGGGAATTTAGGACTCAGGGCTTAAGACAGGGACAAACATGTTCAAGCGACTAAGAACAAGGAAGGGGTCCAATGAAACAGAAGTGAATTTACTTTTCTTTTTAAATAATACCGTACCCCTAACCGCCTTTAAATCTAACTGCCTCTAAATCAATGTTTTACATCCATTTAAAAACTAACTTAAGGGATTTTATCAATTTTTTTACTTCATTTGTAATGATTTTCCTTTTATTTAAGATATCCCCTTCCAGTTTTAAACGATTTCAAAATAATTATTTTATTCTTTAGAATAATTTTAAAATTTCGAAGATTATTTGTTTTTCTAAAATAAAATTTTAAATAGCTTTTGGATTTAGAAAACACAATTATGATTTAAAATTTTATTTTTCAAATAAATATTCTCCTTTTACCATCAAATAAATAAAAAAAATCAATTTATTGAATTAAATTCAATAAATATCCAATAAAATTCTCAAAATCCATTTTAATATATTTTATTTATTTTAACTTTGAATAGGGATGTTATAATGTGTATGGACATTTATGTTTGTATTAATGGATATTTGTGTGCGTTGATATTTGTGATGTCAGATATGTGTTGTTATATATTGATGTTTGAGTATGCGTGTTGGATATTATTTATATATACAAGCGTGTAACCCGTGCGTTGCACGCGGTAATATTGTAGAATATAATATTATATCTTTAATGTTAAATGAGAACTTTGTTATATAATGTATGATAAATTTAGTGAAATGAATGAACTATAAATTAAAATTGGTATTATGTTTGTGTATAATTTATGTTGTATAGCACGCACGCACACGCACATATATATAATAATAATAAAGTAATCTATTCGATTTTTGTTAATATGGATATAACATACATGATGAAACTGACGTATGTTAGTAATTTATTTGATGAACTAAAAAATATTATCTAACGAAATTTGTTTAAATACGTCAAATATAAAATTATGTGATTAATTTACATACATGGACTTGAAAATGAACAATAGGAAGAATCGAGAGCAATTTTGTAAAAAAATGTATAATTTTGATGTGGATATATTGAAGCTAAAACATAATTTTGTAATTAATGTATGATAAATTCTTAATATAAAGGAATTATAACTTATTTACAAATTAAATTTTTGCGATGTTTATGTATATAATTTATGTTATGTGATTTATATATCTTTATAGTTGAATAAAAAAATAGTCTTACAATTTTCCATAATGTGAGTGTGTGTGTTAAAATTGACATATTTTTATGATTTATTAGAATAATAGACTAAATATTCATTGAAATTATTTAAATTTGAGATTTCGTAAGTAGTTTAAATATATGGATTTAAATATAAAATAATAGGAAATAATTGAGGGCGTTTAGGAAATAATTGTAAAAATGTACGTATTTGAAGCTAAAAACAGAATTTTTTCAATGTAATACAATATAAATAATTTAGATATATGAATAATATATTAAATTTGGAAACATTGCTTATGCATGTTATTTATGTTAGGTGACTTATATATCTTTGTATTTAAATGAAAACCTAATTTTATCACCATTGCGCCTGATATGAATATGGTATACAAATTGAAACCGTTACATCTTAGCATTTATTAGATGAATTAACAAAAAATTATTAATTGAATTTATTTAAATAATTTAAATTCAAGATAACGTAATTAATTTTAAATATTGACTTTAATATACGATGGTAGGTGATATTGTGAAGCATTTTGTAGCTAACTGGATAAATTAGAAATGTAGATTTTTGACGTTAAAATAGGGCTTTACAATGAAATGTATGATATACATATTGATATAAATAAATAAAACTTTAAACTTATAATTATTATTTATGAATTTAAATTATGTTATGTGATTGATGTATTTATATATTTGAATGAATTTTTTATCATTTTTGTTAATATGAATATGGTTCATATTGATCATACTTATTTGATAAATCGGTGAAAAATTATATAGTGAAATTATTTAAATAGTTTTAAAGTTATATAATTGATTACAATATATGACCTTAAATGTAAAATATTGTAAAGAAATTGAGGGGAGGGTGTAAATGATTATAGAAAATTTATAATGTAGGTATTTAGAGTACAAAAAATATAATTTTGTAATGCATTTCATGATAAATTTATTGAGAGAAATGTGAAAAAAGGATTTATTATTATTATTTATGTATTCACCTTAGGTTCGTTAAGTTATGTAACTTAGGTCTCTTTACATTAATCATTTTTTTTAAATTTTGTTAATATGAATATGGTGTACATATTCATATTTTTATAAATTAGTAAACAAATTAATGAATATTAGTTAGTTGGATTTATCTAATTAGTTTAAATTTAGATCGCATAATTAATTGATACATATAGGGTGAAAAATAAAATATTAGAAGAAAAGTGAGGTAAATTTTGTGAATAATTATGGTAATATTAAATGTAGGTATTTGAAGTCAAAGTAGAATTTACAATGAAATGTATGATAAACTTATTGAAATAAATTTAGCTACAATTTTTTATTATAGGTTTATATGATTTATAGATCTTTATAACTGAATGAAAAGTTAATATTATGGTTTAGTTGTTTAAGAGTTATACATATTCAAACTGTCGTTCTTAAGTATTTATACGAAATATTAAATGAATTTATTTAAATAGCTTAAATTTTGGATCATATAATTAACCTAAATGTGCAGACTTAAATATACAATAATAGAAGATAGCTGATAAATTATATGTAAATAATTATATAAAATTTAGAATATATGTACCAAAATATAAAATAATAGAAGAGAGTTAGTAAATAAGTGTAAAGTAATAAATTAAAGAATTTGAAAATAAAATATCTAAAGAGAGAATTAAGAAGAAGAGAGAAAATTCCTAGAATCAATGAGAGAGCTTGAAAATCTTCTGCTTTACTATTATTTAATAGATTTATGTGATTAAATATCGTATAGAGGTGAGAAAGACAGTAGAAATACTACAAAAATGCTTCAGTAATGGCATCGGCATGACATTAGAAAATCCAATTTTGTATTTTAATTTAGCATCGATATGGCTTTGGTAAATATATTCAACCGTCGTTAGTGTGGCGTCAGAAATAAGGGATTGGCAAACCGTTGTATTGGCATAGGAAAATTGATGTCGAAATGGCATCGACACATGGTGTCAAAACGACATCGATAAATCACCAAACGAATGTCATCTAAAAGGTGTCGATTTTTTTCCCAATGTTAGTTTTACCAATGTTGCTTCCGATAATGGCGTGGCATTAGTAACGAATTCGCCGATGACGCCATATTGGCATCGATAAACTTGTGTTTCCCCATAGTGATTTATCATTTATTTATATCATATTATGACATTGTATATATTATAGAAAAATGCACCAAAAACATAATTTATTTTGAACGCGATTGGTTTTAAAGTTAGGATATGTGATAATTACATAATTTTTCCTAGGCAATACTCCCTACATCATCCTATGAGTCATGATCATTAGAATGCACTTGATCAATGTTACTTACTACCTACCATGAGCACCGAGCTTCAAAGTTAACATGGAATATGAAAGTCCATTCCATATTTAAACATCTACAGAAGTTGTAGGTGAACAATTTCGTTTTGCAAGGTGCATGATCTCATGGAAATTGTTTCATGCAAAAATGAGCAACTTAATATTATTGGGTACGTAGAGAAATTGGCAGAGTTGTGAATGCCTCTTGATTAAACGTTACAGACCAACTTAATTCTATGATCGCCAACTTCGTAGTTTGATCGGTATATATTGAATTTCAATACGAACTCATTGAAGTGCGCTTTGTGGAACTCTGTAATATGTTAAACACCTACAAAATATCCATTTGACTTGGTTCGGTAGATGATGAATAATACCGATTTGTTTCGTTCCTCTTGAGGATATGCATTTGAAACCACGACATATATGTTGAACTATGTACCATTTAAAATTGTTTAAAAGTCCACATGATTTATGGACTTGTAAGAAGCTCCATCTTAAGTAACTTAAGGTGTAGGGTTGTCCGGCTTACGTTTAGAATGTACGCCCTAAAAATCTTGAGGCAAGTTCAGTTTTGTTTATGCAAGTTTATAGAGTATCATAGAAACTCTCACAGATGCGTATTTTATTATACATAGGTGCAAAAAATATTTATTTCAAGTCATGATACCTTTTTGGAAAAAATGTTTCTATTTTGAGAAATTAGTGCAATAAGATAAACTTGGATAAGATCTAAGAAATTGCCTTAGAAAGTAAGCTTTTGGATGGAATTCAACACTTATTGAAGACACGCAACCTATTAGAAGGTCCGGTAGGGAATTTCGTGTGCAAAGAGATAAAACGAGAAAGAGGATTACATCGTTATAACAATGATCCCCTCACATACCGACATGCCTTGGAGAAAATCTACCTTGTGGCTTTGATGCGATGAAATCCAGAAAAAGTTCCATTTAGAGAAACAACGTTTGAGCTTTGGAAAATGTACCTATTAGGTAAAACCCATCGATTGTGAATAGATCTTTAAGTAAAAAGATCAGTGTGGATGGAAAGGTCGTGAGCTATAAGGCAAGGTTTGTGGCAAAGGATTTCTGCCAAAATTTAAGGTTTTAATTATGATGAAATATTTTCTCCAATTTCCATGCTTGATTGGATTCGGATTTTGCTTGCGTTCACTGCTTATTATGACTATGGTATATGGCAGATGAAAGTAAAACAACGTTTACAGTTGATGATTTATAAGAGTGTATTTATATGTCAAAACTAGAGGCTTCGAAGTCTATGGGAGCGACGATGAGGTATCTTAAGATCTATTTATAGCCTTAAACAAGCATAAAAGAGTTGGAATAAATACTTTGACAAGGAGTTTGGTTTCAATTAAAATAGAGAAAGCGTGTGTAAATAGAAAAGAAAAAATGATGCTATAACGTTTTTAGTATACATTGATCATTTACTATTGAGTGGCAACTCCGGTTGTTTTGTGATAACTCCGATTTCACTTTCCATTTCATGTTGACCTAAGCGAGGAAAAGAACAAAAGGGAAGAGGATGAAAGATGTAACCGTAAAGAATCATAGTTATCACAAAACAAATTGGTTTGTCGACTAGTTATATTTTAATATATGTGAAGATAACTCCCATTAGAGATTTTTAACATGACTTAATTTTTAGATAAAAAGAGGACAGTTAAATTTATTTTAGTAAAGTGCGGTGCTAAGCGCATGGCCAACATGTTTATTAATATCATTACTAAAAAATACCAAACAATTTTATTTTTTACCTCTTTCTAATATCATATTCTTCAAAAAACTACCTAAAGCATAAATTACCTCTCTTTTATTAAGCACCGACCAAATTATTTTTACACGACCATCAATCACCGTAATTCACTAATTCGCTGATTGATGGCCGTGCAAAAATGATTTGGCCGGTAGTTGACGATCATGTAATTAAATTTTGGATGGTGGCTACTGAAAGTTTAAAATTGTTTAGTATTAGAAAAAATACAAATACCAGCATGTTTATTATTTTTTGCTATGGTATTATTAAGTATATTTTACGATGTCCTTAGCACCACACTTAACACACACACGGGTATCGTGTTTGACGGTTGAATGCTGGCCCCTGTGCCTTAAGAGAGTGTCAAACCGCCGTTTGGGCCAGGTGTGGCGTTTTTGCATCGCCCTAAGGCACTACGGTCGACATTCAACCACCGGCCGCGACGTCCATGGCCGAACTGGTGCCTTTATCACTATGCTACAAAAATGAAGTACCATGTCCATCTTTTTGTGTTTTTTCTTTTCTTTTTGAACTTTTTAAAATTTACTACATTTTAGATCAGTTTGAAAACTAATTAGAGATGTAGGTCATTTTTAGATAGCATGGCGCAATGCTAGCTAAAGTGTTCAAAATGCATCCAAGTGCATTTTAGCCAACTGATGCCGAGTTGGTCAAAAATAACATTCATGGATAAGCACTCGTACTCTAAAAGTTGGTAAAATTTTAAAACTGGGCCAAAAGGAAAATTTCTTTTTTTTTCCCGCCTCTTTTCTCTTCACCCTTTTGTTATTCATTTCACCCTTATGCAAATAATTAAAAAGATGACGGCGATTAGGGTTTGTGTTCAACTTAAATTCTCATCAATCCGCCTTCTTATTATCTTCGTTTTTCTTCTGTTCGATGGATCTTCATCAAATCTGCTGACCTTTCCAGGTACGTGTAATTCTCTATTTTGACAAATATCGCTCATTAAATTTGTTTATTTTTGATTTGAATACTGCCTGTTCTTACTTCCCCAATTACGCTGTGCTTATCTTGTTTGGAAGTATCTTGAATATCTATTTATTCCAATTGTAATTTTGATAGAATGGTTTATAAACCTCGTAACTTTGAGTCAGTTCATCTAAACAAGTTAAAGTACTTTCCCTATAGACTTCAGGGAGAATCATGTGCAATTTAATTATGAATTTTATTGTTGTGGCTCCCGCTGCCTTAAATTCTTAGCAGTTTACATTCACTCCGTAACACTATTATGGGTGCTGTTAAGGTAACAGTTTTAGATTTTGTAACAGCGATGAGCATACCAATCATACATAATTTTTTGTATTGTGTTTTATAATAAATTATGCAGTTTAGTTAGTAACATAAGCTAGATAAGTAACTTTTACTCTAATATTATGTGATTTTCAAACACTAATAACGTGTGCATGCATGATTTATTTCATAGGCAAACAAACTATTTCGTTGAAAAAAATTGAACCATAGATATTTATCAACGACAATGTACATGATTAATAATATATGTACAAAAAGTTTTAAATTTAGAAATGCAAGGGTTAAATAACTGTTGTGGCAATGGTTAGAAAGATTTTACATCATTAACAACCGTTGCGGTTATGTTTGGAGGTAATAACGGCGGTTACCGCAACCGTAACACCTATGTGCAATATGTACTGACAAATTTGTACAGAATTTTACATACACTATGTGCAACACAGCGAACACACGACCTTAGCGATACAGTAAGTCCGATAATCTACCAATTAGCAGAGTCAGTGGTGTAGAACTTTTTGGGCGTTACAAGCGTACAATTCTGGGTAAATGTTGGAGTGATGAAGTTAAAGTATTTGCTTGACAAAGGTAATAAAATGAAAGAAATCTTTTAACTTAGAAACAAAAAGAGAATGCATGTGAACAAATAAGATGCATTATGTACATGTATGTGAATAATGTTCCATAATGACGTAAACAAGGTTTTAAATCTCGGATATCGGGCACGTTTCGTCTTGGTGATTTTAGTGACTCAGTATCGTATCGGGAGAGATGTCGGACGAGACGAGTGCATCTCGGATGCCAATATCGGATTTACATCTCGGACCTAAAGTTCATCTCGGGACCATATCGGAGTATTAGCACATTACATAATTTATAGCCAAAATGCATGATATCGGTTTATTTAACATTTATTGAATTACTGCAACTAATCTTCAGTATTCTAACTGAAAAAAAGAATGCAATTATATTTCAACTATATGAAATTGTTCAACAAAAGTTACAAAACATCATCAGTTTTAGCAATTACATATAAGTAGATGAAAGACGACAAATTAACTGAAAAAAGCGGGTTCTATACAATTACATATATGTAGTAAGAATAACACAATAACAATATTAGGAACTGATGCAAATAAAAGCAAATGCATATAAGACATATCAGGAATTGAAGGATTTCAGGCAAGCAAATCTACTTGCAGAAGGTTATGCAAGTAAAAATAACAAACTAAATCTACTTGCGAATCTACTCGCGAATCTACACTAAATTATACTGTATATTCAATTTTTTGAAAAATCGAATTTCATTAAAATAAAAACAACACTAATTTACATACATGCAGAGAGTAGAGAGATTGATCGAATACGAAGCTGCAGACTATCAAAAGCGAGATTGAGTAGTCGAGAATTGGAAACAAGCGCGAGCTGTTGGATGTTAGGAGAGGAAGTTCAATATTTTGATGAGGAACGCGATCTTTTGAGAAGTTGAATCAGAAATAAAAGGGCATTGTTCTTTTTTTATGATAGACTGAGATGAGACAATTTTTTTTGAAAAAAACAATATATCGGAGATATCACGGAATATCGTTTCGCTCCAAGTATTGGCCGATATATGTAAATTTCGGTCGATATAATCGAAACGAGATATCAACCGATATCTCGTGTTTCGTTTTGCCCAAGCCTTGAACCAAGATCTCGGCCGAGATATCGACCGAGATGGCCGAGATTCAAAACACTGGATGTAAATAGGTTTCTAGTTTACATTTCAGTAACTTATACATATTTTTATCTAAACTATGTACAACACAGTGACACACCACCTTAGTGGGACAGTTGGTCCGTTGACCTACCAATAAGCGGAGTCAGTGCTGTAGAATTTTTGGGCATTACAAATGTACGGTTCTGGGTAAATGTAATAGTGATTAAGGTAAATTATTTGTGTGACAAAAGTAATAAAAAGAAAGAAATCGTTTACTTTAGAAACAAAAAGAGAATGCACGATATTGGCATCAAAATTGGCTGTCAACACCCAATTATGTGAAAGCATCAATATCCAATCCAATCACAGAAATACGAAGAAAGATAAATGAAGAACAAAATTAAAACAATCTGAAAAAAAGTAAATGAAGACACATATTTATAGTAGTTCGGCTAACTCCGGCCTACGTCCACTCCAAAGATTTTCCTTTTATTCACTTATACTGCCGATTAAAGTTACAAATCCATGAAATTCAAGAATAAAAATAACGAAGTATAGCCTAGATAGCAGATGAAGAAAAGCAGGATGAAGCCCTCTTTTCTGAAGCCATGCCTGCTATATTCATAGAGGAAGACGACCACCTTCAAACTTAGGCTACAAACACTTCTTATCTATATGGGCCCACCATAGAGGTCGCTAGGCCCAAATCCTAATGAAGAGGGATAAGTACATATTCCTTCAGTTGATTCTGGGGCAATGATCCCTAAAGTGGCTTCTTCATGCTTGTATACAGTGGTTCTCCAAATATCATGTTGATTGGACCATTAGAGCTTATGCTTTTCATTGCCAAATGCTAGAATGCTCATGTTTTATAATACATGCCGATTCTTTCTTGGTTTATTCAGATATGCCGATCCATTCCTATGCTGAGCTCTCTTATGTTTCCTCCAGGTCGATCCCTCCTCTTCCATGACACCATGCCGATCCTTCCTTTTCCATAATGCTTTGCGAATCCCTCTTGTTCCAATATACTATGTCGATCCATCCGATAACCATCTATGCCGATCCATGCGCCATCACCTATGCCGATCCCTCCATAACTTCATCCATGTTGATTCTTCATCCAACTGACTATGCCGATCCTTCCTTTATGGAATATGCTGACCCATCCTCCATGAAGCGCGCCGATCCCTCCTATTCCAGGAAGGTATGTCGATCCCTCCTATGCTATAAAGCTATGCTGAGCCCTATGGTACTTCCATTCCATGTCGATCCATGCTATGCCAATTTCTATTCCACTAAGTCAATATTCGTATTTCAAGCGTCCTGCATTGTTTATCTACCAAATCCATCTAATTTCGGCTTCGTACATCCATTTGTAACTGATTTCTGGGCCCTATAATCGTCGCTTTGTACTTATCGGCCTCGATAATTGTGAAGTCTGTTGGGTTAAATATGCTTATGTACCGCCTCGTCAAAAGGCGGGTTAACACTTTACCTCTCAAAACATGTCTTGCAAAAGAAATGCGTGTTTTGAATTGCCATAAATCCAAAATCCGAAGTCCATAGTCCATTAATTGCCATATTATCCAATCCAAAATTTAATCTGTTGCCAATCCAATTTCTTGATCTCTCCGGATCATTAGCGAAATTCATGACTGTTCTAAGTCGATATCCAACTCCGAATCCATTCCAAAATCATTAACAACCCACGATCTCTCCGGATCGTTTTTTATCCAAATTCGGGGTCGCTTAGGGCCCATATCCAAATCCATAAACCTCTCCGGGTCGTTTTATCCAAATCCGAGACCGCTCCGGGTCCACGTTTAAGTCCATAGACCTCTCCGGGTCGTTAGCTTAATCCAATTCCTTGATCTCACCGGATCCTTGCCGAACACAATCCGTACTCGACGACTTGAGTAGGCCGATCCTGTCGCTCTTCGATGAAACGACCTACCCTTTGCCAAGCATAGTCCATACCCGACGACCTTGATCTCTCTGGATCCTTGCCGAGCACAATCCATACTCGACGACCTGTTGGGTTTTATTATCCGACATTGACTCTCTGGTCGAGGGCTTAATCTGTGGGGTATCCTTCTCCGGCCTCGGTTCCCACTTAATCTGTGGGGTATCCTTCTCCGGCCTCAATCCCCAATCGATGATTTAATCCGTGTACGAATTCATCCCGTCGCTCTCCGGCGAAGGGACTCGTACGTCGCGGTTATTTATTACATTAACCTAGACTTAAGCATCCTTAAATCCATAAAATAAAATTTCATACAACCAATAAATCAAAGTTCAAAGCAAATAAGAAAAAAATAAATTTGACAAACCCGAGCACTACGGTTCATCATCATCTCAGAGCATGTCTAGGATCGTCCTTGATCCCGTACATGTGTGAGTTACTTAGCCGTATTACTGCGGAGTTTATTACTTATTCCATGCCATCCCAATCAATGGATGACAAGTTGATGATGATGCCTTGATCTAGTGTCATTTTCGTTCAAGATGGACGTTGGCTGCTTCTGTTCCACCGTCGCAGCCCGAGTCCTTAAGTATTGTTGTAACCGACAAATCCTTGCGTGTTCCTCAATGATATTCTTCAAATGTCTGCAGTCATTTATATTGTGCCCATCCGGCTCATGGAATATGCAATGCTTTCCTGATGTCCGCTCATGATCGGATGCATTGTTGTCAAAAAATCTTAAAATCTTACGATTTAAAATACCGATTCAGATCGGATCCTTCCCTTTATGATTCGATTTACATTCCGATTCAAATTTAGTTAAAAGCACAATAAAAAAACACATCCAACTCATATTAACATATTCAATATACATATTTAGATCCATAATTCTCATCATAATGTTTTTAAAATAAAATAAAAATGAAACTGGAGAGAAAATTTAAGTTTTAAGTTTAATTGTAGACGTCTAGACATCAAAATCAACTTCAAAGTGCATACACACATTAAAATGTGTATATTTTAAATTTACGATTTAAGTCCCTTTTCGATTTAAATTTTAAACTTTGCGATTCACAATTTAGATCCCATTTTTAAAAACCTTGTTCGGAGGATTCCCTCCTTACCGGCCTTCGATACCGAAGACGTCCTCGAGTTTCCAATTAAATCCTTTTTATAGATTCAGTCAAATTTGTATAAGAAGAGAATTTTGGTTCTCTCCATTGCCTCTTCGACACATTAATGTCATCATTTATTTTCTGTTTTCCTTTATCATTCTTGCTTATATCACCCGATGATCCTCCACTTTGCACAACATTCACTTTCGGTTTGTTTGCTCGTGCGTCTTCCCACCGCAGGAACCATTCTACTTCATGATAAAACTCTCCGAGATCCATAGATGGATCTTGCGCCAGTGAATTCTTGAACTCTGTGCCATCTGCAATTCTAGATACAGCTGCCATCAAAACCATGGAGGGATCTGGAAGATCCACCAATGCCGCTACGACATTAAACCGTATTAGGAAACTTCTCAGGGATTTTTCGGTCTTCTGTTTCAGTGTTGCCAAACTCATCACATTTTTGGGTCTCGAGATGTGAACCCTAAACCGCCTCATAAACTTTTCGATCAATTCCTTTCACGTGCCAGTAGAGCTGCTTTCCAATTGTCCGAACCATAGTGCGGCTATATCCGTTAAGTACAAGGGGAAGCACCGTGCCATTACTTCATTCGATGCCCCCAGCACTTTCATGTGTCTCATGTATCTCGCCAAATGAATAGCGGGATCCTTTTTTTATCATATGTCTCAAGCGTTGGTAGTTTGAACTTCGGTGGATTTCTAGCTTGCATGATATTTGGAGCGAATGGACTTCTATTTACATCCTTCAAATCCCTGTTCACTAATCCTCCACGCATCTCGCCTTATCATCTTTGCAAACCTCTCATTGTCTTCCAATGGTAGTCTTTTATCATCATACCCAAGCTGCCCCCGAGTCTACGAGGGAATTCAGGAACGTATTCCTCCGGACGAGCATCCAAATTCCGATTGGCAACAAGCTCCATGAGATTGATCGCAGGTCCTCCAGCATCGCGACCAACCAAACCCGTGGGCATGCTCCCTGGCCTTTGGGGATCGGTACCGATCCCTCTAGGATGGCAGGGGATTGCCCCTGGCTGCTCTGTTCCATTCCTTTGTCTATTCGCTCCATTTTCACATTCTCGATTCTGATTTCCAACGATTGCTGCTGCTTCGACTCCTTGATTCTGTGTTTCAGCTTGTCCAATCTGTTGGAGTAAATTCTGCGTCATCTCGTCCTGTCTTTTCAACATCCTCTCCCGCATAGCATTCATCGTCGTTTTCATTTCATCCCTGGTGATGTAGATAGATGCTTGGTTAGCTCCAGCTACTGAGGAAGCCTCCTACTCCCCCATGGTGGCTCCTTTTCGGTAGCTCTCTCCTTATTGATTGTCTAGCCATTGCTTTCTAGATCCAAGTATCCAAGCTTCCAAATCCACGGGTGGAAGTTTTCTCAGTGAGAGCATCAAAATGTTGCATCAAAATTGACCACCAACACTCAATTATGTGAAAACATCAATATCCAATCCAGTCACAGAAATATGAAGAGAGATAAATGAAGAATAAAATTAAAACAATTAGAAAGAAAGTAAAAGAAGACACAGATTTATAGTGGTTCGGTTAACTATGGCCTACGTCCACTCCGAATATTTTCCTTTTATTTATTTATACTGCTGATTACATTTACAAATTCGTGAAATTCAAGAAAAAAAATGACAGAGTATAACCTAGGTAAAAGATGAAGAGAAGCAAAATGAAGCCTCCTTTTCTGAAGCCATGCCTACTGTATTTATAGGGGAAGACGATCACCAATCTTTCTCAAATTTAGGCTACAAGAACTTCTTATCCATATGGGTCCACCATAGGGATCGCTGGGCTCAAATCCCAGTGAAGAGGGATCGGTACCGATCCCTCCATTGGTTGATTCTGGGACAGCGATGCCTATAGTGGCTTCTTCATGCTTGTATGATGGCTTTCTAGGTATCATTTTGATTGGGCCATTAGAGCTCATGCTTTTGATTGCCAAATGCTAGAATGCTCATGTTTTGTAATACTTGCCGATCCCTCCTTGGTATATTCAGATATGCCGATCCATTCCTTTGTCGAGCTCTCTTATGTTTCCTCCAGGCCGATCCCTCCTCTTCCATAACATCATGTCGATTCCTTCTTTTCCATAATGCTATGTCGATCCCTCTTGTTTCAATATACTATGCCAATCCCTCCGATAACCATCTATGCCAATCCATGCGCCATCACCTTTGCCGATCCCTTCATAACTTCATCCATGTTGACTCTTCATCCAACTGACTATGCCAATCCTTCCTTTATGGAGTGTGCCGATCCATCCTCCATGAAGCACGCCGATCCCTCCTACTCCAGGAAGGTATGCCGATCCCTGCTATGCTGTAAAACTATGCCGAGCCCTATGGTACTTGCATTCCATGCCGATCCATGCTATGATGATCCCTAGGCTTCCACTAAGTCAATATTTATATTTAAAGCGTCTTGCATCGTTTATCTATCAACTTCATTTAATTTCGGCTTCGTATATCCATTTGTACCTGTTTTTTGGATGCTATAATCGTCGCTGTACCTATCGGCCTTGATAATTGTGAAGTCTGTTGGGTTAAATCTGCATGTGTACTGCCTTGCCAAAAGACGGGTTAACATACGTGAACAAGGAAGATGCAATATGTACGTTACAAGGTACTAGCGTGTGCCCGTGCTACACATACGGACTGCTGCTCTATATATATTGCAATTATCAGTAAATCTTTATTTGTTTCCTTATAGATATTTTATTGCGATGATAGCTAACTTGAGCATCTCATCTAATTCATTTCTAGGAGAATGGTTTTAGGACCTCCGATCAACATTCTTTTCTTTTTCAACATTTTTGTTTGTTTGTTTTAAGTTATTGAAATGTTGTAGTTTGTGCATCAAAATAGCTCTATAACTCACTCATGCTCAAGAAAGTGACTTGAATATGAAGATTTAACCATACAAATTGTGGATAAGGTACATGCCATTAGACGATTAAAGCAAGTAATTTGACATTAAGTCTCCGAACTAATTTTTTAAAGTACATAATGTTCAAATTTTTTAAATATTACATATGAAAAACACTTAGGACCTGTTTGGTTTATTTTATATTTTGTGTTTTAAGTTTTCAACATTAATTACAAATGTGAAAAGAGTGGAGGGACGATGGAGGGATGAATTGTTTCCCGTGCTTCCGTTGTTTCTCAAAACATAAAAAAAAATATTGTTTTCTATTTTGTATGTTAATTTCATTTTCTAAATCGGTCGTTTTTCACAATATGCATACGTCGTGCGTATTTTTGTACGTACGAAAACCCAAAACTAAAATCGGTAAATCAACTGCAGCCTTAGTTTTTCATATTTTTTGAAGTGAACATGCAGATAAATAAAACAGGTGCATATCAAAAGCACATAACCTGACACTTCCCAAATTTTTATATGCTAAAAGAGGTGTGCTCAAAAGAGAAGGAATGGAAGCTACCTCCAATTTGGTCTCGAAGACTGTCACCCATTTCCCCCTTTCAAATGTGTGGCATAGTCACCAAAATGGCTACATGCTGCTAGATTCATATTAAAGAGTAACTCTAGAGGTGCTCAAAGAAAAAAACAGAAACAATTATTTAAGTCAAAGTTTTCCAGATGGTTGCAACATGCAGAGAAAAGTTTTTATTGATGTGTCCTAAAATTATACCTATCACATGATTCTTTGCATTAATGATTTTGTTTACCGTAGAAAGGCAAATTCAAATTTTAACAAAGGTTAACATGGAAAATCATGAATAATGACGCAAATCAACTACATATGTACAACTTGGCCTACTTTATTCTGCATCTTCAATAAACAAACTGCAAACCAATGCTACACTTCAAAATTGGAACATCAATTGAAATAGCAAACCTTCTACTTATAAAACATGGGAGAAAATCTACTCACTAACATCATTCACAGATTCAGAACACTGCCCATTAACATGCATTTACCACCTGCAGTTTTTTTGCTTGCTTATAAAACAGGCCACACATCAAAGATTAACAAAACTTTTAAAGTAAACAATTGAAAAGATCAAAATTATTTATAGTTTCATGTAAATTCAAAGTTTGTCATCCATAAAATACCAAAAATCATATTATGTGAAATTACTAATAAGCTCAACTACTTTTTAGGTGTTTTCAAACGTCACATTACATCAAACTGGAAAAATCTATTACAAAATAATTAATAATAAACTAAATAAATTAATAGGCGTGGTCCTAAGTTATGACTTCCTAGAATGACAATCAAATTATAGTCAGGGAGTCAAAAATACTTGTTATGGGAAAATGACACTTACTTAAAATGGAAATAATAGAAAAAAGTTTATGCATGCATAATTCCAACGTAAAAATTAAGCATAAACAATCCATTCAGACAACAAATTTGCAACGGAATCCCAGACATTTATAAACAATCAGAAAAAATGAGCGGATAAAATTATATCTCTATTGAATTTGGTATAGTAGAGACACTGTAAGAGGACGACTTTTTTCCATTAAAAATTGGAACAATTTTAAACCTTCAAAATGAATGAAAAATCCGTACTACTCTAGGAAGTTTAGTTATATTTTAAGAATAAATCTCATATTAGCTTTCAGATACGAAAATTAGAATAATGCCAGTAATAAAGAAATAGACCTTATGAGATTGAATAAGATATGGACATATTTGAGAATGAAGTGCCATTTTCCACAAATCATATTTGAACTCATAGTAATATTTTTTATAATCTTCATCATGCAATAAAATTCTTCTTATGTTAAATCATTTAATCATTGTCCCTTTCAATATATCAGCGGGAGTACGTAATTTATGTTATTTTCATATACAAATCTACACCGAACTATTAAAGTTGGGTTTTCGTCCTTGCTTTCTCATTCATTCTTAACTTTCTCTCTTAATACCGACTTGTGGCACTCATTGTGTATTCATAAATTTTCAGAATGTAAAGAGTTCTTTGGACTTTTCCTCTTCACCCCTCTATAAATTTTCTCATAATATTCAATCATTTTTGTTTGCACCAAAAATGGTCCAAACCCCAATATCGTGGAAGCACCCGTTTATGAACACAAATCAGCAATATTCAACACAAATTTCAGATCTAAGCAATATCAAACACAACAATTCAGAAATAACAAGCACAAACACAGGATTTATAGTGGTTCGGCGATCTTGCCTACGTCCACTCTGAAGTTTATGTCTTTATTGATTCACTTGATGATTTCAATCAATTACAGCGGATAACAGTTGATGATAGCTCTGAAGTTTGATTACAACAGCGATATAAAGGTGTAGACTTGAATCCGGCAGAGTCTGGACGTTGAATGGCCAAGAGATCCCCTTTTCTGAAGGCTTCAGGGTGCTATTTATAGGCGTAGGAGGCTTAGATCTCGTTCAAACTTCGGCGGATTTTTTCTGGCACGTGAGTGGGCCCACGCGACCGACCCCACCAAGTTTGGACTCGATCTGAGATTGATACAAAGTGATTTCGTATCCATCAAAAAATGACCCAATCGAGCTCAAACTTGGCAGGAACATTCTTTACCTTGTATGGAAGCTACTGTGAAAATTTCGTTGCATTTGGATCAGCGGTTTGTGAGATACGATCGATACAAAATGGATTCTTTCGGTGGCTGTTTGGTTCGAATCCATCATTTCGAATTGATCCATTCGACTCGATCTCCTCACGTGGTTCTCCGATGACGTGGCACACAAACTTCGCATCGATTCGGTTTTTACTCCGAGTTGACCGTGTCGACTCCACTGTCTTCGCCTCGATCCGAGTTTCACTCCTAGTTGACCGCGCCGACTCTATAATTCTCGCCTTGTTTGTATCGAATTTGACACGTCACCCAAGCTTGCTGACTCGAGGATACGAACAAGTCTCAGTTTATGGATTCGAACGTGGTCTCATGATGGAGACGAAGCAGCGAGTCTCTGATGGATGTGAAGCTGACGTTAGGTGATCGTTACGAAGTAAACTGCATACTGATGGATTCGAACAACAATTATGTTGATGGATACGAGCTAACGAAGGTCGATGGATACGAACAAGTCTTCCTTTGACGGATACGAAGTACACATCTCCTTAATGGACACGAAGTCAATCGCGAACCGGAGTACTTTGATGGATACGAAGTAAGGTAACCTGATGGATACGAATTGCTCTGCACAGATGGATTTGAAGAGAGGCTTCCGCGATGGATACGAAGAAGTCACGGTTGACTTGGTTGATGGATGCGAAGTTTATCGATGCGAAGACCTGGCCTTTCCGATCGATACGAAGTATGCGAGCTCGATGGATACGAACTATGCATGGTTGATGGATACGAAACGCACCAACCTGATGGATACGAACCGCGGTCCTTCGATGGATACGAAATGGACAACTCCTCAACTCTTTGATGGATACGAACAGTGTATTTCAGCTAACTTGCATCGATCATATCTCGTTCATACGAACTCCGATTAACTTGAAATTTGAAATGCTGGCTTTCATGGCTTTGCTTGTCATGTCCTATTAATTGTAGCTGTATCCGGGCTCCGACAAAATTCGTCGATATCCATTGTGAAGTAGAGTATAACCAATCTTTGAGACGAACTATCTTTGCTTTCCGATCGATCTTTTGGTATCACGGCTTTGCCAAAAAGCGGGATAACATTTTCCCTCCAAAACATGCCTTACTGTAGGAAGGTGTGTTTTGTAATGCCTTGAGTTGGATGTTCATATCCTGTCAACAATCTGTAAAGAACTTGATAGTTTCATATGACCTCAAATGACGATCGTTCGGGATCGTATGCCATTTGAGGTGAATCGGGACCGTTCGCGGTTGATGCCTTTCGCGGCAAATGACGAGATGAGACCGTTCGCGGTCGATGCCGTTCGCGGCAAATGATGGAATGAGGCCGTTCGCGGTCGGATGTCGTTCGAGGCAAAATATAAAATGGGAGCATTCGCGGTCAGATGCCGTTCGTGGCGAATCGTGGAATGAGACCATTCGCGGTCGGATGTCATAATAAGTGAATCATGACCGTTCGCGGTCGGTGCCGTTCGAGGCAGAGTGTGATCGTTCGCGATCAAATGTCATATGTGTGAATCGTGACCGTTTGCGGTCGGGTGCCGTTCGAGGCAAATGGTGATCGTTTGAGGTAGGGTGCCGTTCGAGGCGAATCGTGACCGTTCGAGGTCGGATGCCATTCGAGGCGAATCGTGACCGTTCGAGGTCGGGTGCCGTTCGAGGCGAATGAGTGTGCCCGGAGAGGACTTAGTATTATCGATGCTAGATTTCATGTTCGATGGAGTTTCAGAATCAATGACTTTGGCGGTTCATCGCCATACAAGAGGTGCTCGTGAACCGTTTGCGATCCAACGGGCGTACAAATAAATTCTTTCACAGAATTGCAAATATTAAAGTAATGATCATACGAATCTCATAACAGGAATGTTCAAATCAAAATCAAAGCAAGAGCAAGACGAGAATGTCAAAGCGTAAACTCTTACTGTGGTGCGGTCAGTAGTCATTCAGAGCATGCCTATGGATCGTGCGCGATCGCTTACATGTGTAAATGATTTAACCATGTTAGTGAGAGGTTTGCGACTTGTTCATCGCTTTCGACCTGCCCCTCGAGTTCACGAAGGAATTTTACCTGCCCCCTGGCTGAGCGTTCATTCGTCTACTGCCACCAGGTTGCGCATATGACCCTATCTCTCTCTCTTCGGGATTGGATTAACATGCTCCAAGTGTGTGCAATTTGTTGAAACAAATTCTGGATCATTTCTTCTTGTCTCTTTATTATTGTTTCCATCTCATCCCTGATGATGAAGATCGATGCCTGATTCGCTCCTGAGGAAGCCTCTTGACTTCCTTCGTGTTCACTTCTCTCTGGCTTTTGTCTTCTACTTGTTTGTCTTGTCATAGCTCTTTAGATCTGAACTCTTAAATCTTCAAATTCAACTTCTCCTGAATTAGCTTTTCTTAGTGAAAGCACCAAAGTGTTTGCGCCAAAAATGGTCCAAACCCCAATATCGTGAAAGCACCCGTTTATGAACACAAATCAGCAATATTCAACACAATTCTCAGATCTAAGCAATATCAAACACAACAATTCAGAAATAACAATCACAAACACATGATTTATAGTGGTTCGACGATCTTGCCTACGTCCACTCTGAAGTTTATGTCTTTATTGATTCACTTGATGATTTCAATCAATTACAGCGGATAACAGTCGATGATAGCTCTGAAGTTTAATTACAACAGCGATAGAAATGTGTAGACTTGAATCCGGCAGAGTCTGGACGTTGAATGGCCAAGAGATCCCATTTTCTGAAGGCTTCAGGGTGCTATTTATAGGCGTAGGAGGCTTAGATCTCGTTCAAACTTCGGCAGATTTTTTCTGGCACGTGAGTGGGCCCACGCGACCGACCCCACCAAGTTTGGACTCGATCTGAGATTGATACAAAGTGATTTCGTATCCATCAAAAAATGACCCAATCGAGCTCAAACTTGGCAGGAACATTCTTTACCTTGTATGGAAGCTACTGTGAAAATTTCGTTGCATTTGGATCAGCGGTTTGTGAGATACGATTGATACGAAATGGATTCTTTTGGTGGCTGTTTGGTTCGAATCCATCATTTCGAATCGACCCATTCGACTCGGTCTCCTCACGTGGTTCTCCGATGACGTGGCACGCAAACTTCGCCTCCATTCGGTTTTTACTCCGAGTTGACCGTGCCGACTCCACTATCTTCGCCTCGATCCGAGTTTCACTCCTAGTTGACCGCGCCGACTCTATAATTCTCGCCTTGTTTGTATCGAATTTGACACGTCACCCAAGCTTGCTGACTCGAGGATACGAACAAGTCTCAGTTCATGGATTCGAACGTGATCTCGTGATGGAGATGAAGCAGCGAGTCTCTGATGGATGCGAAGCTGACGTTAGGTGATCGTTACGAAGTAAACTGCATACTGATGGATTCGAACAACAATTATGTTGATGGATACGAGCTAACGAAGGTCGATGGATACGAACAAGTCTTCCTTTGACGAATACGAGTACACATCTCCTTAATGGACACGAAGTCAATCGATGCGAACCGGAGTACTTTGATGGATACGAAGTAAGGTAACCTGATGGATACGAATTGCTCTGCACAGATGGATTTGAAGAGAGGCTTCCGCGATGGATACGAAGAAGTCACGGTTGACTTAGTTGATGGATGCGAAGTTTATCGATGCGAAGACCTGGCCTTTCCGATCGATACGAAGTATGCGAGCTCGATGGATACGAACTATGCATGGTTGATGGATACGAAACGCACCAACCTGATGGATACGAACCGCGGTCCTTCGATGGATACGAAATGGACAACTCCTCAACTCTTTGATGGATACGAACAGTGTATTTCAGCTAACTTGCATCGATCATATCTCGTTCATACGAACTTCGATTAACTTGAAATTTGAAATGCTGGCTTTCATGGCTTTGCTTGTCATGTCCTATTAATTGTAGCCGGATCCGGGCTCCGACAAAATTCGTCGATATCCATTGTGAAGTAGAGTATAACCAATCTTTGAGACGAACCATCTTTGCTTTTCGATCGATCTTTTGATATCACGGCTTTGTCAAAAAGCGGGATAACAATTTTCAACCTATATTTTGTCAACATCCCCAAATTCAGTGCTCACCTCTTGTTTTTCCAATAGAAACAATAACAATAGTTAAATATTGCTCGAAATCTTCAATCTCTCGATCAAGTACAGAATTACTGTTGATCCTAACTTTCATTTTTCTTTCTTTTTCTAGATTTTAACTTGATGCATCATACCATTAACCATTGTAGTAAGAGTTTCACTTTCTAAAATTTGGGCTTGATTTATGCGCGATTTATTGATTTTATTTATAAATAAGGGTTTAAATCTGAAAGCTAATTTGGAGCTTCATAAATTATTGGTGAGCACGTCATGGATATCCAATTGTTATTTTTTTTTGTTTTTAGTATTTGTTCCATTTCTCCATCATCCCTTCTAATTTTAAGTTCAAATAATGATAGGTTAGGTTTGAATTTAGACAAATGTAGAACAAAAAGAAATAAATCTTTTTTTTTCCTTTTTTGCATTGCAATAAGCTTGCAACCTACAAAATATACATACATAATGCACCTATTAAATTAGGTAAAAGGTCAACTGTAAACCAAATTTGTTTTTTTTCCTCTTATATTCCCATTCGATGCAACATGATGTTGATTGTTGTATAGTTGATTAAGAGTTTTATTTTCAAAAATTATGACTTGATTTAGGCTAAATTTATTATTTCATTTAGTAACATGGTTTTAATTGGTGAAAGCAAAATTAGAGCTGTGTAATATCATCAATTGATATATCATGATTGTTTATTTATTAATTTGCGTATGTGTCTTTCATTTTCATTTTGAATTGAATTACTGACAACCTAAAATTAAATTTGGACAGCGTTAGCTGAAAGTAATTCATTTTTGCATAACAACGAACTTACAAGCTAAATAATATAAATACGAATTAAGCATAAAATTCCCGTAAACAATTAACCGTTGACTCATTTTCATGTTTTTCTTTCTTTTATTAAGTTAATAGTTTATATTATACGCATCTAATGTACATTAATTGCTCAAAACTATTTATATCATCACATTTGTTTATTTTTCATACTTTTATAATCAATGAGATTGAAAAAAAAATGTCAAACCAAAATTTTCTATTAACGTTTCTTGATTTTTCTTAATTTAACGGATAGGATAATTATCTGATATATGTTTATATCCGCGCGGATGCTGATATCCGATATGCTAGAATGATTTAGGATACGGATGCAGATATGGTAATATCCGAAAGTATCTGTTAACAAGACTAATGAAAGCATGATATATAAATTGTTTGAACAAAAAATCTGTAAAATACGTAAATATGATTGATTTGCATACGAGATAAATATATATTTATGTATTGCATATAAATTATGCTATGCATATGTAAGACATTATAAAATGCATTTACTGAAACTATATGTTAAACTTTATGAAATTGAAGCATATAACATAAATTTCAATAGTTTCAATCTTATTTCAGAAATGTTTCACTTGATAAATGGTTACATGTTCTATAATGTGTAACTACATAGTTTTGGTAGGTAAAATGCACTTACTCCACATAATAAAGACATAGTTACATATAAGCCACATATTCTATAAATCATTTAATGAAACTGTACGTAAAAATGTTACAAAATCGCATATGGTTCAAATGGATGTCGTATAGGCAAGAGAAATGAATAACTCAAAGCCAAAACGTCTACTAAAATCTCCCTAATATGGTGCATATAGCTTTATACAGAAATTCCAATATCAACGGATAGTAAATTAGTATTAAAAAAAAAAAATTGAAGATACAAATGGGCATGAGGAAAATTGTTAGAAATGCTAGCAATATAGCCAAGCAAATTTGATATGTGCAATTGTCTTCATTAGTTATGTACTAGCTGCAGGATGATGATTTAAGGTAAAAAGGTGCAATATATATCCTTTCAACTTACACCAAGTTTTACAAGATTTGAACACCAAGTTAGTTTTATCGTTATCCTTATTAAATCAAAAATCAAAGGCTTAAAAAAGTATATAAAACTGAAGTACAGAGTTAACCTCAATGCCATCCGGACACTTTAAATATATTAAAATAATGCAAGGTATTGAAAATCAATTTTTTTTTAAATCACAGATAATATCGTGCAAATTTGTTATCAACATTTTTATCTAATTTGAATTTCAAATCATCTGTACACTTTTAAGAAAAATAAATTCTATGTTTCAGATTTAACTTTACACTTCAAATCATTCCTAAAATTCGATTAATCCTTTTATTATCAACTATATTGCAACATACAATGTAAAATGATATTGATGTGTTGAAATGCATAATTTTAAATATCAAATGAACATGGAGATTGGGAAGGTCAACTTAGGATCTTACTATCATTGATGTGTTGAAGCAAATCGGAAAACCTCAAATGGTTCCACAATCAAAATGTAAAAGAAAAACAAGCATTCTTTCTGACTATTTTACATGTACTGAATACAGAACTCAAAATTTTAAGTTACTTCCACACCCACAGTCAACAAAGGGAAAAGTAAATTTGCAACCGCATTACAATAAGTAGGCATAGCTAAGAAATTGAAACATAACATATGAAGGAAACAGAAAACACATTAACTTGAATTTTTTTTCTGCTAAAAAACACCTTTTAGCCTCAAAGATAGATAAGTCCAAATTATATACTTTGAATTAATACTCTCTTCCATGACAATGCTAATTTTGGTTAAAGTAAAAATGTAATGCGAAGAAAGTTATTTTTCGTTGAGAATAAGGGTGATACTTTATTTAGACAGAATACTCATTTTGATGTAACTCATGACCTCTAAAACCTCGATTTAAAGTGTGATTCCACTTGCCATTAGTTAGAATCTCTGATTTGCTGTTGTGTATAATTGTGATATTTACAGAGCTTGAAGAAGACAATGTATTTTATTATTACTGAAAAGAATAAATCGAACTTGTACAGAGTTTTGAATATAAATACAAAGTAAATGGGCTAAGAGCCACGGCCCAGAAAAATACAAAATAAAATAAGGGTTCGGGTAAGGATGAGATGATACTGAACCCATTTAACCCGCAACTCAAGAAACACACTATTTGATGAGATTAGGTCACGCCGTTCTCTTATTATCTTTTACTCCCCCCCTCAAATCAGAGGCTAGGGCATGTCGCCTTTCTCATCTTCAAGCAGAAAAATTGAGAGAAGTTAGAATCTTTCAGCTATTTTGAGAGAAAGAGATCTCCTTTATGAAATTGAAGGCTTGAATGTTACATGAACCAGCTGAACCCTAGCTCTTAAAGGCTGATTTGTTGAGACTTCTCTTTTTGCTCGACTCTTGAGTAGAAGCTGGCTCATCTGATGTATTGTTTAGATCAGTGTCGACGCTGGTTGTGTCTTTCACTTTCAGGTCATCTCTGAACCTTATGAAGTTTCGGTAAGTTAAGGCTTTGGTGAGAACATCAGCCCTTTGGTAAGTTCCAGGTATGTGATTAATAAGTAGATTGCCTTTGGGAATATGGTCGCGAACGAAATAAATGTCGATTTCTATATGCTTAGTTCTTGCGTGAAGCACTGGGTTAGCAGACATATATACTGTGCTTTGATTATCGCACCATAGTACTGGTTTAATGTTGGATTTAATTTTTAATTCACTCAGTAATGATTGAATCCACACAATTTCAGCAGTTGCACTAGCCACACTTCTGTATTCCGCTTCCGTGCTTGATCTAGATATTGTTGACTGTTTTTTTGAGCACCAAGAAACTGGATTTTCTCCAATGTATATACAGTAGCCAGAAATTGATTTTCTATCGTCTCTGTCTGTTGCCCAATCTGCATCACAGAACCCTGTCACATTGAGTGTTTTGCATGTCTTTAAAGATAAACCATAAGTTGCTGTCCCCTTTAAATATCTCAGTATTCTCTTTATAGCTTTCCAATGCTCATCAAGTGGTTCTTGCATAAATTGAGACAACTTGTTAACACTGAATGATATATCTGGTCTGGTTATGGTTGCATATTGTAATGCTCCCACAACACTTCTGTACTGTTTTATGTTAAATATTGGTTCCCCTCTGTGCTTTGACAGCTGATGATTGCAGACCATAGGTGTAGGCTGAGACTTGGCTTCTGTCATATTTGACTTTTGTAGTATTTCATTGATATATTTTCTCTGGCTTAAAAATATTTCTGACTTTGATTTTCTGATGACTTCAATACCTAAGAAATAACATGGATCACCAAGATCCTTGACAGAAAATTGCTTGTCCAGATACTGAACAAGTTCACTGATTGCTGTGTCATCATTTCCTGTAATTAGTAAGTCATCAACATACACCAGAATATATATAATAGATTCTTTATTAATTTTGATAAATAAAGAATTGCCAGATTTTGTTGATTGATATCCCAATCTGACAAGTGTGCCTTTGAGTTTTTCAAACCAAACTCTTGGAGCCTGCTTCAGACCATAAATAGCCTTGTTTAGTCTGCACACACACTTCTTTTCCTGAATGTAACCCTGTGGTTGTTCCATATAAATTTCTTCATGCAATGTTCCATTCAGAAATGCATTGTTAACATCCAATTGCCTAATTCTCCACTGCTTATGTAAGGCAATAGTGAAGATTACCCTAATGGTAGTTGGTTTCACCACAGGAGAAAAAGTTTCATTGAAATCAAATCCATATTGCTGTGTATATCCCTTAGCCACAAGTCTAGCTTTATGTCTGCTAATTGTTCCATCTGCATTTTTCTTTAACTTGTATGTCCATTTGCAACCAATAATATTTTTGTTGTCTGGAATATTGACTAAGTCCCAAGTTTTATTTTTGATGAGAGCTTTGTACTCCTCATCCATTGCAGCTCTCCAGTTGTTATCTTTTATAGCTTGTTCAAAGTTTTCTGGTTCCTCTGATGCTTTGATTGCAGTATAAATTTTTGGCTTAAATATTCCACTTTTAGACCTTGTAGTCATTGGATGGCTTGGTATGACTTGTGATTCTTCAGAGTGTGCTTCATTATTATTGCTTCTGCTTTGACTCTGCTGACTATCTAAAGTTTGACTAACCTGTTGCTCTTGTTGGTTTGTGCAGCTGGGAGACTGATTGAGATGACTGGCCCCACCTGCTGTTCCATGACCAGAATTATTGGACATGGCAGGTTGTGAATCATTAGTGTTAGCAGTACTCTCAGTCTCCTGTTCCCAGATTTTAGAATATACAGGTAAATCAGGTATAGATACTTTTGGGTTGTATATTTTTTGGATGTTTCCATATTAGAGTTGCCAAAGGGGAATACATGTTCATTAAAGACTACATGTCTGCTGATGAACAATTTTCCCTTACTATCCAGGCACTTGTATCCTTTCTGGTTATTGGGATAACCAAGAAATGTACATGGTTTAGATCTGAAATCTAATTTATTTGTGTTGTACTGCCTTAAATTAGGAAAGCATAGACATCCAAATGGTATTAAAGCATGATAGTCAGGTTTAATGCCTAGAAGACTTTCCATAGGACTTTTACCTTTCTATACTTTTGTAGGTAATCTATTAATTAAGTAAACAACTGTATTAAAAGAATCTGGCCAGAATTTCAGTGGTAAATGTGCTTGTGCTAAAAGTGTGAGTCCTAATTCTACTATATGTCTATGTTTCCTTTCAATCAAACCATTTTGTTCAGAAGTGTAGGGGCATGTAGATCTATGTACTATTCCCTTATCCTTAAAGTATTTATCCAATGGTTTGAATTCAGAACCCCCATCAGTTTGCATAATTTTGACATGGTGACCTATTTGTCTTTCAACAAGGTTTATGAAATGTAACACTACACTGTATGTTTCAGACTTAGCTTTCAGTAAATAGATCCAAGTGTATCTAGAATGAGCATCAATAAAAGATAGATAATATTTGTAACCATAGTCAGAGCAAACAGGAGCAGGACCCCAAATATCTGCAGCAACCAATTCAAGTGGATTAGAATACATAGTAGTAGAATTATTAAATGCTAATTTATGGCCTTTGCCCATTTGACAGTAGGTGCAGATATATGGATCAGAAATATTTTTGAAAGAAATTTTGTTTTCATTGAGAACTTGTTTAACAACAGTTACATTTGGGTGTCCCAATTTGTAGTGCCACAGATCAAAAATATTTCTATTCTCTTCTGTTTGATTCACCTCAGTCAAGTTACAATTATTCTTCTGGTTTACAACACTGGTGGAGTTAATAAAATTGAATCTGTAAAGTCCTTTATCAGCATCACCCTGCAAAAGAATTTCATTAGTCAAAATATCTTTTACTAGACAGTATTTTGGAAAAAATTCAAAATAGACATTGTTGTCTCTTGCAAATTGAGAAACACTGATGAGATTCTTTTTTATTTTTGGGACTCTTAACAAACTGTTTAAAAATAATTGTCTAGTACCTTGAATATAAGTTCTACCAGTATGTGTTATTCTAATACACTTACCATCCCCCATGGTAATTGATTGTTTACCTTTATATTCTTTGTTCCCAAGATTGAAATTGTCAAGATTGCTTGTTAAATGATTGGTAGCTCCAGAATCTGGGTACCATGCTTCATCTTGAATATGTTCTGGTTTAGTGATTTGATTTCTACAAGTATTTGACTGACCATTTTGATCCTGATGAACTTGTGCTAAGTTTGCACTTGGATTCCCACCTCTTTGATTGCTTGTATTCTGACCTGGTACATAGTTCAAGTTTAGTCTGAAGTAACACTTGGTAGCTGTATGTCCAACTTTTTCACAGATCTGACACTTTGGTTTGTTATTGTTGTTCCATCTTCCTCTGCCTCTTCCCCTTATAGACTGATTGCTTCTTTGCTGATTCTGATTATTGTTGTACTGATTTTTATTTTTGGAACTAGAGGCAAGGTTTGCAGACATATCTATTTCATTGTACTTCTTGTACTCAATTCTTCCTTCATGAGCAAGGAGGATTGAGTGAACATCTTCAACAGAGGGGGTCAATCTTTGAGATGATATAACAGCTACAACTGCTTCATATTCTTCACTAAGACCACTTAATATTATCAGTACTTGCTCTGAGTGTGGTATCTTATGACCAGCAGCATCAAGCATATCACATAGACTTTTTATCTTTGTCAGATACTCACCCATGGTCTGATTGTCTTTCTTGATACTGTGTAGTTGTCTTTTATGATGCATGATCTTGGCAGCTGATTGAGAATTAAAAATTCTCTCTATGGTTGACCAGATCCCATTTGCTGTCTTACTACCTATTACCTGTGGTAACAGTTTTATGCTTATAGATGATAATAACCAAGAACAAATTAAACTGTCCTGTCTTTGGTGCTTTATAAATTCATCATTGCTGACAGTTTTATTTTCTTGATCAGTTATGAATCTGGGTGGAACAGTGATGGTGCCATACAAGAATTCTTCGAGACCATAGCCTCTAATGGCTGTCTCCACTTGAACTTTCCATAGAAGATAATTATCTTCTTCAAGATGTGCTGTGACAAGTTGATTCTGGGGACTTATCACAGTCTTTATGAGGCTTTCGGTGGCATTCTGATGAGATACAGGAACAGTGCTTGATGTGGCAGTACTGCTATTATCTCCTGCCATGATAACTTGAGAGATATGTAATCAACAAGTGAAAAAGAAGGCACTTACAGAATCAGACAGAATCAACAGTGGAAGATACAGGTTGGTTACAGCCAAACTCAAATGATGAGATTTAACTGATGGGTTCTTGGCGAGGTAACAGCCCCTTATGTGATTTCTTGATGGTTTCTTGATGGTTTTTTTTTCTTCCGACTCTGATGGTGAATTTTTGATGCACTTCCTTCAGCTTTGCTTTTATTCTGATCAGCTGCAGCCAAGATCTTTGATCTTCAGGCACGGCACTGATCTATACTCAGATGATGAGAAAATCTCTGATGAGTATTCTGATCACCAGGTGATGACACAGTATCTGATGGTGATTCAGATTCAGCAGCCCAGATGATTTGCCGTTAGGCGATGAATGGCTCCGATACCAAGTTAGAATCTCTGATTTGCTGTTGTGTATAATTGTGATATTTACAGAGCTTGAAGAAGACAATGTATTTTATTATTACTGAAAAGAATAAATCGAACTTGTACAGAGTTTTGAATATAAATACAAAGTAAATGGGCTAAGAGCCACGGCCCATAAAGATACAAAATAAAATAAGGGTTCGGGTAAGGATGAGATGATACTGAACCCATTTAACCCGCAACTCAAGAAACACACTATTTGATGAGATTAGGTCACGCCGTTCTCTTATTATCTTTTACTCCATTTGAGCTAGTGGTCCATGACAAAATAGGGAGAAAGAATTTAAGAATGATCATGATTGATTTGTTCTAACTTCTAATGATTAGTGAAGTACTAATACATGAAAGACAAACATATTTATATAAAGATGTAAAAACAATAATAATATTTGTATTAATAATTGAAAAAGGAGAAATTTAAGTAGCAAAACAAAAATTAAAGACATTAAATTTAAGTTGCCAAATCAAGTAGGTTGGTTTCTCTTTTATTTAAAGAAGTAGCATGTACTCAGTAGGCATTTGACTAAAGAAATATTGCAAATGGAATTTTTACTTAATATATGTAAATATTTTCATACAAATTTCCTTGGAAAGTTACCTTCATCATTATCATTATCCTCTTCAACCATACCAAATTTATTCATGTTCATTAATTCGCCTTTACGTCTTCGTGTTGTATGCTCCAGGGAATATAATTTTGTTCACACTAGTGTTAAAATAATACCGGCGGTGATCGGTGGAATTCAAGGGGTCCCATCGGTTCAATTGCATGGGACCTCTAGAATTCCACCTATCACCACCAATGTTATTTTAACATCGATGTGAACAAAATTGCTGCTCTAGGCTTGTCCTATCATAACCAAGATGACAGTAGTATCTATTTAAATAACCAACAAAAATTGATCTAAATTTCCATTGAATGTTATTGTATGTGGATACTGTTGAAATTTTCGGCACCCCAACACTTCCTCATGAACGCACGCTTCATTGATCCGTAACAGCACCCTCTTAATGAAGCTTTCGATGTGGCGGCGTTTTGATTGAACATCCCTCCATCGTCTTTCGGAACGGACACATACGTGATCTTGACAACACTTGCTTGTAACAAAAGGAATTGGTATATTTGTAGTCCACTTGGTTTTTCGAGTCTTGAGGGTGGTACTCATAATACTGAAGAGTTCAGTTGATATAGTTGATTTTGGTGATGGATTTGGCGCCGTTGAGGCTTGTGATGCCTTCTTGGAGAGTTCAGTTCATAGAGCTGATTTTTGATGGATTTGATGCCGTTGAGGTGCATCGTCGATTTTGTAATGCTGTCTTAAAGGAGTTGTGCAAATCATGTGTGGACTTTGGAAACTTCGTGAAATTGCTAGCTAGCTTTGGATTTGTTGATTTGCATATTGATACGTTTGAGTGTGCCTCGAACTTGGTTCGTTTTTTCCCTCAGCGACTTGTGGTGCCACATAATGGTATGTGGAAAGAGAGAGATTTGTCTTACATACAAATTTGGATTAGCCTTTTTATATCCATTGACTTTTATTTTTCTTTTAGCTCTGTATTTGGATTGGTGATTGAGAGGTTTTTTTTGGTCTTGGTGGCATTGAGGTTATTTTGATATCTACATTCTTTTATTTTTGGATATTTGCAACATTTTGTTGAAGGGCGGAGACATTGTCTGAGCTTGTTAGCAAGGTGTGATGAGAGTGGCTTTGCCGGAACCCATTAGGTAAGTATTCATTTTTGGTTTTTATCTCGTTAAGAGATTTTGGTTGAAGGTGGAGTTCATTTTTTTTAAAGAGTTTTATGTTGAAAAGAGAATTTGAGTCGATGTGGGATGTTGAAGATATGTGATTTTGCATCAAGGTGAAGTGTTAAATTTTGGTAATACAAAATCACAAATAGAAGGAAATAAATATGCAAAAAAGAAATTAATCACGTGTGTTCATTATGCAAATGCATAAATTATTGGATCACATTTCCATTAAATTGCAAAGAAATAAATGCATGCTCATGTTGTGGAATAATATATATGCATAAGGATATGCATATTATTTCTTTCTCAGTAACCGTATTATTTTGAGATTATTTTCTTCCATCTTTGCTAATTAAAGAAATGAGTGAATTACATTATTTGTTTGCACCATTTGTTACCATTGTAAATTGTCTCTATTTTCTTACCATATCTTGGTAATTTAATCGACGACTCTCGTGGATTTGCACTGGCTATATATTAAGAGTAGACTTCATTGTAAACTCATTCTGTCATTTAGGCAGCGATCCCTAAATAGAGTGTCTCTTCTTGTTAACCATAATTTAGGGTTTTGGTATGCAAACTCTTATCTTATAATCTTTTGTAACTCTCATGTGTAATAAAATCTATCTCTTTGGATTGGACGTACATAGTGAAGCCAGTATAAATATTGTGCGTCTCATTTTCTTCTTTATAGTTATGTACTGTTTATTTGAAGTAATAGAATAATTGTTGCTAGATTGAGTGATGTTCAAATTGGCAAATCTAGATCTTGTTTATTTTTTTTTTGGCATTTGTGCAATTTTTGCACAACAGATACATCCTTTGGTCTTAAAATCTTACCCACTTCTAAATCTTTGAAGGGCTTTGCAACAGATGGCTCTTCTATTTGTTATTCGCAACTACCGTAAAGCGTTACGAAACCAACTGCAACTTCAAATACAGTTACAGAATAATACAAAAGTAGTAACGGCAAAAACTGTCACTAATTTTGATAAACTGTAACACAAAAATGTCTGACTAGATCCGTAGGAAAAGTATTACCGATTAAAGAGTCCGAGTCCAGTAGAAACTGTTTCCTTGAAACAATATTGCCCCCTTACACGCACCAAAGGATACGAGCAATTTGCCTCTCAGGATGAAACGGACCGGCTCCGGTTGCTGTGCGGGCAGACGGAGCGACGACGAACTGAAGGAATTATATATATCTGTGAACAGAGTTCAGAGAGGAGGGAAGAAGAAGCAATTTTTTCTGTGTACATATCTGTGTTGCGGGCCCCTATATATAGGCTGGAGGAGGTGCCTATTCGGAGCGGTCGTGACTGTTCGAAAGGTTGCGACCCTTTAACGGATAGACGAGCGCGCACAGCCGCAACGGTCCAATTTCGAAGTTCAAAATTAACCGTTTCAGCACAGCAAGCCCAAGTGGAAGACGTAGGCCCATCTAATCACGAGACTCCAAGAGGCCCAAGGCCCAATCTTTGACATTTTAATATAATATGAAGGCCCAAAGCCCATGAAAAGTTGTTCATCATCAGTTGCAGTTTTATAAGTTGTAAACATCCACTTATTAGCACATATGTGTCGAGTGGCACATGTGTCTACAAACCATTCCCTTGAATTACCAACAAGATTGCATTCTGATATTACTGCACATAAATCCATATCAGAAATGCCATTTGTAACTTCAGCCGTATTTGCTTCTAATTTCTTCTTTTTGGGAGCGCGACATTCGGCTGCTTTATGCCCCTTTTTCCCACAGTTATGGCAAGAACCCTGAAATTTCTTCTTCGACTTCTAAGGCGCATTCTCACGTTTTCTCTTATTAGGTTTATCTGACTCAACAATATTTGCTTTGGCAGCCATATTCTGAGAGATATTTTTCTCAGAATTTCTATTATCTTCTTCTATTCGCAGACGAACTATGAGTTCTTCCATTGTCATTTCCTTACGCTTATGCTTAAGGTAATTTTTGAAGTTCTTCCACGATGGAGGAAGTTTCTCAATGGTTGCGGCAATCTGGAAAGATTCGCTAAGTATCATCCCTTCATCTTGCAGTTGACGGATGATCAGTTGTAGTTCTTGGGTCTGGTTGATCACAGTCTTTGAATCAACCATTTTGAAATCGAGAAATTTGCCAGCAATGAATTTCTTCATGCCTGCATCTTCAGTTTTGTACTTTCTGTCTAAGGCCGTCCAGAGTTCCTTAGACGTTGCAACAGTACAATAGACATTGTAGAGGCTATTATCCAGACCATTCAGAATATAGTTTTTTTACACATAAAGTCCGAATTTTTTCAGAAATTTGCGGCCTCCACTTTGATTGCATCGGGTTCGAGTTCGCCAACTTCAGGAGCATCTTCGGTTAGAACTTTGGCGAGGCCTAATGTTGTTAGATAAAACAACATCTTCTGTTGCCAATGCTTGAAATCAGTACCGTTGAACTTTTCTGGCCTTTCTCCATGAGATAGTGCCATTGTTGGAACCAGAGGCGCTGGCTGAGTATTTGTCACCGTCTGTGTCGGTGCAGCGTTATTGCTGTTGCTATTCTGAGACATCGTCGTCTGCAACAATACAATATTGTTTCAAGATTGTTATTCGCAACTACCGTAAAGCGTTACGAAACCAACTGCAACTTCAATAGCAGTTACAGAATAATACAGAAGTAGTAACGGCAAAAACTGTCACTAATTTTGATAAACTGTAACACAAAAATGCCCGATTAAAGAGTGAACAGAGTTCAGAGAGGACGGACGCGCGCACAGCCGCAACGGTCCAATTTCGAAGTTCAAAATTAACCGTTTCAGCACAGCAAGCCAAAGTGGAAGACGTAGGCCCATCTAATCACGAGACACCAAGAGGCCCAAGGCCCAATCTTTGACATTTAATTATAATATGAAGGCCCAAAGCCCATATGCCCAATGCCTTCCTCACATCTCAAGTCTTCATGTCTTCTTCTTTTCCTTTTGTAATAGCATGTTAAGAGATAGTTTATATAGTGGTATTGGAATAAATATTTCACAATGTGGGACTTTGTTCCAATATACACAATACCAAACACTTATTTCCTCTTCACTAACAAATGCACTCATTCATTTTTGTCCAACACTATTTTCCAACCTATGAAGCTTCCGTAATTTAAACATAATGTTGTATGACTATCAAGTTTTATGTATTGCACTTCAAACCCAAACACATCTATGAAATAAACATACCATAATGTACTAACGTGAAAAATGGGCTGTGCATTCATCTAAATAAAAAAGATGATTTTATGTGTATATAATTTCTAATATTTAACTTAAAAGGGGAAAAAGGTCAGTTTATAGGTTATCATTGCAGCTGATAATCAGAACGCGCACTAAAAGTAGAAAAAGGAATTTACAATATTAATAAGTAGAAATTTCATTCACCCTTCAGAATTAAAGAGCTTATTACTGCAGTTGACAAAAAGAACATAGATGAAAACCCGAAAAAAGTACTTTATAAAATAAGGGTGGAAATCTTATATTGGTCAGCAATTGCATTCATGTGAATATAAAACTGTTGAATTCCGTGCCTTTGTAAAATCAACATCTAACCCCAATTTCTGTGCTAATGTGTCATTCAAAAAATTATGTGTTGAGCCCGAGTCAATCAAGATAGATATAGGATGACCCTTAACAAAACCCTGAAGTCTAATGGTGTTATTTGTATTAACACCACTAATGGCACTTAATGAAACTGATGGTTGTAAGTCCTCTGTTTCCTCAGTTTTAGCTTCATTGTCAGATTCTGACGAAAAATCAGAACCTTTGAGTACTCCTTCTAGAACAAATACTTGTTTACCTAGGCATTTATGACCTGGAAACCACTTCTCATCACAAGTATAACATAGCTGTTGACTTCTCCTATGCATAATTTCATTTGGTGTTAATTTCCTTGCAGGGGAATACTGGTCATTTTTGTATGGGACAACAGAAGTTGGTTTTGGAGTGAATGGTTTGGGTGCAGGAGAAGTGTTATATAATGGGGGTTTATTTGCATTTGGAGGGTAAATAGAGGAAGAAGGATATGGCCTAAATGGTTTCTTTAACTGTAAATGTTTTTCTTCAATAATTTTTGCCAAGGCGATTGCATCTCTCAGGTTTTTCGGTTGACTGGCAAGAATTTCATATGTAATCTCCGATTTTAACCCACCAACGAATCTGTCCAAAATATATTTGGGAGGTAATTTATCTAAAAGGCTTAAGATCTGTTCAAATTTACTCAAATACTCTCTTACTGATGCAGTTTGCTTAATATTGGATAATGCTTCAAAAGGCCTTTGACAATCAAAAGAACTAAATCTGGTAATTATTTCTTCCTTGAAAACTTCCCACTCAAAATAATTATCTACATTTATTGAAAACCAGTGGTACCATTGTAGTGCTTCTTCTCTTAAATGGAATGAACAGATCTGAACCTTTTCAGTGTCAGGCAATTTGTAATATCTAAAAACAAGTTCAGTTTGCTTGATCCAAGCCATAATGTCAGTAGAACCATTATAAACTGGAAATTCTAATTTCATTGATTTCTGATGAAACAGAGGAAATTTATGAAGTTGAGTATGAGAATGTGTCTTGTTTACCTGAACTGGATTAGGTATATCACGAGTATCAGTTGGAGAATGATCAACAGAAATAGATCCAATACCATTTGTAGGGTTGGCGCCCAAAATTCCAGCAGATGTAAGTGATTCAGTATTAGATCTGGATGCGTTCTCTGTAGTTTGCTTTAATTCCTTTAGTTCTTTAAAAATCAACTGCAGTGAAGATTGAAATTCTTGAATAGAGGAATTGATTTGAGTGCTGTTAGCTGTGATTTGATTCGAAAATTGATTATTGAGGAGTTCTTGTTTCTGTAATTGGATCTCAATTTTTTCCAAAGTGAATCGAATTGGAATTTCATCATCACTGAATTCGTGACCTGAATCTGATACCACCTGTGAGAGATTAGTCCCTTTAGATGACTTCGGAGGCATGGCTGTAAGAAGAAATGCAATAAGAGGAAGATGAATTTGAATTTGAAAGGGAGAAGAAGACGCAGAACTGTTGAGAGGAAAAAAAAAGATAAGTGTTCGTTCTTATTATTTCAATATCAATACAGGTAAAGGTATATATTCCATACAGTAATTGGGCTTTATAACATAGCCCAGCAATTCACAAACATACAATCTTTTGTTATCACTCGCGAATAACTATTTCTCTTTCTTCTTCAATGGCAGCTTCACTATCAATGAAGGTCTGTCAGCACTAGCACATGGAGGATCGTAACATTTATGGTTTGCGTTTGTGAGATTCACTGATTCTTTCGTGATGAGGTTGACATGTATATATTGGTCAGCGAGACACTTCTGAGGAAGAAGGGGAGAGAACCAATAATTTTGGGAGAGGAGTTGTTTATTGACATGATTTGATAAGTTTGCATTAGATCTTAAAGCAAATTTGAAGGCCAAAATTAATATAACTTTCCGGAAAAAGTTTGTGTTTGAATGCCTCGGATTCGTAAGAATTTTGGATGAAGTAGGTTCATCGTTTGAGGGAGAGGAATAGATTTCCAGTCTCTAGACTGAAGATAGAAGGAAGGAAAACATTAAAAAGATGAAATATATCCTTCCTGGTGAAGACGCCACGTGGCTCCATGGTATAAATATGAAGAAAGGAGAAAATAAAGGGAAAAAAGAAGAGAGCTTTGGGTTTTTTTGTTTTATTTGGGGGGGGGGGGAGGGGTGGGGTGGGGTGGGGTTGGGGGGGGGGGGTAGGGGTGGGAGAACTCAGAAACAGTTAACTGAAATGCATGTCCATTGGATAATAAAGAACTTCTAATAGCTTTTCAATCTGCTGAAGATTAGCTTGTGAAAGTGATACATTATTATTTCTGCCGAATGGTTACTTGTATTTCATGTATGAATTTTTTACCCATCAAGTTGCCTGACATGTCTTCCTTACTTCTCTGTAGAAACAATCATTTAGTGGTATAGTAGAGTCTACTATATCAGCGGTAAGACATCTAGCTAGTGTAGGTATCAGTTTTGGTTCGATTCCCCAATGCATATATGATATTCAGCGGAGTCACTTCTGGATGAAGTAGCACCGTATTACTCTATACGCATTCAACTGTTTCGAGTTCGAGTCTCAGAATTCAATATACTTTTATTTCGACTAATTTATTATATAATATAAAGTATAGGTCGGAAGTTTGAATCCTAACAAAGATATTTCAAACCTTTCCGCTAGCTTATTAAATAATGTCAAATTTTCGAAGTTCTACGATACGAATGTAACAAGTTCGTGTCATAAACCTTTTACATATTAAAAATGCAATAAATATTAACCAATTTTGATACGAAGAAAAAACATATAATTTTGCAAAGCACGAGGAGTGGGGGAGGGAGTACTCAGAAACAGTTAACTGAAATGCATATTCATTGGATAATAAAGAACTTCTAATAGCTTTTCAATCCACTGAAGACTAGCTTGTGAAAGTGATACATTATTATTTCTGCCGAATGGTTACTTGTATTTCATGTATGAATTTTTTACCCATCAAGTTGCCTGACATGTCTTCCTTACTTCTCTGCAGAAACAATCATTTAGTGGTATAGTAGAGTCTACTATATCACCGGTAAGACATCTAGCTTGTGCAGGTATCAGATTTGGTTCGATTGCCCAATGCATATATGATATTCAAAGTTAAAATAATAACATAGCGGAGTCACTTCTTGATGAAGTAGCACTGTATTACTCAATATGTATTCAATTGTTGTTTCAAGTTCGAGTCTCAGAATTCAATATACTTTTATTTCCGACTAATTTATTTTATAATATAAAGTGTAGTCAGAAGTTTGAATCCTAACAAAGATATTTCAAACCTTTTCGCTAGCTTATTATATCATAAATAATGTCAATTTTTCGAAGTTCTACAATACGAATGTAACAAGTTTGTGTCATAAACTCTTTACATATTAAAAATCAACAAATAATAACCAATTTTGATACGAAGAAAAAACATTTAATTTGCAAAGCATGAAAAGGTTAATAACACAAAATACATGTTAAACTACTAATCAACAATATGCCACTCTAGTGTGGTTGATAATGCACAAATTTATTACTGATAGCTCGATTATCTCCCGAGAGAGGTTCAAGATCCATGTCCAACGCTATGCATGCCGTGTAGAAAATCAATCTCACTTGAGTGCTCGATTCGTCGGTGTGCGAAGGCTTTAACCTAAAACGAGATATGCGCATCTCAGCAGTTTATAAGTTGTCGGTTGCTCGGTTTCCTTCATCATAACAAACTATTTGTTCAAAAATTTTGAAGAAGTTTATAAGTTATCGGTTGCTCAGTTTCCTTCGTCATAAAAAGCTATTTGTTCAAAATTTTAAAATAAAAATAAATCTTATTTAAAAAAAATCAAAAATCAAATAATAACCAATTAAATTTCTAAACCGTAAACTATTAAAATAAAATTGAAAAATAACCTATGATATCTTGAGTTTTAAGAAATTCGTGCAAAACAAACAAAAATTTTGAACTCTACCTAGATGTATTCTTTGTATAGTTAAAAAATATAATAAAATAAACTTAACTTCCAAAATGATTAATTAATGTTAATTAAATATAAAGTAGAACACACTTATAATGACGTGACATTTTGAATTTGTATAATTCAAAATTCTTTGAACTCACCTTAATTCTTCCATTTTTTCACATATGCTTTTCTTTAATTTCTTCATAATTTTCTTTTATTATATTTATTAATTAGGGTAAGATGTTTATGCTCTCCTTAAAGACACCTGTTGTTTAGCTAATTGAATTTTATTTCAGTTGATATTTATAAACGTTACCAACTCTCAATGTTCATACATATAGCAATATTCATGTTTTCTATTGGAAGAGACATATCAACGAATGCATTTAATAAAGTGGAAATTAGCCACAAGGGCCTCTTTAGCAAGTGCAATTAGTTTCTAAGACACACAACTGAAATAATTACTTTTAAGGATAAAATGCAAAATAATTAGTTTCTAAGGCCCAAAAATCTATGAAATTATGTTCTTGAAAGTAACTCGACTGTTGAATTTGTCCTTAAAAGTAATTATTCTGTTGACTTTGGCCTTGAAATTAATTTTTGTGGATGTGTGTCCTAGAATCTAATTGGACTGCAAAGTTCGTCCTTCTAGTGAAATGTCACTTTAATAAATTGTTAGACCCTTGCATAGATGAATGAAAATATAGTCCTACATCGTCAAAAAAAAGAAGTTTTTCATGTTTATGTACTCTTTTCCATCAACCTATATTGACCTTAAACGCACGCGCGTGCTGCCTGGTCGGGTTTGGGTCTAGTATGTTACTATCTTTTTGCTAGAAAAAACAAAGCCTATTTTGAGTAGTAGTTTTTTCAAACAGACGCAAACAATGATGAACACACACGACTATTTCAAATAATGCGACTATTGGTGATGGACGGATGCGATCGTTGGCTCAAAATAGAAACGACTGTTAGGCTTGCAAATGACCGATAAATAAAGCGACTGTTAGACGTTGCAAATGACGTTCGAACAGAAATGACTGTTAGGCGTTGCAAATGACGTTCGAACGGAAGCGACTATTGAGCGTTGCAAATGATTGACGAACAGAAACAACTGTTGAGCGTTGCAGATGACAGTTTGATTCAAAAGAGCAAACACAACCTTCTGAGCGGACGCAGCCGTTGAAGGCTATAAAAGAAGAGGAATAATGATCGCACCCCTCGTCTTCTTTTCTTCTTCTTCTTCATCTTCATTCTGTTTTCAAATCAAAGCATTATCAAACCACAGAGTAGACATACTCATCACATTCTCGTGCACATTTTCTGTTGTATCTTGAGAAACTTTGCAAATAAAGTTTTAAGAAGATTGCTAAGGCAAGCTTCAGAATTCCTTACTGTTTTATATCAGTATCTTATTATTGTACATCCTTGTGTATGTTTTCGTACAGTTCTTTCACTGTGTTTTTGTTGTACTTACTGTTTTGGTAATACAGCCATCTATATCTTAAAACTTTACAGTTTTTACTGAAACAGAAACGACAACAATTGAGTTATCAACACAAATTGCTATTCACAGCAGACCTGATCCGTTCAAAGGAGATGTGATGATTTCCAGATTTGGCAAAATCAGATGCTATTCTATTTAATTACGTTGGGTCTGCAAAGGTATCTCCAAGAGGAAGAGACTGTGCCAACATTAGGCGAAACTAGAGAAACACACAAAGATGTGTTTCTAGCTGTTGATGCATGAAAACATTCAGATTTCCTATGCAAGAATTACATTCTAAACTGTCTGGACAAGATGCTGTACAAAGTGTATCAGCTTCATCAGACAGCAACGGCTCTCTGGAATGCTCTTGCTGCAGAATACAAAACACAAAATGTCAGTTTGAAGAAATTCATCGTAGACAAATTCATGAACTATAAGATAATAGACTTCAAATCTGTGATCACTCAACTGCATGAACTACAAATTATCATTCATGAACTTTAATCTGAAGGCCATAAAGTTGGAGAATTTTTCTTGGTTGAAGCAATAACAGGAAAGCTGCCTCCATCATGAAGAGATTACGCAACTATCTGAAGCATAAAAAGAAAAAGATTTCTTTACAAGACCTCATTGTTTGACTGAAGATAGAGGCAGATAACCGCGAGATTACAGAGCAAAAAAGCGAGGATGCATTTGTTATAGAAGGGTCAAAGAAGAAATGTCACTTCAACAAAACAAAACGAAGAATTTCTCACAGAAGAGGAAAGCGTCAGAAAAGAAATCCAACGAAAAAAAGACAGTCTAAGAAGTTTAGTGGCAATTGTTGGGTTTGTGGTAAGAAAGGACATGCCGCTAAAGATTGCAGACACAAGAAGAAGAATAATTTAGAGACAAATATAGTGGACAACATGAAAGTGGATAAGTTTTTATGAAGTTGTGTCAGAATGCATGTTGGTTTAAAATCATATACAATGGTGGCTTGACACAAGTGCTACTCGACATGTTTGTTTTGATAAATCCATGTTTTCCACTTACAACAAACTCGATCGGGGGAAAAACTCTGCATGGGTAATTCTGCAGTTTACACGATTGAGGGTAGTGGCATAGCCAGCCTCAAGTTCACCTTTGGAAAAACTATTACATTAAACGACGTGCTTCATGTTTTAGACATTCGCAAGAACGTAATCTCTGGATCTGTACTGTCAAAGAAGGCATTTCGAATGATCTTCGAGTCAGACAAGATGGTTCTGTCCAAGACTAGAATTTATATAGGAATGTGATATTTATGTGATGGCTTGTTTAAAGCAAATGTAGCTGTAGTCAGTAAAAATACTATGTATTTTGATTATGCAATTAATAAAAATGAAATTTTTTATTTGGTTGTACATGAAACTCTATTATGGCATGATAGACTAGGACATATAAATTTTCGAAAAATGAAAAATGCATGCAGACCTATGATTAATCCCTAAATTATAAGTAGGTAAAAAATACAAATGTGAGACATGTGTAGAAACAAAAATAGTCAAAAAACATATCATACTATTGATAGGAGCACTGAGCTATTGGGAATGGTTCATACCGACTTATGTGATTTCAAGTCATCCCTACAAGGGGTGGAAAAATGTACTTTATCACATTCATTGACGATTATACATGATATGACTATGTATATCTTTTAAAAAGTAAAGATGAAGCAATTACATTCATAAAATACAAATCTGAAGTAGAAAATCAACTAGCAAAAAGCTCAAGATATTGAGATCAGATCAAGGTGGAGAATATGAATCACCATTTGAACAATTCTGTATACAAAATGGAATAATTCATTAAAGAACAGCCTCATATTTACCACAATAAAATGGTATTGTCGAGAGAAAGAAAAAAACGCTATAGACATGGTTAACTGTAATAACCCAAAATTTTGGTCATTTGATTTTAAATGTTTAATTAATTTAAAATATTTAAAATAATTGAATTTTGGAATTTAATAATTTGTAATTCAAATGTAGGGAATACTTAAATATTTGAATTGTGAATTAAATGTTAATTAAATGGATTTAATAATTTTATTTAACTCCTTTTAATTAATAAATAATTTTGGTGAATTCAATTTGTAAATTTATTTACAAATATAAACAGATATGATAAATATCGATAATTAAATATTTAAATCTGTGAAATTGTCGTTCCGGGACATAGTCTCAGATTTCGACGAAAGCGGTTTCATTGGATCTGTAATAGTGAATTTTATTAAACTACTGAATTTTGTGACAATCAGATGAATCGTTTGGTCGTGCGAAATCGAAACGCGTTGAAATTAATATCAAAAATTTAATATAATAATTGGGTTTAAAAACCTATCTTCTGCATACGATCGAATTAGACATCGGGACATGTTCCATTGTGTTCGAAATATGTATATAACATATAGAACGTCAGGTGGTATGCCTCGTTTGGAGTTTGGGATTTTTGTGTATGTTATATTGAATATTTTATCAAATAAAATTTAAAATTATATATATGTGTGTATGTATGTATGTGTGTGTATATATATATATATAATATGCCAACCATACTTTGTGCCCATACCCTCACGTACATGACCATGCCCTTTCTAAAAAAACATGCCTGTACATGTAAATGAGGATTTTCCCATTTTCAAAAATCCATAACTAAGGATTTAAACATCTAAAATCATGAAACATGTCCTAAAATCTAGTTACGATGAGAGCTTCGTTTCGGCATACTTTGGTGATGTCCGATCATGTTTTTGGGGAAACGCCGCATGCTTGTTGGTGCTAGGGTTTGGGTTTTGAACGATTTTAGGCAACAATTCGCAAAACGAAGATTGGATTCGGACTCGCGGGGAAGAGTAGCACCTAGGCGCAAAATTTCTTGAAGTTCGGTGAAGGGAAGTGACGTACGACCTGATGGTGCTCGCGCGATTTTGGGTCAGGTCGCGTTTTCCTAGGGGGCTCCGGGGTGATCGTCGTGGTGTCGAGCGAGTGTGGTTCGTCGAAAGCAGTTCGTTGGCCAAGACGGTTCGCGAGACGGAGGTCCGTAGCTCCATATCAGTTCAAATTCGTGCATGCGTGAATTGGGTTTCTCTGTGCATGTTCGTTTCTTGATTTGGGGAAGATGATGTGTTGAGATGAGGGTAAATTTGTAAATGTCTATAAGTTATGTAATTTTTAATTTAAATTTTATCAATAACGTATAAAATTCATATCTCACCGATACAAGGTCGGATTCAGATGCTTTTTTGCGTTGGACTCGTGCCGTCGAGATCTTCGCGATGAAATTGGTTTGGTTGAATTTGGAGCAAGTGAAAATTTAGGCTAAAATCAGACAACCATTCGGTTTTAGTCCAACATCGGGATGTTTTGACGAAAATAAAAATCAAGATGAGTTTAACTCACATTCAATTTTATTATATCATATTAATGATATTTAAACGTTTATTGATTGCTTGGATGTCAATTAAATTGTTTCATTGATTGTTTGGTTGAATTTCCGTTTGGAAAATGGATGACATAATTATTTGATCGTTATAAATCCATATGATTATATATATATGTGTGTGTGTGTTATCCATAACCATTATTTTGCAGGGAAAATCTGTAGAGAGACTCAAAGGGAGTTCTCGCCAATAAATTATTTATTTCAATCTTTATGCCGTTATAATTGAATTAAATCTTGATATTCCATTTAAATTGTTAAGTGCCTTTATAGCAATTTCGCTATATAGTCATTTATTCAATTTCATTCTTGAAACCTTGTCATATGAACTTGAGCTTGTGTTTCCGCTAAAAGAATATTGAGAATTCATTAATCATTTTGATTAATGATAATTTTGATTAATTAATCATTTTAAATAATGTTTTTTAAATTAATTCATCAATTTAATTAACGATGTTTAAAAATTGGTTTATTTTTGATTTAAGTAAGATCAGATTTAATTAATCATTTTACTAATGATTTCTTGAGTTTAATTAATTATTTAAATTAATGATAATTAAAAGTAATAAATCATTTTAGTTAATGATATTTAAAAGTAATAAATCATTTTAAATAATGATATTTGAATTTATTTAATCATATAATTAATGATTGTTCTGAATTTAAATAATTGTTTAACTAATGATATTTGGAATTTAGTTAAACATTTTAATTAATAATGTTTGAAATTAAATAATCTATTTGATTTATGAGATTAGAATTTAATTAATTCATTTTAATCAATGAAATTGAACATTAATTAATTGTTTAATTAATAGTTATTTAAATTTAATTAATTGGTTTAACTAATAGTGTTTGAAAATTAGTAAACCATCTTAATTAATGATGTTTTATAGTTAAATAAATCATTTTAACAAATGATGTTTTAATTAGTTATTTTAACTAATGGAGTTTGAATTTAATTAGTCCAATTGATTTATGATTATGTGAACTTAACTAATTGTTTTAATTAATGTAATTTAAAAATTATTTATCATTTTAATCAATGATGTTTGAGATTAATTATTTGAATTTAATAAATCCTTTTAACTATAGATATTTAAAATAAATTAACTGATTTAATAAAAATGATTAAAGTAAATGAAATAATATAATAAAAGTATTTTAAGTCTATTAAGTGATTAAAAAGTTAATAAACCGATCTAATAAAGATTTTAAAGTTAATTTACCAATGGTATATAAGTGTTTGGAAATAATTATCTATTTTATTAAAGATAATGTATTTGTTTATTTAAAAGAGATTTTAAATGCGATTAATTATCTTTCGGGTAATTAATATTGTTTCAAAGTTATAAAAAGTAATTGGAACTCGATTATTGAGATGTTAAGTTGGATAATCTTCTGGGTGTTCGGTCTGATGTTGGTTTAGGCCTCCGGGGTCGCGCACTTGGAAAATTATTCTCTTAATGTTTTAACAACCAGGAACTAATTCTAAAAGTGTTTTACCAATATGAAAATATGGAAATCAAGCACAAGTTCAGTTCGTTTTGAAAAGAAAAGTTTGATTTGTTTATGAAAATGAATTATTTTCGTAAAGTGAATCACTTATATGGAAAGATTTATTTGTATAATTAGCACTAAACATCGAAGAAGTAAACTTGTCGCTATTTCAAAAGTTAAGAATAATCGTTGGACATGACTTTGAGGAAACACTACCTTAACTTGTCCGGTTTTATTGTTAACCAAAAAAAGTACAAGTTTGAATTCAATGAGTAATGATAAGTATACAAGATTTAATTTCCATATGCGATCGTTGTTTATCCTCGATAGTTTGTATCTCAGCTACTTTATTATCGTCATTCTAAGACGATTTATTGCTCCGTTGAGCGTTAATTATCCTTTACCTGAAACGACTAAACCAAAGCACGTGGTTTTGCAGGATTAAGTTATGCGGGGTTGCTCCCATTAGAATATTTTCACATCTCATCTAGGTTTTTGTGCACCGTCATTGAAAAACGGTTGGTAGTTTTTAGATATGAAATATTTGGATTCTCGGTAAGGTCTATTGGGGTCCGGCTTGGAGTTCCTGGTGTTTTAAGTATATTGCTAGAGGTGTACTTCTTTTAAGGGGGTGCACCCTCATTGTCATTTGTTGAAAAATTCTTTTCTTGTTTGATTCGAACACCCCAAACCTGTTTTAGCTTTAAATTGCCACGAGTAGAGCCAACTCCTCATCACGACATTTAAATATTGATTTAGTTCATTCTATCAAAGTTGGATTGTTGCCTTATTCTATCCATTGTATCAACTTTGGATAGTTACTTTATTTAGTTCATTCTATCAAGTTGGACTGCTTTCCTTGTTCTATCCATTCTGTCCAGATTGGATTTTACTTGGTTTATTTTCATTCTTTCAAGTCTGGTTTAATATTATTTATGCTCGTTCATATTTGGATTTGTTTTCCCGATATTTATTTCTTCTCTTGCCTGTATGGATGTGATTCTTATGAGGTAAAAACTCATTCTGCGTTAGCGGCGTTGTCTCACAGAACTTTTATATGTTCTCCATTATTGGAGTTATCTCATGCTGGTATTTGCAGACTGATCCAGATGTTATTTATTTATAATGCTCGGGTCAAACTGTATATTTTCTCAGATTGTCCATGGTGTTATGGAGGTCTTGAATGGGAGCTGAAGATTCACGTATCGTAGTATTTTATTTTCCGTTGTATTATATAATATACCTATCGACATTTGTAAAGTTGGGATTTTATAACTGTCCAACTGCTAAGGTTTGTTTTAACTCTGTATGTTTGGAGTGACAGTTTCTACTGTCCTTGTTATATTATATATTGTCGATTCCGCTGTGAGATTTTGTTTTTCTCCGTTCTCCGTTTTTTCTTTTTATTTACCCTAACAATCTGTCATTTTGTCGATTGGATGCGCGAGATTAGAACACAGTGGTAGTGTTCGATGTCGACTTTCGATGATCTAAAAAGCTGGTTGTCACATTAACGCTATGCTATTAACTTCTGACCTACTAACGAACTTGTGGGGGAAATCCCTAAATGTGTCTAATCACAAACTAAATAGGGTTCCACACAGCAAAACTAGAATAATTTCATATGAGTTATGAAGAGGACACCTACCAAGTTCACATACCTCAAAGTGTGGGGGTGCTTGATACAAGTTCCAGTTCCGTCTCCTAAGGAAGTCAAATTTGGACAAAAAATGTAGAATTAACTTTCCAGGATCCGCCGAAAATAGTAGCGAATACAGATTTTTACTCTTCAAATTTTATATAAATGACATCAACATAAATACAATCATGGAGTCAAGAGATGCCTCATTCTTTGAAGATGTGTTTCCACATAAAAAGAACGATCGAACATTTGTCCCTTAAAGGACAAGAGAAGAAAGGGATGAACCACATGACGATGAAACTCATTGTGAAAAGGATGAAATTGAACCAAGAAGAAGCATAAGGGCAAGAACTTACAAGTCTTTTGGCTCAGAATTCTTAACTTGCATGTTTGAACATGAACCTTAAACTTACAAAGATGCAACGTCGTCTTCAGAATCTTCATGTTGATTAGAAGCAATCAAAAGTGAGATTGATTCTATTCTAAGTAATAAAACTTGGGAATTAGTTGACATTCCATCTGCAATAAAACAAGATGACTCTATTGACAAGTATAAAGACAGATTGGTAGACAAAAGATATCGTCAAAAAGAAGGTGTAGACTTCTTTGATACTTATTCATCGGTCACACGAATAACCTCTATAAGAATGTTAATAACATTTGCATCTATAATCTAGAAAATCATTAAATAGATGTAAATAAAGCATTTTTAAATGGAGATCTCGATGAGGAGATTTACATGGAGCAACCTAAAGGTTTTATTTTCAAGAGAAATGAGAACAAAGTCTGTAGATTAGTCAAATCATTATACAGACTTAAACAAGCTTCGAAGCAATGACACGAGAAATTTGATAATGTCACGATGAAAATGGTTTTCGTATGAATGAATGTGATAAGTGTGCCAAGTTGGTCAATCATATGTCATGATTTATCTGTATGTGGACGACAGGCTAATCATTGATTCTAACATTAAGGTTACAGCGACCATAAAGAAAGTGTTAAATCAACAATTTTGATATCAAAGACTTAGGAGTTGCAGACGTTATTTTGAAAATCAAAATAATAAAAACACCTAATAGATTGAATTATCTCGATCACACTATGTAGACAAAGTGATTGAAAAGTCCCAGATTATGGAATCAAAGGGGTAAGAACACCTTTTAATCCATACGAAATACTGCATAAAAACACCAGTGAGAGTGTAATGCAACTGGAATACTCTCGTGTAATTGGATGTTTAATGTATCTCATGAATTGCATAAGACCAGATATTGCTTATGTAGTAAGTCGACCAAGCAGACATACAAGTAACTCAGGGAAAAAACACCGAAAAACGCTAATGTGAGTGTTGAGATATTTAAAGAATACCACAAACTTTTCATTACATTACATAAAATATTCTATCGTTTTAGAAGGATATAGTGATGCAAACTGGATTTCAGATTCAGAGAATTCTAAATAAACAACTGGTTATGTCTTTATCCTAGTAGAAGCAACATTGTCATTTAAATCTACTAAACAAACATGCATAGCTCGATCCATTATGCAATCTGAGTTCATCACATTACATAAAGCAGGCGAAGAAACAGAATGACGTCGTCAATTTTGTAAAACATATTTCATTTTGACCCAAACCTGTAACGGCCATATGTATTCACTGCAATAAGCAAGCAACGTTAAATAGAGCGCAAAACTTTATGTATAATGGAAAATCACGAGATATTCGTCGATGCCATAATACAGTTAGACAGTTACTCTCAAATGGAACTATTTCCATTGATTGTGTAAGAACTAATGATAACCCCGCAGATTCATTTACTAAAGGTTTATTAAGAGAGAAAATTGACTGTGCATCAAGGGAAATGAGTTTAAAAGCCTAAACAAAAAAGAGTTATCTTATACGGAAACTTATCCTAGCGACTGAAGATCCCACGGACTAAGATCAACATGCAAATTAGTTCTGCATAACTCAAGAAGTAATGCATTTGTTTGGAATTAGTTCTACTCCATTTCTATGATATGCAATAAAATGCTTCTATGATATGCAATAGAATGCATGTCTACCGAAGTATTAAAAAGATTAAACTATGCTTTTAATGATGTCTATATCTTGAAAATGTCAAGTGGAGTATACGTATGATACTCTTTATGGATGTGATCGCTTATGTAAGTGTGTGCTGGGTCAGCTCTATGAGAATATTAAGGCTTGATTTCTCCAAGTACACTCGCAAAACCAAATTTGTTCAAGATCAAAATGAACACAACCAAGAGATTGGACGTGAAGGGAAACATGCTTTGTAAAGCTTATGTCAGGTTATACACTAACGGTTGACGGTTCGAGATGAAATAATTCATCGATTAGTCAAGTATATCCGATAAGTTTTAACTAGGGAAAGTTCAAAGTGAAATATTTACTTATATTTGATATAGTATTTTTTCATATGTACTATGTGATATTCCCCTTTGTGTGGAGCAGACAAATATCGTTATTCATATGGGAGATTGTTAAGATCCTTGCATAGGTGAATGAAGATAGTCCCACATCGTCAAAAACGAAGAATTTTTTCATATCTGTACACTCCTTTCCATCAACCTATATTGGTCCTTAGGGTTAAGTAGTTTTGTGCGAAGGGTAGTGCCTATATGGTTGTGGTTTAAACACGCGCGCGCCGCTTGGACGGGTTCAGGTCTCACGTGTTGCTATCTTTTTGATAAAAAACAAAGTCAGTTTGAACAGTAGTTTTTCAAACAGACGCAAACAATGATGAACAGACACGACTATTTTAAATAATGCGGCTATTGGTGATGGACGGATGAGACTGTTGGCTCAAAATAAAAATGATTGTTAGGCGTTGCAAATGATCGATGAATAATGTAACGATCCGATTTTTCGAAGTCCGAGAATCGACATCAATACGTCCACTGTATCAAATGCCGAACAATCGAATGCCGGAAAACCGAACAAATGGTTAAAGATTAAGGAGGTAGAAGAAGAAATAGAAAACAGTATCAGAATCTCACAATCGCAGCGGAATAATATATAATAGATTACAGCAAATTTTTATACAAAAGAATCTGTAACTGTTTATACATTACATCTTCAGAGTACAACACAAATCAACAACACAATTCAGGACAGTTATAATAACTTGTCCTCCCAAAGCTGAATATACAGCTTACACTGCACAACAGAATATAAATCTACGGAAATACGCCTCGTCATCCAGCTCGTCTCCTGAGCTCCACAACAGTCCATCCAGAATCTGTACTCTATAATACTCGGTTTGACCCGAGCATTATAGTTAGATAACACCCGAGTCAGTCTGGAAAACCAGCGTGAGAAACACACTCAATCGACTATTAAAGTTTTCAAAATCCTTTAAAAATCAAAGGTATCTCGTAAGATCACGCCACAAATAAACATGTCGGGTTTTTACCTTACGATAACCAAAACATTTCTTATAAAATCCTCTGATATTATAGTAATGTCTATATACAAATACTTATTCAAATAGCCGAAATTGTTACATTATTAAATTCCAGCAATACTAGGTTCTACAAACAAAACCGTAAAGGCACGTAGGGAGAATGGATTCCCATCAATGACAAGGCTATTGAGGTATCGCTCGTCACAGTACGTGGTCTAGATTACCGTACCGAGGATCCACTATGATCCCCTGCATCACAAGACCGGAGCTACCCCTTACTGGATAGTCCGAATAAGTTCACCCCACGGTTGGGATCAGCAATCGCCCACACAACCGAATAGAAGAGATCTTTAGACAGGGATGACCTTACCCTAATTGGTTGCTAGCAACTTAGCCTTGTGTGCACCTCCCCTGTTTTAGCCATTCTCGGTTGATGAGGCTCGAGGCTATGCGTTACCTTTTTAGCACACATTCACTTAGAATGCCCATCGTTCTCCCGACGATGTTCTGAAAGCATTCGTCCATACAAGTCCGTTCCTGGTCCGAACGGAACCGGAGACACTATTCCTACTACATCCATTTTGGAATCACCCTCAGGATTAGTAGTGATTAGCCCTTGCACTTCACTACTCCATCTTCGACTCCAAGCTCTTGTCTTCCTCACGAAAACGTTCAAACCGCATCGAAGTGGTTTTCTGAAAATTAATTCCAATCCCGATCTCTTCGAAACGATCAACGCATTGGCCAATATTGATAGTCGGTTTTTTTTAACTATTAAATAACATTTACAAACAACCATCAGTCTTAATAATATTTCAAAATTATTTATTATTCGAAATATCTTCGCAAGATATCTTTCTACATTTCAATCCTTTGAAAACAGTTTCCAACTTTTCCTCTCGTGGATTAAATGTCCACCCAATTGCTTATTCCACTGAGAATTACCAAGTCTACTTTAGATTTTAAAATAATTTAAATCACTTTATCCAAAAAATATATACTTTAAAATAAAAACTATTTAAAACATTTTATTTAAAATACTAGTTATGAAATTTTATAATAATTTCTCATGTAAAACTTAAGCAAAAACAAACTTTAAAATAAAAATTATGAAATTCTATACAAGTTTTTTCAAATAAAAACTTTAGCCAAACTATCTTTAAAATAAAACTACTATATAAAATATAAATATTAATAATTATCTTTTTAAATCACAATACCAATTAACCTTTTAAAATAATTACTACTATAATTAATTTAATAAATATTTACTTTTAAAATTCTAAACAACTTAAATAATAATTTCTCAAATAACATTCTTTTAAAATAACTTAAAACTTTTAATTTATACTTAAAAATTTGCTTTGAAAACGTATTTGGCTTTTCAGGGAAATGCACTTTTCTTTCACACTTTTTTTAGAAATAAATCACTGTTTATTTTTAAACAAATTATCAATTCCTTTATAAATTCTCATCCTGAATTTATACTTCCAAATATCCACTGATCTCTTATTTCACTTTATAAACCCAGTTTATAAATTGTTAGGAATGAGGATTAATGATCTTAAGGCAGAATAACACTAGAAGGGGGGTGAATAGTGTTTTAAAGAATATATGAACTATATGACTAAGTTAAATCTTTCAACACAAATCTAAACAGAATTCTAACGCAGAATGATCACAGAACATATAACAAATGCAAATAGTGAAGTAAAGCAAGTAAAAGGAAAGAACACACCGGATTTTATACTGGTTCGGAATTCTCCTACATCCAGTCCTACACCAAGGCAATATCCTTGTACAGATTTTTATAAGCCAATATCCAAATTACAACCCTCAATTTCTAAGGCCTTGAGGAACCCTCCTATCTCCGAGTCTGGGGTAAACACTCTTGATTTACGGGACACAAGATCACCCTAATACTTCTTAATAACAATCCTTTTGAATGGATAGACTCTATGGACTTTTTGAATACAAATTAATCCTATAACTCTGAATAGCACTTTGATCTTTAGTAGAGTGATGGAGAATCAAATAGAGAGAGTATCTAAATGATTTCCTATTGAGAATTTGACAGAATGATGGCACGATATTGAAAATATGAAGTTTTATGGATATGGAATGGTGGAGAAGAAAGAGTGAAGAAAATAAGAAAGTAGTTGTTAAAAAAATTCGTTTTAGAAGCCTTTATATAGATCCACAACAGTCATAACCATTGGCAAAAGGTTTTCGAACGAATGGACACTTCTTTTGAGAATTGAATTTTGAATCCAACTGTCACCATGTCGACATGGGGTATCCCCTTATGTCGACACCCCTTAGTTCAAAATTATAGAGATGTTGTTTTGTAAAGACAATTGTATTTAAAACAAGTTGAAACTTCTCTGAAGCAAAGTAAAGTGTTTAAACAATATTTTGAGATAGAGAATGAATATAAAACATTATTTTAAATATATATATATATATATATAATTGATATAGACCGTCAATTATATAAGTAATATTTAAAATCAGAATAAGTTTGATGTTTTAAAAATAGAAGTTTTTAAAATCAGAATAGACGAATATTTCAAGGCTAAAACAAAGTTTGAAAACATGATTTTGAAAGCTAAAACATTTTGAAAACAGATTTTTTTTTTAAAAAACATTTTGAACAATCTATTCAAACTGAAATTGCAAGAACCTTCCTACAGAGCTCCCCCATAGGACTCGAGAACTTGTACAAAGTAGTTTAAATGATTTTGATTTTCGTGGGTTTGTAAGTCACTTGTCGTAGGTTTGTAAGCTACTTGTCGTGGGTTTGTAAGCCACTAGTTTCGATAGAAATTGGGTTCCACCCCAAAAGAAAATTGGAAGAAAGATGAGAGTGCCATTATGAAGTTTTAACAAAGTACTAGACACTTATCTTGAGATCTTGAGATCTTGATTCTCTAGAGTCTTGAATCTTGAATCTCAAATCTTTAATCTCAAATCTTTATCTTGATGCTTGAGTCTTTATACTGATCAGTCTTCGATAATACCTGCATATACTTCCTGTATACATATATATATATCTATCTATATGGAAATGTTAGTATATATTTTATAAAGTAAAGTATAATAACTATATAAGGTTGTTGTCATCAAAACATCATCAACTCAGTTCCTAAAATAAATCTCATAGTCTCATCCTTCTTTTAAAACACAAATTCAAACTCTAAATTAATTTCCAAATCGATTTTCAAATTTTTACTCCATTTTAAAAATAAATTCCTTTACTAAATTTTATTTCAAAACCCATAAATTTCAGATTTGACTTCTTTATTATAATTTAAAGTCTTATTTAAACTGAAAATACCAATTCCATATTTATTTCAAAATTCTTCTTTTATTTCTTTCTAAACCATTTAAATTCTGAATTTTGTTTAAAAAAATAAATCTTTTATTTCTTCAAATATTATCACTTAAGTTTAAAAATTGATTTATTCATATTTATTCAAAAATCTCATTTTCCATACTTGGAATTTATTTATTAGAATATAAAAATCAACTTTTATCTTTTTTCAATTCATTCTTTAATTTATCCAAATTCTCTATAACTATTTTACTTAAAATTGTCTCTTTTATTTTTTCTTCAAAAATCCATTCTATATATTTTTGATAACTCAGTATACCCAAATATATTCAATCAAATCATAGCATCCAATATTTCCAATTACCAGTATAATCTATCTCAGATTATTAAATAAATCAGATCGTGGAATATTAAAAAAAATCTAAATATTCGAGGGATCCAGTTGGATCCCTCCAACCTGTTTTCCTGCATCCACAGAAGTTAGCACAATATAAAATACCAATTCCACTTCGAGGTGGAATATCCGCTATTATGCGGGACGCATAGGGTCTCATCCGCTAAAAAATGCGGAAAATCAATCACTCCAATATATACTCTATGTACTACTATATATATACTATCACATCCAGACTGATAACAATTATCAATGCAATCAAAGAACCAATAATTTAAATTTGAAAGGTATCTAAATGAGTGAGTTTAATTCACCTTTGTTTTTGTTGTGCAACCCACTTCCAATCCGGTCTTGCTTTCTTTCAGATTTTGACATTGTATAAATATTTATTCGGTTTATTAATATTTGAATTGATCGAATAATTAAGTACTATTTAACAAATTTAATTTAACTAACACTTTGGTTTTAAACTAATAATTTAGTTTTTAAACTAATTTCCTTTTTAAAAATCTTTTAGTAACTAAAATATTAGATAAGTTTGTTGACAAGCTAATCACTTAAATAAATTATTTAAAATAAGATGGTAAAATAAAAATGTGTATGTATATTTTTTTTGAAACTGCATATATATGTTCACAAATATTATTTATAGATTTCAAAAATCTAATTATATATAAACTTTCAACATTTAAAATCCCTATATTTTTCAAACTTTATCCCTATTTATATTTTCCTGTTTTACCTATACGTATTAAAATATATGTGTGTATGTATATATATTTATTTAAAAATATGGTTTTCTTGTTCTATAACTGACTGTGTATATATATATATATATATCCATATATACACATATATGTATCATAAATAGATTATATATACACCTGCAGTAATTTTTTTTTACTTAACCTTCACATATAAATAAGACCATAAAACAGGATTAAACCTTACCGTAGATCATTCCTTTGTCTGCAAAATTTTCTTTTCATAAATATGTATATGTATTATAAAAAAAACTCGAGCTTTACCTTACTGAATTCGCGGTCAGGCCATCGACGTCGTGACCATCCTCTCTCGACCCCTTCCAGAATCCTCCACCATCATCTCGAACTTGCTCATGACAACCCTAGGTCAACGTCGCCCTCACCCAGCTAACCCTCGAGATCCCCAACCCCTCGCCATTGCCACGACCCCCTAGGCGAATTCCGATCCTCCTTCGCGCGCGCATGCTTTCCCTACCAACGACCGCGGCTCTCTTGATTGGAAATGGAAAAAGGGGTTTCGAATTGATTTGGGAACTGATCTCGACTTTCAGCCATTTTATTTCTTCTGAACGAAAATGTTTTTCCCTTTTTTTTTGCAAATGAATTCGGTACGAGATGAAGTATCATTATTATTTTTAATGAAGACGCATGTGGAATTATACAGAGAAAAGGAAACACGCGTTTAAAATTTCTCTACATGTCTGAGCATGGTACAGTGTTGTGATTATATTATTTATGTTTAAATTTAAATTCAAATTTAAATCGTCTCAGATTCCGCAACTCACAATCTCAATCTTCTACTGAGGCGTGCCGCTAGTCGTTCATAGCGATGGAAAAAGTTTTGATTCCTAGTTCGATTGTATGGAGAAGATAGCTTTTTGAGCCCAGTTATTATATTAAATTTTCGATATAGATTTCAGCGCGTTTATATACCGTACGGCCAAACGATCACTCCAAATACTACGAAAATTGAAATTCGATAACAATACACTATTACGGATCCAATGGAACTGGTTTCATCGAATTTCAAGATTGTGTCTCGAAGGGCTATTTTTAAATATCAATTTAAATGATATATTATTAAAACTGAACAAAACACTTTTAAATTCAAGTTTAACACTTTTACTATCTTCAGTACTATCATCATAAATTTTCCAAGCCTTTGAAATATTTTAACCAGCTTAAAAATCAAGATTCAATGTTTTACCCAATTTTCACTTATTAAATTCAATAATTTAATTACCCAAATAAACGGTGATATTTGAAATTCAAGTTAAACTAACTTTCAAATATTTAAAATCAATTATCTTAATTTCAAATATCTAGAAATTTCGGGTTGTCACAAACAATAACGACTATTAGGCGACGACTATTAGGCGTTGCAAATGACGGACGAACATGAACGACTATTGAACGTTGCAAATGACTGACGAACAGAAACAATGTTGGACGTTGCAGATGACTCTTTGATTCAAAAGAACTGACACAACCTTCTACACGGACACAACCGTTGAATGATATAAAATGAGAGGAATACCGATTACATTCCTCATCCCATTTTCTTCATCTTCTTCATCTTCATTCTGTTCTCAAATCAAAACATTATTAAATCACTGAGTAAACATACTTGTCACATTCTCGTGTAAATTATTATGTTGTATCTTGAGAAACTTTGCAAATAAAGTTTTAAAGAGATTGCTAAGATAAGACTCAGAATTTCTTAATTTTTTATATCAATATCTTATTGTTGTACTTGGCATACGTTTTCATACAGTTCTTATACCGTGTTTTTGCTGTTACATACTGTTTTGTAATATGACCATCTACATAACTTATAATTAAATACTAGTTTTGTAGGAAAAGTAGAAAACATAGTTTGTTCATATGCAACCAAAATGAACAGCTCTTTTTTTTACAAGGAACAATGGCATCGAATTGTATTCTTGAAGTCAAAATTTATTAGCATTATTCATTTCTGTATTCTGAAAGCATTGACTTGACTTGACTGAATTTGTTATAGTTGAAGTAATGGGACATGTTCACATTGATATGATACTGGAAGTAAGCAATAGCAATACTTGGTCAGTTTACAGAGAAACAAGCCTACCTGTATTAAAGACTTATAAAGTTAAACTAGTCTATGGTTAAGGGAAATAGTAATAGGAAATATCGAATGTTCGATAATTTGCTGAAGTAATCAGCAACAACAAGAACATGATGTTTTGGAGGTTTGAACGATGTGTGGATGCATAAGTAGCCAAATGCTTTTCATCACGTAATTAACTATATATATCAAAAGAAGTATAACATCAATTAGGAAATGATATAATATTTTTCTTGCGTACCAAAGCCATGCCTACAAAGAAGGGTGCACTCTGAAAATAAGTTGAATATTAATAACAAACGTAAATGGCAATAAGATGTTAAATTTGAATAACAAATATTGAAAATATTTTTATAAATAAAGGGCTCTTGCGTAATAAAGCATAATCTTCTCATTCTATGAACCTATGTTTCCTTTTTTATCGAATTTTAAGAAATTCTTTCAAATTTACCATGTCAACATCTATATATTTCAACTTCGTCTTTAATTAGTTTCATTGTGGAACAAATACTGTGATTTTGGTGTATAAAGATGATGCAATAGACAATTAGAAGTTGCTAAAAGAATAGATAGTTCGAAGTTTGTTAGAGATTAATTTGGTTCCAAAAGATCCATTAGAGATTATTTTTTGGGTGCGACAATAATTAGAACATATATTGGAAGTTTGTTTTGAGATTAATTTGGATAATGCGACCATTAATGATTATTTCTTAAGTGCAGGGGTGACAATTAGACCTGTCGAGTCGGAACTGAACCGGACCCAGCAGATAACAATTTTAGTCGGGTTGGTTCTTGTTGAGTCTAAATTGTATATTTTTAAAACCTCGACGGGAGATTCTATTTGGGTTTGATTGGATAAGAACAATAAAAATACAGAAAAGCCATCCATTAGAACCTACAAAAGCAAATACAAGTACTGAAATGAGCAAACACAATAATATGATAAATACTAATTTTTATGCAGTTTGAATTGTGAAAAATAAAAACTAAATTAAAAAGAAGTAAAAAAATAGTAAAATGTGCGTCATTTTTGCATCTTGTGCCATTTGCGCCATTCACTGCGTCTTTCCATGTGTGCGGTGCCACATGGAAGAAAGACACAAATGCCCATGCAGCCTTGCGCCATGGCACATTTTTTAGCGCCCTTTTCATAACTGTGAAATGTACAATAGTTACTTCAAAAAATAGAATAATCTAATTAGCTTGCAATTCTTATTTTGGAATTGTTAATATGTCGCTGCAGCGTTTTTAAGTAAATTTTATTTGCATTTATACACACATAGGGAAATTCTGTTTGGACACAATGATATACAAGAGATCCTGCTCGTTAGATCTTCTTTTAAATTCCACCTTTTATATAAAGATAAACTAATACAACTGTCTATATTTATTGTGCCACATTTTATGTCCGAATAGCCGCTCTTATATATATATATACATATATATAGTTGTTAAGGCGCGTGCTTAGGCGCGACTAAGGTGCAGGCACACCTACTACGCCTTATCAGGTGCCGAGGCGCACCAAAAGTGCAAAAAATGCACTTTTTTCGATGCGCCGAGTCTCCGTTAGACGTGCCTCGGCTAGCAGCTCGTATTTTTGCAGGCCCACCTTCATTCAACTCGAAACCCAACCTGTTGCCTTTGAAATCGACTTGGTCGAACTGTCGAAGCTGCTTAGGGTTTCAAATTATAATCGAAGTCTTGAACAAAAAAAACAAATTGCCATGCCGCACCGCCTCATACAGCCGCCGCCAATTCTCATCTACGCCGCCGCCGCCAATTCCCCTCTGCCGCCTCCTTGCTTTTTTGGATCGACTCTCTTAGATATTTTTTTAAACTGTAGTAGTATTAATTAGGTTTTTTAATATAAACTTTTAAGTTAGATTATAATTAGTTAAAAATATAAATTATGAAGTTAACTTTAATTAGTTTTAAAACTTTAAAATTTAATTTAAACTTTTAAGTTAATTTGAGTAATTTAGTTTGAAATTTAATGAGTTATGTTATAATTTATAAATATGATTTAAAATTTAAATTTAATTATGTTTTAATTTAAAATTTAGTTATGTTATAAAATTTAATGACTTATATTTTAAAATTTAATGAGTTATGTTTTGTTATGTTTTAGTTTAAACTTTTAGTTATGTTAACTAAATTTCAAATTTAGTTCTGTTTTAACTTTTAATTTAAAATTTAGTTATGTTTTAAAATTTGATGAGTTATGTTGTAAAATTTAAAGGGTTGTTTTTTTGTTTTAGTTATGTTTTAAATTTTAAATTTGGTTATGTCCAAATTTAAAATTTAGTTATGTTTTAAAAATTAATGAGTTATGTTTTAATATTTTAAAGAGTTATGTTTTAGTTTAAAATTTTGGTTATGTTATGTTTTAAATTTTAAATTTAGTTATGTGTTAATTTAAAATTTAGTTATGTTTTTAAAATTTAACGAGTTATGTTTGAAAATTTAAAGAGTTTTGTTTTATATTTCATATTTAGTTATATTTTAATTTAAAATTTAGTTATGTTTTAAAAATTAATGAGTTATGTTTTAAAATTTAAAGAGTTATGTTTTAATTTAAAATTTTAGTTATGTTTTAGTTATGTTTTTAATTGTAAATTTAGTTAAGTTTATGTATTAATTTAAAATTTAATTATGTTTTAAAAATTAATGGGTTATGTTTTAAAATTTAAAGAGTTATGTTTTAGTGATGTTTTAATTTAAAATTTAGTTATGTTTTAAAAATAAACGAGTTATGTTTTAAAATTTAAAGAGTTATGTTTTAGTTATGTTTTAATTTAAAATTTAGTTATGTTTTAAAATTTAACGAGCTATGTTTTAAAATTTAAAGAGTTATGTTTTAGTTATGTTTTAATTTAAAATTTAGTTATGTTTTAAAATTTAATGAGTTATGTTGGATGGAATTGCAATTTTTTGACGAATAAAAACAACCCTAATAGCGTGACTTGTATGTATTGCTTGAAAGTGACTTCGGGGGGAATAAATAAAGCAAAACAACATCAAACTAGAGGCTTTACAAATGCAAGCGCTTGTCCTAAATGTCCACCCAAAATGAGAACTTTTTTATTGGAAGCTATGACTAGTAAATAACGTAGGAAGACATATGCTTTTGAAGCTCATGCGAGCAATGAGTTAGGTAACTATAGTTTGAATTTGGAAGATGATGAAGTTGAAGAAGTTGCACTAACTAATAAGAGATTGAACATTGGTGGAAGGAATGTTGAAAAGAAGTCAAAATTTCAAGGGGTAATGCAAAAGGTCCAATTGATTTGTACATGAGTAACATGACATCAAAGCAAAGCGAACAAGATAAAAAATTTAGGATCGTCTAAGTTGAGGCAATCAAGTATAAATACGCGTGTGATAAAGAATTGAAAGCTAAAACCAATCAATATATTGCTCGTTTGTTTATCAGGCTGGTATTGTATTTAATGTTGCTTATATGGATTCATCTAAGGACATGGTTGAAGCAATTAGTAGATATAGACCTAATCTAAAGCCTCCAAGTTATCATGAATTGAGAGTTCCATTACTAAAGAAAGAGTTGGAATATAGAAATTAATTATTGAAGGGGCATAAAGCCGAATGAGTGAAATGTGGTTGCTCCATAATGTCGGATAGGTGGACAGATCAAAAGGGAGGAACATTGATTAATTTTTAGTAAATTTTTCTTTAGGGACAATGTTTGTGGAATCCACAAATGCATCCTCTTATGCCAAATCGGGAGAGAGGATATTTGAATTCCAACAAGTTTGTTGAAAAATTGACATGGAGAATGTTGTTCAAGTTATAAGAGGGTAATGAAAGTAATTTTAAACAAGAGGAGTTCTATTTTTAAATATCTATTTATAAAATTTTAATTAATAATTACTCAATTTTGTTGAAACTAATTAAATTCATATTTTTATTTTTTGTTATCTACGTGAGTTGCTAATGGCAAGAAGAATTTTTTTATATTGGACTCCTTGTACGGTTCATTGCATTGATCTTATTCTTCAGGATATTGAAAAAATAAATATGGTGGGAAACACAATTAAAAAAGGAGTTGCTCTTTCAGGATTTATTTATAATCGTAGTGGTGTCTTGAACATGATGATAATGTTCAATGGAAACAAGGAATTGGTGTGATTTGAAGTAACACATTTTGCGACCAGTTTTCTATTTTTGCAAAGTTTGCACAAGTCAAAAAATTCTTTACGTGCTATGTTCACTTTCGAAGAGCGCGTTAAAAGTAAGTGGGCAAAAGAAATGAAAGAGAAGAAAGCTTGTGATACGATTTTGAACGCACACTTTTGGAATAGCGTCTCTTATATTCTTAGAGTGATGGGCGCTCTTATTCGTGTTCTTCGGTTAGTCGATGGTGGGAAAATACCCGGCTATGGGATACGTATATGAAGGAATGGAGAGAGCTAAAGAAGCATTGAATTTTTTTTAAAGAAAAGGAAGAAAAGTACAAATATATTTTTACCATAATTGATAAAAGATGAGAATGTCAACTTTATCATCCATTGCATGTGGGGCCATTTTCGCAATCTGCAATTTTCTACAAAAATCTTTCCATTGAGCATGATGAAGGATTAACGTTTGGATTGTACAAATGTGTCAAGAGACTTCTTTCCGAAGATGAGTAAGAGAAGGTGATGGATGAATTGACTTTATATAAGAAAGTGGAAGGGCAATTTGGTATTAACTTGGCAATCAAATCAAGAGACACAAAATCCCCTGGTAAGCTTTAGTTCATATTTACATTTTACACATCATAACTTACATTAGTAATTTTTTGGGTAAGTGATATTGGTTAGTTTATACCTTTTTCCTTATCCGAGTGGTGGAGCTTATATGGAAATTCAACCCCTACACTTCAAAAGTTTGCGATATAAATTTTAAGTTTGACTTATGGTGCATTGGTTGCGAGAGAAATTGAAGCATTTTTGAGCATGTAAGTTTTTTTCATAACACTTCATGCTAATTCTACGTGTTCGTATCTTTAAGTTTTGAACATATTGCCTTGTATTTTTTAGTTAAATCCATAGCAAGAATTGTAATAGACTTGAGCATGAAAGACTACAAAAGTTAGTGTTTATCAAGTACAATCAAAATTTGAAGAACCGCTTTAGACGAAGGGATTTGATTGATCCAATTACTTTGGAAGATATTGATGCTTCAAATGAGTGGATGACCGACCACGTAGAAAAGATAATTCAGATGTTGAGGTTGAGGATGAGTTGGTTTTCGAAGGAAATATACCGACATGAGGAGATGTGATACGCGCTTCTTGAGTGGGAGAAAGGCGGCACATGACTAGACAACATTTCATTGCCAAATCAAATCGAAATGAAAATGCTTCAACTTCTACTGTCCGACCTAGTTAGTTGAAAATGAAGAAGCTACTATAATGATGATTCAGAGGATGAGAATTTTTAGTATGATTCGAAGGAGGAAGAAAACTAAGACTTAGAGTTGGAGGATGGTTCGAAGGATGATGATGATAGTTTGGATTTGTGATTAGTAGAAGTTGAACTTGAATTTCTTTATAATTTCTAGCCCTTTGTTATTGTTGTTGTGACTTATAACTTTTATGTTTTTGGTGTTGAAACTTGAATTTGTGATCGGTTTAGTTTCAAATTATCATTTGTGACTTTGTACCTATTAATTTATGTATTTTTATGTGCACAAAATGGTTATCGACACTAAATTTATCATTTTTAGTAGTATTTTATATTGCAGTTTTTTTTGCACCAAAAAAGCCCACACTTATATAAAAGCCAAGGCTCAAAAAAGACCAAGCCTTAACTACTATGATATATATATGTGTGTATATATATGTATATATATATTTGTATATGTATATATATGTATACGTATATACATATATATGTGTGTATATATATATATATATATATAATCTATTGGAACACAGTTGGTGACACATGAGACGTCCCGATTAAACATCCATTTTCTCGCCTTCGAAGAAGCGATACATGGTCTTGACAACACCTGTTTGTAATGAAAGGAATTTTCAATATTTATGTGTCACCAATCCTACATATATATCACGTTATGCGCCATATTTCTTGCGATGTGTGACTTTATTGTTCAACTTACGCATTCACAATACAAGCCACACCTAACATCTCAACCCTTGAGTTGACTCTTGATTTTAACTCCATATGTGAAAAGAGTGAAATTCAACGGGTAGATTTATCGTGTCACCACTTGTTTTTTATTTATTTTGTGTCCAAATAGCGGGTCTACATGCACATTAATGTATGTGTAATTGTAAACATGTTTATGTAATAAGCACATTTAAAAGTTATAGCAAATCATAATTTTGGATGAATTTTTATTCTGAAAATATTATGATACCACATGAATCAATTTTTCTCTCTCACCCTTCACCTCCTACGTAAGTGTAATGCAAATTCTACTGTTTTTCAGTTTGCTTGCACCATTTTTTATAACTAAAAAAGCAGTGTATTTTCCGTATCTGCTTCATTTATTCTGAAACAAGGTTATATATTACACTTAACCATCAAATTTGATTGCTTTCACTCTATCTTTTCAGATCCCAAAGTTGGGGTGAACTATGGCCGACTAGGCTCAAACCTTCCATCGCATGAAACTGCAGTGAATCTTATATCTTCTCTATCAATCAGAAACGTAAAAACATTTGATATGGATCCGCTCATAATCAAAGCTTTTGCTAACACCAACATTTCCTTGTCCTTATGCATTCCAAACAGCGACATATTCTCCTTAGCTTCTAACCCCAGAAAAGCATACCTTATTCTCAAACAAAGCATCCTCCCCTTCTACAACAAAACTCTAATATCCTCCATCTCAGTCGGAAACGAAGTCTCCATGCTTCCAGAATTTGCATCTATTCTTCTTAAAGCAATGGAAAACCTATATAAATCGTTGAAAAGATTCAAACTGCACCGGCAAATCAAAGTATCCACACCTCACTCTTTAGCAGTGTTAGCAATAAGATTTCCTCCTTCAAGTGCAGTGTTTCAGCAATCAATAGCAGAATCTGTGCTCAAACCAATTTTCAAATTTCTCGAGAAGTCAAATTCTCCATTCATGGTGAACCTTTATCCATACTTGACCTTTAAGGAAATCCCATACATTCCTTTGGATTTTGCTTTGTTTAAGCAAAATCCTAGTGTTTTCAATTATACAGATACAAAAACAGGATTGTTGTACACAAACTTATTTGACCTTTTGGTAGATTCCTTGAGGTCTGCTGCATATTCACTTGGGTTCTACAAAATGCCTCTTGTTGTTACTGAAACTGGATGGCCTTCGCATGGAAATGTCGATGATAGTACAGCTTCGTTAGCGAGTGCTGCTCAGTTTAATCAAAGATTAGTGAATCATGTGCTGAACCAACCTGTTATGGGCACTCCTTTGAGGCCTGGTGTACCTATTTTGACGTTTATTTTTTCTTTGTTTGATGAGGATTTGAAGCCAGGTGCTGTTACTGAGAAGCATTGGGGTCTTTTCTATGCCAATGGCACGAAGAAATATGATTTGAAGTTGTCTACTGTATCTAGATCGCAACATGCAGATCTGTGAATCTTGAAAAGAGGAGCGTGGGCACACATTTTGTATATAAACACTTCTTACAGTTGTTACGAGGTTAGCATTCAACATACTTTGGCAACTACAATTTGTATATGTGTTGGCAATTTTTTTTTTTACACAATTGCTAGCGAGTTTTTGATATAGCATTTTTTTTAGTGCAGTTCTTTTTTTCTGAAAAAAGTATTCTAATACGAGTCTAGTTTTGATATAAATTTCATCAAAGTTTACTGCAATCTTTTTTCTAGCATAACGGATAAAATAACGATAGTATGGTGGTAAATAGAGGATGGGCTGTATGCTAAGTCCCATATTACTCTTCAAATTCAGATCGGACTACTTCTGTCTGAAACTTGCAAAGTCACCATTGCAACGCCTGAAGCTCTGAAGGATTTACTTAACCACTATTCCAGTACCCGAGGGTGCTTGGTATGAAAATTTCATCCAAAATTGCTATAAGTATGCATTCCGATAAATGCAAATGGACATATATTTTGATTTGAGCTAAGTATAAGCTAAACAAAATTTACTGGGTAACGTTGGACTAGGGTAGAGTGATGGTTGTTTCTCATTCTTTCTCTTCGTTTTTGCCTTCTTCTTTCTTTTTTCTTTTTTTTCTATGTTTCTTCTTTCTTTCTTTCTTCCTATCTTTGTTGACCTTGAACCTACTGTTATTGATGAAATCAGAACTGGTTCTTATTGCTAGCTAGCCTTTTCACGTTGACCAGCTTATTAGTGGCAAAGGGGATGGTGCAAACTAGGGCTGTTACGGTTGAACCATCAACTACTCAACCGTACATGCGGTTACTATTTATAATGGTAACAGTTATGATAACGGTTGAAAAATTAGATAATCATGGTTAACCATACCAATCATACATGATTGTTTTATATAATATTTAACGTTGAGTATAAAAATTTGTAAGTTAAGTTAAAATAATACCTTATACATTAATATATGTGCTTTCATGAACTAGCACTATGAGCATGCATATTGGTCGTTATATAAACAAATAAATAAATTTGCAAAAGACAGTTAGAGCTATATAAATTTATCATCAATAATGCATATAATTGAAAATATATGTACAATATGCTTCAAATTTGAAAATATGACAGTTAATCATTATAGACGTTTGCGGTAGCAGTTATAAGAATTTATAACCGTCAACAACGATCATAGTTACGGTTGGTTATAATAACGACGTTTAACGCAATCGTAACATTCTTGTTGCAAACAACTTTGCCAGTGACCATTATACCACTGGCAAAGAAATTGTCGACCTTTGCCTTGATCGTGGTTCTAATAACTATATCGGTCACTTTAGAGTTCCTCGTGTTCAATGCAGTCTATGGAGGCATTGATTCAGGATTTTGATCTCTTCCAACTTAAGCTTTCATCTGTCTACTATGGAAAGAAATCATACTTCGGCTTCGTTGTTTGTCATTCTCAAATATTCATATTGTTTGTTTTACATTATGAACTAGCATGTAAATCATGAGTTACGCATGGTAATGTAGTTAAAATTTAGTGTAATACTTCAAATATTGTTTGATATAGAGTTTTGTTACAATGTAATTATTAATACAAATGAATTATAAATTAAAATTGTTATTGTTTATGTGAATAATTGATGTTATGTGATTAAATATTTTTATATATGAACGACAAATTAATTTTAACATTTTTACTATGATATGGTGTATATATTGAATTATTATTCTCTTAGGATTTATCAGATGAATTAATAAATATTCGTTAATTGAATTAAAATTTATTAATAGTTGAATACAAATAGTTGAAGAGAACTAAGGTGGGTTCTGTAAATAACTGTAGAAATTATAAGATGTTTGTATGTGAATGTAAAATGGTGGGAAAGAACTAATAGAATATTATAAATATTTCGATAAATCATATTGATTTGAAATATAATAGGAAGATATAAATGGAGAAGGCGAGATTATTAGAACTAATAAGAGGATAGTTCTACTTCATTATTATTTAATAGATTTATGTTTATTTTTAGTTACTATTACTCGAATTGAATTTTCATTGTTTTTACTTCATTGTAAAATAGGGAAAAAGGTAGAAAACAATATGAATTTAAAAAAAAAACAAAGAGAAAGGGAATTTTTGTATGAGTGATAATATCAGTTTACTTTACCGTTTTCGTGTTTATTCAAGAATAGAGTATTGGCAAATTTGTCATAAAAAATAGAAGGGAATTTTTTTATCCTAATAAATTAAACATAAGGACATTCATCTTTTTTTCCCACAATGACAGATCCACAATCCATTATGAAATAAATCATTTTCCTTATCTTTTTATTTCCTTCCGTTCGATACTCCCTTTTAATTTCATACTCACTGTTCGATTTTAAAAATGCAACTCCAAACCCGACTCCTCCTAAATTAGTTTCTAACTTCCCTCCCTAAAACCTATTTAAATTACACCTGAATTCAAATCCAAAACCCTAATCAAATCTTTAGTTTCATGCAAATCATCTGACAAATCTCATACCAATTATACAATCAAAGCTCAGTTGTAGAAGAAAGAAAATGTCTAGAGCGTCGACAATGAAATCGCAGCTAAAGACATGTCGACTAAGATGAAGATTAACAGTCATAAAGATAGAAGGAAGAATAAAGATAGAAGGAAGAGTGGAAAGAGAGTGGCTAAGAAGAAGAAGGATGGATTGGTAATGGCTTCTTCTGCTATGTTAATGGAATTTGACACTATGCTTTTGACTAAGGTGATATTTGTTGTTGCTAGAGTTATATAATTGTTTGTTTATGTACCGTTATTTTCAACTTTGTGGAAGGAGATTACGTAATTCTTTATAGGTTGAAATTGGTCCATGTTGCAAGGAGATGGAAATGCATGATATTAGAATATGTCATGTTCAAATGTTTGATACCTTACGAATTCGCTACCAGTGTCAAATATATTATTTTTTTCTATTAAAAATGATACCTACTGACAAAAAAAATTTGATACCAGAACTGAAACAAATAGTAATACTAAAATGATTACTTAATATTTAGAACTTGTTATGTGTTTGCATTATGATCTTTTATATAAAGTACTAAACATCTTTATATGCCTAGTAGATTGAATTGAATCAATCGATACACAAACTATTTTCTTTCAGTTCAGTAAACATTTTCCTCAGATCAAAATTGATGCATGCAGGCATAAAAACCGATACCTATAAACGTAAAAACTGATACTAAAATGTATATAATTAAAACAGAAATAAAACAATTATCATGGATCTTAAAAGTAATACCTATTGATACTAAAACTGGTACTAAGACTGTTAATTATTTCATTTTAAAGCATATGACATGTTTGCACCATTATCTCTTAAATACAGTGTTATATATTTGTTATATACATGATACTACAAGTGATGCAAATTGATACTAACAGTATATTTTGCTTTAAATAAGGTTGATTGTGAAACATATGTCATGATATACCATATCACTGAAGAAAAGCCAAATTCCGATCAAGATAAAACCTGAACATATTTTGAAAACTAGAGCAAGAATTGTGGTACAGATATTGACAGAAAATGATCATTTCTGAAGTTTATCCGATTTCATGTCAACACAGGAAGAAAAAGAAAATATAAAGAAATAAATTTGTTGTGCAAATTGCTTTGATGTTCAATTCAACTAAATACATTTGTAATATTGTGTTAAGACTAATTGAATTTACCTCTGTTTTAATGTGGATATAAACACTTGTCGAAATTTTGTCAATTTGTTGTAAAAAAAATGATCTTATTTTTGAAGTTTTAAACATTATTTTTGTTTAACTTTATCTACATGTGATACTAAGTTATGACTATATTTTATTTCCAGTTATACCTGAAATTGATACTAAAAGTATGCAAAACTGATACCATATTTTCTTATACCTCAAATTGATACTAATAGCATGCAAGAACTGATACTATATTTTGTCATACCTGTAATTAATACTGATACTGATAGAATGCAGAAACCGATACCATATTTTGTTATACCTGAAACTTATACTGATACTAATACATGCAAAAACCGATATCATATTTTGTTATATCTGAAACTGATACTAATAGCACGTAAAAACTGATATTATAATTTGCAATACCATATTTTGTTATAACTGAAACCGATACTAATAGCATGTAAAAACCGATACCATACTTTGCAATACTTGAAACTAATACTGATATCATGCAAAAACCGATATTATATTTTGTAAGACCTGAAACTGATACTAGTAGTATGCAAAAACCGATACTAAATTGAATAAACTAACTAACATTACCACGTAATAATTCACCGTTTGTCATGCCACTTATATCTTCTAGCTATTTACAACATAGTTGATCATCTCATCTTGCACACCAAGCTTCAATACGTACTTGATTAGGTTTAACGTTTGGTTAGTTTTTGCACCAATACGTTCCCGATTAGGTTTTAGATCCGTTTAGCTTTTAAATCCATATGTAGCCGACTAGATTTGGTATTTGGTTAGCTTTTGCATTCGAGGGTATGCTCCGTTATACAATCTCTCTTAAGTATAGACTGGTTTCTATCTGTACCCAATTATGTATGACATTCGATTGGCTTTTGCATCAATACGTGCCCAATTAGGTTTGATATCCGATTAGCTTTTCCAACTATAGATACCCGATTAGATTTGACATCCGATTAGCTTTGCATTTCGTGGTATGCTCGGTTAAACAATATATCTCAGGTATATATTGGTTTTCATCCATACTTGATTAGGTTTGACATTAGGTTATCTTTTACATCAATACATACCCAATTAGGTTTTACATCGGTTAGTTTCTACAGCAATACATAACCGATTATGTTTGGCATCGGGTTAAGGTATGCTCGGTTAAACAATATATCTTGGGTGTACATTGGTTTTCATTGGTACCTGATTAGGTTTGGCAATCATACTTACCTGATTAGGTTTGGCATTCGGTTAGCTTTTGCATTCCGTAGAATGCTCGATTCAACATGAGTATAGATTGGTTTTCATGTACCCGATAAGGTTTGGTACTCGGTTAGCTTTTACATCAATACATACTCAGTTAGGTTTAACATCTGATTAGTTTCTGCATCAATACATATCCGATTAGATTTGATATTCAGTTAGCTTTTGTATTTGATGACTTACTTGGATAAACAATATATCTTAGGTATAGATTGGTTTTCATTTGTACTAGATTAAGTTTGGCATCCAGTTATCATTTGCATCAAAACGTACAGGATTAGGTTTGGCATTCGGTTAGTTCTTTGCACCCATGCATACCCGATTAGGTTTGACATCCGTTTAGCTTTTGCATCTATACATACTCGATCAGGTTTGGCATCCGGTTAGCTTTTGCATCAATACGTACCCGATTAGGTTTAGCATTCAACTAGCTTTTGCATCAGTATGTACCGATTAGGTTTGACATTCAGTTAGCTTTTGAAACAATACGTACCTGATTAGGTTTGGCATCCTATTAGCTTTTGCATTCGGTGATATGCTTATGCAACGACCCATAGTTTTTGGATCTTCAAATTTGAATATTTAACTTATCCAAATATTCGAATTTGAATTAATTTATAATAAAATATATATTTCAAATTATGACTTGATTTTTGATGACGTATTTTCAATTTAATTTACAGAATTTGCCATTATTTTTAATTTGAAAAAAAAAATTAAATTTTCGTTTTGACACTTTTTGCCTTAAGCGTCGACATTTTTGAAATTTAACCGAATAAATTAACTTGTCTATTTTATTGTTATTTTGTGATCATGGCACATTGTTGTGCGCGATCATCTTTTTATTTATATCGTTCGCAACTCGTATCCGAACGGGGTATTGTGTAGCATCGTACCTCAAGACTTTAATTTATAAAAATATTAAACAAACACAATTCCTCTTATCACATGTCTTTCTACCTACACATGCGCATGTACTCTTGAGTATTGTTTGCCTTGCATTAAATATTTGTACTATCTTTTGCTTAGCTATGAAGTTTTTGATTTTTAAAATTACACGCACATGCGCGGCGGGGCGGTGGATATTCACTTTCACGTTTTCTTTTTGGCAAGAAGGGAAGACTCAACAACTTTCTTCTTTCTTTTTTTAATAATCCTTCACCCCTTTTCAAACCTCTACATATATGTGTGTGTATGGGAAGTATTATGGGGGTGTTCATTTGTGAATGCGTGAGGGGGAGTAGCTGTGCACAACTAGGGGAGAGGTAGTACGTTAATATATGTGAGTTAGTGTAGATGCATGCATGGTGAAGGAAGTGTTCAAGTGCGTGAAGAAGGATGGGAACGTTGTGTACATGCGGCATGCAGTGGCGGCTCTGACAGTTAGGTTGCCCTAGGCGGAAGGGGCAGAAAATGGGGAAAAAAATTGTTTTGCCCACATGAATTGAAGTCTTAACCTCATAGAGGTCAGCCAAATGCACAACCACTTGAGCTAATAAATCTTTGTTAAATAATGTAGACAAACACCTAGAAGTTAAAAATCTATTATTCATAATTAATATAATTTTTTCCGTACGGTTGCCCCCGCCGATGGGGGTTGCCCTAGGCGGCTGCCTGCTCGGCCTGCCCCCAAGCCGGCCCTGGCGGCATGAAAATGTGACGGAGAATATAGCAAGCACGTGTAGTAGGTGAGACAGGAAAGGGAGTGCGGGTTGGAAAAGTTTGTGGAGCTTGGACCATGATCATGGGCTTGCAAGCTTGGGTTTAGGGTGAGAATCGTTTGTTTTATTTAGTTGATTGATTTTGTTTATTAAAGTAGTTAACTTTAAAAATGTTCATCTCACCCATATGAAGTGCGTTTAAGCCGCGGTCTTCAACATTAGATTCGTATTAACGAATAGAACTTTGTAGTGTATTTTATTGACACTTTTGGTAAAGTATAAATATTGATAAATTGTTAGTTGTTAAATTTAATTACGTTGAACGTAATTAAATAACTATACTTCATTTGTGGTACCTATTAAGCAGAACAAACTCCCATTTTGCTATAATTAAGCAGAAATATTAATTAAATAGGTTAATTTTGGACATTTATTTATATATGCTAGTTAAATTTTAATTTATATGTTATCATTCAATTTGTTGAATAGTTGATAATAATATGTTGTTGATTGATTGTTTGGTTGTTGAAATTGTGTTCGGCCGGTTTATGAGCAATTACCCTTTTTGTTTAGCATGAGTTGGGAAGAAAAAAATTATAGGCTAACACCTTGTAATTTATTTCACAATTTGACTGTAAGGTCTTTAGCGATAATATTGATTTACTTCAATTTAATTAAGTTGTTTCAAAAGAGGAATTTCATGAAGAAATACGTTATAAAAGTACTGGTTAATTTTAATTATCATGAAAGGAGTTTATTACATGTTGGGCGAGTTCTCACTACCGGTCCAAGGCTTCTCCAACTACCATTGACCGAACCAACCAACTACCGGATGAAAGCCTCTCCATGCCCATCCCTAGCCGAATCAACCTCTGCCGAACCAAGCCACGCCGAGTCACCGAACCAAGCTTCGTACACTCGCCACCGGACCACCTCCCTGCCGAACCAACTCGAAGTAGCCACCACCGAATCAACCTACCTACAAAGTCAAAGCATGGCCGATCCAACCTCCGCCGGACCAACTCCATCCACCACTGCCGAACCGAGTCATTACCGCTCCACTCCCCTCCGGACCACTTCCCTGCCGAACCAACCCATCCCTTCACTCACCACCGAATCAGATCCAACTCCATGCTCCTACCACCGAACCAAGAGTTAAAGCTACTATCACCGGTCCAAAGCCCCATCGGACCGGACCATCCACTTATCACCGAACCGGAGCCTAGAAGGCATTACCGGACCTACGTCACCATGCCAGATCGCTTCAGCCCAGGCCCACCAGCAGCTATATACATCCAAGACCCCTGCCCCCAGCCTCACTCTATAAATAGAGGGGCATGGGTACAACAATGGCGGACAAGTTTGAGAGCTCAAGCACGGAAGGAACTTTCAAACAACTTTCAGATACTTGTAATCAAAGCTTTGTACTTGTAATCTGAATAAAAGAGGAGAATAACATATAAAGTGGACGTAGGCACGTTCTGGCCGAACCACTATAAATCTGCGTGTCTTTTACATTTTAGCCCCTGCTTTTTACACATATAGCATAACTCATCCAAATCACTAAGAACAACATAAAATCAACCAAATCACACGACTTGGAGGTGTTTGCTCATTTTTTGTGCAAACATTTTTGGTGCTTTCACTGAGAAATTCGAGCTAGAAGCCACAGCTTCTCCCATCCAACCTTCTTCCTAACAGCATCGTTCCTTGCTCCAACAACATGACTTCCAGGTAGAGGAAAGATGTTAACAAAGGAAAGAACGTCGCAACTAGCAGTGTTCCAGATCCAGTGGCCCCAGATCAAGAGAATCATCCCGTTTCAACAGCAGTACCAGATGAAAATCAGGCAAATCCGACAGCCCCCGCCACGGAACAACCAATTACTAGGGCAGATCTGGATAGGGTTGTGGCTGAAGTAACTAACCGCTTCGCATCTCAACAAGAAGCCTTGGTGGACCAACTCATGTCACGCTTAAGGGATGCTGAAGAATCCAACCGTAACACCGAATCATTGTGTGAGTCCCAGTCTGAAGGGTCTGGAAGGCGACAAAGATCTTTTTCCTTCGAAGAGGCTAACAACAGAAACAACGATGGTAGGAGCCGAGCCCGGACTCAGCCCGAATTCTGATCCGAGGATACGCTTGGAACCGAACCCAACAGGGGAGGTACCAGGCGAGGGTCGGATGTAGCTAAGCCGGTCATGCTTCCTAGCCATGGAAACGCCAATGAACGGGGCCGAGCTAGAATCCAGCCCGAAGTTGGACCCGAGGAAGTGCTTGGAACAGAACCCAGCAGGGGAAGATCGAGGCAAGGGCCGACTGTGGCTGGCCCCAGCATGCCCCCAGAGGACCGAAGACAGCCACCGGAGAATGTTAGGAGTAGTAGACAATACCATCCCTACAGGTTATCTGGACGGACTCAATCCCGCAGAGAAGAACCATACTCATTTCTATCCGCCCCAAGTTCTGATGAAAGGATGGCGCGATTGTTCAGAGAGTGCGTCCAACGGGACCAAAGAGATCGGGCGATATGCACAAGGGTAACCAGCCCCTTCACCCGCAATATCGAAACTGCCATCACCCCCCGAGAATGGAAAATGCCAACAATGGAACCTTACAAGGGAATCTCTGACCCCGTCGTACACTTACAGAGATACACGCAGCATATGCTCATGAGCGGAGCGACAGAGGGAGTGTTGTGCAAATGCTTCCCATTATTCTTGGCAGATCTAGCTACCTCCTGGTTCTGCCACCTACCCCAAGGATCCATCAGTTCGTGGGAAATGTTGAAAGAAAAGTTCATCAGCCAGTTCCGCTTTCGTGTGGAACAACCCAAGGACGCTTATTCCCTATCTAACATAAAACAGAAGCCCGGAGAGTCAGTACAACAATACCTAACCCGATTCAACGCCGCAGCAGCCGCAGTCCAAAATGCCAATGAGAAACTTATCCTAATGGCTCTTTGTAGTGGCGTACATCCGGATACCAAGCTTGCTAGAAGACTAACGAAAGAAAAACCAGCTACCTTAGCTGATTTCTTCCACGAAGCCGGAAAATATATGAGACTTGAAGACGCTGCCACTGAAAGACAAACTGGACAACAGACTAAGGCAACTCCAGATAAGTTTCCCGTTGCAGCAAAAGATGTTCGAAGAAATGACTCTAGAGACAATGCTGGGGGCAGAAAGGGAGAAAAGCGCTTATATCGGCCAGGACCGAGGTTTGACTCTTACACTCCCTTGAATGAAACAATCGAAAACATCTTCCTGGCCACCCAAGACGAAGTTAGATACAAGCGCCCCCCACACAAGAAAGAATCAGATAACACAGTTAAGTCTGGAAAGTTCTGCCGCTTCCACGAATCGCATGGGCATGACACAAATGAATGCCATCATCTTCAAGACTTAATTGAAGAACACATCAGAAGGAAGAGGCTAGAGTGCTATGTGAAAGGTCAGAACAGGAATCCAACTCCTGCCAATGAGAACCCAGGGCTACCCCCCTCAGGAGTAGGAGGAGGAAATCGCAACACCAACGGCTCTAGCCGGGAGAAGATAGTGGTCCATACCATATCAGGAGGACCACATATCGCCGACAGAAGTTGGGCAGAGATGGAAAGATATGGAAGGTCGCTTAGAAATGATGAAGGCTGCATTAATTCTGTTACAGAAGAACGCCACCCGAAACGGAAAGAGAATGATGACATCACATTCAGTAGGCGTGATCTAGAGGGAAGGCAGTACCCTCACATGGATCCTATGGTCATCTCTGCCTGGTTCGGTCCAGCCAAAGTTTTTTGAATTCTAATAGACACGGGAAGCTCAGTAAATATCCTATTCAAACATGCTTTCGACAAAATGAAGCTGTCAATGAAGGATATGTCTCCCTGCAACAAACCGCTACATGGTTTCACTGGAGATCGAAGATGCCCCTCGGGCTACTTGACCTCTTCGTCGAAATAGGAAGTCATCCACGCTCCGTTGTGAGAAAACAAACATTCGTGCTAATAGAGAACCACTCGGCCTACAACGCCTTTTTGGGAAGACCAGCCTTGTCGGACTTCCAAATTGTCCTGGCCCCGTGGTGCCTGAAGATGAAATTTCCAACAGACAATGGAGTAGGGGAAGTAGAAGGAGATCAAGACGCTGCTCGAGACTGCTATGTAACTGAACTTCGTAATAACCGCAGAAGGGATAAAGGGAAAGATGCAGAGACTACTCTCTGCATGAAAAGCTTGGAAGCATAGCAACTAAAGAAAGCCCCTCCTCTTCGATATACCAGTGATCCTTTCGATGAACTAGACCCCAGGGACAAAGAGGAGGAGGCCACCGTCGAGCCTGCAGAGGCTATGGAACTCGTATCTGTAGACAAACATGATTCAAGTAGACTAATGAAAATCGGATCTCAGCTGAAAACAGAATTGAAGGATCAACTCATTGATTTTCTCCGCCACAACTTGGATGTATTTGCATGGATGCACGCTGACATGACTGGAATTTCCCCAGACATAGCATGTCACGTACTGAACATCAATCCTAACAAGGTGCCAGTAAAGCTGAAAAAGAGAAGTATGGGGGCAGAACGATCAGCGGCCCTCAATGAGGAAGTAAAAAACCTACTTGCTAATGACTTCATACGAGAGGCTATCTACCCAGAGTGGATCGCTAACCCGGTACTAGTAAAGAAGGCCAATGGGAAGTGGCGAACATGTATTAACTTCTCCAACTTAAATGACGCTTGCCCGAAGGATTGCTTCCCACTCCCCCGAATCGATCAACTTGTGGACAGCACAGCCGGGTACGAACTCTTATCTTTTATGGACGCATACTCCGGATATAACCAAATTCCTATGCACGCTTCCGATCAAGACCACACTAGTTTCATCACTGACCGGGGATTATACTGTTACAAAGTCATGCCTTTTGGACTCAAAAATGCCGGAGCTACTTATCAGCGCCTCGTCAACAAGATGTTCGCAGAACTAATATGACGAACTATGGAAGTTTATGTGGACGACATGCTAGTAAAATCAAGGAAAGCCGACGATCATGTAAGCCACCTAGGCGAGATGTTTCAGGTACTTCGCCAATATGGAATGAAGCTGAATCCTTAAAGTGCTCCTTCGGAATATCATCGGGAAAGTTCTTAGGATTCATCGTCCATGCCAGAGGAATTGAAGCAAACCCTGAACAAGTCCGGGCTCTGAAAGAAATAAGGATACGTTCCACTCGAAAAGAAATGCAAAACCTAAATGGGAAAGTGGCCGCCCTAAGCAGATTCATCTCTAAAGCAACTGGCAAGTGCATCCCTTTCTTTGAAGCTCTAAAGAAGGACAAAGGAAAGTTTGAATGGACCGACGAATGCTTAAAAGCCTTCCTTAACCTGATCGAACACCTCCAGAGACCACCAGTACTCTCAACTCCAAATGAAGGCGAAGAGCTATACCTATACCTTGCTGTATCATCTCACGCTCTAAGCGCCGCCTTGGTAAGAGAAGACGACCGCGCGCAACGCCAGTATACTTTGTAAGCAAGAGGTTTACGGGGGCAGAAGCCAGATATCCTAAACTTGAGAAGTTAGCATATTGTTTACTAGTCACGTCACGAAAACTACGACACTACTTCCAGTCTCATTCCTTCAGAGTTCTAACCAATCAACCGCTGAGGCCGGTGCTCCATCGTCCCGACACTTCTGGACGACTCCTCAAATGGTGCATTGAACTGAGTCAATATGATATCACCTACCATCTTCGCACCGCCATCAAGGGACAAGCCATGGCTGATTTCATTACCGAATTCACTACCAACGAAGGCAAGGATCAATTCGAAATAGCAAAAGATATCAAGTGGAATCTCTTTGTAGATGGAGCATCAAACGAACAGGGCTCGGGGGCAGGTATTGTGATAATCACCCCCCGGGGAAGGAAGCTGTACTATGCCTTAAGGTTGGAATTCGCTGCCACCAACAACGATGCAGAATATGAGGCAGTAATAGCAGGATTGGAACTTGCCTTTGAAATTGGAGTCAGTTCTTTATGTCTTCATAGTGATTCTCAACTTATCGTAAACCAAGTGCTAGGAGAGTTCCAGACCCGAGGAGAACGACTCATAGCGTATCTAAAGAAGACCAAGCTGCTGCTCGATCAATTGGATCACTATTTAATCAAACACATTCCTCGAGAAGAGAATCAAGAGGCCGACGAACTGGCAAAGCAAGCTAGTATGAAGAACAGCGCCATTTTTGGAGCATTAACCATCTCAAAACAACTAGCCCCAAGTTTCGAGCAAGTGAATCTGATAGCTGCGATCGACGAAGAAACTTGGATGACTCCTATCCGGAAATATTTACAAGATGGCACACTGCCCGACAGGCGTAACGAAGTCAAGAAAATCTTAAGGAAAGCTTCCCGCTACACAATTCAAGAAGGCATCCTCTATCGGCGTGGCTTCTCTAACCCCTTATTAAGGTGTGTCGTTGGAAGGGAAGCCGAGAAAATCTTATCCAACATCCATCAAGGAAGTTGCGGGGATCACACTAGAGGGCAGACTCTAGCAAAGAAGATACTCTGATATGGATATTACTGGCCCACTTTAAACAAAAACGCCTTAGACTTCGTCAAGAGATGCGACAGATGTCAGAAATTTGCAAAGATTCCTCGACTGCCCACAAATGAGATTACTCAAATGACCAGCCCTTGGCCCTTTGCAGTATGGGGAATTGACTTGATTGGCGAACTGCCAACGGGCCGAGGCGGAGCCAAATATGCTATAGTGGCGGTTGACTATTTCACCAAATGGGTGGAAGCGGAATCTCTAAATAAAATATCTTCGGCAAAAGTTATCAACTTGTTGATCAAAAATATTTTGTGCAGGTACGGAGTCCCATTCAAGATCATATCAGACAACGGACTTCAGTTTGACAGCGAAGAATTCGCCGATTGGTGCCAAGAGCACGGAATTCACAAAAGCTTCTCATCTGTAGCTTATCCTCAGGCAAACGGACAAGTCGAAGCTGTCAACAAAATTCTCAAAACCCTAATCAAGAAGAAACTTGAAAAGTCAAAAGGCGCTTGGGTGGACGAACTTCCTACGGCACTTTGGGCCTATCGCACATCTTACAGAACATCAACAGGGCATACTCCTTTCTCTTTGGCATACGGATCGGAGGCCATGCTCCCAGTTGAAACTGTAGTGCCTTCCCACCGTAGGATCCACTACAACCCAGAAGAGAACGAAGAACTCCTCCACATGTCTTTGGATCTAATTGAAGAGAGAAGAAATGATGCAGCACTTAAAGCGGCAGCTCACAAGCAAAAAGTGGCAGCACAATACAACTCCAAAGTCAAGCACCACAACTTACAAAAGGGAGATCTTGTCCTCAAGCGGATCTTCCCGCGCCCCGGAGCGCTAGATCCAATCTGGGACGGACCCTATGTAATTCATAAAGATCTCCACAATGGAGCTTATATTTTGTCAACAGTGGACGGAGAGGTGTTCCAGAGGGCATGGAACATCCAACACCTTCGTCGATACTTTTCTTAACTTGTACTGCCCATATGAAGTGAATTAACAAAGAGAATCAGTGGACGTAGGCATTTTCTTGCCGAACCACTTTAAAAATCTTGTCTCTTTTTAACTTGTTCCTTTATATCTTGGCTGCTCGTTAAGCTTTATCCTTTTCTGTTGAACAAAATTCTATGGCATCTCCATCACCTGGACAAGACCCAACAGGTACTACGCGAATCTATGCACTTGCCAATGAGACACTTTTGCTCCAGCATCCCTCTGCTGCGGGTTAACTCATTGCTCGCGACTGCCCTCAAAGCCAACTGTAATGAGCCGATTATAAGCCATCAAGAAGGCCGACTATAGCCGATGGCAGCTCATTACGGCGTTCGGCTCGCCGGCAACTGTGAACCTACTTTAGGCCCAACATAAGGTGTGGCCAGCCAGGGGTAGTTCACGGTTGACGATCGGCACCCACGCTAGCCGTCCACAGTAAATCGAATAATACCCACGATTAGGGGCAATAATGGCTCGGGTAGTTACTGTGCGCGATCTCGGCTCCGATATGTCTTAAGTGCGGCTGTGGTAAAAAAGATAAACTCCCCGCAGAGGCGTAAGATGGGTGACAAATGTCTCCAAGACCCACAGCTAGGGAAAGTGACTACAAAACTCGTTTGCCACGAACTTAAGCATATCGACGGCCTTCCGTGATTGGAAGTTTTACTGTTTCTCATATTTCCATTTCATTTAAAAACTTCTCTCCTATCCTATATAATGGTCCCTAAAGTACAGGACACAAAATAAGAGACGCCCGCGATGGAAATAGGAACTCACAACTGAATGACATGACACTCAGCGACATTCCATACTCATTCACACAAGACATTCAAAGCAACCCTCTACAACTAAAACACAAAGGGCGGTACTTTCTTCTCTTGTATACAAATATGTAGCTTTAATTTATTCGCACATCACACGAACATTGCAAGATATGAAATCATAGTTTAAGCAAGAACTTGACATCAAACATAATTGAATCATAGGCATGTGCACAACTATATTCCTTATGCAACACATCAGAATAATAAAAGCATTCAAATATAGCAGAATCAGTTTATGTTATTAAATTACATAAAGCCGTTCATTACAAATGACATAATTACAACTCAAAAGTGCATTAATGTTTTTGAGACTAGTATATACAGGAATGCCAAGTAGGCCAAAAATAATCGGCTGCAGCAGGGCTCCGCCTCTATTCTGCTGGCCCTCCGGGATCTACTTGACCGCATGATCAGAACTCCCAGCTTGCTGGCCAGAGGTCCCACCTGTCCAATTCAGGAGAAGAATCCATCAGATAAACAATAAGCAATCAAGTCAGGAAAAAGACTAAAAAGGAAGACTTTCTGCTCCCTGATCATCATCCTCTAGCTGCACGCCTACCTCCTCAGCAGCAAGCAGCCACATGCCCTCCTTCACCGCCACCTTCTCCTCCTTGGTGAACTGAGCAGTAACCACATCCATCCTGAAAGCCGCACCACCTTCCTTATCCGCATCAGCCTTAGCCTCCTCCAGAGCCCGAAGATATATCCTAGCCATGACCCGGGGATAGTCGTCCATCCAGGACAAGTTACCCTGCTTCCAGGTATGGAAGTACATGTCCTGGAGCATCTCATCCATCATCCCCTCGTTCTCCTCAAATTCCCTCATCCGGGCCTCGGAAGCTGATAGCCGTGCGACGGCAGCATCTCTCTCCAATCGGTATCTCGAGCAGTCAGCCTGAAGGGATGCCCGCATCGCCTCCATCTCCTCCTTCAGCTTGACCAGAGCAAGCTCGACGGATTCAAGCCTCCCAGATAGTTCCTCTACCTGCTCGAGATCCGCTTTCCGTACCTCATCCACCATTGCAATGGCCATGTCAATCCGCCCCTTGCAGACAGCCTCCATTTTTCGCAGTTCTGCCCTGCTGGCCTTTTCCATAGTCTCCTTCAACTGCCTGGAGGCTGCCTCATGCTGAGAAATCTGAATGGCCTGATCGGCAAGCTGCTTAGCCTGGTCAGAAACTATTAACCTTAGTCGGATGTTGGCACTCCCAATCTCCTCTCCAGCCTTGACCAGTCGAGCATGATGCTCCATTAACTTCTTGGTCTCTTCAGCCACCCGATCGATGTTTGCCTTGGCCTCATCCCTCATAATCACAATCCGAGTGGTAAGCAAATCGAGATCTAAGGACCTAGCCTCATCAAGCACCCGTACCATGGGATTGCGTGGAAGAAGATGCTCACCTGTGGCCTCGTCAAAAGAAATGTCCTGAGAACTTGGGTCCAGATCCGGGTGGCCGGCAAATGGGTTGCGAACCAAACCAGGGTGGTCTATCGGGGTGACAGTTGGATTTTCAGACGGATGTGGAGAAGGCATAAACTCAGTATCTTCCTCGGTAATATCATGGATAGGCTGGACTGGGGCTGAGGGCCAGGAGAAGGTTCAAACAAAGATCGGCCCCTCTTCCTCTTTTGCATATCTTCTTCAATAACCCCGAGGAGAGAACGGTAGCCAACTACGTCCCCAAAACGAGTAGTCGGAGGCTTTGGTTTAGCAGAAGCTTTGAGGAGCTTGAATTGTTCGAGGCGGTGCCAAATATCTGAAGTCTTAGCCACCTCACCTGCCCCTAGAATAAAAAACTAGTGTCACAAACATACACCAACCCATAATTCAAGAAATGTGTCAAGTTAAAAGAAGTAGGAAGACGCGTTTATTTTACAAACCCTGAGGGGGAGTGGGGTATTGCAATAAGTCCTGAATCTCATTCCAGGACGGGAGCTGGCCATAAAATATTCCTAAGTCCTTATCATAAAGGGAGTCTGCAAAAGTCAAGAATTCACCTTGAGTTACCCTAGCTGAAGGACCCTTAGAGGATGGATCGGCACCAGTCCCAGCGTTGTCAGTTTTCTTCGCCTTCTCTACCGAGGTTGATCCTTCCTCCAACCCCTCAAAAGCCTGGCGGAAGGCATCATCCGTCCACTCTTGGATCTCCCCTGCCTGCTCAGAAGACAAAGGCCCGGCACCACTACCACCCTGTCCTTCACCTTCTCCATCTCCTCCGCTCTCCTCCTCGCCTCTTTCCTCCTCTCCACCTTCCTCCTCCGGAATATCTGGGCATGTGCCAAGGGAGGGTCCGTCAGACTTCTTAAGCTTCTTCCCCCCGACGACTGGAGGTACCGAGAAAGGACTCCTCTTGCTACTCTTCGCAGTGGCCCCGTCTTTAGCTTTAGCAGCCCTCTCCTCGGCTGTATCTCTCTGCTTAACCACAGATTGACGTGGCAGAATCAAGTTGTGCTCCAGGAGAGTGGCATTCCTGATCAGGTAAGAAGCCGACCTATCCCTTCCTGAGATAGCCTCTATCTCCGCAGCCATCTGTACCAGGTGATCATTCTCCATGACCGCAAAGCCACCTGTCGCTAGCAAGAAATAAAAGCACATAAAAAGAAGCATTGCAGTCGGGACAAAGAAATTACGAATGGAATTCAACTTACAGCCAGAAGTGAAAAGGCGAAAAGAAACGGAGTCGTCCTTGACGAAGAACCATTCCTTCTTAAACATGGTGAACTTCGAGTATAAGTCCAAGACCGGCTTGAAGGACAGGGCCGACTCTAAACTAATGTACGGAGACCCTTTCTTGTAGCCCCTCAGATTATACAGATATCGGATTTCCCGGTTAGAAGGGGGCGCCCATACCTCCTCTGGAAGATAACGAATAGACACACTAAGATGGCGTAGGAGTTGGGCTGAAGCTGAAAAGGAGCCACTTTCAGGTAAGTAATGAAGCTGACTATCCATGCATTGATCGGAGGAATGGCCCCGCACATGCAATGGTATCGGCTATACGCGAAGTATCCTTCAGGGGGATTATATGGCATGACCCCCTCCCCTGGCAACAACATGCATGCTCTATCGATCCCAAAGGAGTGGGAGATAACGTCAAGTTGCTCCTCTTTGAGAGAGCTCGGAAAGCAATCAGGAGGAGAGTTCAGAAGCTCTTGGGGACCATACCCGTCTACTAGCGACCTCGGGATGGGTCCACGACGTTCCGGTCCTGGCTGGGCTGGGGGCACAACGGGGGACTCTCGTCTATTCGCAGATTTTCTTTTTTCTGATCGAGTTTCCACTTTGCGAGACATTTTCCTGCAAACACAAAAGAAAAGCACATTGTTAGAACAAGGAGATGCAGAGATACAAACAAGCAAGTGCGTACAGTCTGGGATTCTCGTTTGTGATTTAAAAAGTACGAAAGGCCTGAGAATTCATTCGAAAAATCAAACTCCCCATGGTTCATTCGGCATTCTCAGTATAAGGTTCATCCGGCAATTCAAGAGAAAAAGCTCATTCGGTACTCAGAATCTTCGAGCCCATCCGGTAGTTCAAGTACAACGGTCCATTCGGCGATCGAACCCTCAAGCCCATTCGGTAGTACAATATAAAAATTCATTCGGCGGCAAAGGGGTCTCACCTGGTTCGGCTAGCGCTTTGGTTCGACGAAAGTAAGAGTTTGATTCGGCAAAAGGTTCGGCTCGGTTGGTAAGGAATAACGAAGGCACGTGACCCCTATTTATTAGCAAACATCAATGACCGGACCAGATGGCTCGACGCTTAAAACCGAACAAGGCTATCCCAGCAAAACAAAGCGCGACACATGCAGGCATGTGCCCCACTTTGGGGGGCAAATGTTGGGCGAGTTCTCACTACCGGTCCAAGGCTTCTCCAACTACCATTGACCGAACCAACCAACTACCGGATGAAAGCCTCTCCATGTCCATCCCTAGCCGAATCAGCCTCTGCCGAACCAAGCCACGCCGAGTCACCGAACCAAGCTTCGTACACTCGCCACCGGACCACCTCCCTGCCGAACCAACTCGAAGTAGCCACCACCGAATCAACCTACCTACAAAGTCAAAGCATGGCCGATCCAACCTCCACCGGACCAACTCCATCCACCACTGCCGAGCTGAGTCATTACCGCTCCACTCCCCTCCGGACCACTTCCCTGCCGAACCAACCCATCCCTTCACTCACCACCGAATCGGATCCAACTCCATGCTCCTACCACCGAACCAAGAGTTAAAGCTACTATCACCGGTCCAAAGCCCCATCGGACCGGACCATCCACTTATCACCGAACCGGAGCCTAGAAGGCATTACCGGACCTACGTCACCATGCCAGATCGCTTCAGCCCAGGCCCACCAGCAGCTATATACATCCAAGACCCCTGCCCCCAGCCTCACTCTATAAATAGAGGGGCAGGGGTACAACAATGGCAGACAAGTTTGAGAGCTCAAGCACGGAAGGAACTTTCAAACAACTTTCAGATACTTGTAATCAAAGCTTTGTACTTGTAATCTGAATAAAAGAGGAGAATAACATATAAAGTGGACGTAGACACGTTCTGGCCGAACCACTATAAATCTGCATGTCTTTTACATTTTAGCCCCTGCTTTTTACACATATAGCATAACTCATCCAAATCACTAAGAACAACATAAAATCAACTAAATCACACGACTTGGTGGTGTTTGCCCATTTTTTGTGCAAACATTACAATTTAAAAAATATTTATCTTTTGAATGAAATGATTTCCAAAGAGATATATAAATATTTTTGAAATATCTATAAAAGTATTTTTTTTCATATTTTGATATAAAAGATATTTTGGGAATAAATGTTTGTTTAAATGTTCTGGACCAAAAAGGATTTAAAGAACTATTATTTCGAGAAATTAAATCGCGGTGGTTTGAAAATTGAAAAGATTTTGGGAATATAAACAATACCGTGTTTGAAAGTATTTGTGAATAGTGGTGCAAAATGATTTGTCACTTCGGGGAACAAAAACGACATGTTATGTTACCGATGATTCGGATAACCCATAGCCAAAAAGTGAGCAAAGAGTGGTTATTCTATCACACAGTATAGTCCGCTCTTAGATAGAGGGATATACTTATTAACTTTGTGAAGGCTGAGACCCTGTTGCCTTGTTATTGGGAGAAACCTCTCAGTCTGGTTGCATATATTTTGATATGCTTTTATGGTAGTATTTTGGGATTTCCAAATAAATATTTCAAAAGTGATTTATTTTAAGATCACTAAGTAAAGTTTAGTTTGATACAAAGGATATATATATTTCAGAAAGGATTTGAAATAAATCCGAAAATTTAGTTCGAAGAGATTATTTTCGAATAAGTATTTTCAAAGAGATCATATTTTGAAAATAATAAAGTTAATTAGATTTAAGAAATATAAATGTGAAGGTTAAGCCTAAGTAGGTAGTTTGGGAATTGCATATTTGTTTGTTGCATCGTAGGCTCCTTGGGTCCTATTTGTTGTAGGAGAACTACGTTGGCTTGATCCTGTATGTTATAGGAGAACTATATTGGCTTGATCATGTTTCTAATTGAGTACCCAATTAGATAAGGGTACATAAGCAGTCACAAGTGATAGTGATGCAGCCCCAATAATACAAACCTTTCCTGATTATCTATTTATCGGTTGTTATTTGTCTTGTGTTGTTGTATCTTTCCTGCTTACAATTTTATTACACATTTGACATGTTTATTGAATTTGCAGGAATAGGATATTGGTGTCTTTCTCATCAGAGTTGTGTAGCGGTAGATTTATTGAATATCGAGTCATCTTTGTATTTAAGCACACCTGTAGAATAAACGATTAATCTAATATTTTGCGTAATTGAAAGTTATGTCATATACATTTAGCAATATTGAATATTCATCAAATAATATTTTGTATTAAGTTGGCAGTTTCCACTCGTAGTTTTAGAATAGACGAGTTTTCAACGAATTTGAGTGGTCCGAAAATCCGGGTCGTTACAGGTCGGTTAAACAATATATCTCAGGTATATATTAGTTTTGATTCATACTCAATTAGGTTTGACATCAATACATACCCAGTTAGGTTTGGCATTCGGTTAGCTTTTGGACCAATACGTACCCGATTAAGTTTGGCATCCTTTTGGCTCTTGCATCCATACGTAGCCGAATAGGTTTGGCATCTGGTTAGCTTTTGCATTCAAAGGTATGCTCGGTTATACAATATATCTTGAGTATAGATTGGTTTCCATCTATACCCGATTAGGTATAGCATTCAGTTAGCTTTTGCACCATACATCCCCGATTAGGTTTTGGCATCTGGCTAGTTTTTGCAACTATACGTACCCGACTAGGTTTGTCATCCGATTAGCTTTTGCATTTCATGGTATGCTCTGTAACGAACCAGAATTTTCGACCCTCGAAAACCAGCACTAATACGTCCACTGTATTATGTTCCAAGCATTCAACTACTTGAAACATCGACCGTTAAGGGAAAAAGAAAGAAGAAAGAACAGAAGAAGAAGAAATTAAACAATCATGGAATCTCACAATACAACGGAATATATAATATATAGTTGATCTTTACAGAAGGAAAAACTGTAATATACATACATCCATCATAGTACAATAACAAATCACTAACCATCAGCATGGACAGTAATAAAAACCCGTCCTCATAAATGTTATAATTTTAAACAACTAATGCAGTAGAAATAAGATGATAACTAGCTATCGATGAAGCGTCCTACTACAAGCTCCTCCAAAATGCATTCGAATCTAATCTGTAAATATACTCAGTTTGACCCGAGCATTAAAAGAGAATAATGCCTAGATCAGTCTGGTAAACCAGCGTGGGAAAACACATCTCAATTGAATTTTAATGCTATAAAACCTTTTGAAATACCCGTAAGACCACGTCGTACATAAACATTTTACCTTACGATAACTAAAACATTTTTATCAAATCATTTGTTATTATTTCTGATGACATTCTTTGAAAATCCTTTTCAAATAATAAATTAAAATAGCTGAAATTATTACATTAATTAAATTCCAACATACTATGCTCTACAATCAAAACCGTAAAGACACGTATTGAAGAATGAATTTCCAACAACGATAAGCTAAGGGCAACCTTTCGTACAGTACATCTCTAGAAGAATGTACCAAGGCAAAGCCCGACTACCCTCTACCAACACAGGACAGACCTACCTCTACCATAGATAGTACCAGGCATGTCATCTCCTTGGTCGTTTATGACCTATCTATGACCAAAACAGACACAACAAACCCAAAATATATAGGGTAATCTAGAAAGGTGATGAACTTCTCCTAATGAGAGCAACCCACTTGGTCCTACTACATCTACCTTGTTTTGTCATTCTCGATGTGTGAAGCATGAGGTAACATTTTACCTTTCACATGACAAGTCCCACTTTGAATTTCATATTGTAATTATCAACAACACACTAATTGATTTCCACAAAAGTACAACCCTCGAGTTCATACATCTCTGGAAAGGGTGTTAAGTATAAGATGGGTTGCCTCCTACACCACCAAAAAGATTCACGTTTGTAAAAATAAATGCACGTGGTCTTAGAAATGTAATGTCAACATTTGTCTATATAAATTGTCCAGAAACATGACAAACCAAAGATACCCTCCTTATACATCCTATTTAGGAATCAGCCCAAGGATTAGTAGCAAGCAATTCTTGCAAATCAAAGATTTTCAGGACGAAAGCACTATTGCCACCATATATATATATATATATATATAATATGGGAATCACCCAAGAGGTCAGTGGCAGACAGCCTAACATCATGAAAATCTTCGTCTTCAAAATCATTTTCTTCAGTAAGTTTCACTTTCGAATGCATAAGTTAGTTCGAAGTGATTTTCGAATAAATCAAATCTCGGTCTCTTCGGACCAACAATCGATAAGAGGCTTTCAACCTTATACGTAAACCAAGTCTTGCAGACTTATCATGTTTCCAACTCTTAACTTGCTATGCTTAGGCCAAGAAGGAAGCCCGGTAGATTCGAATGTCATAGTCACTCTGCTTTACTCGAATAATCATTCTTAACATCAAACGATAATCAAGCCTACTCAGTTGGCTTCATGCTAAGTACACGCCTAATCAATTTACACATCCAGTCAAGGAGCCAAAAATAAAATCTAGCACACAAGCAGCCACCACGCCTGTTTGATTCATCTTTTATTAATTAGATCACTTTTCAAATATTTATGTCAAAATATCTTTACGAAGATATATTCATAATATTACTTTTAATCTTTCGGCATTTGGAAAACATTTCCATATACTTATCTCAACTGTATAAGTATATTCACAAGCCATTTCATTTTCAACACTTAGAAAATACCTTTATATACTTAAATCCGTAATAATTATATTTACAAATCTTTAGGTAAAGCTTCATATTTTCCAAAACACACTTTATTGGGTCAAAAAATTATTGCATAAAACATCGTTACTACAACCCAAAACACTAGTATAGGGATCCGATTAATTATACTTAAAATTAATCTTCGATGTCGAACTTAAACTATTTATTAGTTAACAATGAAGCCGATCAAGTTGAGGTACCATTACCCATTACCGCCCAGACCTTGAATGGACAACATTCTTAACTACAAAATAAATATAAGATACCCACCTCGAATCTTAACATCAAATATAGGATATGAATAACTCCTGTATACTATATAAACATCTCCTTTCAGAAATCACTTACTATAGCTGTTATCCCAACTTTTAGCAAAGTTGAGATATCCAAAATTTACTAAGAATCAATGATTATTATTCTTGAATGTCGACTGTGCATTGCAGGATAACCATGGATATCGATGAATTTTGTCCGAGTCCAGATTGAGCTACAATTGATAGGACATAACAAGAATGATCATAGAAGTCCACATCTCAAATTTCAAGTCAATCCGAGTTCGTATGCCCAAGTTATGAGGGATTCGAGTTGAGAGAAATGAACCTTGCTCGGTTCGAATCCATCACCCCTTCACTAGTTCGAAACCATTAAGTTCGAACCCATCCAATCAGGCTCCATGTTCGAATCGATAGGCAGAGATATCGTTCGAATCCATCAGCCAGTGCCTGCTTCGACTCCATCGGCTTCGACTCTATCGCCCTCGAATCCATCACGATGACCTACCTTTGAATCCATCCAAGTGGCCGCCATCATCCATGCATTGGTTCGAAGCAATGAACTAAACCTTGCTTCGACTCCATCGAGCAAGCCTTAGTTCGGATCCATCCAGACCACCTAGCTTCGAATCCATGATGCTACCTCTCTTCGTATTCCTCAAGGTTAAAGGGTTCGAATCAATGGAGTTGCTATACTTCGAACCCGTCCTGCACCTTGCCTCGAATCCATACCCTCGAGTCCATCAAAGAAGGATCCCTCGAATCCCCATATTGAAGCAACTTCGGATCGATCCACAGTCACATATTTGGATCGATTCGAATGAGAACCGGCTCCATCGATTCGAAGCATTCCTTCGAATCCAACCCTTCGAACCCACTTGGTCAACGTAGCTAAAACCTAGGACTCGACCCATTCAACTCGGAGAGATAAGTGGATCGACACGAGGAACGTGCGCCACGTCATCAGGAGCATGGATTCGACCCTATGGATTCGAATTGATCGATTCGAACGAATCCATAGGATCGAGTCGAAGCAAACAACGTACCGAAGAGCACCATCTTGAATCGATCATATCTCTCAATCCCTTGATCCAAATGCCATGAAATTTTTACAGGAGTTCGTCTACATGTCGAAGAATGTCCATGCCAAGTTTCATCACGATTGGACAATTTCTTGATCGATTCGAACCAAGGGTCGAATCGATCCCAATGTGGGCCCGAATCTCCAGGTTTCGGCCGTGTGAGCCCCCTCACGTGTCAGAAGCGGTCTACCTGACTTTTAGGAGAAATATCAGCCTCCTACGCCTATAAATAGATCCCCAGGTCATTCAGAAAAGGGATCGATTTCTCTTTGGCTAGATCAAGACTCTGAAGCATCAAGACTCTACCCAGACTCTACTTTGCACTCCACTACCACCGTTGTACTCGAATTTCAGAGCTATAATCCATCGTAATCCGCTGTAATCAACTGTAATCAGCGAAGAACACCAATAAAAGTGAAAACCTTTGAAGTGGACGTAGGCCGGAGATAGCCGAACCACTATAAATCGTGTGTTCTTGATTATAATTTCTGTTTTGCTGCTTAGATCTGTGATTTGTGTTTGAATATTGTTGAGTTATATTCATACACTGGTGCTTTCACAATCCTTGGGGATTGTGACCAATTTTGGCACAAACACTTTGGTGCTTTCACCAAGAGGAACCAGCACCCGCTACATCAGATTCAGAATTCAGATTTAAGAGTTTGAAGAATTCCAATTCAGAGACGATGACTCGACAAACAAGACAAAGAATTGATCGGAGCCAACAAGGAGGAAGCCAAGAAGCATCCTCAGGATCAGGAGAAGGACAAGCTTCCGTCTATATCACTAGAAACGAGATGGAAGCTATGGCTAATTCATTACGCGAAAGCATGATGAAAACTCAACAGGAGATGCTGCAGAATTTCCTCGAACAAATGAGGGCGACGAACGTGCAAAACCTTGGATCAACTACAACAACTGCAAGTGCGGGACAAGGAATCAGGATTACAGAAGCTAATGAAGGTCAGGTTCAAGGCCAGAATGCAAGAGTTGAAGGTGATCAACAAGGACTTGGGGGCAGACCCTCAGGGTCCGATACCGGAAGACCAACAGATGGAGCTCAACAGACTGGAGCCAATGCATATGCTAACGAGCCACCAGAAGAATACGCACCAGAGTTCCCTTCAAGGCTCGGGGGGCAGGATAGAAACTTGATAAAGGGCCAACCCCTAGACGCAGACGAGAGAATGATTGGCCTAATGCGACGAATCATGAGAGGAGGATTGCCTAGCGGAGGGCTGGAAGAAGTTAGTCGGAGTCCGTTCACTCCAAACATCCGAAGCAAGGAACCCTCCAAAATTCAAACTACCAACGCTAGAATCTTATGACGAGAGGTCAGACCCGACCATGCATATTACCAGATATATTAGGCACATGGAAGTGCTGGGGGCATCCGAGGAAGTAATGGCACGATGCTTCCCTCTATATTTATCAGATTTAGCTGCGCTTTGGTTCAGGCAACTAGAGACTGGATCAATTAGAACATGGAGCGAGCTTGTTGACTGCTTCATGAGACAGTTTAGGGTCCATGTGACGCGACCCAAGAGCGGATGACTTTAGCCTCAATCAAGAAAAGGACCGGAGAGTCCATAAAAGATTTTCTATTGAGATTCAACGTGACAGTGACTTCTGTAGATCGCCTGGATCCATCAATGATTTTAATGGCAGCGGTGGCAGGAGTCGCAGAAGGCACTAAATTTAAAGATTCTCTAACTAAAGATCCACCGCAAGATCTTGGAGAGTTCTTTCATAATGCTGAAAAGTTCATCCGATTAGAAGAATCACGAGCCGAGAGTCGGGAAATAAATGCCGCGCGGAGCGAAGAAATCCCCAGAGAACAGCCTGTAGTAGACAAAGGAAAGAGGAAACAGGATGACAGACATGATGGTCCTGATAAACGGAAGAAATTCCGAGAACCAAGATTCAGGCAGTACACTGATCTGACTACAGGCCTAGAAAGAATTTACACTGAAACTCGGGGGCAACTCCCCTATCGAAAGCCACCTATAAGGGATCCCACCGAGCGGGAGCGCAGGACTGGAAAATAATGCCTATTCCACGAGCTGGATGGGCACACTACAGACGAATGCCGCCACCTAAAGGATGAGGTGGAAGAACATCCCAGAGGTGGTAGATTGCCACAATATGTCAGAGAACGGACAGCGGCGGTAAGGCCTGAACGACTACCGCCTCCACCTAACAGGAACGATCCTGGATCGGGATCACGACTCGTCATCAACTGATTAAAGATGGCAAGGGCCAAGTCTAGGATTTGGGCTTTGGTCGAATAATTTTATTTAGATTTGTTTTCAGAATAAACGGCTACTCCACTTACACATGTACGGGAACCGGAGAGATCCCTAGGCATGCTCTGAGATGGAGATAAACCGATATGCCCGGAGAGGCAATGTTTAGCTTTTTCCTGATGTTTGAGATTGAACATCTAGGACCTGAATTTTAATAAATAAATTAGAACTTCTTACATTAAACCTTTTGACCGGAGAGTCAAAGGATGAACATTAAATACCAACATAAACATGATCGCTTTATGACCCTACCCGGAGAGATGGGGTCCGGAGTGCAAGAAGTGAGTCGCTTCGCCGGAGAGCGACAGGATCGACTCACTTAAGCGTTGTTCCCCCTTCACCGGAGAGTGATAGGATAGGATCCAGCAAGAGCCCGGAGAGGCTATGATCGGTCCAGAACGACCAAGACATCGCTTAATGTTCAGATACACTGAACCGGAGTGCAAGAAGTGAGTTGCTTCGTCGGAGAGCGACAGGATCGACTCACTTAAGCGCTGTTTCCCCTTCACCGGAGAGTGACAGGATGGGATCCAGCAAGAGCCCGGAGAGGCTATGATCGGTCCAGAACGACCATGACATCGCTATACGTCCTAACCAGGACCAGAGTGCAAGGGATAGAAGGCAACGCCAGAGTGCAACAGGATCTTTCTATTAAATCACTAAGTCTAGAATGGCTTAGTAAGGGTTCGGAGTAGCCAATAATAGTCCGGAGAGACTACGAAACTTCATTCTCAACTGCTACAGAAAGAACGAATGCTGATTTGGCTTCGAACAACCATAAACTTGACTGATAATACTACAGCTATGAATGAAACATGAATTTATTACACTTGATTTAAGACCGTTCAAAACATACCTTTTACAAAAAGGCATGTTTTGGGGGGCAAAGTGTTATCCCAACTTTTGGCAAAGTTGAGATATCCAAAATTTACTAAGAATCAATGATTATTATTCTTGAATGTCGACTGTGCTTGCAGGATAACCATGGATATCGATGAATTTTGTCCGAGTCCAGATTGAGCTACAATTGATAGGAAATAACAAGAATGATCATAGAAGTCCGCATCTCAAATTTCAAGTCAATCCGAGTTCGTATGCCCAAGTTATGAGGGATTCGAGTTGAGAGAAATGAACCTTGCTCGGTTCGAATCCATCACCCCTTCACTAGTTCGAAACCATTAAGTTTGAACCCATCCAAGCAGGCTCCATGTTCGAATCGATAGGCAGAGATATCGTTTGAATCCATCAGCCAGTGCCTGCTTCGACTCCATCGGCTTCGACTCCATCGCCCTCGAATCCATCACGATGACCTACCTTCGAATCCATCCAAGTGGCCGCCATCATCCATGCATTGGTTCGAAGCGATGAACTAAACCTTGCTTCGACTCCATTGAGCAAGCCTTAGTTCGGATCCATCCAGACCACTTAGCTTCGAATCCATGATGCTACCTCTCTTCGTATCCTTCAAGGTTAAAGGGTTTGAATCAATGGAGTTGCTATACTTCGAACCCGTCCTGCACCTTGCCTCGAATCCATACCCTCGAGTCCATCAAAGAAGGATCGCTCGAATCCCCATATTGAAGTAACTTTGGATCGATCCACAGTCACATATTTGGATCGATTCGAATGAGAACCGGCTCCATCGATTCGAAGCATTCCTTCGAATCCAACCCTTCGAACCCACTTGGTCAACACAGCTAAAACCTAGGACTCGACCCATTCAACTCGGAGAGATAAGTGGATCGACATGAGGAACGCACGCCACGTCATCAGGAGCATGGATTCGACCCTATGGATTCGAATTGATCGATTCGAACGAATCCATAGGATCGAGTCGAAGCAAACAGCGTACCGAAGAGCACCATCTTGAATCGATCATATCTCTCAATCCCTTGATCCAAATGCCATGAAATTTTTACAGGAGTTCGTCTACATGTCGAAGAATGTCCATGCCAAGTTTCATCACGATTGGACAATTTCTTGATCGATTCGAACCAAGGGTCGAATCGATCCCAATGTGGGCCCGGATCTCCAGGTTTCGACCGTGTGGGCCCCCTCACGTGTCAGAAGCGGTCCACCTGACTTTTAGGAGAAATATCAGCCTCCTACGCCTATAAATAGAGCCCCAGGTCATTCAAAAAAGGGATCGATTTCTCTTTGGCTGGATCAAGACTCTGAAGCATCAAGACTCTACCCAGACTCTACTTTGCACTCCACTACCACCGTTGTACTCAAATTTCAGAGCTATAATCCATCGTAATCCGCTGTAATCAACTGTAATCAGCGAAGAACATCAATAAAAGTGAAAATCTTTGAAGTGGACGTAGGCCGGAGATAGCCGAACCACTATAAATCGTGTGTTCTTGTTTATAATTTCTGTTTTGCTGCTTAGATCTGTGATTTGTGTTTGAATATTGTTGAGTTATATTCATACATTGGTGCTTTCACAATCTTTGGGGTTTGTGACCAACTTTGGCACACACAATAGCAATAGTGTTGTTAGTCTATGTCCTCCTCATTTTCTCGAAAATATTCATTACAACAAAAATGTTGAAATCTATGTCTTCCTATCACATAACACATTTTAAATAACTTTTAGAACCATTAAACTCCATTTGCAAATATCACTTTCAAAACATTTCTTTAAGAGATTATTTTACTTTTAAAATGGAATGTATCCTCCTTTCTAGAAACCAACCTATACTTATCAAATAAACACTTTTATATTTATAAAACAATATTTTTAATCTCATTCCTATTTTATAAATATTTTTTATAAAATCTTCTTATTTATAAGATTTCATTTATAAATCTTATTTATTTATAAAATCCCATTTATAAATCCATTTACAAAATATCAACTACATATCCATTTTTAATATTTATGAAACACCGTTTATAAATCTATTTCTTTATTTATAAAATATTACTACAAATCTTTAATATAAACCCTTTCAGAAATATTTGTTCAAACTATGTCTATTTTCTTTAGAACTGTATTTTCTTTACAATAAAAGAGGGACGTATTTATTAAGGTTTAAAGCCTTTATAATAGAGTTCGAAAATCTCTATCTAAAAATACTTCACAAATAAGTTCGATTAATATTCAAAAAATCATGCATTTATTTCATTTTAGTAAACTCCTTTTAATAATTTATAAATAATTATTAAAATATGTAATATTTCAGGTATCACCTTAAAAATCATTTTAATTCAAAATCTTTATTTTATAGTATTTCAAAATACTAAAAATAAGACCCAGTGCTACTATAGCGCAAAATAAGTAATCATGTTCATGTCATCAATTATGACATCCAACAAATCATATATAATAATATATGGAAAGTAAAATCAACAGTGTGAGGAATTCCGTTGGATCCCTCCAACTTGTCCCATATGCATAAATAAAATCAATGGCGGTGAAGAATCTTGTTGGATCCCTCTATCCCGTCCCCATTAATCACGTACAATATGTAATCATATAATATGTATTGTCCGCTACTAGGCGGGTACGTATAAAAGGTCATCCGCTCCATGGGAAGGAATAAATCCAAACCAACTGATAAAACAGTAAATTATCCAACAAGCAACAAAAACGCATCAATAAAAATATTTGCACTTATATAAAATATAAGTGGGCCAGAAAAGAGAGCTTACTCACCAAAAGTCCAGTTGTCGCTGAAACGTTCTAGTTTCGACTAAATAGAGCAGCATTCGATTTTAGCTTGAAATTCTATAAGCTCCAATCTCCACCAATCTCTTTCCATTGTATAGATCTCGTTACTACGAATGTAATGCGACTGACCATGTCCGATTTGGACCTAATATGAATTAGTTGTGGATATAATAAGATTTGCGAATTAAATAATAAAAATTTATTTCCTTACTTACATCACTAATCTAATTAATTCCAACCTAATCACGGTTTTCCTATTCCGCTCATCTAAGTCCCAGGCGCCTCGAACCCAATACGACATCTCCATGTTTATGCCACATCAATGTTAGCTCGATGCCTGAACCGCCACCGCACTACTGCCCTTGAATCGACTGTCTCGACATACCTTTAGCCATCGGCCACGTCGTTTAAAATGGCCTCACCACCGAGAAAACCACAAAATAATGAACCCGTTCATCTAGGGATTGTCGTCGCCACGCTCCTCCACGACCTCATCCACCACCACTGGTGAGTCCACCGGCAACTGCGCACAACTTTCATGTTGGGCACTTTGCCTGAAACGGCTCCGATCGTCATGGATAATCTAGGTCGTTGGATCGTAAGGGCTAGGGTTAGGGTTTGGGAGCAAATGAGAGAAGTAAAGGCCCTTTTATAGAAATATTTTCCAAGCACTATTCATGGTCCAAAATCTCGGATTCCAAATAAGGCATGTCGCTTGGCGTTTCATACTAAATACCCCTATTTCGAACATAATGGAACTAGTATCGAAACTCGATTCCATCGTATAAAGAGGATAGCTTTACAAATTATATTATGTTAAATTCCTACAACCAATTTCTACACGTTTCATTCCCGCACGACTACACTCGACATCCGATCGCTACGAGCATCGACATACAACAATTCGCTATTCCGGATCCAATAGCACTACTTTCGTCAAAATCTGAGACGGTGTCCCCGAATGATAATTTCACTCGTTAATTAAACGAATTATTATTAAAACAATTTTAATCACTTTTAATTCTAAATTAAAAGTTTATACTAACCATTTATTATTTAAATTAAATTTAAAAAAGCTTTTGAAATCCATTTATTCAAATTAAATTAAAGATTCAATCATTTAAATAATTTCGATGTTTAAATCATCATTCCAATATTCGAATAACCCTTATACTTGAAATTTAAGCTGTTTAATTAAAATTAATTAAATATTTCAAATTCAACTATCTAAAATTCTAGGTCGCTACATTCTCCCTCTAAAAAGAATTTCGTCCCCGAAATTCCAAAGGCAGGAAAAATACCTCTAAACCCGTTAAATTTTCTGAAACAATTAGTAGAAACTTGTTCAAATTTTCTAAGTCTTTAAATTTATGGAAAATTTCGGTAGCGTCTCTTTTGCACGGCCCGATCAGGAAAACTACAAACTACCACTACGGGACCAAACCAACAAAGGAAAATAAAGGCCAAGAGGCTTCCCATATCTGGGATGTAGAACCATCAACAAACCAAAATAGAAACATGTACGTATTAGTTGGGCAACAAAAATTTTACTTACGAAACCAAAAACGTCGACTAGCCCTTCCTTCCATAAACCTACATCTCACTTACAAATATATCCAACCATATAACCTGCATTTTCTTTTATCAACTGTTACCTGGATGTTTGACCAAGTAACAAGAGGCTCGCATAAGTACCGCTCGGCATAGAAACTCGTTTGGCAGAAGCCTCGACCGACATGAAGCCTCGTTCGGCATGGCAGGGCCGTTCGGCATAGAAGGGTCGTTCGGCGTGAACCTCGCTCAGCATAGCAAGGTCGTTCGGCATTCGTGCCTCGTTCGGCATTCCAGCCTCGTTTGGTATTCCAGCCTCGTTCGGCGTGAACCTCGCTCTGCATAGCAAGGTCATTTGGCATTCCATCCTCGTTCGGGATTCGTGCCTCGTTCGACATTCCAGCCTCGTTCGACATTCCAGCCTCGCTCAGCATTCATGCCTCACTCGGCATTCATGCCTCGTTCGGCATTCTAGCCTCGCTTGGCATAAGTATGTCGTTCGACATCTCCCCTTGACGGGCGTCGGATCTCGTTCGGCTTACACACACTTCACTCAACACACTGCCTCGTTCGGCATAGAGGTACAGTTCGGCTTGGAGATATGGCTCGACATTTGCGACTTGGCACACAGAAGTCACTCACCATGGGCTAAGGTATCTTGCCCCTAGGCCCATTAGGGAAGTCCAACCCATCTTCGTCTATAAATAGAGGGGCAAGGTCACAGTGAAATGAACCATTTTTCGAGAACACTGGGGAGACTCTACCGCTTTCAAGACTCACTCTATTTTACTTAGCATTTGTATTCAAGTCTTTATAGTACGGATTGTATCTGTATTCAATCACTTGTGAAAGTAATAAAGATCAAGACTTAAAGTGGACGTAGGCAATTACGCTGAACCACTATAAATCCGGTGTTCTTGTTTTTGCATCTAATTTAGCTTACAGCTCTCTGTTTTAATTTACTTTCTTCATTAATCTCTCCAAACAATCCTTCCTAAGGGTGTTAGTGACCAATTCTGGTGCTAACATTTTGGTGCTTTCACCGAAAATCGAATTCTCAGGCTGCTAGGATCTGCTTTGTAGCTACTGGATTGAATAAATCCCTCGAAGGAGATCCAACTTATTGATAGGACGTCCGTTGAATCTACTCAGAGTTTCAATCAACAACTCTACTATGGGAGGACCACGTACCCGATCGGCCTCTCATAACGTGGACGTCAACGAGACTGCTAGCGTACAACAGATAGGACCTAGCAATTAGCAAGTTAATCCCCGCACAGGGACTGCTGGAGCTCATAACCAAACGGAAGTTGTCACTAGGACGGAGTTCAATGACCTAATGGGAGAACTCATGGAAAGTAGAAGACAACTTGCTGAACAAATTCAAGCTAACGCTAACCTCATGACATAGCTTACAAGCAACAACATCAGAATGCTGGAGGTAGCCCCGTTCCTTACTCTTTATCTGATAGCTCGACTTCATTCGATGAACCTCCCAGGCGTAGACGCCGTAAAACTGAAACAGCACAAGCAGTGCCATGGATCGATCAACTCGGGATTACTCACACCATGGAGGCCACACCCAAGCCGGAGTAGGAAATGTAGGAGCTGGAACGCGTGTGGAGACTGGGCGCCAGGCTCACCAAGACCCTAATGAAGTTGGCTTTCAACATACACGTTAAGCAGATCGCCAACAGAGGGGCATCAACCCAAGCGGTCCCGTAGAACAGAGCCCAACCTTCCATCCTCCATACAAACTCTAGACTTATCAGCCATGGTAAGGAAGTTAATGAGATAAAATAAAGGCTTAACCAACAAAGATTAGGGGATATTCAGAAGTCATATTCCACTAACCGATACCATCCTACAGGCCGAGCATCCCAGGAAGTTTAGCATGCCAACTATCCCGGCATATGAAGGAAAGACCGATCCCAGGCAGCATGTGCTGAGGTACGAATGGATGATGGATTCGGCTAGAGAAAATGACGCGACCAAGTGTAGATGCTTTCCAATTACTTTATCCAGAATCGCCACCATGTGGTTCACTCGACTTCCCCCACGGTCTATATCCAGGTTCGACGAATTGGCGACGAAATTTGTAGAACATTTCAGGATACACGCCACCCGTCCCAAGGATGTGATGTCCTTACGTGTAATCCAGGCTCCAGGGGAGTCGTTGAAAGAGTACCTGCAGAGATTTCATGTTGCGGCTACTGAAGTTAGCAACCCTAACGACCATGCAATTCTGATGGCGGCAATGCGAGGTGTAGATTCGGATTCAAAGTTTGGAGATTGGTTGGCAAGAAAGCCTCCAACAACGCTGGAGCATTTCTATTCAAAGGCTCATCAATTCATAAAAAGAGAAGAAGCCAGGTGAACAAGGCGAGATAAGGCACCAGGGCCCGTTCAGGAGATTGTGAAAATCAACATCGCCGTACAACAATCCGGCGATAACTCAGGATGGGTTCAAGTCAACGTCCAGAACAAGACCAGACAATCTAAAGGATCTGGAGGAGGAAATCCCAGAAAGAAAAGAGAAGCAGGGAAATAGAAGCCAAGGATTCTAACCTACAATGAATACACCCCACTGAATGCATCTCTTGAGAACATTTATCTGTCAACCTGTAACACTTTTCAATACAGAAAGCCACGCCTAAAGGAGTCCACAGGGGAACAGAAGCAGACGGGGAAGTACTGTCGCTTCCATGAGACTTACGAGCACAGTACAGAGGAATGTAGACACCTCTACGATGCCATAGAAAAGTTGATCAGACAGAAAAAGCTGCAAGATTTGTCAAGAACCCACAAGAGGGTAGGCAAGGAACATCAGACCCCGGACGCCGGCCGACTCCATGCCAACCAGAGGAACCTGCCCGAACCGTGGGTAAATTAGTCATAAACATGATTATCGGTGGACCTGACCTTGCAGACAAGACTTGGCAAGAGATGGATCGATATGCTAACTCCTTGAGGCATGCGGATTATGAGTGTTGTTCGAATGTGGAGGATGGGACCCCCGCAAAGCAGCAACGCATGATGACAGACGATATAGTGTTTAGGAGCCGAGATGCGGACAAGGTGGAGGCTCCCACCATTGACCCGATCGTCATATCTGCGACGATCGGACCAGCATATGTCAAAAGAATTTTAATTGATTGTGGAAGCTCCAGTAACATCATCTTCAAAAAGGCATATGACCAAATGAAGATGGAGACAAAAGATTTAAAGCCATCTAAAGCCCGTATCCATGGCTTTAATGGTGCAGCGACTGATGCGATGGCGTATGTTTAGTTGCCAATGAACTGGGGGAAGGTGAGCGTAGGAGGGAGTGAATCCTACCATTTATAGTGTTGGATGCTGATTCTCCATATAATGTGTTTCTGGGTCCACCGGCCCCGGCGGAGTTTAGGGCAGCCTTGGCCCCGTGGTGTTTGACGTTAAAATTTCCGATAGACAAAGAGTCGGTGTGGTGCATGGCGATCAGGCGACCGGTCGCGCATGTTATGTGGCTGGGCTGAGAGAGACCCAACGGCGAGAGAAAGGAAAGGTTGCGGACAGCTCCGTCCGCATCCGAAATACTAGCGACTGACAAGTAATGCTCGTGACTTGGCTCGGACGACATTCTCGGATCTATCGAGACATATATCCAAGAAATGATGATGGGGAACCCAGAGAAGTAAAAGCAGCACCGAATGAACTAAAAATTGACATTCCAGTCATCCGGGATGACCCATTACGAGTTCTTAAGATTGGATCGCAACTCGGCCCGTCAATGGCCAAGGATCTCACTGACTTTCTCCTAGCGAACCTGAATGTTTTCGCTTGGACACATTTTGATATGTGTAGGATTTCTCCCGCTAATGCGAGTCATATGTTGAACATACATCCAAAGTGCGTTCCTGTAAAACAGAAAAGGAGAGGCATGGACCCGGAGAGGTCTGCTGCTCTCTGGGAGGATGTGGACAAACTCAAAGCCAATGGGTTCGTATGCGACGCCCTCTACCCTGAATGGGTATCGAACCCTATGCTAGTAAGGAAAGTGAACGGAAAGTGGAGGACTTGCGTTGATTACTTTGATTTAAACAAAGCATGCCCGAAGGATAGTTTTCATTTACCTAGAATTGACCAGCTAGTCGACTCAACGGCCGGACATGAGTTACTATCATTTATGGATGCGTACACGGGATACAATCAAATCCCGATGCACATTCCAGATCAAGAACACACCAGTTTTGTCACAGATATGGGGCTATATTGCTATGTAGTAATGCCTTTCGGATTGAAAAACGCGGAAGTAACTTATCAGCGTCTGGTGAATCAAATGTTTAAGAACACATTGGTAGAACAATGGAAGTCTATATGGATGACATGCCCGTGAAGTCACGACAGTCAAAAACCACATTCGAGACTTAACAGAGATGTTTGATATACTCAGACATTATGGGATGAAGATCAATCCTTTGAAATGTTCCTTTGGCGTTGTGTTAGGGAAGTTTTTGGATTTTATTGTGAATGCATGGGGAATCGAGGCTAACCCGGAAAAGATTCAAGCTATTCGAGACATACAAGTGCCAAAAACTATAAAACAAGTGCAAAGCTTGAATGGGAAGGTAGTGACGCTGAGTCGATTCATATCCAGAGCCACAGATAAGTGTATCCCATTCTTCGATGTAATAAAGAAAGGAAAAGAGAAATTTTGAGTGGACATTCGACTGTGAGGAAGCGTTCTGAGCTCTGGTAAGGCATTTGGAAAGTCCTTCGATACTGTCGAAACGGGTAGACCATGAGATGTTGTATGTGTAGTTGGCTGTATCCCAACATGCTATCAGTACGGCTCTGGTTCGCGAGGAGGACCGATTTTAGAAGCCGGTGTACTATGTTAGTAAACGTTTAACGGGGGCAGAAAGAAATTATCCTAAGATTGAGAAACTATCCTATTGCTTGGTGATTGCATCACGCAAGCTCCGACCATACTTCCCGGCACACTCTATCAGTGTTTATATCGATCAACACTTGCGGCAGGTACTCCAATGACTGGAAACTTCTAGAAGGATGTTAAAATGGAATATCGAATTGAGCCAGTTCGATATTATCTACCTGCCATGAAGGGCCATACAAGGGCAAGCACTAGCAGACTTCGTTGCTGAATTCACCGTGTTAGACGAATCAGACGTTAACAATGTCATCCCTCCCGTTCGATGGAAGATGTATACTGATGGGGCATCCAACGACCATTGCTCAGGGGCTGGCATAGTTTTTGTAACTCTGGAAAACCGATCAGTTTGTTACGCTTTGAAGCTCGAATTCCCAGCGACAAATAATGAAGCCGAGTATGAAGCATTGATTGTTGGCTTGAGACTTATCAAAGAACTTGGGGTAAAATCGGTTGAAATCTTTTGCGACTCACAACTGGTGGTGTACCGGTGCGGGGAGATTATCAAGCGAAGGGACAGAGGCTTGCCCCATACCTTGCACAGGTTCAAGAGCTGCCAGCAAATCTAGAATATTATGATACTCCGCATGTCCCGCGCAAACAAAACAAACAAACCGATTCATTGGCAAAATTTGCGAGCACTGGCGATGCACAGCAAATGGGATTGGTTCCTGTTGAAACCCTACATGCTCCGAGTATAAATATGATGGAGTTAGATTCCGTGTTAGAAACAAAAATCGAGAAGGAATCATGGACGACCCCATTCAAGCAATACTTGGTACACGGGGTCTTGCCCGAAAGAAGGAGTGAAAGACGACGTGCCGTTCGTAAAGCTTCAAGATATGTCATGCAGGACAGAATAATTATTGGAGAGGATTCTTGACCCCCTTACTTCGGTGCATTGCTCACGATGAGAAAAAACGAGTCCTGAAGAAAGTCCACGAAGGAGAATGAGGTGGCCATACTGGGGGGCAGACATTAGCAAAGAAAATCCTCCGCTATGGATACTTTTGTCCAGCTGTAAATCGGGATGCTGCAGACTATGTAAGAAGATGTGACAAATGCCAGAAATATGCAAAAATCCCGAGAGCTCCGCCTACGAAACTCACACAAATGGTTAGTCCCTGGCCGTTTGCAATGTGGGGGGTCGACATAGTCGATTCATTACCCGTATCCAAAGGCGGTGCGAAATACGCAATAGTTGCGGTTGATTACTTTACCAACTGGGAAGAAATAGAACCTTTGGCCACGATCACACCAAAAAGGTCATTAATTTCATTGTATGAAACATTATAAGCCGTTTTGGCCTTCCATGGACTATCATTACAGACAATGGAACTCAATTCGAAAACAAAAAATTCAAAGAGTTTTGCCAAAGATATGGCATTGAGAAAAAGTTTGCAGCAGTTGCTCATCCAAAAGCCAATGGACAAGTGGAAGCCGTGAACAAAATAATCAAGTCCATATTAAAAAAGCATTTGGAAAAAGATAGAGGCAAGTGAGTGGATGAACTTCCGACAGCGCTTTGGGCTTACAGAACCATCCCCAAGTCCGCGACTGGCCACAATCCATTCGCATTAGCATATGGCATGGAAGCTGTTATACTCATACAACTTGAAGTTTCGTCACATCAGGTAACTTATTACGACCCTGAGTCGAATCGGGATCTTTTTCTGGAACCACCAGACTTCATTGATAAAAACATGAAGAGATTGATTTAAGAGCGGCTGCATACAGACATTGAGTCACTCGATGCTATAATGAAAAGGTTCGGTCGAGAATCTTTGACGCTGGTGACCTCGTTTTGAAACAATTTTCCCGGTCCCATCGCATATGAATCCCGCATAGGAAGGACCATACATCATTGAACGGAAGCTTGGAGAGGGAACTTTCAAGCTAACAACCGTTGATGGTGCGACACTCCCCTGAGCATGGAATAGCGAGCATTTGAGGCATTATTATACTTAGTCCATTTCTTTCATATTTTAGTTGCAATTATTTTTAGCGTATTTTGATTCTTAGTTTTGGGCATGTAATAAGACAATTTAGCTTATTTTCATTAATAAAGGCTTGAAGCCATCTTTTCCATGATCATTGATGTTTCTATGTATGATAATTCTAAAAGAAACCATTAGATTACATTATTCTGTCTGATGTACGAATGCTTACGAACATCCTGAAATCTCCGAGTCCCCTGAGTGCGGACTGGAGTACTCTGAGTCCCCCGAGTGCGGGCCAGAGTATAAACGACTTAAAAATCTCCAAGTCCCCTGAGTGCGGACGGGAGTACTCTGAGTCCCCTGAGTGTGGGCCAGAGTATAAACGACTTAAAAATCTCCAAGTCCCCTGAGTGCGGACTGGAGTACTCTGAGTCCCCTGAGTGCAGGCCAGAGTATAAACGACTTAAAAATCTCCGAGTCCCCTGAGTGCAGACAGGAGTACTCTGATTCTCCAGAATTCGGACTAGAGTATAAATGACTAAAATCTCCAAGTCCCTTGAGTGCGGACTGGAGTACTCTGAGTCCCCTAAGCGCGGATCAGAGTATAAATGATTCGAAATCTCCAAGTCCCCTGGGTGCGGACTGGAGTACTCTGAGTCCCCAGAGTGCGGATCGATGTATAAACGATTTAAAATCTCCAAGTCCCCTGAGTGCGGACTGGAGTACTTTGAGTCCACAGAGCACGGACCGGAGTATAAACGATTCCAAATCTCAAAGTCCTGTGAGTGCGGACTGGAGTACTCTGAGTCTCCAAAGTGCGGACCAGAGGATAAATGATTCAAAATCTCAAAGTTCCCTGTCTGCGGATTGAAGTACTCTTAGTCCCCAGAGTGCGGACTGGAGTATACATTATTAAAATATCCAAGTCCCCTGAGTGCAGACTGGAGTACACTGAGTCCCTAGAGTGCAGACTAGAGTATAAATTATTAAAATCTCCAAGTCCCCTGAGTGTGGACTGGAGTACTCTGAGTCCCCAGAGTGTGGATTGGAGTATAAATGGCTTAAAATTCTCTAAGTCCCCAGAGTGCGGACTAGGATACAAATGACTTAAAGTCAACAAGTCCCTGGCCTGCAAATTGAAAAATATTCTAAGTACCCGAAACGTGGAATAAAGGATGTACAATTCCAAAGAATTTCTGACTTACATGAAAATGAATTGGAAGTTATGTAACTCACAATAGCCTGGGTTTCGACGACAATTATACAGAAAGCTGAACGATAAAAGTCTTTTGAAAGACAAAATAACTAAGTTTTATTTATCCAAAATAAGGTTCTACTATAACTCCTCCAAAACTTGGAGTCAAAAGTCTATTTACATTGACTACGAAAATAAATAAAAATAATTATATAATCTAAACCAACTCTCGTTGAACGAGAGTAACAACTACTTCTTTGATTTCTTCGATTTCTTTCCCTCTTTCGTCTTCTCCGATGACTCCCCCTCCCCGTGTTTTCTCTTGAAAATTTTTCTTGATGGGGAGGTGACAACTGAGGAAGAACGAGGGACCTCTAATGGCCTGGACTCACCAGGAAGGATGACCTTCAAAGGCTTGTTCAGAGGATCATCAAGGTCCACGCACGGGGATCGACTTTGATTTCAGCCGTCCTTTTCTTTTCCTCCGCGAGCTGCTCTTTCATGCTCATTTTAGAAGTGTGCTCAGAGGCACTTATGATCTCAATTTCATAACTACCTTCGACAGGAAACGATGTATCAGACTTATCCTCATCAAGCGCCTCAATCACTTGAGCGTATGGACCGGGAGTCTCTCCCTCATGAGTGGCCTCGCTCGTTTTGTCCTTCTTCTCCTTGGCGTCATCGCTCCTTGGAGTGGGTTCGGGATCAAAACGGCCTGAGAAAAATCACAGGAAACAAACATTAGAATACAATAATCTTACGCCGAGAACGATGGCTCTTTGAACTTTAAAAAGAAGAGTTATGTACCGGCTTCTTGCTGACTCTCAACCGTCCGAGGAGTTTCACTCTCCGGAATGGGAGATAGAATGTGGATACCCAGACGAGGGTCTTCTGGGTCATAAAAAGCATGTTGCTCGAATGGATCGAGTACTGGTTGATCAGCCGATTGAGTAGGAGGAAGGACCGAAGACTCGGTTCTTGGCGGACCGACAATGACATCTTTTCCTTTGGATAAGGGGAATGTAACATCCGCCTTTTCGCACACTTTAAAACCGACACTCGTGCCAATTCAAAACATACGCAAGGGCGGATTGTTATGGGGTAAATAAGAAAAATGGAGAAGAAATAAAACGAAAATAGAATCTCACAGCGGAAGGATAAAATATAATAACAAATATACAGTTCATAAACAGTTTACAAAAGCTTGATTCTTCTTTTACAATAAATATCAGAGTTACACATACCAATACAAGCAATGCAGCGGAATAGAAAGAGTGTGGTGTAATACTATATATAAAATAATACTGATTCTTCGTCTTCGTCCTCCAAAGCTAAAATCTGCTATCCTGAAACGCTCGGACTGACCCGAGCGAATTTGAAAAGACAAAAACACCCGAGTCAGACTAGAATATCTTATGTGAGTTAAATAAACAGAAATAAATATGAGTATAGTAACTCAAGAGATGTTCGGGATTTACATCTCCTAAGGATCCGTTAAACTATTTACTATGTAGTATATTGCGCTATTATAATAGTGTCTATTTATAAAATAAACATACTTTTTAATAGCATTAAGGAGTGACCCAATATTCCCCTTAACACGTAATAGTCCCAGTAGTCCATCCAATATCATAGTCCCTCCTGATCGGGAAGCCACCAGAGGATACCACACGGGCTACGGGAGAAATCCAAACTCGTACAAGGCTCGGTATGGTAGGTGACACGGCACAACTAGGCAATGCCAGGGTAGATATACTAATTGCGGACCCAGGCTGGTGGAAACGCGTAGCCACAGTTACCGCCCACCTCGAACAAACTCCCCCAAAATCAAAATAAAAGTGGCCACTGAATCAATCCAAAGTCATAGTATAATATCGAAGAGGAGTGTCCGATCAGAGGTATGACCTCATTGGCCTGGGAATAGCTCCTGTTTTAGCCACCTTATGCCAACTCACGGGAGTCGGGTCCACGTATTTACCTTACAGGAAACGCCGTCTTCAACCTACTTCATTCTGGAATCTCCACCGCGTACATGGTTAGTCAAAGTGGTTTTCGGTATCGACAGAGAGTATGTCCATATCCGATCCCGGTCTCTTTGCCAACCCATCGTTATTATAACACCGCGGTCATTTTAAAAATAATTTATGCTTTAAAACCAGAATAAAAATTTCCATTTCAAAACATAATATTACGATATCATTTCTTCTTTTAAAACCCAAACTAATATGACATCGTTTATCCCAAATATAGTTTCCCAAAATCATAATGCTTTAAACTTCATAACTTCTGAAACCCAAATAATTTCAAGCATAATATTTTGAAATCCATAATTTCAAACCATAACCTTTGAAACTCAAATGGTTTGGATATTCAACGGTATATAGAGTAAATGGTTTAACTTTTAAAGTTTACTTTGTAAAGAAATAATTTCTACGGTTTTATAAATAAAATTCTTTATTTTAAAGTCTAAACCATAACTTAAATATCACTCTTGAGTTCCAGAATCATTTCAATTTATATACATATATGCCTATATTCATTTGGAGTATTTATATTTCAAAACTAAAGTTGGGTTTTTTTTTTCTTTCTTTCTACAAATCAAATGTTTTATTAATTAGCCTTGCATATACCCATAAACCCATAAATAAATGAGCTCCAATTTTTAGAAATAAAACATATATATTTTCCAATGCAAATTATACCAGAATATTTTTCCCATTTCAATTTATACTAGAATATTCATTTCAATTTATTTTGGGAAAATCCAATTATAAATATCATATCTTAAAGTTCCAAACTTAACATTTAAACATGTGATGTGAATTATCAACTCCATTTTCTTAATTTTCTTCCATTTGTAATAAAGAAATTAAACATCTCTTAATTTCAAAATTTTCAACTTCATATGTATATAAATATGGAAGAAAATATTTATACAGTACACAATTTAAGATTATTATAAACCGTATTCCATCCAAACCATAGAAATTACATTTAAAATAGTTATATATAGACCGCGGTGCCTGTATATAGTTTTCTATCCTATGGTCAAGTGATACGGATATTTATCATTTCAATCCGCAATTTTTTTTAAAAAATAAAACTGCGGTTGTATATCATTTCAAACCGCAATCCTGAATGAAATGTAAATGCATACTAACTTGCAGTTTAATGATATCCAAATAAAACATTCATTCAACAACACATCCATCATCCAATCACAACATCGATCAATATCAATCAATAACAATTATATATATGATCATATATAACAGGTGATAACTGGCAGTTTATTCAAATTAAATTTTATCAACTATTAATCTAACAATTTATATTCAGTGATAATTGACATAACTGTTAACTAGCAGTTCGTATGCAAACAATAATTTCTAACAGCCAATTAACACGCAATAAATCAATTAAATTAACAGTTACATTCAATAAAATGCAATTTAACAGATATGAATGAAATAACATGCCAAAAGCTCATAAATAAATTTCTATTCATTTCTAAAATTTATTTAACAAACGTAAAAGCTTCTAGTAGTTGTGAGCGGGTTAAAACACTCACCTTTGGAATTTAAATCGAATTTGAATTCAATTTAAACTCAAAATTTTGACGGTCTCCAAATCCATCCAAACCAGCGTCAAAACGTCAGAAATTCCGATACGATCCTAGCAAAACAAACCGTGCGTGAATCCGAGCTCGTATGCAAAAGTTATGGAAATTTGAAAAATGGAAAAATTCTGGTCCTGGGTCGACTTCGGGTTCGACTTCGGTGCGCCGCCTCAATTCCCCGGTGCTTGCTTGGAGTTTTCGCCAAAACGACCCGGAGCGACCCGAGTCATTTTCTTCCTGACCCGAAGTTGCTCTAGGGTTTTCTCCCCTGAAACCCGAAGCGCGACCAGAAGCTGCTGCAGATCCGATTTTTTTTTTTTTTTTTTGAACTGACTGGATCTAGGGTTAGCACCCATTGAAGAAGAAGAGGAGCTTGAAGAAAGTATACGCTCACATGAAAAGAAATTAGGTGGAGGCTAGGGCTTGTAGCTAGGTTTATATAGAGGGGTTAGAGATAGAGTAGATAGACCGTAGAATGAACGTGCGGAACAAACTATGGCCCAAAAAGCCCGCTATGCCTCCTGAATCGAATTTATTAAATCTATATATCCGAATAGGTAATTTAAAATATTCTGAACGCGATGGAAAAAGTTTCACGTCCAAATTTGATCGTATGAAGAAGTTATGCTGAAAACAAAATTTCCAAATTGATTTTAATTAAATTTGATTTCAAGGCGTTTCACGCCCGTACGATCAAACGACAAGTCCGATCGATACGAAACTTGAAACCCTATAATAATTCACCGATACGGATCCGATGAAACTGGTTTCATCAAAATCCGAGTCCGTGACAAAAAAGGCTATTTTTATATTCATTAAATAAATCAAAATAAATTACAAAAATCCAAATTTTATATTATATTCTAAAATTGTCCAAATTTTATTACTTATATAATTTAATCAATTTCAAATGATTTAACAAGCTTGGATGTGAATTAAAATTATAAGTATATCAATTTGCAGTATTAATTTCTGCACTTTCCTATATTTAAGAATTATAAAATTAAATGCTCAAAACCCCGTATATTAGATTTTAACTTTTATATACTCATTCTTTATCCAAATAGGGATGCCACATACTTTGGTTCATGATTCACAATATTATTCTTAAAGTTCATTTTAAATTTTAGTAACGTAATATTTAACGTTAAATTCCCTTTATTTATGCAATAAGCGCAATTATTGAATTTGATACTCAAATTGATTTATAGATTCTGCTTTCAAAAAATCTATATCAACAATTTGGTCTAATTATAAATAGAATAAGTGTTAACCTCATCTTATAGAATTAATTATTGCAATAAATCCAATTTACCATATCTTAAATCCAAATTAATAGATAAAGCTTGATTCCTTTATTAACTCCTTTGGTTTTCAATTAACCTTTTATCATGAATATAAAGTCCAATGTATAATTGAAACCTTATTTCCATTTGATTTCACTATTTCATTAAAAATCCTCATATTCCAGCTAAATTTCAACTAACGTATAAATTAGCTATTTCAATTTCATTTAATTGCGATTATCATACTATAGAAATTAAATTCCATTAAATAAATAAATAAATGTTGATTCCCATCTATTTACATTATATTACATTGGTACTTCTATTTACAACTTAGCTTTGTATAAATGTTTGAATGTGGAATCTTGTCTATTTCACGTATTAATTAAGCCTTAAAAATCAATTAATATTATATCCTTGGTCTAACCTCATTTTACCCATATTTATATTAATATATCCTTTGAATTAGGTAAATTACCATTGATTATCTACCTTAACTTATCAGACTCTACTAACGTAATGGTTAAATATTAATTCCACTTGTAAAAAAAAAACAATCCACAAGATTTGCATTTCACATTTCAAATGAATACATAAATCTTGGCTTTCTTTTTCTTTGCTTCTTAAAGGCCAAATCAAACTACCCTATCATCACTAATTTATGGTAATTAATTGCAATTGATTCTCCATTAAACTACATAAGTTATCCAATTGAAACCTAAGTAGAATGTTTATTTATATACAATCCTACTATTTAAATGAATTGATCCTTTACGGTATAATTCACATTTGACTTGATTTCTCATTTATTTTGCAAAACAGTAAATTTCAATTGCTACCAACATTATATTTAATATTAGATTTCCAATTAATTCTATTGGAATCAATATATCTTTATATATATACTTTACGTATAAATATCTAAATTACCAAATCAAGTACATTTATTAGAGACAACATTAAATAAAATTATTTATCACACTTATTGCATTGATTTATTCCAACGGACACTTTTTTTTAGTCACTATTTATTATTACAACCAAATGTACAATCTCCACTAGTTATTTTATATTAAATGAATTCCATTCTAGTAAATATTTTTATTAATATTCACTGATTCACATTTATATTGGTTTCTTATATTTAACTTATAACAAGGTGTGCAAATTTACATAGTTCAAATCTATTTCCATGTTACTATTAAATTGTTACATTAAATTCCAATTATTATAACAAATTACTACATTTTCTCAAATAAAATCTTAAGACCTTTATTTTATTCCAAATTAGATTAGAAACATATTAATTTAATTCATTTAACATTATCAAATTCAACGGGTCGTTACAATCTCCCCCACTCAAAACTTTTCGTCCCCGAAAAGGAAAAAGAAGGAAAAGAAGGGAGAAGGAAGAATAAAACAGTACATCTTATTTCAAATATTATTTATAAACAATAATTTACTAAATTTATTTTCTTAAATAAAATATACCTGTTTATAATCATTATATTCTTTTATACTTAGATTATTAAAGCTGGAAAACATTTTCACAAAATTCTATGTCCAAAATTTACGGAAAATTTTGGCAGAGTCTCCTTTGTACGGAGAGACTCTGGAGAAAATATAATATCAAAATGTACAAATATATTACATATATTATCAAAATATTATATCCCAACACGGGAAAAATAGAGCTTTAAACGTAATCCGAAAACGTACCTATTTGTCGGGCAATATACGCTTTATTATTTTGGAACCAAAAGCAGTAGCAGTTTCTTCCATCACCTGTATTCACTTATATAATCTAAAAGGTTAAATATTTATTTTAAAGTGAACTATTCAAGTGGATTCAATCATTAATCAACCAAACAATTCAACAACCATCAACCTTACAAACAACATACATACACAAACGAAGCAACCATTTAATCCATCAAACAGATAGTTGTTTGGGTTCAAACTTGAAATTTGTATGAAATGAAATTAACTATCAAGTGCATCCTTTACTCAACAATCTTAGATGGAACAAAGATAGATACTTATTCATTTAACCACTTCAAATTTCTTACCCAACAACATAAATCAAACAATAACAATTCAACCCAACAACCAATTACTTATCATACATTTTTTTCATGCTTCAATGGTTTGATTTTCTTTCTTTCATTTATGGAAGGATTTCTTTATTTCTTAAAATTTTTCATTTTCCATTTATTACAAAATTCATTATATTTGTATTCCAATTTATAGACTAAAGTTTATATCATCTATTTATACTACTTACCTTTACTTATAGTAAAATTTCCAATTTAACTTAAGTCTATACAATTAATACTCATTAATAACAGTAAATTTATTGAATACCTTAATCACCTCAAGCTTCACTTGTAAGATTTCCCTTTACATTTTCTTACTAACATTTCAACTTTTTATTATATGGTAAGTTATGTATGTTTTAAGAATGTAAGTGAAAATTTACAAGTTTCTTCTCAATTCCTTTAATTAATATATATTTGTTTTATAAATTACAATTTCAACTTACCTTTAATTTCATTCATTTATTTAAGGTTGAAGTTTCTATTATATTTAATAGTAGTAACAATTTAATTACCCACTTTCCATTATATTTCATTGCAGTAACCCTTTTTAATTACACTTAAATTATTAACCTTTTAACCTTTATTCTTAAAAATAAGGAATTTTATTAATTTATTACTTAGGGTTTACAGTCATTTATCTATATTACCTACTTTTTATTATATTACTAGTAGCATTTTAAATCATACTTAAGATTATAACCCTACACCCCAATCTTTATTAATTAAAGAATTTTATTTTATTTTCTTAAGTTCATATCACCTATTAATGATACTTAACTTTAATTATGGTAAAATTTCAATTATACTTAAGTTATACCATCTAGTTCTTATTTAATCAGCAATTTATTGAATACTTCACTATTTCCAAAATTTCTACTTGCAAAACATCCGATTCCAATCCTTATTTAACATTTCAACTTTTCATATCTGGTAAGTTATATATGTTAAAGAAAAATGCAATCGAACTTATACAAGTTTTATCTCATCTTTTAATTAAATTTAATGTTCAACAATATTTCTTTTTTGTCTCATGTGTTGAAAATTTCAAATTTCCTTTAATTCCCACTTATAACTTTGCATTAAATTCTCCTACCTAAATTAGAGGTTTTAATTCACAATTACTTACCTCTTATTTCACTAGAATAATTTAAACAATTAATTAATGGAAATTTAAGAATTAAATACCGGGTTAAATTTCAAATTATTTTAAAAATAATAGATAAATAATTTCTTACACTTATATATCTCTAATTATATTTAAAACAATTAAATTTTTAGATAATTTCAAAATAAATATGCAGTAGAATTTCAACAGTAGCCCTGCCCCTTCGAAACTCGAAAATGAAAGTCGATGATGCGGCCGTCATCACCGAAATTATTTCCCAGCGACAGAGAGAAAAGTACAAAATTTATTTTCTCCAAAATCTTCTTTAAAACAATTCTTCCGAATTATACTAAATATTTATAAAAAAAATACTTATAAACCAAATCATTATACTTCATAAATCCTTTGAAAACAGATTTTCAAAATCCCGGACTTAAGTTCTAAAATCTCCAATTTGATTTATTATAATTTCAACTTAGCTTCAATTATTATAAATATTTTTATTTCCTAACACCCAACCTATAGCAACCAAATAGATATATATCTTTATAAAAATATTTTTATATATAGAAAATATAATAGGCAAAATTATTTCATTCACCTATATAAAAAAACAAATATTATGTCGGTCTGTCCTATTAAGTGTTTAGAAATCCCTATTGATGACATAGCGTCCTATGCATCAACTAGAATTTATAAATACAAAGCGGAACAGATTAACACAATATCAAAATCTTTTATTAATACTAACAAGTACGCTCTCTCATATATATACACTCAGTGACTCCCATAGGGTATTACTACCCTATTAACAAAGAGTCAAACCCCACAAAACCAAGGTTTATCGCTAAACCAAAGCTCTGATACCAACTGTAACATCCGCCTTTTCGCACACTTTAAAACCGACACTCGTGCCAATTCAAAACATACGCAAGGGCGGATTGTTATGGGGTAAATAAGAAAAATAGAGAAGAAATAAAACGAAAATAGAATCTCACAGCGGAAGGATAAAATATAATAACAAATATACAGTTCATAAACAGTTTACAAAAGCTTGATTCTTCTTTTACAATAAATATCAGAGTTACACATACCAATACAAGCAATGCAGCGGAATAGAAAGAGTGTGGTGTAATACTATATATAAAATAATACTGATTCTTCGTCTTCGTCCTCCAAAGCTAAAATCTGCTATCCTGAAACGCTCGGACTGACCCGAGCGAATTTGAAAAGACAAAAACACCCGAGTCAGACTAGAATATCTTATGTGAGTTAAATAAACAGAAATAAATATGAGTACAGTAACTCAAGAGATGTTCGGGATTTACATCTCCTAAGGATCCGTTAAACTATTTACTATGTAGTATATTGCGCTATTATAATAGTGTCTATTTATAAAATAAACATACTTTTTAATAGCATTAAGGAGTGACCCAATATTCCCCTTAACACGTAATAGTCCCAGTAGTCCATCCAATATCATAGTCCCTCCTGATCGGGAAGCCACCAGAGGATACCACACGGGCTACGGGAGAAATCCAAACTCGTACAAGGCTCGGTATGGTAGGTGACACGGCACAACTAGGCAATGCCAGGGTAGATATACCAATTGCGGACCCAGGCTGGTGGAAACGCGTAGCCGCAGTTACCGCCCACCTCGAACAAACTCCCCCAAAATCAAAATAAAAGTGGCCACTGAATCAATCCAAAGTCATAGTATAATATCGAAGAGGAGTGTCCGATCAGAGGTATGACCTCATTGGCCTGGGAATAGCTCCTGTTTTAGCCACCTTATGCCAACTCACGGGAGTCGGGTCCACGTATTTACCTTACAGGAAACGCCGTCTTCAACCTACTTCATTCTGGAATCTCCACCGCGTACATGGTTAGTCAAAGTGGTTTTCGGTATCGACAGAGAGTATGTCCATATCCGATCCCGGTCTCTTTGCCAACCCATCGTTATTATAACACCGCGGTCATTTTAAAAATAATTTATGCTTTAAAACCAGAATAAAAATTTCCATTTCAAAACATAATATTACGATATCATTTCTTCTTTTAAAACCCAAACCAATATGACATCGTTTATCCCAAATATAGTTTTCCAAAATCATAATGCTTTAAACTTCATAACTTCTGAAACCCAAATAATTTCAAGCATAATATTTTGAAATCCATAATTTCAAACCATAACCTTTGAAACTCAAATGGTTTGGATATTCAACGGTATATAGAGTAAATGGTTTAACTTTTAAAGTTTACTTTGTAAAGAAATAATTTCTACGGTTTTATAAATAAAATTCTTTATTTTAAAGTCTAAACCATAACTTAAATATCACTCTTGAGTTCCAGAATCATTTCAATTTATATACATATATGCCTATATTCATTTGGAGTATTTATATTTCAAAACTAAAGTTGGGTTTTTTTTTTCTTTCTTTCTACAAATCAAATGTTTTATTAATTAGTCTTGCATATACCCATAAACCCATAAATAAATGAGCTCCAATTTTTAGAAATAAAACATATATATTTTCCAATGCAAATTATACCAGAATATTTTTCCCATTTCAATTTATACTAGAATATTCATTTCAATTTATTTTGGGAAAATCAAATTATAAATATCATATCTTAAAGTTCCAAACTTAACATTTAAACATGTGATGTGAATTATCAACTCCATTTTCTTAATTTTCTTCCATTTGTAATAAAGAAATTAAACATCTCTTAATTTCAAAATTTTCAACTTCATATGTATATAAATATGGAAGAAAATATTTATACAGTACACAATTTAAGATTATTATAAACCGTATTCCATCCAAACCATAGAAATTACATTTAAAATAGTTATATATAGACCGCGGTGCCTGTATATAGTTTTCTATCCTATGGTCAAGTGATACGGATATTTATCATTTCAATCCGCAATTTTAAAATAAAAATAAAACTGCGGTTGTATATCATTTCAAACCGCAATCCCGAATGAAATGTAAATGCATACTAACTTGCAGTTTAATGATATCCAAATAAAACATTCATTCAACAACACATCCATCATCCAATCACAACATCGATCAATATCAATCAATAACAATTATATATATGATCATATATAACAGGTGATAACTGGCAGTTTATTCAAATTAAATTTTATCAACTATTAATATAACAATTTATATTCAGTGATAATTGACATAACTGTTAACTAGCAGTTCATATGCAAACAATAATTTCTAACAGCCAATTAACACGCAATAAATCAATTAAATTAACAGTTACATTCAATAAAATGCAATTTAACAGATATGAATGAAATAACATGCCAAAAGCTCATAAATAAATTTCTATTCATTTCTAAAATTTATTTAACAAATGTAAAAGCTTCTAGTAGTTGTGAGCGGGTTAAAACACTCACCTTTGGAATTTAAATCGAATTTGAATTCAATTTAAACTCAAAATTTTGACGGTCTCCAAATCCATCCAAACCAGCGTCAAAACGTCAGAAATTCCGATACGATCCCAGCAAAACAAACCGCGCGTGAATCCGAGCTCGTATGCAAAAGTTATGGAAATTTGAAAAATGGAAAAATTCTGGTCCTGGGTCGACTTCGGGTTCGACTTCGGTGCGCCGCCTCAATTCCCCGGTGCTTGCTTGGAGTTTTCGCCAAAACGACCCGGAGCGACCCGAGTCATTTTCTTCCTGGCCCGAAGTTACTCTAGGGTTTTCTCCCCTGAAACCCTAAGCGCGACCAGAAGCTGCTGCAGATCCGATTTTTTTTTTTTTTTTTTTTTTTTAAATTTGAATTTTTTTTTGAACCGACTGGATCTAGGGTTAGCACCCATTGAAGAAGAAGAGGAGCTTGAAGAAAGTATACGCTCACATGAAAAGAAATTAGGTGGAGGCTAGGGCTTGTAGCTAGGTTTATATAGAGGGGTTAGAGATAGAGTAGATAGACCGTAGAATGAACGTGCGGAACAAACTATGGCCCAAAAAGCCCGCTATGCCTCCTGAACCGAATTTATTAAATCTATATATCCAACTAGGTAATTTAAAATATTCTGAACGCGATGGAAAAAGTTTCACGTCCAAATTTGATCGTATGAAGAAGTTATGCTGAAAACAAAATTTCCAAATTGATTTTAATTAAATTTGATTTCAAGGCGTTTCACGCCCGTACGATCAAACGACAAGTCCGATCGATACGAAACTTGAAACCCTATAATAATTCACCGATACGGATCCGATGAAACTGGTTTCATCAAAATCCGAGTCCGTGACAAAAAAGGCTATTTTTATATTCATTAAATAAATCAAAATAAATTACAAAAATCCAAATTTTATATTATATTCTAAAATTGTCCAAATTTTATTACTTATATAATTTAATCAATTTCAAATGATTTAACAAGCTTGGATGTGAATTAAAATTATAAGTATATCAATTTGCAGTATTAATTTCTGCACTTTCCTATATTTAAGAATCATAAAATTAAATGCTCAAAACCCCGTATATTAGATTTTAACTTTTATATACTCATTCTTTATCCAAATATGGATGCCACATACTTTGGTTCATGATTCACAATATTATTCTTAAAGTTCATTTTAAATTTCAGTAACGTAATATTTAACGTTAAATTCCCTTTATTTATGCAATAAGCGCAATTATTGAATTTGATACTCAAATTGATTTATAGATTCTGCTTTCAAAAAATCTATATCAACAATTTGGTCTAATTATAAATAGAATAAGTATTAAACTCATCTTATAGAATTAATTATTGCAATAAATCCAATTTACCATATCTTAAATCCAAATTAATAGATAAAGCTTGATTCCTTTATTAACTCCTTTGGTTTTCAATTAACCTTTTATCATGAATATAAATTCCAATGTATAATTGAAACCTTATTTCCATTTGATTTCACTATTTCATTAAAAATCCTCATATTCCAGCTAAATTTCAACTAACGTATAAATTAGCTATTTCAATTTCATTTAATTGCGATTATCATACTATAGAAATTAAATTCCATTAAATAAATAAATAAATGTTGATTCCCATCTATTTACATTATATTACATTGGTACTTCTATTTACAACTTAGCTTTGTATAAATGTTTGAATGTGGAATCTTGTCTATTTCACGTATTAATTAAGCCTTAAAAATCAATTAATATTATATCCTTGGTCTAACCTCATTTTACCCATATTTATATTAATATATCCTTTGAATTAGGTAAATTACCATTGATTATCTACCTTAACTTATCAGACTCTACTAACGTAATGGTTAAATATTAATTCCACTTGTAAAAAAAAAACAATCCACAAGATTTGCATTTCACATTACAAATGAATACATAAATCTTGGCTTTCTTTTTCTTTGCTTCTTAAAGGCCAAATCAAACTACCCTATCATCACTAATTTATGGCAATTAATTGCAATTGATTCTCCATTAAACTACATAAGTTATCCAATTGAAACCTAAGTAGAATGTTTATTTATATACAATCCTACTATTTAAATGAATTGATCCTTTACGGTATAATTCACATTTGACTTGATTTCTCATTTATTTTGCAAAACAGTAAATTTCAATTGCTACCAACATTATATTTAATATTAGATTTCCAATTAATTCTATTGGAATCAATATATCTTTATATATATACTTTACGTATAAATATCTAAATTACCAAATCAAGTACATTTATTAGAGACAACATTAAATAAAATTACTTATCACACTTATTGCATTGATTTATTCCAACGAACACTTTTTTTTTTAGTCACTATTTATTATTACAACCAAATGTACAATCTCCACTAGTTATTTTATATTAAATGAATTCCATTCTAGTAAATATTTTTATTAATATTCACTGATTCACATTTATATTGGTTTCTTATATTTAACTTATAACAAGGTGTGCAAATTTACATAGTTCAAATCTATTTCCATGTTACTATTAAATTGTTACATTAAATTCCAATTATTATAACAAATTACTACATTTTCTCAAATAAAATCTTAAGACCTTTATTTTATTCTAAATTAGATTAGAAACATATTAATTTAATTCATTTAACATTATCAAATTCAACGGGTCGTTACAGGGAACCTTTGCAGTAGAGCGCCTTCGCCGTAGACAAATCCGAAGGCTCGTTCCCCCTAAGAAATTCTTTCACTAGGGACTCCTCATCAACCTCTTCGGTGTCCAGCTCGGCCTTTTGATCTTTATTAAAGTCTCTCATGCTTCAACTAGAGATTCAAGGTAGCCTTTGCCCAGAAAAGTTAAATCCCGATGCATGAGGACACGGGCGTTGAATTCTGCTATCAGTGGGTCAAACATGCACTTAATCTCTTCCCTGCCAGCCTCTTTAGCCGCCTCAAAGCGAGAGTCAATCTCCGCGCTATTTTCTTGCCCTCTTCACGGGCTTCATCCTTCAGCATCCCGACCTTAGAAAGCTCTTCGTCGAGCTTTGCCTTCAGAAGTCGCGTAGCAACGATCTCGTCGCAATGTCATTGCGAATCTTCCTGGGCAGCAGTTTTCTTCTCTCTTTCCTTGTAGAGTTGATCTTAGAGTTCTTTGACTCGAAGGGCAAATGCATCCCTTTCCTTCCGCACTGAATCCTTCTCTAAAGCCAGGGCGCCACAGCACTGGACCGCGTCGTCGATTTCTGTCTTATGAGTTCACTCCAGACGATTGACGGCCTCCGCAGTATCTTTAGCACTTTGTTGGGTGGCTTCAAGTTGAGACTTGTATGTAGAGAGCTCTTCGTTCTGAGCTTTGATAATGTCTTTGTCATGGATAGCCTTGAGCTTCAGGTGATTAATTTCATGCTGACGCTCAATGGAGATTTTTGAAATTTTTTCGACTAAGTGCACGAATGCATCATGTTGGACATAGACGTCATTAGTACAAGCTATAGCGCTTTGCTTGACATGTCCTGGAATTTGGTGAATCGCCGAGAGAAATTTTAAGCCATCAAAGCATATCTTTGGAAACGAGGCTTTAAGCTCAGCAAATCGTTCTACTACCGTTGGATCAGATATAAAAGCGAGAGGAGTCTACTTGGAGACTGCAGGTGTTCTGTGGGGATCCCAGGATTGCCTGGTATTGGATGAAATGGAGTGTTGATCCCGATGGGCCTCAGGCCGGGACCCCTTATGTGCTGGTTTCTCTTTGCTGTGCTCCGGCTGAGGAGGAGGATCGCGAGGATATGAGGACTGGCTATAGGTATTTCTTCGATAAGATGATTCTTGATGGTGGTAGTCTTGGGGAATCATCTTGATCTTGGCGTTTGTTGGAACCCGAATCCCGGCCGGATTGGTGAAAAATAGATGAACCACGAAGGTGGTCAAGTCCATGTGCATGCCCCATGTCACCTGCATAGAATTTAAATAACGAAAAGTCAGCAAAAAGTAGAGTGATGGCAGAAATTTAAGTGCAAGGTGAAGTGCACGTGTTTGTGTGTCCTAGTGTTTCCCCCTCGACGGCCCAATTTCTTTACTAGTAGGAGTTTTTTCTCCCTGGTTTTGGGCTTGAGCGCTTGTATCGCCTCTCATGGGCGAATGAAGCTTAAGGGCCTCCGGATCGTCAAAACCATAGTTAAGCAGATCATCAGGTATAGTAAGGTTCGACAGGCCTTTCAGAGAACTTTCTAAATGCTGCGAGGAAGCTTCTTTCTCCATTGGAATTAAGGTGACCTTATAAGTTCCACCCACTATTTTCTTCCTCAGCTTGTAAGTCATTTTCTTCTTTCCCTTCGAAGGGGAAGGCGTCTTTTCGATATCATGAACCTCGACTATCGGGTCCCGAGCAGGACTAACATTTTCACCCTGTGCTTAGGGCGTTTCAACCTCTTTAATCTCCTTCTCCCCAAGTGTGTCAGGGGCATTACGTACAGAAGACCCGACCTGCTTTTTTCCTTTGCCTGAAGCAGGCCTGGTTACGGTGATGTCTTGAGGAAGGCTTATTCGGCGATCTTCCGCCAGCAGCCCAAACCATTAGAGCGATTCATTCGAAATGAGAGATCTGATGTCCTGGTCTTCTGTGGGAAGAGCTCGGATAGCTTCGACAGCTTCAGAATATCCGGGACCTCGGGACGTGGGCCGATACCTGAAAAAGTAGATAAAGAGTCAGAAAAGATGCAAATATCGCCAGATTCTAGTATTGATCCAAGAAAGAAACTTACTTCCTTCTACCCATCTCCTTGCAAAGCCAGGAGGACAGCGCGCGTAGAACCACTCTTGCTTGTACTGGGTAAACTTGCTCCATGCTTCAGTCAGGATTTGACATTTGCTATGTGGCTCGAGGAATAAAAAAGATGGGCTATCTGACCGTCTCTTGAAGCGATAGATATAGCGGGTATCGCCAGGAGTCGGAAGCCTAGAAAGGACACTCATGAAGAGAATGCAAGTGCTGTATATGAATGCATGGCTATTCGGATGTAACTGCGACGGGGCGATCCCGATATACTGCAGCAGGTCGGGGAGGAAGGAGTTAAATGGCGAAACGCTACCGACCCAGCACATGAATCTATTGCAGGCTGTATACCCGACTGGGGGCAAGTGAGGGCGATCCCATCCCGATGGAACCAGCACATCGTCGAAAGGAATCCCATGTACTGAGCATATCCGGCGAAGCATGCTTTCATTAATCTTCGAAGCTTGGGAATCGATTGGATCGTCTAAAAAGATCGCTGCATCCAAGGCATCGGGAGCCAAGTCGGCAGATGCGATCGTGGGCTCGGTACGTCTTGTGCAGAGTAATCGAAAGATTTGAAGTTCCAACTACCTCTTGTTGAGAAGATGGCCCGGGTCTGTCCATGATCATGGCAGAGCTAGATTTCCCAGACATCTCTAATGAATGGTTGAATCTGGCAAAACACATGTTTGAACTATACTTGAAAAGCAATCGACATTAGACTTAACAACATAAATAATCCCCCCATGTGGTGTGTGAACTAGTGCGATCATTCAAATATAAATTCCAAGAAATTGAAAGTCACTGAGTTGGTGAAATAAAGTTAGGCTTCGAACTATCATCTTCGAAGACCGTCATCGCTGACCGTCTGTGAGAGCTCATCATAAGAAGGTTTATATTTCGAACTCGGCATCGACACTATATGTAAAAGGTTATTAACTGTTTCAAGCAAGTGAAGTTCAAGTTTACATTTGTCTAAACACCGGAGCTATAAGTCTGGATTGTCCGATATGATTAGTTGTTTAAGTCCGTCCTTGTTCACTGTCATATATTCGGGCATAAATAGGTTGAGTAACTGTGCATTATGTTCGACTAGTGTTGCTGTTGTACACCACTCTCCTACCTATCCTCTCCACCGTTCGACGTTCGGCTAGTCATGCCGAACCACAATCATGCCGAGCCGCATCGCTCGACACTTTACCCTCAACACCAACACTCTTCTACTTATCCTCTTCACCGTTCGGCATTCGGCTAGTCATGCCGAACCACAATCATGTCGAACCACTTCACTCGGCATTTTTCTCAATCTTACTTTTCTCCTGCACTCCTCTCTACCTCGTTCGGCATAAAAGAATCACGCCGAGTCAAGAGCATACCGAGCCGCATCGCTCGGCATTAAGGCTCAACCCTCGCTTCTTCTCCGTTCTCCCTCTTACCTTGTTCGGCATGACTCGCTGCCATCCTCCAATCTCTCTTCGCCGTTCGACACGCGAGAATAATGCCGAGCCATGGTCATTTCTTTTTCGAATCTCACGACATGCTCAATTTACACCCCCTAACTTCAATACTGCTTACTCCCTCATATTCTAAACACCTCTGACACCTCCTTCCTTCCATCACTCCACCTAGCCCTAAAACATGTTTTGTCCTCAAATTCGTTGTCCTTATCCACGTTGTTCCTACTGTCCTCAGTCTTATAAAGATTCACGAGTTCGAATCTCGTGCTATGTTTCCTATTCAGGATGAAGTGTTTAAAGGAAAGGCCATTACTTAAGAAATAACTCGAAGCTTGGGGATATTCTGGAGTAGGAAGCGCGATTCTGGTCAGGTTCGTTGATTTGGGAAAGGAGGTGAGGCAATGTATTGAGTTTGATAAGAGAAGGGAAGTGTAGATAATTCGCTGAAGTCTGTTGGGAGGCAAGTTCATAAGAATATTATAGCGGAGGTAAAAATGTAAAAGGGGAAGAAGGAGGGGAGTGCTGACCTTTATAGTAGGAAGGAAAGAAGGTGAAGGGACAGTGACCGGTAGAACCAGTCAAGTCACAATGTCGTTCGGCATCCAAATGTCGTTAGGCATCCAATGTCGTTCGGCATCTATGTGCCGTTTGGCATCCAATGTCGTTCGACATCCAAATGTCGTTCTGCATCCAATGTCGTTCGGCATCCGGGTATCATTCGGCATCCAAGTATCGTTCGACATCTAATGTCATTCGGAATCTACGTGCCATTCAACATATAATATCGTTCGACGTCTGTATGTCGTTCGGCATCCAACGCCTCGTTCGGCATTCGGGAAGGCGCTATTGAGAAGGCAAAGCAAAGGCTTTAAGAGAAACACGGAGTACTCGTGATTCAAAGCGCATCATGTTCATCCACATGATGCACTTTAGGGAGCAAGTGTTACCTGGATGTTTGACTAAGTAACTAGAGGCTCGGCATAAGTACCGCTCGGTATAGAAACTCGTTCGGCAGAAGCCTCGACCGACATGAAGCCTTGTTCGGCATGGCAGGGCCGTTCGGCATAGTAGGGTCGTTCGGCATGAACCTCGCTCGGCATAGCAAAGTCGTTCGGCATTCGTGCCTCGTTCAACATTCCAGCCTCGTTCGGCGTGAACCTCGCTCGGCATAGCAAGGTCGTTCGGCATTCCAGGCTCGTTTGGCATTCATGCCTTGTTCGGCTTTGACATTCATGCCTCGCTCGGCACGTGGCCTCGCTCGGCACATGGCCTCGCTCGGCATAAGTATGTCGTTCGGCATCTCCCCTCGACCGGCATCGGGTCTCGTTCGGCCTACACACACTTCACTCAATGCACTGCCTCGTTCGGCATAGAGGTACAGTTCGTCTTGGAGATATGTCGGCATTTTCCATTCGGCATTTGCGGCTCGGCACACAGAATTCCCTCACCACGGACCGAGGTATCTTGGCCCTAGGCCCATTAGGGAAGTCCAACCCATCTTCTTCTATAAATAGAGGGACAGGGGCACAGTGAAATGGAAATTTTTTCGTGAACACTGGGAAGACTCTGCCCGTTTCAAGACTCACTCTATTTTACTTAGCATTTGTATTCAAGTCATTATAGTATGGATTGTATTTGTATTCAATCCCTTGTGAAAGTAATAAAGATCAAGACTTAAAGTGGACGTAGACAATTACGCCGAACCACTATAAGTCTGATGTTCTTGTTTTTGCATCTAATTTAGCTTATAGCTCTCTGTTTTAATTTACTTTCTTCATTAAACTCTCTACACAATCCTTCCTATGGGTGTTAGTGACCAATTCTGGTGCTAACAACAACAGTATAAAATTTAATAAAGCCCGTACGATGTACATATATCATCCGCACGCAATATCAAATCTGATTGCTCGCTCGATCACGCAATTCCATTTAGGAACTAGTATTGTCCAATCAACTTCTCTAGTGCGGGCTCCGTTACGATTCCTTGATTAAAAACCATTGTTCTCCTTGCATTGCAATATACTATGATAGAGAACTTCAGACTCAGATCCAAAATCTATATCCAGTGTTTGCCATCAAGAATTGAGTTAAAATTCCTAACTCAGACCGTTGTAAATCACCTCGAAATCGTATACTCGAAAGTGGGTCAAATAGTTATGTAAATAAAATGATCTACATGCAACTTATGTATTCATTCAATGGTTTCTTATTATACCAAATACTTTTACTCACATTCATTACTACTTAGTATATTTCCTTTAATATTAATATCACTTATGATCAATTTCATAAAATTATTTCATTTAACTTTACTTAAATTTCATTTCATAGTTCAATTTTAGATTTTCCTTTCTTAACATGCATATCTAACAGATCTAAAATTTTGTTCCAACTGACTAATTTTCAAATTTATAAGTTATAAAAACTATCTCTCATGTTTTCACAAAATACTTAACTTAATTTATTCCAATTTGGAAGTTTTCGACTGTCCAAAACCATCGAAAATTCCATTTTAAACAAAAATTTCCAGATATAATCTCAAAACAAGATGCACAAACCCAATTTATCCTAAGGGATAGGATGCATGAGTCTATACAATATCACTTGACCGAAAATTCAAGAATTAAATACCCGATTTTAATTTCAAATCATTTTGAAATAATAATATACATAACTCCTTTGTATATCAAATCATACTTTTAGAATCTAAAACAATCTTTGTTTGCCAAAACAAAGCTTTTATGGTGGCAATCTGTCACTTAGAAACTCAAAAATGAATACCGATGATGCTGTAGTCATCACCAGAATTATTTTTCAATGACTGAAGTGAGTTCGGTGCTTTTTATCTCATTTAGCATCCATTTTATTATTTTTCTATCCCAAAATACTTCAAAATAATACATTATTATTATTATTATTAATATTTTCTCCAAAACCTTTGAAAAACATCTTCGAATTAGATTTCCAATTTAAATCTTTTTAATACATAAACCACACAGGTAAATCATATTCTTAAGATTCACATTTCGTATATAAAATCGTTTCATAATTGTTTATCTTTGTTTAGGTTATAGTAATAAACACCCTTTATTAAAGCACACACAATAAACGATAAATGATAATTATCGAATATTATAATTCACTATCAACCAAACACACATATAAATATAATTATTTTTGAAAAATTATTCCTTTATATATAAAATATAATCAAGGTAACATTATTTCATTCACCCAATTTCAAAACAATACTATGTCGAATTGCTATGTTAAAGTGTTTAGAGATCCATATCAGTAACATTAACTACTCGTATTGACCAGAATCTATAAGCCATTCAACAGATCAATCAACACAATATAAAACATTTTTATATCACTAACAGATACGCTCTCATACACACACATACTCAAAATCATTTTAGGGTGCAACTGACCCTATTTCTAACGAGTCACTCATTCTAAGATATTATTAACCCCATCTATAATGAGTTTTACCCCCACTAAAGCCTAGATATACGCTAAACCTGAGCTCCGATACCACATGTAACGAGACAGAATTTTCGACCTTCGAAAATCTACACTAATACGTCCATCGTATTATGTGTTGAGTATTTAAGTGCCGGAAACACTGATCGTTAAGCGACAAAGAAAGAAGAAAGAATAGAAGAAGAAACTAAACAATGGTGGAATCTCACAACATAACGAAATAATATATAATAAAAAATGATCTTTACAAAAGGAAAAACCATGATAAACATACATCCATCAGAGTACAACAGTAAATCACTAATGATTAGCCCGAACAGTTATAACAACCCGTCCTCACAAATGCTGATAATTTTAAACAACCAATGCATCAGAAATAAGATGTTAACTAATTGATTACAACAACCTTTCACATAAAAAATCTCATTTTGAATGTTGCATTGCCATTTTCGACAACACACTAATTGGTTTCCACAAAAGTACAACCCTCTGAGTTCATACACCTTAGGGAAGGGTGTTAAGTATAAAAAGGTTCCTCTACACCATAAAGCCGATGTACGTTTGTAAAACCAATATACGTGGTCTTAGAAACATAAGTAAGACATTCGTTCATATAAATTGTCCAGAAATAAGACAAACCGAAGATACCCTCCTACTACATCCGGCTCGGTAATCATCCCAAGAATTAGTAACGAGCAGCCTTTGCAAATTGAAGATTTTCTAAACGAAGGCACTACTGCCATCATATATATATATAATATGGGAATCACCTGAGAGGTCAGTTGCAAGCAGCCCAACATCATAAAGATCTTCGTCTTCAAAATCACCATCTTCCAGTAAATTTTACTTTCGAACGCATAAGCTGGTCTGAAGTGGTTTTCGGATAAATCCAATCCCTGTCTCTCCGAACCAACAATCTATAAGAGGCCCTCAACCTCATATGGAAAACAACTTTCGCAGACTTATCACGTTTCAAACTCTCAACTTGCTATCCTTCGGCCAAGAAGGAAGCCTGGTAGATTGGAGTGCCATAGTCACTCCGCTCTATTCGAATCATCATTCTTAACATCAAACGATAATCAAGCCTACTCAGTTAGTTTCATGCTAAGTACATGCCTAATCAGTTTACACATCCAGTCAAGGAACCAAAAGTAAAATCTAAAGTCACGAGGCCTGTTTAATTAACCTTTTATTAATTAAGTCACTTTTCAAATATTTATATCAAATATCTTTATGATATATTCACAAAACCACTTTTAATCTTTCAATATTTGAAAAACGTTTCCATATAATTATCTCAACGGTGTAAGTATATTTATAAACCATTTCATTTTCAACACTTAAAAAATATCTCTATATACTTAAATCTGTAATAAGTATATTTACAATTCTTTGAGGAAGCTTCATATTTTCCAAAACTCGCTTTATTGGATTAAAATGAATGTTGCATAAAACATCGTTACTACAACCCAAAACACTAGTATATGGATCTAATTAATTATACTTAATACTAATCTTCGATGTCGAACTTAAACTATTTATTAGTTAACAATGAAGCCGATCAAGTAGGGTATCATTACCTCTTACACCTTAAATGGATGACATTCTTAACTACAAAATATATATAAGTTACCCACCTCGAATATTAACATCAAATATAGGATATGAATAAATCCCGTGGACTATATAAACATCATCTTTCGGAAATCACTTATTATAACAACAATGTTATAGTCTACGTCTTCCCCGTTTTCTCGAAAACATTTATTACAATTGAAATTTATGTCTTCCTATCACTCATCACGTTTAGATCACTTTTAACACGTTTAAATCACTTTTAAGACCATTAAACTCTATTTGCAAATATCACTTTTAAAACATTCCTTTAAGTGATTATTTTACTTTTAAAACGAAATGCATCGCCCTTTATAAAAACGATCCTTTACTTATCAAAATAAACCTTTTATATTATAAAACCATGTTTTATAACCTCATTCCTATTTTATAAAACTTCATTTTTTGTAAAATCTCCTCATTTATAAAATTCCATTTATACACCTATTCCTTTATAAATCTTATTTATTTATAAAATTTCATTTGTAAATCCATTTACAAAATATCAATTACAAATCCATTTTTAATATTTATAAAACATCGATTATAAATCCATTACTTTATTTATAAAATATTACTTTTATAAGTCTTTTATATAAACCTTTTCTGAAATATTTGTTTCAAACTAATTCTATTTTCTTTAAAACTATATTTCCTTTATAATAAAAGGGACATATTTATTAAATTTTAAAGCCTTTATAATAGAGTTTGAAAATCACTATTTAAAAATACTTCACAAAGCGGTTAAATTAATATTCCAAAAATCATTTTTTTATTTCATTTCAGCAAACTCCTTTTAATAATTTATAAATAATTATTAAAACACGGATTATTTCAAGGATCACCTTAAAAATCATTTCCATTCAAAGTCGTTATTTAATAGTATCTCGAAATACTAAAAATAAGGCCAGGTGCTACTGTAGCACTAAATAAGTAAAATCATATCCATGTCATCAAATATGACATCCAAAAAATCATATATCACAATATATGAAAAGTAAAATCAACAATGTGAATCCCGTTTGATCCCTCTAGACTGTCCCCATGCATCACAGCTCATATATATATATATATATATATATTCAGCACATACGGATATATATATATAAGTAAATAAAATCAATGGTGGTGAGGAATCCTGCTGGATCACTCCAACTTGTCTCACTACATCACATACAGTATATAATCATATGATATGGGTCATCAGCTACTCGACGGGTACATATTAAAGGTCATTCACTCCAAGGGAAGGAATAAATCCAAACCAACTGATAATAGTAAATCATCTAAACAAGCAATAAACAAGCATCAATAAAAATATCTGTATTTATACAAAATATAAGTGGGTCGTAGAGGTGAGTTAGCTCACTAAAATTCTAGTTGTCGCCGAAGCGTTTCGGTACCAACTAAAATAGAGCAGTGTTTGATTTTAGCTTGAAATTCTACAAGCTCCAATCTCCACCAATATGTTTTCATTATGTGAATTTCATTACTACAAACGTAATGTGACTAACTGCGTTTGATTTAGACCTAATATGAATTAGTTATGGATATAATAATATTTGCTAATTAAATAAAAAAATATTCCCTTAATTACATCATTAACCTAATTAATCCCAACCTAATAACAGTTTGCTTAATCCTCTCGTCTAAGTCCCAAGTCGCCTCGAACCCATACGACATCTCTACGTTTATGCCTTCTATTCGTCGCCTCGATGCCTGAAGCGCCGCCGCACTCCTGCCCTAGGATCGCCTACCTCTGATGTACCTTCAGCCACTAGCCACATCGTCTAAAATGGCCCCACTGCCAAGAAAACTACAAAATAATGAACGCCGTTCATCTAGGGATTGCTGCTGCTATGCTCCATCGTGAGCCCATCCACCACCACCGATGAGTCCCCTAGTCACCGTGCACAACTTTCATATTGGGCACTTCACCTCAAATGGCTTCGATGTCGTGATAATCTAGGCCATTGGATCGTGACGGCTAGGGTTAGGGTTAGGATTTCGGAGGAAATGAGATAAATGAGGGTCCTTTTATAGAAAAAATTTCCAAGCACTATTCACGCTCCAAAATATCAAACTCATATGACGAGCACAATGAAACTAGTATCGAGACCCAATTCCATCATGTATAGAAATTATCTTTTCAGATCAAATAATATTATATTAAATTTCTGCAATTAATTTTTACGCGTTTCGAGCTCGCACGACAACGCACTACGTCTGATTGTCATGAAACTCATCGACATACAACAATTCGCTATTCTGAATCCAAAGTCACTGGTTTCGTTAAAATATGAGACAATGCCCCGAAATGATAATTTCACTCGTTAATCAAACGAATTATTATTAAAACAATTTTAGTCACTTTTAATTCTAAATTAAAAGATTACACTAATTATTTATTAAAATTGAATTTAAATAAGCTTTTGAAATCCATTTATTCAAGTTAAATTCAAGATTCAATCATTTAGATAATTTCGATGTTTAAATCATTATTCCAATATTCAAATAACCCTTATACTTGAAAATTAAGCTGTTTTACTTATAAAACTAATATTTCAATATTTAAAATTAATTAAATATTTTAAATTCAACTATCCAAAATTCTAGTTCATTACATTCGGTTAAACAATATACTTCGAGTATAGATTGGTTTTCATCCATACCCGTTTAGGTTTGGCATTCGATTAGCTTTTACATCAATACATATCCAATTAGGTTTGGGTTCCGGTTAGTTTTTATTCAATACATACCTAATTAGGTTTGGCATTCGGTTAGCTTTCGTGTTTTATGGTATGCTTAATTAAATAATATATTTTGGATATAAATTGGTTTCATTTTTACTTGATTAGGTTTGGCATCCAGTTAGTATTTGCTTCAACACATATCCAATCAGGTTTGACATCCGACTAACTTTTGCATCAACACGTACCCGATTCGATTTGGCTTCCATTTGGCTTTTGCACCAATACGTACCTGGTAAGGCTTATCATCCGGTTAGCATTTGCAACCATACGTAGCCAATTAGGTTTAGCATCCGGTTAGCTTTTGTATTCCATGGTATTCTCGGTTAACAATATATCTTGAGTATAGATTAGTTTTCATATGTACCCGATTAGGTTTGGCATTCGGTTAGTTTATCATCAATGTATACCTGATTAGGTTTGGCATCCGGTTAGCTTTTGTGTTTGATGGTATGGTTGGTTAAATAATATATCTCGAGTATAAATTGGTTTCCATATGAATCTGATTAGGTTTGGTATCTGGTTCGTATTTGCATCAATACATGCATGATTAGGTTTGACATTCAGTTAGTTTTTGTACCCGATTAGGTTTGGCATCTGTTTAACTTTTGCATATTTACATACCAGAATATGTTTAGCATCCGGTTAGCATTTGCATCAATACATACCCAATTAGGTTTGGCATTCGGCTAGCGTTTGCATTAACATGTACCCGATAAGATTTGACATTCATTTAGCTTTTGCAACAATATGCACCCGATTGGGTTTGGCAACCTGTTTGCTTTTGCATTCGGTGGTATGCTCGATTAAACAATATATCTCGGGTATAGATTGGTTTTCATTCGTGCTCGATTAGGTTTGGAATCAACATGTACCCGATTAGATTTTGCATCCGGTTAGATTTTACACCAATACATACCCGATTAGGTTTGACATCTGTTTAGCTTTTGCATTCATGCATAGTCGATTATGTTTGTCATCCAGTTAGCATTTGCATTCAATGGTATGCTCGGTTATATAATATATGTTGAGTAAATTGGTTTCCATCTGTATCGGATTAGGTAAGGCATTCAGTTAGCTTTTGCATCAATACATACCTGATTAAGTTTAGCATCTAGTTAGTTTTTGCAACTATACGTATCCGACTAGTTTGTCATCCAGTTAGCTTTTGCATTTCATGATATTCAGTCAAACAACATTTTTTAGGTATAAATTGGTTTTCATCTATACCCAATTAGGTTTGGCATTCTGTCAGCTTTGACATCAATACATACCCGATTAGGTTTGGCATCCGGTTAGTTTTTGTATCAATACATACCCGATTAGATTTGACATCCGGTTGGCTTTTGTGTTTGATCGTATGCTCGATTAAATAATATATCTTAGGTATAGATTGGTTTCCATTTGTACCCGATTAGGTTTGGCATCTGGTTAGCATTTACACTAACATGTACTCAATTAGGTTTGACATCCGATTAGCTTTTGAGCAATACGTACCCGATTAAGTTCGGTATCCGGTTAGCTTTTGCAACCATACATACCTGATTAGGTTTGGCATCCGGTTAGCTTTTTGATTCTGTAATATACTCGGTTAAACATTATATTTCAGGTATAGATTGGTTTTGATCTATACCCAATTAGCTTTGACATTCGGTTAGCTTTTACATCAATACATACCCGATTAGGTTTGGCATCGGTTAGTTTTTGCATCAATACATACTCGATTAGCTTTGACATCTAGTTAATTTTTATATTTGATGATACTTGGTTAAAAAATATATCTTGGGTATATTGGTTTCCATTTGTACCTGAATAGGTTTGGCATCCAGTTATTATTTGCATTAATACGCACGCGATTAGGTTTGGCATTCGATTAGTTTATGCACCAATTCGTACCCGATTAGAGTTTGGCATCCGTTTACCTTTTGTATCTATACATACCGATTAGGTTTGGTATCCGGTTAGCTTTTGCACCGATAAATACTTGATTGGGTTTAGCATTTGGTTAGTTTTTGCATTAATATGTACACAATTAGGTTTTATATTCGGTTAGCTTTTGCAACAATACGTACCCTAATAGGTTTGGCATCCTGTAATCTTTTGCATTCGATGATATTCTCGGTTAAACGATATATATTTGGTATAGATTGGTTTCCATTCGTACTCAATTAGGTTTGGCATCAATACGTACCCAATTAGGTTTGGCATCTTGTTGGCTTTTGCAGTAATACGTTCCTGATTAGGTTTAGCGTCCATTTAGCTTTTACGTCCGTACTTAGCCGATTAGGTTTGACATCCGGTTAGCTTTTGCATTCAAATGTATGCTCGGTTATACATTATATCTTGAGTATATATTGGTTTCCATCTGTACCCAATTATGTATGGAATTCGATTAGCTTTTTCATCAATACGTATTCGATTATGTTTGGCATCCGATTTCTTTTTTCAACTATACTACCTGATTAGGTTTGACGTCCGATTAGATTTTACATTTTGTGGTATGCTCGGTTAAGCAATATATCTTGGGTATAGGTTGGTTTTCATCTGTACCCGATTTGGTTTGACATTAGGTTAGCTTTTATATCGATAAATATGCGATTAGGTTTGGCATTCGGTTAGTTTTTACATCGATGCATACCCGATTAGGCTTAGCATCTCATTATCTTTTGTGTTTGATGGTTTGCTCGACTAAATAATATAAATTGGGTATAGATTTATTACCGTTTGTGGCCGATTAAGTTTGGCATCCGGTTAGCAATTGCATCAATACGTACCCAATTAGGTTTGACATCCGATTAGTGTTTGCACCAAAACGTACCCGATTTGTTATGGCATCTAGTTAGCTTTTGTACACATACTCGATTTGGTTTGGCATCCGATTAGCTTTTGCATTCCATGGTACGCTTGGTTAAACAATATATCTCGGGTATAGATTGGTTTTGATCTATACCCGATTAGGTTTGGCATTCAGTTAGCTTTTACATCAATACACGCCCGAATAGATTTGACATCCGATTAGATTTTGCATCAATACATGCCCAATTAGGTTTGGCATCAGGTTAGCTTTTATGTTTGATGGTATGCTTGGTTAAACAATATACCTTTGATATAGATTGGTTTCAATTTGTACCTGATTAGTTTTGGCATCTAGCTAGCATTTGCATCAATACGTACACGATTGGGTTTGAAATTATGTTATTTTTTGCACCAATACGTACCCGATTAGGTTTGGCATCCGTTTATCTTTTACATCTATATATACCTGATTAGATTTGGCAATCGGTATGCTTTTGTACCAATACATAACCGATTAAGTTTGGCATTCAGCTATCTTTTACATCAATATGTACTCGATTAGGTTTGGTTCAGTTAGCTTTTGCAACAGTATGTATCCGATTAGGTTTTACATCCTGTTAGCTTTTTCATTTGGTGGTATGCTCAGTTAAACAATATATCTCGGGTATAGATTGGTTTTCAGTCGTACTCAATTAATTGATGTATAACATGAATTTTTTTAGCTATCGCTATTTTTGCATTAATTGAAGCTTGGTGAGCAAAATGAGATGATCAACTATGTTGTAAATAGCTAGAAGATATAGGTGGCATGGCAAGCCGTTTTATTACGTGGTGATGTTGGTTAGTTTATTCAATACAAGAAAATATTCTCAAGAACAAATTTAAAGGTTTTTTTATAATATTGGACTGCCCATTAATATTTTTCCTCAAGGACAAAAACATTCAAACTTGTGTTCGAGCCCTAATTGTCGTGCTCTTTCTTCTTCTTTTTCTAGCTCGTTCTTCTTCTTCTTCAAATTGACACATTGAAAATTTAATTCTCCTCTTCATCCTTCTCTATTCTCATGCGCTAATTTATTACTCTTTTTTATTTCAAAACTTGTTTCTATTCTCATGCGCAAATTTTTTTCATTCTTCTCCATTATCTTTTTCGTCCTTCTCTATTCTCTATTCTCTTCTTCATCCTTCTTCAATGAATTTTGTTAGAGTGTCTTTTTTATTATCAGTTTGAGTATCATTTTTTAGTATCAGTTTTATTGTCAGTAGGTATCATTTTTATATTGTTTTATTTATTTGTTTCTATTTTTGTTGCATAAAGAAAATTATTATACTAGAATAAAATGACAATCTAAAGTAAACATTTTTATTAATGTTTTTTTGCATCGGTGACAATATGCTTATCATTCTTTTTGTGCTAAAGTTATAAATCATATTCCTAATTTTGATAAGACTATTGTTGATGCTAGCATTGAAGATGTTATTAATCTGCCTAAGAAGAAACGTGGTACTATCAAACCTTCAATAAACTGCAAAAGAGGATTTGCAAACTTTCAAAATAAGAAAAATAGATGTGATGTATGCAAGTAATTTGGTCACAATAAGCGTGATTGTCAAGCTTTTAAGAAATATGATTTGTTTCTTCATGTTGTTACACTACTACAAAACAGGTCATTTGCTTCAGTCGTTACCCACCCGTTGTTTCGGTTCTACGATCAAAACAAATGAAGATAATGCAACAGGTCATTTTCTGTTGCATCGACCGTTACCCACATGTTGTTTCGGTTCTACAACCAAAGCAAATGAAGACAACGCAACGAGTCATTTTTTGTTGCATCGGTTGAACAACCGAAGCAAAAGACCATCATTTAACCGAAGCAAATGGGCATATACATCAAAGCAAATGATGGTCTGTTGCTTCGGTCGTTTCCAAACAACCGAAGCAAATGCTAGCGGACAAAAAAATTTGATACAAATTGAATTAAAAAATTTCGTTAATGCAATATTACTATATATGCTCACAATGTTTCTTTTGATATATATATATATATATATATATATATATATATATAAGTATTATGATACATAAAGCATGCACAAATCACCACATATTTAAAATCAAACCAAATGACGTCATACTTAGGCACAACCGCACAACTCAAAATATAAATAGAAATATCTCCATAGTTTAATAGGGTTTCGAATTGAGAAATATCTTTATAGTTCAATAGGGTTTTGAATTGAGTGATATACCTCGCTTTCTCAATCACCAAACAAGTAAAATGGAACATCAGGACTAAAGCACAAAATCAGACAGCATGAAAGTGTCAACAATTAAAATCAGTAATAGCACAAACAAATCGTAGTATCAACCAGCAACACAAAAACTCACCAATTCAAGCTAATGGATTTTCTGTGTCCAATAGAAATTTGTTAAATAATCAAATCACCTGCAAAACTCAAATATATCAAATTAAATCAATATATTTCAAATAATAGCAAACCATATTTGTTACGAGCAAAGCACGTATAAATATTATATGGGTATTGAACTACCTGTACACAACATATATTTGAACAACTTTATAATTGCTTGCTGATAAATGAATTCATTCCTGCCATTTTACCTAAACGACTAAGGGTATAATTATAATTTCAAGAGTGAAATTTTCAGGAATATACTGAACCGCAGGGATTCTCTAAATGATTCCAATCAAAAGTTTAGAAATTATTATAACTATTCAGAATAGATATCTAACTGCTAATATTCATGCAAATTTCTAATATGATATCATACTGTTAGTACAAAATAACATAGGGAATAGAAAATTATTGGAGTGATATTAATACATAAGCAATAAGTAAAACCTGAATTCCACAAAAATAAAGTTGAAAAAGGCATACCCAGTCTGAAGCCTTTGTTGCAACTCAAGTGCATTGAATATCTCTGCTCCATGCTGATGGCCATAACAGAATAAATTAATATTAGCTCTTGACCTCGTCATTTGATGAATATTATCCTGGCTACTTTCTTGCAGCTACATGTGATCGAATCAAATTTATAATATTTGCAAATTTGCAACATAATTAGTGTAGAGTTTGTTACCTTTCCTAATAGATCTTTGTTAGACTCACATAGAATTTTATCCTATAAGTTCAAAAGAGAATAATAAGTAAACATAGATCACGACATATTCAGTGAATGTATATATGCTATGTTACATTTGTTTGGAGCTCTAAGAGCTGGTCAAGCATCATCTGGGTCTGTAAATTGATAAACAATGAGTGCATAAGCTCAATACTTATAAGTACTTCTAGAATTTAAAGGTAATGGTTATTCACTTCAATACCCATGTTGATCTGACATGCTTAGGGATGAACCAAGCTGATTCTTGAGGAGGTCAAGTTCCTTGCAGCTTAAAGCTCCCAAATCCTCACCTAGTATATTCCTATATGCCTGATTATTACTCCATGGTTAGCAAACAATATACATAAACCCACAAAAAACACATAATTAGTGAAATTTTAACATCCTATGATTCTCTAGCTTCAGGAACCAAATATTGTAACAAATTTATAGTATATAACCATCATTATCCCTAACCATTATATAAAGCACATTAAAGTAGGATAACATATCAATCTACGTAGCATTTACCTTCATCATAGTTTTCACTAACAGTAAGCATGTTAACAAAATCAATCATGTTATGACTTGAAGGTATATTCCTTAGAAAAACCGATTAAAACAAATAGTACTTAAGTTGATGGTTAAAGTAACATAGAGGCAAATCATATTTATGTAAGAAACTTTTAATATATATGTTTGTGATCATAATTTTTGTTAAAAGAATAATCAAAACATATATTCTAATAAGTGAAAATATCCAAAACAAGTTCTTGCAAAGCTTATGAGCTGGTGAAATCCATAAAAATAACTGTATGGGTACTTCCTTGATAGCCAGGGAAAGGGTAAAGCGCCAAGATATTTTCGGAGTTACAGCAACTTGCTCATTGTCATGTGTAAGAAGCGATAAGCTGACATTGATGTGCTAAGGATGATCAGAGAGCTAAATGAAACTAGAGGAATATGTCACTTACATAGCCATTTTCAACGGCCTTGAAATCAAAAACATTAAAAACAGAAGAAAAAAAAGGTTGAATATTATGGTTTCGGTATGATAATTCCACCAACTATGTCAACTTATTAATCTTAAATGTGCATTCATTGGTCATATAATACATTAGACACATTTGCCAATACATGGAGCAATACTAAGATTATGCAATCGATGTCGCCTCAAGATGGCCTTGATTCGATCCATTCCAGCTGCAATGATACATTCCAGTTATACCTACTTCTTTTGTTTAGCAACATACCTTGCCGCACCTTGAATTTTACAGACATACATGCTTATTATTACAAATTCAAAATTTGCAAAAATTATCAAACTTGGATTTCCAGACATATACCGACAACTGCTGAGGCATCTTGACTGAGTTATGCAAGTTGAAGATCAAGGCTTTGATGCATTGACAGAATTATCCAACACTAACAGGATTCCAATTTGCTGAAACTGCTTCCAATTCAATGCAGGCCACCAGATACTTTGTTTGGTAAACCTTGAAACCATGTAATTTGTAATTTAGCAAGTTATACATCAACAATTATGAAGCATAGGTATCAAATAATGATTTCTACAACATTATAAAGTAGTCGTACCTATTATATTTTTTATTTGCATGGTCGCAATGATAAATTCAATTTTGACAACAAATACATAAAACAAAACAAGAATTAGGAGCATAAGCTCGGTAAACAATGGTCTGTCCTACTGTGTTTTGGGATAGCGGTATCTGACGCATTTTATCCATGAGGTTTGATAACATATTTGGCTTCTAAGACAATTCATTACTTACATTCAATTCATTTTGTTAAAATATTACTATTCTAATAAATAACCTTACAAGTCAACCCTAGACCTCTTCAATAAAATTTATCCATACCTAGTTAAAAGTTTTTAGGTAAAGTATATTATAGCCTCAGAATGTCTCATATAAAATATAAGAAATACCATTTAACCCCTTTACTTCCCAATAATAAACTATTGCATTTTATTCAGTATCTTTCTACAGCCAAGAAGACTAAACCCATTATGTTAATTAACTGTATATATAAGAAATACCACTTAACCCTTGTACTTCCCTATAGTCAAATATTGCATTTTATTCGGTATCTTTCTGCACTCAGGAAGGCTAAACCCATTATGTTAATTAACAGTATATATGTAAAAAAACAGAAACAAAAATGATTTGCAACCAAATAAGAAAGCATAAACGACAAAACAGTGTAGAATCTAGTAAATAACATGAACAAATAAAACTTTCTATATAAAGAGAAATCCTGAATCTATGTATCAACAGACTCAGTTGCCATTGATCAATGTACCTACAGCAGGGAAGCTTTGTCTTCCAACATTTCTTTTAATCGCATCCTGATACGCATATTAATCCAGTAGCACCTGAAAGCAATGCACGGCCTAGAAGGACTATACACATGCCTAGAAGTTTCCTGGACTAAAAGAATGCAAATAGAGAAATGCAACATGATTATAGGCTGCAAGCTAGTTATGCTAAATAAGCTACGTGTATTTTTTTTTTTTTTTTTCTTTAATTCCTGCTAAGGTTGTTGCTATTTCTGTTTTACTTTTCTGCAAATTAGTTACAAATGAATGGCTCCATGTGGCCACGTAGGATGGTTTGTTGGAAATTATGGCTATATATGTATGTAAAAGGTGGGATTCAGTAAGAAGAAATATTTTCAGATCTAACTTCTCCTCTATTATATCCTTCTCCTTCAATCTAACTCCTTCTTCCTTGCCTGCTACCTTCTATCTCCGTATCAATTTGGTGCTTTCACTCTTGTTCTCACCTCCTTCGTCTATCTCTCATCTTCTTCGTCATTAATTTCACTAGCTTGAAACCATGGCAAACATCATCACCCACAACCACACTACCATTAAATCCATTCAACAACTCCATGACACCACCATCCAATATCAAACCGCCATCAACACCATTCAAGCCACTCTTAAAACTCAACAACAAGATATCGCCGACATTAAAACCGCCATCGTCGACATCCAAACCTCCATTAATCATATCATTCACTCCGTGTCCGAGATCGCCACAAAACTTGGCTTGCAAATCACATTACCACCACCTCTACCTCTCTCTCTAACTTCTCCAACTTCACTGTCTGCCACTTTTGTGAGTTCGACGATACCAAACCTTCCTCTAACCGCTGCAGCTGCTGTTGCACCCCCTTCCGCCGCTATTGTCGCTGCCCCTCTGGTGACGAGCTCAGCAATGAACTCCACAATTGTTGCTCCTCCCTTGCCTAAGTCCAACAACCAACACTTGCAACCCAATCAAGCCGAACTACAAATAGGAGATTCAGACCTGAATGGTGAGAAGTCACAACCATCCGATAATTCGGCAACCATCTCGCAGCCATCAAAACCGTTTTCTATACAGATGCTAGATCCGAAGGCTGCTACGATACTTGTTTATTCAAAATCTGCTCGAGTGCATGATGGACTTATTGCACATATGGGACCACTGTCTAATCTCAAGGCTTGGTCGTCTCAAGATGAAACTTTAGATGTAAGCTATAAGAAAGAAAGAAAATCTACACTCGGTGATGGACACAACCTATTTGAAAAAATGATCAAGCCAGCTAAATTGTCTCTCCAACTCGCTAAGTATGAATCCAAGTCCTATACTGTAAGCATGTTTTACATTGATGGTCAGCTTAATTGTACCTTAATTTTTGGTCAAAAAAATGTGTTTATTTTTGACCCGGGTGGCCTTGATTTTAAATACAGCAAAACTGGATTGTCTCAACTAAATATAATCTTGGCTAATTTTTCTGAAGGCGTGAACCATGTGGAACAAAATTTTGAAATCTCTCTTGTTGCTAAGACAATTGGCGATGAAATTATGCCTCTTATTAAGACTTTTGTGGAAAGTAATATTCCAAAGACTGAGTGGAGAAATCACGAAGTAGCTACTTTTGAATTTCGATCAATTCTAGAATGTTTGTCTGTTAGAACACTTTCCCCATTTGTTTTTGCTGGATTGAGGTTTCTACTTATTGCGGTAAATGATCATAGTTTTCACGTGAAGCATACAACTAATTGGACAATATGTAGGATATTCGAGATTATGCATTATTCAAATAGAAGCCTTCCAGTGGGATACATATTCAGAATTAGAACGTATCATTCTTTCACCTCAACTTAGTAGAATTATAGTTTGTATGCTTCCAGCATCCGATTGTACAGATAATGTCAGCATTACACTTTGTTGTTATACAAATGAAGCTTTGAATGGAACTGTCGAGGTACTTGTTGAAAACATGATCAGTCAAGCTCCACCTTCCTATCATCATGGATTATGCACCCAGCTGAAATAAACAAGTTGAGATGTGACAGCAAAGTTTTCATCTACGATCGGAGCGGAACATTCAACATAGAGAGCATCTTCGACCTTGAGGATAAGGTCGTTTTCAAGGGGTGGGTAATGATACGTATATTAATCCAGCAGCACCGGAAAGCAATGCACGGCCTAGAAGGACTGTACACATGCCTAGAAGATTCCTGGACTAAAAGAATGCAAATGGAGAAATGCAACATGATTATAGGCTGCAAGCTAGTTATGCTAAATAAGCTACGTGTATTTTCTTTTTTTATTTTTCTTTAATTCCTGCTAAGGTTGTTGCTATTTCTGTTTTACTTTTCTGCAAATTAGTTACAAATGAATGGCTCCATGTGGCCATGTAGGATGGTTTGTTAGAAATTATGGCTATATATGTATGTAAAAGGTGGGATTCATTAAGAAGAAATATTTTCAGATCTAACTTCTCCTCTATTATATACTTCTCCTTCAATCTAACTCCTTCTTCCTTGCCTGCTACCTTCTATCTTTGTATCACATCCACTCACTTTGTAATTTCATATTCTCATTATAATCATCTTCAACAAAGACAGAACTCTTTTTTTCCAAAGAAGCCACTATCGCTGAAGAAAAATAAATTTTTTTTGGCAGTAACCGATCTTCCTCTTGAACCACTGGACAATCATTAATGTTTGTCAAAGTCTTCATAATCAATTACATCTTCAGCCTTCTCAATCTAAGTAAAAAATGCGAATGATCGGTAGCTAGTAATATAAAAAACACGGAAAAGAGCAATTTTACGTCAGCCAATAATTGCTAGCAATCAAGATGAAATTACAATGATAAGAGAAAAGGAAAAGAGTCGGACCAGTTTGACATTGTATATGCTTGCTAATTATTATTTTTAACTTTATAGTTACAACGATAAGAGTAACGAGAAGAGGACTTGGAAAGATCATTGAAGAATTTCAATTTGACGATGGTAAAGTAGCAGGAATAAAGCTAAATTGTGAAAAGAGAAGAAACTTTTAGGGAAAAATAAATGATAAGGAACCCAATATTCAAAATGTTGAATGATGAATCTTAATTACTCAAAAAAGATACTCAAACATTTGGACAAATGATGTAACAAAAAAATATCGGCTATCAAAAATTTTGATAGTTCAGATTAGCATAGAAAATTTGGAATGCAAGTATTAACTTGTTCGCGTTTTAAAATCACAAACAATGTCTCAAAAAAGGAGAAAAAACTTTTTTAAAATATCAGCTACACTAAATGTTAGAATCGAGAACATCCACTCATATTCTTAAAAATAATAATAGAAATAAAAATGTTTACGGTAGCAATTGCAGTGCAAATGTTGATGGTGAATAAGTAATAATTTTGAAAGTAAAAGTAAAATGGCAGGGCTTTGAAAATATTTCCCAAAAAATTAAAAACTTAGACCAAAATTTAGTATAAAATGCTGTGGGCGTAAATAGAACATTAATATATTAACCCCGTTAAGGTGCAATGCTACCTTTCACGACACCGAAGCCCATGTTGGCATTATGATTGCAAGAAGTTGACCTCAGTAACAACCCAATCGTTGACAATATAACCATGGACCAAGCAATGAATGATCTCCTGTAATGCAAAGAAAAAGTACTATTTTCTGTTTTCTTCTATAGAAATAAGCAATACCATAACTAAAGCAATGAATGGTCTACTGTAATGCATAAAAAACATCAAATATAAATCAATTTCATCAATTTTGCAAGCACATAAATCCATGGATAGCAAACTAAATCCATGAAACAGCAGGCATAATTTAATTATCAAACCAACAATCCAAATAAAAAAATATTATACTCAATAAATTCAAGCAAACACAATCACATTCATACATATATGTATATGTGTATATATGTATATATATATGTGTGTGTGTGTATATGTATATATATATATATGTGTATGCAAGCAAGCAGCATTAAAACTCAAATGTATGAATTAGAAAAATAGTTATACTCACTTAAATCGAAATTTCCTCCTACCAACATTCATAGATTTCACTCTCATCAGTCCTTTATCGTGAGCGATCACTTCCTCCTTTCCTTTCCAAACGCAGAAGCCATCGAGAAAACTACCGCTGTCATCCCCGAATTCCAACCGCCAACTACTCCATCGCAACTGACAAAACTTGATGCATGCAACCCTCACCTTCCGTCACTCGGGTCATTCCTCGTGACCTCCTTCACACACGTAACCAAGTAAGGAATCTCCTAATGTCGACGATGATGCACGATACTCTTTTCTTCTGATTATTCTGATTCATGTGTGCGACTTTTGGGGGAATAAGGGAGCTAGGGCTGGTTTAGATATGACATGATGGTTTAGAAGAAGGACCATTTTTCAATAGGCACTTAAAAAAGAAATAATAGAACCATGCCTCGTAAAAAACTAATTATCAAAGTAGTCTCGTTTCGGTTTTAACTTAACTTGCAAATATGGAGTGCGTAAGTATTAATTTTTTTTAATAATAGCTTATGCATTCCATAAATATGCAGGCTATATTTAATGATTGCGTAATTATGGAGTGTTTATTTTTGAGAGAGCACAAATCTGAGTTCATTTATCCATATTTCTACTTTCTTCCCTAAACTCTCTCCATTTCCCAATCAAAACCTATTTTTCTTCCATATCCAAATCTACAATCACCTTATTATTTAAATAGTTGCTAAACTATATATGGAATCATCTTCTTCATCGTTACAAAACAAATATAATATAATAATTAATGTTTTTGAAAATTAAGATGTAATTTTGCTATTCTTGATGTTGTTGAAAATGAAGAGTTATTGGTGATAATAGTATTAATTGCTAGTCCATGGTGTAGTTGTTGGATTAGTTATTAGTGTTTAATGAACTAGGAAACCCTATTTAAGTAGTAGTAATTTACACGTTAATTGTTTATTGTTTATTTTGAAGGTAGACATTAATGATTGGGAGATAGACGACGAAACATTGATGAAACATTTTGATGAGCTTGAAGGGAAAATCAGAGATGCAGTTCAAGTCATATTGACTTTAATGTTGATCATGTTTTGGAAATACAGTTCGAACCAGTACCGCGTAAATTCCATTCAGGATCATCAAACTTACACGCTCGTTTAAGTGAAGTTGTTTCGATGGAAATGCCCGGTCATCAACATGCAGTTGATGGAAATTTGCTGACGCCTATACATTCTGTAGGTCCATCCGTGCTAATGGAACAACAACCATATCCAAATTGTTATTGCGGAGATATGTATGTAGTGGTCGTTTACAGAAAGGAGAAGAATGCTGGGCGAATATTTTTCGGGTGTAGTTCGTACAACTAACATAGACTAAATCCTCGTGAAGATGATTGTTGCTATTATTTTAAATGGATTGATCAACCCCTGTGCCAAAGGGGACTTGAGTATGCTCGAACTGCAAGCTGAAATAAGTCGTTTGAAAATTGTGAATGAAGAACTAAGGACAGACAATGGGAGGCCCGGAATGTGGTAGATGTTTGGGACTTGGTTAAGTTTTCATATTAGGATTTTATGTTGAACCATTGTATTTGTAATATGTTGTTGCGTAAATGTTTCTATTTGTTGTAACCCATAACGTATGCAAGCTTGATAGTTTATTATGTTTTTGAAATTCATTTGATAGTGTTGACTTTATTGATGAAATATATTGGTTACATTATTATATTGATTTGCTTGTTTGGTTTTCTTAAAGATTGAGTTGACTGCTTTTGGTTAAAAATTGTCCGCGGAAGCAAAATCTACTTAGAAAAAATAGGTAATAACTCATCAAATTGATGTTTATAGTTATGTTGGTGAATAAAAATTATGAATGTGGTATTGGAACTTATTTTGCAGATAATGTCAAAGGTTCCGACTATATTTTACTTTGATGGCGAATTGTTGGTTGATGATGAAGGTAAACCTAGATATGTCGGCAGGAAGCGAAAATGATCAACAATAAAAAATAATTGTAGTGCCGAAGAGCTTAAACAAAGTGCATTTGATGTGACAAAAGCAAATCCTGTGATATATGATTTAAAATTAGCGGTAAAATGGGTTCGGAATGATGGTGCATCCGCTATTGATTTGGAAGACGACGATATTTGAACTCCACCCTTTCGGTTGGAATGAGAGTGATAGAAATCTACGTTGTGAAAGTGGAACATGAAAATGTGGTTGAAATAGAAGCACCAGTATTCTCTGTGGATGAGTATATGCATACTACACAGTTACAAGAAACACAATGGTCGGCGTATCATTCATATCTTTCAAGCCATCAAGGTTGAGAGTTTACAAACTTACTTCACAGGTACAGCGGAATAGCTGGAGTCTCTTCTAGTAAGGAACAAAATATGATGCAAAACGCTATAAATCCAAATTAATCGCAAGCGTTTGAAAAGTGAGTACTATTATACGTTGGCATTTGTATTTTGACTTACGTTAATGCAAAATATATGACCTTTGTTTTTTGTATTCGTAGTGTCGAAGATGCATTTACTGGTTGTGATGACTATGGTGTCGATGATCATGTTCATACTTCACACGAGATTTGTGGGCAATTGGATAGAATGGAACTAGCTTGTGCGGATGATGATGATAGAACTTGGATCCATCAAATGGAAGTTAACAATGATGCAATCATATATGGAGACATTGAGGAGGCTAACGATGTAAATGCAGAAGAAGAACAAATCATATATGAAGAGGCTCTAGCCGATGATTTATGCACGGCATTAATGACGTTGAAATCAATAGTGGAAAATGTCAACTAGACGTGGAAATTTTTGGAAGAGAATGTGCGGAGAAAGGTCCACAAGTTAGGTTAATTTTTGAAAGTAAGCAGAAGCTTTTTGAACAGTTATGTGAATGGACGATTAAATGTTTTTTTATTTCAAATTATGAAATCGCGTGTGTTATCCCGCTTTTTGGCAAAGCCGTGATACCAAAAGATCAGTCAAAAAACAAAAGACAGTTCGTCTCAGAGATTGGTTGCACTTCACTTCGCTATGGACATCGATGAATTTTTTTTCGAGCCCGGATCAGGCTACAATTGATAGGACATGACAAGAAAGATCATAGAAGTCCGCATCTTAAATTTCAAGTCAATCCGAGTTCGTACGCTCAAGATATGATGGATTCAAGTTGAGAGAAATGAACCTCGCTCGGTTCGAACCCATGAGATTCCCTATAGTTCGAATCCAAGTGGCATGGCCTTCCTTCGTACCCATCAAGAGAAAGTGCTTCGAATCCATGACTTCGCCTAGCTTCGTATCCACCCAGCATTCCTACCTTCGAATCCATCCTCCCGGAGCCTTACCACGAATCCATGCATTGCTTCGAACCCATGAACTAAACCTTGCTTCGACTCCATCGAGCAAGCCTTAGTTCGAATCCATCCAGACCACTTAGCTTCGAATCCATCGAACTAGCTATGGTTCGAATCCATTCCATTATGCCTTACTTCAAACTCCTCAGGAATAGCATAGGTTCGAATCGATCAGAAGTGATCCATGCTCCGAACCCATCGTCACACGCCCACGTTCGAACCCATTATGGCTTCGAATCCATGCCGTAATTGTCTTCGAATCCAGTGAGCAAAGGAAACTTCGTATCGATCAACCACGGCCTTCCACGATCGATACGAAGGAACGAGTATTTAATCGATTCGAAGGAAGCAAGTCTTCGAATCGATAACCTCGAATCCATCAAATCCACACAACGAGCACCACGTCGCGGCCTTCGCATGCAAAAGCATGGATTCGAACCTATGGATTCAAACCATATGTGTTCGAACCTATGGGTTCGAACCATATGGATTCGAACCATATGGATTCGAACGAATCCATAGGACGAGGAGCACCATCTTGAATCGATCATAACTCTCAATCCCTTGATCCAAATGCTATGAAATTTTCGCAGAAGCTTGCGTGTACATAGAAGAATGTCCACACCAAATTTCGCCTCGATTGATGCTTTTTTGATCGATTCGAACCTTACTTCGAATCGATCCAAAATTGGGCACGGATTCCCAGAATGCGAGCCTATGGGCCCCCTCACGTGCCAAGCGGCCTCCCTGGGTTTTAGGCGGGATTTCAGCCTTCCGCACATATAAATAGAGCCCCTGGTCATTCAGAAAGGGGGTCGGAGAATTGGGAGAGAGAAAGCATGTCCAGACTCTGCGGGATTCAGTCCTATATCTTTCCATCATTATTGTAACCAAGTATCAAAACTAGAGCTTGCTGTAATCTGCTGTAATTGACTGAAAATCATCAAGTGAATCAATAAAGAGAGAACCTTCAAAGTGGACGTAGGCACGAACGCCGAACCACTATATATCCTGTGTTGTTTACTGTTATTTGTGATTTGCTGCATTTACTATCTCTTAGATCTGAGTTCTGTGTTAATTATTGCGGATCTGTGTTGATAAACGGGTGCTTTCACGATATCGGGTGTTTGTGACCATTTTTGGCGCAAACGGCGTGCAAATCAATACACGGTCCGCTGTGATGTGGAAGAAACATGCCCTTGGCGAGTTCATGCAAGCCTTTAGGTAAGAAGAAATTCAAATTAGTGGAAGATATGGCGACCACACTTATTTAAATGAAACCATCAACTCAAACCATCGACATGCTACTACTAAGTTTGTATGCAGCAATATACTTCCGTTGATTAAAGTTGAAACAAACATGACTGCTAGAACTGTTCAAGAGACAATGTCCAATATGTTTCATATTAAAATGAGTTATTCTCGAGCATGGCACGGACTGCGGGAAGCTATTGTAATGATTTATGGCGATTGGGAATTGTCGTATGTGGAATTGCCGAAATATCTTACAGTCCTACAACGTACCAACCCCGGAACCGTATACGATGTTATTCATAGTTAATGTGTTTTTTATGGTTCTTTTTGGGCTTTTAGACCTTCTATTCATGGCTTCAACCACTGTCGACTCATATTGTCTATTAATGCCACTCATTTATACGGGAAGTATTTGGGTACATTACTAGTAGCTATTGCGGTGGATGCAAATCAAGGGCTATTTCCATTAGCGTTTTCTATTTTACAAATAGAGTAGTGGCATATGTGGAGTTGGTTTATTCGTTGCATATGGAATTATATTTCATCCGTATGTACTAGATGTATCACCTTTATCTCGGATCGTATGAAAGGAATTCCACATGTACTTAGAGAAGCTTGGCCAATTGAACATCATCATCACTTTTGTATCTGTCATATTAAAGCAAATTTCAAGAAAGTGGGGTTTGGCATGGATGAGCTACAAATTTTTTTACACGCATGTGCCATGACATCGGAGGTTGTAAACTATATTGATCTTTGAAAACAGTTGAAGGATGTAAATCGAGATGCCAATGCATGGATTGAAAGAAGTCTGAAAGACCAGGAATCAAACTGGACTCTTTGTCATGACGGCAATATGATGACGACCAACATTTCAGAAAGCTTTAATGGTGTGCTCAAAGGAACTAGGAATTTACCTGTTAGATCATTGGTTGCACGTACGTTTCATCGACTGAACCATTACTTCGTCGAATGATGAACTCAAGGGGAAGAGTGGACGTCGCAGCTCGCACCAAGGTGGGAAGCATTAGCGTGGAGAAGAATGGAAGCATCGAGGCTCGTGTCTATATAGAGATATGGCTTCATTGAATGGCAGGTGAAAGATGTGCATATGTTTGATTATACGGTGAACATCGAAGATAATGTTGTTAAATATTCATGCGACATGCCAACATTAGATCATTTTCCATGCTCCCATGTATTAGCGGCTTATTCACATAGTTCGGATGGTGCTAATAGAGTGTATTTTGACCTAATCTCCACGTTGTACACAAAGACTATGTATTTCGCAGCTTATGCTTCTTTATTCCACCCTATACCAAATAGTTGACATTGGGACGTCTATGATGGTCCAATTATACAACCACCGCCCATGTGAAAAAATTCAGGCCGTCCTTAGCCTACTCGAATAAAAGGTTCCATGGATCCACCATCTTCATCCGGCCATAACAGATGTAGCAAATGTGGTTCTATTGGCCACAAGAAGAAAACTTGTCCGCGTTGAATTGTAATAGAAGTAGAACGTCTATGTTATTGTATGACTTGTTGAAACTTTTTTAGATGTTGTGTCATGTTGTTGACTTTGTTATATGATGGCGTTGTCATTCGAATGGTGTTTGCATGTTATATAGAATGCTGTTCAAACTTTTTGTGTGAAATTGTGTGATTTATGGCGTTGAAACAGCTCTCTGTCCCAGACAGGGCCAAAAACACGCTTGCGCATATATGGAATGCGCAAGCTATGTTGTCAATATAGCTTGTGCATTTCAGAAATGCGCAAGTTATATGTAAAATATAGTTTGCGCATTCCAAATATGCGCAAGCGTAGAACTGTGTTTTTTGCAGCATTCCACAAATGCTACAGAAGACTAAATGTAGCATTTGTGGATTGCTGTAAATAACCCAAAAATAGCTTGTGCATAGAAGCTTGCGCATTCCACAAATGTACAAGCTTTTTTTTGGGTCTATTCCAAACAGAGAGCTGCTCTGCCACACTTCAAAACCCAAATTCCAAAATACATCTTAACCAAATTCTATAAGCATGCACACACCATTCCATTAATAATACCATCACAAAACAAAATAAATAACATGACACAACATCCAAATGACAATTGAAAATCATCCAAAAAAGGTTGAACAAGTCGTACAATAATGTAGAAACATATAAGTAAACAACGCCTTACCCAACCAAAGAAACAACAACAATAAGACCGTCAACCATGAATCCATCTAAGCTCAAGTGGGGTGTCTCTTTTCTTCTTCTTCCGTTTGTACACGATGGGAGCTGATCCTTGGCCTGCTTCAAATGTAGGAGAAGGTGGCGGAAGTGGAATTTCATGTTGTTGACTTGGCCAAATTGTTGTTCTCCTTCATGCTAAACGGGTCATTCAACATGAGTTCCTCCGCCGGCGTATTGCTGCTCTACCTCGGGCCAAGCAGGCAATCAATCTGTAGTTTCGCCACCACGATGTTGTGAAGCCTTCCCATTTGCATGTGCCTCCTCCCATTGAGCTTGTCCACTGCTGCTGCAGTATGTATTGCCTCTGTAGAACATGGTGGCTCTTCTACAATGCGCAACGGCTTGGCCGGCCTTCTTAGCTTGTTCCAACCCAAAATCGTGTCAAGTATTCGTCGTAGGTCAATGCACTTACTTTTGACCTTGTTTGGCTCCATATTACTTTCTTCTATTTCGCCCACCACATTCAAAGCATTGTATATTCCGCTTACCTAAACCATAAGTCAACAATGCATCAATATGAGATAAAAATTAAACTATCAAAAATTTAAAATTATAATACTTACCACATCACATTCTAGAGGAGCACGAGGAGTGTACGCAACCAACTTCCTTGCCGACTTTTTAAGAATATAACGACGAGTAATTCGCCAATACCAATACTCATACTCGCTTAAAGGTGTCGGAGGCTCGCGTGCTCGTTCGGCACGATCAAATCTTGATTGCCAAACAGCAGTACTTTACTCCAAAAATGTCATCCAGCTAGTGGATTCTGGGTCAAGGGGGATGACTGGATCGGGAATGTGCTGATAATCAAAATAAAACTGTCTCATAACCTGATCGGGTGCATACAACTTAAAGTCTAAAAATAGAATCAGTCGGCTCTTAGCAATCCAACCGGCAAATGAATACTTAATGTTCGGATGCCCAAACTTATACATTAATGAATATGGTTCCCATGTAATCGCATCATCCGCCGAGAAATCCAACTCATTAAGGTAAAACTGTACATTTCTTGGCGTCTCATGCTAACTCCCTGCGCAATTCCACCTAGCCTCGAATGGACGATATGGATCTAAGTCGGTAGGAATTCTAATAGACGGTCGTCCAATAGCAATATGCGACCATGACCATAGTTGCAACAATGTTGCAAAACCCTCTAAAATTTTTCGACGTTGTAAGACAATGTGTGACAACTCATTGTACAAATAGTAGAGAACAACACTACCCCAAGAATGATAACCACAGTCGGCCAAATCATCCAAAAAAGGTAAAAATTTCAAATTTAATCTCCCTTTCAAATGATCGGGAAATAATCGGCAACTCATAAAATACAATATCACGGCACGAGTGCGGCAAAGTATATCTAAATCGATTGCCCCTTCGGGTAGTGGTTCGAAAAATTCACTTTTAAACCAAGTCATCGATAATTCACTTTTAGACTTAACCGCCTCTCTAGGCGGAAAAATAACAAGGAAGTCATGAGCCAATTCGGTGTAATCGATATCTAATTTTGCGAACATAACGGGCGATCGTCTGCTTTTCGAAAAGAATATGCACATCCCCTAGATTCATTGTCATCTCTCTGACTCGCATATGAAACATATTTGTTTTTGACCTCCATCTATCGCATAAAGAGGTAATAAGATGATGATCGAGTTGAATGTAGTCGATTTGCATAGCTTTCCAAAATTCGAAGATTCGTAGATTCGGCTCCAATCTTGAATCTTTATAATCGATCTCCTTGAGCTTGCTCGAATGATCGCATATCTTCACAATTTCAACATCCTGAAATGTATAAACAAATTAATATTAGTGCTTTATATTTGCATTCCCCCGGTTTACCAATATCGAACATTCACCTCCACTAATGCGTTGTTTTGGCTCCTGTGATGTTCTTGAAGATAGAGAGCACTTCTATCTTCGAGCCCGAGAGACAATTCTAGAAGCAACAACAACCATTTATCACTATAAAAACTATGTACAAAGTTAGAGTTTTGTCTATACGAACAATCCAAATCCTTTTTCATTTTCAACAAATAAACCTACAATCATAGCTCGTTGGCATCCAAAATCAACATGACTACTCTTCCATTAACAACAACAATCATTTTTCAAGCAGTTTTCATTTTGCAATAATTTGTTTTACCTCTAATCATAAAAGAAGATGAGGTTTCTTCCGTTTTACGCTTAATCTAGTGATTGATTGAAGAAATAGAGCTAGAGCAATGTTTTTGAGTGATAGAGATTTGGATTTGGAAGGGGTTTGGAGTTGGGAATAGGGAGGATTTTGTGAAAATTTGAGAGAGATGAAGAAATGAGGAATGAAGCAGCTCTTTATCCATTTCGTGCCCGAATTTGTACTCACGCACTCCATAAGTGCGCAAGCACTATCCTATAGCTTGCGCACTTATGGAATGCGCAAGCTATAAGTATAAAAATATATGTACTTGCGCATTCCATAATTGTGTAAGTGTTATGAAAAACAAGGCCAAGTTTTTCAATTAGTTTTCTTTGAGGCCTACTTGTGCAATATCTTTTCTCCCGGAGCACTGTTTGAAAAATTGTCCTTAGAAAAAAGAGATAAGGACGGTTTTGGGTTAAGGATATTTAGAATATGGGGATGGATTAATGGGCTTTGAAATGGTATCGAGCCTACCAAAGAAAAAAAAGGTTATTATTCTATGTCAAGGGGATTAACTCATTTTCTTGTCATTTTAAATCATTTGAATAGTAAATAAATTTATTCATGCTAATACAAAAGTTTCCTTTTTTTCCTTGCCCGTGCCGATTTTCTGATAGCAAAAATACCGCTTTTTCTTTAAACTATTTTAAATAATTGTTTATTCCTTAAAACAATTTCAAATTTTCATAATTATTATTTATTTTCCCAAAATAAATTTTAATACAATTTCTTGATTTTTAAAACAATATTCAAATTTCGAATTAATATTCTCCCTTTTATTATCAATTAAATCCAAAAATTCAGTATGCTGAATTAAACAATTAAATATCCAATTAAATTCTCCAAATTCATTTTAGTTTATTTATTTCAAATTAACTTTGACTAGGGAGTTACAAAATACCTAGGATTAATATGGTAATTTTCTTGTAGTGATTAATTATGAATAATTAAATATTTTTCTTAATTATTGATTATTGATTATTTATTAATTTTTTAATAGTTGTTGTTAATTAATAATTATTTAAAATTAATTATTAAATACTAAATATCACTTCATATGTATAATTTTTTTATTAATTATTAAATACTAATCATAATTATTAACTATTTAATGGTAACAATTAATTAATAATTATTAAATATTACCTCTTAATTATTAAATATCACTTATTAATTAAATGTTAAATGTTAGACATTAATTATTAAAAAATGATTATTAATTGTTTATTATTAACTATTAATTAATTTATTAATTATTAAATGAATTAATAGATATTAACTACAATTTACTAATTATTAATAATTGACTACAATAAATTTATTAAGTGTAAAAAAAATAATTATTGATAATAAATCGTTATAATACATTATATATAATGACATATGTAAGTTATTGTTTATGGTTATGGTATGGTTATTTGCTCCGATTAAAATAATTAACAGGTTCTTCAGTTCCTAAGGTACTCATGCAAATAACACTATTTACTTCAGTGTAGGAACAACCGAAGCAAATAACACTATTTGCTTAGATGCATTTAGTTCAATTCCTAAGGAATCGATGCAAATAACACTATTTTCTTCAGTTGTAAGGAAACCGATGCAAATAACACTATTTGCTCTAGTTGTTAACACAATGGTAGCAAATGACACTATTTGCTTTAGTTGTTAACACAACTGAAGCAAATGATACTATTCGCTTTGATTGTAAGGACAACCAATGCAAATAACACTATTTGCTTCGGTCGTTAACATAACCGAAGCAAATGGTACTATTTGCTTCGTAAGAAAATGAGGCGAGGCAATAGGCATATTTTACACTAGTGTTATGGATTTGTTAAGATTTGTACTTGGTTGTATGACGTTTTTGGCAATTTTTTGTCATTGAACCTGGTTATAAGAGTATACTGGTTTTAGCATATTTTTAATTTGACATTGATTTGGTGTTTGTAATTGAACTTGGTTATATAGTATCATTTGTAGTTTCGATATCAGTTTTGTAGATAAAGCGGTATCGATTTTAATATTATTTTTATAGGTTATATAGTGTCATTTGCCATTTTAGTATCATTTTTGTAGTATAACTAGCATCATTTTTATTACTTATCAGTTTGTAGGTTATATAGTATCATTTGTAGTTTTAGTATCAGTTTTATAATTTAACCGGTATCGGTTTTATTATCTATTTGTTTGTAGTTTATATAGTATTAGTTGTACTTTCAGTATTAGTTTGTAGTATAACCAGCATAAGTTTTATTATTTATTTGATTTCTTAATTAAGTCGGGTATTAATTTTTTGTACTATGATTTATCATTTTATAATATCATTTTGTAGTGTATCCGGCTAGCTTTTGCATCCATATGTACCTGATTAGTTTGTAGTATCATTTGATCATTTTGTATTATTTTTTTAGATGTGAAGTTTTGCTTCCAGGTAGCTTTTACATCAATACATATTCGATTGGGTTTGGCATCCAATTAGCCTTTGCACAAATACATATCTGATTAGGTTTGACATCCGTTTAGCTTTTGCATCCGTAGGTAGCCGATTTGGTTTGGCGTCCGGTTAATTTTTGCATCTGAAGGTATGCTCAGTTATACACTATATATTGAGTATAGATTGGTTTCTATATGTACCAGATTAGGTATGGCATTCAGTTAGCTTTTGCATCAATATATACCCGATTAGGTTCGACATCTGATTAGCTTTTGCAACAATACGTACCCAATTAGGTTTCACTTTCGATTAGCTTTTGCATTTCGTGGTATGCTTGGTTAAACAATGTATCTCGAGTATAGATTGGTTTTCTTTTGTACCTGATTATATTTGGCATTCTGTTAGCTTTTACATCAATACATACCAAATTATGTTTGGCATATGAAAATTTTTGCATCAATACATATCCGATTAGGTTTGGTATCCGGTTAACTTTTGTGTTTGATGGTATGCTCGGTTAAATAATATATCTTGGGTATAGACTGGTTTCCATCAGTACCTAATTATGTTTGGCATCTAATTATATTTGCATCAATATGCACCCGATTAGGTTTGACATCCAATTAGCTTTTGCACCATTACGTACCCGATTAGGTTTGGCATTCGTTTAACTTTTGCAAGCATACATGCCCACTTGGGTTGGGCATCCGGTTAGCTTTTGCATTTTGTGGTATGCTCGGTTAAACAATATATCTTAGGTAGATTGGTTTTCATCTGTACTCGATTGGGTTTGGAATTTGGTTAGCTTTTACATCAATACATACCCGATTAGGCTTAGTGTTTAAATTTTACATCAATATATACTTGATTTGATGGTATGCTTGGTTAAACCATGCATCTCGCGTATAGATAGGTTTCCATTTGTACCTGATTAGGTTTGGTATTCGGTTAGCATTTGCATCAATTCGTATGCGATTGGGTTTGACATTTGTTTCGTTTTTAGGCCAATATGTACCCGATTAGCTTTGCCATCCATTTAGCTTTTGCATATACATATCCGATTAGGTTTGGCAACCGATTAGCTTTCGCATCAATACATATCCGATTAGGTAAAGTTAAACAAAGCTAATGTTTACAACATAAGAAATAAGATCATTGTTTTACAACAAATTGACAAAATTTCGATAGGTGTTTATATCCGCATTAAAAAAAAGAAAAATTCAATTAATTCTAACATAACATTACAAATGTATATTAGTTGAACTGAATATCAAAGCAATTTTGTCAAGAAATTTACTTCTTAATATTTTCTTTTTCTTCTAGTCTTGATATGAAATCGGATAAATTCCAACGGTGAACTTTGTTTGTCAATATCTCTAACACAATTCTTGCTCTAGCTTGCAACATAAGTTCAGGCTTTATCTTGATCAGAATTTAGCTTTTGTTCAGAGATATGATTAATATCATGATATATATTTCATAGTCAACCCTATTTAAAGTCAAAAATATTTTTAGTATCAGTTTGCATCACTTATAGTATCAAGTATGTAACAAATATATAACATTGTATCTAAGGGATAATGGTGCAAACAGGTCATACGCTTTAAAATGAAATAATCAACAGTTTAATATCAATGTTAGCATCAATTTTAGTGCATGTGGGTATCATTTTTAAGATCCATGATAATTGTTTTATTTCTGTTTTAATTATATGTAGTTTTAGTATCAATTTTTGTGTTAATAAGTATTATTTTTTATGTCTATGGGTATTAGTTTCTTTGTCTGTAGGTATCAATCTGTGTGCCTATAAGTATCAGGTTTGATCTGAAGCAAATGTTTACTGAACTGAAAGAAAATAGCTTATGTATCGATCGATTCAATTTAATGTATTAGGCATACAAAGACATATAGTACTTTATATAAAAGATCGTAATGCAAACACATAACAAGTTCTAAATATTAGGCAAGTACCATTTTGGTATTGCTATTAGTTTCAGTTCTAGCATCAATTTTTTTGTTGGTAGGTATCATTTTTAACAGAAAAATAATATATTTGATATTGGTAATGAATTCATAAGATATCAAACATTTGAACATTATATATTGTAATATTATCCATTTCCATCTCCACATAGAATGGAACAATTTCTACCTATAAAGATTATGTAAACTCCCTCCACAAAGTTGAAAATATTTGTATATACACAAACAATTATATAAGATAACTCTAGCAACAACAAATATCACCAGAATCTGAAGCACGATGTCGACATCCATTAACATAACAGAAGAAGCCATTACCAATCCATCCTTCTTCTTCTTAGCCACTTCCCCTCCTCTCTTCCTTATATCTTTATAATTGTTAATCTTCTACTTAGTCGACATGTCTTTAGCTGCGACTTCATTATAGATGCTTCAGACATTTTCTTTCTAATTCGATGAGCTATGATTCTATTGTTAGTGTGGGATTTATTGGATGAATTGCAGGAAATATAAGAGATTTGAATTGGGTTTTGGGTTTGGATTTGGGTGTAATTTAAAAAGGGTTTAGGGAGGAAAGCTAGGAACTAGTTCGGGAGGAGTCAGGTTTGGAGTTACATCTTTGGAATTGAAGAGTGACTTTGAAATTGAAGGAGAGTGTCGAATAGGAGAAAATAAAAAGGTATTGGAAATGATTTATTTCATAATGGGTTTTGGGTCTGTCATTAAGGAAAAAAAGGTGTGTGTCCTTGTGCTTAATTTATTAGGATAATTTGTCCTTTAAATTTTTTTGTCCTATTTTATCTTTCCCCAACGACTTGTCCATTTGATTCTTAAGGGCGTCGATGTTAGAACTAGGTCAGCCCGTAGCGGAAGTTATGTGTGAATGTCCAAGAATTTTCTTTTATTGGACTATATTGGGCCTATGAAGTCTAATTTATTTAGAACATTTGAAATTTTATTTTAAATAAAATCTCTTATTTTATTTAAATTTGTAAATTATATATACAATTTTATTTAAGTTTATATTCTATACATATATAAATGTACACATATGTATCATATACATATATCTATGTGTGTGCATGTGCAACATGATAACCCATCCAAGGTATAACATGCCCGTATATATATATTGGGATTTACATCGCAACGAAAATTCAATAGTCATTTGTTTTTGTTTTTTTTCATGGCTGACACCTCCATCCCTGTGATGACCCGGTATTTTTGCAGTATTATTTTAATAAATATTTAATTCAATTAAATGAAATGTAAACTATTCATTTTAAAATCAATATGACTTTTGGAATAATTGTCATTTATTTTTATAAATTTGTATTTTTGAAAAAGCAAATTTGATTTTGGAAATTTAAATTAAATCTCTTAATAATAATGTTTAAATAGCACAATTCTATCTATATTAAATATAAATATAAAATATACTAATGCAAATATAAGTCATAAATCAAATATTTGAAGATTAAACTCTAAATAAAAATTAAACTGAGAAGTTATTCTAACAACAACTTATATGATTAAAAGAGAATGAATCCTATAAATATTGAACATATGTATAACATAAAAATATGGTTATAAACATAAGTGTATAGACATAAGGAAACCATAATATTAATATAAGTATAAATAGACAAGTGAAAGAAGTGCTTCATAGTTTGAGTTTAGATCAGAAGTTAATATACATAAAGTAATACAAGACACAAATATGAACAAGGTGTTGTCCAAGCTAGATGAAAATAAAACAAAAATCTGTAAACGAAACATTTATGTACAAATACATGTCAGCAAAGTGTAGGTAATCCCTGAGATAAAAAGATATATGCATTATTTAAGCTAGAAGAGATAATAAAAAACAAAAATCCTTGTACAAAATATAATATCAGCAAACTATAATAAGTTTGTAAACATATATGAAGGCATGTTCATTAAATGCTTTCATTTCAGCCCCACAAACATTTATTCAGCCGAAATATTTGTGTTAGCTCAGGTTTACAGTACATTAATTAAAAACAAAATATGCTCAAACAAGCTAAGGCTTGTGCTAGAAGCTGAGACCCCTGTTCATAATGTTCTTGCATATATAAACACCACACTATACTAATTCATATACAAAAACTTAGTATTCCTGAGAAAAGCAAAAGAAATATAAACATCTTTCTTTATAAACTCAAATAAATTCAACAGTAAAGCAAAGAAGGTTTTCAGGAAATTTAAATTGCAGCTCTTCAACAATCTTTGTCATCAGTTTCAACCCTATTTCAAAGGTGAGTAAACTAATTATCATTATTATTTTTTATCATTGAACCTGAGTATAAGTGTATTGTGTTTGTCCATTTATATCAGGTATGAAGCTCTGTTTATATGTGTAGAATTGATCTGTTTCCCTTCATCTCCTCTGTTGTTTTTGTTTCCTTAATATAGTCTGAGTTACAGGTTTCTATCTAATAAGAAAATTTAATTTCATATCATCCAACCAGTATCAGGCCTTGACTTCAAACAAACATATGTGTTTAAGTACTAATTATAATTTAGAAATAGTTTCAAAACAAAAAAAAAACAAAAGAATATAAGGTAAGGAATAATAAAAAAAAATTGGTTTTACAGAGCAAAATCCAATTTTGAATAAATTCGAATATAACGATTTGCTATTTCAATTATATAGCTTGAATCCTTATTCAAAAATAGGATTTCTAAGATTTGTTTGATGATTTTCAAGTGAGTGGGTTGAGGGTGGTTTGGTGTTGACCTGAAATGGAGTTTCAATCGAATCCCGGTGGTCGGAGGAGTTTTGGGGGTCGGGCTCTCGCGCGGAGGTGGAAGAGTGATCGATAATGTTGGGGAAATGCTGGGTGGTGTTCCAGTTCACGGTGGCGTCAGCGGTAGGCGATTTCGGTTCCTAAACCTAAATTTATGTGGTGGTTGGAAAATTGAATGGTGTGGCTTCTCTCGTGCATCGAATTACACGTGCTTTTGGGTAATGGTGGTTTGGAGGGTGACGAGTTCGTGGCCAGAGGCGTTGAGCTTCTGATGGCCGGTGACATGATCGCGAGATGATTTTTCGTCGGAGTTTCTGGTCATGATTGCTCGAGCTATGCTCGATTCTGTTTGAGGACCTGGGTGAGATTTTGGTGCATCGGGAATTGTTGTCGAGGGGATACTCGATGGGTCGGGATCGTCGAAGTTGGTCGGAGGTTGCTGGAGGGGCCGTGCACGTGTACGACATGATGTCAGTGTCAGTGTCATTGTTGAGGGTTCGGTTTCGAGTTGTTCCTCGAGTTTGCTGGGTGGATGCTTCGAGTTTGAGGGTCGAGAGCGTGAGACAGCTACCTGGTGGTTTAATTTATATTTAAGTTAAATTTATACTTACTGGAAATATAAAGTAAAGGGAAGAAGAAGAAGAAGAAGAAGAAGAGTATGAGAGGGGAAGAGTGACGCGGGAAAACTGTTGGGATACGCGTGTGGTTACTCGAGTTAATTGGGTAAAGTACTCGAGTGGGATCTGTTTTAGTCTGCAGTGTTATAAAGTAAAGTTAAGTAATTTATTTTCAACCAGTTTAAACATTGTATACTTAATAAAGGTTTAACAATATCAGTTAAGACTTAAACACAAGTTTAATTATTATAATTAATACTTTTAAATGTTTTAAACTCTTGGTTAATTATTATTTTAATTAAGTAAAGTAAAAAAAAAATTTAACATTAAAGATGTGTACTTAATAGTGATTTAATTTTCAAAGTTAAAGAAGATTTCTTTTAAATGTTAGTTAAGATGATTAATTATTCAATTAATTATTTTTAGAAAGTAATTAAGAATAATTAAATTATAATTGTAATTAAAATTTGGATTACTTAATGATTAACTGATAAATAAATTTGTAATTAACTACTTAAGTTAATTAATGAATGATTAATACTTAAGTAATTAAGTAATTTAATTAACAATGACTAATGATTAATTAACTGGTAATTAAGGAATATCTAATTTGTGATTAAGTGGTGTAGATCAATAATTAAGGTTTATTAATTAATGGCTAAAGAATAATTAATCTGTAATCAAGATTTATTAATTGGGTTTAAGGGTACTTAAGGGATGGATTACCCGATTGAAATTAATTTGTTAATTAAAGGTAATCTCTTGGTGATTAATTAAATATAAATACTTGTTGAGATTTAGTGAAGTAATTCATAATTACAGGATGTAATAAATTAAAAGGGATTACTTAATGGAGAGTAATTTAAGGATAATTACTTAGTAGAAGTAATTAAGGATAAATCACTTGGTGTAAAAAAAAAGGGTTAATAATTAAGTAAGGGGTTAATTTCTTAAGTAAGTAATTACAGAGGGTTAATTACTGTTTATGAGTAATTGGGGCTGACTAATGGATGTAATTAATTAAGGATAATCATTCATGGAATGTGGTCAAATATAATCATTAAATGGAAGTAATTAGATAATGGTGATCATCTTAATGTAATTAGAGAATAATTAATCAAGGAGGATTAATTAAGATGAATGAAAGGAATGGTTAATCAATTGGGTTGTAACTAATTAATAAGCAGGATTTAATGGTGATTGATTTAATTTAGTTATGACAATTAGATTTATCCGGGATGGGGTGATTTATTTATCTTGCACATGTATGATGAAATGATGATTAAATGCCCTGAATCGATTGATACCCCTGATATGAAAGGTTTCGTGATATGATGTGTTTGGGTGGGCAATGATATTGTGGTTATTTATTAAATGAGAAATTGCTATGTAAAGGTTCCATATTTTATTTAAAATTGAATTGCGTATTTACTTGAATAGCATGTGTTAAGATGAACTGAATTCGAAGAGACCGGAGTCGGGTATTAGTTAATACCCGAAAACCACTTCGATTGTTATAAATTGAGACGTGGAAACAATAGGTTGTAATGGAATGATTTAAGTGAATTGAGCCATATAAGCTAAGTTATGGCACATAGAAATTGATGTGCGAAACAATTGGTGAAGTTATAAATTGATACAAGTACCCCGAGTATTACAGATTTTCAGGTAGGTACGTTCTGGAGCTTAGGAGGCGAGCTGGATGCGATAGTGTATAAAGTGTTTTCCGCTGTATTTATATTATGGTGTATCTGAGACATGATAATAGTGTATATTCAGTGACTGTGAATATGTGAAACTCTGATGTATATTAAATGTAATTAACAGATATAGTATTCCTCTGTAAACTGTTATTATTTATTATTATATTTTATCCGCTGCGAATGTGAGATGTTTTGGTGTTTTTGTTTTTCTTCTTCTATCTCTTTCTTCTTTTCCATAACTATCTGGAATTTTCGGATTTGAAAATTTCGGGTCGTTACCTGTCCACCTTTCCTCTTCATCCGTCCTTCCTCGTACCTCACCTGTCATTCCTTCTTCTTACACCATACCTCTTCTGTCTACTCCATCAATCCACCAACGCCCTATGCCTGACCCTCCTGACCCTCCCCTGTCTCTATCCAATGTTCCTCCCCTTCCTCCTCGAACCTCTTTCGTCCTTTCTCCTTCGACCTCCAAACCTCTCCTACCTACTCCTTCAATCCACCATTGCTTGCTTCTGACCACCCCGACCCACCACCGTCTCTATCCTCTTTTCCAACCCTCCTACACCCCAAGGTCTTCCTTTGTTCCTTCACTCTCAGTGCCTTCCATAACTGCCAATCTTTCTTCTTCGGTTCCTCCTTCCTCCTCCTCACCATTATCGCCTATTTTGCCTCAGTCTCTTCCAACTCAACTGCCGTGGACTTCTCTTTTTAAGCGTAAGCCGAGTAACGAGGGGAAGTACATTCCAGTTGAGATGACCCATGAGTTCTCTATTTAAATTATGATTCCTCCTTCCTGCGTGATTGACGCTGGTACTCATGAGTGGAATGGTTACATAGTTGGTTTCTTCCTAGGTAAACCGCTGTCATACTCCATTGTTATTAATTTTCTAAAAAAATACTGGAAGCTGAAAGGATCAATTAAAGTTTGTTCCAATGGTTTCCTATTTTTATTTCATCTAGCACGTGATGATGATAGAACCAGGATTCTGCAAAGTGACCCAATAGTTATGCGTAAGAAATTGTTTATTGTCAAACAATGGGACCCATATGTTGGAAATGCCTGTGGAAGTATCTCCTCTGTCCCAGTGTGGGTAAAGTTTTCGAATATTCCAATGTTTTCCTGGTCTCTTATGGGGATTAACTGGCTAGCAAGCAGAATAGGTAAACTAGTATGTATGGATGAGTCGACAGAGAAGCTGGAAAGGTTGTCCTATGCTAAGTGTTTAATTGAGATTAAACCAGATCGTGGGCTCATAGATTCTTTCCCAGTGCAGCTCCTTAATGGTGAGACCCAAATTATCCATGTTGAATATCACTGGAAACCAGATATTTGTAGTAGTTGTCATGTTTTTAGGCATAATGAGTCGAACTGTGATAAGATAATCTCTCCTGTCGGTACAGAGAAGAAAGAATTGTTTAACATCCCAGTGGATGCTAATGATGATAAGCTGAAGGAAAATAGCAAAGTAGGGAGGAAAATCATGAGGCAGAGGAAGCATAAATGGAGAGTTGTGAAAAATGATAAAAGACAGAGGATTAAAACTATAGTTAAAAATGACCATATGTATGCTGATCATGAAGTTAATAATTCTGAGAAATTATACAAGCCAAGTAATAATGTTCAAGAATAAGGAGTAAATGATAATGATATTCCTATTCCAAATGATGAAGAAGGTGAATTACACACTGAGATTGATCCTTATAGTTTGCAGTGTAGTAATGGATTCCATGTTCTTGCTGAGAATAATGATTTTGAATCAGTAGAAAAGAATACGTATGTAAAAGAAATGGGTAATTTTTCATCTGTTGTTTCTGCGTTGAATTGCTCATGCATGCAAGGTACAACAGAAGTCACATTAGACCAACCTACTGATCCCGAACATAGCAATACATCAGACCAACCCTCAACATATAACCATGAAACTAACAATTCTGATACACCTCGAAAAATCATCATAGAAAACTTTCCCCCAACCCATATTGCTCTGTCAAAGACACCAGTAGCACCCATCACTGAAATGTCACCTGATGATAATTTGAATTATTCAATGTCTCCTCTCATGACTGTGCACGTTCCCTCTGTGCACGTGCACGAGGTCTTGGCTGCCAACTGTGGTGCTGTTTCACCAAAATCTACAATATCATCTGTTACTGCTACTCATCAAGAAACCGATCTTCCTTACTCTCAAATCCCAGCTCCAACTGCGTGGAAACCCCCTCCTCCATCCCTAATCCTCTCTGATACACGTCCCTCGTCCAGCAACACTAATCTTGTTGTGTTGAAGCCATCAAGTAATTCGACTACTAAGAAATATAAACCCCCTGCTTCTTTTGACCTTGATCCAAGTGATGGTTCAACTCTTTCTTCAACATTTCCAGAATCAAATGCTCAATCAACCCCTCTTACCAGGGGTTCAAAGAAGAAACTTCGCAACAAACAGTTAGTTGATCAATGTTAAACAACATTGGAGCATGGAATATTAGAGGTGCTCACTCGGTAGTTAAACTTAATCAGTGTAAAAAAATCATTTCCACTTATTCTCTTAGTCTTCTCGCAATTCTGGAAACCAAACTTGATGCTACTCTCTCTTCCAAAGCTGCTCAAATCAGTAATCCCACTTGGATGATGATTCATAACCTCTCTGAGGCTCCTTATGGTAGAATTCTTGTTTTATATAATCCTTCTATCTTTACCTTATCTAATATAATCTCAACTTCCAACTTATTCATTTTCACTGTCTTCATTTATCTTCTTCCACATCCTTTTACCTTACTGTTATATATGGTCAAAACTCAGTAAATGCAAGACAAATTTGTCTGGATCTCCTGCCTTCATTTAGACAGGAAACACATCCATGGATTGTTACAGGAGATTTCAATTGCTCATTCCTTCAATCTCACCGTCTTGGTGGCAATCCCTTGTCCATACAACAAATTAGACCTTTGAGCTGTGCTTTATCACACTCGAACCTTTTTGAGATCACTGCAGTTGGTGCCCCTTATTCTTAGAATAACTCTAGTAGGTCTATGCCTCGCACTTTCTCCAAAATTGACTTCTCCTTTTCTAATCAAGCTTCTCTTTCCAAATGGCCCAATATGTTTAATCTCCTACCTATGCCCGGACTATCTGATCACTCACCTCAAATCTTATCCTTCGGTGCTGCTGTGAGAAAAAGAAAATCTCATTTTAAATTTTTTAATGCCTGGGCTCTACATATTGATTATGCTCAAATAGTTAGTAAGGCTTAGTCCACTTTATTCTTTGGTAACCCTATGTATATTTTGCAGTGTAAACTGAGACAGGTGAGAACTAATTTGAAAGAGTGGTCAGCCAACAAATTTGGTAATGGGAACTTGTCCTCCACCTTTCTCGCGCAACAGCTCCTCCATGTGCAAGAGACCACGATGACTGACATGTTAAACAGCGACTTAGCTACGCAGGAAGCAACCTTATCTTCTCAGCTGTTTGAAGCATTAAAACTTGAAGACTCAATGATTAAACAAAAATCTAGAATGCAATGGTTCAAGGAAGGTGATAGAAATTCCTCCTTCTTCCACTCTTCCCTTAAAACCAAACAGTCTCGAGAATCTATCAGCACTCTCATCAACGACAACGGTGAGTACATCACTGACCAACCCATTATTGCTAACATGTTTCTTGAATATTTCAATAAATTGCTTGGCTATAGTGATCAATTTAATCCTGCGCTTGACAATCTTGACGTAATTAACTTACCTAAAATCTCATCTGAAGAAATGATTTTCTCTGCTCTGCAATCACTGACAATGAAATAAAATTGGCACTTTTCTCACTCAATGCTAACTCCGCTGGCGGTCCTGATGGCTTCAATGCCTTTTTCTTCACTTCTAGCTGGGAGACTATCGGCCCAGTATTTTTGAAGGCCATTCATAACTTCTTTAATAAAAGCAAAATGATTGGTTCTGTTAATGCAACTAATATAGCCCTGATTCCTAAAGTGAAAAATGCATGTTGTGTCTCTGATTTTAGGCCAATTTCTTGCTGTAATACTATATACAATGCATCTCCAAGGTAATAGCTAATAGGCTTAAGTTGGTTCTCCCTAAGGTTATATCTCCCCCAATCAAACCGCTTTTCTTTCTGGTCGCAGTATTCTTGATAACGTTCTTATGTCGCTTGAATTACTTAAGGGATACAATACCAAGAATGTCTCTCCCAGAGCTATGTTTAAGCTTGACAAATCCAAAGCCTTTGACACCTTGTAATGGAATTCTATTGTTAGAATTATAGGGTTGATGAATTTCCCAAAGCATTTTGTGGCCTGGATTGAAACTTGCATCTCTACTCCTTGGTTTTCTATTATGGTCAACAATTGCAATGAAGGATATTTTAGTAGCAGACAGGGAATAAGGCAGGGCGATCCCCTGTCTGCGTACCTATTCATAATTGTTATGGAAGTTCTTACTCAGATTTTGTTACAGCAAGTTCATGAAGGTAGCTTCTTGGTCCACCCGAAGTGTAAGGATCTTCTTATCACCTCACTTATGTTCGTAGATGACTTAGTTGTCTTTTTTAAGCCAACTATACTGACAGTTGACTCAATTATGAAGAGCCTTGATTTGTTCTACAGAATCACTGGCTTGGCTATTAACTTGAATAAATCTGACCTTATGATTGCTGGAGTTAGTTATAATATGATCAATCGGATTTCCAGCTTAACTTCCATATCTCTTCGGGTTGATACTTCCATGTACTTAGGTATACCTTTGGCTACTTCAAGGAACTCCATTGCTCAATGTACTCCTTTGTATGAACGTATTACGGCAAGACTTTCTCTTTGGACTAACAGGTTCCTTAGTCAGGTAGGAAGACTCACCCTTATTAACGCCATAATCCTCTCCATGACAGTTTACTGGTCTAGAACCTTCATATTACCTTCAAAATTGATCAGAATGATAAGGAGCGCTATGTCAAATTTTTTATGGCATGGATCAATTAACTCTAGAAAATTTACTCCTAGTTCCTTCACCAAACTTGAAATGCCGAAGTCAAGAGGAGGTCTTGGGATTAAAAATATGTCACTTTGGAATCGTGCGGCAATGGTCTCTCACATTGATGATCTCTTGAATCACAGGGATAGTATATGGGTTAAATGGTCGCATAAGTTTATGGTTGGTAAGAAAAATTTCTGGACCATGGCAATTCCTCACTTCTAGCTGGACTTGGCGTAGCATCCTCAAACTTAGACCTGTTATCCTGGCATATGCTAAATCTAGAATTGGTTTAACTGGTCGTACTTCCTTCTGGTGTGATCCATGGGTGAAAGAAGGAACTATCCTGATTCATATTCTTACTTACAATCAATGTATTCAAACTGGCATATCTCTTGATGCTTATGCGCGCAATTACATTGCTGATGGTGTCTCCGTCATGCCATATACCAGTAATCAGGTTATTAGACAACTTTGGAGTACTTTGGGAGGATGTCATGTTTTACTGTCACCGGTTGATGGTATTGCTTGTACATGTTGTAGCGACAGATTCAGAATTGGTAACATGTACAAGCAGTAAGTTAGGCAAACTGACAGAGTCGCACTAAGTTGGCACAAGCGAATATGGTTGAATCATAATTCTGAAAGGCAGAACTTTCATCTGTGGAAGATTTTTAGTAAATCACTTTTGACGAAATGTAGGCTGCGTCAGAGTGGCATAAACATAGACACTGCTTGTGTTTTTTGTTAGGAGGAGGAAGAGGATACCCTACACCTGTTTTTTAGGTGTTCTTTCGTCAACATGTTGTGCTCTTGGATCAACACTGTTGTTATTACATCCAGGAGAGTTAGTTTGGTTAGTGAGATAGAATGGGATCTCGTTTTCAAGGCAACAAGATGGAAAGTTGAATCCTCATATGTTTTGCTGTTCACATTGAAAGTTTTTATATCGATCATATGGGGGGAAAGGAATGTAATTATCTTCAACGGGAAAAGAAGAACTGTCGCGCAAATGAAAGCTAGTATAGTAGAAAGTTTGAGACATGGTAGTGCTGCATCGAACCACATTTTTGAGCCTGATTTCATGTCTTGCCTGTCTTGAGTGTCCTGTGTTTGTTTTTCTTGTTTTTTCTTTTCCTTTTCTTTTCATATGTTTTTTTTGATATGCTGTGTCTTCTTTGTTTATCTTGTTCCCTTATCTTGCTGCTTGTGGTGGTAATGTTTCCTCCTTTGTAAATCTTCTTGGTATATCAATAAATGGTAGGGTCCATTTCTAACCCCGCTGGCTTTGCCAAAAAAAATATGTATTGTATGTTGTCCAAGTATGTGTATGTGTATAAAATTGTTTTTTATTTACATTTTATAAATCGGTACACGCACACACGCACACACACACACACACACACATATAGTGTGTGTGTGTATGTGTGTATGTATAACTTGTATATAAATGTAAAATATTAATAATTTATGTACATATGTATTGTTGTAATAAATATTAAATAATATATATGTATATATGCTTTTAAATTGTGAATTAATATATATATATATATGTGTGTGTGTGTGTGTATTAAAGCGATAAAATATTTTTTTAAAAGGGTTCTTTATTAATGACGAAAAGAACACTAAGGAATTTACCTCCTTAAAAAACCTTATCGGAGTAGCAAGGAAAAAGAGAATGACAACCCTTATACATTTTCACACAACTAAAAAAATAAACAAACACATTCCCACAGATTACAGCATACAACTGATCCAACCCAGCAACATGCAACACAAAGAAACCCTAATCAAGTGCCATGAAAAATCTATCAAGGATCAAAATCAATATTCTAGCTCCGAATAAAAGTAATGTCTTTCAACTTTACTTCCATAAATCGATTATGGAAACAAGCTCTCGTCACTACCTCAATCAACTTCCCTCTCTGCTCCATACTATAAATCTTACCTTCAAAAGCAATACTATTTTGTTCCAACCATATATGCTGAATAATGGCGACGTATGCTATAAAAGCAATATCTTGGCTTATGCCTTTTCAATCGAAGCGATCGATGATTTCCTACAACTCATATAATAAGATCGGTTTGGGGACTGTTTGTAGATAGAGGCAATTTCTTGCTTGATTCCAAAGATAATGATGTAGTTACATTTAAAAAAGAAGTGTGCATGCGATTCCACTTCATGATTGCATAAAAAATAGTTTGTTGAATCTATAATACCCATGAATGTAACCTACCCTTTGTAGGCTGATGTCCCATGTAAACCTTTTATGCTGTAAAACTAAACTTTTTAGTTGTAGTTCGATGCCAAATCAAATTTCCTTAACTAATTGTTAGTGAAATAATCTGATTTTATTCCATGCTGGTGATAGTTTGAACACAGTTGAATCTGCAATTTTCTAGTAGTCTGAACTATGATCTAATGCAAGTGTAATTTGTGTAATCATTTTAGATAACTCTTTGGTAGATGAAAAGTTTTCAGGATGAAAAGAACCCTTCTTCAATATACAGTTAACATTCAATTTTAATGCTGGATATAGACTAAATTTATGACAGCCTAAAATATCTACCATATTGTTGGCTTGGCTTTTCAACATGCAAGGGTAGAAAGGAAGTTGAGGCAATGAAAAGGAAAGCAGATGGAGTTCAAGTGCAGAGAGCAAGAATACTGGACCAAATATCTGGTTCGGCATTCACAAAAATGCCGAACAAAAAACCTAATCCGACATCCACTAAAATGACAAACCATATATCTGGTCTGTCTTTCACTGAAATGCCAAACCAGATATGTAGTCTGGCATTCACTAACATGCCGAACCAGACATTTAGTCCAGCACGACATTATAGTGCCGAACCAAACATTTGGTTCGATGTCCAGGATCGCCGAACCAAATGTTTGGACCAGCAAATGGACGTCTCCCAGCAAGATGCCGAATGAAGCTATATCCGAGCAAACTATGGGTGAGATGCCGGACCAGGTCCTCCTGCTCAGATGTTGAACCAAACCCTCCTGCCTAGATGCCGAACAAGGTTCAGGGAGTTATAAACTATAACGACCCATACTTTTGACTACTGTAAGTTATTAAATTTAATGTAATTACTAGATAAATATGGGTAGAAATAAAATTTAATGATTTACTAATATTAGTTTATTGGATAATTAAATTGAAATTTAATATTGGAGATTTTAAATAATTAAATTTTGGATTTAATGGGAATGAAAATGGCATCAAAAATTGATTTAAATTTTATTTAAATATGAATGAAAATCGTTAACATTTAAAATTGGATTTAAATGTGAATAAATTAAAAATTGGAAATTTTATATTTTAATTAATGGGTAAAATAGACATTTTGGCAACTGTCTTGGATTTCGATGAAATTAGTTTCATCGGATCTATAATAGTGAATTATTGTAGGATTCCAAATTTCATAGCGATCAGACTTGTCGTTTGACCGTGCGAGCTTGAAATACATAGAAGTTTATTTTGGAATTCGATAAAATAAATTGACTTTGAAAAGCTGTCTTCCCATACAATCGGATTAGGCCTCAAGACTAGTTCCATTGTGTTCGGAATAAGGGTAAAATATTATGAACGTCAGGCCGCAAGCTTCGCTTGGAGTTCGTGGCTTCGCGGGTCAATCGAATCAAATATTTTCTAATTATTTTGGTATAATATAAAATAAGAAAATCTCAGCACTCGTTCAAACCCACTGTTTTTGCCGTATATCATTCCCCTTCCCTTTTTTTGAAACTGTTGCCTTCAACTATGTCAAATAAAATAAAATGAACTCAAGATCGAACACGAGGAAAAAACTAATAATACGAAGTGGCGATCGAATCGCGCTCGGCTTGGAGATGGCGGCGACTCAAGGCGAAGTAAGGGCTGTGGCATTGCGTCACGGTTTGAGTTTCAGGCATGTCATTTTCATGTGCAATGGAAGCAAGCTAGGTGCTTTCCTGAAGGCACAACCTTGGGTTAGTAGCGACTGAGGTGGAGTTCGACCGGAGGTGATGGCAGTGGTTCAAGTGCGTGGCTACGGTGATCGAACGCAAAAAAATGTGAATCGAGATGAAGTTTCGAACGAAGAAGTAGCGAAGTCGCGTACAATGGGAGGGATAAAAAAAAAGGAACGGTAGTAAGGTTGGTGTAGGTTTTAGTTGTAATTTTGTTTTTATTTGATAATTATAAATCGATTATATCGATATTAATAAATTCGTGTTGTGCTCGTACGAGGTCCGGTTTGGGCTAGAAAAATTACGCTAGGATCGTACCGAAGTCATCTTTGACTTGGAGGGGAACCAAGATTTATTTGAAGCTGAAATTATTTTCAGTTTCAAATAGAAATGTGTGTGTTTATACGCTCACAATTGACTGACATAATTTTTATGGTGGTTAAATTCTATCATGAAGTGATTTAAAATTTATTGATAGTTGTTTGATAAATTTAAATTGTCATTTGGATGGATATCTGGATTTAATTGATAAAATTTGAATAGACGGTTAAAATGAATTAGGATTTAACTGCTAGTAAAATTCCCCATCATCGATAATTGGTTCATTATTGTGATTTTTGATTATTTGGATGTTGGTTGTGATGGATGAAAATTTGATTGATATTTGGATGTTTAATTATTTTGGTATATCATGTTATCATCCTGTAGCTTATTTACAGTATATAAAAATGTAGATTAAATTATTTCGGATAAAATAAGAAATATGTTGTTGAAATGATATATACCCATGACATTTATTTTGGATTGAAGTGATATATATCCATCCTTGGAATTAAATTGAAATAATTGATTCACTTGGTCATAGGATAGAAAATTATATACAGACACCGGATTAGTTAGATTAAATGATTTTAAAAAATTGAATTTTTTTAAATGATTTGATTTTAAGAAATAAAAATCAAATTTATGGAAATTGAACTACTTTTGAACTTGAGATCTATGTGTTGAAATTTAAGTTGATAACAGGAATTGTTTAAATAACTGAAGCTGAGATTTTGAAATTATAATCGAAATATGATTTGAATTTCAAAAATTGATTTCTTTTAACATATTGGACTTTTATGCGAACTTTGAATATTGATAAGCAAAGGTAACATAAATAATATTTCAAAATTTAGCTTGGAATTGAATTTTATTTGAAGATTTGAATTTAAATTGAACATTGAAAGTTAATTTGATTTAAGTGATTTGAATCGATATTTTTGAAATCTAACTCGGAATTGATATAAATCGAAAAGGTTTAAATTTGAGAATTGAATTGAAATAATTTGGAATTCGAATTTAAATTAATTTGGAATTGAAATTGAAATTAATTTGGAATTCGAATTTAAATTAATTTGGAATTGGAAGTGAAAGTGAAAGTTGATTTGGAATTGAAAGCGAAATTGAATTAATTCGAAATCGAAATCGAACTTATTTGAATTGAAATTTGAATCGAAGTAAAATTCGACTTGAAATCGTTATTGAATCGATTAAATCTGAATGGAATTTTGAAATTGATTTAAATCGAAAATTTTGAAAAATGAACCGGTTTGGCTTTAAAACTATTTTCAAATGAATTATTCTAGTATAAACTATTTAAAATCTATCTTCTCTGAATATTCAAACTATTTTGATTTTTCAAACTAGTTTACCATATAAACCATTTTTAATACTCAAAATATTTTCTATTAAACTTTTTAATTATTTAAATATTTTAAAACTATTTCAACTATTCTCTTAAAATTCAAACTGGTCAAAAGGTGGAATGTTTACATTTAAATCTTGGATTTATATACAAAATGGGTTAAAATGAAGTTATAATCTAAATTGAAGTTTGAAATAATTTTTGGAAGCAAAATCGAATATTGGAGTGAAATAATATTTTCAAGTGAAAATGATGTATCGAACGGAATATGATTTTTGAGTAAATATAATGATTTCGAAATGGATTTTATTTTGAAACGGATGTGATATTTTGATATCAAGTATGAACTGTTTTCAAAATATAAAAGAACTAATCGGTGTGTAAAATGACATTTTGTTGTTAAAGAGACTGGGGCCTCTTATTGGCAAACTCTTTGTCAATATTGGAACCATTTTGACAATCATGTATGTGGTGGATGATACCCAGAATGTAGTGATTGAATTGATGATGTTTACTGGAATGAAGTTAGAGAACGATGATGTATAGCCTTGACACTTGTGTCATAATTAAAATGACTAAAATAGGAGCCTATGTCTGGCTACTGTGAAGACCCGCAAATCCGTACCCCTTGAATATACACTAATCTCCATAGATTAACTCAAGATGAAAAGAAATACGAATTATCAATGTTTAAGAACAAGAAAAAAATAGAATAAGAGATCAGAAGATAGAGAATAGAGAGAAAAGAAAATAGAAACGGAACAGAACAGAAAGAAAATAGAGCGAACAACATCAGAATCTCACAATCGCAGCGGAACAACATATAACAAATAAATGAATAATCTTTAAACACAGAACTATATCAGTTATTACATTACATTACATCATATCATCAGAGTGTACAACAACAAACAACAACAAACAGCGGAAAAGAAATACTATATACTAGTAATACGCCATGCCATCCAGCTTGCCTCCAGCAACTCCTGAATTTCCAGAATATCCTGATAAACCTTAACTCTTAACTGCCCGTGTGGAAATTGGTGGGCACCCAGAGTTTAGGAAGGAAAACAATAAACTCCGCGTCAGTCATGTGACTGGTGTGTGAACTCAAAACAGTTTATTTATCTTAAAAATCAAAATAGAGGAATATTTTTAAAGTCAATTCGCAATGTTTTTGAAAATGTAACTACCATAAGACCTCCCACCACACACACAATGCAAACGCAGACTTGGAGGAGATTTCTTCTTATGTTAGTCAAAGATGTTTGATACGCATTAAAAAGAAACATTTGATATTATTACTATTGCATAGTGTAGAATAAATCATTTCGAAAGTAAAGATATAAATCTTAGCCAGCATAGGTACCATTATATTATGCCTACTATAGCTACCAAATTAGATGGCAGGTTCTACAACTAAAACCGTACAAGTCTCGTATTGTTTCTTTGGATTTCCAACAAATGGTCAGGCCAAGGAACTTCCCATTGCCACATGAGAATGCCTCTGGAAGGACATCCCCGAGAACCTAACCGGATCTCTACCAACACAAGGCCGGGTTACCTTTCAAACTAGGTAACAACTGACCGAGTATGCCATCCTCCGGTCCTTTGGGACCTTTTAACCAAGCGCTCATAATCAATTCACACAATCATAATAAAGTGTTTCAACATGAGTAAATATCTGGGCTCCATACCATGATACCACCCTTTTGCAGAAGGAAATGCACATACCCTAAAGGGAGCTACCCCTCATAACCTTGCCGCATCTTTCCCGTTTTGACCATTTCCGGGGTGTGAGGCTCGATGAAGTCTCGTCCACAAAAACACGCTTTATACAAAAGCTGTGCTTTGGGTCAACAAATGATCATAGAAATGATTACCAAGATAAACGATCAAATAAATGATCCTATCACAAATGATCAACACAATGATAATTTCACAGCAACACTCAGCATGTCACATTACCAAATTAGGAATATATCGCTGATAACCTTCAACTACATAACCTCTGAGCTCGTACGTCTCAGAGAAGGGTATTAAGCTAAAAGAATAAATTCTCCGCCACCAACAGAAATATATTTGAAAGAAATCGGCTTTATATCTCAATTTGTAATGTCAGACATACTATCCATACAAGTCTGTTCCAGGCTCGAACAGAACCGAAGGCACTTACAAAGAAGTCCTTGCAATCCGGATATCCACAATCCTGATCGGATTCCCCATCACATATGGAGAACTCTATACCGGAGCAACTCGGTGCAGAGTCAATCGACAGGTCATCCTATCGCTCTCGCAAATACCCGGTCTTCAACACCGATCTTCAAATGCAATTCATAACGACGTATCACATATTCGTAATGGGTTATACGACCCCATGGTCCTTTCCCGGTTAACCCGAATAGTGAGCGCTTATTCAAAAATAAGTGTGGCATTCAAATTCAAACAAATCACATCAAATACCCATTGAAAGGTAAATTTTGATAGCCGGTTATTGAACTATCAATGGATATGCACAACATCACCAGATTCCAAATAATTTTCCAAATTATTTACTTTCCAAAATATCTTTACAAGATATATAATTTCAATACCTCAAAAATAAATCAATATTTATTTTTAAAAAAATTCTCCTTTCCTTTATTAATTCCATAGTGAATTTATAATTCCCAAAATATCTATGAATATACGATTTCAATTATTCATTTTCAATTTATCTTCAAAAAGATAAATTCAAAATATTCACTTAATATTGGAAAAAACATCTCCATACTTATTAAATAAGTAATTCACGAACCTATTTATTTTCAACACTTGGAAAATATTCAATATACTTAAATCTAAATTAAGTATATATTTCATTCTTTAAGGAAATCATTCTCTTAAACATATTTATTTGGGCCAAAACGAATGTTGCGTAAAACATCGTTACGACAACCCAAAATCACTAGTATAGGGATTCAAAATTAAAATAGACATATAAATCCCAATACTATACAAACATTTCCTTTCGGAAATCATTTACTATAACAACAGTGTTATAGTCCACCATTACCTTCTATTTCTCGAAAACGTCTATTTCAACAATGAATGTTGAAATCTATGGTTTCGAATCTCAACACCTTTTGAAAACATCGTTAGATCGTTTTAATCTCATTTTAAAACATCACATTCAAAACAATTTCTTTAACATATTATTCACTATTCAAAAACGTGAATATACTACGTTAACCAACTTCATCATTTCTATTCAAGGATTATTCACTGTCAAAAACGTGAATATAACTCCATAAATAAGTTACAACAATTTATTTATCAAAATAAGTCATTTGCGAATTTATAAAACAACGTTTATAAATTCTATTTCTATTTATTTTATAACAACTTCCTTTTATAAATCTCCTTTATTAACCTATTCAATTTATAACTCAATTATATACCAAAGGTTCACATTATAAGTTAAACACTTATAATTTATTTGTTTATAAAAACGTTCCTTTAAACTTCATAAATTATAAATCTTATAACTTATAAGATTTATTTATTCACCCAAATCTATTCTTTTAATAACTTTACAAATTTTATAAACCTACTGCTTATAAAATTTTATTTATAACTTCACCGTTTTGATTTATAAAATAATCAAATTTTATAATCCTATATTTAAACTATTTTACAATAAATTCAAAAATCCCAATTTTAAACTATTTTATAAGATCGTTAACCCATATTTTCAATTATCAACTTTTAACTATATTTCTCAAAAATCATAATTTTTATAACATAAAAATTATTACGTTATTTATTTAAAATGGATCAATTCCAAAAATATTTTATAAACGTATACTTTCAAAAATCACTTTAAAATCATTTTAAAATTCCAAAATTTGGTCCAATGATGCTACACACCAAATAGTCAATCACGACTACAACGACATCATATATCAATATGATAATCAACGAATATCAAAATATCCATAATCAAATAAATACTGTTGAGGAATCCAGTTGGATCCCTCCAACCTGTTTTCCTGCATCCACAAACATTAGCACAATACCAATTTCGTTCCAGTACGAAATTATCGCGGTATATGGGATTTAAAATATTATCCGCTATTATGCGGCGCAGTAGGGTCTCATCCGCTAAAAAATGCGGGAAATCAACAACTGCAATATATACATATGCCAATATATATATATATATTGCTATTATATATAATACCAATTTCACTGTTTATGAAATATTCGCGGTATATGTTTTTAATAAATAACATCCGCTTACTAACGGCGCATAATGTCTATTTTAACAATCAATAGATAACAATCATCATTCAAACATGCATTCAAGTATTTTAAATCTAACTATTTAAAATAAAATCGAAACTGATTCGATTGAGTGAGAAGTTCTCACCTTGATTTCAATTTCGTTTTAGCGATTTATTTCGAATAAAATTAAACGCGCGTTTAATTTTACCCGAAATTCTCACTAACTCCAAACGACTCCAACCCAATTGCATCGCGTAGTGCTCGTCCATACGATTCCAACGCGACTGGTTTCGCGCGTTTTCGACCTCGTATGAAAAAGATATGCATTTTACAAGTTTTCACGATTTATATTCATAATATTTACAACATTTTCTTTAAAAAAAATTATACTATTAGATCATAGCCGTAGATCACAAGCTCCACACATCAGGACCATGCGTTCACCATCTTCCTCGTTCACGTCTACAGGCCGCGCAAACAACCCATCAACCACGAAACTAGGGTTAGCGAATCCGACCACCACGATGCATGAAAACACGATCAGGAAGCGCCATCTTGACCGCCTACGCGAGAACCATGCTCGGCTGGAAGGACCTCGAGCTCGGCCCCCCCATGGCCTCGGCATTCGTGCGCGAACGCACCGCAGTTACGCGCGATTTGATGATGCTTCTCTCCACTATAATCGATCATATCCGTATGGATATGAAGCTCTCCTCACGCTCTTCCATGTTGCAGTTGAAGTTTTCTGGAAATAATCGATGGATTGGAAGAAAAAGGAGGGAGAAGGATATGATTTTCTGGCCGTTGGTTGAGGGGTGGCGCCGCTATAGCAACTAGGGTTTTAGTTTTTTTTTTCTTGTGACGGTGGGCTATTTATAGGAAATAAAACGAACACTATTCATCCGGGTTTTCAAAACTCTGATTTACGCGCCGTAACTGACGTTTCTAGGGATTATCCCGAGTTCCGGACACAATGAAACAGGTTTCGGAAGCTAATTCGGTCATCTGTGCGAGTTATGGCAATAAACGTTCAATTTAAAATTAAACCGATTAAATGATTTTCTAGGCGTTTTAGCTTGCACCGGACAAACGGTAAACCCGATTGACACGAAATTTGAAACCATACAATAATATCACATTACGGATCCGATGAAACTAGTTTCGTCGAAATCCGAGACTTTTGAAAAATGGCTATTTTAACTCGCCAAATTAATATTAAAATAATTTCGATGCGTTTCGAGCTGCCACGCTCAAACGATAACTCCGATTGCTACGAAATTTGAAATCCGATAATAACTAACTATTACGGATCCAATGGAACTAGTTTCGTCCAATTCTGAGACTGTTCAAAAAATGGCTATTTTCACTAGTCGATTAAATATTAAAATATTCAATTTTCACAAATAAACTTTAAATTCGATTTTAAAAGTTCTAAAATATCGTTCTAACTCAAATATGATAAAATAAAATTTTACAAATCATTTTCAATCATATTTAACTCAATTTTCGATTATTTCCATAATTTAACATATTAAATTATAAATTTAATTATTCAATTAAATCCAATTATTCAAAATAAAATTTATTCGACTTATAATTTCACTTTTTAATATTTAAAATTAATTAAATATTCAAATTTTAATTAATAAAAATTCTGGGTCGTTACAATCTTCCCCCCTTAAAAGAATTTCGTCCTCGAAATTAACAAGTAAGAAAAGTTACAGAATCTATTAACTTTCCCAAAATTCATAGTTAAATTTCTTACAATAACTCTACTAAGTTTTCAAATCATACTTAGTTATCTTTTCAAAACAACTACTATTGTTTAACTTTCAAATCCAAATCAAAGTTAAAGTTTTCAAAATTTTCCAATTTTTCTCAAAAATTTTCTAACGCCTTAAATTTTCGGAAAAATTCGCCAGAGTCTCCTTTGCGCGGCTCGATCCGAAAAAAAATGACAGTATATATATCACAAATATACATCTCATTAAGTAATGAGGCATCCCGCAGGGAAAAAAAGTATAAAAGTACGGTATTTAATCTGAGATATGTACCTTATATTTTATTAGCAAGCATATACGGCTAATATAGCGCGAAAGCGAGCTCCAAATGCGAAGCAAACGCGATCCGCACCTACTAAACACTCAACAAACAGATGAGAACATGTATATATGAAAATAGTATCGATATACAACATATAGCAACATAATAACTATATATGCTAACATAGCAAATGTAGTAAAACAACAAATGCAAACATCAACCAACTATCATCCATAACCAATAAATATTCATTCATATTTTCATTAATATTTAATGAAATGGTTTTCACTTTAATCACATTTGATTCGTTAACAGTGGATGTTTTTACTAACATTCATTCTCAATTAGTTTATATTCACTAATTCATATTCAAGTTGGTTCACTTCCAAATAAAATTCAATTCTATTTAAGATTCACTTAACTTCCAATTGAATTTCAATTACTTTAACATTCAATTTCATTAACTTAATGAATTATATACAATCAACTAACAATCATATAACAACCAATGTATATCAATTTCAACCAAATTCCTTTGCTTACATTCATTCAATTTGGTTTAACACCTTCACTTTCATTTGGTTTAATTAAATTGATTTTCATTCAAACTTTCAACTTCCAATAACATTAGATTTTAATGAATTAACACTTATATTCATTATTTCATATCAATTTAATTTACATTCAATTGATTAACATCCAATCCATTTAATTTACTTTGATACCAATATCAACTTCATTCAACATCTCTTAAGTTATACTTCCATTTTAACTTTAAATTCATTTTTACTTACAACTCATATTCATAAACATATTCATAAAGTTTCACTTCTTATATATAAGTTTATTTTACAATTGTAAATCACATTAATTATAATTTCATACTTATAATTCTTTATACTTATACAATCATTCTTTTATCTAGATTATTCAAACAACTTATTCAACAACCAAACAATCTACTTATATACACTTTAATAATTCTGAAAAATTATTTCTTTATATACAAAATATAATCAAGGTAAAATTATTTCATTCACCCAATTCAAAACAATACTATGCCGAATTGTTCTATTCAAGTGTTTATAAACCCCTTCGGCATAGTTGTACAGACCGTGCTGACGAAGGTTCATACGCCACTCAACAAACCAATCATCACAATATAAAACAATTTCATATTCACTAACAAATACGCACTCGTATCTATTATTACACTCAAACTCAATCTAGAGTACTGCTGACTCTATCTCTAATGAGTAATACCCAACAGAACCATGGTTGTCGCTTAACCAACAGCTCTGATACCAAATGTGAAGACCCGCAACCCGTACCCCTTGAATATACACTAATCTCCATAGATTAACTCAAGATGAACAGAAATACGAATTATCAATGTTTAAGAACAAGAAAAAAATAGAAGAAGAGATCAGAAGATAGAGAATAGAGAGAAAAGAAAATAGAAACGGAACATAACAGAAAGAAAATAGAGCGAACAACATCAGAATCTCACAATCGCAGCGGAACAACATATAATAAATAAATGAATAATCTTTAAACAAAGAACTATATCAGTTATTACATTACATTACATCATATCATCAGAGTGTACAACAACAAACAGCGGAAAAGAAATACTATATACTAGTAATACGCCATGCCATCCAGCTTGCCTCCAGCAACTCCTGAATTTCCAGAATATCCTGATAAACCTTAACTCTTAACTGCCCGTGTGGAAATTGGTGGGCACCCAGAGTTTAGGAAGGAAAACAATAAACTCCGCGTCAGTCATGTGACTGGTGTGAGAACTCAAAACAGTTTATTTATCTTAAAAATCAAAATAGAGGAATATTTTTAAAGTCAATTCGAAATGTTTTTGAAAATGTAACTACCATAAGACCTCCCACCACACACACAATGCAAACGCAGACTTGGAGGAGATTTCTTCTTATGTTAGTCAAAGATGCTTGATACGCATTAAAAAGAAACAATTGATATTATTACTAGTGCATAGTGTAGAATAAATCATTTCGAAAGTAAAGATATAAATCTTAGCCAGCATAGGTACCATTATATTATGCCTACTATAGCTACCATATTAGATGGCAGGTTCTACAACTAAAACCGTACAAGTCTCGTATTGTTTCTTTGGATTTCCAACAAATGGTCAGGCCAAGGAACTTCCCATTGCCACATGAGAATGCCTCTGGAAGGACATCCCCGAGAACCTAACCGGATCTCTACCAACACAAGGCCGGGTTACCTTTCAAACTAGGTAACAACTGACCGAGTATGCCATCCCCCGGTCCTTTGGGACCTTTTAACCGAGCGCTCGAAATCAATTCACACAACCATAATAAAGTGTTTCAACATGAGTACATATCTGGGCTCCATACCATGATACCACCCTTTTCCAGAAGGAAATGCACATACCCTAAAGGGAGCTAACCCTCATAACCTTGCCGCATCTTTCATGTTTTGACCATTTCCGGGGTGTGAGGCTCGACGAAGTCTCGTCCACAAAAACACGCTTTATACAAAAGCTGTGCTTTGGGTCAACAAAGGATCATAGAAATGATCACCAAGATAAACGATCAAATAAATGATCCTATCACAAATGATCAACACAATGATCATTTCACAGCAACACTCAGCATGTCACATTACCAAATTGGGAATATATCGCTGATAACCTTCAACTACATAACCTCTGAGCTCGTACGTCTCAGAGAAGGGTGTTAAGCTAAAAGAATAAATTCTCCGCCACCAACAGAAATATATTTGAAAGAAATCGGCTTTATATCTCAATTTGTAATGTCAGACATACTATCCATACAAGTCTGTTCCGGGCTCGAACAGAACCGAAGGCACTTACAAAGAAGTCCTTGCAATCCGGATATCCACAATCCTGATCGGATTCCCCATCACATATGGAGAACTCTATACCGGAGCAACTCGACGCAGAGTCAATCGACAGGTCATCCTATCGCTCTCGCAAATACCCGGTCTTCAACACCGATCTTAAAATGCAATTCATAACGACGTATCACATATTCGGAATGGGTTATACGACCCCATGGTCCTTTCCCGGTTAACCCGAATAGTGAGCGCTTATTCAAAAATAAGTGTGGCATTCAAATTCAAACGAATCACATCAAATACCCATTCAAAGGTAAATATTGATAGTCGGTAATTGAACTATCAATGGATATGCACAACATCACCAGATTCCAAATAATTTTCCAAATTATTTACTTTCCAAAATATCTTTACAAGATATATAATTTCAATACCTCAAAAATAAATCAATATTTATTTTTAAACAAATTCTCCTTTCCTTTATAAATTCCATAGTGAATTTATAATTCCCAAAATATCTATGAATATACGATTTCAATTATTCATTTTCAATTTATCTTCAAAAAGATAAATTCAAAATATTCACTTAATATTGGAAAAAACATCTCCATACTTATTAAATAAGTAATTCACGAACCTATTTATTTTCAACACTTGGAAAATATTCAATATACTTAAATCTAAATTAAGTATATATTTCATTCTTTAAGGAAATCATTCTCTTAAACATATTTATTTGGGCCAAAACGAATGTTGCGTAAAACATCGTTACGACAACCCAAAATCACTAGTATAGGGATTCGAAATTAAAATAGACATATAAATCCCAATACTATACAAACATTTCCTTTCGGAAATCATTTACTATAACAACAGTGTTATAGTCCACCATTTCCTTCTATTTTTCGAAAACGTCTATTTCAACAATGAATGCTGAAATCTATGGTTTCGAATCTCAACACCTTTTGATAACATCGTTAGATCGTTTTAATCCCATTTTAAAACATCACATTCAAAACAATTTCTTTAACATATTATTCACTATTCAAAAACGTGAATATACTACGTTAACCAACTTCATCATTTCTATTCAATTTATTTTAAAGGATTATTCACTGTCAAAAACGTGAATATAACTCCATAAATAAGTTACAATAATTTATTTATCAAAATAAGTCGTTTGCGAATTTATAAAACAACGTTTATAAATTCTATTTCTATTTATTTTATAACAACTTCCTTTTATAAATCTCCTTTATTAACCTATTCAATTTATAACTCAATTATATACCAAAGGTTCACATTATAAGTTAAACACTTATAATTTATTTGTTTATAAAAACGTTCCTTTAAACTTCATAAATTATAAATCTTATAACTTATAAGATTTATTTATTCACCCAAATCTATTCTTTTAATAACTTTACAAATTTTATAAACCTACTGCTTATAAAATTTCATTTATAACTTCACCGTTTTGATTTATAAAATAATCAAATTTTATAATCCTATATTTAAACTATTTTACAATAAATTCAAAAATCCCAATTTTAAACTATTTTATAAGATCGTTAACCCATATTTTCAATTATCAACTTTTAACTATATTTCTCAAAAATCATAATTTTTATAACATAAAAATTATTACGTTATTTATTTAAAATGGATCAATTCCAAAAATATTTTATAAACGTATACTTTCAAAAATCACTTTAAAATCATTTTAAAATTCCAAAATTTGGTCCAATGATGCTACACACCAAATAGTCAATCACGACTACAACGACATCATATATCAATATGATAATCAACGAATATCAAAATATCCATAATCAAATAAATACTGTTGAGGAATCCAGTTGGATCCCTCCAACCTGTTTTCCTGCATCCACAAACATTAGCACAATACCAATTTTGTTCCAGTACGAAATTATCGCGGTATATGGGATTTAAAATATTATCCGCTATTATGCGGCGCAATAGGGTCTCATCCGCTAAAAAATGCGGGAAATCAACAACTGCAATATATACATATGCCAATATATATATATTGCTATTATATATAATACCAATTTCACTGTTTATGAACTATTCGCGGTATATGTTTTTAATAAATAACATCCGCTTACTAACGACGCATAATGTCTATTTTAACAATCAATAGATAACAATCATCATTCAAACATGCATTCAAGTATTTTAAATCTAACTATTTAAAATAAAATCGAAACTGATTCGATTGAGTGAGAAGTTCTCACCTTGATTTCAATTTCGTTTTAGCGATTTATTTCGAATAAAATTAAACGCGCGTTTAATTTTACCCGAAATTCTCACTAACTCCAAACGACCCCAATCCAATTGCATCGCGTAGTGCTCGTCCATACGATTCCAACGCGACTGGTTTCGCACGTTTTCGACCTCGTATGAAAAAGATATGCATTTTACAAGTTTTCACGATTTATATTCATAATATTCACAACATTTTCTTTAAAAAAATTATATTACTTGATCATAGCCGTAGATCACAAGCTCCACACATCAGGACCGTGCATTCACCATCTTCCTCGTTCATGTCTACAGGCCGCGCAAACAACCCATCAACCACGAAACTAGGGTTAGCGAATCCGACCACCACGATGCATGAAAACACGATCAGGAAGCGCCATCTTGACCGCCTACGCGAGAACCATGCTCGGCTGGAAGGACCTCGAGCTCGCCCCCCCCATATGGCCTCGGCATTCATGCACGAACACACCGTAGTTACACGCGATTTGCTGATGCTTCTCTCCACTATAATCGATCATATCCGTATGGATATGAAGCTCTCCTCACGCTCTTCCATGTTGCAGTTGAAGTTTTCTGGAAATAATCGATGGATTGGAAGAAAAAGGGGGGAGAAGGATATGATTTTCTGGCCGTTGGTTGAGAGGTGGCGGCCGGCTATAGCAACTAGGGTTTTAGTTTTTTTTTTCTTGTGAAGGTGGGCTATTTATAGGAAATAAAACGAACACAATTAATTAAATATTCAAATTTTAATTAATAAAAATTCTGGGTCGTTACAGCTACTGAGGTTAGCTACCTCTAGCGACGTTGATCCCTCGTATTACTATTGTGATTTCGTATTCGATGGGTGCACCTTTTCGTTTGGATTGATTTTCGTAGTCGGCCATGGATGGGTTACGAACGGCCAAAAAAGGTAAACTGGTAGAATCCTACCTTGGGCATTGCCTCACGCGCCTTGTCATATTTATTCTTATGTGAGCCCATTACAATTTTGGTTTACCTATAAAAATGTGTCAAGGTGGATCAATGTAAAGACTTAACGCTGTTTTGATATTTATTTTACTAATAGACATTATCTATTATAGCGTATACTATTATATATAAATAGTTTAACGGATCATTAGGAGATGGGAAATCCCATAACACCTCTTAAGTTATTGCACGCATGTTATACACTGGGTAGGAGATGTAAAATACCGTAAACTTCTCTGACGTTGTTACAATCATATTTATTAATACTGATTTGACTGACATAAGAGTATTTTAGTCATGACTTGAATGTTTTATCTTTTCATTATGCTCGGCTCAGTCTTGAGTTTTCAGCGTATTAAAGATTATTCTCTGAAGGACGAAGATGAAGATTTCGTATATTACATTATTATTATTCCCCGCAGCATGCTATTCTGCTGTATTGATTATTTATCCTTGATGAGTACGTATAACTCTGATAAATGTGTATACATTATAATTAAATGTTTGGTAAAAAACTTCATGAACTATTTACTTGATTATTATATTTTACCGTTCCGCTTTGAAATTCTGTGTTTGTTTTCTTCTTCTTTTCTTATTTTTCTTATTTAACCTTATTGGTTATCTACGTTTCAGATTATTTAAGTTTGACATGTGTGGATTATTTTCGATTTAAACCTTCTGAAATGTGGATCGTCACAGTTGGTATCAGAGCCAAGTTTAGCGATAACCTTGCCTTTGTGGGGTTTGACTCATTAGAGACGGGGTAGTAATACCCTAGAATTAGTCTATTGAGTGTGTATATATGAGAGAGCGTACTTGTTAGTGTTATAAAACGTTTTATATTGTGTTTACTTATCCGTTGAGTTGTTTGTGAATTATGGTCGATATGCGGGTCGCCGTGTTATCGATAGGGCTTTCTAAACACTTAAACGAGGCAATGCAACATAATATTGTTTTAAAATAGGGTAAATGAAATAATTTTAACTAAATTATATTTTATATATAAAATGATTATTGACGAAGTTGTTAGGAGATGATAATATTTAGTTATCATCGCTTATTGGTTGGAATAAAAGTAAATTGGAAACTTTGTGAATTTTATTTTATGAGGTCGATAATTAAATTGAATTGAAATATAGTCAAAATAAAAAAGTTATTTGGAATAACCAAGTTGTAAATTAATGAAATACTTTGGAAAAAAGGTAGGGAAATTTGTATCAGTATATTTTTAATGTAGCTCATAAATAGAAGGATTTAATAATTGAGAATTTTGGAATTTAAATTCCTTTTATTTTCAAAATTGTTTTCGAAGCATTCAAAACTAATATTAATATTATTTTGGAAAAGTTTTGACTAGAAAAGTATTTTGAAAAGATTATGGAAAAGAAAAATAAAAGCATTAAACTCGCTTTGGTCGCTGGAAAATAATTTTAAGGATGACTGCAACATCGCTAGTATTCATTTTCAAGTTTTTGAGTAAGGATTTCTACCAAAAGAAACTTATTTTTGATTAAAACAAGTTTGATTGTGGAAAAATATATATTCTAAGTATGATTTGATAAGTATATGAAAATAATTTTGAACTTACAATTGAAAATAATATAATAAAAAAATAAGTTATAACTTGTAGATTTGAACAGTGAAGTAAAAAATAAATTTTAAAATGGTTAAACATTTTAATTAAGTAGATAAAAGAAATTTGAATTCGAGAAACGAAATAAAATGATTAACTTAAGAAATTAAATAAATTGAGTTAGTGAAATGAAGTAAACAAATATAGTTTAACTCATGAAAGCTTAAATAAAAATGAATTGTAATTGTAATAAATTAGATAAAATTATAAAATGAAATTTTAAATGAATAAATTGTATAACTTATAGGTTTGAGGATTATTAAGCTAAAAGAAAATTTTAAAATTTTGGAATGTGAATGATAAGAAGAAAATATTTAAAAGAGAGTGAAATAAAATGAGAAATGGATTAAATGAAACAAAAATCACTTAATAAAGATTAAATGGGTTGAGTTGGATTTGAATCGAACAAGAGGAAATAGTAAAGTGAATTATTTTCACTTGGGCTAAAATGAATTAAAAATGAATATAAACTTGAATTTTAAAAATGAAATGTAATTTAAGTGTGTAAGAAATTAAATAAATTAAATGAATGTAAGTAACAATTAATATGCGCAACTCAATTTATTTTAAAATTGGATGAAAATAAGTTAAATACAAATGAAAAGAGTTTTAATAAATCGAATGTTGCATGTGAAAGAGGTTAACAAAATGAATTATAAGATGAAGTTAACTTAATAGAAGTTGAATGAAGTGATTGTGATAAAGAGAAAAATTATTAAAATGAATTGAGATATAAAACTTACTTCGGAAAATTAATAATATGAATTTGAATAGATGAAGTGACCAATGTATTAATAATAACTTAAGTTATGAAGTAGTAATAATAAAAATGTGAGTTGGGTTGTATAAAATATTTATAATAAACTTAGATAATTTATAAATGAGTTATTATTAAAAAAGAATATAGTAAATCGAAATAAAACAAAATTTAACTTAAGTAAGGTTAAGTGGAATGAATTTTATAAATGGTTCATAAATGTATGTATTTGAAATCTAATTATATTATACACACATACTTGAAACTCTTGGATAAACTTTGAAATACATACTTCGTTTTTAAATTGATGTAACAAATGACTTAAAAGGTTTCAAGCTCAGAATTCAAGAATATGGTTAAGTCTTTTACTTTAAGGTAAAATCATATATCTACGAAGGTACAGAATCGAACACTTAAGAATCTAGGCTCATATTGAAGGCTTCATATCCTTGGAAATATCATGCATATACATAATCTTAAGGATTTTCGTCTAATAACATTTTTCTTATAAACAGGGGTGCACGAAATCTTAACTTATCAAGATTGAAACCATATATATTCGAACCTTTATAATCCCCTCTATATATCCAAACTAGGTACATTTGAACTCTTACATATAATTTCCTTTTAGACTATTTTATATTTTTAAAAACCTATACACTAGAAATTCAGGTGTGTATATTTGAAACCTAGAAAGCATGAAATTATACTTACAAGACATTATACTGGAAACCCCAATGGTTCATATATTCAAATCCCATGTGCATGAAATTATCGCACCTAAAAGCTTTATTTGATCATTTTAGCACAAATATTTTGTATGTAAAACTTGCTACTTACAAAATTATATATGAAAACATATGCATTTGGGGATTTGATAATACGATACTCAAAGCTTAGTGCATTTTTGTCCTTGTTTATTTTGGAAATAACATTGTATTCGAAGCTATTCATATACATTATATGTATAAATGAAATGATACATTCTCGATTTATATAAGGTATAGTTTCTAAAACTGTCATATACGTGAAAACTAATGGGAATTTCATAAATTGAACGTGAACAAATTTTGGGTGAACTAATTTAATTTGAAAGAAATCCCTATGAATAAATTGAAAACAAACAAATTGTATATAGATGAAATAAATGTCAATGAACTGAAGTAAATCAATTTAATATTGATAAGACATAAAAGTATAATAAACCGATTATCGATATTAGGAAGTGTGAATTGTATTAATGTGAATAAGATTGGATGGATATTGTTTGTTGGATGTTTGTTTTGTTGCATTTGCTATATTTGTCTATGATTATTGCATAGTCCATGTTATATATCTTTTTTGCTCTTTGTATACATGTTCTCATTTAGTTATTGAGTGTTTAGTAGGTATGAATGGCGTATGCTAGCTTTTGGAGCTCGATTACGTATTATATTGCTTTTGCTTGCTTAATAAGAATGAACTCGCTCGTATTACTAATAATAAGGTACGTATCTCGGATTACATTCCGCGACTTTATATTGTTTTCGGGATGCATCATCATTGAGATGAGATGTATATTTGAGATATATTGGATATATTTGTATTATATATTATATTGTAAAAAAATTTGATCGAGCCGCGTAATGGAGAGTCTGCCGAAATTTTCCGTAAATCCAGGAGTTAGAAATTTTTTGAAGTTTTAAAAAAAAATATAGCTTATTTTTATATATGATTTATATTTTCCGTAAAACCGATATTGTAGTAGAGCGGTGAGAACGTAGTAATGATTTTGTAAATATGATTTTGATGTTTATAAGTTGATTATTTTGAATAAAATATATCAAGTGTTAAATCTCGTACTTAGTTCCTTTTCGATGACGAAAATTTTTGAGTGGGGGAGTATGTAAGGAGTATGTAATGACCTGTACTTTTGACTATTGTAAGTTATTAAATTTAATGTAATTATTCGACAAATATGGGCAGAAATAAAATTTAATGATTTATTAATATTGTTTATTGGATAATTAAATTGTTTAAATTTAATATTGGAGATTATTTAAATAACTAAATTTTGGATTTAATGTGATTGACAATGGCATTGAAAATTGATTTTAATTTTATTTGTATATGAATGAAAATTCTTAACATTTAAAATTGGATTTAAATGTGAATAGATTAAAAATTGGAAATTTTATATTTTAATTGACGGGTAAAAATAGCCATTTTGGCAACTGTCTCGGATTTCGACGAACTTATTTCATCGGATCCGTAATTGTGAATTATTGTAGGATTTCAAATTTCGTAGCGATCAGACTTGTCGTTTGGCTGTGTGAGCTTGAAACATGTAGAAATTTATTTCGGAACTCGATAAAATATATTGACTTTGAAAAGCTATCTTCCGCATACGATCAGATTAGGCCTTGGAACTAGTTTCATTATGTTTGGAATGGGGGTAAAACATTAAAAACGTCAGGCGGCACACTTCTTTTGGTGTTCATGACTTCGTCGTCGATCGAATCAGATATTTTCTAATTACTATAGTAAAATATAAAATAAAAAAAAATCTCAGCAATCGTTCAACCCATGTTTTTTTGCCGCATATCCTTCCCCCTCCCTTTTTTTTGAAACCGCCATCTTCAAGTATGTAAAAAAAGAACTCCAAATTGAACACGAGAAAAAAAAAGAAACGACAATACAAAGTCGCGATCGAATCGCGTTCGGCTTGGAGATGGCGACAACTTAAGGCGAAGCGAGGGGTGTGGCATAGCGTTGCGATTTAAGGTTCAGGCATGTCAATTTTCATGTGCGATGGGAGCAAGCTAGGCGCTCGCCTGGAGGCACAATCTAGGGTAAGTCGCGACTGAGGTGGAGTTCGACCGGAGGGTGATGGCGGTGGTGATTGAACGAAGAAAAATGAAGTGAATCGAGACGAAGTCGCGAACTAAGGAGTAGCGAAGTCGCGTATGATGGAAGGGAGAAGAAGGAGGAACGGCAGTAAGGTTAATGTAGGGTTTAGTTGTAATTTTATTTTTAGTTGATAATTATAAATTGATTATATCAATACTAGTAAATTCGTGTTATGCTCATATAAGGTTCGATTTGGGGAAGAAAAATTACGCTAGGATCGTATCGAAGTCATCTTCGACTTGGAGTGGAACTGGAATTTATTTGAAGCTAAAACTATTTTCGGTTTCAAATAGAAAGGTGAGTGCTTATATGCTCACAATTGACTGAAATAATTTTCATGTTAGTTAAATTCTATCGTGAAGTGATTTAAATTTTATTGATAGTTGTTTGATAAATTTAAATTGACATTTGGATGGATATCTAGATTTAATTGATAGAATTTGAATAGACGGTTAAAATGAATTAGGATTTAACTGCTAGTAAAATTCCCCATCATTGATAATTGGTTAATTGTTGTGATTTTTGATTGTTTAGATGTTGGTTGTATAGACGAAAATTTGATTGATATTTGGATGTTTATTTATTTTGGTATATCATGTTATTATCTTGTATATTATTTACAGTATATAAAACTGTAAATTGAATTATTTCGAATAAATTAAGAAATAGATCGAAATGATACATACTTATGGCATCTATTTTGGATTGAATTGATATACATCCATCCTTGGAATTAAATTGAAATAGTTGATTCACTTGGCCATAGGATAGAAAATTACATACGGACACCGAATTGGTTAAATAAAATGATTTTAATTTTTTTTGAAATTTTTTAAGTGATTTGATTTTAAGAAATAAAAATCAAATTTATGGAAATCGAACTATTTTCGAATTTAAGATCAAAGTGTTGAAATTTAAGTTGATAACTGGAATTGTTTAAATAATTGAAGTTGAGATTTTGAAGTTATAATCAAAATATGATTTGAATTTCAGAAATTGATTTGTTTTAACAGATTGGACTTTTATGCGAACTTTGAATATTGATAAGTAAAAGTAATATAAACGATATTTCAAAATTTAGCTTGGATTTGAATCTTATTTAAAGATTTGGATTTTAAATTGAACATTGAAAGTTAATTTGATTTAAGTTATTTGAATCGATATTTTGGAAATCAGACTCGGAATTGATATAAATTGAAATGGTTTAAATTAAAGAATTGAATTGAAATAATTTGGAATTAAATTTAGTTGGAATTGGAATTAAAATTAATTTGGAATTGGAATTTAAATTAATTTGGAATTGGAAGTGAAAGTTGATTTGGAATTGAAAGCGAAACTGAATTAAATTGAAATCTAAATCAAAATTATTTGAATTGAAATTTAAATCGAAGTAAAATTCGGCTTGAAACCGGAATTGAATCGATTAAATCGAAATGGAATTTTTAAATTGATTTAAATCGAAAAATTTGGAAAGTGAACCAGTTTGACTTTGAAACAATTTTAAATGAATTATTCTAGTATAAACTGTTTAAAATCTATCTTCTCTAAATATATTTTATAATGACGGTATAGCAAAAATTGCTATAACGACACTTACACAATTCGAACAGAGTGTGATAAATATTTCATCCAAACATTAATGTAAGCAATAAAAGAATATAAATATGATCCAGATCACAACAAATAAATAATAGCAAGAAACCCCTTAAGGCCTCCTTACAAAAGTCCCATGTAAATCACATATATGTATGTGTATTTTTTCGAAGTATTCTGTAGCATCCTATTCGCTACGATAACACTCCCACTTCTTCTTTTTGACCCCTGCAACGAAATGATTATTTATACCAGCCGCTATCAAGCTGGAAATCAAAACCTATCAAATAGTCAAATAATAATTCTATTTTTACATTGCAAGCACATAATGGTGATTTATTATGTTCGATAGATATCCGAATAATCTATCCAATTTTATTATAGCAAAACGGTGTTTTATTCTGCTAAAAAAATATCTCAAACGAGGCATAATTAATTTAACTATGTTAAGAATAATTAAATCAAATTGCTATAATTTTTTGTCACTAATCTATACTTCGCTAAAACTAATTATCATTTAAGCATTTAATAACAACACATATATCATATGATTTATTTAAAGGTCAGTTAACTCACCGAAATTCCAGTTGGTGCCAAAGTGTTCTGGTTTTGAATAGCCTAAAATTTCACTTGCTCCAAATTCCACGAATCCAATTCCAATATAAAGCTCACATTCCTATGAGTCCAACGCAACTGACCAAGTCCAAATCCAACCTCGTACAAGCAAAATACAATTTTATAAGAAATCAAGTTAATTAGGATAATTAATTACATTAATACTTAATTTATATTAATTACCCTAGGTTAATACTCCTTTCCCAAATCAGAATAAGTCCCGCCCCTAACAACTCAACTTGTGCACCTATGTGTAGACGCACGCTCCCACTCGCTCTAAACTCAACTATTCGACACACCGACTCCGACAATAACCCCCCTTTCGCAATCTTAATCCAACCATCACCAACAAACAGAGCTCGATCCAGCCAAGCAAAACTCGACTTGACACAAGAATTTTTCCGCCCCATATGTCGCTACTTTCAAAAGGGGACCGGAGTTGATGATAAATGGTGCGAAGGTGATATACGGTAGCAAAACGCGATGGAACCAACAATGCAGACGGTCGTTGCCTAAATCCACCATGATTCGGAACCCTCATTCGATTGTCAAAGCATCGAACAACCAAAATCTCGACTGCATGCTTCGGGATGTACTTATGCCTAAACAAACTCAAGGAAGGTTGTTTTGAGATTTTTAGTAGAGTGTTGGATTTTATTTTAAATTTTGAATTGTTGACCATTACTTTTGTTTACAGAGTTTGAATGAAGGTAAGGGAAGAGTGAAAGTGGGAAAATAAGCTGTCTTTTGGTTTAAGGGTTGAAATTGTTTTTGATTTTACAAACAAATAATTTAGCTTGCTTCAAACAAAAGTAAACCAAGATTCTCAAGTTAGAAGATATTTCGAAGCAATAATCTCATCACTTAAAACGTAGATTTGAAATTTTGAATTTTGATAGGTTTTAAATATTGAGTTTTGTAGTACTCCGCTACCCAATACCTCGTTCGCGTACGAACTGCAAATGACAGTCGTGCACCAAAAAACGACGATCCCAGGACAACAATAAAATGTACATATTATTTAATTCTGTGAAATTTCAAAAGTATCATCGCTTGCCGTAAAATCATCAAACAATAATGTTAAATATTTTTCAAATTAAAAATTATGGAAAAATCCAATAAATTCAACTAAAAATACTAAAATAAAAATTTAGCCGTTTGATTGAATATTGATTTTCTTGTTATTTATTTTAACCATTTATTATTGTAAATAAGTTTACAAAATGAATTTACAAATATTATTTATTAACTAAATGGAGTTAAATAAGTCCATTTAATTAATATTAAATTCAAAACCCAAATATTTAAATCACTAACCAAATATTAAATTCGTAATTCAAATGTTTAAATAAACCCTATATTTGAATTCAATTTTTATACATAAAAACCCAATTATTCCTATATTTAAAATTAATTAAATACTTAAAATCAAAATGATAAAATTCTAGGATGTTACATTCTTCTTCCTTTAAAAAAATTGTCCCTGAAATTCCCAAGAAATAAAATGTCTCCAACCCTTAGGTTTCAAAACTATTAATTAAAATGAGTTATTACACTTTTTTAAAGTTCCTTATATTACATAAAATTTTGACAGCACCCTTCTATGCGCGGCTAGATTAATAAAACTACAACTCGCCACCACTGGCCCAAATCAACCAAAAGAAACAAAAGTCATACACAAGATATTTTTATCTTAGGCAATAGCAACATAATCAATATAGCATCCATTTACAACCAATGTACATAGAATACTCTATAATAAAATATTAAGCATCCAATCTTTTCAAAGGATAAATTTAGAACTATATGTCAGGGTTTTTTATATTTAAAATATATTTTCAAATTCCTCCAGAGAGAAATAAATCAAAACCAAAATCAATTATGACAAGGAGAGGCTCCTCTTACCCAAGCATGGGATAACTCTAAAACCAAAACTACACGGAGCATCTAATGGTACTCCGGTTCCTCCTGAGACGACAACTAGAGTAAACAATTATACCTGACGAGTCTTCCAAATCAGAAAACCCCCAATCTTCCAACTTTATTTATAACAAAAAATATTTGAAAAACCACTTCAAAAAAACTTTTTCAAATATCATGAAATAATAATACTTCACCAAAAATTTCAAAATAATAATATTATTATTTCTTTCATAAAATCTTTTTAAAATCACCATTTTCAAAAGCACAAAGATTTAAGTCCTAATAAGAAACAGCTTCATAAACCGTGTTCTATAAAGTCACACTATAAATTAAATCAAATTCCTTTGTTACGACTCGTAATTTTAACGATTTTTATAACGTAATTAACTGATTTTTTGCCTGGAATTTAATTATATGATTTAGCAATGAAAATTTGATATTTGAAATACGTGTATTTGAAATACGTGTATTTGAAATACGTGTATTTGAACATAGCAAATGGTAGAATTTCGTTGGAAAATATAGAAGTTAATTCAGCTGTGTAATTTTCAATTTCAATATTAAATCAGTTGAAATTAGATGAGAATAAAATATTTTTGAAACCTGAATATTTTTATATAATAAATTTTTAAATCAATTTCTGAGTGAGATGTCATATATCATTTCGTCAAATTTGGACTTCTCTAGCCCCGTTTATCTTATTTTCGACAGATTTCTAGCAGTTAACAGTGAAATATCGACTTTTGATAGGAAGGTCGTATCGTTGATATCTATATACCATTCTGTTTGTCTCCACGTGCTGATCTCCGTAGTATATTCGTTTGTGCATTTCAGTGCCCGGTACGCGGCGAAATCAGTGAAACGATTTGATTTATCGGTTCCGTATTTTGAGCCTTTTGGCTTTCCTTGTCCTTTCGTTATCCATTGTACAAACTGTATAGACACTAGCTTTTAACATTTCTAGAATTTATTTTTTTCCTTTTTATACTCCCAACTATTCATATATGACTCTTTGTATTCCCTATATTTCAGTATAATTATTTGTTGCTTCACTGATTCGTTTCCTTATCTCCACTCATCTCCTTACGTCTGTTCATTCTTCATGTTCTTCCAAAAAAAATATAAAGTAGAGAATAATATAATTTGCATATATATTATTTTGGGGTCTCCTATGACTCGTTCTTCCATTTTCTGTTTGATCCGCCATTTGCCTCCCTGAAGCAAACCCATGCCGAGAAGCCACCTCCACCCTTCAGCCCAAAGCCACCTCAGCCTATTTCCTCAAACCCGACCACTTCTCCATTTGCCTCACCCATCACCGCCACAATCCTCCACGCCAAAGGAGCCGGGACCACCCGCCTCCATTCCCTATGCGACTTGACCTCTTCCCTGCTTTGCCGACCCATTCGACCTCCGACCTATCACCGATCCCCACGGCAGTCACCGCCTCTCCTCCATCTTCACCAGAGAACCCGACCTGACCCCACAACCTTCCCTCCACCTCCACTGCGCAACTACCATCACCAATGCCTTCAAACAGCCACCCTCACCTACCCACAGCCATGCGAAGCGACAGCCACCTATCACCAAAACGAACAACCACCAACAACCGAACCCCCTCCTTCCCTCTCGCCTGCCACCATCCACCATAGAGCGTCTCTTCCCCTCCATTCGCCAAGCCTGCAAAACCCACTTCACCCATCACTTGTGACCACCGATCCACTCCACCCGCTTGCTCCTCCAACGCTCAAGCTGCCCCAACCTCCTCCATTCCCTGTGCCTGGCAGCAGCGTCTGCCTACGTTCCTCTTCTAGTTATGTAAATATACATATGTAAGAATCCAACAGGTTCATATTTTGTTTCATATATAAGTTAGTATTTTATAATATGTTCATTTGAGTTATACATATGTATATGTTAAAATAAAGCAAGTTATAGTCAGTATTGTTTTTTAAGATATAATATATATATATACTTTGATTTTAAATATATATATTTAGAAAATAATATATATATCATTTTTTTACCTCTGTATATCTGTTACATTTTTCACGTATATATATATATATATATATTTAGAAGAAGAATAAATTTGTTGCCTACATCTGTTATATACATATTTAGGAAAATATACATTTTGTTATATACTAGTATATATATAGGCATTTGTATGTTTATATATATATATATATAAAATAAGTTTATAATATAGTACAATATACATAGTTTATATATGTTGTAGCCTGCCTAAGTTGCTTTGCAATTACATATTACATGTATGTATAAGTTCAGGTAAGTGTATGTTAATATATGGTATATTACATTCTGTCGAATTATATATATATATATATATATATATATATATAGGTTTATGTAAGTTTTGTATGACCTGTTAGTTATATATATAAGTTACATAAGTATGTTTACTGGGTGTGATAGTATAATATATGTTGTGGTATATTAATGTTAATATTGTGAACCGTATATATATTTAAATTGTTATGTTCGATAAAACTATGTTAAATTATGATATTTTGATTTTATTTGTAGAATTTGGTAAACTACGGGTTTATTAAATATAGATTTGTATGTATTGATTTTTAAAATAATGATATATATATATATATATAGTTTGATATATATGTGTGTTTAATAGATATCTATTTGAAAATGTATAATATGGAGACATTTATTTTAATATGTTTTTAAATTTAAATTATGATTTTATATATATGTATAGCGTATATATGTATATATGTGTGTGTGTGTGTGTGTGTGTGTGTGTGTGTGTGTGTGTGTGTGTATACGTATATATAAGTTCGCTTATATAATTGATTTTCATCAAATCCACTTCATCGTGCCTTGCTTTTTCTCTTCGCTGTCCAAATTAACAACAGCAGTTCTAGCTTTGTCGCTGTGTTCGTATCTATGAGCGTGTCCTTACCATCTTCTTGTTTCTCTAGCCTCGTAAGCTGAGTCATCACTCACGATTAACATTCTTATATTTAATAAAATTTAATTCACATTGAAATAACAATTAAAATATGCTGTTAAATTTGAACTGCTTATTATTTAATTGTTATATATAATATGCCATTATCTGTAATTATTCACATGTGACATCTAACACCATATCCTATTATTGATGATATATGCATGTTGTTGATATGTTATATTATTATCATATTTGTTCTCACTCTGCAAGTTCCCTGTTAATTTAGAAATTCCCTATGGGTTGAAATGATACATACCCGAACGATGGTATAGATTAAGGGAAATCGATATGGGTTGAAATGATAAACCCAAGCGATTTTCATTGACTTTGAATTTTGAGATTGCGACTTGAAATGATATATACCCGTAGATATTTAAATTGCGGATTGAAATGATAAATATCCGTATCACTTGACCATAGGATAGAAAATTATATACGGACACCATTGGTCTATATTTTGAAAATGATTTCCAAAGTTTGAAAGGAAATATGTGGATTTTTTTAAGTGTTGATTTTTAAATTATAATATAAAGAATTTATTTTGATATATGTGAAAGTTTTAGATTTTTAAAATTTTATGTTTTGGAAATTTTAAAATTTATAAGATAGTTTTGAAAATATAAATTTAAGATTTTTCTTATAATTTTATTATTTTAAAAATATATAAAATAAGATTTAATACAAAATGCATTTAATAATAAGATTTAATTTAATCTAATTGGTTTATAGTATGTTTAAGTATCTATTTAAATTTATATTAGTATTTTAAAAATAGATGCTTTATAACTTTAATAATAAAGGTTGGGAAGATAAATTCATGTTGACTTGGAATTTAAATTGGTTAATAATTGAATTTAAAGAACCATTGATTTAAGCTTATTAATTTTGAGGTTTTGAGAGATATGATTTATAACTTGATTTGATAAATTGTGATTAAATGAATATTCTCAACTTTAAATAAAATTGAGACTGAATATTTAATATTGATTAAAATTTAAAATTGAGATTTTATTTAATTTTTATTAAAATGATTAAGTGAATATTTTCAAATTTGAATAAAATTAAAGTTAAATGTGGAAATATAAATGAAACTTATATTGAAATTGTTTGAATATTCAAATCCTGAATCTTATTGGAATTGAAATGATAGTTCAAACCTAGATTTGAAATCGATAAAAATTGAAATGGGTTATTGAGAATTTGAATTGAATCTTTAACCTTTTAAATTGAAATGGTTAAACTGGAATTGATTTAGATTGAATTTTGGAATTTAAGCTGATTTGAATCGATTTGTGAAATTAGAGGAAACTATTTTATTATATAAAGTATTTTTAATATATATAAAACATTTTAATTTATAACTATTTTAATATATATACACACATTATTTTCAATATCTAAACTGTTTAAGTTGGAAGTGTTATGATTTCGGAAGTGTTATGATTTCAAAAGTGCTATGATTTCAAGAGTGTTGTAATTTTGAAAGTGTTACGATTCTGGAAATGAATATTTTTTTAAGTGAATAATGATATCGAATTGATAAGATTTTTGAATTGAATATGATATTTTGATATGAAGTATGAACTATTTGAATGAAATGACCACGATGTGAAATAAGCGTTTGGCTGTTAAAGAGACCGGGATCAGATATTGTCATACTATCTGCCAATACCGAAAACCACTTTAACAACCATGTACGTGGTGGAGATTCCAGAATGAAGTAGAATGGTTTGGCAAACAATTCTGTATGGTATTTACATAGCCCTGACTCCCGTGAGTTAGTTTGATGTGGCTAAAACAGGAGCCATGCCGGGCCAAGTGGGGTCATTCCTCCGCTAGGGCACATTTCTTCGATACCATTCTATTACTTTGTGATTTGATTGGTTGTACCTTTGATTTGGGAGTGTGTCACAAGGTGGGAGGTAGTAGCTGCTATGCCTTACCACCAATCCGGATACGCAAATGGTATATCTACCCTGGCATTGCCTCGAGTGCCATGTCTCATGCCCTATCGCGCCTTCTACGAGTTTGGTTTGTACCATACCTATGGATTGCCTTCTAATAGCCATCTAGTTTACGGAGGAATTACGGTACTATATAGACTATGGGAATATATAAAAATGTGTTAAGGGGGATATGGGTAACATGTTAACGCTATTTTAATATTTTTACTTTACTATAGACATATTATAATAGCGTATATTACTACATAGTAGATAGTTCCATGGATCCTTAGAGGATGGAAATCCCAAGCATCCTTTAAGTTACCTGTATTTCATTTGACATTTCACTTGAGTTGAATTTATTAATATAAGAATGTTAATCCTGACTCGAGTGATTTGTGTTTTGCTTTATGCTCGGGTCAGATTGAGTGTCATAGCATTTGAGACTCACCTTTGGAGATTGGAGATTTGATTGAAGATTTGTCTTATCTATTCAGCTTTTGCAGTTTATTTGTTCAGAAATGTCATCTGTTTGTATTCGAGACTTCATTGTATTTGAGATATTCTGTTGTATTTTATTACAAACTTGGATGTTTATATAGTAGCTTCATGAACTACTATTTATCTATTCCGTTGCTTATTGTTGTAATACTCTATGTCTGTGATCCTGTGAGTGATTTATATACTATATATGCTTAGTTTTTCTAAATATAAATTGACAATCTTTTGTTTTGAGCAATTCAAGTCCGATATGTGTGCATGCGAATGGTTCGAAATAGCGGGTCGCTACATCCATAAAGAAATAAACTAACATTTAATCAATATTTAAAATGTTAAGTGACTAACAAATAAGATTTAGCATTTTTTTAGGTTCACAATTTTCTAAAGTCACACAATAAGTATTCAAATATTCTTAAGACTGTATGATGTACATAAATCATCCGTACACAATATTTGATCTGATCACTTGCTCGAATATGTTGACTCTACTTTCGAATTAGTATCGCTCACTTGACCTCCCTGGTGCGGACTACGATCAGGTGCCTTGACTAAAAAATTCTGTTCTGCTTGCATAGCCATATACTATGATAGAAAACCTCGGTATCATATCGAAAATCCGAATCAAGTGTTCATTGACAAGAAGCAAGTGATAAATCCTTTTTTGGACAAGTGTGAATCACCTCTATGTACTCGAATCCTAGATCAAAATCGTGCAAATAAAATGATTTACGTATAACTTACATACTTAATTCGATTGGTTTCATAACTACACCAATCTTTTTCCAAATTACTTTCATTTTTATTTACATTTTTCATTTATGTATTTCATGCAATACTAAAAATAGTTATGAATTATCTAACAAATTTCCACTTTAAGTTTATTTTATAAGGATACGCTTTATAAATCATTAAATGAAAAGCTTACTTCAATTTTATTTGGTTGTGTAATGCTCTTTTGAATCCCAAGAATACATACAAAATGTCAATTTCTTTTTTTACTTGTTTTTTATTTTTATTTTTTATTTTTTTTCATAATTCAAATGGAGGCCCAAAAAAATATGGTCTTAAAACTAAGTCGACGTTTCGACCTCTTTAACTTGAATTATTCTAAGGAAAGGTATTTACAGGTTAGCCCAATAACATCAAATAGTCCATATGACTTAAATGTTTAACAAAAACTATGGTTTTAATAAAACTATTCCTATTAAAACCTTCCTGTCCAATTTAACCCATTTAAAACTTAAGTTAAATTATCCCTTTTCTATCCAAGAGTTTAAAATTTTTCATTTATCAAATTATTTATCAAAATATCTTTTTATTTTAAATCAATTTCCTTTAGGGAAACTTAAGGACTAAATACCCGATTTTTATTTTCTAATCATTTTTGAAATAATAATAATATAAATATCTCCTCTTTGTATATCATATCATATTTTAGAGTTTAAAGAAAAATTTGTTTGACCAAAACAACCCTATAGCAAATTATTATGGTAGCATTTCCTTCACTTAGAAACTTGAAAATGAAAGCCAATGATGCTGCAGTCATCACCAGAATTATTTTCCAATAGCAGAAGTGAGTTAAGTGCTTTCTTATCTCTTTCAAAATCCTTTTCAAAATATTTCTACATGCAAATACTTTTAAATAATACTATTATCATTTCCTTCCAAAACATCGAAAACAACTTTTGAAAACACCGAAATTTAAGTTCTTAAATTCACTGCTTAAATCCCGTTTTTATTTATAAAATCTATCCACGAATTATACTTATATAATTTCAGCTTCAAATACTTATTTTCATAAATACTTCCAAGAAATATTGCCATTAGGTTTCACAAAATCCTTTAGAAGTTATTTTCGAACAGCTCCGGGATTCCAATTCAAAAATTCTTTTTAAAACACATCTTTTATTTAGAATTCACATAAAGTTTTCTTTATATATTTCATACTATAACAATTCACCTTCATTATAATAAAATTTTCTAAATAATTTATCCTATTAATGTCTTACCTTCCTATTTTGATTATATTAAACAACTTCTATTAAAGCTTGCTTTTACTCATCGTTATTAAATGGCGAATTTTAACTTAACATTTTCTCAGATGTTATAGTCAAATTGTGAAACTTTATTTATAAAAGTGTTCGTTTCTAAATCGAATTGATAAATGCTCCTAAATAAGCTGAGCACAATTTAACAATCAACCAACAACATTCAATGCTCCTAGACTATCAGAGCATGACATGTCAAATAATGATGACAATAAATAAATATGATCATTTCCAAACAAAAACATAACTATATCAATTTAAAAATTATTCCTTTATATAAATAAAATATATAACCCTAGGTAAAATATTTCATTCCAAAAAGTCAATATCGTGTATGTTGGCCTTGTTCAAGTGTTTAGAAATCCCTATCGACACCATAGCATCCCACATCTCGACCAGAATACATAAACGACTCAATAGATCAATTAACACAATACGTTTTTATAGCAAATAACAAATACGCTTTCGTATATATAATACTCTAAAACTCATTCTACGGTGTCACTTACCCTATCTCTATTGTGCCATACCCCACCAAAGCCAAGGTTCTCGCTTAGCCTTCAGCTCTGGTACCAAATGCAATGACCCACCTTTTTAGCCATCGAAAGTCGACACCAAATACATCCACGGTATTCAAATGTTGAACATCTAATCGCCGAAAAGGTAGATTGTTAGGGTAAAATAAAAAGAAAACACAAAAAGAACACAGGAAAACATAATTTCACAATAGATATGACAATATATAATACAATAAAGACAGTATAAACTGTCAGTCCAAGATACAAGTACATTGGAGTTAAAAACAACCTTATCAGTTGGATAATTATAAATTTCCCAACCTTACAATTGCTGATAGGTATATATAATAATACGGCGAAAATTAAAAATATTACGGCATGTGTGTTTGTCCTTGAGATGATGGTTTTGATGACAACAACCTTAGAATAGATTATAAAATATAAATACTAACATTATAGTTTAGATATATATGTATATGCAGGATTTAACCATGCATGAATCAAGAATGAAGACTGTACAGTATAGAGATTCAAGATATCAAGATTGAAGACTCATGAGTATCAAGAATATCAAGATTATCAAGAGTTCAAGATTTCAAGAATAAGTTTTTTAATTAGGAATTTTGTTAAAACTCCTAGAAAAGCACTGGCATCTTAAAATCCAATTTATTCGTGGAATGGAGTCCACTTCGACCCTGTTAAAGGGAGGGAACCCTGAGTAGGATGGAAACTACGAAAAATCTAGTGGAACATTGTTTTGTATCCGCTAACTTTTATTCAAATGATTTTACAAAATTATCTTGTTTTCAAAATGATTTCAAAATCTTCCTTTTAAGAGAATCAAAAACATCTATCACGATTTTAAATACTTTTAGCCTCAAAATAATCTTTAATTTCTAAATCAAATTATCCTTAGTTTTAAACTATCTTTAATAATAATATATTTATACTTAGATTTAAATATAAAATTATAGTAAAATTTTATATATATCTCTATATTTACTTATATATTTTAATTATAGTCAAGTATATTTATAATGTTTAAAATAGTTTTAATATAAGATAGAGGTTATTTTCAAAGAAAAACAAAACACCAAAATTTCCTTTGGGTTGTCGACATGCCCAAGTATCACATGTCGACATAGTGTCAGTTCGTTTCAAAAATTTGAATTTCAAAAGAAGTGTCTATTCGCCATAACCTTTCATGAATGGACATGGCTGTTGTTCTTCTATAAATAGGGCTGTTTTCAATGAATTTTTATTCATATTTTATGGTTTTTCACTCCTCTTCTTCTTCCACATTTCTTTATACATATTCTTACCATTATTCTGCCGAAATCAACATTGAATCTAACTAGATCATTTCTGGTTTGATTCTCTATCACTATCTCAACAAGACCTCAGTGCTATTCAGAGCTATAGACTTCTTTGTAATCAATTTAGCGAGAAAATGTGTGATTGTAGCCTTGGAAATCAATTAAGCGAGATAAGGTGTGATTGTAGCCTTGGGAAATCAATTGGGTGAACTTGTTGCCCGAGAAATCAAGTATCTTTACCCAGAGGATTGTGATTCTGGAGGGTGTACATCGTTGCCTTGAAATCGAGGGTGTAATTGTAAGATAGCTTTTGAAAGAAAATCCATACTTGTGTACGGGACTGGATGTAGGGTAACTCCGAACCAGTATAAAATCCGGTGTGTTCTTTCCTTTGCTGCTTTTACTTTATTTCTGCATCTGTGATTGTTTCTATGATCATTTCTGTGTCTAAATATTGCATACATCTGTGTTCAAATTAACAAAAACTCAAAAAGATTTAGTATTTCTTTTAAACACTATTCACCCCCCTCTAGTGTTAATCCTAGCCTTAAGATCCGTATTCCGCATTTCTCACATTTGGTATCAGAGCCATGTTTTCAAAAGTTTCATAACCTGAATTTTGAAAAGTTTTCAAAATGGCTACCAACACAAGTACTGTTACTAACACTAGTGTCCCTATCACTAGTTCATTTGTAGAAGGTCAGTCTACTGTCAGACCACCACTTTTTAATGGCAGTAACTATGCATATTGGGCATGTAGGATGAAAATGTATTTACAATCTGTAGGATTAGATACTAGGAATATCACACAAACAGAATATTCTGAACCCACAACTGATTTTGCACAATGGACCGCTGAGCAAAAGACTGTTGCATAAAATAATTCTAAAGCGATGAATATTTCGTTTTGTTCACTTGATAGGAATGAATTTAATAGAGTGTCAGTTTGTAAGTCTGCATATGAAATCTGGAAAACTTTGCAAGTTACTCACGAAGGAACAAGCAAAGTTAAACACACCAAAATTTCCATGCTCACAAATCAGTTTCAATTATTTAAAATGAATTCTAATGAGTCTATTTCAGATATGTATAGTAGATTTTAGGATATTGTGCATTCTCTAATATCCTAGGGAAAGGAATTTTCGGAATAAGATCAAGTCAGAAAAATTTTAATTACTCCATAATGGGATCAAAAGACACTTGCGATCGAAGAGGCAAATGACATCAGTACTTTAAAGATAGAAGAATTAATTGGAAATCTAATGTCGTTTGAAGTCTAATTGATTGGGAGAAGAGAAAGCAAAGCATCTGAAAAGAAATCAATGGCATTCAATGCATTGACCGATGGATCATACTCAAACAGTGATAATGATGAAGAGACAGACTTTATGACCAGAAATTTTAGGAAATTCCTGAATTACAGAAAGATGAATAATCTCAAGAGAAACAACTATAAGAACTCTAGAAATCAGAATGTAGTGCCAAATAATGTCAAATGTTTCAACTGTGATGAACCAGGTCATATCAAAAGAGACTGTCCGTATCCAGATAGGCAAAATCCTCCTATAAACAATGATTCAGTAAAGAAACAGAAGCGTGCATTTACTGCTACTCTAGATGACTCAGACTCATCCTCAAGCGATGATGATCAGAAGACAGATAATTCAAATTTGTGTTTCGCGGTAGTTCACGACTCCGACGAATTCAGAGAAACGGACTCAGAAAAAGGTACACATTTACAATATAATTGGTTGAAATTGCATGCTTAGAATTGGATGCTTGATTGCTTGATTGATTGATTTTGAATTTATTTTATTTGAATTTTACAATTTTTTACTGTTATTTCATTATTTTTACTATTTTTAATAATATCATATTAGTTTATGGAATATACTATAATTTCAGAATTATTCCAGATATATATATATATACATTAAAAATAATAAGTGTATATATATATATATATATATATATTAAAATACTTAAGAAAAATAAATCATAGAAATTCACAGGCACATGTCGATATGGTCCCTACCATGATGTCGACATGGGTACCAGAATTTGAAATTCAAAATTTGAATTCAAATGGTTGAATTTCCCTCCACCTTTTCAATTCATTCAATTCTCTAAAAAGACATCTTTTGACCAGAGAACACGTCCTTTGTGAATCTATTTATTCACTATCTTTTATCACATCTTTTCACTTTCATTTTTAAATTCAAACTCTTTCTTCAAAACTTCAAGCTCTCTACTGTCTACTCTAATGGCTTCTTCAAGCAACACCTCCACCATGAGAATTTTCAGAAAGATAAAAGAGCAACTCTACAATGATCCAGAGGCTATACAAGCATATATCAACTATGCTAACTACGAAAAAGTCCATCTTGGAAAGTTTGCTCTCTTTCAAGATTTTCTACTTATGAAATTGATTCTCTTTTTGCAAACAATCATGTTCTTAGTCTTATTGATGCTTCTCAAAATGATTTTGTCTGCTATCCAAATCTTGTTAAAATTTTCTATGCTAATTTTAATCGTGGATTTTACAATGGAAACGATGATGAAATTTGGAGTAGTGTCAAAGGCACTAGAATTGTTTTAAATTGTGATCTTTTGGGTACCATTCTCAGTTGCAAGTGTACGGGAATGGATCTTTCTAGTTTCAATATCGATGAAAATGATCATGAGACATTTCATCACATTTTTGAAGGAAATGATGATTTCAAATTTAAAAATCGAAACTTTCGACCAAAAGCTAGAATTGTCAATCTTCTTTTACAACATACTTTAACCCCAAGATTGGGGAATTTTAGCAATCCTACTTCAAAAGTTTGCAAAACACTTTTTGCTATTTTTGGAAATTATGATGTTAATTGGGCACAAGTTATTTTGGATGAACTTCGTCCCAAAATTTTTGAAATGGGTGAGAATACTTTGTATCATGGAATTTATTTGACTCGGATTTTTAACTATTTTGGAGTGGATTTCAAAGGAGAAGAATTTGTTTCTAGAAAAGTTTTCAATTATTCCAATTTTTCGCTTATGAAAAATCCATTTTTTTTTCAACCTTATGAGACTCTTGCCGAAAAGGAAGAGCGTTTGGCTCATGAGGAAATGGAAGAAGAGGAAGAGGAAGAAGAAGAAGGAGATGAAATGGAAATTGAAGAAGAAGAAGAAGGTGAAACCTCTTTGTAAAGCATTGACTATCCTCCTAATCCATCCAACAAAACTCTTCTCAAAAACCAAAAGACCATTGTTGAGAACCAACGGATTCTTAAACGATCCGTTAGTAAAAAGTTGGATAAATTTTTATCGAAGATGAACAAGTTTATTTCCAAAGTCAGCAAGAAGCTTAGATTATCTTCATCTTCATCATCCTCTAACTAGTTTTATCATTTCATTTCATGTTGTATTAGTTTTAGTTCGTTTTAATTTGAAAGTTCATGTAGTTCTTTATGTTTAATCGATGTATCGTCTTAGTATGAAATGAAATTGAATTTCTTTCCTGTTATCTAGCTTATCTTATCTCCAGAATAAATGTTAGTATATTATATAAATATATATATACACAATTATTCACAAAATCAAAATAAGCCATCAAAATTCACTGCACCATGTCGACATCCCCCCTATGACCATTTCGACATGTACTGGTCAGAAATGACATTTCATTTTGAATTTGAAATTTGAATAACTACCATACGTCTATTCATTTCAAACGAATTTCTACACCCATAAATACCTATTTCTTCCAGAATCCATCGCCCAATATTGTTTTCTATCTACTTTATCTCTCATTCTTCTCTCAAACTCAAATATGGCCAATCCAATTCATAATTTATCCGAAAATTAAGAAGAAACTCTTAACTCTTTCAAGAATATTCTTTCATTCATTCTTCGTAACTAGAGACACTTAGAGTTGAGTCAAATGCAGATGATCATGGAGCAAGAAAGGCATTTCGATGTGATACGATGGATGATTTCCTCCCTGCACAAGGATGATAATGAAGCACATCCGCCAGTCTCTCTCACCAATGACAATGAAAATTGGGATGCCATTAAAGCAGACCCTATATTTGGAGAAGGATAGGTGGACATTCCTTGTAATGTTTGATTTTATTTGATTACTTTGTTTAAATTGTTTGCTTTGATTGATTTGATTTCATTTGCTTTGGTTTGATTTGATATAGATTGATATTTGGTGTGGATTGATGTTTGTTGTACAAAACATGTATATATTGAAATGTATATAATCTTTGATTAATTATCATGTCCATCAGTATAATTATCTTTTAATCTATCTATTATATACTCCATTGTATAGTTTATTAATGCATGTACTTTAGTACAAGAATGAGGGGGGTTATATAGTTTGGAGTTAGTTTTTGTTGATGACAAAGGGGGAGAAATATAAAATAGGGTAGTTAGACATAGATTAAGGGGGAGTTATTAGTTTTAGGGGGAGGTATTAGGATAGAAGTAATATTTTATAAACAAAGGTTGTCATCATAAAAAAGGGGGAGATTGTTAGTCCTTGAGATGATGGTTTTGATGACAACAACCATAGAATAGATTATAAAATATAAATACTAACATTATAGTTTAGATATATATGTATATGTAGGATTTAACCATGCAGATATCAAGAATGAAGACTGTACAGTATAGAGATTCAAGATATCAAGATTGAAGACTCATGTGTATCAAGAATATCAAGATTATCAAGAGTTCAAGATTTCAAGAATAAGTTTTTTAATTAGGAATTTTGTTAAAACTCCTAGAAAAGCACTAACATCTTAAAATCCAATTTATTCGTAGAATGGAATCCACTTCGAGCCCGTTAAAGGGATGGAACCCTGAGTAGGATGGAACCTGCGAAAAATCTAGTGGAACATTGTTTTGTATCCGCTAACTTTTATTCAAATGATTTTACAAAATTATCTTGTTTTCAAAATGACTTCAAAATCTTCCTTTTAAAAGAATCAAAAACATCTATCCCGATTTTAAATACTTTTAGCCTCAAAATAATCTTTAATTTCAAAATCAAATTATCCTTAGTTTTAAAATATATTTAATAATAATATATTTATACTTAGATTTAAATATAAAATTATAGTAAAATTATATATATATTATTCTCTATATTTACTTATGTATTACAATTATAGTCAAGTATATTTATAAAGTTTAAAATAGTTTTAATATAAGATAGAGGTTATTTTCAAAGAAAAACAAAACACCAAAATTTCCTTTGGGATGTCGACATGCCCAAGTAACCCATGTCGACATTGTGTCAATTGGTTTCAAAATTTTGAATTTCAAAAGAAGTGTCTATTCGTCATAACCTTTCACGAATGGACATGGCTGTTGTTCTTCTATAAATAGAGGCTATTTTCAACGAATTTTTATTCATATTTTCTGGTTTTTCACTCCTCTTCTTCTTCCACATTTCTTTATACATATTCTTACCATTATTCTGTCGAAATCAACATTGAATCTAACTAGATCATTTCTGGTTTGATTCTCTATCACTGTCTCAACAAGACCTCAGTGCTATTCAGAGCTATAGACTTCTTTGTAATCAATTTAGCGAGAAAAGGTGTGATTGTAGCCTTGGAAATCAATTAAGCGAGATAAGGTGTGATTGTAGCCTTGGGAAATCAATTGGGTGAACTTGTTGCCCGAGAAATCAAGTATCTTTACCCAGAGGATTGTGATTCTGGAGGGTGTATCTCGTTGCATTGAAATCGAGGGTGTGATTGTAAGATTGCTTTTGAAAGAAAATCCGTACTTGTGTGCGGGACTGGATGTAGGGTAACTCCGAACCAGCATAAAATCCGGTGTGTTCTTTTCTTTACTGCTTTTACTTTATTTCTGCATCTGTGATCGTTTCAGTGATCATTTCTGTGTCTGAATATTGCATACATCAACGTTCAAATTAACAAAAACTCAAAAAGATTTAGTAATTCTTTTAAACACTATTCACCCCCCTTTAGTGTTAATCCTAGCCTTAAGATCCGTAATCCGCATTTCTCACAATGTGATTGTTAACCCGCCTTTTTACAAGGTCGTGGACAGGTGGGTTTAACTTAATCTACTGCACGTTCGTCGAGGCTGGTGTACGATGGATTCAGTCGACTGGATGGATGGATGACGCAACGTGCTTGGGAGATGGAAATATGATTATAAAGATGAATCAACTATAATTTGGGTCTAGGAAACATGGTTCGGCATGATGGGGGTTCGGCACAAATGGTTCGTCTGGCATTCACGTTCGAATAGCGTTCAAGAGTACTCGGCATACATAGAGCGTCTGGCATACATGAGTGGTTCGGCATTCCAGGAGCACTCGGCATTCAGTAGCGCTCGGCATCCAGAAGCGCTCGACATTTAGAAGCGCTCGGCATTAGAGATCGTTCGGCATGATGGGCGCTCAGCATTAGAAACTGTTCGACATCAAACATGGTTTGGCATGATGGAGGTTCGGCATTAAGGATCGTTCAGCATTGGATGGAGCGCTCGGCATAAATCTCGTTTGGCATTGGATGGAGCGCTCGGCATAAATCTCGTTCGGCATTGGATGGGTCGTTTGGCATCACTCACCTCGCTTGGCATTGCACCTCGCACCTCCATACCTCGGTACCTCCATACCTCGGTACCTCCGTACCTCGATACCTCCATACCTCGGTACCTCGTTACCTCCATACCTCGGTACCTCCATACCTCGGTACCTCGATACCTCGATACCTCCGTACCTTGGTACCTCCATACCTCCGTACCTCGATACCTCTGTACCTCAATACCTCCGTACCTCGATACCTCGATACCTCGGTACCTCGGTATCTCGATACCTCGCACCTCCCCGCGTTCGGCATACCAACTGCTCAGGATCGGTCAGCATAATGAAGTAGGGTTCGGCTATGACCTTGATGGGCCCAAACTACTCAGGAGGCCCAACAACATGGTTTTGCCTATAAATACAGCATGTGGGTCTCCAGATGGGGGATCTTCTTCTTCTCTTCTGCTCTCTGACTTTTTTTTATTTCCTAAGACTAAAGCTAGTCTATCACTTTGTAACTGTAATTGATTCGAACATCAATAAAAAGGAAACTTCTAGAGTGGATGTAGGCCAAAGTTAGCTGAACCATTATAAAATCTGTTGTTCTTTACTGCTTTCATTTTAATTTTAACTGTTCTTCATATTATTACTCTCTACATACACCCTATCTGTGAGCTGTGATTGGGATTTGGTGCTTTCATCTGGATTTGAGTGTTAGTGACCAATTTTGGCGCTAACATTTTGGCGCTTTCACTGAGAAGGCAAGCACTCAGGGATTTTGGAGCTAAGAACTTGAATTCTAGAAAGCAATGGCTAGGCCATCAACAAGAAAGCAAGTGACAGAAAGGAGTAATCAGGAGGGAAGTCAAGAGGCTTCCTCTAGAGCTGGAGCAGGTCAAGCATCCATCTACATCACCAGAGAGGAAATGGAAGTCATGATGAAAAGACAAGAGGAGATGATGCAGGCTCTTCTCAAACAATTTACGCAAGTAGGAAATGCGGGGGCTCAGATCCATGGAGCCAGATCAGAAGCGCTCAACCAGCAAGCAGAGGGAATGGTTCAGCAGGGGGCAACCCCAATCAACAGACAACTAACAATTCGGATGGACCTGGACTCAAGGGCGCACCATCAGATAATGCTGAACCAGTTCATGGAGGGGTTCCAGCTCACACCACGCAACAGGATGCTGGTAGAAATGTAAGATCAAGAGATGAAGAGTATGTACCAGAATTCCCTCGGGAACTCGGGGGGCATCCCTTGACGGACAATGCTGGATTAGCTGAGATTATCAGGCGAACCATGCGTGGGGGTTTGACCAATAGAGATCTGGAAGGAGTAAACAAGAGTCCGTTTACCCGTGAAATCAGGATAGCTCGTAATCCGCCAGATTTCAAGCTACCTAACGTGGAAATGTACAATGACAAGGCCGATCCAACAGATCACTTGATGAGATATACAAGACACATGGAGGTGCTGGAGGCGTCGGAAGAAGTTATGGCTCGATGTTTCCCTTTATTCTTAACGGACATAGCTGCTATGTGGTTCTGGAAGCTGGAAGAAGGATCTATCGGGACATGGACAGAGATGGTGGACAGTTTTCTGAAGCAGTTTCGGGTACATATCAAAAGGCCAAAGAATGTAATGACGCTGACATCGGTAAAACAGAGGACAGACGAATCACTCAGAGCTTTCTTAACTCGGTTCAATGCTGAGGTTACTTCGGTGGATCGGCCGGATCCATCGATGGTTTTAATGGCGGCAGTGTCAGGAGTTAGAGAAAATTCAGATTTCAAAGTGTCACTGATACGGGACCCTCCAATTGATCTCGAGGAATTCTTTCATGAAGCTGAGAAATTCCTTCGGCAGGAAGATGCATGCTAAGTATGAAGTTAAAGGAGGTGAACGCGGCTGAGGATGGAGGAACATCCAGCGGAGGCTTGGAAAAAGGAAAAAGGAAGCTGGATGACGAGTTAGGAAAGGATAGGAAGCGGGGGAGAGAGCAAAAATTCTCCACCTACACAGGGTTGAATGAGATGCTGGAACGGATTTATTTGGAGACTCGGAATTGCCTTCCCTACCGAAGGCCGGCTAGGTGAGAACCCTCTGAACATGAGAGGGCATCAGGAAAACACTTCCTTTTCCACGATTTGGACGGGCACGATACCAACAGCTGCAGGCACTTAAAGGATATAATTGAGGAGCATGTAAGGAATGGACAGTTGCAACAATACGTCGAAACTCATAATGCAGCGGTGGGCCAGGAGCAACCACCGTCTACCTTACACATTGATGGTACGAGGCACAGGAATGACGGTCGATTGGTCATCAATTGATTGGGATGTTATGACATAAGTAGCAAACTACGGGCAAACGGCAAGTCACTTACTCATGTATGGGGACGGAGATAGCCCCTAGGCATGCTCTAAGATGATGATAAACCGCGATGCTCTAGTTTTTGAAATCTGCTTTCTCTTTTTTGGCTTGGGCATTTTCTTTTTACTAATTTGGTTTGAACTTCTGGTTTTGTTTGTTTCTTGGTTTGGAGTTATATTTGGATGATTGTTTTCTGGTTTGGATATTGGTTTGGATTTTCGATATGGATTTTTTGTTTTCTGATTTGATCTAGATTTTGGATTGGCTTTCGATTGGATTTTTTTATCTGGTTTTTGATAAATGGTCGTCAGGTATGGATTATACCTGGCAAGGGGTAGGTCTCTTTGTCCAAGCATGGAAAATCGACTTATTCAGGTCGTCGAGTATGGACTATGCTCGGCAAGGGTCTGGAGAGACCATGATTCAGCCTAGGACTTAGGCCCCATATTATCGGTTACTATTTCAGGTCGTCGAGTATGGACTATGCTCGGCAAGGGTCCAGAGAGACCAAGATTCGACCTAGGACTTAGGCCCCATATTATCGGTTACTATTTCAGGTTGTCGAGTATGGACTATGCTCAGCAAGGGTCCGGAGAGACCAGGATTCGGCCTAGGACTTAGGCCCCATATTATCGGTTACAATTTCAGGTCGTCGAGTATGGACAATGCTCGGCAAGTGTAACGACCCGTATTTTACGTATCGATGGATCGTAGAATTTACAGGTCGTTAGTGTTGTTTATGTTGTCTCTAGCCTGAGTCGTATGGAGAGTAACTCGTGTGTTAAAGTGTTGAGTCGTAACCGACCTATAGATAAGTCGTAGACGACATAAGGAGGGTGCACGAGTTAAGGGTTATCGGCCTAAGGGTCACCGGGTTAGAGTGTTAAATGACCTAAGTGTTAGCCGACCTATAGGAATAACGACTTAAGGGTTAGAGTGTTGGGTCGGAGTCTATGTTTAGTCGTTAGGTCGGCTTGTATCTTAGGGCGTGTATGCTTTGAGTCGTACACGAGTTAAGAGTTGAGTAGGGGGCGACCTAAGTTGGTTAAGTGTTAAGTGGTGTGGCCTGGGTTGGTTAGGTCGCAGTATTCGATGAGTCGTAACATAGTTAGGTCGTTGACTCGGTATATAGATAGGTTGGCCGCGTTTGTAAGGTCGTATGCTATGAGTCGTATGCCGTTGGGTTTTTGTTGAGTCGCGAGCGACTCAAGGGATAGGTCGTTAACTCGCGGCCGAGTTAGAGGTGAACGGGTTAGTGGTTTATGTGTTAGGTCGGCAGAGTGTTGGGTCGGCGAGGTTAGGTCGGCGGCGACTTAGGGACGACCGAGATAAGGGTTTTCCAGCCTATAAATAGAGGGCTTTGGCTCACTTTTTGGCACCGGTTTTTGAAGCGACGAAGTGCTGCCATTTTGGAAACTCGACTACAACATTTCTTCATCTTCTTTTCTCCATTCCAATCGAGTTCTAACATCCATCCAAGATCGAAGATCGAGATTGAAGATCCAAGAGCCAAAGTTGAAGATCTTCATCCGTTCGAGCTAGATTTCATCGATTGAAGCGAGATATTGTCGGATCAAGCCTTGATCTCCGCTGTCCAGATCTGAAGTGTTTAGTTTTTGAAGTGTTTGGGTGATTTGGTGAGTGGTGGTTATCTCTCACGCGGACCCAAAGGAGTATATTGGATTGGTGGCTAGTTTATGTGTTTAAAATAGTGATTTCTTGCATTTTTCTTAAGTCTGCATGTAGATCCATCATTTATGAAGATGTTTACCTATGCAAGTTTAGTTCTCAAGTTATAGAAATAAAACCCATGTTTTATATTTGACAGATCTATGTTAAAACCTATGATTCATGCATGTTGGACTTATGCTCATTTATTTACGAAATTGCCATTATAGTTGATATTGCTTATTAGATCTTGCTTGAATGATTGATTGTTTGAATGTATGATTGATTGGATTGTTTCAAGTTAGCTAGTGGTTGATTTGGAACAAGATGGTTGAAGATGATTCAAAAGCTAAGTGGAAAAGCTCTTGAATGGTGAAAGCTGCCTATAGCATATGAAGCGGATGTGGAAGCTCATATGGATGGATTCGAGGATATGGGATCTTGCCACGATGCGAGAAGGCAAAGCATGATATTGAGATGGGATTTTGCTATGATGTGATGAGGCAAGGCTTATGTTGAGATGGGACGGGTCATGATGACGTTCCAAGATGGGACTTTGCTATGATATGATGAGGCAAGACATATGTTGTGATGGGACGGGTCACGATGACGTTCCAAGCACGGGGCACGATGACGTGCAAAGTTATAACTCGGTGATGCGGTCCGGGTTGGTGTGGATAATGGTTAGCTTGAGAGGCGCTTGAGCTAGTATGGAAATAGTCATCAAGGAGGATGACTAGAAGGCTAAGATCTCATCGTTGTTGAAGGTTTTAGCATACTCAAAGCAAGGGTACGTTGGAACGGGTCACGATGACGTTCCAGGCACGGGTCACGATGACGTGCTAGTACTCTGGGCTGATGTGTTCGGCTTAGGCACGGGTCACGATGACGTGCGCAGTTATGTCTAAAACCGGGGTTACCATTAGCCCTTGACAGGTGGTCATTCAACTAACGGTGAAATCAAGGCAATGTTAACAGTGATAGCCAGAGTCATGGATGTTTGGATGTTTGGTTGTATTATCATTCGTCTCAAGAGCGGTGTTTTCTGGGTGCTTATCTGATCTTGGTTTAGGCCTTGGGGGTTTGTATTTGGAAAACATCGACCTTGACTCGAGTGGTTATTGCTTTACTTTAATTATCTGTTATGTTATGCTTGCTTCTCCTTAGTGTGTGTCTCGGGGCTATCACTGTAGAAAGAGGTGGAGTGGGATGGTTTGGTTCCTATTCCTTTTATCCCTTATGCTCTTTTGGTATGTTTGATAGTTAATTTACTGCTCACTAAGACTTTGTCTGACTCAAGGTTTTATGTCTCCTCTTATTACCTTGGGCTGTTCATCCATGTTGGGATGGGCAGACTAGGTAGCAGGTGACAGGTGCTGTTCTTGGAGATCTACGCTGATGATGACGAAGACGAGCAGGAGGCTATGCATATTAGTTTTCTTACTATATGTACTGGGTATCCGCTGCTGTATTTGATTGAGTGTTATGTAGTGAGGTCTTGATGTATGGATTTGTTGAGATGATTGTATAAAACTAATGTGATGCTTATATGATGATTTTCTGTTATGAGGCTTCACTATATATTTCTCTATTGTATTTTATCCATGCGCTGTGAGTTACGATAGAGTTTCTGCAATTTTTATTTTACCCTGACTATCGTCCATAGCTGCCTTGCACACCTTTCAGCGCACTATTCCCTTGTTTTGGTGCGGGAGTCATGGGCGGTCGTCACATTTGGTATCAAAGCTTTGGTTAATCGATTTTAGCCAACGCTCGCTGACGTAACTACGTATGAGAGACGTAATTGTATTTTGATGGATGATTACTATATATAATATAGTAGCTTAGAAGGATTTGAACTCCTTATGCAGTTGTTTCTTAAGGTGTTCTAATCATTCCTTTTTACAGATATTAAGGATGAGTCGAAGTGAGAGACAAGCTGCTAGGGAAAGTCGTGCGGCTAGGGAAGCTGTTGATTATGCTGCGATGTTCGAAGCAATGATGACTTCTATTATGAGAAGGGTACCAGCTTCAGGATCATCAGTGGATGTGGGAGTTCAAGTCCAGGCTCCAAGACCAGTGGATTTTGCTAAGCTTTGCAAGGATTATACTTCTCTTGGAGGAAAAGCCTTCTTGGGGACGGAGTCGACTATTGAAGTGCAGAGATGGATTGATGCTTGCCGAAGAATCTTTGGTGACTTGGGGATTGAGAATGCAACCAAGAGGAAGCTTGCATCGAGACAGCTTCAGGGAAGAGCTGCTGATTGGTGGAATTCTATCACCATAGATACCCCAGAAGAAGAGATTACTTGGGAGCAATTCCAAGTCAGATTTGAAGCTAAGTTCATCTCTACGGCTCAGAAATCTGTCTTGTTTAAGAGGTTTGTGGAGCTCAAGCAAGGTGGGAGGCCTGTACTTGAGTATATTTCTGAGTTTGAAGCTTTGTCTAAGTACGTCAGATCGTATATTGATTCTCCCTATCAGAAGAATGAGAAGTTTGTGACTGGTCTGGATGCTTATCTTGGGAGGCAGTTGGTGGATCACTTGGACGATCCATTTGAGAAGCTTGTGGAGAAAGCCCTTAGGCATGAGAGTTTGTTTCCTAAGGAAAGTTCTGTTGTTGCTATGACTAGGGAAGGATCTAAGCCGCAGCAGAGTGGCAACAAGAAGAGGAAGCAGCAGCAGCAGAAAGGTAAGGATGGCCAGAAGAAGCCAAAGGGCGAAGTGACCTGCTATAACTGCCGACAGAAGGGTCATCTCTCCCGGGATTGCAAGAATCCAAAGGTGCAGTTGAAATGCCACAATTGTGATAAGCCAGGGCATTTCAAGAAGGACTGTCCAGAGCCAAGGAAGGACAGGCAGATTGTACAAGCTTATGCTTTGGGAGCTGTGCCGTCGTCTTCGAAAGCTCCTACTACTGAAGATAAGGGGAAGAGTGTGGTGGTTCAAGGTACTCTTTCCATTTGTGGTGTTCCAGTTAGAGTGTTGTTTGATACTGGAGCGTCGCATTCTTTTATTTGTGATGATTTGGTAGGCCGGTTAGGTTTGAAACCGGATATTGTTGATAGGCCATTGGTTGTGACTAATCCAGTTGGGGGTTCGTCATGTTTGTGTATGATATGCCGTGGTCTAGTTGTGTCGAGTCATGATTGCTCGTTTGTTTGTGATTGCTTTGTTCTGAACTTTGCGGGGTTCGGAATTATTTTGGGTATGGACTGGCTTAGGAAATATGCGGCAAGGATTGATTGTGAGAGGCTTGAGGTGACAGTCGGGAATGTGGAAGGGCGAAAGGTTGTGATACGATGTAAGCATGAGGAAGGCGTCTTCATGAGCTTCATGTATTCGCTGGTTGTTCCACGGGATGGACTGTCATCAGTGCCTGTTGTGAATGGATTTGAGGATGTCTTTGACGAAGTCAAAGGGTTGCCGCCGCATAGGGAGATCGAGTTTCGTATCGATCTAGTTGAGGGAGCCAGACCTGTTGTGATGCCTCTTAGGCGGATGGCACCGAGGGAGCAGCAAGAGCTGAAGGTGCAAGTTGATGACCTTTTGCGGAAAGGATTCATTCGGAGAAGTGTGTCCGAATGGGGTGCACCAGTTGTGTTCGCAACCAAAGCGGATGGATCGTTGAGGCTGTGTGTCGATTATCGTGAGCTGAATAAGTTGACTAGGAAGAACAAGTATCCATTGCCAAGAATAGATGACTTGTTTGATCAGCTTCACGAGGCTAAGGTGTATTCTTAGATGGATTTGGCAACGGGAGTTCACCAGTTGAGAGTGGCTAAGGATAGTGTGCCGAAGACTGCTTTCAGGACACCATCCGGGTTTTATGAGTGGCTGGTAATGCCGTTTGGATTGACTAACGCACCAGCATATTTTGTGGATCTTATGAATAGGGTATTCAGAGATCAGTTGAATAAGTTCATGCTTGTGTTCGTGGATGATATTTTGGTTTATTCCAGAACTGAGGAAGAGCACAAGACACACTTGAGGATTGTTTTGGAAATTTTGCAGAAACATCAGCTGAAGGCTAAGTTTTCGAAGTGTCACTTCTGGAAGAGTGAAGTGAGGTTCTTAGGCCATGTTATCTCTGGAAATGGAATAGCGGTTGATCCCGCTAAGGTGGCAGCAATCTAGGATTGGGTTAGACCTAAGAATGCATCTGATGTAAGAAGTTTTCTTGGATTAGCAGGATATTATCGTCGGTTTATCAAAGACTTTTCCAAGATAGCTGCACCGTTAACAGGATTGACGAAAAAGAACCAAGTGTTCAGATGGGATGATAAGTGTGAGCAAGCTTTCGTAATCTTGAAAGAGCGACTGACGAGTGCTCCTGTTTTGACTATTCCAAGTGGGAATGATGAGATGGTGGTTTACACCGACGCATGTGGCACTGGGCTAGGAGCAGTGCTAATGCAGAAGGATAAAGTTGTTGCGTATGCTAGTCGACAACTAAAGCCGCATGAAAGGAATTATCCGACTCATGATTTGGAGCTAGCGGCGATTGTGTTTGCTTTGAAGATGTGAAGACATTATCTATTGGGAGTTAGATTCGAGTTGTTTACAGATCATAAGTCGTTGAAGTATCTGTTCTCCCAAAAGGATTTGAATCTTCGACAGCAAAGGTGGCTAGAGTTTTTAGCATCATATGATTTTGGTATAGCCTATACTCAGGGAAAAGGTAACGCAGTGGCTGATGCGTCAAGTCGAAGACATGCAGGTTTGGGAGCCATGTTTTCGGAATGGAAGAGTTTTGAGTATTTGGCTGGATTTGACTTCAGGCCCAGATGTGAATTGGAACCTGAGATGTTGGCAAACTTATCGATAAGGCCTACTCTTGTGGAAAGGATTGGCGAGAGCCAAAGGCGAGACGATAAGCTTGTCAGGATTATCCGTGATTTGGAATCTGGATTGAACCCAGAGAAGGATAAGGGATTCGAGGTCGATCGAGAGGGTTGGCTTCGAAAGCAAGGACGATTGGTTGTTCCCGATATTGATGGATTGAGAGATGAAGTTCTGAGGGAAAGTCATCACTCGAAGTTGACGATTCATCCAGGTGGAAATAAAATGTATCGGGATATGAAGAGAACCTATTACTGGGAAGGTATGAAGAAAGATGTTGGAAATTTTATTTCCAAGTGTATGAACTGCCAGTTGGTGAAAGCTGAGCAGAAGAAGCCTAGTGGATTGCTTCAACCATTAGAGGTTCCTACATGGAAGTGGGAGCAAGTGTCGATGGATTTTATCGATGGTCTACCTAGAACCAGGGCAGGAAATGAAGGGATTTGGGTCATCGTAGATCGGTTGACCAAGAGTGCAAGGTTCATTCCTGTTCGATCGACTAGGACTGCATCGAAGTTGGCTGAGTTGTATGTGAAGTGGATTGTTCGATTCCATGGTGTTCCGAAGAGTATAGTGAGCGATCGAGATCCATTGTTCACTAGTAGATTTTGGAAGAGCTTCCAGGAAGTTTTGGGAACTGAGTTGTGTTTGAGTACAGCTTATCACCCTCAAACAGATGGTCAGACTGAGAGAGTCAACCGAGTTTTGGAAGATCTTCTTAGAGCATGTGTTTTGGACTTCGGAGGATCATGGGAAGATCACCTTCATTTGGTGGAATTTGCTTATAATAACAGTTATCAGTCGAGTATTGGTATGGCACCATATGAGGCATTATATGGAAGACCGTGTAACTCTCCGACATGTTGGTTGGAAACTGGAGAAAAGTTGATACTTGGGCCAGAGATGATTCGACAGACTTCGGATTGTATAGAGATCATTCGGCAACGAATGAAGGCAGCCCAAGATCGTCAGAAAAGTTATGCAGATAATCGTCGAAAGGATTTGGAATTCGACGTAAGTGATATGGTTTTTGTGAAGATTTCTCCATTGAAGAATGTTATTCGATTCGGGAAGAAAGGAAAGTTGACTCCGAGATTTGTTGGACCATTCCCGATTATCGAGCGAATTGGAAAGCTCGCTTATAGAGTGGAGTTACCGGAAAAGATGGCGGGTGTGCACAATGTTTTTCATGTATCTTATCTACGGAAGTATGTGCACGACCCAACCATGGTGGTTTCTGCTGATAGCTGTGAAGACTTGGAGGTTGATCCAGTTGTTTCGAGACCTCGTAAGCCGCTTCGTGTTGTTGGAACCGACACGAAACAGCTTAGGAGGAAGACGATTACGTTGCTCAAGGTACAATGGAGTGATGATGTTAACGACTGTACGTGGGAGGAGGAAGAGAGGATGAAGGCAGCTCATCCTGAGCTCTTCGAGGTATGGCCCTAAAGTGTCGTGACATCTCATGAATTTGTAGCTTGTTCTAAGTCTTAGAATTCTGCATGCTAGGCTAGAATTGGATGCATGGTTTGTTGATTGCTATGGATGATAGGCATGCGGAATAATTTTGGTCGCTGTTGTTTGTTTGGAATTTCGGGGGCGAAATTCCTAAGGGGGAGAGAATGTAACGACCCGTATTTTACGTATCGATGGATCGTAGAATTTACAGGTCGTTAGTGTTGTTTATGTTGTCTCTAGCCTGAGTCGTATGGAGAGTAACTCGTGTGTTAAAGTGTTGAGTCGTAACCGACCTATAGATAAGTCGTAGACGACTTAAGGAGGGTGCACGAGTTAAGGGTTATCGGCCTAAGGGTCACCGGGTTAGAGTGTTGAACGACCTAAGTGTTAGCCGACCTATAGGAATAACGACTTAAGGGTTAGAACGGCATAGTAGTTAGCGGCTTAGAGGATGGCCGACTCATGATAGTTGCCGACTTAGGATATGACCGACCTAAGGGATGGACCGAGTTAAGAGAGTTGACCGACTTAGTTAGGTCGTGAGAAGGAGTTGAGTTAGGTCGGCATCCCTGTGAGACTGGTAGGTCGGCTATGCCGAGTTAGGTTAGGTCATATGCGACCTAAGGATGGTTCAATGTGTTGAGTTGTTGGTCAGTTAGGTCGTAGGTCGGCTAGGGGTTAGATCGGTCATAAGAGTGAGTTGTTGGGTCGGAGTCTATGTTGAGTCGTTAGGTCGGCTTGTATCTTAGGGCGTGTATGCTTTGAGTCGTACACGAGTTAAGAGTTGAGTAGGGGACGACCTAAGTTGGTTAAGTGTTAAGTCGTGTGGCCTGGGTTGGTTAGGTCGCAGTATTCGATGAGTCGTAACATAGTTAGGTCGTTGACTCGGTATATAGATAGGTCGGCCGCGTTTGTAAGGTCGTATGCTATGAGTCGTATGCCGTTGGGTTTTTGTTGAGTCGCGAGCGACTCAAGGGATAGGTCGTTAACTCACGGCCGAGTTAGAGGTGAACGGGTTAGTGGTTTATGTGTTAGGTCGGCAGAGTGTTGGGTCGGCGAGGTTAGGTCGGCGGCGACTTAGGGACGACCGAGATAAGGGTTTTCCAGCCTATAAATAGAGGGCTTTGGCTCACTTTTTGGCACCGGTTTTTGAAGCGACGAAGTGCTGCCATTTTGGAAACTCGACTACAACATTTCTTCATCTTCTTTTCTCCATTCCAATCGAATTCTAACATCCATCCAAGATCGAAGATCGAGATTGAAGATCCAAGAGCCAAAGTTGAAGATCTTCATCCGTTCGAGCTAGATTTCATCGATTGAAGCGAGATATTGCCGGATCAAGCCTTGATCTCCGCTGTCCAGATCTGAAGTGTTTAGTTTTTGAAGTGTTTGGGTGATTTGGTGAGTGGTGGTTATCTCTCACGCGGACCCAAAGGAGTATATTGGATTGGTGGCTAGTTTATGTGTTTAAAATAGTGATTTCTCGCATTTTCCTTAAGTTTGCATGTAGATGCATCATTTATGAAGATGTTTACCTATGCAAGTTTAGTTATCAAGCTATAGAAATAAAACCCATGTTTTATATTTGATAGATCTATGTTAAAACCTATGATTCATGCATGTTGGACTTATGCTCATTTATTTACGAAATTGCCATTATAGTTGATATTGCTTATTAGATCTTGCTTGAATGATTGATTGTTTGAATGTATGATTGATTGGATTGTTTCAAGTTAGCTAGTGGTTGATTTGGAACAAGATGGTTGAAGATGATTCAAAAGCTAAGTGGAAAAGCTCTTGAATGGTGAAAGCTTCCTGTAGCATATGAAGCGGAAGTTGAAGCTCATATGGATGGATTCGAGGATATGGGATCTTGCCACGATGCGAGAAGGCAAAGCATGATATTGAGACGGGATTTTGCTATGATGTGATGAGGCAAGGCTTATGTTGAGATGGGACGGGTCATGATGACGTTCCAAGATGGGACTTTGCTATGATATGATGAGGCTTATGTTGTGATGGGACGGGTCACGATGACGTTCCAAGCACGGGTCACGATGACGTGCAAAGTTATAACTCGGTGATGCGGTCCGGGTTGGTGTGGATAATGGTTAGCTTGAGAGGCGCTTGAGCTAGTATGGAAATAGTCGTCAAGGAGGATGACTAGAAGGCTAAGATCTCATCGTTGTTGAAGGTTCTAGCATACTCAAAGCAAGGGTACGTTGGAACGGGTCACGATGACGTTCCAGGCACGGGTCACGATGACGTGCTAGTACTCTGGGCTGATGCGTTCGGCTTAGGCACGGGTCACGATGACGTGCGGAGTTATGTCTAAAACCGGGGTTACCATTAGCCCTTGACTGGTGGTCATTCAACTAACGGTGAAATCAAGGCAATGTTAACAGTGATAGCCAGAGTCATGGATGTTTGGATGTTTGGTTGTATTATCATTCGGTCTCAAGAGCGGTGTTTTCTGGGTGCTTATCTGATCTTGGTTTAGGCCTTAGGGGTTTGTATTTGGAAAACATCGACCTTGACTCGAGTGGTTATTGCTTTACTTTAATTATCTGTTATGTTATGCTTGCTTCTCCTTAGTGTGTGTCTCGGGGCTATCACTGTAGAAAGAGGTGGAGTGGGATGGTTTGGTTCCTATTCCTTTTATCCCTTATGCTCTTTTGGTATGTTTGATAGTTAATTTACTGCTCACTAAGACTTTGTCTGACTCAAGGTTTTATGTCTCCTCTTATTACCTTGGGCTGTTCATCCATGTTGGGATGGGCAGACTAGGTAGCAGGTGACAGGTGCTGTTCTTGGAGATCTACGCTGATGATGACGAAGACGAGCAGGAGGCTATGCATATTAGTTTTCTTACTATATGTACTGGGTATCCGCTGCTGTATTTGATTGAGTGTTATGTAGTGAGGTCTTGATGTATGGATTTGTTGAGATGATTGTATAAAACTAATGTGATGCTTATATGATGATTTTCTGTTATGAGGCTTCACTATATATTTCTCTATTGTATTTTATCCATGCGCTGTGAGTTACGATAGAGTTTCTGCGATTTTTATTTTACCCTGACTATCGTCCATGGCTGCCTTGCACACCTTTCAGCGCACTATTCCCTTGTTTTGGTGCGGGAGTCATGGGCGGTCGTCACAGCAAGGGTCCGGAGCAACCAGGATTCGGCTTAGGACTTAAGTGATGCATTACCCAACGTTCAGGGACACTGGAGTACGGTCGTCAGGTGTGGATTGTGCTTGACAAGAACACGAAGAGGTTACGGATATGAATATCAGCTATGAACGACAGATGATTTGGATATTGACCCGGAGAGGTCCTAAAGTCGGTTATTGGTTATTGGATATGGATGAAACATGGACTTTGGAAATCGGATTTGAGGCTATTCAAAACACACCTTCCAACAGCACGTCATGTTTTGTAGGGCAAGTGTTAACCCGCCTTTTTACAATGCCTTTGACAGGCGGGTTTAACTTAATCGACTGCACGTTCATCGAGGCTGGTGTACGATGGATTCAGTAGACTGGATGGATGGATGACGCAACGTGCTTGGGAGATGGAAATATGATTGGATAAAGATGAATCAACTATAATTTGGGTCTAGGAAACATGGTTCGGCATTAAACATGGTTCGGCATGGTGGAGGTTCGGCACAAATGGTTCGTCTGGCATTCACGTTCGAATAGCGTTCAAGAGTACTCGGCATACATAGAGCGTCCGTCATACATGAGTGGTTCGGCATTCCAGGAGCATCGGCATTCAGTAGCGCTTGGCATCCAGGAGCGCTCGGCATTTAGAAGCGCTCAGCATTAGAGATCGTTCGGCATGATGGGCGCTCGACATTAGAAACTGTTCGGCATCAGACATGGTTCGGCATGATGGAAGTTCCGCATTAAGGATCATTCGGCATTGGATAGAGCGCTCAGCATAAATCTCGTTTGGCATTGGATGGAGCGCTCGGCATAAATCTTGTTCGGCATTGGATGGGTTGTTCGGCATCTCTCACCTCGCTCGGCATTGCAGCTCGCACCTCCATACCTCGGTACCTCCATACCTCGGTACCTCGGTACCTCCATACCTCAGTACCTCCATACCTCGGTACCTCGTTACCTCCATACCTCTATACCTCGGTACCTCGATACCTCCGTACCTCGGTACCTCCATACCTCGGTACCTCCATACCTCCGTACCTCCATACCTTGGTACCTCCATTCCTCGGTACCTCGCACCTCGAGACCTCGGTACCTCGATACCTCGACACCTCGATACTTCAGTGCCTCGATACCTCGGTACCTCGGTATCTCCATACCTCGCACCTCCCTGCGTTCGGCATACCAACTGCTCAGGATCGGTCGGCATAATGAAGTAGGGTTCGGCTATGACATTGATGGACCCAAACTACTCAAGAGGCCCAACAACCTGGTTTTGCCTATAAATACAGCATGTGGGTCTCCAGACGGGGGATCTTCTTCTTCTCTTCTGCTCTCTGACTTTTTTTTTATTTCCTAAGACTAAGGCTAGTCTACCACTTTGTAACTGTAATTGATTCGAACATCAATAAAAAGAAAACTTCTAGAGTGGATGTAGGCCAGAGTTAGCCGAACCACTATAAAATCTGTTGTTCTTTACTGCTTTCATTTTAATTTCAACTGTTCTTCATATTATTACTCTCTACATACACCCTATGTGTGAGCTGTGATTGGGATTTGGTGCTTTCATCTGGATTTGAGTGTTAGTGACCAATTTTGGCGCTAACAGTGATCAACCAGCTCTACTCCATGAGCTTCCTGTCCCACCAACGGCAGCCTGGAAAAATACTTGGTCTGACCTGAGCATTATAATTAAATAACACCTAGATCAGTTTGGAAATCCAACGTGCGAAAACTGAAGTAATATGGCAAACATTTAACAATTCTGTGAGACCACGCCGCTAAATGAAGAATGAGATTTTTCCTTAGAAGAACAAATTCATATATATGAAGAGGTGGGAAAAAAATTAGAATAATAATCCAAATAAGTAAGAATGAACACAGACAAGATCAAATCCAATCTTGAAGAATGGACACAATTAATTAAACATCGAGAAGGGCTCCCGATGCTTTTCGATGCAGTTAAGAAAACAATTCAAAGATTTGAATCAAATAAGCAGAGGGAAATTTTCCAACAATGACTAGGAGATTGCGTCCCCCTTACCGAAAGTATACCTCTAGAAATATACTTGAGAGGGTCATTTCCATTGTGACTCTCTCAAAAATGTACTAGCCAGACTCCTTCTAACTTACCTAGAATCCGAGTATTTCACTTCTCCGTGCATACAATCAAATCCAATCTAGAGTAGATGTTAAGATACCCTAATGGGAGTAACCCCACATAGCTAAACATCCACTCGCTCTTTGGTTTTGGTCATTTTCGACAAAGGATATCAACTTTCAGATGAGCAATAAATTGTCTAAAATTGATGAAGTGCAAAAGGAGAAAAGATTAATTCACAAGTTTGAATCGAAATAAGGAAAATGAATTTATCCAACATGACTAGGAGGGTGTGCCCCTATAACGATCTCGGTTTTTGAGTCAAATTTAATTTGGTAATTAAAATAAATTTTTGGATTTAATTGTGAATTAATTTGAATATTTTCCAAAATAAATAAAATAATTATTTATTAATATATATATATATATATATATATATATTGTAATTTGGAATTTGATTTGAAATTCAAATTAAATATTTTATAAATATATTGGATTTTAAAACACTATATCTTAAATTAATAACAATCGTTTATAGTGTACATATGTAATATATTTTGAAAGTTATAAATAGAATGTGATATAAATAGTTTCCAAAAGTAATTTAAAGGATAAATTCTAATATATATTATATACATGTGTATGTATTATTAAATTTTAAAATCATTTTCTTAAGGTTATACAAATATTTATAAAAGTATAAATAATAAGAAAATATATGCATGTATAAAACATAGGTTAATATAAAAAGAAATATAATAAAACACATTTAAACATTAATTAAACATGTAAATTTAATATGTGTAAGCATGGTATTACATGAGATTAACAAGTGTTAACTTAGTATAGCTTGCATTTACAAGTGGCATGTTTGATCTATTTTCTTTTTATTTTTGAAATTAGTAATAAAGAAAATTCAAATATATATATACTTCAACTCCTTCCTTTCTCATTTTCTTTGATAAATGTTCAAAACTACAAGCTAAAAGAAAATCAAACCTGAGAAAAATAAAATAAAAAAAAACAACTTCAGTTTGCAAACTTGAAGCATCTCAACTTGAAACAACTGATTCAAACAAATCAAAATCATCCCAGAATTCAAACGAGTACAAACCTGAAACAAAACTACATATCAAAAGAAATCAAAATAGAATCAAAAACCAAGATCAAGTTCAAAACAAAAATAGAAAACAAAAACAAATCAAACCTGGGGATTTAACCTTCAAAATCAAAGCAAACATCATCAGATCATAGCTCAACTTCAACAGATCAAGCAAGCTAACAAAGTTCAGCTTCAGATCAAACAAGTCATTCCAGATCAAAGAAGTTTCTAGTTTTTAAAATCAAATATCAAATTCTCAAAACAAATCAAGTTCCAAGCTCAAATCTTTTTCTCTGTTCAATTTATCTGGCGAGCAAACTAACCCATTAAAGCTTAGATCTGTTTTTATATCTGATGGTTATGATTAATACTTGAATGTTGTTGTGAAAAGTATTTGTATATGCTTGCATGTGATATGTGTGTGTGTGTGTGTGTAAATAAGGTGTACATGCCTGGAAAACAGGCAAACTTGTCTCTGTTCATATATTCCAGGTTTTAAAAACCTGTTCAAAATTTAAATCATTCCACCCAAACAATTTTAGGTTTTGATTGCTGAGTAAAAAGTGTTATATGAGTGTAATATCATTTTTAAAAAATAAATTCAAGTGAAAAATATTGAGTAAATATTTTGGAAATAGAAATATACAGTGAAAAGTTAATTCAAGGCAAAAAATCAATTGTCTGAAAATCGTGTTTCGATTCTATAACTCGATTCGTATTTGAAAATTATGATTTTAGGTAATTGTTTCAAGATTTTTAGGTTGATAAATCGAGTGATATTGGGAGTTGAACGAAATTTGAATTCATGTCGAATTCTGGCGATCAAGTGGACCGTTAATCTCGGGGTTGAGGCTGGAGCACGCTTATAGGTCGTTGATCATAGGAAAAATGCTATGAGAATTTTAGGTGGCGGTGGTGGCGTAACAACGTCGAAATAGGGTTAGAGGTCAGGTTTTGAACGACGAGAGAAGTGAGGCTAATTCGTCGACATCGGTGCATTGAGTTGAATCGGACCTAAGGGATGCAAAGAAGGGAACCGCGGTAGAGATTTTGGTGTAGCAGCGCAAGTTCCAGTGATCAGAATTGTCATCGACAAGGTGGTTTTTGTGGTCTGTGTTGTTTCCAGGAAGGGGTTGATGACTCGTTTTCGAATTCTCTGATGATCTCGTGGTGCTGGGGGTCTGGTGGATAGAGGTGGTCGTCGTTGACTTTTCAATAGTCGTAGTATTGACCGGAGGTGGTCGGAGCAGTATGCAACGTTCACATGTGCACTCGTGAAGTTTTTGTGCATCTGGGAATGATGTGGGTTTGGGAAGAAGAAGTTCCCTCGGGTTCGTGCTCGTACAAATGCAAGGTTGGCTCGGTGATGCTCTCGAGTAGTTTTTGCCGAGTAATAGAATTTTAAAACTTTATTTTAATTTCATAAGGTTACATAAATAGTTATAAAAGTATAAATAATAAGAAAAATATATGCATGTATATAATATATATTAGAATTTATCCTTTAAATAACTTTTGGAAACTATTTATATCACATTCTATTTATAACTTTCAAAATATATTACATATGTACACTATAATAAATTGTTATTAATTTAAGATATAGTGTTTTAAAATCCAATATATTTATAAAATATTTAATTTTGAATTTCAAATCAAATTCAAAATTACAATCTATATATATATGTATATATAAATACTTATTTTATTTATTTTGGAAAATATTCAAATTAATTAACAATTAAATCCAAAAATTTATTTTAATTACTAAATTAAATTTGACTGAAAAACCGGGATCGTTACAGCCCCTACACTGAAAGAATATCTATATATAAAATATACTTGAGAGCGTACGCCAAACACGCATCACTCTCGGGAACATCCAAGTTGGACCTCGTTAAATCCATAGGCATCTGAATATACCTACATCAACGCATGCATGCTACCAACACCTTTCTAGATAAATGTGAATATATCCTAATAGGTGCGACCCACGTGGCTTAGCTCCCACTCACTCTTTGGTTTAATTTTTATGGTGTTGGATGCTAATGCTCAAATGAGTGACAAATCGTGTTAGATTGATGAAGCACAAGGAACAATATCAAAATGGATAGTTAAGAAATCAACTATCGAAAGTAAACTAATGATTGTGTATGGGAATTAGATCGCATACACTTGTCACCAATAAACGAATAAAGGTTTAAACATTTTATCTTTACTTGTGCTTGATTTTCACAACATAAATATTTGTTAAAACACTTTAAAAATACTCTTTTAGAAATATTCTTTTAAAGGGCAAATTTTATTTCCAGGTGTACCAAAAGGATGGGACAAAAGCAATTGTCATTAAAACCCTATTTACTCGAAACCCAAAACACTTTACATTTAGTATTATTTTTAAAACATTCATTTTAAAGGATTATCTCATTTATAAACTATCATGTATTACTTTTAAAACTACATTTGTTATTCCATAAAGCTACAAATAAATTTTAAATACTTTTGTTAATCGAAAACAATGTTAATCATCCTGATAGATAATTGGTACCCTTCTTTTATAAATATTAAAACAACGTTAGTTATCCAAAAAGGTGATTAACCAAATTTTTAATTATTTACAAAATTTAAACAATATTAATTATCTTGGAAGATAATAAATCTAATTTATAATCATTAATAAATTTAAAAACAACATTAATCATCCTGAAGGATAATAAATTAAATTTTAACTTCTTTTATAAATTTCAAATTAAAACCCAACCTTTATTTTCAAAATTCTCAAAATATTTGAAAATATTGTTTTAAACAACTTTCAAAGTGCAAAAACTCGACCAAACATTTATTTAGTAAAAATACAATTACAAGCACAACATACACTAGGGTTTAAGGAGATGATATTTTATAAGTGATGGTATAGAGAAATTTGCTATAATGACAATTACACAATTCGAACAGAGTCATAAATATTTCAACAAAACATCAATATAAGCAATAAAAGAATATAAATATGATGCAGAAATAAAAAATAAATAATCAATTTAATATTATTATTTATTAACTAAAAGGAGTTAAACAAGTCCAACAAAACCATTTAATTAATATTAAATTCAAAACCCATATATTTAAATCACTATCCAAATGTTAAGTTCACAATTCAAATGTTTAAATAATCCCTATATTTGAATTCAAGTTTTATACATAAAACCTAATTATTCCTATATTTAAAATTGATTAAATAATTAAAATCAAAATGATAAAATTATGGGATGTTGCAGACCTAGTTTGAGCCAGAGTGCTGGTATAACCTCCTTCTAGAATAGTGGATAAGATAGGAAACATCAAAATAAATGGGTACCGGCTAACCTAGGTTCTTCGAGATTATTTTGAGCATCCAATGAGGATGCCAGAATAGTTGAAGTGCAAGAAGCTTCCCTGGTAATGGAAATAGCAACAGAGCCAGGAAGAGAAGTGATGATCTCAGTAGTTGGCGGCCCGGAGGTTAGGGAGTGGTAATGTCTACCGTCAAACCTTGGGAAACAGAGCTAGAACTCTCACCCAAATTCTTTAGATCAACCTCGGATTGTGCCCAGTAGATACTTTAGAATGTAAGTGGAGCTCACCAGTCTTGAGCGCTTCTATATATGCGTCCTCTAGAAGGTCAAACTTTAAATTCTCTTTGTTTACTTCAGTACCATCGGAGTGCTCTCACTCTTGTTTCAGAATCTCCTCCCAGTCCTTGGCCAATGCCTGGGGATATCCCTCTTCTAACCATCTTAAGTTTCCAAATTTGACAACATTCACAAAAAACTGCACTTGAAGAGGCTTAAGTTCGGACTTAACTTTATCTTCTGCAGCCTTGTCATGCGCATCGGCTGTCTTCGCTCGGGTCTCATTGTCTTCTCTCATCTTACGAATGACTAGTAATTCCGCGCCATAACCCTAAGCCTAGATGAGTGCATCATCCTTTTCTTTCTTTTCGACCTCTAGCTACTCCTTCAGTCGAGTTATTTTCGAGGCATGCACTTCCACAATCCTTTTGAGCTTCTCATTTTCTAACAAGAGAGTCCTGTGATGAGCAGCCTCAACCTGCTTCAGCTAGTTCCGACGATCTTCTTCGAAGGACTTAGTCCATTCCTCTTATTTTTTCTTAGCCTCAACCAGCGAAGCATTAAGCCCTTCAACCTCCTCATTAATATTGGAGATAATACGCTTGTCATCTTGTTGAATCTGCTTCATCCCTTTGTGCTCTATCCTTCTTTTGTAAGATACTTCAAAGATATCCTCGGCTATTTTCTTCCATTTTTGGTACTAATCACACACGTTGCTTACGTAATCCATGACATTAGAGATAACTTTTGGAGGGATAGCCTTTAAGTAAGGAACGAACACCATATCATCAAAATAGATTTTTTTAGAAAGGCTTTCTTCGTAGCAGCAACATGAGCGTTTGAAACAATTTCAATCTCTATAGTAGTAGAGGAAGCATGAAGCGGCCTCTTGCCATATCTCTATTGAGGAGTATCAGAGGGCACTAGCCCAGACGACTATTCAGATCATTGTGGAACATGGGAAGACATTGCTAGTTGTGTTGTAAAAAGGACTGAAATTGGAGTGATCGGTATTTCAATGGACATGATGGGGTCAGGTCTCCTTGAATATAAGTAAGACCTACGCCATGGAGATGACTTATGAGACCTATAGTCTCTGTCATGTCTCCTATAATCTGGCCTCTGACGCCTTCTAGATCTGATTCATAGGATGAGTCGCGAGAGTGGTCAAATGACCCAAGCTTTTTGTATTTACTTCTTTGACTCTTAAGAGTGTCATACAGATGCTTGCATTCCGTGGATTCTGAAAACAAAACACAAATGAGTTAGTGCAAGAAAGATGAAAAACACTACATACAGTACAATAGTGTAATGTCATGTAAGTGTGGATCACGGACCGTGGACTTGGAGTTCGCTAATAGGGGATATTTCCCCTGCACCAGTAGCGGTCACTTTATCAAGCGGACGAATGGGAGAGTCAATATCCTCAATGCTAATGTTGTTAAGGCCAAAAGAGTTGATTTCATCTGGTATACTCCCAAACGATCCATAAATGTCCCCGATGAAGGGATGGTAGTCTCTACGATTATAAAAGCCGATAGAGGCTGTGTGGATGTTTGAGACAAGATGATCTTTATCTTATGCCATTGGGAGATTGGTAGCATGTTAGTCCCCTCGCTCTCATCACTAGAGGACTCATGGCCAAAATCGACGTCCTCATTGCCACCTCCATCACTCTCCCTTTCTTCGACATGCTTTTTTCCAACTTCGCCATTATCCCCAGCCCCTTGCCGTGTATCATGAGCGGTAATAGGATCCTGCACAAAAGGCATTGCTTGATCCTAACCAACATTAACATCATCTTTGGACTCCTATTCAGGGTGAACATCCTCTTGACCCTCAAGTACATAGTCTAGCTACAGTTTTCCTCTAAAAGGTTATAAGCATGCAGGTTCTAACCACAAGAATATGTCTCATGTCCCATTCTTCAAGTGGAACTTTGTGAAGATTCTCCGAGGTGCCTGCCGAGATGCACTATTAGGTCTTCTTCAATCATCAATAGATACCAAAAATAATGGATTTAACGGTTGGGACTATGAAGTCTGCATTAATAAGGAGGACGAACTTAAGACTTACATCCAGATAACCATTTTTGCATGAAATCAGGTGGACAATGCACAAAGAAGAACTCATATTTGAAATAACTCAACTTATTCTACAGCCCTAACACTATACATTAGCCCCTGGCAGGTTCTAAGAAATTGAGTGAAGGAGATCCCTTTCAATGTTTGAAGATGTATATGTAGCGAATTTCCTCGGCAATTGGGACACTATTCAAGTGTTAAACGAAAATCATGTATATATTGTTCAAAAGAGCATAGCTGTTTGGGTGTAACTAGGCTGGTGAAAGCTTTATAAATTTTAGGATTATACAATTGAAGTGATTGATAGGTTGAACACATCCAGCCGTGCACATATATCAATTACAAGCTATGTACCCCTCAGGCCAGAGATGTTCCTGTTGACAACGTGTAGGAACCAACACATTTTTAAAAGGAATCCTGTGCTTCTCACATAATCGACTAAGGGATTCCTTGTCAACCTTAGAAGTTGGAGAATCTAGACGATATGTCAGAATGAAAGTGTCGCCTATATCAGCATCGTGGGCGACCCCTATAACAAGTTCTTCGACCAATAAGAAAGGAACTATATGTAAAGGCTGACCCATTCGGTGACTAGTCGACTAAGGTTGAAAAGGAGTAGAAGTAGACTTTGCCATAGGCACCGTTGTCGAATTAGATTCAGTATCGGACTCAATATATATTAATGTAAAAGGACATGCGACCATCATGGAGAGATGCGAGGAACTTCTATAATCCATAAATATTAAAAGCTCCATACGTAAGAGATACCAAGCATAGTAAAAGCTTTAATATTCATGCTGCAATGAGAGCCTTATATAGTCAATGTTCAAACTCGACGGATGCCAACGTTTGCTGATCGATCGGATCTCATACTTCGATGGAGGCAATAGTGTGCAATTAGAATGTTCAGTGTATGCCTCCGGTGTTATACAATTCAAATCATTATTTAACCAAAGACATTATGAACTACATGGGACTATAAAATAATCCGCTTGAATACCGTAATGCATCCAACGTGACCATTGTCAAAAATTGTCCTGATAAATCACAATTATCAACTATCATTCGATTAAGATCGTTTAAAGACTCATTTGATCTTTCCTTTTGACTTACAAAACCTTTTATTTAGGAAACAATTAAAATTTTACAAGTGAAGGGTGAACTTAAGCCAAGCTTGGGTTCAACATAAAGCAAGCCTAGGGAAGTTTATGAAAAAAAATGTTTGAGTTGAAACCCGAGTCCTTCCTCAGAAATCTTTAGGCACTCTTCAAGTTTTCATTAAGTTTGCCAAATCCACCATCTCCTGCCAAATTTTTTGAATTTATCTAAGTCAGGGATCATCATGAATCCATAGAGGGGAGAATGGTGCTCTAGGCTTTGACCAAAGGTGAATGATAGTTGATCGCCGGCAAGTCAACCATAGCCACGCTGTCGCCTACCTGAGTCGACCTAAGAGGAAATTGAGTTTTTTGTTTAATATCGAGGTTAAAATTGATTGCATAGTTCGATGCTAATGAACTAGGATCTGAAAGCGGTGAGTCTAGCGGCGTTTAATTTTAGAAATGGGTGGCGAAGATGGTCCAAGGTGGTGGCAGTGATTTAGGATCGACGGTGGAGTCAAGAGTAAAGCTTGGCAACGATGAGCATAGGCACAATGTCTCAAGGTAGAAAAAGAAAAGCAAGTGAAATAAGATAAATGTGGGTTCGTGTTTAAATAAGGGTCAATCCACAGCGATAGGCACTAAAATCGCCCATGTATAAGGTACTAATCCATGGCCTATGGATTAATACCAATCCATAATACACACACATATAAATAATAATAAACCTAAGAAAAATGGGAGATGGTGATGATGATGTTGAGAAGTGCGATGCAAAAAACCAAATAAAGTTCCGAACAATAGAATCCTACCAGAATAGTTCAAAGAAAGAGATCATTGAAAACTTTCAAAAATTGGAATAGCAAACTCGAATAACATGGTTCGGTTCTTATAGTACACAAGGGTCGGAAATATAAAACCTTTCAAAGCAATATGACGATTGGCAAAGGATACAATGATTTGTGAAATGGTTCAGAGGATAAATAGCATCTATTTGGAACAGATCTTGAAGTCGATGATATGGAATCCATAGTTTGTCTTGATCTAAAGCATGTCTTATTAACGTAAGATATTCTTCAGGGGGCAAATGTTATCCAGCTTTATGACCAAGTGATATTTAGACGAGTCAGATCGATCAAATAGGACAATAACCAAGCAGAAGTCTCGAACGATAACTTTTAACTTAGATATCAAGTGAGATCAATGGATGATGCCATTAACATGCCAAGGATACTCAAAAATAGCCTACATGCTAAACCACTTCAACTAGAAAATTCAAAATCCAAGATTCAAGAAATATCTTTGACTGGTACCGATCCATAACCTTATTTCAGTACTGATCCATAAAAGTTGCTCCAAACCACTCCTCGCCTCATGACGTACAAAGTCGAGGCCATCATTGATCAAAACATGCAACTCAAGATAGATCGCTAATAATCTATGACTCTAACATCGATGATAAGTCTTAAATTCATAACGACCTGACCATGCATTCTATCATCTCTCGCCGAACCAAGGAGCCCACTCCAAATCAGGCCTATTCCTATTCCTGGATATTAGAAGCACACAAGGATAAGCACAAGCCAACCAAGAAACCTCGAGGACAAAGAAGGTTTAATAGTCCAATTTATAGATGATACCGATTCATAGGACATGGTTCGGTATTGATCCATAAGATTTGTTGATTTACCATGATCTTTTCAATGTAACTCCTTCTAGATGTGGGAAAGTGGAGAGAACGTGATGGAGATAAATCCATTGATCTTCATTTATAAATAAAGGGTCATAGGCATTATTTTGAGATCCTTTTTTCCTGCATTCTAACTTTCTTTGCTGCTATTGTAATCTCTCGAATCATCACCGATCCATAGACTATAGATCCATAAGATCACGATTGTAAAAACTTTGTAGAATCATTAACAAAGTTCAAATGGACGTAGGCCGATGATAGCCGAACCACTATAATTACTGTGTGTTATTTCCCATTGTTTTTCATTCAATATCTTCATTTTATTCTCCTCTATAAATCTTTAGGGTTTTTGTGCCAATTTTTAGTGTAAACGGATAAGATTAATACTTCCATTAAAAATGCCATGATTTTCGAAAAGGTCTTAACTCATACCCTATGGATCTTGCTCTTAGTTATGTTCTCATGGGTGCTATTTTGAAACAAAGCCCAAATTCCAAAAAAGAAGAAGATAAAATGTAAACAATACAAGTGTAACCATGATCAAGATAAGAAGGGAGTCATGACTTGTAATAGGTTCCTGTAACAACCCATAAATTTTAACGGTCTTGATAACGCAATTAACTGAATTTTTGTGAAACTTTAAATTATTGAATTTGGAAATAAAAATTTGATATTTGGAATGCGTCTATTTAAACATAGCAAATGCTAGACTTTCACTGGTAAATGTGAATGTTATTTTGTGTAATTTTTGATTTCAATTTAAACCAGTTAATATTTGATGAAAATAAATATTTTCGAAACCTGGATATGTTATATAATAAAAATGTAAACTATCTTCTGAGTGAGACGTTGTTTGCGCCAAAGTTGGTCACAAACACCCAATACCGTGAAAGCACCAATGCATGAATATAAATTAATTCAAATAACAGATCTCAACCAATAATAGACAGCAATCCCAAAGTAAAGAACAGAGACACAAGTTTTATAGTGGTTCGGCTATCTCCGGCCTACGTCCACTCCAATTTTTTCTTTTTTTATTTATTATCCTTGGAAATTACAAGTGATTACAACAGTTACAACAGTTGCAGTGACCAAATCTAAAGAAAATAGCAGTAATGATGCTATGGAATGATTTTAGCAGCGTCTGGGCTTGCTTTTCCTCTCCAAATTTTCCGACCCCTTTTCTGAATGACCAGGGGCTCTATTTATAGGCGTGGAAGGCTGAAATCCCGCCTAAAACCTGGGGAGGTTGCTTGGCACGTGAGGGGGCCCACAGGCCCGTGTTCTCGGAATCCGTGCCTAGTTTGGGATCGATTCGAAGTGACTTTCGAATCGATCAAGAATCCATCCAATTGAGCTGAAATTTGGCGTGAACATTCTTCAACATGTATGTGAGCTCCTGTAAAAATTTCATTGCATTTGGATCAACGGTTTGGAAGATATGATCGATCCAAGTTCTAGAATCCGTGCGTCCTGATTGGTTCGAACCCATGCATTGTCTATTTCGAACCCATGTATTTCGAACCCATAAGGCCAACTCTCTCATACCCTTCGAATCCATCCCCAATCCTTCGACTCCACGACCTTCGAATCCATCTTCAGTCCTTTGACTCCATAACTTTCGAATCCATGCAAGCTTCGAATCCAATTCCTTCTTCGAATCTATAGCAACTTCGAATCCATCATTTTCTACGAATCCATCACCAACTTCGAATCCATCACTTTCTACGAATCCATCATAAACTTCGAATCCATTTCCTTCCTACGAATCCATCATAAACTTCGAATCCATTTCCTTCTTCGAATCCATCTTCATTGCTTCGTATCCATCATCTTCGAATCCATATCCATCGTTCGAATCCACTATCTTCGAGTCCATGTCCATCATTCGAATCCACTATCTTCGAGTCCATGTCCATCATTCGAATCCACTACCTTCGAGTCCATGTCCATCATTCAAATCCACTACCTTCGAGTCCATGTCCATCATTCGAATCCACTACCTTCGAGTTCATGTCCATCATTCGAATCCACTACCTTCGAGTCCATGTCCATCATTCGAATCCATGTCCATTGCACTGAAGTTATCCCTTTCGAACCCATCTAGTTCCCATTGATTCGAAACTGATGGGTTCGAACCTGATGGTTTCGAACCTGGTGGGTTCGAACCTGATGGGTTCGAACCTGATGGGTTCGAACCTGATGGGTTCGAACAACATTCCTCTCCCACCTTGAATCCATCATATTTCCTCCATACGAACTCCGATTAACCTGATATTTGAAACATAGCCTTTCATAGTTCTTATCATCATTTCCAATCAATTTCGTCCCGATCGGAGTCCAACAAAATTTTGACGATATCCATCGTAGCCTTATTCCCAGTCCTGCTATTCATAATTCCTTGCCAATTTGTTGTTATTCCCGTTTTGACCAAAAAGTGGGATAACAGCTTGCCCCCCAAAACATTCCTTGTGATAACAAGATGTGTTTTGAATAGTTCCGAATCCAATATTCGAAGTCCAAAGCCATATTGCCAGAGTATATCATCCTTGACTGCTTCGAGTCGATGTCCAATTCGATATCCAATAACCAAAGCCTTAGCCAATTCCGTATCCATTCGAAGTTGACAACCAAGTTCCAATCCATCCTTATCCAATAGCCAATAACCGAAGCCAGGACCTCTCCGGGTCGATAGCCAAATCCATAACCTCTCTGGGTTGATATCCAAATCCATAGCCTCTCCGGATTCCTGCTAAGCGTGATCCACATCCGACGACCGTGGTCCAGTGTCCCTGGACGTTGAGTTAACCTCTCCGGGTTCTTTCCAAGCGCAATCCATACTTGATGTCCTTGGTCCAGTGTCCCTGGACGTTGAGCCAACCTCTCCGGGTTCTTTCCAAGCGCAATCCATACTTGATGTCCTTGGTCCAGTGTCCCTGGACGTTGAGCCAACCTCTCCGGGTTCTTGCCAAGCGCAATCCTTACTTGACGACCTTGGCCCAGTGTCCCTGGGCGCTGTAAAATGTCATGGCTTAAGTCCTAAGCCGAATCCTAATCTCTCCGGACCCTTGCCGAGCATAGTCCATACTCGACGACCTTGGCCCAGTGTCCCTGGGCGCTGTAAAATGCCATGGCTTAAGTCCTAAGCCGAATCCTGATCTCTCCGGACCCTTGCCGAGCATAGTCCATACTCGACGACCTTGGCCCAGTGTCCCTGGGCGCTGTAAAATGCCATGGCTTAAGTCCTAAGCCGAATCCTGATCTCTCCGGACCCTTGCCGAGCATAGTCCATACTCGACGACCTGAAAATAATATATGATAATAGAGGGCCTAAGTCCTAGGCCGAATCCTGGTCACTCCGGACCCTTGCCAAGCATAGTCCATACTTGACGACCTGAATGAGTCAATTCACCTTGTTTGGGTAAAGTGACTCACCCCTTGCCAGGCATAATCCATACCCGACGACCATTTATCGAAAACCAACCAAAATCTATTCCAAAATCCAAAATCCAAATCCGAAATTCAAATCCGAAATCCAAATCCGAAATCCAAATCCAAATCAAAAATTCAAATCCAAAACCAGTAAACCAGAAATCCAAACCGGAATCCAAAACCAAAAACAATCATCCAAAGGAAAATCCAAATAAAAAAAGCAAGAAAAACCAGGAGCTCAATCCAAGCTCCAAAACCAAATCCAGAAAGAAAAGCAATGTCCAATCTAAAAGCAAGAAATAAATTTCACAAACCATAGCGTCCCGGGTTTTCATCATTCAGAGCATGCCTAGGGGCTATCTTCGTCCCCGTACATGTGTAAATGGCTTTACCGTTCGCTAATAGCTTGCTACTTATTCCATATTACCTTGGTTAATGGATGATCAATCGACGATCATCCCTGGGCCTCCCATCATCACGGCGTGAGGTGGTCGGTGGTTGCTCCTGCTCCACCGTTGCATCCCGAGTTCCAACGTATTGCTGTAACTGTCCATTCCTTACATGCTCCTCGATTATATCCTTTAGGTGCCTGCAGCTGTTGGTATCGTGTCCATCCAGATCATGGAAGAGACAGTGCCTTCCTGATGTCCTTTCCCGCTCTGTTGGTTCCCTCCTAGCCGGCCTTCGGTAGGGAAGGCGATTCCGAGTTTCCAAGTATATCCGTTCCAGCGTCTCGTTCAATCCAGTGTATGTGGAAAACTTCGGATCCTTCCATCGTTTTCTAGCGTTTCCAGAGTCGTCATCTAACTTCCTTTTTCCTTTATCCCTATCCGAACCGTTTTTGGATACCGCTCCAACCTTGATTGTACTAACCTTTTTTGACTTTAAATCCGTACTTGCATCTACTTGTCGAAGGAACCTTTCTGCCTCATGAAAGAATTCGTCGAGATTTCGCGGGGGATCTCGTATCAGAGATACCTTGAAATCCGAATTCTCCTTGACTCCTGATACTGCTGCCATTAAAACCATTGATGGGTCAGGCCGATCCACCGAAGCGACTGCCGCACTGAATCGAGTTAGAAAAGTTCTAAGTGATTCATCCATCCTTTGCTTCACCGATGTTAAAGTCATCACGTTCTTTGGCCTCTTAACGTGAACCCGAAACTGTCCCAGAAACTTTTCCACTAATTCCTTCCAAGTCCTGATAGATCCTTCTCCCAGCTGCCTAAACCACATTGCAGCTAAGTCCTTCAAATACAAAGGGAAACATCGGGCCATCACTTCCTCCGATGCCCCCAGCACCTCCATGTGTCTGGTGTACCTCATTAAGTGATCTGTTGGATCTGTCTTACCATCATATACCTCCACGCTAGGTAGCTTGAACTTAGGTGGATTCCGAGCCATCCTTATTTCCCGAACGAATGGACTTCTATTCACTCCTTCCAAATCCCCGTTTGTCAAACCGCCTCGCACAGTCTTCCTGATCATCTCTACTAATCCCGTGTTGTCTGGTAGGGGTTGCCCCCCATGCCCCCGAGGGAACTCTGGTACATATTCCTCGTGTGGCTCACTAGCAGCAACGTTAGTTCTAGCTTGCTGAATTCCTTCCAAAGGTTCTTTTGCATTGAATCCTGTGGGCCTGCCCCCAAGCCCTTGTTGATTGCCTTCTGGCTCCGTATCCTGTCCTTCATTGGGTTCCACAATCCTAGCTCCTTGTCCTGCATCCGCAACTGCTGTAGCTGTTCCTAAGCTCTGCATTCCTGTAGCTCTCATTTGTTCCAAGAAAGTTTGCATCATTTCCTGTTGACTTTTCAACAATCTCTCCTGCAAAGAATTGGCCATAGCTTCCATTTCATCCCGAGTTATGTAGACTGAAGCCCGTCCTTCCTCACCTCCGGAGGATGCTTGCTGACTTCCTCCTTGTTGGCTTCTCTCAGCCCTTAGCCTTCTGCTATCCTGTCTAGCCATTGTCTTCCAAATCCAAATTCCTCAAACTCTTCAAATCCGATGTAGCGGGTGCTAGTCTTTCTCAGTGAAAGCACCAAAATGTTTGCGCCAAAGTTGGTCACAAACACCCAATACCGTGAAAGCACCAATGTATGAATATAAATTAATTCAAATAACAGATCTCAACCAATAATAGACAGCAATCCCAAAGTAAAGAACAGAGACACAAGTTTTATAGTGGTTCGGCTATCTCCGGCCTACGTCCACTCCAATTTTTTCTTTTTTTATTTATTATCCTTGGAAATTACAAGTGATTACAACAGTTACAACAGTTGCAGTGACCAAATCTAAAGAAAATAGCAGTAATGATGCTATGGAATGATTTTAGCAGCGTCTGGGCTTGCTTTTCCTCTCCAAATTTTCCGACCCCTTTTCTGAATGACCAGGGGCTCTATTTATAGGCGTGGAAGGCTGAAATCCCGCCTAAAACCTGGGGAGGTTGCTTGGCACGTGAGGGGGGCCCACAGGCCCGTGTTCTCGGAATCCGTGCCTAGTTTGGCCCGTGTTCTCGGAATCCGTGCCTAGTTTGGGATCGATTCGAAGTGACTTTCGAATCGATCAAGAATCCATCCAATTGAGCTGAAATTTGGCGTGAACATTCTTCAACATGTATGTGAGCTCCTGTAAAAATTTCATTGCATTTGGATCAACGGTTTGGAAGATATGATCGATCCAAGTTCTAGAATCCGTGCGTCCTGATTGGTTCGAACCCATGCATTGTCTATTTCGAACCCATGTATTTCGAACCCATAAGGCCAACTCTCTCATACCCTTCGAATCCATCCCCAATCCTTCGACTCCACGACCTTCGAATCCATCTTCAGTCCTTTGACTCCATAACTTTCGAATCCATGCAAGCTTCGAATCCATTTCCTTCTTCGAATCTATAGCAACTTCGAATCCATCATTTTCTACGAATCCATCACCAACTTCGAATCCATCACTTTCTACGAATCCATCGTAAACTTCGAATCCATTTCCTTCCTACGAATCCATCATAAACTTCGAATCCATTTCCTTCTTCGAATCCATCTTCATTGCTTCGTATCCATCATCTTCGAATCCATATCCATCGTTCGAATCCACTATCTTCGAGTCCATGTCCATCATTCGAATCCACTATCTTCGAGTCCATGTCCATCATTCGAATCCACTACCTTCGAGTCCATGTCCATCATTCGAATCCACTACCTTCGAGTCCATGTCCATCATTCGAATCCACTACCTTCGAGTTCATGTCCATCATTCGAATCCACTACCTTCGAGTCCATGTCCATCATTCGAATCCATGTCCATTGCACTGAAGTTATCCCTTTCGAACCCATCTAGTTCCCATTGATTCGAAACTGATGGGTTTGAACCTGATGGTTTCGAACCTGATGGGTTCGAACCTGGTGGGTTCGAACCTGATGGGTTCGAACCTGATAGGTTCGAACCTGATGGGTTCGAACAACATTCCTCTCCCACCTTGAATCCATCATATTTCCTCCATACGAACTCCGATTAACCTGATATTTGAAACATAGCCTTTCATAGTTCTTATCATCATTTCCAATCAATTTCGTCCCGATCGGAGTCCAACAAAATTTTGACGATATCCATCGTAGCCTTATTCCCAGTCCTGCTATTCATAATTCCTTGCCAATTTGTTGTTATTCCCGTTTTGACCAAAAAGTGGGATAACAGACGTCATATTTCGTTTCACCGAATTTGGACTTCTCTATCTTCTTTTATCATAATTTCAGCGAATTTGCAGCATTTTCAGCAGCAAAAATTGAGTTTTTATAACTTGATCGTATTGCTGATATCTATGTACCATTCTGTTCACCTCATCGTGCTAATTTCTGTAGTATATTTATTTGTGTACTTTGAGGTCTGATGCACGACGAAATGATTGAACAGCTCGTTGTAACGGTACCATAAATTGTGACTTTTAACTTACCGTGCCTTTTCAAAATTCAAACGTGCAGCCCAAGGAATCAAATAAATTTCTTTAATAACTTTTCCGGAGTCAAAGCCTATGACCGTTGTTATGTCATTATTGTTTATATTGGGTGACTTTTCTTTTAGCTTTTAGCCATTCATTCTCTGGTCACAGCTGTCAATATTCCAGAATTTAACTTATTTATTATTATTATTTTTGTGTCGGTTACTATTCATATTCATATGGTTTAATATGTACGTTAGTTCGATTCCTCTGCCTAGCCTATCTCTCCTCTCTTACCTTGCATTGTAAAATATGATATACATATATAGAATTTATATTTTTCATTGTGAAACCTGATAATTGTTCTTCCCTCACCTAAGCTTGCTCCTCACCACACCTCTCCCTCCTCCAATTCACCATGCGACCACCCATCTCCCCTCTGCCACATCATCCGGCCTGCCTCCTCTCCAGCCTTGTGCATAGCACAAACTCCACCACCACTGGCCAGCAACCGCCTCAACAGTTCCGTCTCCTCTCTTCCCCGACAGTCCACCACCTACCTCCGAGCATACCCACCGCCTCTAGCTTTTTCGACCCGCCACTGTCCTTCCCTCCTCCGCTAGCTCGTCCTTATAGCCACTAGCAAAGTCGTATCCTTTCTCTACCATTTATTCCACCGCCCTTACCACCATAGCAGCCGCCTACTGGCCTTAGCCTTGCCCCACCATAATAGCTCGAATCGTCACCCAATTCCCCTCGTCGGCCTCATCTTCCCCTCCACCTTGCAACCCTCTATTGTTTATAAGGTATTATATATATATATATTTATTATGTTAATTTGTGTGTATATATATATATGTTTATGTAGGGTAGTTTATATATATGTTTATGTAAGCCATGTATAATCTGTGCTTATATACACTGGTATATAAGTTTATATGTGATATATTTAATTTTTTTATATATAATAAAGTAGGTATGCATAAATGTTTGCAGCTGCACACACACAGACACATATATATATATATATGTGTATATATATATGTATGTATGTATATATGTGTGTGTGTATATATATAACAAGTTATTCGTTTTAACTTTTGATGTTGAAATAGATTCTGTAATGATTCTAAAACATATATTGATTTGAAATTATATACATACACGTACGTGTATATATGAATTCTTGAAAGGGTAATATATTTGTTTTATAAAATGCTGATTTTTAAATTTTTTGATATAATATAAGTGTTTACAATGTATAGTTATACTTGTAATCAGGTCTGGTGGTTTTTATATACCTGTTTGTTTACTAAATATTTTACTATATCTATATGAATTTATAAATATATATAGTTGTTATGATATATAAGTTATATATATAATATGTTGTATACATATGTATATAAGTTTATTTAAGTTATGAAAGATCTACATATAAGTTATATTGATTTTTATAATTATTGATTTTTAAATATAGTAAGTATGTAAGTTTATACCTATGTTTATATTTTGGTTTATATAGATATGTAGATATGAGTTTGGGTTTCATATATATATATATTTGTTAAAACTGGTTTTAAAATATATATGTATATAAAACATATTTCGTTTCAGACTTTATCAAGCAGTTCCTGATTTATTTCATCAATTCCTTATTATCAGCCTCGTCCATCAAATCCGTGTTCAGCTACTTCGCTTTGACATTTATTGTATGGATTGGTCATTTTTCAAATTCGTGATTTTTCCGTGTGCTTGCCCTGTTCTCTCTCTAGCCTCGAAAGGTGAGAAATCACTCAAGATTAACATTCTTATAGTTAGTAAACTTGATTTCACTTGAAACGATAATTGAAATATGTTGTTAAATTTGAATTGCTAGTTATTTAATTGTTAAAAATAATATGCCACTATTTGCAATTGTTCACCGGTGCTGTATGATACCACATCCTGTTGTATATATTTTATTTAATTTATCATTGATGATATATGCCTGTTATTGATATGTTATACTTTATCATATTTGTTCTCACTCTGCAAGTTCCCTGTTAATCTAAAATTTCCTATGGGTTGAAATAATACATACCCGAATAATCTTGTAAAATAGGGGAAAACCGTTATGGGTTGAAATGATAAACCCAAGCGATTTTCATTAATTTTAAATTTTGGGATTGCGGGTTGAAATAATATATATACCCGTAGTATTTAAATTGCCGATTGAAATGATAAATTTCCGCGTCACTTGACTATAGGATAAAGAATTATATACGAACACCGTTGATTAATATTTTGGAAATGATTTCCAAAGTTTTGGAAGGAAATAAATGGTTTGATTAAATATTGATTTTTAGAATAATATATAAATTTTATTTTTATATATGTCTAAATTTTAGATTTTTTTTTAAATTATATGTTTTAGAAGTTTTAAATTTATAAGTTAGTTTTGAAAATATAAATTTTAAGATTTTATTTATAATTTCACTATTTTAAAATAATATATATATATATATATATATATATATATTTAATATAAAATAAATTTAATAATAAAATTCAATTTAATTAGTATATAATATGTTTAAGTATTTATTTAAATTTATATTAATATTTTAAAAATAAATTTTTATAACTTTAGTAATAAAGGTTGGGAAGATAAATTAATGTTGACTTGGAATTTAAATTTTTATTAATAATTGAATTTAAATAAGCATTGATTTAAACTTATTGAATTTGAGATTTTAAAGATATGATTTATAACTTGATTTGATAGAAGGTGATTAAATGAATATGCTCAACTTTAAAAAAAATTAAGATTGAATATTTAATATTGATAAATTTATAAATTGGGATTTAAATAAATTATTATTAAAATGACTAAGAGAATATTTTCCAATTTGAATAAAGTTAAATGTTGAAATAGAAATGAAATTTATATTGTAAATGTTTGAATATTTAAACTTGAATATTCGAACTTTAAATTGAAATGGTTAAATTGGATTTGATTTAAATTGAATTTTATAATTTAGGATGATTTGGATTGACTTGCGAAATGGGAGGAAACAAATTTTATAATATAAGTATTTTTATTATATATAAACTATTTTAATTTATAACTATTTCAATATATATACCGTTCTCAATATCTAAATAGTTAAAGTTGGAACAGTTATGAATTTCAAAAAGTGTTATGATTTCAAAAGTGCTATTATTTCATAAGTGCTATGATTTCAAAAGTGTTATGATTTCGAAAGTGGTATGATTTCGAAAGTGCTATAATTTTTAATGTGTTATGATTCTGGAAATGAATATTACTTGAAGTGAATAATGATATCGAATTGATATGGTTTTGAAACAAATATGATATTTGGATGTGAAGTATGAACTATTTGATACTAAATGACCACGGTGTGAAATAAGCGTTTGGTTGTTAAAGAGACCGGGATTAGATATTGTCATACTCTCTGCCAATACCGAAAACCACTTTAACAACTGTGTACGTAGTGGAGATTCCAGAATGAAGTAGGACGATTTGGTGACGATTCTGTATGTTATTTACGTAGCCACGACTCTCATGAGTCAGCTTGATGTGGCTAAAACAAGAGCTATACAGGGCCAAGTGAGGTCGCAACTCTGATTGGGCACATTTATTCGATGCCATTCTATTACTTTTGTGATTTTATTGGGTGCACCTTTGATTTGGCAGTGTGTCACGAGGTGGGAGGTAGTAGCTGCTATGCGTTACCACCAGTCCGGGAGTGCAAATGGTATATCTACCCTGGCATTGCCTCGAGTGCCTTGTCACATACCCTATCGCGCCGTCTACAATTTTGTTTTGTATCGTACCTATGGAGTGCTCCCCGATAGCCCACTTGCGAGTGGAGTTTACAGTATCTGTATAGACTACGACATTATATAAAATGTGTTAAGGGGGATATGGGTAACATCTTAACGCTTTTTATAGTTTACTTTACTATAGACATATTATAATAGCGTATATTACTACATAGTAGATGGTTCCACGGATCCTTAGAGGATGGAAATCCCAAACATCCTTTAAATTACTTTTAGTTCAGTTGGCATTTCACTTGAGTTAAATTTACTATATAAGAATGTTAATCCAGACTCGAGTGTTTTGTGTTTTGCTTATGCTTGGGTCAGACTGAGTGTCACAGCATTTGAGACTCACCTTTAGGGATTGGAGTTTTGTTTGAGGATCTATCTATCCAGCTTTCACTGGTTTCAGTTATTCCAGTCATTTATGTTCAGACTTGTCAGTTACTTTTGTATTTGAGACTACTCTATATTTAAGATATCCTGTTGTATTTTACTTTAAATTCTGTTGTTTACATAGTAGTTTCATGTACTACTATTTATCTATTCCGCTGCTTATTGTTATATTACTGTGTATGTGATTCTGTGATTTATTTATTTACTATATATGCCGAGTTTTGCCAAATATAAATTAACAATCTGACATTTTAAGCAATTCAAGCCTGACATGTGCGGATGCGAAAGGTTCGAAATACCGGGTCGTTACAGTTAGTATCAGAGCTCTGGTTTAGGCAAAACCTAGCATATAGAGTAAAATTTAATTATAGAATCACCTTCGTTCGAGCTTGAATTTCTTCATTAGGATTCTCATTTGCTTCGAATTTCCATTAAAATTTTGGAACTCTCCCCTTTGTTCTGAAATCCATTCTTGTCCTTCTATTCGTGTTCTTCTTGATACTGGAGCATCCCATAATTCCATTTCTGTCCCAACAACCCTGGTATGATTTGTAAAGGGGTGAACTCCTTTACAACAGGCATCGATTCATCGGAGATTTCTACGTCATCGATTTAGATGCTGTTATTTCTTGTAGGGCCCGAACCATTTTCTAGTAGATGATCCAAGTAATTCTCTTGTGATCAAATGTCAAATGCTTTTGGATTATGCAGGCAGTTTACCTTTTTGCTCGGTTCTCAGCCTAATAATCTTGACTCTATCCCGATAGTCAGAGATTATCTTGATGTTCTGGTGAAGTCACTTCTCTCCCTCTCGGTGAGAAATTGAATTTCTGCATTGATCTTATTCCTGGGATCTCGGTTGACCCGGTAAAGGTCACCCGTGATTAATATTAGTCAATGCATCTCTTCTCTTTTTGTAATAAATTATATTATCTTCCTTTCGAGTCTATCTGCTTAGTTAGAATTCACTTTGACTAGGGTCCCTCTAAATTTGAACCTCTACCCTTGGTCTAGATCCATTCTTGAATCATCCTGTGAGGGAGTGTATTTGTAATTAAAAATGTATTATATTGTGTTGTTTGAGTTGTTAAGATTGAATTTTGGGTTTTGATCAATTCGTCTAGCTAACGCTATCATGGGAATTCCAAAACACTTGAATAGAGAAAACTGACATAATATTGTTTTCGAAATTGGCATATGAAATAATTTTATGTATAATCATATTTTATATATAAAAGTACAGTTTTCTGGAATTTGATAGTTAAATGAATTGGTTGTTAGAAATGATAATACTAGATTATCATTTATTTTTTTGTCAGCATTTCTAAACCATTAACTATTGTTGTATGTTATAAATAAGTGAAATTATAAAACAGGGTTTATAAATTGATTTGGAATTGAAATAAATTTTAAATTAAGGATTTGAGAATTCAATTTTCGGTATCTTTGAAAAAATTTGGTTTTTAAAATTTTGGAATATATTATTTGAAAGTATTCCGAATGAAAATTGTTTCTATAGGAATTTTAAAAGAAGTGAGTGAATACTCTCCTCCTTTGTCACTGGAAAATAATTTTGGTGATGACTGTAGCACCATCGACATTCATTTTCGAGTTTCGGAGTGGAGAGACCACTTAGTAGCTTTGATACACTTTTGTTTTAGGTATGTATATTTATTTGTTTTATAAAATATATATGTGTGTATATTTATTTCAAATTTGTTTAAAGTGAAACTAGAAATTTAAATTTTAAATTTATGTTAAGTGATGGTTTCAAAATTTTGAAATAATCAAAAGTTTTGAATAATTGGAGTATTTAAATGAGAAATGAAATTGAAACAAATTTGAAATAGTTGAAATAGGATAAAGTTATTTGTATAATACCCAATTGCAATCCAAAACATATATATATATATATATAACTTACCTGATTGTTCAAAAGTTAAATGTTTATGAGGATATGTGATTGAAGTTTATACAAGAGAAAACTTAAGTAAAAATTTACCAAACTAAAATTTGTTAAATAAAGGTGTTGTAAATAAAGAGAAATTTGTATATTGCTTAATTAGACTCAGAAACATTACTATAACTTACCTAGAAAAGTTTAAATGCAATTAGAATGTAATTGATAGTATACACCATGATATAGGTAATAATATATAAAAAAGAATGATATTTTTTAAGGGAATTTACAAATAATAAATTGAATAATAAAAAAAGGAATTAATTTGGTGAATAAAAATGGTTATAATATTTTTATACACTTAATATATGTTGAAAAAATGTTGAGTGAAATAAAATAATAAATTAAGAGAAAAATACTATTTAAGAAAATAAATATGAACTTAAGAATAGTGAATTGAAATTAACTTAACTAGATCAAATGGATTAAATAAAAGGGTTTTAACCAGATTTGTTGAAAAAAAGGGAATTTATAAATAAGAATTATGATGTTGTACATTTACTTTATGTCATAAGAAATGTAAATTTAAATGAATTGAATAATTATGAGTAAATAAATGTAAAATTAAGAAACTGAACAGGTAATAAAAGAATTCATATCTTTATAAATAAATGGTAAATTATAAAGAATCGTTGAAATTGGACTATATGAGGAATTAATTTAAGTGAAATCAAATAGAATAAATAAATGAGCTGAACAAAATAAATCTTGTTTTGAAAGGAAATTTTGTAATAATGTTGATAAATTGTAATCAATTTTGAAAGCAAATCAATTAAATGAAAAGGGGTTTTTAGGCTCAAGGAAAAAGTTGCAGAAAAATTTAGTTGTAGGGACAAGAAGTTTGCTTTTTAGGCTGAAGGACACTTTTTAGTGTAAATCACAGAATGATAGTTGTAACTATCATTTTCAGTTTACACTAAAAAATGTCCTTCAGACTAAAAAACAAACTTGCTGTCTCTGAAACTAAAATTTTCTACAACTTCTTCCTTGTTTCTATTTTCCTGTAATGAAAATACAATTAATTGTAATCAACAAATTATGAATACAATGAATAGTTATAGATTTAATAAAATAGATTGAAACTAAATGTGATGACCTAGAAATTTTTTACATTTGAAAATGAAATATTTAATTTATTTTAAATATTTTAAAGTTAATTTAACTTGAATTTCAAATATCACTATGAATTTGGCAATTAAATTATTGGATTTAATAATAAGAAATTGGGTAAAATATTGTATCTTTAGTTTTGAGTTTGTTCAAAATAATTTGACGGCTTGGAAAATTTATATTGATAATACTGGAGATAATAGAAGTGTTAAAAATTGAAATTTGAAGCGTTTGTTCAGGTTTGAAAATATATCGTTTAAATCGATATTTAAAAAATAGCCTTCCGAGGCACAGTCTTGGAATTCGACGAAACTAGTTCCATTGGATCCGTAATAATGTGTTATTATCGAATTTCAACTTTCGTAGCATTCGAAGTTGTTGTGTGGCCGTACGGTAAGTAAACGCGTTGAATTTATAATGAAAATTCAGTTCAATAGCTGGGTCCAAAAAGCTATCTTCTCCATATGATCGAATTTGGACTCGGAACCTGTAACAACCCTGTATTTTGTGATTATTTTTAATTGTATATTTTAATTATTTTAATTGAATTTTTGATTTAAAAAAAACTTATTTTATTTATTTTGAATGATAAAATTTAGTTTTGATATGAATTATCATTCCAAAGCATGACTAAAAAGAATATTTGCCAAAAAGTGAATTTTTGGTCAAAATAGTCAAACTTTGACTTTTAATTTAAAATTTTGAAAGTTTTAAAATTTAAATTTTATCTTTTAGTTTGAAAGTACATAAAATTTTAGGAACACCGCTTTTTGTTTTGTTGGAAACGGAGTTAAACAACAAAAGTTATGTATATTTCAATATTGACTACAATTTGTTTATTCTGCAATTTTGTTATTTTAAACAGTATATTTTTTTTCTTTGTCATATTTTATTGTAATATGTATTAATATGTTATTTTATGTATATTTTTTTCTTTTAATATTTTTGAAGTGAGGTAGGAATTTTTCTAGAGCTAGTAGTATTTTTCTTGTAATTTCCATGCTATGTATTCAATTTTTAAACATTTTCTTTAGTTCTTTTTCTATTTTTCTCCAATTTAATTATTTATTTTATTTTAGAAATGATAAATAAATTATTTTATTTCAAAATTTTTCTTTAGAATATTTTTAAAATGAAGTAGAGATTTTTCCAAAGCCATCGATGTTTTAATTGTAATTTTTGAACCCTGTTTTCAATTTTTAAGCAATTTCCTTAATTCTTTTTATATTTTCTTTAAATTTAATTATATATATTTATTTTATTTCACTTTGTTTCGGTTTTTAGATGTACTTGCTGAATTTTATTTTGTTTTATTTGATTTAAAAGAAAAGGAAGTATGGAAGGTTTTAAAAGCTAAGAAACGTAAAGTCGTTTCACCGTTTCTTTTACCGTTTCTTTTTCAACCAATACATCAATTATTTGGCCGTTTATATTTTTCCTTTCTTCATCTGTACCTCTCTCTTATTCATGTGAAAACAACTGAGAAACTTCTCAGAAAAAAAATTTGCACGGCCATTGCTTCAAAAGTTTGGGTAAAAACATCTTCTTCCTTCTCTTGTTTTCTATTGTTTTCTATGTGAATCTTTGCACTTGTTCTTCACTTTGTGATCAGCTCCTCCCTCCTCCAGCAGCTAGGCCAACCTCACCACCACCTACTCCGACCACCACTGCCTCCAGATCACCACCACCCCAGGCCGAGCACCCTATGGCAAGAGATCACCACCAAAAGTTGACAACTCCATCACTTTGTATGCAAACCGAGCTACCATGTTTACTATCACCTTCTACCACCTCTAGCCGCCACTTCCTCCACCACCACCACCTCTGACCTGACCTCCACCCTCTGCCACACCACCCACCACCACCAGAGCATCAGGCCGAACCCATAGGACCCCTTGGCCGAACCATATTGTGACTTGAATTGATGCTAGTCGCCTTGTAGTTGTAGATCCATGCACCTACCTTTTGCACCACCTTTTAAACTATGTTAGGCTGACCTTTAGGAACCCAAAGCAGATCCAAACCATGCCTTTAGCCGTGCCATTTCAGATCTGGAGCTAAAGCATAGGTAGCAGAAAGCAAGTCCAATAGTTTTGGTTTTGTTTTATTCAATCCATTTCTACCATTTTTTTTAAGTATATCTTGTTTTGAAACTTATGTTATATATATTTGTTTTGTTTAAATGTATCCAAAGCTATAAATCTTTGGCTCTCCACTCTCAAATCATATTCATGCTTTCATGCCTTCGAAGATCTTTGTTGTGTGTAGTTGTTGTCATCTCCAGCTAATACAAGTGAGTAAATCTCACCAGATGTTTATACTTATACAAATGTGAATCGACACCCTGTGAATCTGTAGAACAATATTATCATGTTATATATGCTTATATTATTTTCATATGTTGTTCACACCTGTTATTACACTTGTTATATCATATGTTATTGTTATTTCATGCTGTTCTGTTATTTTATCAGTTTATCACACTGCAAGTTCCCTGTAAATTTGAAATCACTATGGGTTGAAATGATACATACCCGAACGGACTTTAGAATAAGGAAAAATTGTTATAGGCTGAAATGAAAGGCCTAAATAATTTTCAATTTAATTCATTTACTTGGGACCATGGGTTTGAAATGATAAAACCTGGATTTTTCTTTGTAAATTACGGGTTGAAATGATACATATCCGTATCACTTTTCCTAGTATAGAAACTTATATACAGACCCATAGTTAATATATGTTTTTCTAAAATTTTTAAAATTATTTTAGAAATGTGAATATTAAAATATTTTGATTTAAATCTAATTAAAAAGGATTTTTGTAAAATATTATTGATTTTCTGAATAATTGTAAGTGAAATGAATTAATGAAAAAGTTAGAAAATTTTGAACGTAGGTTATTTTGGAAAATTTGATTTAATTATAATTGGAAATTAAATTGAATATGAAATTATGATAAATTTATGATAATTTTAATTAAATGAATTTAAAGTGATTTTATATCATATTAATGATTTTTAATAAAGTTGAAATGTGAAATGAATGAATATTTTAAGTTGAAATTTTGAAATATAACTAAAATTGGAAATTTATGAAATTGACTTAAAAGTGAACTTTTAGTTAAGTAAATAAAAATAAAACTAAGTTATATTTGAGAATTTGAACTTAAGTGTTAAGCTGAAATTTAATGTAATGAATTTAAAATTGAACATTGCAATTTAATAAGTGAATTATTATTAAATCTTGGTTTTTGAATGGAAATTTAACTTTATAAAATCATGAACTTGAGGAAATTAAATGATGTTTATAAATGTGAAAATGTATGATTTTATGAGTTAAAAATGTTTTAAATAAAAATATAATTGGTTGAGAAATTATATTGAATATTTGAAGTTAATTGACTGCATTTTTGAAATGCTATTAATTACAATGTAAATGATATTACAGTATTTATAAATGCTGTAGTTGATGATAATGAACTAAAAAGCAAAATTGAAATAAAAACTATTATTGCAATTTTTTAAGTGCTATAATTTTTGAATTTAACTAAGTTTATTTGAAATTTAAGTAAACCCCATTACAACATTTTAAAATGTTGTCTTTTATTAAATTGAACTGTTTTGAATGTAACTTTCCGTAGTGTTTTCTAAATGCTGCGAAAAGTGGAATTTCACTGTTTTGATAAACGTAAGTGAATAAATGAACTTTGGAAGTTGAAAATTTTGGAAATTTAATAATTTAATTATTAACATAATAACTTCATTTTTATGATTAAAAATGATTTTTTTGGAATATAAACTGTTATGAAATATGAATTGAAATGGTATTTTAAATTGAATAAAATGAATAATGATTTGAAATGTGGTTTCGAAAAAGATATGATATTTTGATATATTAAAATGATTTGAAATGTGGTTTTGGAAAGATATGATATATTGATATATTAAAATGATTGGAATGTGGTTTCGAAAAGATATGATATTTTGATATATTAAAATGATTTGAAATGTGGTTTTTGAAAGATATGATATTTTGATATTAAAATGATTTGAAAAGAAGATCTAAAAGATATGATATTTTGGAAATGATTTAATCCTTATTTTGATAAAGATTTGGGTTGATATGACATTTTATTCTGAAGTATAAATATTGTTTTAAAGTTATAACTACGGGTTATAATAACGATTGGTTGTTAAAGAGACCGGGATCGGATATTGTCTTATAGCCGGCCAATACCAAGAACCACTTTAACAACTGTGTACGCAGTGGAGATTGCAGAATGAAGTAGGATGGTGGCGACGTTCTCGAGGTATATTACGTGGACCCAACTCCCGTGAGTTGGCATATATGACTAAAACAGGAGCTATACCGGGCCACACAAAGGGTCGCACCCTTTCATCGAGAATGCTCCATTAGAAACCATTCTACTACTTTTGTGATTCGATTCGTTGGCGCCACTTTGATCCGGGGATATTGTTCGAGGTGGGCGGAAGCTGCAAGCTTGCCGTCACCACCGATCCGGGAGTGCAAACGGTGTATCCACCTTGGCATTGCCTCGCATGCCGTGTCATATCCTTATATCGAGCCCACTATGATTTTGGTTTTAAAGATCCGACCGCGTTAAGGTTCACCATGCCCTTAACGCTATTTTCTATATGATTATACTTTACTGTTTAGACATTACTGTATATAGCGTATATTACTATAAAATAAATAGTTTAACGGATCCTTAGAGGATGGGCGGTCCCAAGCATCTTCTAAGTTACTTGTACCTTTACTACGGTACACTTGAGTTGGTTTACATTGTATAAGTATGTATGTCCTGACTCGAGTGTTTGTATTTTTTTTACGCTCCGGTCAGCCTGAGTTATTCATAGATTTGGATTTCCACTTTCCGGAGATTGAAATCGCTGGAGATTATCTACTTGTCAAGTTTCATCTTTTGCAGTCTGTTGTTCCTTTCAGCTCTTGTATTAGTAGACTTCTATGTAGTGAGACTTCCTTTGTACTTTATTTCTTCTATTGTATTTTATGTAACTCTAATATATCTATATAGTAGCTTCATGAACTACTATTTCTTTTACTTCCGCTGCACTATTATTAATCTGTGTCTGTGATCTGTGATTTTATTTACTGTATATTCTGAGATTTGCCAAAAAAATTTTAACAACGCGGTATTTTGAGCAATTCAATTCCGGCATGAGTGTTTACCTATACACTTATAATGTATGCGAATGGTTGTAAATACCGGGTCGTTACAGAACCTTTTCCAGTGCGTTCGGAATAGGGGTTTAACATTATAAACACTTGGTGGCACGCCTCGATGGGAGATCGAGATTTTGAGTTGCGGAACCGAGACGATTTAAATTTGAATTTGAATTTGAATTTTGATTATAAATAATATATATATATATATATATATAAATATAGTAGCAAACTGACATGTTGAGAAAATAAAGCACATGTCGTTCATAATCACACGCGTTTATTTGGATACAACACGCGTCTTTGTTTAATAAAAAGAAAAAAAATCGAACGAAAACCCTCTTCGTTTAAAAAAAAAATCATAGTTCTTCCCATCTGTTCGAAACCGAAGTCGAAAATCCAAATCAATTCAAAACCATCCCTTTTACTTTCCTCAGATCAATTTAAAATAAAAAAACGGCAGCAAGATTCAAATCGACCGCGAGAGGGAAATGGAATCGATCGAACGAAATTTCATGTCGATCGAAGTTGTCGTCGTCGAGTCAAACGGCGATGGATGGTCTTGATTTTTCCAAAGTGGATACGTCGAGGCGGGGTTGACTAGCAAGTGTGATGATTTTGGGTGCATGCGCGGCAATCGAGAGTATGGCGAGGCGGTGATAGCAGGACTACTCGAGTCGAAGGCATACTCGAGGCAATGATGAGGCGAAGAGGTGCAGGCGAACGAGGTTCGACGCGATTTGAAGCAATACGACAAGGTCCTAGGTGGTTTTGGTGTTGGAACATGTGCATGATTTTGGAGCAGATCGATGACCGAGGGTAGAGATTTCCCGATGCATAGGGCGTGGGCAAGGATGGCCGCGATTACACTCAGGTCGCGATAGTCTAGTTGTTAATATATTGGCGGCGAAATCGTTTCAGTGAGGTAAGGTATTCGATTTTATTTTCGATTTAATAAACACGCATATAAATTTGAAATTTACAATTTGTTTGATATTTACAGTGAAGTATAAATGTTTATAAAAATATATAGATATATATACAGATATTTAGCTTACTATTAATTTTGCAAGTTGCTAAATTGTGGTTATGGTATATATATACGCAGTTATAAAATTAATTTTTCGGTCAGGAAAGAAATATATACCTATTTTATTTAATAGTTAATTTTATATATACAAGATTTGGAAAATATAAAACTTTAAATGAAACCTATATAGTTTATTTTATAATTATATAGCTTCAAAAGAAAATAGATATACACATTTTTAAATCTACTAGTTATTTTAAATTTTAGTGATTAATTTGATCAATACACTTATTTAATTTATTTAGCTACTAAAAGATTTTTAAGAGGAAAATTATTAGTTTAAAATAAATCACTGGTTAATTAAAATTATCAAATGGAAATTTAATTGTTCCATTGGTTCGAATATTAATGAAATTGTATAATTGTTATACAAGGTACAAAAATCATATAGGATCAAGCCGGATTTGAAATGGGTTGCATGCGTAGGCAAAGGTGAGATCTTCTCACTCACTAGATTTGCTTAGTTGATTTAAATGAATAAATTTAAATTATTGGATGTGCTTGGATGAATTTGATAATTTATCTGTTGGGTAATATTATATATAGTAGTGTGTGTATATATATATATATATGTATATATATATATATGTATGTATGTATATATATTGGAGTGATTGATTTCCCGCATTATATAGCGGATGAGACGCTATGCGCCACATAATAGCGGATGAGATGATATAACCCCATATACCGCGATATTCCACCTCGAAGTGGAATTGATATTTTATATTGTGCTAACATCTGTGGATGTAGGAAAACAGGTTGGAGGGATCCAACTGGATCTCGCAAAATTGTTTGGATTTATTTCATATGTTGTGATATGATTATTGATAATCTGTGAATGATTATATTGGTGATTGAAATTTATTGAAGGCTATGGTTTGGCCGAATATATTCCGGTATTTTAAAATACCAGAAATATATATATATATATATATATATATATATATAATTGGATTTTTGGAAATTAAAGTAGAAAATTTTAAGTAAATTAATTTTAGAAATTGGATAAATTTAAAAGAAGGAATTTAAAAAGGGTAAAGATTGATTTTTGAAATCCTATTGAATAAATTCCAAGTATGGGGAAAGGATTTTAATAAATGGAAATAAATGAATTTTGAGTAATATTGTTTAGAAGTTGAAAAATTAATTTAAAATTCGGATTTTAAATAGTTTGGGAGAAAAAAAGGAATTTGATTTTGTGTTTGAAAGTAAATTTTTGGAAATCATTCTGGAATTTGATTTGGTGTTTGAAAGTAAATTTTTGGAAATCAATAAAGGAATTTTATTTGGTGTCTGAAAGTGAATATTTGGAAATCGATTTGAAAATTGTATATCTGTGGATATTTGAAAATTTAAATTCACGATGGAATTTATAATGGAATGGGTAATTTGTTTTAAAAATAAATAATAGTTTATTTTTAAAGGTGTAAAAGGAAAGTGTATTTTCCCTGGAAAGCCGAGTATGTTTTCAAAGTAGCTTTTAAATATAAACCTAAAAGTTCTAAAGTTGGTTTTAAAGAGAATGTTTTTGGAGAAATTATTTTCTTAAATTGTTTTTAAATTTTTAAAGTAAATATTCACTAAGTTAATTATAGAAGTGATTACTTTAAAGATTTAACTAGTATTTGATTTAGAAATTGGTTATTTAAATAATTATACCCTATCTAATAATTTTAATTTTAAAATTAGTTTGGACTTGAGTTTTATATAAGATATTGGTATAAAATTTCATAACTAATATTTTAAATAATTATTTTAAAATAGTTTTTATTTTAAGTGTTTCCAAGTATATATTTTTGGATAAGTGATTTAAATTATTTTAAAATATTCGGACTCGGCAAATTTTCAGTGGTAACAAATAATATTTGGAAATTTAATCCGCTAAAGGAAAGTGATTTGAAAATTGTTTTCAAAAGGTTGAAGTGTGAAAATATATCTTGCGAAGATATTTTCAAACAAATAATTTGGGGGAAATTATTTAAATCTGATGGTTGTTGTGAATGTTTTTTGATAGTTAAATAACTGACTATCAATATTGGCCTTTAAACGACATTTGAATTTCGATGCGACCGGGGGTCCGATTCCAAATGGTTATCCGAAACCACTTCGAATCTTAGTGATGGATCTTTTGTTTAAAAGATCAAAGTGGAAATTTGTTGTGACTTACTTGAAATCTGAATGTAACCACTTATTTTCAAAATAAGCGCTCATTATTCGAATTAGCTGGGAGAGGATATTGAGTCATAAAACCCATTCTGAATAATGATACGACGAAATGGGATTGCATTTGAAGATGGTGTTGAAGACCAGGTATTTTTGAAAATGAAAGGATTACCTGTCGAATGTCTCTGCACCGAGTTGCTCCGGTATAGAGATTTATATCACCATATGTGATGGGGAGTCCGGACGTGATTAGAGGATATCTGGATTTGCAAGGGCTTCTTTCCTTAATTGGAGGAAGTGCCTTCGGTTCCGTTCGAACCCGGAATGGACTTGTATCGATGTATGTCTGACTTTACACTTTGAGATGTAAAGCTGGTTTCTATCAAATACATTTCTGTTGGTGGCGGAGAATTTATTCTCTTAGCTTAACCCCCTTCTCTGAGACGTACGAGCTTAGAGGTTATGTAGTTGATGGTTACTAGCGATATATTCCCAAATTGGTAATGTGGCATGCTAAGTGTTGATCATTTGTTGATCGAAGCATGGCTTTTGTGAAAAGCGTAGCTTTGGGGACGAGACTTCGTCGAACCTCACATCCCGGAAATGGTTGAAACATGAAAAGATACAGCAAGGTTATGGGGGTCATGCCCCTCAGGGTATGTGCATTTCCTTCTGGATAAAAAGTGGTATCTGGTATGGAGCCCAGATATTTAACTTGTGTGGATGAAAAGTGGTATTCTGGTATGGAGCATAGATTATTTACTTATGTGGTTGTTGGTTGTTGAGGCGCCTCGGTAAAGGTCGGTCAAGACCGGGGGATGGCATAATCGTGACAGTTAGTTACCTAGTTACAGAGGTAACCCGACCTTGTGTTGGCAGAGATCTGGTTAGGTTCTCGGGGCGTCCCTCCAGAGGCGTACCCTTTCGGAAAGGAAGTTCCTTATCCTTGACCATTTGTTGGAAATCCAATCACCCAATACGAGCCCTTTACGGTTTTAGTTGTAGAACCTGCCATCTAATATGGTAGCTATAGTAGGCATACTATAATGGTACGTATGGTGGCTAAGATTAATATTATACTTTCGAAATGTTTTCAACACTATGCACTAATAATAATATCAAAAGGATTTTCGCGTGTAAACCATGTTTGACTATCATAAGGAGAAATCTCCTCCAAGTGTGCGATTGCATTGTGTGTGTGGCGGGAGGCCTTATGGTAGTTTCATTTTCCAAAAAGCATAACGGATTTCTTTTCCTTTTATTTTATGCAAATAACTTTTTTAAGATCTCACACCAGTCCCATGATTGACCTGGAGTTTATTATTCCCTTTCTAAACTCTGGGTGCCCATAATCTTTCACACGGGCAGCCTAGAGTCAGGTTATCAATTGTTCTGGAGCAAAGTCAGGAAAGTTTGTTGTGGGGATCAAGAGACAAGCTGGAAGGCAAGACATATCATATATGATGTATTATCCGCTGTGTAAGGGTTGCTGCAGATTCAATTTCCATATGGGCAGGTTATCATAGCTGCCAGTGTTGTGTTGTGTTCATGTTGTACTCTGATAATGTAATGTATAAACTAATATAGTTCTTTTGTTTAAAGATTATTCATTTATCTATTATATATTGTTCCGCTGCGAATGTGAGATTCTGATATTGTTTCGGTTTTCTTCTTCTACCTTCTTCTTCTTTAACCCTAATGGTTTGATTTTTTGGCATTCGACTATTCGAAATTTGATACAGTGGACGTATTAATGTCGATTTTCGTGCATCGAAAAATTGGGTCGTTACAGGGTGGTATCAGAGCAATTGGTTAAGCAATAACCTTGGCTCTGGTGGGGATTACTCATTAGAGATAGAGTTAGTAGTACTCTAGAATGAGTTTGAGTGTAATAATATATATGAGCGTGTATTTGTTAGTGAATATAAAATTGTTTTATATTGTGTTGACTTATCGGTTCAGTGTTTATAGATTCTGGTTGATATGTGGGACACCATTTTATCGATAGGGGTTTCTAAACTCTTAAACAAGATAAACTAACATGGTATTGTTAAAAAATAGGGTAAATGAAATAATTTTACCAAAATTATTTTTGTATATAATAGAAATAATTTTCCGTAAATTATTATAGTTATATATGATTGCTTGGTTGTTAGGAAATGATATTATTATCATTTTTGTATGGAAATTGAATAAGAAATTGAAATCATAAATTTATATACAAATGGGATTTGTAAATGTAAATCGTAAACGTGATTTATAAAATTGAAATAGAATTCCAGAGAAATATTTTAAAGGATTTGAAATTTTGAGATTTGGGAAATTAAAATCCCTTTTTAGTTTTAAAATGGTTTTCAAAGGTATTGGAAAAATAATTTCAGAAATATTTTTGAATTGGATTTGGAATATTGTGAAATTTGGAATTTAAAAATATTTGGAAAATGTTTTTGAAGGAATGAAAGCACTAAACTCTTTTTCGGTCGATGGAAAATAATTCCGATGATGATCGCGACATTATCGGTGTTCATTTTCGAGTTCCAAGAGAGGAATTGCTGCCAAATATTTTAAAAATTGAAGTTGTTTGCGAAATTGAGTTTGATTTTGGATATAATTGATTTCAAAAATGATTTTTGAAATACTTGAGTGATTGTTAAAAGTCTCTGGAATCTTACTAAAAATGTTTATGGAATATAACTGAGTTTGGTACCTTATAAAATTTGAAATTGTTAGAATAAAATCTAACTTGAAGAAAAATTAAAACAAAATAAGTGTAAAATATAAATAAGTTTGGAAACTTAGAAAAAATTGAATTGAAACTGAATTTTACTTGGATTAATTTGAATAAAAGTAAATTTGAGAAGTAAGTCTAATGGACTAAATAGATTGGAATAAAATTTATTAAGGTGGAAAATAAATTTGTGAACGAATAAATGAATTTATAATTGCAAGTAAATGAAATTGAAACTGAATGTTGAAATTCATTTTAAAATTGTAAGTAAATGGAAATTAGTCAAGTGGACTAAATAAAACAAAGTATTGAAATAAAATTAGTAAGTGAAACTAATTGAAGAAATGACAAATTAAATATGGTTTGAAATGAATTGAATTCAATATTTATAAAATGAAAGGGAAATTGAATTCAAATAAATTTGAAAATGAAAAATTTGAATAAAAGAATGGATAAAACTAAAGTGGTGAAATGAAATTAAATATAAGGTGTATATAGAATATTTGCATTGAACTTAAGAAATAAAGTGTGAAATTCTTAAGCAAAAAAATTGGTATTGGAGAAAATATTCTTAGTTAAAATTTGAATGAAGCTTTAACAAAAGGAGTGTGAAATGGTAATTGTGAATAATGGAATGAAAATCAATGTGAATAAAGAAAAGAAAAATTGATATAGCTAATAATCAATGAAAATAAATACGTAAGATGTACATATATAATTTAATTCGCATAGCGATTCGATCCAGAATTCGAGCACAGAATTTCGAGATAGTTATATCGATCCGAGTTGGAATTTTTCACTCGATTTTCAACAGCAAACCCTGGATATGGATTTTTGGTTGATTCTGGAAATTGTCTATCATAGTTTATGGCTATGCAAGGAGAATGACGGTTTCTGATCAAGAAACCAGATCTAAGTCTGGACTAGGAAGTCGGGTGGACGATACTAGTTCGGAAGTGAAATTGTGTGATCGAGTGAGTGATCAAATTTGGTATTGCGTACGAATGATATGAGGACATCGTACGGACTTGAATAGAATAAATATTGAAACTTTAGTAAAAAAAATGTGCAAAATGATTTTAAATATTGTAATTGGACATTATTGTTAAGTAGGATATACATGTGTTTTAAAAGCAAAAGGAAATTGGGATTTTTGATTTCGAAGATATTATAAATTGATCGACAAAAGGTATGTATTCAAATTTCTGTATGAAATTTGATGGTTTTTGTTTAGCCACTTGGCCTTTTGTTTTCTTTTTTGAAATCTGGGGGCCTATGGTGGCATTTTGTAGTCGTACCGAGCTAGCCGCGCAAAGGAGACGCTGGCAAAAATTTTCAAAAAATTTAGGGAGTTAGAAATTTTTTGAGAAATTTAGATAATTTAAAATTTGAGTTTGAATTATAATTTGAATTGTTGAGAAAATAATATTGTTTGGAAACTATGTAAAATTTTGGAAAGTTAGTTGAAATGATAATGGGTCTTTAATAAAAATTATTTTGGAAAGTTGAAATTGTTGGGTTTTTAGGAAGTTGTTAAAAACTATTTGTTTTGGGAAAATGATAAATGGGCTATGGATCATTCTTCTTAACTAGTAATTTCGGTATGAAATTCTTTTAAGGGGGAAAGAATGTGACGACCCGGAAATTTTTAACATTTAAAAATGAAATATTTAATTTATTTTAAATATTTGAAAATTAATTTAACTTGAATTTCAAATATCGCTATGAATTTGGCAATTAAATTATTGGATTTAATAATAAGAAATTGGGTAAAATATTGTATCTTCAGTTTTGAGTTTGTTAAAATTAATTTGAAGGCTTGGAAAATTTATATTGATAATACTGGAGATAATAGAAGTGTTAAAAATTGAAATTTGAAGCGGTTGTTCAGTTTGGAAAATATATCGTTTAAATCGATATTTAAAAAATAGCCTTCCGAGGCACAGTCTTGGAATTCAACGAAACCAGTTCCATTGGATCCATAATAATGTTTTATTATTGGATTTCAATTTTCGTAGCATTCGAAGTTGTTGTGTGGCCATACGGTAAGTAAACGCGTTGAATTTATATCGAAAATTCAGTTCAATAGCTGGGTCCAAAAAGCTATCTTCTCCATACGATCGAATTTGGACTCGGAACCTTTTCCAGTGCGTTTGGAAAAGGGGTTTAACATTATAAACGCCTGGCGGTACGCCTCGATTGGAGATCGAGATTTTGAGTTGCGGAAACCGAGACGATTTAAATTTGAGTTTGAATTTTGAATATAAATATAATATATATATATAAATACTGTAGCAAACTGACACATTGAGAAAATAAAGCACGTGTCATTCATAATCACACGCGTTCATTTGGATACAACACGCGTCTTTGTTTAATAAAAAGAAAAAAAATCTCATGAAAACCCTCTTCGTTTAAAATAAAAAAAATCATAGTTCTTCCCATTTGTTCGAACCCGAAGTTGAAAATCAAAATCAATTCAAAACCGTCCCTTTTACTTTCCTCGGGTCAATTTAAAATTAAAAAAATGGCAGCAAGATTTAAATCGACCACGAGAGGGAAATGGAATCGATCGAACGAAAATATCATGTCGATCGAAGTTGTCGTCGTCGAGTCAAACAGCGATGGATGGTCTCGATTTTTGCAAAGTAGATACATCGAGGCGGGGTCGATTAGGAGGCACGATGATTTTGGGTGCGTGCGTGACAATCGAGAGTACGGCGAGGCGGCGACAGTAGGACTACTCGAGTCGAAGGCATGCTCGAGGCAATGATGAGGCAAAGAGGTGTAGGAGAACGAGGTTCGGCGCGATATGAAGCACTGCGACGAGGTCGTAGGTGGTTTTGGTGTTGGAACGTGTGCATGATTTTGGAGCAGATCGATGACCGAGGGTAGAGATTTCGCAATGGATAGGGCATGAGCAAGGGTGGTCGCGATTGCACTCAGGTCGTGACAGTCTGGTGGTTGGGATATTGGCGGCGAAATCGTGTCAGTGAGGTGAGGTATTCGATTTTATTTTCGATTTAATAAATATGCATATAAATTTGAAATTTACAATTTTTTTGATATTTACAGTGAAGTATAAATGTTTATAAAAATATATAGATATATATACAAATATTTAGCTTACTGTTAATTTTGCAAGTTGCTAAATTGTTGTTATGGTATATATATACGCAGTTATAAAATTAATGTTTTGGTCAGGAAAGAAATATATACCTATTTTATTTACTAGTTAATTTTATATATACAAGATTTGGAAAATATAGAAATTTTGAATGAAACCTATATAGTTTATTTTTATAAGTATATAGCTTTAAAAGAAAATAGATATACACATTTTAAAATCTACTAGTTATTTTAGATTTTAGTGATTAATTTGATTAATAAACTTATTTAATTTATTTAGCTACTAAAATATTTTTAAGAGGAAAATTATTAGTTTAAAATAAATCACTGGTTAATTAAAATTATCGAATGGAAATTTAATTGTTCCATTGGTTCGAATATTAATGAAATTGTATAATTGTTCTACAAGATCTAAAAATCATAGAGGATCAAGCCGGATATGAAATGGGTTGCATGCATAGGCAAAGGTGAGATCTTCTCACTCACTGCTTAGTTGATTTAAATGAATAAATTTAAATTATTGGATGTGCTTGGATGAATTTGATAATTTATCTGTTGGATGATATTATATATATATATATATTGGAGTGATTGATTTCCCGCATTATATAGCGGATGAGACCCTATGCACCTCATAATAGCGGATGAGATGATATAACCCCATATACCGCGATATTCCACCTCGAAGTCAAATTGGTATTTTATATTGTGCTAACATCTGTGGATGCAGGAAAACAGGTTGGAGGGATCCAACTGGATTCCTCAAAATTGTTTGGATTTATTTCATATGTTGTGATATGATTATTGATAATCTGTGAATGATTATATTGGTGATTGAAATTTATTAAAGGCTATGGTTTGGCCGAATATATTCTGGTATTTTAAAATACCAGAAATATATATATAATTGGATATTTGGAAATTAAAGTAGAAAATTTTAAGTAAATTAATTTTAGAAATTGGATAAATTTAAAAGAAGGAATTTAAAAAGGGTAAAGATTGATTTTTGAAATCCTTTTGAATAAATTGCTAGTATGGGGAAAGGATTTTATTAAATGGAAATAAATGAATTTTGAGTAATATTGTTTAAAAGTTGAAGAATTTATTTAAAATTCGGATTTTAAATAGTTTGGGAGATACAAAGGAATTTGATTTGGTGTTTGAAAGTAAATTTTTGGAAATCAATTTGGAATTTGATTTGGTGTTTGAAAGTAAATTTTTGGAAATCAATAAAGGAATTTGATTTGGTGTTTGAAAGTGAATATTTGGAAATCGATTTGAAAATTGTATATCAGTGGATATTTGAAAATTTAAATTCATGATGGAATTTATAATGGAATAGGTAATTTGTTTTAAAAATAAATAGTAGTTTATTTTTAAAGGTGTAAAAGGAAAGTCTATTTTCCCTAGAAAGTCGAGTATGTTTTCAAAGTAGCTTTTAAATATAAACTTAAAAGTTCTAAAGTTGGTTTTAAAGAGAATGTTTTTGGAGAAATTATTTTCTTAAATTGTTTTTAAATTTTTAAAGTAAATATTTACTAAGTTAATTATAGAAGTGATTACTTTAAAGATTTAACTAGTATTTGATTTAGAAATTGGTTATTTAAATAATTATACTCTATCTAATAATTTTATTTTTAAAATTTGTTTGGACTTGAGTTTTATATAAGATATTGGTAAAAAAATTCATAACTAATATTTTAAATAAATATTTTAAAATAGTTGTTATTTTAAGTGTTTCCAAGTATATATTTTTGGATAAGTGATTTAAATTATTTTAAAGTATTCGGACTCGGCAAATTTTCAGTGGCAATAAATAATATTTGGAAATTTATTCCGCAAAAGGAAAGTGATTTGAAAATTGTTTTCAAAAGGTTGAAGTGTGAAAATATATCTTGCGAAGATATTTTGAAACAAATAATTTGGGGAAAATTATTTAAATCTGATGGTTGTTGTGAATGTTGTTTGATAGTTAAATAACCGACTATCAATATTGGCCTTTAAACGGCATTTGAATTTCGATGCGACCGGTGGTCGGATTCCAAATGGTTATCCGAAAACCACATCGAATCTTAGTGATGGATCTTTTGTTTAAAAGATCAAGTGGTAATTTGTTGTGGCTTACTTGAAATCTGAATGTAACCACTTATTTTTAAAATAAGCGCTCATTATTCGGATTAGCCAGGAGAGGACATTGAGTCATAAAACCCATTCCGAATAATAATACGACGAAATGGGATTGCATTTGAAGATGGTGTTGAAGACCGGGTATTTTCGAAAATGAAATGATTACCTGTCGAATATCTCTACATCGTGTTTCTCCAGTATAGAGATTTATATCACGCTATGTGATGGGGAGTCCGGACGTGATTAGAGGATATCCGGATTTGCAAGGGCTTCTTTCCTTAATTGGAGGAAGTGCCTTCGGTTCCGTTCAAACCCGGAACAACTTATATGGATGTATGTCTGATGTTACACTTTGAGATGTAAAGCTGGTTTCTATCAAATATATTTCTGTTGGTGGCGGAGAATTTATTCTCTTAGCTGAACACCCTTCTCTGAGACGTACGAGCTCAGAGGTTATGTAGTTGATTGTTACTAGCGATATATTCCCAAACTGGTAATGTGGCATGCTAAGGGTTGATCATTTGTTGATCGAAGCATGGCTTTTGTAAAAAGCATAGCTTTGTGGACTAGACTTCATCGAACCTCATACTCCGGAAATGGTTAAAACAGGAAAAGATGCTGCAAGGTTATGGGGGTCGCGCCCCTCAGGGTATGTGCATTTCCTTCTGGATAAAAAGTGGTATCTGGTATGGAGCCCAGTTATTTAACTTGTGTGGATAAAAAGTGGTATTCTGGTATGGAGCCCAGATTATTTACTTATGTGGTTATTGGTTGTTTAGGCGCCTCGGTAAAGGTCCATCTAGACCGGGGGATGGCATACTCGTGACAGTTAGTTACCTAGTTACAGAGGTAACCCGGCCTTGTGTCGGCAAAGATCCGGTTAGGTTCTCGGGGCTTCCCTCCAGAGGCGTACCCTTTCGGAAAGGAAGTTCCTTAGCCTTGACCATTTGTTGGAAATCCAATCATCCAATACGAGCCCTTTACGGTTTTAGTTGTAGAACCTGCCATCTAATATGGTAGCTATAGTAGGCATACTATAATGGTACGTATGGTGGCTAAGATTAATATTATACTTTCGAAATGTTTTCAACACTATGCACTAATAATAATATCAAAAGGATTTTCGCGTGTAAACCATGTTTGACTATCATAAGGAGAAATCTCCTCCAAGTGTGCGATTGCATTGTGTGTGGCGGGAGGCCTTATGGTAGTTTCATTTTCCAAAAAGCATAACGGATTTCTTTTCCTTTTCTTTTATGCAAATAACTGTTTTAAGATCTCACACCAGTCCCATGAATAACCTGGAGTTTATTGTTCCCTTTCTAAACTCTGGGTTCCCATAATTTTCCACACGGGCAGCATAGAGTTAGGTTATCAGTTGTTCTGGAGCAAAGTCAGGAAAGTTTGCTGTGGAGATCAAGAGACAAGCTGGATGGTGAGACTTATCATATATGATGTATTATCTGCTGCGTATGGGTTGCTGCAGATTCAATTTCCATATGGGCAGGTTATCATAACTGCCAGTGTTGTGTTGTGTTGATGTTGTACTCTGATAATGTAATGTATAAATTGATATAGTTCTTTTGTTTAAAGATTATTCATTTATCTATTATATATTGTTCCGCTACGAATGTGAGATTCTGATATTGTTTCTGTTTTCTTCTTATACCTTCTTCTTCTTTAACCCTAACGGTTTGGTTTTTCGGCATTCGACTATTCGACATTTGATACAGTGGACGTATTGATGTCGATTTTCGGGTGTCGAAAAATAGGGTCGTTACACCAAAATTGCTGAATAGTAATCAATTTAAACTAATAAAATTAATATGGTTTTGAATTTGTTATGTATCTGATAATATGTGTTTCAATCTACCTTTTCTTCTGGTTGTTTCTATTTTCCTACCTCCTTCCTTTTCGAGGACGAAAAGTTTTTAGTGGGGGAGAGTGTAACGACCCATAAATTTTAACGGTTTTAATAACATAATTAACTGAATTTTTGTGAAATTTTAAATTATTGAATTTGGAAATAAAAATTTGATATTTGGAATGCGTCAATTTAAACATAGCAAATGGTAGACTTTCACTGGTAAATGTGAATGTTAGTTTTTGTGTAATTTTCAGTTTCAATTTAAATCAGTTAATATTTGATGAAAATAAATATTTTCGAAACGTGGGTATTTTTATATAATAAAAATGTAAACTATCTTCTGAGTGAGACGTCATATTTCATTTCGCCGAATTTGGACTTCTCTATCTTCGTTTATCTTAATTTCAGCTTGTTTGCAGCATTTTCGGTAGCGAAAATCGAGTTTTTATGACTTGGTCGTATTGCTGATATCTATGTACCATTCTGTTCGTCTCATCGTGCCAATTTCCACAGTATATTTATTTCTGTATTTTGAGGTCCGATGTGCGACAAAATGATTGAACAGTTCGTTGTAACGGTACCATAAATTGTGACTTTAACTTAACGTGCCTTTTCAAAATTTAAACGTGCAGCCCAAGGAATCAAATAAATTGCTTTAATAACTTTCCGGGAATCAAAGCCTCTGACCGTTGCTATGTCATTATTGTTTATATTGGGTGACTTTTCTTTTAGCTTTTAGCTGTTCATTCCCTGGTCACAACTGTCAATATTCCAGAATTTAACTTATTTATTAATTTTTTTTTGTGCCGGTTACTATTCATATTCATATGGTTTAATATGTACGTTAGTTCGATTCCTCTGCCTAGCCTACCTCTCCTCTCTTACCTTGCGTTGTAAAATATGATATATATAGAATTTATATTTTTCATTGTGAAACCTAACAATTGTTCTTCCCTCACCTATGCTTGCTCCTCACCACGCCTCTCCCTCCTCCAATTCACCATGCAACCGCCCATCTCCCTTCTGCCACGTCATCCGGCCTGCCTCCTCTCCGGCCTTGTGCCGAGCACAAACTCCGCCACCACTGGCCAACAACCGCCTCAACAGATCCGCTTCCTCTCTTCCTCGACAGCCCGCCGCCTACCTCTGAGCATACCCATCGCCTTTAGCTTTTCCGACCTGCCACTGTCCTTCCCTCCTCCGCCAGCTCATCCTCATAGCCACTACCAAAGCCGTATCCCTTCTCCGCCATTTATTCCACCACCCTCACCACCATAGCAGCCGCCTACTGGCCTTTCCCTTGCCCCACCATAATAGCTCGCATCGTCACCCACTTCCCCTCATCGGCCTCATCTTCCCCTCCACCTTGGAACCCTATGTTGTTTATAAGGTATTATATATATATATATTATATTATGTTAATTTGTGTATATATATGTTTATGTAGGGTAGTTTATATATATGTTTATGTAAGCCATGTATAATCTATGCTTATGTACACCGGTATATAAGTTTATATGTGATATATATTTAAGTTTATATATATATATATATTATAAAGTAGGTATTTATAAAGGTTTGCAGCTGCACGTATATATGTGTATATATATATATAACAAGTTATTCGTTTTAACTTTTGATGTTGAAATAGATTCTGTAATGATTCTAAAACATGTATTGATTTGAAATTATATATATACACGTATGTGTATATATGAATTCTTGAAAGGGTAATATATTTGTTTTATAAAATGCCGATTTTTAAATTTGTTTTATAAAATATAACTATTTACAATGTATAGTTATACCTGTTGTAATCAGGTCTGGTAGGTTTTACATACCTATTTGTTTACTAAATATTTTACTATATCTATATGAATTTATAAATATATATAGTTGATGTGATATATAAGTCATATATATACTATGTTGTATACATATCTATATAAGTTTATTTAAGTTATGAAAGATCTACATATATGTTATAATGATTTTTATAATTATTGATTTGTATAATTATTGATTTTTATATATATTAAGTATGTAAGTTTATACCTATGTTTATATTTTGGTTTATGTAGATATGTAGATATGAGTTTGGTTTTCTATATATATATATATATATATATATGTGTGTGTGTGTGTGTGTGTGTGTGTGTGTGTGTGTGTGTGTGTTAAAACTGGTTTTGAAATATATATGTATATAAAACATATTTCGTTTCAGTCTTTATCAAGCAGATCCTAATTTATTTCATCAATTCCTTATTATCAGCCTCGTTCATCAAATCCGTGTTCAGCTACTTCGCTTTGACATTTATTGTTTGGATTGGTCAATTTTGAATTCGTGATTTTTCCATGTGCTTTCCCTGTTCTCTCTCTAGCCTCGAAAGGTGAGAAATCACTCACGATTGACATTCTTATAGTTAGTAAATTTGATTTAACTTGAAACAACAATTGAAATATGTTGTTAAATTTAAATTGCTAGTTATTTAATTGTTAAATATGATATGCCACTATCTGCAATTGTTCATCGATGATGTATGACACCATATCCTGTTGTATATATTTTATTTAATTTATCACTAATGATATATGCATGTTGTTGATATGTTATATTATATCATAATTGTTCTCACTCTACAAGTTCCCTGTTAATTTAAAATTTCAATGGGTTGAAATGATACATACCCGAACGATCTTGTAGAATAGGGGAAAATCGTTATGGGTTGAAATGATAAACCCAAGCGATTTTCGTTAATTTTAAATTTTGGGATTGCGGGTTGAAATGATATATACCCGAAAATATTTAAATTGCGGACTGAAATGATAAATATCCGTATCACTTGAGCATAGGATAGAAAATTATATACGGACACCGTTGGTCTATATTTTGAAAATGATTTCCAAACTTTTGGAAGGAAATATATGGTTTGATTAAATATTGATTTTTAGAATATAATATACAAATGTTATTTTTTATATATGTCTAAATTTTAGATTTTTTTAAATTATATGTTTTGGAAATTTTAAATTTATAAGTTAGTTTTGAAAATATAATTTTTAAGAATTTACTTATAATTTCACTGTTTTAAAATAATATATATATATATATATATTTAATATAAAATAAATCTAATAATAAAATTCAATTTAATTAGTATATGATATGTTTAAGTATTTATTTAAATTTATATTAATATTTTAAAAATAAATTTTTATAACTTTAATAATAAAGATTGGGAAGATAAATTAATGTTGACTTGGAATTTAAGATTTTTTAATAATTGAATTTAACTAAGCATTTATTTAAACTTATTGAATTTGAGATTTTAAAAATATGATTTATAACTTGATTTGATAGAAGGTGATTAAATGAATATGCTCAACTTTAAAAAAAATTGAGATTGAATATTGAATATTGATAAATTTATAAATTGGGATTTAAATAAATTGTTATTAAAATGATTAAAAGAATATTTTCCAATTTGAATAAAGTTAAAGTTAAATGTTGAAATATAAATGAAATTTATATTGTAAATGTTTGAATGTTTAAACTTGAATATTCGTACTTTAAATTGAAATGGATAAATTACATTTTGGAATTTAAGATGATTTGGATTGACTTGCAAAATGGGAGGAAACAAATTTTATTTTATAAAGTATTTTCAATATATATAAGATATTTTAATTTATAACTATTTCAATATATATACCGTTTTCAATATCTAATCAGTTAAAGTTAGAACTGTTATGAATTCCAAAAAGTGCTATGATTTCAAAAGTGCTATGATTTCAAAAGTGTTACGATTTCAAAATTGGTATGATTTCGAAAGTTCTATAATTTTCGAAGTGTTATGATTCTGGAAATGAATATTATTTAAAGTGAATAATGATATCGAATTGATATGGTTTTGAAACAAATATGATATTTCGATATGAAGTATGAACTATTTGGAATGAAATTACCACAGTGTGAAATAAGCGTTTGGTTGTTAAAGAGACCGGGATTGGATATTGTCATACTCTCTGCCAATACGGAAAACCACTTTAACAACTGTGTACGTGGTGGAGATTCCAGAATGAAGTAGATGGTTTGGTGATGATTCTGTATGGTATTTACGTAGCACCAACTCCTGTGAGTCAGCTTGATATGGATAAAACAAGAGCTATACCGGGACAAGTGAGGTCGCACCTCCGGTCGGGCACATTTCTTCAATACCATTCTATAGCTTTTGTGATTTGATTGGGTGCACCTTTAATTTGGGAGTGTGTCACGAGGTGGGCGGTAGTTGCTGCTATGCGTTACCACCAGTCTAGGAGTGCAAATGGTATATCTACCCTGGCATTGCCTCGAGTGCCTTGTCACATGCCCTATTGCGCCTTCTATGAGTTTGTTTTGTGTCGTACCTATAGAGTGCTCCCTGATAGCCCACTTGCGAGGGGAGTTTACAGTATCTGTATAGACTACGGCATTTTATAAAATGTGTTAAGGGGGATATGGGTAACACCTTAACGCTATTTTAATAGTTTACTTTACTATAGACATATTATAATAGCGTATATTACTACAGAGTAGATAGTTCCACGGATCCTTAGAGGATGGAAATCCCAAACATCCTTTAAGTTACTTGTATTTCAGTTGACATTTCACTTGAGTTGAATTTACTATATAAGAATGTTAACCTGCTTGAGTGTTTTGTGTTTTTCTTTATGCTCGGGTCAGACAGAGTATCACAACATTTGAGACTCACCTTCGAAGATTGAAGCTTGCAGCATCGCTTAGAGATGCGGTATTCCCTAAGTCGATTTAAGAGATAGGGTTTTTTGGGTTGAGGAGCAAAAAAAATTAAAAATGATGCGGGGAAGAAAAGAAGCGGAGGGATGAACGATGTTATTTTTAGCCATTCAAATTTAAAATCATGCAGGTATGTCCGACTTGAATTGCTCAAAACAGTAGATTTCTATTTTATATTTGGCAAAACTGAGCATATACGGTTAATAAATTAATCATAGAATCACAGATATAGAATAATATAACAATAAGCGACAGAATAGATAATTATTAGTTCATGAAGCTACTACATAAACATAAGAGTTTGTAACAAAATACAACAGAAAATCACAAGTACGCAGAAGTCGCTAATACAAAAGCAACTGACAAGACTGAACACAACAACTGGAAATAACTGAAAGCTAAATAGATATAAGATAGATCTTCAAACAAAGCTCCAAGCTCCAAAGGTAAGTCTCAAATGTTATGACACTCAGTCTGACCCGAGCATAAAACAAAACACAAAACATTCGAGTCGGGATTAACATTCTTATGCAAGTAAATCAACTCATGTGAAATGTCTAAGTGAAATGCAACATAACTTAAAGGATGTTGGGATTCCATCCCTTAAGGATCCGTGGAACTATCTACATACATAGTACAATACACTACATATATAATGTCTACAGTAAAATGAAATATTAAAATAGCATTAAGGCGTTACCTATATCCCCATTAACACATTTTTATATATTCCCATAGTCTATACAGATACTGTAATCTCCACCAAACCAGTGGTTTACTCAGGGAGCACTCCATAAGTACGGTAAAAACCAAACCCATAGTAGGCCCGATAAGGCGTGTGACAAGGCACGCGAGGCAATGCCTAGGGTAGGATACTACCGTTTTGCAAATCCGGACTAGTGGTAACGTATAACAGCTACTACTGCCCACCTCGAGACACACTCCCATAATAAAAAATGCGCCCAATCAAATCACAAAGTAATAGAATGGTATCGAAAAAGCATGCTCGATCGGAGGTGCGACCTCACTTGGCCCGGCTTGTCTCCTGTTTTGGTCACGTCAAGCTGACTTGTGAGACACAGGGCTGCATTAGTACCTCATATAGAATCGTTCGCTAAACCATCCTACTTCGTTTTAAAATCTCCACCATGTACACAGTTGTTAAAGTGGTTTTCGGTATTGGTAGAGAGTATGACAATATCCGATCCCAGTCACTTTAACAACCAAACGCTTAATTCACACCGTGGTCATTTTTATTTCAAAACAGTTCACACTTTGTATCAAAATATCATATTCATTTCAAAATCATATCACTTCCAAAATCAAATCCACTTTCGAAATCATATCACTTTAAATCATATTCATTTTCGGAATCATATCACTTTCGAAATCAAATTCATTACCAAAATCATCACCACAAAATAGGTTAAACCATTATATCAAAGTATTCACATTGTAAATCCTTTAAATCAAAATCATAACGGTTCCAACTTAAATAGTTTGAATATTGAAAGCAGTTTATACATTGGAATAGTTATACATTAAAAATAGTTTATATTTAAAAAATTGGATAGATTAAAATAGTTTATATTTTAAAAATAGTTTATATATTAAAATATACATTTAAAATGGTTTATAAATTTAAAATAATATGTATATAAAAAAGTTTATCAAAAATAGTTTCAAATTAGAATTGTTTCTTCCAATTTCACAAATCAATTCCAATCAAATTTAGTTCCAAAATTCAATTTAACTCAATCTCAGTTCAACAATTCAGATTAAAAAAGCTTAAAGGTTCAATTCAAATACTCATTAAAACCATTTTCAATTTATATCGATTTTAAATCCAGGTTTGACCTACAAATTTAAACCACTTCCAATTCAATATGTTTCAAAGTTTAAATATTCAAACAATTTACAATAATCGATTTGATAAATTTCATTTTATATTTCAAAATTCAACTTTAATTTTATTTAAATTTGAAAATATTCACTAAATCATTTTTGATAACATTTAAATAAAATATCAATTTACAAATTTAAATCAATATTAAATATTCAATTCCAGTTTTATTTAAATTTGAAAATATTCATTAAATCACCTTTAATCAAAATCCAGTTATCAAGTTAAAAAATCATAGTTTTAAAATCTCAAAATCAATAAGTTCAAATCAATTCTTATTAAATACAATTATTAAACAAATTAAATTTCAAATTAATTTAAATTTATCTTTCCAACCTTTATTATAGTTATTACAAAATCTATTTACAAAATATTAATATAAATGTTAAATAAATATTGAAACACACTTTACATATATTATTTAAATTAACTTTTTATTAAACTTTATCAAATTAAATTTTATTAAATCAAATCTATTTTATTTTATATTAAATCTTATTTTTATATATTTAAAATAATAAACTTATAAGTAAAATCTTCAAATTTATATTTTTTCAAAACTTAACTTAGAAATTTAAAATTTCCAAACATATAATTTAAAAATCTAAATTTTACACATATTAAAATAAAATCTTTATATTATATTTTAAAAATCAATTTTTATTAAAACCTATATATTTCCTTTCAAAACTTTGGAATCATTTTTCGAAAATAGACCAACGGTGTCCGTATATAATTTTCGATCCTAAGGTCAAGTGATATGGATATTTATCATTTCAATCCGCAATTATTTAATATTTACGGGTATATATCATTTCAAACCGTAATCCCAAAATTTCAAAATCAATAAAATCGCTTGGGTTTATCATTTCAACCCATAACGATTTTCCCCTAATCTATAAGATCGTTCAGGTATGTATCATTTCAACCTATAGGGAATTTTTAAACTAACAGAGAACTTGCAGTGTGATAACAATAAAATAATATAATATAATATGACATACATATCAATAGCAAGCATATATCATAATCAACAATTTAAATATATACAACAGGTTATGGTGTCATATGTCAATTAACATATCATATTTTAACAATTAAATTACTCACCAATTAAATTTTAACAACACATTTCAATCGTCTTTTCATATGAATATAAATTTACAAACATAAGAATGTTAATCGTGAGTGATTGCTCACCTTTCGATGCTAGATAGATAACTAGAATGATAAGCAATAGAACGGATACGCGGCTATGGACGTGCACGAGGATGCACGGCAAAAGGTAAAACGACAAGCCAAAGAATTGCTGCGATAAATCACCGGACAACAATGGAAACAAATCAAACCCAGCACGATCATGAATTTTATGAAAACAAATATATATATATATATATATTCATATATATATACACACATGATGTGTGTATATATAAATGTATACCTTTTTCCCTTTTTATATAGAATTAAAGAGGCTGCGAAGCTGAAGTATTGTTGAGCAATGAAGAAAGAAGGCACAGGCTAATATATATATACACACACACATATATATATATACATACACATATACATACATATATATATACACATATATATATATACATTTACTTTTTTTTCATGCAATCGAGGAGAGAAAGCTATGGTGTTCGACAAAGAGGAGTGTAAGAAGAAGGCCGGCAACACGAGCAGGCGCAGTGAACAAGTAGGCTCTTCACAGATATATATATATATATATATATATATATACATGGCTATATATATATACACTTATTTTATCATAATATTTTTTTTCCAAAGAAGGAGGTTGCTTGTCAGAGCTCATGCGGAGGAGCCTACCATGGCACAGTAGAGGTGAGGCAAGATGACTGGATGGCAAGATGGCTATGGGTGGTCGGGTCGGGGCAGTTCATCGTGAGTTGACGTGTGAGCTATGGAGTCGGGAGAGGTTGGTGGTGGATGGAGATGAGGTTGAGCATGTGGAGCTGCTAGGTGGAGCCCTGGAGGTTCGGGATGGAAGGCGAAAGGGTGGGCTACGGTCGGAGGGATGGTTTTGCTGCCATGTTTTGGGATGGGGAAAGGCGAAGGGTGAGGGCTATCAGCGTTTCAGTGGCTGGTGGAGATGGTGGGTGTGAAGCATGAAGGAGGACATGGGAGTGGGTGGAGCGGATGGGCACAGGCACGTGGATGGGTTGGATGCCGATAGGTGATGCGGTTAAGGAAAGTGTGGGCGGCAGAGGGTTTGTGGTATGGGGAAGGTGAGTGGTAGTGTATGGGATGGGATGCAAATGCTGTCTAAAGGAGATAAAGGGTATGTAGGATGGCGACTGGCTGTTATCTGGAAGGATGTATGAGCATGCCTCAGAAGGAAGAAGTTAACAGGATACAAACGTATATAACTTTAGTTATATATATATGTATATATATTTTTAGAGGAGCAAAGGCCGACAGATTCAGCCATGAAAGAAACAATAGGCTTGAGACAAAAAATATGGACAAGGGAAGAAGAAGACGTGCAGCTCTTCACAAATAAAATAAGAGAACATAGTTTGTTTATTTTTTCTCTTTTATTTTAGAACGAACAGAAAGAAAGAATGAAAGGGAAGAGAATGAAATGAATTGAACCAAGGAAGGCAAAGCAATTATATTCTAAACATAGGAACAGAAAAGGTTAAAAATAAATTCTGAGAATATAAAAAGCCTAGTGGCTATTGGTTTACACTGTGGACAATGAAGGGACACAAGAAACCCAAAAGGCCCAAAATAGGTACCGATACGGCTAACCGTTTCGCTGATTTCGCCGCGTACCGGACCCCGAAATACAAAAATGTATAATACTACAGAGATCAGCACGAAGAGACCAACAGAATGATACAAAGATATCAACGGTATGACCAAGCTATGAAAACTCAATTTTCACTGCCGGAAATGCTGCTAAAATGCAGAAAATAAGATAAACGGGGTTAGAGCAGTCCGAATTTGGTGAAATGAAATACGACGTCTCAGTCAGAAATCGATTTACAATTATATTATATAAAAATATTCTTATTTCAATAATATTTTATTTTTATCAAATTTAGCTGATTTAAATTGAAATTGAAAATTACACAATAGTGCTAACTTTCATATTTTCCGTTAAAAACCTACCATTTGCTATGTTAAAATAGACGCATTCCAAATATCAAATTTTCATTGCTAAATTTTATTATTATATTTTCATGATAAACTTAGTTAATTTTTTATAAAAATCATTAAAATTTCCGGGACATTACATCCTCCCTCACTCAAAACTTTTCATCTTCAAAAAAGAATGAGATAGGAGAATAGAAGAAACAGAAAGAAAGATAGATTTTAAATACAAAGTACCAGATACAACAATTAATTCAAAACCATATAAATTCATTTTTGGACATTTTACTTACATTTATATTGTATATTATTTAATTACACGGTCTTATTACATTCAAACTTTTCCCATGTAAGTTATATTAACGTAACCGAGTGTAATTGAGCACTATACAAATTTACCTTTATTTTACAACATTTTATTTAGCAAAATTTAGTTTGAACCATTTATTACTTAAGTTTTCTTGTATAACCTTCATTTGCATATTCACATTCCATTTTAACTTTTTGAATATTTCAGGTAAGTTATATATGTTTTAGAATGCAATTGAGTACCATACAAATAAATTTTATCCTAGGTCAACTGTTCAAGTTCTTCAATTCCATTTCTCATTTTAGACTCTCCAATTATTCAAAATTTTGCTTCATTTCAATTATTGAAAACCATTACTTAACATAGAACTTAAGAGTTAAATTTTCGGTTTCACTTCAAACCATTTTGAAATAAATACATTCATATATATTTTTGTACATCAAATTATACTTAAGAAATTCAAATCAAATCCATCTTCCAAAAAAAAAGTGTTGCAAAGCTACTAAGTAATCTCCCCACTCCGAGACTTAAAAATGAATGTCGATGATGGTGCAGTCATCACCGAAATTGTTTTCCAGCCACATAAAAGGAGAATACTGACTTACTTATTTTAAAGTTCTTTGGGGAAAATTTCCATTAGAAAATATTTTCAAATAATCTATTTTCAAGACTTTGAAACCCAAATTTTGAAGAGCACCGAAAATTTATTTCTCAAATCCTTAATTTAAATTCATTTCATTTGCAAATCATATTTATAAACCATTTTTAAAAAAAAAAATCATTTCCTTATAAAATACAATAACAGTTAATGGTTTAGGATGTTAACAATGCGGCAAATGATAATCTAGTATTATCATTTCTAACAATCAATTCACTTAACTGTTTAATTTAGAAAATTATACTTTTATATATAATATAATCATATAAAAATTATTTCATTACTAATTTTGAGAACAATATTGTGCCAGTTTGCTATGTCCATGTGTTTGGGAATTCCTATCGATGGCGTTGGCCAGACGAATCGATCGAAACCCAAAATTCAAACTTAACAATTCAAACTTAACAATTCAAACAACACAATATAAAACATTTTTACATTAATTACAAATATGTTCTCTCATAGGATGTTTCAAGAATGGATTATAGAACCAGGATAGAGATCCAAATTTATAGGGGTTCTAATCAAAGAGAATTCTAACAAAGAAGATAGGCTCGAAAGGAAGATAAATAACTAAATTACAAAAGAGGAAAGATGGATAGACTTATATTAATCGTGGCGACCTTAACCGGGTCAACCGAGAATTAGAAAATCAAGAATATCATTAACGAAATGGGGACAAACTTGTTGAGAACATCGCGGAAAACGTGATTCATGAGATCAATGTAGAAGGCAGGAGCATTGGCTGATCCAACGGGCATGACTAACCATTCATCCAGGAGGAAGGACAACAGGTCGAGCTCCAAGAGTAAGGTCGATGCAGAATTCAATTTCCCCCTTAGGAGGTGGAGAAGTGACTTCACCAAAACATCCATAAATAGTTAGACAACAGGTGTGCAGTCAAGATTACTAGGGTGAGAATCGAGTGAATAGATAAAAATGCCCGCTAAATCCTAAGTCAATCGACATTCGATCACAAGAGAATTACCCAGGTTGTCTACTAAAGAAGCATTTCGGGCATGCAAGAAATAAGAACATCAAAATCGAGGACATAGAATATTTGGTGAATCGACTCCGGTTTTAAAGGAGTTTCACTGCTTTACAAATCATACCATGGTTGGTGGGACTGCCGATGGGATTTGTCACACACAAGGACAAAGTTACCAATTGAGGTTGCAAGATGTGCTCAAATCTATTATAGAGATCAATAGGAATAGAGCTATGGGATGCTCCAGTGTCAAAAAGAGCATGAATAGGAAAAGATAAGGATGGATTTTATAAAAAAAGGATAGTTCCAAAATTCAAAAGAATCCTAATTCAGGAAGATCCTAACAAAGAATTTCAAGCTCGAACGAAGATGATAATTATGTAATTAATTTTACTCTTTCTAGGGTATTACTACCCTATCTCTAGTGCGTTTTTACTCAATATGCTAAGTTTTGCCTAAACCTGGCCCTGATACCACTTGTAACGACCTGCTATTTCGAACCATTCAAATTGACAATCATCCACACATGTCGGACTTGAATTGCTCAAAACAATAGATTGTTAATTTATATTTGGCAAACTCAACATATGCAGTAAATAAATCAATCACGGAATCACAGACACAAAGTAATATAACAATAAGTAGTGGGATAGATAAATAGTAGTTCATGAAGCTACGACATAAACATCAGAGTTTGAAACAAAATACAACAAAAAATCCCAAGTACACAGAAGTCACTAATATAAAAGCAACTGACAAGACTGAACACAACTGGAAATAACTGAAAGATGAATAGATATAAGATAGATCTTCAAGCAAAGCTTTAAGCTCTAATGGTGAGTCTCAAATGTTGTGACACTCAGTCTAACCCGAGCATAAAGCAAAACACAAAACACTCGAGTCAGGATTAACATTCTTATGCAAGTAAATCGACTCAAGTGAAATGTCTAAGTGAAATGCAATATAACTTAAAGGATGTTGGGATTCCATCCCTATAGGATCCATGTAACTATCTACATACATAGTACAATACACTACATATATAATGTCTACAGTAAAATAAAATATTAAAATAGCATTAAGGCATTACCCATATCCCCCTTAACACATTTTTATATATTCCCATAGTCTATATAGATACTATAAGCTTCGCCAAACCGGTGGTTTACTCAGGGAGCACTCCATAGGTACGGTACAAACCAAACTCGTAGTGGGTGCGAAAAGCATGTGCCAAGGCACGCAGGCACTGTCTGAGGTAGGATACTACCGTTTTGCGGATCCGGACTGGTGGTAATGCATAGCAGCTACTACCGCCCACCTTGAGACACTCCCATAATCGAAGGTGTGGCGAATCAAATCATAAAGTAATAGAATGGTATCGAAAAAGCATGCTCGATCGGAGGTGCGACCTCACTTGGCCCGGCGTGGCTCCTATTTTAGTCACATCAAGCTGACTCGCGAGAGTCAAGGGTACGTTTATACCTCATATAGAATCGTCCATCAAACCATCCTACATCATTTCGAATCTCCACCACGTACACAGTTGTTAAAGCGGTTTTCGGTATTGGCAGAGAGTATGACAATATCTGATCCTGGTCTCTTTAACAACCAAACGCTTATTTCACAACGTGGTCATTTTTATTTCAAAACAGTTCACACTTCATATCAAAATATCATATTCATTTCAAAATCATATAACTTCCAAAATCAAATTAACTTTCGAAATCATATCACTTTAAATCTTATTCATTTTCGAAATTATATTACTTTCGAAATCATATTCATTTCCAAAATCATCACCACAAAATAGGTTCAACCATCATATAAAAGTATTCACATTTAAGTCCATTAATTCTAAATCATAACAGTTCCAACTTAAATTGTTTGAATATTGAAAGTAGTTTATATATTGGAATAGTTATACATTAAAAATAGTTTATATTTAAAAAAATAGGTTATAGATTAAAATAGTTTATGTATTAAAAATAATTTATATATTAAAATATATATTTAAAATTGTTTATAAATTTAAAATAATATGTATTAAAAATAGTTTATAAATATAAAAGAGTTTATATCAAAAATAGTTTCAAATTAGAATTGTTTCTTCCAATTTCACAAATCAATTCAAATCAACTTTAGTTCCAAAATTCAGTTTAACTCAATATTAGGTTAACAATTTCAATTAAAAAGATTGAAGGTTCAATTCAAATTCTCATTAAAACCATTTTCAATTTATATCGATTTCAAATCCACGTTTGAACTATAAATTTAAACCACTTTCAATTCAGTAGGTTTTAAAGTTTAAATATTCAAACAATTTACAATAACTCAATTTGATAAATTTCATTTTATATTTTGAAATTCAACTTTAATTTTATTTAAATTTGAAAATATACACTTAATCATTTTTTATAACATTTAAATAAAATCTCAATTTACAAATTTAAATCAATATTAAATATTCAATTCAAATTTTATTTAAATTTAAAAATATTCATTTAATCACCTTTAATCAAAATCCAGTTATCAAGTTAAAAAAATCATAGTTTTAAAATCTCAAAATCAATAAGTTCAAATCAATTCTTATTAAATACAATTATTAACAAATTAAATTTCAAATCAATTTAAATTTATCTTTCCAACCTTTATTAAATTTATTATAAAATCTATTTTAAAAATATCAATATAAATTTTAAATAAATATTTAAACACACTTTACATATATTTTTTAAATTAAATTTTTATTAAATTAAAATTTATTAAATCAAATCTATCTTTTTTTATATTAAATCTTATTTTTATATATTTAAATAACAAACTTATAAGTAAAATCTTCAAATTTATATTTACGGGTAAACAATTGCAGGTAAAAAATCCGCAATTATTTAATATTTACAGGTATATATCATTTCTACTTATAATCCCAAAACTTCAAAATTAATAAAATTGCTTAGGTTTATCATTTCAACCCCTAACGATTTTCCCCTAATCTATAAGATCATTCGGGTATGTATCATTTCAACCCATAGGGAATTTCTAAACTAACAGGGAACTTGCAGTGTGATAACAATAAAAATAATATAATGGAAAATGACATACATATCGATAGCAAGCATATATCATAATCAACAATTTAAATATATACAACAGGTTATGGTGTCATATGTCAATTAATATAGGTAAACAATTACAGATAATAACATATCATATTTTAAGAATTAAATTACTCACCAATTAAATTTTAACAACACATTTCAATCCTCATTTCTTATGAATATAAATTTATCAACATAAGAATGTTAATCGTGAGTGATTTACCACCTTTCTATGCTAGAGAGACAACTAGAATGACAAGCAACAGACACGAATACGCGGCTATGGACATGCACGTGATTACACGGCAAATGGAACAACGACAAGCCGAAGAATTGCTGCGATAAATCACCGGAAAACAACGAAAACATATCAAAGCCAACATGATCATGAATTTGATGAAAACAAATATATATACATGTGATGTATATATATGTATACCTTTTTCCCTTTTTATATAGAATAGAGGAGGCTGCGAAGCTGAAGTATTGTTGAGCAATGAAGAGAGAAGGCACAGGAAAATATGTATATATATACACACACGCAGACATATATATATATACATTTACTTTTTTTCATGCAATAGAGGAGAGAAAGCTACTGTGTTCGACAAATAGGAGTGTAAGAAGAAGGTCGACAACACGAGCAGACGCATGAACAAGCAGGCTCTTCATAAATATATATACACCTACCTATGTATATATACACTTATTTTATCATAATATATTTTTTTCAAAGAAGGAGGCTGCTCGTCGGAGATCATGCGGAGGAGCCTACCATGGCACGGTAGAGGCAAGATGACTAGATGGCAAGCTAGCTATGGGTGCTCGAGTCGGGGCAGTTCGACGTGGGCTGACGTGCAAGCTGTGGAGTCGGGAGAGGCTAGTGGTGCATGGAGACGAGGTTGAGCATGTGGAGCTGCTAGGTGGAGCCTTGGAGGTTTGGGATGGAAGGTGAAAGAGCAGGCTGCGGTCGGAGGGATGCTTTTGCTGCTATGTTTTAGGATGGGGAAGGGCGAAGGGTGAGGGCTGTCGGCGTTTTGGTGGCTGGCGGCGATGGTGAGTGTGGAGCATGAAGGAGGACGTAGGAGTGGGTGGAGCGGATGGGCACATGCACATGGCTGGGTTGGAGACCGATGGGTGATGCGGTTAAGGGAAGTGGGGCGGAGGAGGGTCTGTTGTATGGGAAAGGCGAGTGGTGGTGTATGGGATCGGCTGCACATGTTGTTTGAAGGAGATGGAGGGTATGTGCGATGGCGATTGGCTGCTATCTAGAAGGATGTATGAGCACGCCTCTGAAGGAAGAAGGTAACAGGCTACAAACATATATAACTTTAGTTATATCTATAGAGGAGCAAAGGCCGATGGATTCGGCCATGAAAGAAACAATAGACTCGAGAAAAAAAATATGGACAAGGGAAGAAGAAGACGTGTAGCTCTTCATAATTAAAATAAGAGAACATAGTTTATATTATTTTTTCTATTTCAAAACGAACAGAAGGAAAGAATGAAAGGGAAGAGAATGAAATGAATTGAACTAGGGAAGGAAAAGCAATTATATTCTAAACAGGTAGGAATAGAAAAGGTTAGAAATAAATTCTATGAATATAAAAAGGCTAGTGGCTATTGGTTTACACGATGGATAATGAAGGGACACAAGAAACCCAAAAGGCCCAAAATGGGTACCGATATGGCTAACCGTTTCGCAGATTTCGCCACGTACTAGACCTCGAAATAAAAAAATGAATATACTGCGGAGATCAGCATAACGAGACGAACAGAATGGTACACAGATATCAATGGTATGACCAAGTTATCAAAACTTGATTTTCGCTGTCGAAAATGCTGCTAAAACGTAGAAAATAAGATAAACGAGGCTAGAGCAGTCAAAATTTGGCAAAACGAAATACAACATCTCAGTCAGAAAATGATTTACAATTCTTTTATATAAAAATATTCCGATATCAATAATATTTTATTTTTATCAAATTTAACTGATTTTAAATTGAAATCGTAAATTATACAACGGAGCTAACTTTCATATTTTTCGATAAAAATCTGCCAATTGCTATGTTAAAGTAGACGTATTCTAAATATCAAATTTTCATTGCTAAAGTTTATTGTTATATTTTCATGAAAAAATTAGTTATTTGCGTTATAAAAATCGTTAAAATTTCCGGATCGTTATAAAATGTTGGGGCAGTCAGCAAAAAAAGTAGCGAGGTTGAAAAAAGAAGTCGATTACTTTAGTTCTTGCCACAACCAAAGCATATAACCTGTATTGGCTTCGATTGGAAACGAAAACAGAAGAAAATTGCATTTTTTATTTTTTTATTCTTTACAAGTACCAATTGCTTTGATTGTTAGGAGAGAACTGAAGCAAATGATATTATTTACTTCGGTCGCTAATACAGCCGATGCAAATGAGGCGAAGCAACAACTATATTGTATACTAGTGTCTAATGCATCTTACAAACGATTGGTTATGTCATTCGAGCTTACGAATGCACTAACATATTTTGAGGCTAACTCAATAAATTCTTGGTGGTACTCATAAATGACATATTATTCCTTTCTAAAAGTGAGGAAGAACACAAATTCCACTTGAAAGAAGTGTTGGAACTTTTGAGACAAAATTGCTTGAAGGCAAAGTTTTCTAGATGACACTTTTGGAGATGGGAAGTACGTTTTTTAGGTCATGTCAAATTTAAGCATGGAATTTCCGTTGATCCAAGTATGACTGTTGTAATGGCTCATGTGTTTACGTATAAGTGGATTGTAATAATATTATTTTCAAAACCAAATTGTGTCGGATTAGGTTATAACTTTAAGGAACATTGAATATTTACGTTTTTTATCTTTACAACTAATTATGGATAGTTTTGACTCGAAAAATATGTAAGGGCTATAACTTCTAATAAATTCTAAATTAAGGTTAGAGACCACTTCCAATGAAAAATTTGATGGTTTGCCTTTCGATAGAGTGACCATAATAGATTTTTTGCTTTATAATTTAGAGACATGGTCGTTTTAACGTAGATAATTTTTGGTTACATTAGTGGGTAACTACCCTAAGCCCATAATTAGCCACTAAACCATTTTGGGACTGGAGCTAATTATAAGGAGCAGCCTCAAAATAGTTTCTCATTTTCCAAAAACATTCGCTAACCTCCATTAATCCTTTTATTTACCAAACCACCTTCAATCTTCATATAAACTAGCTTAATTAAGCAACTAAAGAGAGAGTAACAAAGGAATTAACAAGGGGATCAATTAATCTCAAAATTGAGTGCATTAGGATTCACGCAACAACTAAGTGGGCCAGATATATTTCGTTTATTGTGAAATTATGTGATTATATATCGACCGGTAAGTAATTTATCGTCTCCCAACCCTTTAAATGCTATTATACATTTAACATTGTGTTTTTATAACCATTTTCAAGTAAAAACAAGATTATTTTCCGATTAGGATTTATAAATGCTTTATAAATGAATTTAAATTATTTTATGTTTATTTTACATATAAATCGATATATTGTTGTGTCGTTGAATGTCAGACTAGAGTGTTACTGAATATGATGCTTATGTGGTTATTGTTCGTTGTTTGGATGCTTAGACTAGATGATAGTGTATTGATGTGCATTTTTGGAGATTGATCGGTTCTAAAGAGATTGCGGATGTGATAGAAATCAGATGACGATCGATGCAAAAAGGCCAGAATATGACAGATGAATTTTTGGAAAAATTGGATCGATGTGCACCGACCCATATGGGTCAGTATTCAGTTGATCATACTTTCTCCAAATCAAGTGCGATCGATATGGATGCTTGGAGGAGTGAGCAGATGCTATATAATCAATCGCTTTATGTTTGAATTGATGGTTGAAGAGTTATAGCAAAAAGACGATCGATCGAGGTCTTGTGAAAAGTTTTGGGCCAGTTGGGAGAAGACACGGTAGGTGCTTCGTGGCATGTTTGGGTGGTTCTGGCATGGAGATAGGGGTTTGGACTTAGCCAAGTTTTTTCTAAATCTTGAGTTAGATGGATTGGTATCGATCCGTAGGATCGGTATCAGTCGGTCCAACTTTTAGGTAATCATGCATCAAGGTGATGTTAGCATGCATGATCGATCTCATAGCATTTAGTTGAGTAATGTAACATCCCCTATTTGGAGGTCCAAAACTAACTACTATGGATGCTGAAGTCATCTATAGTTTTTAATTCTCGGTGACCAAATGCGGTAATGTTGGATACATTGATATACCAGAAACATATGACTATGAAAAATTTTAAACTCAATTTTTAAAACAAATTTCTCATTCCACCGTAATAACATTTCAAATTCATTACATGATCCCAATTTATAAATCATGTTCAGAGAAATATAATTATTACAAGATATGCCAAGAGCAACTATGAAGATGCCCCATTGGTAGATCAGAGTCTAAATATAGGCAATTAAACAACTTTTCCATTTCATCCAATAATACAGCGGAATTAAACAGAAATAACTCCTAATAGCTGACTTGCCTCCTACACGTCTCCGGAAGCTTATTCGTCTAAAGGAGAACTTGAAAACCTTAACTCTCAAACTACTCAAAATCAACTGAGAACCTAAGAGTTTAAGGGGAAAACATAAACTTCGAGTCAAACAAAAAGTCTGCTATGAATAATAACCTACCATTTAAAGCCATATAGATATCTAGTGAGACCATGCCGCTTATCGGAATGGATTTTCCCCTCACTAGTATCTTAACCCAATTTATAATAACCATATACTATGCACATGCATCCACAATGGTTAAGATATAAAATAATAAAATATATCATGATGATATGTAAACATGCAATATGCTCTGGATTTCCCATCCCAGTTCACCTAACTGCCTGTCCCAAGTTATAGTTTCTAGAGTCACTATTAACCAATTAGTTTTTATGGGCTAACTAATAATCATTCCAAGCTTATGGACTATCTATTTGGTTTCATAGTTTTCATGGGATCACTAAGAACCTACGGGTGTCTACCAATAACATCACTTAATCATAGTTTCACGGGGTCACTATGAACCTATTGGATTCTCCAATAACATCTTTCATGTCACAGTTTTTATGGGAACACTATGAACCTATTGATATCTTTCAATAACTTATTCCGAAAATAGCTTTCATGGGATCACTAAGAACCTATTGGCATCTGCCAATAACAATCTCCATACATAGATTTCATGGGCGTACTAAGAACCTGTCTAAACAAATAATCCTTTGATCAGTCTTGGGCATCCTATATTCTGCTCTGTCTGACCTTCTGGATGCAATTCTACACACATGAGTTAAGTTCAATATATATATATATATATATATATATATATTCACTACTGAGTTAACCTATCCTATTATTCTCCCCTTACCTGAAGATGTATTTATGGGTTATAAATGAAGTGAATATAGTCACACAAGCATTAATGATAACTAATCAAATAACATAACAATACAAACATCCATGGTTAAATTCCTTCTAATCATCTTTCTAATGAAATATGGTTAATACCCTTAACCCACTATCTTTATTAAGGAAAACTTCCTTTAAAACAAAGTTAAATGCCATTTCTACATTCTTTCGTATTGCCATATATTTACTTTAAAAATGAGATTGGGTTCTCAAATTTGAAAACTAAGGCTTTCGACTATATCCTTTATATCATTACTTAAAACCTTGGATGTTTTCTTTCGAGACCATCCAACATATCTTTCGAAAGCATTGAAACCTACCTTTCGAAACACTTAAAGATATACCTTTCGAAGCACTTAAAACATACCTTCCGAAGGCATTTAGTTCAAGTAAGAATTTATGGAAGCATAGCTTTGAAATCATTTGAAAATATCTCTTTCGAACTCATTGGGTTTAACATTAAATATAACTACTGGGTCAGAGAGAACAAAAGCGAAAGTATCTCTTTCGAAAGCATTGATTTCAAGTTAAATAGTGGGGAAAAAGATAGCTTTGAAACCAAAGTTTCGAAACCATTGCCTCCAAAACCATTGATAAAAGCGGCTAAAAGAACCCTTTCGACGGAGTTGGGAAGGCGGCTTCAATATTAATAAAACTAAAGCCTTCCTTTCGAACTCATTGTTACAAGGCTATAAAGAAAAGTGGTCTTTAACCAATTCGAAAGGTATGAATGTGGCAGCTAGGTATTGAATGAGTTCAAAATGCGGCAACTCTTTCGAAAGGTTCTTTAGAAACAAAGGCAAGTTGGATTGACTTGAAAGCTTATAAAAATGGATTCAACCCCTTTGAAAGCATGCTTTCGACACAGTCTCATCCGCCTTTCTCCAAATACACTACATATCAATGGCTTGATACCATGTGCATTGGTTTCGAATGGGTGCGAAAGGTCATTGGCGGAAGTATGGTGCGACAATAAGCAAGTGGTAGTGACAAAGTTGTAATTTGAAAATAAACTGATTTTTATGCCTTTCAAAGTAATCACTTTTTACCTAACTTGCCTAATTTGTCAAAATGTAATTGGTTGCCAGTTCTTTATCAGAAATTCTTTTCTAATGGCTACCGAATTCATGAATTAACGAATGAAATCATTTTAACAAATAAGCCCTTCCCCTTAACAAAACATTTAAACATTTAAGTCCTCTAACTTAAATAATTTAATAACCATAGAAAAACTCTTAGGAAAAGTCCCCAAAAATCACAATTTTTCACTTTTAATATTTTTTCGAACATATATAAATTTTAGACCTGAAACGATACTTGATTGCCTTAAATAATTTAACCCAAAACTATCTATTTCTTCAATTTTAAATTCATAATAAATTATCCATAGCTTGGAATATTATGAAAATTTAAACCCATCTCTCAAATAATGTTTTATAAAACATAATCAAACATCATGGCATTCGAAAATCGATTTGCATGATTTTAACCCTAAAATCAAATTATATCATCCTACAAAAATCCTTGTTTAAATTATAACATGGCATATAAATCAAAGCATATCATCATTCATCCATCCAAACTGTTTTAAACCTTAAAACTGAATTAAAACATTCAATAAGAATTATATAAGATGTTTTAGATCACTATTCATCTTGTTTGGATAAGGAACTTGAGATTTGTTCTTCACTTTAATCTTTCTAGCTTGAATCTTAGCCTTTAATTGATTTTGAGTTCCTCTTCTCCTAGGGTTATGGCTGGCCTTGTTTTCTTTTGTTTATGTTTTTGTTTTTGTAAGAATGTAATGAGAATCAAAAGGTAGTAGGGGTTATGGGGTTCGGTTATTCCCATATTACCCTTGCCCTATTCTCTTAAGTATTTAACTTGTAAACCATTCTTATAAATCCATTTAGTTAAGGCACAACCCTAATTAGTTTTCAAATCTCAATTCCCCTTATCACTCTAGTCTCTACATTATTCTATTTAATTTATCTACTTAAATCTCATGAATAATGCTATCTAAAATTAGGGGTGTTACAAGTAATTTACGAGATGTGAGCCCACTACTAATCAATCAAGGAGATAGGTTCTGCATAGGGCAAACACTAGAGAAAGGAAGAGCTACTCTGAGCAAGCATGTGGCGACTTTGTGGATGATGCATGATAGTTTTAGGGTTAATATGAAGTAGCTTTGATAGGTTATATGGCGACCAATCAAAGTGATGAGACTTCGACAACTCGATATTATAAGTGATTTAGATTGAGTACTTCATGAGGGAAGTGGTGTTGGAATTTGGAGATCTATGGAGCACATGAGTTCTAAGCGATAACTTATGGAGTAGGAAGAGAGGTGGTTCTACTATCAGTGCATATACCAAAGAATCCTTGGATGAATCTAAGGATGGGATATGTGCTCATAAATAAGAATAGGCGAGGACACTCACCATCGGTAATCTGAGTGTACCCATGAGTTTAGATGTTTAAGTGTGTCCAAGTTCCTAGACAGTCTTTGTGTAGCATGAGTTTGAGCATTGAGTATAACGATGTTTAATAGTCATTGACCATTTTGTGGGTCACATGAGTTGTTATCCAACATCACCTGAGTAGTGATCCAAGATTTGGTCAATATTTGCTATGTTTTCCATGATTTCAGTGATTGTCGTTATTAGAGATGCATGTTGTGTAATGTAGGTACTAGTGAGATAGGTAACCTAACACCCTGTATTTTACCCCAACACCCTTTATTGTACTTTAAGTAATATTGCATCATACGATGATAATATAAAATATATTGTGTTATTGATGCATAGAGACTGGTCAGGTATGATGCTACCTACCTTATGTTCCTATTTATCATATTCGACTTTTATATATATTTTAAGAATATACATTGCTTATTCCCAGCTTATGTTTGACCCTAGGTCATGTACTTTACTTCTTAACATCTTGGTTACTCTTAAATGAGTAGACTAGAGATAGCAGGTATGAGATAGCGCATAGAGCAGTATGGAGGACGAGCATGTGTCTAACGCTTTCACATATTTATTTTCAGAACTATTTTCGTTGTGCAATGCTATAGGGCTATATCAATACTTATTTATTTCATAGAGACTATTTTCTATTTAAAATTTATTATTCAAATGAATAAACTATATACCATTTTGTTTGTACTTTTAATGAACCTGGTGCACATTAATTCTGCCTGGTTCACTCAGTTATATTATTGTCTCACCTATTTTATATCTTTGTTGGTTATAATATTTTGTAACGACCCGGTATTTCGAACCATTCGCATTCGCACATGTCGGACTTGAATTGCTCAAAATATCATATTGTTAATTTATATTTGGCAAAACTCGGCATATACAGTAAATAAATCAATCGCAGAATCAAAAACATAGAGTAATATAACAATAAGCAGCGGAATAGAATAAATAGTAGTTCATAAAGCTACTATATAAACATCAGAGTTAAAACAAAGTACAACAGAAATCTCAAATACAAAAGTTGTTAATACAAATTCCAATGACAAGTCTGAACAAAACAACTGGATAGCCGAAAGCTGAATAGATATAAATAGATCTTCAAGCAAAGCTCCAAAGGTGAGTCTCAAATGCTGTGACACTCAGTCTGACCCGAGCGTAAAGCAAAAACACAAAACACTCGAGTCAGGATTAACATTCTTATATTAATAAATTCAACTCTAGTGAAATGTCAACTGAAATACAAGTAACTTAAAGGATGTTTGGGATTTCCATCCTCTAAGGATCCGTGGAACTATATACTATGTAGTAATATACACTATTATAATATGTCTATAGTAAAGTAAACTATTAAAATAGTGTTAAGGCGTTACCCATATCCCCCTTAACACATTTTATATAATGTTGTAGTCTATACAGATATTGTAAACTCCACTCGCAAGTGGGCTATCAGGGACCACTCCATAGGTACAACACAAAACAAACTCGTAGAAGGCACGATAGGGCATGCGACAAGGCACTCGAGGCAATGCCAGGGTAGATATACCATTTGCTAATCCGAACTGGTGGTAACACATAGAAGCTACTACCGCCCACCTCGTGACACACTCCCAAATCAAAGGTGCACCCAATCAAATCACAAAAGCAATAGAATGGTATCGAAGAAATGTGTCCAATCGGAGGAATGGCCTCACTTGGCCCGGCGTGGCTCTTGTTTTAGCCGCATTAAATTGACTCACGGTAGTCAGGGCTACGTAAATACCATACAGAATCGTCACCAAACCATCCTACTTCATTCTGGAATCTCCACTACGTACACAGTTGTTAAAGTGGTTTTCGGTATTGGCAGAGAGTGTGACAATATCCGATCCCGGTCTCTTTAACAACCAAACGCTTATTTCACACCATGGTCATTTCATTTTAAATAGTTCATACTTCATATCAAAATATCATATCAATTTGATATCATTATTCACTTTAAATAATATTCATTTCGGAATGTAACACTTTGAATTCATAACACTTTGAAAACATAACACTTTGAAATCATAACACTTTGAAAACTTAACACTTTGAAATCATAACAATTTCCCATAAACAGTTTAGATGTTGAAAATAGTGTGTGTGTATATATATATATATTAAAATACTTTATAAATGAAAATAGTTTATATATATAATAAAATACTTTATATAATAAAATTAGTTTCTTCCAATTTCACAAATCGATTTAAATCATCTTAAATTCCAAAATTCAATTTAGATCAATTCCAGTTTAACCATTTCAATTTGTAGTTCAAAGATTCAAGTTTACATATTACAATATAATTTTCATTTATATTTCAACATTTAACTTTAAATTTATCCAAATTGGAAATTATTCCCTTAACCATTTTTTGCAACAATTTATTAAATACCAATTTATATATTTAAATCAATATTAAATATTCAATCCAAATTTTATTCAAAATTGAGAATAATCATTTAATCACTTTTATCAAATCAAGTTAAAACCAAGTTATAATCATATCTTTTCAAAATCTCAAAACTAATAAGTTTAAATCAATTGTTTCTTAAATTCAATTATTAACCAATTTTCGTCCGCAAGTAGTGGCGCAGTGGTAAGATACTTGCCTCCTGTTAAAGAGGTCGCGAGTTCGATCCCCGTCTGCCATACTCCCATTCAAGGCGCGGAGATGGGTCCCCGTAAACCCACAAATAATGGTGGGGGGCATAAAGTCTCTGCGTTGGGCTGGTCTAAATCCCAAGTGTCTGTGGTCGGACCAGGCATGAGGGAACTCCTCCTATCCCTTCGATTTCATCAGGGCTCCAGGTTGAGTTTTTTTTAAAAAAAAATTTATTAACCAATTTAAATTCCAAGTCAACATTAATTTGTCTTTCCAACCTTTATTATTAAAGTTATAAATCTATTTTAAAATATTAATATAAATTTTAAATAAATATTTTAAAACATATTATATACTAATTAAATTAAATCTTATTATTAAATTTATTTATGTAAAATCTTATTTTATACATGTTTGAAAATAATGAAATTTAAGTAAAATTTAATAATAAGGTTAAATTTAATATTTCAAAACTAACTTATAAATTAAACTTTCCAAACATACTATTTTTAAAAATCTAAAATTTAGACATATATAAAAATAGCATTTATTTATATTATATTTTAAAAATCAATATCGGTTAAAAATCATATATTTTATTTCAAAACTTTAGAAATCATTTTCAAAAATATAGACCAACGGTGTCTATATATAATTTTCTATCCTATGGTCAAGTGATACAGATATTTATCATTTCAATCCACAATTTAATTATCTACGGGTATATATCATTTCAACCCGCAATCCTAACTTCAAAGTCAATGAAAATCGCTTGCGTTTATCATTCAACCCATAACGATTTTCTCCTATTCTATAAGATCGTTCAGATATATATCATTTCAACCTATAGTAAATTCTAAATTAATAGGGAACTTGCAGAGTGAGAATAAATATGATAAAATATAACATATCAATAACAGGCATATATCATCAGTGCTAAATTAAATAAAATATACACAACAGGATATGGTGTCATATATCACAGGTGAACAATTGCAGATAATAGTATATTATATTTAACAATTAAATAACTAGCAACAACATATTTCACTTGTTGTTTCAAGTGAAATCAAATTTACTAAATATAAGAATGTTAATTGTGAGTAATTGCTCACCTTTCGAGGCTAGAGAGAGAATAGGATAAGCACTCGAAATAAATCACGAATTCGACAATCGACCAATTCAAACAATAAATCTAAAGGTGAAGTAGCCGAACACAGATTTGACGGACGAAGCTGATAAATAGGAAATCGATGAGAACAGATCAAAGCAATTAAGCTTGATATATACAGAAAATGTATATATCATTATTATTTTATAAAAATTAATGTTTAACTTAAGATAGATATTAAAATAGAATATATATATATATATATATAAATCATTATCCTTAAAACACATACATTTTAAAGTCAATATATACATATTATATTTAAAAACTCAACATTTAAAACCTGTATAAAAGAATAAATGTTATAGTATATACATATAATATCCCTTTATATATATATACTCTAAAATCAATAAAATTAAACATACTTTAAAAATCAACATAATTATAAACATTTATACATAAAGACCTTGAAATTATTATCAACACATATATAAACCTTATACAAATAATTTTTGAAACATATATATATCGAACACCATATATATATATATATATATTTATATATATAACAGGTTCCACAATCCAACACGACCAGAATTCTATAACAAGTTTTAAAACAAAACATAGATATATTTTCCTTTTAAAATATTACAAATACTGCAAACCTATACTGAACCGTACATAATTTATATTTTAATATATTACTTTGCATGTGCCTTCTTTCATAATATCTTATACTGTAGTATTTATAAATATGCGTACCTTCATATATATATATATATATATATATATATCTATATCTATATATATATTAAAAATCAAGATATCCGTATATATATTTCAAAATCATAATATCCATACCTACTATCGTTTTTAAAACAAATACTTAACATCAAAATAAGATTTATAATTTAATATAAGTCAACAGATCATATATTTATCTATAAAAAAAATCTGCATATACAACAACATGTTATGTAATACTTATATAACTTATATACTTCTTTTATACTATACGTACTATATCATCTATATACCTTAACATACAAAATAATATATATACCTTAAAACTACAGATCCAAGTTTATATAATTTAGATAGCAATATACATATATAACCTTTATATTGTAGACATAAAATAACATATATAAAGTAAACATATATATTACTATTTTGATATATATATATATATATACTTTCATATATACATCAGATCCAAGATATACATGTAGACATATCATATATGCTTTAAACATAAAAATTATTATGGCATATATATAAAATTACATATATGTATATATATAACAGAATATATGAAACTTATACCTTTGTAAACTGTTGAAACTATATATAAATAATACTTTATATATAACAGAATAAAGCAAAACAACCTAGTGCTCGGCAATGAAGCAAGGCAGGAGGGTCAAGGTGTATGGCCAGGGGAGGTGTTGACAAGGCTCAGCTGAAGGAAGGTGGTGGAACGGTGAAGTGATGAGGCCAAGCTGCACGTGCGCGTGGAAGATGGAGATGAGGTCTCGGTCTCGAAGAAAGCAGGGGAAAGGCGCAAGGAGAAGGGGAAGGAGGCCGAGGCTATGTATATGGTGATGAAGGCGGAGGAACTGAGTTCGGTTGAGTTTCTTGGTGGTGGCTTTAGAGTGGAAGAAGGTTGAATGGCGAGGGGAGATGGAAGGGGAGAAGAGAGAGGAAGGACATGGAGGGGGTTTCACGTGGAGGAGATCGGGTCGGCGGTGGAGGAAGGCGGAGGTAGGTTTGAGCATGAGCAGGGTAGGAGGGTAAAGGCACAACTCAATTCAAATGAAAGATGGCGAACTTCAGCCAAAAATATATTTATGTAGTCTGATACAAAATAGACATTGCACCTTTTTTCCTACTTATATTTTGTTGAAGGAGAAAGAACAAATCAGAGGGTAAAAAGAAAATGAACTAGAGGAGAAAAGAAAACAAACGAACCAGTTATAATTTCAAACAATGGGAATATTAAAAGTTAGGAACGTAAATCAAGGAAATATTAAATGAAATTGGTGGTTGGCTTTTTCAACCATTGGAAAAAATTTGAATGGATACAGGAATCAAAAGTTAAAACGGATACCTATATGGTTATCTGTTTCACAGGTATTGCTGCATGTCGGACACCAAAATGCTCAATTGAATATACTACGGAGATCAGCACGATGAGACAATCAAAATGATACACATATATCAGCGATATGATCATCCTATCAAAAGTCGATATTCGGTACCGTAAATGCTGCTAAAATACTGAAAATAAGATAAATGGAGCAAAAGCAGTCCAAATTTGACAAAACAGAATATGACGTCACACTCAGAAGATGATTTACAAATTTATTATGTAAATATATTCCGGTTTCGAAAACAATTTATTATCATCAAGTATTAACTGATTTAAATTTAAATAAAATTACACAACAAAATAAACTTCCATATTTTCTGATGAAAAGTTACCATTTGTTATGTTTATATAGTCATATTCCAAATATCAAATTTTTATTTCCAAATTCAATTATTTAAAATTTCACAAAATTTCAGTTAATTACGTTAATAAAACTGTTAAAATTTACGGGTCATTGCATATTTTATCCTATCTACTTTGAGATATATGATAGTTTCTATGTTGGATTGCTATTATTTCACTTTGACTACCATTCTACATCAGCTTACCACCGTAGGAATGCACTCTTTATAGTATTTAGGTATCAGTGTTGTAGGGTGGTCGTTGCATTTCGTATCAAAGCTTAGGTTGAGTTAAGGCCTATTGATATTAAGATCCATTTGAGATAAGAAGGATCTATCACCTTAGAATGGATTGAGTGATATACAAGAGAGCTTAATTCTTATATATTTTGGTTTTTAAGTCTATATAGTAGTATATATAATAGTATATATAGTAGTAAGTTGCATTGCATACATAGTACCACTTATGTAGTTTACCTTTATAAGAGGCTTATCAATCTTATTACAGATTCTAAGAATGAACAAGGAATGTAACAAGGAACTCTATTTCTAGATTTGACGGAGAGGGCTCAACAAGAGCAACTAACATTGACTTATAGACTATGCCATGACCGTAATGAGGAACATGATGCAAAATGGCCAGGGAGGTGCTCTAAATGACGTAGTGGGTGGTGGTGCTCCAGTGCAAGTGCCAAGGGATGATTTTGCCATGCGTAACATAGATTTCTCTATTCATGGGGCAAACTGTTAATAGGAGATATTGAGGGGAAGGATTGGCTTGATACCTATGAATGCATCATTGATAATTTTGAGTTGGACAATCCGATAAAGAAGACGTTGGCTTCAAGGAAACTTTAAAGAAGGGCCATAGTTTGGTGAAATTCCCTTAGCAGTGCTACATCCCGAGGACCAGCTCACTTAGGAACAATTCAAGCCTAGATTGATGGAGAAGTTTATGTTGACTGCTTACAAGTCAGTTCTTTTAGGAATTTGTTGATCTAAGATAAGGCGGTATGTCCGTTTCAGAATATGTTGCTGAGTTCAACATACTATTGGAATACGGGATGTCTTTTATTGACACTCCCTTGAATAAGAACTGAAAGTCCATCATGGGGCTAGACGAATATCATCGAGAAAGACTAGTAGCCCACATAGATGATTGCTTCGTGAAGTTGGTTTGTAAGGCTTTACGACATGAGAGTCTGTGTCCAAAGTCTAAAGGTATTCTTGTTTCGAAGGAGGAGCCTAAGCTACAAGTGAATGAGGGTGGCCAAAGGAAGTGGAAAAACTAGAATAAAAAAGCAGTTCCAAGGAAAATGTAACCAAAATAACGGCAAATGATAACCCATGTGACGGCCTACCTCTATGCTCACAATAAGAAAGGCTATTATAAGGAATAACGTCTGTTATTGCGAAGAATAAGGCTTGTTAGAAGCGACCATCCGTAAGTTATGCCTTAGATGAGAATTGATTACATCGATAGAATTGTATAAATTACTCCCAAAGATATATATTCAATCCAAATCTAAAACGAAACTACGGTGGCTAAAGAAAAATTCAGAACAATTCATAATAACCAAAACACTAATAGTATAATCATACCAGAACAGAAATATCAGATATATAGCGGAAGACAAGTCTGGAATACATGCTACAACAAGCGATAGTTCACACGAACCAATGTACATATACATATACATCAACATACACGAGATGAGAGTCAACACCAATAGTACACCTCGAAGACTAGACAAAAGATGGAGTGAAATCCCAAAAGCTGAAGCTGCAACAGAATCAGAGATAATGAATATCATGAAATAACTCGGTCTGACCCGAGTATTATTTAAAAGAAAATAATAAACGGATCAGTCTAATTTAAACTTAGATGTGAATGCATCATAAACAACATCAAGCAAAATAATAATAGTCTCGAATGAGACTATTCAACATAAGAAATCAACATAGATTAAATGAAGAAATCACATCAAACTCCATCAAATCAATAATCTCGAAAGAGACTATTCAGCACAATTAATCACCATAGTTTAAATGAAGAAATCTCAATTTAAACTCCATCAAAATCAGCTTTTAAATTCCCAATTGAATTCAAAACAACAATACGCAAATTTATAATCTCGAATGAGACTATACACAAAATTATAATCTCGGAAGAGACTATACAACATAGTAATCAGCATAGTTTAAAGGAAGAAATCCCATTAAACATCATCAAAATCAACTTCCAAATTCACAATTGAATTCAAAGCAGCAATACGCAAAAATCTAGAAATCAATTAAGATAACTAGAAAATCAACAGTCGCAAAATCTAGAAATCAAAATAAGATAACTAGAAAATCAACATAAAAGATGGATCGATCCCAGCAGATGGCGAGTTTTAGCTATGCCGCACGTGCATCTCAGATGGCCGAAGCCTACCAAGTACTATAAATTTTGGGCTCCCATCAGATGACCCGAAGGTCCACAGAGTGACCCGAAGGTCTAGTACTGGTAATTGACCCGAGGGTCCATCAGATGACCCGAAGGTCCAACAAATGACCCGAAGGTCCAGCAGAGTGGCTCGAAAGCCCAACAAAATCATCAAAGTCATCAATCAGCAGATGTTTCAATTAACGAGGCCGGAATTAACCGAAATAGTAAAAGTGTGGTTCCATACTCCGCACTTTTGCTAAATCGTTTAAATCTCTTCATCGTTTCCTTGAAAGTGCAAAATTGTGTATTTTATATAAATATCATTTTACGTTCTCAAACGGACAAGTTTGGAATTAAGCGAATCAGTAAAAGTAAGGGTTCATAGTTCTCAATTTTGCTGAATCGTTTAAATCGCTTCCTCATTCTTTTGAAAGCGCAAACTCTAAAATTTTTGAAAATAATTTTATTTTAAAACGATTTATAAAACACGTGATTAAAATAGGAACATCTGTAGCAATTTCGACGAAGAAATTGCACTTCACAAAATACCGTAAAAACGGATACAAAATCAATGTTGCGGAATAACCGCTTGAAAATTCACTTTAAACTTGACGGTTACTGAAGTCAAAACAACAGTAAATATATTCGTTAAAAACGTCGAAAAAAAAACACGCTTCAAACATATAATACCGGCATAAAAATCCGGTTATAAAAATAACGGTAATAAAATAAGTTTTAAAACATAACGCCAGTTCAATGCAAATTATAAACTTTTGAATAAAAATTAAAATAAACTGGCCACATATTTAACATTTCTCAAAACCTCTTAATGCATGCCTAGCCAAAGTGAAATGCAACAGAGGGAAGGACAAGCTCTTGAACAGTTCAATATGGCTCCGAAGCTTATAAAAACGTGCATGCAAAACTTGATTCAATTACATGTATCATAAAAACGTACAGAAGCAAAAGTATCCACCATTATTTCGAGCCTAGTAACTTAAATCTCACCCTCACTTTTAATGGCACGCATGCAAGTTATATCCTATGGTCTGAAACAAAAAAATGCACACAAGATACCCTATGCGTGAAATACATGCATTATGACACAAATTGCAATTACGTACAATTACAACCTGCACCACTTTTTCACTATTATTTTACAACCTGCACTACTTTTACACTAGCATTTAATATGGACCAAAATAAAGTAAATCACAAAATATCCCTGAACACTTGTCGCCTACAAAATGAACTAACTTTTATCCATTTATAAAGTTGAGATTTCCATTTGCATTTGAACGCACACATACACTACAAAATTTGTATGACAAATATATGCACTGAAGAATTATGAACACACACATAAAAAATGAATTACGTCTGATTGCATAAAGAACTGAAGACGCATGCCTATGAACGATCCTATGCACAAAACAACCTACGTGACAATTTAGAACACATTTGCACTGCATACACTTTACAGTGTACACGCAACTGATACACACTCATGTTTATAAAGGCCTGAAATGAATTCATTTTCTTGCACGTACGTATTTCCTTGTATGCACGCTTTTAAAACGAAAAATGTATGCAGCCACTAAAAATGCTTGGACTTGGTTCTCTGAAATGCAACCGGACCGCTAAGCCAATATCTAAGCTTTATTTACTACAACTTTGGAATATTAAGTCAGGGAGGATAATAACATTCTCCTACACAAATTTTTTCAGAATAAGATCAGTGAGGTCCAATTGATGCAAATTCGAATTGTGAAAATTGCAAAATATTATTTCTCACAAAAAAGTAAGAAAAATATGGTCTAACTAGAAATTTTTCGCACGTATAAAAAATAATATCATGAAGAAGCAAAGAATAAATCAGAAATGTGAGTGTTTTCACTCACCTTGGATTTGGGTTCAAAACACTAGCAACCTAGAACTGAGAAGGAAGCAACAATCGATCTGCCATCAACAATTTTTTGCAGTGCTACTGAAGTATATTTGAACAATGAAAGTAACGAAGGCTACTAGACTATATCTCCAAAAGAGCACTAGTTAAAAAATGAAGTGCTGGCCGAAAAAACTTTTTGGGTACAACTGCATTTAAGGCAACGTGCCTCAGAGATAAGAAAGGACTTGCTGCTCGAAAATGATGATGACAAAAGTATGTACAACCTTTTGCTTTACATAATAGGTGATGACAGCTAGACAAAATTTTTCAAACAAGCCTTTGAATAGACCATTTTACTATCATGTGATAGGCAATTGAAGCTATTTTCCACTGACTTTGCAATGACTACCACTCTTTGTTCAACTGAATGTGTACAACAATTTTTTTTTAATTTCTATTTAAATTATTTGCTCTGACAGTAATTCAAAAATCACGGTCGTTACAGATTTTTAAAATTTTACTTCGATAGTAATTTAAAAATCACGGTCGTTACAACCCTGTAACGACTCGGATTTTGCCCGCTCGAAAATCGACATCCATACTTCAAATCGTATTCGAATGCCATAGATTCGACCGTTAAAAATCCGATTCGCCGGAGCTTATAACAACATTAAGTAAACAACACAGCGGAATAAAAGAATAATACATTGATATACAGCTTTGATACAATATCTGATACAACAGATGATCCAATAGATATCAATATACATCAGAGATATGATACAATAAAATAGCAGCGAAAAAGAAAACGATAACACCAGCAGCGGAACAAATAACTCTAAGATAGTCTTCAAAAGAGAACTCCGAGAACTGCAACTCCATCTCCAAGAACAAATCCAGCAATAGCTCGAACTCCCAATAACGATGCACCAAGCTCAGCAAGACTGGTACGATCCAAAGACTGAACTAACTCCAGATAATCTACTAAACCTGACTATCTGAAAAACCAAACTCTAGACTGCTCGTGTAGAAAATAATAAGCACCCAGAGTTTAGGAAAGAAACGATAAACTCCGGATCAGTCGTGGGACTGGTATGAGCAACAAAAACAGTTTATCTTTTATTAAAAAATCAAAATGGAGGAATATTTTTAAAGTCAATTCGCAATGCTTTTAAAAATGAGACTACCATAAGACCTCCCACCACACACACAATGCAAACGCAGACTTGGAGGAGATTTCTTCTTATGTTAGTCAAAGATGCTTGATACGCATTAAAAAGAAACATTTGATATTATTATTAGTGCATAGTGTAAAACAAATCATTTCGAAAGTAAAGATATAAATCTTAGCCAGCATAGGTACCATTATATTATGCCTACTATAGCTACCATATTAGATGGCAGGTTCTACAACTAATACCGTACAAGTTTCGTATTGTTTCTTTGGATTTCCAACGAATGGTCAGGCTAAGGAACTTCCCATTGCCACATGAGAACGCCTTTGGAAGGACGTCCCCGAGAACCAAACCGGATCTCTACCAACACAAGACCGGGTTACCTTTCAAACTAGGTAACAACTGACCGAGTATGTCATCCCCCGGTCCTTTGGGACCTTTATCCGAGCGCTCGTAATCAATTCACACAATCATAAATAAAGTGTTTCAACATGAGTAAGTATCTGGGCTCCATACCATGATGCCCCCCTTTTCCAGAAGGAAATGCACATACCCTAAAGGGAGCTACCCCTCATAACCTTGCTGCATCTTTCTTGTTTTGACCATTCCGGGGTGTGAGGCTCGACGAAGTCTCGTCCACAAAAACACACTTTATACAAAAGCCGTGCTTTGGGTCAACAAATGATCATAGAAATGATCACCAAGATAAACGATCAAACAAATGATCCTATCACAAATGATCAACACAATGATCATTTCACAGCAACACTCAGCATGTCACATTACCAAATTGGGAATATATTGCTGATAACCTTCAACTACATAACCTCTGAGCTCGTACGTCTCAGAGAAGGGTGTTAAGCTAAGAGAACAAATTCTCCGCCACCAACAGAAATATACTTGAAAGAAATCAGCTTTATATCTCAATTTGTAATGTCACACATACAATCCATACAAGTCTATTCCGGGATCGAACAGAACCGAAGGCACTTCCAAAGAAGTCCTTGCAATCTGGATATTCACTAATCACGTTCGGACTTCCCATCACATATGGAGTCTCTATACCGGGGACCATTCGATGCAAAGACATTCGACGAGTTGTCCTTACGTTTTCGAAAATATCCGGTCTTCACCACCGGTCTTCAAATGCTATCCATAACGACATATCACATATTCGGAATGGGATATATGACACAAAGGTCCTCTCCCGGCTAAACCGAACAGTGAGCGCAGTATTTCAAAAACATATGGATATTGGGATTTCAATTAAGTCACAACTTAAAATCCAAAAACTTTCCTTTTCAAATGGTTAAACCAATTATCATTTTAAATCTTTATATTACAAAAAGATTTATTTCACAAAGATCAATTTATAGACATTAAAATAATTTCCATTCCAATTGGATTAACTCCTTAAATCTTTAAATCAAAGATTTAACTCATAGCTTTCAAAATTCGATTAACTTGTTGAATCTTTAAATCAAAGATTCGACTTATAGCTTTCAAAATCATTTCCAAAGATTCATTCATAGTCTTTCAAATACAATTTCAATTCAAGTTGGATTAACTCATTCGGTCTTTGGATTAAAGACTCATTTCATAGCTTTCAAAATATTTCACTTCTATTTCAAACCTGAAACCTTTTCAATAAAATTTGGAGATCCTTTCTTTAAAATGAAAGCTATTATTATTTGAAAACAAGTAGTTTTCGTTTCGAAGAAATTCAATCTCATTTATACAAGTTACAATCTTTGGTTTTATTCAAATTCCCAAAAGAACAATACTTAAAAAATAGTTTGACTCATATATAACTAGTATAATATCGTTAATCCCTAGTTTCAAATCATAGAATTCAATTTTAAATATTGAATTCAAATTTAAATCAAAATATTTAAATTCCAAAACTTAATCAAGTTATTCAAAATAATTTCATCTTTGAAATTCAATCTCAATTGCTTTTCACTTTAAACCCAATCCATTTCCAAAACATTTGAATTCAAATATTCAAATACAAAACTATTTTCAAAATCTGTGACTTAATCGATTTCCTCGTGAAATCCATAATTGTGTGTATGGTGTGGTCCAGGGGTTTAACACAATAGTGCAACAACATACAATCTTCACATATCAGAATACAGAAATATAGTTGATAAGCGATATAAAATTTATAACGCTCATCGTCCATTCACAGATTCATAGATATATATCACAGATTAGTAAATTTCAGATCATAACATAAATCAGGATATATCACAAAGCATCACATATCAGAAATATCAGGCAATTGAATCATTTAGTCAAGTCCAAACATTCACAAGCGAATTTATAAATCAACTGATTAATTTAAATCAGATGTATCCATTATTAATCCGGGTTAATTATCATGATTTAATTACGAATTATTTGAAATAAATCTTCATTCAAATTCCTATTAGTTAATCCTTAACTATTAACTAATCATTTCAATCAATGAATCAATTAATCTATAATTATTAAATTATCTTAATTAATTGCCATTATTAGTTAATCCTTAAATTTATCCATTAACTCAAATTCTTAATCATCATTAATTAAATTACATTCAGTAGTTATTAATTAATTACTTCTCTAAGTAATTATATTTTTCAAAATTACCAAATGATATTTCTGAATTAATTAACTCAAGAAATTTAATTGAACAGATTCGATTTACTCAATAAATTACATCGAGTATTTAATTTCACAATCCCCGTCATTAGGTAATTGTCTTAATAGTTTCACAGTTGATTATTATTAATTTAATCAATCAAATTTATTAATAAAATTTATCACATTGATTAATTGTTCAAATAATCTTAGTTAATGATTTTAATACTATAAAATTTATTTAATCACCCTTTTTAAAGAAAATTTCTTACAGTAACCATTATCAATTTATAAATTAATTCCCTATTAAAATTCATTCACAATGAATTAGGAATCATCAATCTTCATTACTTAAAGTAAGACATTTTTTTCATAACATTTTAAACCTACATAATAAAATAACCATTGATTACAAAAGAAATTTTTTGAAGAGTAAAAAAAAAAATCAATTCTTTTTCTTGTACTTTAACATTTTGACTTATTACAACATTAAGTAATAAAAATTAATTTTCCAAAATCTTAAGATCTGATTTGAAACTCATTTCAGGTTCTACTTTTAAATTTAACTTGTTTAAATTTTTAATTTCGAATTCAATTCTATTTTGATTTTCAATTTTCTTCAATACCATTAATCACTTTATATTTATTAAAACAAATGGAATTTTAAACTTTTATTTATCTTCAAACTAAATTTCAATTCAACTAGAAATTTTTTTTCCTTATATTTACATTTTAGATTAAACTCTGTTTAAAACTTTGCTTGATGAATTTAAATTTAGTTTAAAATTTTCAAAACAGAGAAACATGTTTCCAGGTACAAACTGGAACAAGAATTCGACCCGAGTTTCCCTGCAGTTTACTTCGAGTCCTACACGACACTTCCACGAGAAACTCCCCTGCAACACACGACTTCTTCCCAAAACAACTTGCTTTCCCTGATATACAAGTGCACATGTGCACTTGCACCTCCAACCGAGCCACCTTCGGCCAACGTTGGCCATCCTCCCTCATCGGCTATCTTTCCTCAGACCCATTTCGATCATCAGATCGATGATCAAAGCATCTAAACAAGATCGAGCATTCAAGCTCGATACAAATACCAGAAAACAACACCTGGAAACAAGCAAGACGCAAAACCCCAAACCTGTCACCCGTCGCCTTCGAAATTTTGACCACCAGAACGCGCCGCACCTCCGCCCAGACCTTCGCCTACGCCCCAGCTTCCATCAACCAAAGGCGCGAGCAACTCGATGCTCGAACAAGGCTGTGGTACTCGAATTTCCCCTTCACTGAAAATTTAGGTTTACAGAGTTAAACCTTACGCCGCCGTCGCCACGTTCAACTGCCGACCTTCGCGACATTTTTCCCCTACTCCTTGATCGCCCCCACGTCTCCAGCCCCAGTCCCAACCTCTCCGGTCAACGCTATTGCCCATGGCGACTCGAAATGCACAAATCAGACAAACCCAAACTACTCTATGATCCCAATTCTAAAAAGTATGATTGTAACTTTAAAATTCATGTTAAAGTATAGGGATTCCATTTTCATAACTGAATTCGTAAGGTAAAGTGTTTGAATTTTTACAGAAACTTGAGTTTCCTATTTAAATTTTTATTCCCAGAGCAATACAAAATTGTTTTAGCTTAAATACAATCTTAAACTAAAGCTTATAATAAAACAACCAAGTTTTATTTAATTCCTGTATCCAACTTATGCTTAGATCAAGAGAAAATGATTTTTGAAGCAAACATGAACTTGAAAATTTAAGTATAGAGGTGAATTACAGGCTATAACATGCAGGCATCATTTCATAAACACACAATCATTCTACAGTATATAAACACATTTTCATATTTAGTTCAGGCATAGATCAATCAATAGTATATAAATATACTTAAGCATCTTAAATTGAAGTTACTCACCTGTATGAAGAGCAGAGGATACAGGGAAGCTTGTTGAACTCAGGCTTGAAATATTTTGATGTTTTTAGCTGCTTGAAGCTTTAAATAGTTTGAATTTTGTTGAAGTGTGAATATGATCTTTGCTTCATCCATTTTTTTTCTCAGTTTTTAGAAATGAAACTGAGGTGAAGAGGGTGGTGTATATGAAGAGAAGTTGACTGTGTGATGTACTAACTTTGTACAGGGTATTATATTGTTTTGTACACAATAGGTATGGCTGAAGATGACAGAGGAAGGTAATGTCTGGGTATATGCTTATCAGAGATTTTGTTGGCTGAAATCTATTTTTTTAACAATTCGAGTTGTCCTTTGCTTTGTTGACCATGCAAACTTTTTGTGGCTGATGAGAACACTTTGGGTGCTGCTATGATCTAGCTTTAGTGGCTAAAGATACTTGCAATTTTTTTATTTGCTTGACTTTGACTGAGATGATTTTTTGTATTAGATGCTTCATCTAGTTTTGTTTGCTTTCTTTATTTGTTATTTTAGTTATTGGTTATTGTTTTAATATAGTATTGTACTTTATGTTCCTACTTACTTTAATTTGCAAGCTACTTTCATATATGTGCATACTTGCCTTGCATCTCTTTGTTTTTGCTCGCAACACTTTATTTTGTTTTGTCTTTGTTTCATATTTAAATGTCATTTCTTTTCTTTTCTTTTATATCTATTATAAATGCTTACTTTTATTTCTTTGTTTGCCTATACATTTAATCCTATTATTTACATTGCTTTACATACTTGAGTATATATATATTTTTTTATTTGCTTCAGATTTTGGATTTGTTTAGTAGATATTTCTCTTTTATTTTAACTTAAATTATTTATTTTACTTTAATATTTATTGTTTTATATTAAATTTATAAATTCAAATTATTATTAACCATCAATTGTAATACTTATTATCACTTATTATTAAACCATTCATTTACAATTCATATCTAATGTATATACATATATATCTCTATATTTATTTTTAAAACCATTTATTTAAGATTTTATTTTAAATCCAGTTTAAGTATATATTCACATATATACAAATTGTCAAATCCATATGACTTTATATGTTTTCTAGTCGAATCGGGGAAATTCGCTTCCATTTAAATCAATTTATCTTACAATTTTATTCAAAAATTCATTTAATTATCAATTTAAATTAAATTAAAATCTAGGGTCGTTACAGACTTCCCCCCTTAAAAAGAATTTCGTCCTCGAAATTCGCAGGCACGAAAACAACACAGAGATAGACTCAATCTCTACAATTCCTCAAATACAAGATATGGATTTGCAAATTCAAGTCGGAAAATCTCAGAATACATACCAATTTGTCCCTCTTCGGACTTCAATATTTACAATGAATTTCAATAGAATTTCAAATTTAGTTTTAAACAAAATCGTTTTATCGATTCAATTCAAATTATCATTCATATTCTATTAATCAATTTTAACTCAATTTAAAATTTCTAATTTATATTCATTAAGGTTTAAATCGAAAAGCCGATAAGAACCCGATGAAATACGAAGCAAGAATTTTCGACAACGATTCGTAGAGCATCAACGCACCGAACTTCTTTCTGGAGCTGTTACGAAGCAAATCAAAAGAATTCGAAAATGAATCAAAGAAAATTGACAGAGAAAGATTGTTTCCCCTGTTGTTACAGAGCATTGACCAATTATAGTCGTATTTCCCTGTCCCCTATCTCGTTCTCTTCTTGCACTCATACTCACTATCAGTGGATAGCAAGAGAATTTACTGAGGCACTCAAACGGATATCTTAGGGATATACTCAATCTAGGGTATACTTCACCCTATCTCTAATGAGCTACTTAACATGTTATACTCTTGAGCTAAAGTTCAACCTTAGCTCTGATACCAAATGTAACGACTCGGATTTTGCCTGCTCGAAAATCGACATCCATACTTCAAATCGTATTCGAATGCCATAGATTCGACCGTTAAAAATCCGATTCGCCGGAGCTTATAACAACATTAAGTAAACAACACAGCGGAATAAAAGAATAATACATTGATATACAGCTTTGATACAATATCTGATACAACAGATGATCCAATATATATCAATATACATCAGAGATATGATACAATAAAATAGCAGCGGAAAAGAAAACGATAGTCTTCAAAAGAGAACTCCGAGAACTGCAACTCCATCTCCAAGAACCAATCCAGCAATAGCTTGAACTCCCAATAACGATGCACCAAGCTCAGCAAGACTGGTGCAATCCAAAGACTGAACTAACTCCAGATAATATACTAAACCTGACTATCTGAAAAACCAAACTCTAGACTGCTCGTGTAGAAAATAATGAGCACCCAGAGTTTAGGAAAGAAACGATAAACTCCGGATCAGTCGTGGGACTGGTATGAGCAACAAAAACAGTTTATCTTTTATTAAAAATCAAAATGGAGGAATATTTTTAAAGTCAATTAGCAATGCTTTTAAAAATGAGACTACCATAAGACCTCCCACCACACACACAATGCAAACGCAGACTTGGAGGAGATTTCTTCTTATGTTAGTCAAAGATGCTTGATACGCATTAAAAAGAAACATTTGATATTATTATTAGTGCATAGTGTAAAACAAATCATTTCGAAAGTAAAGATATAAATCTTAGCCAGCATAGGTACCATTATATTATGCCTACTATAGGTACCATATTAGATGGCAGGTTCTACAACTAATACCGTACAAGTTTCGTATTGTTTCTTTGGATTTCCAACGAATGGTCAGGCCAAGGAACTTCCCATTGCCACATAAGAACGCCTCTGGAAGGACGTCCCAGAGAACCAAACCGGATCTCTACCAACACAAGGCCGGTTTACCTTTCAAACTAGGTAACAACTGACCGAGTATGCCATCCCCCGGTCCTTTGGGACCTTTATCCGAGCGCTCGTAATCAATTCACACAATCATAAATAAAGTGTTTCAACATGAGTAAGTATCTGGGCTCCATACCATGATACCCCCCTTTTCTAGAAGGAAATGCACATACCCTAAAGGGAGCTACCCCTCATAACCTTGCTGCATCTTTCTTGTTTTGACCATTCCGGGGTGTGAGGCTCGACGAAGTCTCGTCCACAAAAACACACTTTATACAAAAGCCGTGCTTTGGGTCAACAAATGATCATAGAAATGATCACCAAGATAAACGATCAAACAAATGATCCTATCACAAATGATCAACACAATGATCATTTCACAGCAACACTCAGCATGTCACATTACCAAATTGGGAATATATTGCTGATAACCTTCAACTACATAACCTCTGAGCTCGTACGTCTCAGAGAAGGGTGTTAAGCTAAGAGAATAAATTCTCCGCCACCAACAGAAATATATTTGAAAGAAATCAGCTTTATATCTCAATTTGTAATGTCACACATACAATCCATACAAGTCTATTCCGGGATCGAACAGAACCGAAGGCACTTCCAAAGAAGTCCTTGCAATCCGGATATTCACTAATCACGTTCGGACTTCCCATCACATATGGAGTCTCTATACCGGGGACCATTCGATGCAAAGGCATTCGACGAGTTGTCCTTACGTTTTCGAAAATATCCGGTCTTCACCACCGGTCTTCAAATGCTATCCATAACGACATATCACATATTCGGAATGGGATATATGACACAAAGGTCCTCTCCCGGCTAAACCGAACAGTGAGCGCAGTATTTCAAAAACATATGGATATTGGGATTTCAATTATGTCACAACTTAAAATCCAAAAACTTTCCTTTTCAAATGGTTAAACCAATTATCATTTTAAATCTTTATATTACAAAAAGATTTATTTCACAAAGATCAATTTATAGACTTTAAAATAATTTCCATTCCAATTGGATTAACTCCTTAAATCTTTAAATCAAAGATTTAACTCATAGCTTTCAAAATTCGATTAACTTGTTGAATCTTTAAATCAAAGATTCGACTTATAGCTTTCAAAATCATTTCCAAAGATTCATTCATAGTCTTTCAAATACAATTTCAATTCAAGTTGGATTAACTCATTCGGTCTTTGGATTAAAGACTCATTTCATAGCTTTCAAAATATTTCACTTCTATTTCAAACCTGAAACCTTTTCAATAAAATTTGGAGATCCTTTCTTTAAAATGAAAGCTATTATTATTTGAAAACAAGTAGTTTTCGTTTCGAAGAAATTCAATCTCATTTATACAAGTTACAATCTTTGGTTTTATTCAAATTCCCAAAAGAACAATACTTAAAAAATAGTTTGACTCATATATAACTAGTACAATATCGTTAATCCCTAGTTTCAAATCATAGAATTCAATTTTAAATATTGAATTCAAATTTAAATCAAAATATTTAAATTCCAAAACTTAATCAAGTTATTCAAAATAATTTCATCTTTGAAATTCAATCTCAATTGCTTTTCACTTTAAACCCAATCCATTTCCAAAACATTTGAATTCAAATATTCAAATACAAGACTATTTTCAAAATCTGTGACTTAATCGATTTCCTCGTGAAATCCATAATTGTGTGTATGGTGTGGTCCAGGGGTTTAACACAATAGTGCAACAGCATACAATCTTCACATATCAGAATACAGAAATATAGTTGATAAGCGATATAAAATTTATAACGCTCATCGTCCATTCACAGATTCATAGATATATATCACAGATTAGTAAATTTCAGATCACAACATAAATCAGGATATATCACAAAGCATCACATATCAGAAATATCAGGCAATTGAATCGTTTAGTCAAGTCCAAACATTCACAAGCGAATTTATAAATCAACTGATTAATTTAAATCAGATGTATCCATTATTAATCCGGGTTAATTATCATGATTTAATTACGAATTATTTGAAATAAATCTTCATTCAAATTCCTATTAGTTAATCCTTAACTATTAACTAATCATTTCAATCAATGAATCAATTAATCTATAATTATTAAATTATCTTAATTAATTTCCATTATTGGTTAATCCTTAAATTTATCCATTAACTCAAATTCTTAATCATCATTAATTAAATTACATTCAGTAGTTATTAATTAATTACTTCTCTAAGTAATTATATTTTTCAAAATTACCAAATGATATTTCTGAATTAATTAACTCAAGAAATTTAATTGAACAGATTCGATTTACTCAATAAATTACATCGAGTATTTAATTTCACAATCCCCGTCATTAGGTAATTGTCTTAATAGTTTCACAGTTGATTATTATTAATTTAATCAATCAAATTTATTAATAAAATTTATCACATTGATTAATTGTTCAAATAATCTTAGTTAATGATTTTAATACTATAAAATTTATTTAATCACCCTTTTTAAAGAAAATTTCTTACAGTAACCATTATCAATTTATAAATTAATTCCCTATTAAAATTCATTCACAATGAATTAGGAATCATCAATCTTCATTACTTAAAGTAAGACATTTTTTTCATAACATTTTAAACCTACATAATAAAATAACCATTGATTACAAAAGAAATTTTTTGAAGAGTACAAAAAAAATCAATTCTTTTTCTTGTACTTTAACATTTTGACTTATTGCAACATTAAGTAATAAAAATTAATTTTCCAAAATCTTAAGATCTGATTTGAAACTCATTTCAGGCTCTACTTTTAAATTTAACTTGTTTAAATTTTTAATTCCGAACTCAATTCTATTTTGATTTTCAATTTTCTTCAATACCATTAATCACTTTATATTTATTAAAACAAATGGAATTTTAAACTTTTATTTATCTTCAAACTAAATTTCAATTCAACTAGAAATTTTTTTTTTCCTTATATTTACATTTTAGATTAAACTCTGTTTAAAACTTTGCTTGATGAATTTAAATTTAGTTTAAAATTTTCAAAACAGAGAAACATGTTTCCAGGTACAAATTGGAACAAGAATTCGACCCGAGTTTCCCTGCAGTTTACTTCGAGTCCTACACGACACTTCCACGAGAAACTCCCCTGCAACACACGACTTCTTCCCAAAACAACTTGCTTTCCCTGATATACAAGTGCACATGTGCACTTGCACCTCCAGCCGAGCCACCTTCGGCCAACGTTGGCCATCCTCCCTCATCGGCTATCTTTCCTCAGACCCATTTCGATCATCAAATCGATGATCAAAGCATCTAAACAAGATCGAGCATTCAAGCTCGATACAAATACCAGAAAAAAACACCTGGAAACGAGCAAGACGCAAAACCCCAAACCTGTCACCCGTCGCCTTCGAAATTTTGACCACCAGAACGCGCCGCACCTCCGCCCAGACCTTCGCCTACGCCCCAGCTTCCATCAACCAAAGGCGCGAGCAACTCGATGCTCGAACGAGGCTGTGGTACTCGAATTTCCCCTTCACTGAAAATTTAGGTTTACAGAGTTAAACCTTACGCCGCCGTCGCCACGTTCAACTGCCGACCTTCGCGACATTTTTCCCCTACTCCTTGATCGCCCCCACGTCTCCAGCCCCAGTCCCAACCTCTCCGGTCAACGCTATTGCCCATGGCGACTCGAAATGCACAAATCAGACAAACCCAAACTACTCTATGATCCCAATTCTAAAAAGTATGATTGTAACTTTAAAATTCATGTTAAAGTATAGGGATTCCATTTTCATAACTGAATTCGTAAGGTAAAGTGTTTGAATTTTTACAGAAACTTGAGTTTCCTATTTAAATTTTTATTCCCAGAGCAATACAAAATTGTTTTAGCTTAAATACAATCTTAAACTAAAGCTTATAATAAAACAACCAAGTTTTATTTAATTCCTGTATCCAACTTATGCATAGATCAAGAGAAAATGATTTTTGAAGCAAACATGAACTTGAAAATTTAAGTATAGAGGTGAATTACAGGCTATAACGTGCAGGCATCATTTCATAAACACACAATCATTCTACAGTATATAAACACATTTTCATATTTAGTTCAGGCATAGATCAATCAATAGTATATAAATATACTTAAGCATCTTAAATTGAAGTTACTCACCTGTATGAAGAGCAGAGGATACAGGGAAGCTTGTTGAACTCAGGCTTGAAATATTTTGATGTTTTTAGCTGCCTGAAGCTTTAAATAGTTTGAATTTTGTTGAAGTGTGAATATGATCTTTGCTTCATCCATTTTGTTTTTCTCAGTTTTTAGAAATGAAACTGAGGTGAAGAGGGTGGTGTATATGAAGAGAAGTTGACTGTGTGATGTACTAACTTTGTACAGGGTATTATATTGTTTTGTACACAATAGGTATGGCTGAAGATGACAGAGGAAAGTAATGTCTGGGTATATGCTTATCAGAGATTTTGTTGGCTGAAATCTATTTTTTTAACAATTCGAGTTGTCCTTTGCTTTGTTGACCATGCAAACTTTTTGTGGCTGATGAGAACACTTTGGGTGCTGCTATGATCTAGCTTTAGTGGCTAAAGATACTTGCAATTTTTTTATTTGCTTGACTTTGACTGAGATGATTTTTTGTATTAGATGCTTCATCTAGTTTTGTTTGCTTTCTTTATTTGTTATTTTAGTTATTGGTTATTGTTTTAATATAGTATTGTACTTTATGTTCCTACTTACTTTAATTCGCAAGCTACTTTCATATATGTGCATACTTGCCTTGCATCTCTTTGTTTTTGCTGGCAACACTTTATTTTGTTTTGTCTTTGTTTCATATTTAAATGTCATTTCTTTTCTTTTCTTTTATATCTATTATAAATGCTTACTTTTATTTCTTTGTTTGCCTATACATTTAATCCTATTATTTACATTGCTTTACATACTTGAGTATATATATATTTTTTTATTTGCTTCAGATTTTGGATTTGTTTAGTAGATATTTCTCTTTTATTTTAACTTAAATTATTTATTTTACTTTAATATTTATTGTTTTATATTAAATTTATAAATTCAAATTATTATTAACCATCAATTGTAATACTTATTATTATCACTTATTATTAAACCATTCATTTACAATTCATATCTAATGTATATACATATATATCTCTATATTTATTTTTAAAACCATTTATTTAAGATTTTATTTTAAATCCAGTTTAAGTATATATTCACATATATACAAATTGTCAAATCCATATGACTTTATATGTTTTCTAGTCGAATCGGGGAAACTCGCTTCCATTTAAATCAATTTATCTTAAAATTTTATTCAAAAATTCTTTTAATTATCAATTTAAATTAAATTAAAATCTAGGGTCGTTACAGACTTCCCCCCTTAAAAAGAATTTCGTCCTCGAAATTCGCAGGCACGAAAACAACACAGAGATAGACTCAATCTCTACAATTCCTCAAATACAAGATATGGATTTCCAAATTCAAGTCGGAAAATCTCAGAATACATACCAATTTGTCCCTCTTCGGACTTCAATATTTACAATGAATTTCAATAGAATTTCAAATTTATTTCTAAACAAAATCGTTTTATCGATTCAATTCAAATTATCATTCATATTCTATTAATCAATTTTAACTCAATTTAAAATTTCTAATTTATATTCATTAAGGTTTAAATCGAAAAGCCGATAAAAACCCGATGAAATACGAAGCAAGAATTTTCTACAACGATTCATAGAGCATCAACGCACCGAACTTCTTTCTGGAGCTGTTACGAAGCAAATCAAAAGAATTCGAAAATGAATCAAAGAAAATTGACAGAGAAAGATTGTTTCCCCTGTTGTTACAGAGCATTGACCAATTATAGTCGTATTTCCCTGTCCCCTATCTCGTTCTCTTCTTGCACTCATACTCACTATCAGTGGATAGCAAGAGAATTTACTGAGGCACTCAAACGGATATCTTAGGGATATACTCAATCTAGGGTATACTTCACCCTATCTCTAATGAGCTACTTAACGTGTTATACTCTTGAGCTAATGTTCAACCTTAGCTCTGATACCAAATGTAACGACTCGGATTTTGCCTGCTCGAAAATTGACATCCATACTTCAAATCGTATTCGAATGCCATAGATTCGACCGTTAAAAATCCGATTCGCCGGAGCTTATAACAACATTAAGTAAACAACACAGCGGAATAAAAGAATAATACATTGATATACAGCTTTGATACAATATCTGATACAACAGATGATCCAATAGATATCAATATACATCAGAGATATGATACAATAAAATAGCAGCGGAAAAGAAAACGATAGTCTTCAAAAGAGAACTCCGAGAACTGCAACTCCATCTCCAAGAACCAATCCAGCAATAGCTCGAACTCCCAATAACGATGCACCAAGCTCAGCAAGACTGGTGCGATCCAAAGACTGAACTAACTCCAGATAATCTACTAAACCTGACTATCTGAAAAACCAAACTCTAGACTGCTCGTGTAGAAAATAATGAGCACCCAGAGTTTAGTAAAGAAACGATAAACTCCGGATCAGTCGTGGGACTGGTATGAGCAACAAAAAAAGTTTATCTTTTATTAAAAATCAAAATGGAGGAATATTTTTAAAGTCAATTAGCAATGCTTTTAAAAATGAGACTACCATAAGACCTCCCACCACACACACAATGCAAACGCAGACTTGGAGGAGATTTCTTCTTATGTTAGTCAAAGATGCTTGATACGCATTAAAAAGAAACATTTGATATTATTATTAGTGCATAGTGTAAAACAAATCATTTCGAAAGTAAAGATATAAATCTTAGCCAGCATAGGTACCATTATATTATGCCTACTATAGCTACCATATTAGATGGCAGGTTCTACAACTAATACCGTACAAGTTTTGTATTGTTTCTTTGGATTTCCAACGAATGGTCAGGCCAAGGAACTTCCCATTGCCACATAAGAACGCCTCTGGAAGGACGTCCCCGAGAACCAAACCGGATCTCTACCAACACAAGGCCGGGTTACCTTTCAAACTAGGTAACAACTGACCGAGTATGCCATCCCCCGGTCCTTTGGGACCTTTATCCGAGCGCTCGTAATCAATTCACACAATCATAAATAAAGTGTTTCAACATGAGTAAGTATCTGGGCTCCATACCATGATACCCCCCTTTTCCAGAAGGAAATGCACATACCCTAAAGGGAGCTACCCCTCATAACCTTGCTGCATCTTTCCTGTTTTGACCATTCCGGGGTGTGAGGCTCGACGAAGTCTCGTCTACAAAAACACACTTTATACAAAAGCCGTGCTTTGGGTCAACAAATGATCATAGAAATGATCACCAAGATAAACGATCAAACAAATCATCCTATCACAAATGATCAACACCATGATCATTTCACAGCAACACTCAGCATGTCACATTACCAAATTGGGAATATATTGCTGATAACCTTCAACTACATAACCTTTGAGCTCGTACGTCTCAGAGAAGGGTGTTAAGCTAAGAGAATAAATTCTCCGCCACCAAAAGAAATATATTTGAAAGAAATCAGCTTTATATCTCAATTTGTAATGTCAGACATACAATCCATACAAGTCTATTCCGGGATCGAACAGAACCGAAGGCACTTCCAAAGAAGTCCTTGCAATCCGGATATTCACTAATCACGTTCGGACTTCCCATCACATATGGAGTCTCTATACCGGGGACCATTCGATGCAAAGACATTCGACGAGTTGTCCTTACGTTTTCGAAAATATCCGGTCTTCACCACCGGTCTTCAAATGCTATCCATAACGACATATCACATATTCGGAATGGGATATATGACACAAAGGTCCTCTCCCGGCTAAACCGAACAGTGAGTGCAGTATTTCAAAAACATATGGATATTGGGATTTCAATTAAGTCATAACTTAAAATCCAAAAACTTTTCTTTTCAAATGGTTTAAACCAATTATCATTTTAAATCTTTATATTACAAAAAGATTTATTTCAAAAAGATCAATTTATAGACTTTAAAATAATTTCCATTCCAATTGGATTAACTCCTTAAATCTTTAAATCAAAGATTTAACTCATAGCTTTCAAAATTCGATTAACTTGTTGAATCTTTAAATCAAAGATTCGACTTATAGCTTTCAAAATCATTTCCCAAGATTCATTCATAGTCTTTCAAATACAATTTCAATTTAAGTTGGATTAACTCATTCGGTCTTTGGATTAAAGACTCATTTCATAGCTTTCAAAATATTTCACTTTTATTTCAAACCTGAAACCTTTTAAATAAAATTTGGAGATCCTTTCTTTAAAATGAAAGCTATTCTTATTTGAAAACAAGTAGTTTTCGTTTCGAAGAAATTCAATCTCATTTATACAAGTTACAATCTTTGGTTTTATTCAAATTCCCAAAAGAACAATACTTAAAAAATAGGTTGACTCATATATAACTAGTACAATATCGTTAATCCCTAGTTTCAAATCATAGAATTCAATTTTAAATATTGAATTCAAATTTAAATCAAAATATTTAAATTCCAAAACTTAATCAAGTTATTCAAAATAATTTCATCTTTGAAATTCAATCTCAATTGTTTTTCACTTTAAACCCAATCCATTTCCAAAACATTTGAATTCAAATATTCAAGTACAAAACTATTTTCAAAATCTGTGACTTAATCGATTTCCTCGTGAAATCCATAATTGTCTGTATGGTGTGGTCCAGGGGTTTAACACAATAGCGCAACAGCATACAATCATCACAGATCTGAATACAGAAATATAGTTGATAAGCGATATAAAATTTATAACGCTCATCGTCCATTCACAGATTCATAGATATATATCACAGATTAGTAAATTTCAGATCACAACATAAATCAGGATATATCACAAAGCATCACATATCAGAAATATCAGGCAATTGAATCGTTTAGTCAAGTCCAAACATTCACAAGCGAATTTATAAATCAACTGATTAATTTAAATCAGATGTATCCATTATTAATCCGGGTTAATTATCATGATTTAATTACGAATTATTTGAAATAAATCTTCATTCAAATTCCTATTAGTTAATCCTTAACTATTAACTAATCATTTCAATCAATGAATCAATTAATCTATAATTATTAAATTATCTTAATTAATTGCCATTATTAGTTAATCCTTAAATTTATCCATTAACTCAAATTCTTAATCATCATTAATTAAATTTCATTCAGTAGTTATTAATTAATTACTTCTCTAAGTAATTATATTTTTCAAAATTACCAAATGATATTTCTGAATTAATTAACTCAAGAAATTTAATTGAACAGATTCGATTTACTCAATAAATTACATCGAGTATTTAATTTCACAATCCCCGTCATTAGGTAATTGTCTTAATAGTTTCACAGTTGATTATTATTAATTTAATCAATCAAATTTATTAATAAAATTTATCACATTGATTAATTGTTCAAATAATCTTAGTTAATGATTTTAATACTATTAGATTTATTTAATCACCCTTTTTAAAGAAAATTTCTTACAGTAACCATTATCAATTTATAAATTAATTCTCTATTAAAATTCATTCACAATGAATTAGGAATCATCAATCTTCATTACTTAAAGTAACACATTTTTTTCATAACATTTTAAACCTACATAATAAAATAACCATTGATTACAAAAGAAATTTTTTGAAGAGTAAAAAAAAAATCAATTCTTTTTCTTGTACTTTAACATTTTGACTTATTGCAACACTAAGTAATAAAAATTAATTTTCCAAAATCTTAAGATCTGATTTGAAACTCATTTCAGGTTCTACTTTTAAATTTAACTTGTTTAAATTTTTAATTCCGAATTCAATTCTATTTTGATTTTCAATTTTCTTCAATACCATTAATCACTTTAAATTTATTAAAACAAATGGAATTTTAAACTTTTATTTATCTTCAAACTAAATTTCAATTCAACTAGAAATTTTTTTTTTCCTTCTATTTACATTTTAGATTAAACTCTGTTTAAAACTTTGCTTGATGAATTTAAATTTAGTTTAAAATTTTCAAAACAGAGAAACATGTTTCCAGGTACAAACTGGAACAAGAATTCGACCCGAGTTTCCCTGTAGTTTACTTCGAGTCCTACATGACACTTCCACGAGAAACTCCCCTGCAACACACGACTTCTTCCCAAAACAACTTGCTTTCCCTGATATACAAGTGCACATGTGCACTTGCACCTCCAGCCGAGCCACCTTCGGCCAACGTTGGCCATCCTCCCTCATCGGCTATCTTTCCTCAGACCCATTTCGATCGTCAGATCGATGATCAAAGCATCTAAACAAGATCGAGCATTCAAGCTCGATACAAATACCAGAAATCAACACCTGGAAACGAGCAAGACGCAAAACCCCAAACCTGTCACCCGTCGCCTTCGAAATTTTGAACACCAGAACGCGCCGCACCTCCGCCCAGACCTTCGCCTACGCCCCAGCTTCCATCAACCAAAGGCGCGAGCAACTCGATGCTCGAACGAGGCTGTGGTACTCGAATTTCCCCTTCACTGAAAATTTAGGTTTACAGAGTTAAACCTTACGCCGCCGTCGCCACGTTCAACTGCCGACCTTCGCGACATTTTTCCCCTACTCCTTGATCGCCCCCACGTCTCCAGCCCCAGTCCCAACCTCTCCGGTCAACGCTATTGCCCATGGAAACTCGAAATGCACAAATCAGACAAACCCAAACTACTCTATGATCCCAATTCTAAAAAGTATGATTGTAACTTTAAAATTCATGTTAAAGTATAGGTATTCCATTTTCATAACTGAATTCGTAAGGTAAAGTGTTTGAATTTTTACAGAAACTTGAGTTTCCTGTTTAAATTTTTATTCCCAGAGCAATACTAAATTGTTTTAGCTTAAATACAATCTTAAACTAAAGCTTATAATAAAACAACCAAGTTTTATCTAATTCCTGTATCCAACTTATGCTTAGATCACGAGAAAATGATTTTTGAAGCAAACATGAACTTGAAAATTTAAGTACAGAGGTGAATTACAGGCTATAACATGCAGGCATCATTTCATAAACACACAATCGTTCTACAGTATATAAACACATTTTCATATTTAGTTCAGGCATAGATCAATCAATAGTATATAAAAATACTTAAGCATCTTAAATTGAAGTTACTCACCTGTATGAAGAGCAGAGGATACAGGGAAGCTTGTTGAACTCAGGCTTGAAATATTTTGATGTTTTTAGCTCCCTGAAGCTTTAAATAGTTTGAATTTTGTTTAAGTGTGAATATGATATTTGCTTCATCCATTTTTTTTTCTCAGTTTTTAGAAATGAAACTGAGGTGAAGAGGGTGGTGTATATGAAGAGAAGTTGACTGTGTGATGTACTAACTTTGTACAGGGTATTATATTGTTTTGTACACAATAGGTATGGCTGAAGATGACAGGGGAAAGTAATGTCTGGGTATATGCTTATCAGAGATTTTGTTGGCTGAAATCTATTTTTTTAACAATTCGAGTTGTCCTTTGCTTTGTTGACCATGCAAACTTTTTGTGGCTGATGAGAACACTTTGGGTGCTGCTATGATCTAGCTTTAGTGGCTAAAGATACTTGCAATTTTTTTATTTGCTTGACTTTGACTGAGATGATTTTTTGTATTAGATGCTTCATCTAGTTTTGTTTGCTTTCTTTATTTGTTATTTTAGTTATTGGTTATTGTTTTAATATAATATTGTACTTTATGTTCCTACTTACTTTAATTTGCAAGCTACTTTCATATATGTGCATACTTGCCTTGCATCTCTTTGTTTTTGCTGGCAACACTTTATTTTGTTTTGTCTTTGTTTCATATTTAAATGTCATTTCTTTTCTTTTCTTTTATATCTATTATAAATGCTTACTTTTATTTCTTTGTTTGCCTATACATTTAATCCTATTATTTACATTGCTTTACATACTTGAGTATATATATTTTTTTATTTGCTTCAGATTTTGGATTTGTTTAGTAGATATTTCTCTTTTATTTTAACTTAAATTGTTTATTTTACTTTAATATTTATTGTTTTATATTAAATTTATAAATTCAAATTATTATTAACCATCAATTGTAATACTTATTATTATCACTTATTATTAAACCATTCATTTACAATTCATATCTAATGTATATACATATATATCTCTATATTTATTTTTAAAACCATTTATTTAAGATTTTATTTCAAATCCAGTTTAAGTATATATTCACATATATACAAATTGTGAAATCCATATGACTTTATATGTTTTCTAGTCGAATCGGGGAAACTCGCTTCCATTTAAATCAATTTATCTTACAATTTTATTCAAAAATTCATTTAATTATCAATTTAAATTAAATTAAAATCTAGGGTCATTACAACCCACTTGCTACCAATGCAAAGAGAAGAACCATCTTAGCAATTTTTGCAAGAGTGCATAAAAGAAGTGCTTTAACTATGCTAAGTTCGGGCATCTAAAAAAGGATTATCCAGAGCCACCAAAGAATTAGATAGTAATGAAAGTATTTGCTCTTAATGCCGTTATAAACTCATCGAGTGCCCCATTGGTGAAGGAGTTAGGGTAGGGCATTAATATTCAAGGTATGCTTTTTGTTTACAGTATACCTACTCATGTTTTATTTGATATAGGCACATCACATTCCATTTTTCTTTGTGAGTTGTTGGGTAGGCTAGGAATGAGACCTAGCCTAACAAAAAGATATCTAGTAATGAAAAACCTTACGGGTGGTTCTGCCAGTTTGAGTATGGTTTGTCATGATATTGTATTATCAAGTCATAGATGTGTGTTTTCTTATGACTATTTTGTGCTTGGTTTTGTTGTATTAGAAGATCTCTTGCGAACTTGTGTTCTTGATTCTGAAGGCTCATGGTATGATCATTTGGTTGAGTTTGCATACAAGAAGTTATCATTCAAGAATTAGTATAGAACTGTTTAAAGCATTATATGGCCGATCATGCAAAGCCCCTTTAGGTTGGTGGGAAATGGGTGAGAAACTGATACTTAGGTCAGATTTGGTTAGGGAGGCTTCAGATAAAATTAAGGTCATTCGGCAATAAATGAAAGCTGCACTAGACAGACAAAAGAGCTATGTTGATAAGAGACATGCTCTTGAGTTCTCTGTCAACGATATGAGTTTATCAAGATTTCTCTATTGAAGAATACAATTTGATTCAGGAATAAGGGGAAGTTTCCATCAAGATTTGTAGGGCCTTCCGATGTTGGAGATGAATGGAAACATAGCATATAGAGTCGGTTTACCATGGAAGTGTTGGAACTGACCTGGTCTATAGTGGGTAATTTGGGTGGATTTGAAAAAAATGCTCTATTTGGATTATAGTGGGCTTATGAAGTCCAATGGGTTTACCCAGATCCAATCTTGTTTATTCAAATTAAATCAAATTTTATTTAATTTTCTTTATTTGTTTGATTGATGTATATTAGTTAACTAGTGTTTATGTTGGGCGTGTTTTCACTAGACCGGTATTGCGAACCAACCCATAGCTGAACCAACTCCTAGCCGAACCAACTCCTAGCCGAACAATCTCCTCTCCAAGCAATGCCGAACCCTCTCCTCTCCAAGCACAACCGGTCCAAGCTCCACTTCCATGCATAGCCGAACCAGAGTGCTACCGAACCAGCTATCTCCATCCACTGCCGAACCAGAAGCAAGGGAGGCCACGACCGGATCACTCACCACCGGACCAAGTGCTACCGGACCGGACCAATGTCGCCAGGCCAGATCACTTCAGCCCAGGCCCACCAGCAGCTATATACATCCAAGACCCCTACCCCCAGCCTCACTCTATAAATAGAGGGGCAGGGGTACAATAATGGCAGACAAGTTTGAGAGCTCAAGTACGGACGGAACTTTCAAACAACTTTCATATACTTGTATACAGAGCTCTGTACTTGTAATCTGAATACAAAAAGGAGAATAACATATAAAGTGGACGTAGGCACGTTCTGGCCGAACCACTATAAATCTGCGTGTCTTTTACAGTTTAGTCCCTGCTTTTTATATATTTGCATAAATCACCCAAATCATTAAGAACAACATAAAATCAACTAAATCATACGACTTGGAGGTGTTTGCCCATTTTTTGTGCAAACATTTTTTGTGCTTTCACTGAGAAATCGAACTAGAAGCTTCAGCTTCTCCCACTCAATCTTCTTCCTAACAGCATCACTCACTGCTTGGAAAAACATGCCTCTCAGGCAGAAGAAAGATGTTAACAAAGGAAGGAACATTGCAACTAGCAGTATTCCAGATCCAATAGTCACAGATCAAGGGAATCGTCCCGCTCCAACAGCAGTACAAAATGAAAATCAGGCAAATCCGACAGCCCCTGCCACGGAGCAACCGGCAACAATTACTAGGGCAGATCTAGACAGGGTTGTGGCTGAAGTGACTAACCAATTCACATCCCAACAAGAAGCCTTGGTGGACCAACTCATGTCACGCTTAAGGGATGCTGAAGAATCCAACCGCAACACTGAATCATGGGGTGAGTCCCAGTCTGGAGGATCTGGGAGGCGACAAAGATCTTTCTTCTTCGAAGAGGCTAATAACAGAAACAACAATGGTAGGAGCCGAGCCCAGACTCAACTCGAATTCCGACCCGGGGAAACACTTGGAACTGAACCCAACAGGGGAGGTACCAGGCAGGGGTCGGATGTAGCTGAGCCGGTCATGCCGCCTAACCATGGAAACGCCAGTGAACGGGGCCGAGCTAGAGTCCAGCCCGAAATTGGACCCGAGGAAGTGCTTGGAACAGAACCCAGCAGGGGAAGATCAAGGCAAGGGCCAACTGTAGCTGAACCTAGCATGCCCCCGGAAGACCAGGGACAGCCACTGGAAAATGTTAGGAGTGATAGACGATACCATCCCTACATGTCATCCGGACGGGACCAATCCCGCAGAGAAGAACCAAACTCATTTCTATCCGCTCCAAATTCCGACGAAAGGATGGCGCGATTGTTCAGAGAATGTGTCCAACGGGACCAAATGGATCGAGGGATAGGCGCTAGGGTAACCAGCCCTTTCTCCCGCAATATCGAAATTGCCATCACCCTCCGAGAATGGAAAATGCCAACAATAGAACCTTACAGGGGAATCTCTGACCCCGTTGTACACTTGCGGAGATACACACAACATATGCTCATGAGCGGAGCAACAGAAGGAGTGTTGTGCAAATGCTTTCCACTATTTTTGGCAGATCTAGCTACCTCCTGGTTCTGCCATCTACCCCAAGGATCCGTCAGCTCATGGGAGATGTTGAAAGAAAAGTTCATCAGCCAGTTCCGTATTCATATGGAACAACCCAAGGACGCTTATTCCTTGTCCAATATCAAACAGAAGCCTGGAGAGATAGTGCAACAATATCTAACCCGATTCAATGCCGCAGCGGCCGCAGTCCAAGGTGCCGATGAGAAACTTATCTTAATGGCCCTCTGCAGTGGTGTGCATCCGGATACTAAATTCGCTAGAAGATTAACGAAAGAAAAACCAGTTACCCTACCCGATTTCTTCCATGAAGCCGGAAAGTATACGAGACTTGAAGACGCTGCCACTGAAAGGAAGTTGGGGCAACAAACTAACGCAACTCCAGACAGGGCTCCCACTGCAGCAAAGGACATTCGAAGAAATGACTCTAGAGACAATGCTGGGGGCAAGAAGGGAGAAAAGCGTTTATATCGGCCAGGACCAAGATTTGACTCTTACACTCCTTTGAATGAAATAATCAAAAACATCTTCCTGGCCACCCAAGACGAAGTTAGATACAAGCGCCCCCCGCACTAGAAGGAATCAGATAACGCAATTAAGTCTGGAAAGTTTTGCCGCTTCCACGAATCTCATGGGCACGACACCAATGAATGCCATCATCTCCGGGACTTGATTGAAGAACACATCAGAAGGAAGAGACTGGAACGCATGTAAAAAGTCAAAACAGGACTCCAGCTCCTGCTAATGAAAACCCAAGGCTACCTCCCCCAGAAGTAGGTGGAGGAAATCGCAACACCAGTGGCTCCAGTCAAGAGAAGATAGTGGTCCACACTATATCGGGAGGACCACACATCGCCGATAGAAGCTGGGCAGAGATGGAGAGATATGGAAAGTCACTAAGAAACAATGAGGAATGCGTTAATTCCGTTATAGAAGAACGCCACCCGAAGCGGAAAGAGAATGATGACATCACATTCAGTAGGCGTGATCTAGAGGGAAGGCAGTACCCACACATGGATCCTATGGTCATCTCCGCCTGGTTCGGTCCAGCCGAAGTTTTTCGAATTTTAGTAGACACTGGAAGCTCAGTAAATATCCTATTCAAACATGCTTTCGACAAAATGAAGCTGTCAATGAAGGATGTGTCTCCCTGCAACAAACCACTACACGGTTTCCTTGGAGATGCGAAGACGCCCCTCGGGCAACTGGACCACTTTGTCGAAATAGGAAGTCATCCCCGCTCCGTTGTGCGGAAACAAACATTTATGCTAATAGAAAACCACTCGGCCTACAACGCCTTTTTGGGAAGACCAGCCTTGTCCGACTTCCAAATTGTCCTGGCCCCATGGTGCCTGAAGATGAAGTTTCCAACAGACAACGGAATAGGGGAAGTAGAGGGAGATCAAGACGCTGCTCGAGATTGCTATGTAACTGAACTTCGCAATAACCGCAGGAAGGATAAAAGGAAGAATGCGGAGAATACTCTCTGCACGAAAAACTTAGAAGCATAGCAACTAAAGAAAGCCCATCCTCTTCAATATACCAGTGATCCTTTCAACGAATTAGACCCCAGGGACAGAGAGGAGGAGGCTACCGTCGAGCCTGCAGAGGCTATGGAGTTTGTATCTGTAGACAAACACAACTCGAGTAGACTGTTGAAAATCGGATCTCAGCTAAAAGCAGAATTGAAGAATCAACTCATTGATTTTCTCCGCTACAACTTGGATGTATTTGCATGGGCGCATGCTGACATGACTGGAATCTCCCCAGACGTAGCATGCCACGTACTGAACGTCGATCCTACCAAGGTGCCGGTAAAACAGAAAAAGAGAAGTATGGGGGCAGAACGATCAACAGCCCTCAATGAAGAAGTAAAAAACCTACTTGCCAATAACTTCATACGAGAAGCCATCTACCCAGAGTGGATCGCTAACACGGTACTAGTAAAGAAAGCTAATGGGAAGTGGCGAACATGTATTGACTTCTCCAACTTAAACGACGCTTGCCCAAAAGACTGCTTCCCACTCCCCCGAATCGATCAGCTTGTGGACAACACAGCTGGACACAAACTCTTATCTTTTATGGATGCATACTCAGGATATAACCAAATTCCTATGCACGCCCCCGATCAAGACCACACTAGTTTCATCACTGACCGGGGATTGTACTGCTACAGAGTAATGCCTTTTGGACTTAAAAACGCCGGAGCTACTTATCAGCGCCTCGTCAACAAGATGTTTGCGGAGCTAATAGGACGAACTATGGAGGTTTATGTGGACGACATGCTAGTAAAGTCGAGGAAAGCCGACGATCACGTAAGCCACCTGGGCGAGATGTTTCAAGTACTTTGCCAATATGGAATGAAGCTGAATCCTCAAAAGTGCTCCTTCGGAGTATCATCACGAAAATTCTTAGGGTTCATCGTCCATGCCAGAGGAATTGAAGCAAACCCCGAACAAGTCCGAGCTTTGAAAGATATCAAGATACCTTCCACTCGAAGGGAAATGCAAAGCCTAAACGGAAAGGTGGCCGCCCTGAACAGATTCATCTCTAAAGCGACTGACAAGTGTGTCCCCTTCTTCGAAGCTCTAAAGAAAGACAAAGGAAAGTTCGATTGGACCGACGACTGCTTAACAGCCTTCCATAACCTAATCGAACACCTCCAGAGACCACCAGTACTCTCAACTCCAAACGAAGGCGAAGAGCTATACCTATACCTTGCCGTATCATCCCATGCTCTAAGCGCCGCTTTGGTGAGAGAAGACAACCGCGCGCAGTGGCCAGTGTACTTTGTAAGCAAGAGGTCTACAGGGGCAGAAGCCGGATATCCTAAACTTGAGAAGCTAGCATACTGTTTACTAATCACATCACGGAAACTGCGAAACTATTTCCAATCTCATTCCATCAGAGTTCTAACCGACCAACCGCTAAGGCAGGTACTCCATCGTCCCAACACTTCTGGGTGACTACTTAAATGGTGCATCGAACTGAGTCAATATGATATCACCTACCATCCTCGTACCGCCATCAAGGGACAAGACATGGACGATTTCATTGTCGAATTCACTACCAACGAAGGTAAGGAGCAATCTGAAATAGCAGAAGACATCAAATGGAATCTCTTCGTGGATGGAGCATCAAACGAACAAGGCTCGGGGGCAGGTATTGTGATCATCACCCCCAGGGGAAGAAAGCTACACTATGCTCTAAGGTTGGAATTCGCCGTCACCAACAACGATGCAGAATATGAAGCAGTAATAGCGGGTTTAGAACTTGCCTTAGAGATTGGAGTCCGCTCTTTATGTCTTCATAGTGATTCTCAACTTATTGTAAATCAAGTACTAGGAGAATTTCAGACTCGTGGAGAACGACTCTCAGCATATCTGAAGAAGGCCAAGCTGCTACTCGATCAATTGGATCATTATTTGATCAAACACATTCCTCGAGAAGAGAACCAAGAGACCGATGAGCTGGCAAAGCAAGCTAGCATGAAAGACGGCTCCGTTTCCGGGACAACAGCCATCTCAAAGCAACTAGCCCCGAGTTTCGAGCAAGTGAATATGATAGCTGAATGTGGATGACTCCCATCCGAAAATCCTTACAAGATGGCACTGCCCGACAAGCGTAACGAAGTTAAGAAAATCTTGAGGAAAGCTTCCCGCTACACAATACAAGAAGGCATCCTATATCGGCGTGGCTTCTCTAACCCCTTATTAAGGTGTGTCGCTGGGAGGGAAGCCAAAGAAATCTTATCCAACATCCATCAAGGGGGTTGCGGAGATCACACTGGAGGGCAGACTCTGGCAAAGAAGATACTCCGATATGGATATTTCTGGCCCACCTTGAACAAAGACGCCTTAGACTTCGTCAGAAAATGTGGCAGATGTCAGAAGTTTGCTAAGATTCCTCGACTACCAACAAACGAGATTACTCAAATGACCAGCCCTTGGCCCTTTGCAGTATGGGGAATTGACTTGATTGGCGAACTGCCGATGGGCCGAGGAGGAGCCAAATATGCTATAGTGGCAGTCGACTATTTCATCAAATGGGTGGAAGCGGAACCTCTAAATAAAATATCTTCGGCAAAAGTTATTAACTTCTTGATCAAAAACGTTATATGCAGGTACGGAGTCCCACTCAAAATCATATCAGACAATGGACTTCAGTTTGACAGCGAGGAATTCACCTACTGGTGCCAAGAGCACGAAATTCACAAAAGCTTCTCATCTGTCGCTTATCCCCTGGCAAACGGACAAGTCGAAGCTGTCAACAAAATTCTCAAAACTCTAATCAAGAAGAAACTTGAAAAGTCAAAAAGCGCTTGGGTGGATGAACTTCCTACGGCACTTTGGGCCTACCGCACATCTTTCAGAACATCAACAGGGCATACTCCTTTCTCTTTGGCATACGGATCGGAGGCCATGCTCCCAGTTGAAACTATAGTGCCTTCCCACCGTAGGATCCACTACAACCCAGAAGAGAACGAAGAACTCCTTCACATGTCTTTAGACCTAATTGAAGAGAGAAGAAACGATGCAGCACTAAAAGCAGCAGCTCACAAACAAAAAGTTGCAGCGCAATACAACTCCAGAGTCAAGCACCGCAGCTTACAAGAAGGAGATCTTGTCCTCAAGCGGATCTTTCCGCGCCCTGGAGCGCTAGATCCAATCTGGGACGGACCCTATGTAATTCATAAAGATCTCCACAACGGAGCTTATATTTTGTCAACAGTGGACGGAGAGGTGTTCCAGAGGGCATGGAACATCCAACACCTTCGTCGATACTTTTCTTAACTTTTATTGCCCATATAAAGTGAATTAACAAAGAGAATCAGTGGACGTAGGCATTTTCGTGCCGAACCACTTTAAAAAACTTGTCTCTTTTTAACTTGTTCCTTTATATCTTGGCTGCTTGTTAACTTTATGCTTTTCTGTTGAACAAAATCCTGTGTAATGGCACCTCCATTCAAGTCACGTCACGGCGCAACCTCACCTGGACAAGACCTAACAGGTGCTATGCGAATCTATGCCCTCGCCAATGAGACGCTTTTGCTCCAGCATCCCTCTGCTGCGGGTTAACTCATTGCTCGCGACGGCCCTTAAAGCCACTGTAATGAGCCGATTATAAGCCACCGAGAAGGCCGACTATAGCCGAGGCAGCTCATTACAGCGTTCGGCTCGCCGGCAACTGTGAACCTACTTTAAGCCCCAACATAAGGTGTGGCCAGCCAGGGGTAGTTCACGGTTGACGATCGGCACCCACGCTAGCCGACCATAGTAAATCGAATAATACCCACGATTATGGGCCATAATGGCCCGAGTAGTTACTATGCGTGATCTCGGCTCCGATGTGTCTTAAGTGCGGTTGTGGTAAAAAAGATAAACTCCCCGCGGAGGCGTAAGATGGGTGACAAATGTCTCCAAGACCCACAGCTAGGGAAAGTGACTACAAAACCCGTTTGCCACGAACTTAAGCACATCGAAGGCCTTCCGTGATTGGAAGTTTTACTTTTTCTCATATTTCCATTCTATTTATAAAACTTTCCTCCTATCCTCTATAACGATCCCTAAAGTACAGGACACAAAATCAGAGACACTCACTCATGGGAATAGGAACTCGCAAACTGGATGACAAGACACTCAGTTGCATTCCATAATCAGTCACACAAGACATTCAAAGCTACCGTATACAACTAAAACATGAAGGGCGGTACTTTCTTCTCTTGAACATAAACATGTAGCTATGATTTATCCACACATCACACTAACATTGCGAGACATGAAAATATATTTTAAGCAAAAACTTAACATCAAACACAATTGAGTCACAGGAATATGCATAGCTATATCTCTTATGCAACACATCAAAATAATGATAACATTCAAATATGACGAAATCAGCTTATTACATACCAAAAAATAAAGTCGTTCATTACAAATAATATAATTACAAGTTACATTAATGTTTTGAACTAACATAGACAGCAATGTCAAGTAAACCAAAATATGTCCAGGTCAAGTCAAGGAGTCGGGGCTTCGCCTCAGTCCTGCTGGCCCTCTAAGATCTACTTAACCGCTGGATCAGAACTCTCAACATTTTGACTGGAGGTAGTTGGTGCTCCAGAGGTCCCACCTGTCCAATTCAGAAAAGGATCCATTAATAGTCACGAACAATAGGCAATCAAGTTATGAGAAGACTAAAAGGGAAAACTTACCAGCATCTGCTCCTTGATCGTCGTCCTCCAACTGCACACCTACCTCCTCAGCTGCAAGCAGCCGCATACCCTCCTTCACCGCCACTTTCTCCTCCTCGGTGAACTGAGCCGTGACTACATCCATCCTAAAGGCCACACCACCCTCCTTATCCGCATCAGCTTTGGCCTCCTCTATAGCCCGGAGATAAATCCTGGCCGTGACCCGGGGATAGTCATTGTAACGACCCGTATTTTACGTGTTGATAAATCGTGGAATTTGCAGGTCGTTAGTGTTGTTTGTGTTGCCTTTAGCTTGAGTCGTTTAGGAGTTGACCCGAGTGCAAGTGATGAGTCGTGACCGACTCATAGATAAGTCGTAGACGACTTAAGGGGATGGACCGAGTTAAGGGTTAGAACGGCATAGTAGTTGCCGACTTAAGAAGAGAGGCGAGATAGGGGTCAAGTGATGAGTCGTGACCGACTCATAGAGCGCCGACTCATAGGCTTAGACGAGTCAAGGGGGGATGACCGACTCATAGAAGCAACGGCTTATAGGTTTGGCCGAGATAAGGATGGACCGACCTAAGATAGTGACCGACTCAAGGGTTAGCGGCTTAAGGGGCTTAGGGCTTAGGTCGTGGGAAGTTGAGTCGGTAGGGGCTTGGGTCGGCAGGGTGATATCTCGTTAGGAGGATGAGTCGTTACCGGGTTAACGACTCATAGGAGTTGCCGGGTTATAGCTTAAGTCGTGGGCGAGTTAGTGGCTTAAGGCTTGGCAGTGTGTTAGGTCGTGAGTCGGCATCGTAGTTGAGTCGGCTAGGGGTTAGGTCGGCACTTGTATTGAGTCGTAAGTCGGCTAGGAGTTTTGGGCAGGCCGTGTGTTAGGTCGTGAGTCGGTAGGTGCGCAGAGTGTTAGGTCGCGTGCATGTTTTAGGCAGTATTGGTTAGGTGGTTGAGTCGGCAGGTTCTTGAGTCGGCAGGTTCTTGAGTCGGCAAGGTTAGGTCGTGGTCGACTCATGTTAGGTCGGCGGCGACTCAAGGGGGCAGCGACTCAGGGGGAATTCAGCCTATAAATAGAGGGGTTTGGCTCACTTTTTGGCACCGGTTTTTGAAGCAACGAAGTGCTGCCATTTTGGGAACTCGACTACAACATTTCTTCATCTTCTTTTCCATTCTAATTCTAACATCCATCCAAGATCTAAGATCGAGATCAAAGATCCAAGAGCCAAAGTTGAAGATCTTCATCCGTTCGAGCTAGATTTCTTCGTTTGAAGCGAGATTTTGCCGGATCAAACCTCGATCTCCGCTGTCCAGATCTGAAGTGTTTAGTTTTCTTAGTGTTTGGGTGATTTGGTGAGTGGTAGTTATCTCTCACGCGGATCCAAAGGAGTATATTGGATTGGTGGCTTGTTTGAGTGTTAAAGTTAGAGATTTCATGCATTTTTCTTAGATCCGAGTCTAGATCCATTGTTTTCAAAGATGTTTACTTATGCAAGTTTATTTAACAAGTATTAGAGACAAAACCCATGTTTTATATTTGATAGATCTATGCTAAAAACCATGATATCACATATGTTGGACTTATGCTCATTTATTTACGAAATTGCCATTATAGTTGATATTGCTTGTTAAATCTTGTTTGAATGCTTGATTGGTTGTATTAATGATTGATTGATTGAATGTATGATAGATTTGATTGTTACAAGTTAGCTTGTAGTTGATTTGGAACAAGATGGTTGGAGATGATTCAAAGGCTAAGCGGAAAGGCTCTTGAATGGTGAAAGCTGCCTGTAGCATATGAAGCGGATGAGGAAGCTCATATGGATGGATTCGAGGATGTGGGATCTTGCCATGATGCGAGAAGGCAAAGCATGATTGAGATGGGACTTTGCTATGATGTGATGAGGCAAGGCTTATGTTGAGATGGGACGGGTCATGATGACGTTCCAAGATAAAAGACTTTGCTATGATGTGATGAGGCAAGACATATGTTGTGATGGGACGGGTCACTACGACGTTCCAAGCACGGGTCATGACGACGTGCGAAGTTATAACTCGGTGATGCGGTCCGGGTTGGTGTGGATAATGGTTAGCTTGAGAGGCGCTTGAGCTAGTATGGAGATAGTCGTCAAGGAGGATGACTAGAAGGCTAAGATCTCATCGTTGTTGAAGGTTCTAGTATACTCAAAGCAAGGGTACGTTGGAACGGGTCACGATGACGTTCCAAGCACGGGTCATGATGACGTGCTAGTACTCTGGGCTGATGCGTTCGGCTTAGGCACGGGTCACGATGACGTGTGGAGTTATGTCTAGACCGGGGTTACCATTAGCCCTTGACAGGTGGTCATTCAACTAACGGTGAAATCAAGGCAAAGTTAACACTGATAGCCAGAGTCATGGATGTTTGGTTGTATCATCATTCGGTCTCAAGAGCGGTGTTTTCTGGGTGCTTATCTGATCTTGGTTTAGGCCTTGGGGGTTTGTATTTGGAAAACATCATCCTTGACTCGAGTGATTATTGCTTTATGTTAATTATCTGTTATGCTATGATTGCTTCTCCTTAGTGTGTGTTTGGGGCTATCACTGTAGAAAGAGGTGGAGTGGGATGGTTTGGTTCCTATTCCTTTTATCCCTTATGCTCTTTTGGTATGTTTGATAGTTAATTTACTGCTCACTAAGACTTTGTCTGACTCAAGGTTTTATGTCTCCTCTTATTACCTTGGGCTGTTCATCCATGTTTGGGATGGGCAGACTAGGTAGCAGGTGACAGGTGCTGTGCTAGGAGTTCTACGCTGAAGATGACGAAGACGAGCAGAAGGCTTTGCATATTAGTTTTCTTACTATATGTACTGGGTATCCGCTGCTATATTTGGTTGAGCGATTTGTAGTGAGGCTTTCATGTATGGATTTGTGTGGATGATTGTATAAAATTACTGTGATGCTTATATGATGATGTTCTGTTCTATGGAGCTTCACTATATTATATTTCTCTATTGTATTTTATCCATGCGCTGTGAGTTATGCGATAGAGATTCTTTTGTTTTATTTTACCCTAACCATCGTCCATGGCTGCCTGGCACACCTTTCAGCGCATTATTTCCTTGTTTTGGTGAGGGAGTCATGGGCGGTCGTCACATTTGGTATCAGAGCTTTGGTTAATCGATTTTAGCCAACGCTCGCTGACGTAGCTACGTAAGAGAGACGTAATTGTATTTTGATGGATGATTACTATATATAATATAGTAGCTTAGAAGGATTTGAACTCCTTATGCAGTTGTTTCTTAAGGTGTTCTAATCATTCCTTTTTACAGATATTAAGGATGAGTCGAAGTGAGAGACAAGCTGCGAGGGATAGCCGTGCTGCTAGAGAAGCTGTTGATTATGCTCCTATGTTTGAGGCCATGATGACTTCAATCATGAGGAGAATACCAGCTTCAGGATCATCTGTGGATGTGGGAGTTCAGGTCCAAGCTCCAAGACCAGTGGATTTTGCCAAGCTCTGTAAGGATTATACTGCTCTTGGAGGGAAGGTTTTCTTGGGAACGGAGTCGACTATTGAAGTGCAGAGATGGATTGATGCTTGCCGAAGGATTTTTGGTGACTTAGGGATTGAGGATGCAACTAAGAGGAAGCTTGCATCGAGACAGCTTCAGGGAAGAGCTGCTGATTGGTGGAATTCTATCACCATAGATACCCCAAAAGAAGAGATTACTTGGGAGCAATTCCAAGTTAGATTTGAAGCTAAGTTCATCTCTACGGCTCAGAAGTCTGTTTTGTTCAAAAGATTTGTAGAGCTCAAGCAAGGAGGGAGGCCTGTACTTGAGTATATTTCTGAGTTCGAAGCTTTGTCTAAGTATGCCAGATCATATATTGATTCTCCCTACCAGAAGAATGAAAAGTTTGTGACTGGTCTGGATGCTTATCTTGGGAGGCAGTTGGTGGATCATCTGGACGATCCATTTGAGAAGCTTGTGGAGAAAGCTTTGAGGCATGAGAGTTTGTTCCCTAACGAAAGTTCTGTTGTTGCTGTAACCAAGGAAGGATCTAAACCACAGCAGGGTGGAAATAGGAAGAGGAAGCAGCAGCAACAGAAAGGTAAGGATGGCCAGAAGAAGCCAAAGGGCGAAGTGACCTGCTATAACTGTCGACAGAAGGGTCATCTCTCCCGGGATTGTAAGAATCCAAAGGTGCAGTTGAAGTGCCACAACTGTGATAAGCTGGGACACATCAAGAAGGACTGTCCAGAGCCGAGGAAAGATAGGCAGGTTGTGCAAGCTTATGCTTTGGAAGCTGTGCCGTCGTCTTCAAGAGTTCCTACTGTTGAAGAGAAGGGGAAGAGTGTGGTGGTTCAAGGTACTCTTTCCATTTGTGGTGTTCCAGTCAGAGTGTTGTTTGATACTGGAGCGTCACATTCTTTTGTTTGTGATGATTTGGTAGGCCGGTTAGGTTTGAAACCGGATATTGTTGATAGGCCATTGGTTGCGACTAATCCAGTGGGGGGTTCGTCATGTTTGTGTATGATATGCCGTGGTCTAGTTGTGTCGAGTCATGATTGCTCGTTTGTTTGTGATTACTTTGTTCTGAACTTTGTGGGGTTCGGAATTATTTTGGGTATGGACTGGCTTAGGAAGTATGCGGCAAGGATTGATTGTGAGAGGCTGGAGGTGACAGTCGGGAATGTGGAAGGGCGAAAGGTTGTGATACGATGTAAGCATGAGGAAGGCGTCTTCATGAGATTCATGTATTCGCTGGTTGTTCCACGGGATGGACTGTCATCGGTGCCTATTGTGAATGGGTTTGAGGACGTCTTTGACGAAGTCAAAGGGTTGCCGCCGCATAGGGAGATCGAGTTTCGTATCGATCTAGTTGAGGGAGCCAGACCTGTTGTGATGCCTCTTAGGCGGATGGCACCGAGGGAGCAGCAAGAGCTGAAGGTGCAAGTTGATGACCTTTTGCAGAAAGGATTCATTCGGAGAAGTGTGTCCGAATGGGGTGCGCCAGTTGTGTTCGCAACCAAAGCGGATGGATCGTTGAGGTTGTGTGTTGATTATCGTGAGCTGAATAAGGTGACTAAGAAGAACAAGTATCCATTGCCGAGAATAGATGACTTGTTTGATCAGCTTCACGAGGCTAAGGTGTTTTCTCAGATGGATTTGGCAACGGGATTTCACCAGTTGAGAGTGGCGAAGGATAGTGTGCCGAAGACTGCTTTCAGGACACCATCCGGGTTTTATGAGTGGCTGGTAATGCCGTTTGGATTGACTAACGCGCCAGCATATTTTGTGGATCTTATGAATAGAGTGTTCAGAGATCAGTTGAATAAGTTCGTGCTTGTGTTCGTGGATGATATTTTGGTTTATTCCAGAACTGAGGAAGAGCACAAGACGCACTTGAGAATTGTTTTGGAAATCTTGCGGAAACATCAGCTGAAGGCTAAGTTTTCGAAGTGTCACTTCTGGAAGAATGAAGTAAGGTTCTTAGGCCATGTTATTTCTAGAAATGGAATAGCGGTTGACCCCGCTAAGGTGGCAGCGATCCAGGATTGGGTTAGACCTAAGAATGCATCTGATGTGAGAAGTTTTCTTGGACTAGCAGGATATTATCGTCGGTTTATCAAAGACTTTTCCAAGATAGCTGCACCGTTGACAGGATTGACAAAGAAGAACCAAGTGTTTAAATGGGATGATAAGTGTGAGCAAGCTTTCGTAATCCTGAAAGAGCGATTGACGAGTGCTCCTGTTTTGACTGTTCCAAGTGGGAATGATGAGATGGTGGTTTACACCGATGCATGTGGCACTGGACTAGGAGCGGTGCTAATGCAGAAGGATAAAGTTGTTGCGTATGCAAGTCGACAACTGAAGCCGCATGAAAGGAATTATCCGACTCATGATTTGGAGTTAGCGGCAATTGTGTTTGCTTTGAAGATGTGGAGACATTACTTATTGGGAGTTAGATTCGAGTTGTTTACAGATCATAAGTCGTTGAAGTATCTGTTCTCCCAAAAGGATTTGAATCTTCGACAGCAAAGGTGGCTAGAGTTCTTACCATCGTATGATTTTGGTATAGCCTATACTCCGGGGAAAGGTAACGCAGTGGCTGATGCGTTAAGTCGAAGACATGCAGGATTGGGAGCCATGTTTTCAGAGTGGAAGAGTCTCGAGTATTTGGCTGGGTTTGATTTCAGGCCTAGATGTGAATTGGAACCTGAGATGTTGGCAAACTTATCGATAAGGCCTACTCTTGTGGAAAGAATTGGCGAGAGCCAAAGGAGAGATGATAAGCTTGTTAAGATTATCCGTGGTTTGGAATCCGGATTGGACCCGGAGAAGGATAAAGGGTTCGAGGTCGATCGAGAGGGTTGGCTTCGAAAGCAAGGACGATTGGTTGTTCCTGATATTGATGGATTGAGAGATGAGGTTCTGAGGGAGAGTCATCACTCGAAGTTGACGATTCATCCAGGTGGGAATAAGATGTATCGGGATATGAAGAGAGTTTACTACTGGGAAGGTATGAAGAAAGATGTTGGAAATTTTATTTCCAAGTGTATGAACTGCCAGTTGGTAAAAGCTGAGTAGAAGAAGCCCAGTGGATTGCTTCAGCCATTAGAGGTTCCTACATGGAAGTGGGAGCAAGTGTCGATGGATTTTATCGATGGTCTACCTAGGACAAGAGCGGGAAATGAAGGGATTTGGGTCATTGTAGATCGTTTGACTAAAAGTGCAAGATTCATCCCTGTTCGATCGACTAGGACTGCATCGAAGTTGGCTGAACTGTATGTGAAGTGGATAGTTCGTTTCCATGGTGTTCCGAAGAGTATAGTGAGCGATCGAGACCCATTGTTCACTAGTAGATTTTGGAGGAGCTTCCAGGAAGTTTTGGGAACTGAGTTGTGTTTGAGTACAGCTTATCACCCTCAAACAGATGGTCAGACTGAGAGAGTCAACCGAGTTTTGGAAGATCTTCTTAGAGCATGTGTTTTGGACTTCGAAGGATCATGGGAAGATCACCTTCATTTGGTGGAGTTTGCTTATAATAACAGTTATCAGTCGAGTATTGGTATGGCACCATATGAGGCGTTATATGGAAGACCGTGTAACTCTCCGACATGTTGGTTGGAAACTGGAGAAAAGCTGATACTTGGGCCAGAGATGATTCGACAGACTTCGGATTTTATAGAGATCATTCGGCAACGAATGAAGGCAGCCCAAGATCGTCAGAAAAGTTATGCCGATAATCGTCGTAAGGATTTGGAATTCGACGTGGGTGATATGGTATTTGTGAAGACTTCTCCTTTGAAGAGTGTTATTAGATTCGGAAAGAAAGGAAAGTTAACTCCGAGATTTGTTGGACCATTTCCGATTATCGAGCGAATTGGAAAGCTTGCTTATAGATTGGAGTTACCGGAAAAGATGGCGGGTGTGCACAATGTTTTTCCTGTATCTTATCTACGGAAGTATGTGCATGACCCGAGTACGGTGGTTTCTGCTGATAGCTGCGAAGACTTAGAGGTTGATTCCGTGGGTACGAGACCTCGTGAGCCGCTTCGTATTGTTGAAACCGATACGAAACAGCTTAGGAGGAAGACGATTACGTTGCTCAAGGTACAATGGAGTGATGATGTTAACGACTGTACATGGGAGGAGGAAGAGAGGATGAAGGCAGCTCATCCCGGACTCTTCGAGGTATGGCCCTAAAGTGTCGTGACATCTCATGAATTTGTAGCTTGTTCTAAGTCTTAGAATTCTGCATGCTAGGTTAGAATTGGATGTATGGTTTGTTGATTGCTATGGATGATAGGCATGCGGAATAATTTTGATTGCTGTTGATTGCTTGGAATTTCGGGGGCGAAATTCCTAAGGGGGAGAGAATGTAACAACCCGTATTTTACGTGTTGATAAATCGTGGAATTTGCAGGTCGTTAGTGTTGTTTGTGTTGCCTTTAGCTTGAGTCGTTTAGGAGTTGACCCGAGTGCAAGTGATGAGTCGTGACCGACTCATAGATAAGTCGTAGACGACTTAAGGGGATGGACCGAGTTAAGGGTTAGAACGGCATAGTAGTTGCCGACTTAAGAAGAGAGGCGAGATAGGGGTCAAGTGATGAGTCGTGACCGACTCATAGAGCGCCGACTCATAGGCTTAGACGAGTCAAGGGGGGATGACCGACTCATAGAAGCAACGGCTTATAGGTTTAGCCGAGATAAGGATGGACCGACCTAAGATAGTGACCGACTCAAGGGTTAGCGGCTTAAGGGGCTTAGGGCTTAGGTCGTGGGAAGTTAAGTCGGTAGGGGCTTGGGTCGGCAGGGTGATATCTCGTTAGGAGGATGAGTCGTTACCGGGTTAACGACTCATAGGAGTTGCCGGGTTATAGCTTAAGTCGTGGGCGAGTTAGTGGCTTAAGGCTTGGCAGTGTGTTAGGTCGTGAGTCGGCATCGTAGTTGAGTCGGCTAGGGGTTAGGTCGGCACTTGTATTGAGTCGTAAGTCGGCTAGGAGTTTTGGGCAGGCCGTGTGTTAGGTCGTGAGTCGGTAGGTGCGCAGAGTGTTAGGTCGCGTGCATGTTTTAGGCAGTATTGGTTAGGTGGTTGAGTCGGCAGGTTCTTGAGTCGGCAGGTTCTTGAGTCGGCAAGGTTAGGTCGTGGTCGACTCATGTTAGGTCGGCGGCGACTCAAGGGGGCAGCGACTCAGGGGGAATTCAGCCTATAAATAGAGGGGTTTGGCTCACTTTTTGGCACCGGTTTTTGAAGCAACGAAGTGCTGCCATTTTGGGAACTCGACTACAACATTTCTTCATCTTCTTTTCCAATCTAATTCTAACATCCATCCAAGATCTAAGATCGAGATCAAAGATCCAAGAGCCAAAGTTGAAGATCTTCATCCGTTCGAGCTAGATTTCTTCGTTTGAAGCGAGATTTTGCCGGATCAAACCTCGATCTCCGCTGTCCAGATCTGAAGTGTTTAGTTTTCTTAGTGTTTGGGTGATTTGGTGAGTGGTAGTTATCTCTCACGCGGATCCAAAGGAGTATATTGGATTGGTGGCTTGTTTGAGTGTTAAAGTTAGAGATTTCATGCATTTTTCTTAGATCCGAGTCTAGATCCATTGTTTTCAAAGATGTTTACTTATGCAAGTTTATTTAACAAGTATTAGAGACAAAACCCATGTTTTATATTTGATAGATCTATGCTAAAAACCATGATATCACATATGTTGGACTTATGCTCATTTATTTACGAAATTGCCATTATAGTTGATATTGCTTGTTAAATCTTGTTTGAATGCTTGATTGGTTGTATTAATGATTGATTGATTGAATGTATGATAGATTTGATTGTTACAAGTTAGCTTGTAGTTGATTTGGAACAAGATGGTTGGAGATGATTCAAAGGCTAAGCGGAAAGGCTCTTGAATGGTGAAAGCTGCCTGTAGCATATGAAGCGGATGAGGAAGCTCATATGGATGGATTCGAGGATGTGGGATCTTGCCATGATGCGAGAAGGCAAAGCATGATTGAGATGGGACTTTGCTATGATGTGATGAGGCAAGGCTTATGTTGAGATGGGACGGGTCATGATGACGTTCCAAGATAAAAGACTTTGCTATGATGTGATGAGGCAAGACATATGTTGTGATGGGACGGGTCACTACGACGTTCCAAGCACGGGTCATGACGACGTGCGAAGTTATAACTCGGTGATGCGGTCCGGGTTGGTGTGGATAATGGTTAGCTTGAGAGGCGCTTGAGCTAGTATGGAGATAGTCGTCAAGGAGGATGACTAGAAGGCTAAGATCTCATCGTTGTTGAAGGTTCTAGTATACTCAAAGCAAGGGTACGTTGGAACGGGTCACGATGACGTTCCAAGCACGGGTCATGATGACGTGCTAGTACTCTGGGCTGATGCGTTCGGCTTAGGCACGGGTCACGATGACGTGCGGAGTTATGTCTAGACCGGGGTTACCATTAGCCCTTGACAGGTGGTCATTCAACTAACGGTGAAATCAAGGAAAAGTTAACAGTGATAGCCAGAGTCATGGATGTTTGGTTGTATCATCATTCGGTCTCAAGAGCGGTGTTTTCTGGGTGCTTATCTGATCTTGGTTTAGGCCTTGGGGGTTTGTATTTGGAAAACATCGTCCTTGACTCGAGTGATTATTGCTTTATGTTAATTATCTGTTATGCTATGATTGCTTCTCCTTAGTGTGTGTCCGGGGCTATCACTGTAGAAAGAGGTGGAGTGGGATGGTTTGGTTCCTATTCCTTTTATCCCTTATGCTCTTTTGGTATGTTTGATAGTTAATTTACTGCTCACTAAGACTTTGTCTGACTCAAGGTTTTATGTCTCCTCTTATTACCTTGGGCTGTTCATCCATGTTTGGGATGGGCATACTAGGTAGCAGGTGATAGGTGCTGTGCTAGGAGTTCTACGCTGAAGATGACGAAGACGAGCAGAAGGCTTTGCATATTAGTTTTCTTACTATATGTACTGGGTATCCGCTGCTATATTTGGTTGAGCGATTTGTAGTGAGGCTTTCATGTATGGATTTGTGTGGATGATTGTATAAAATTACTGTGATGCTTATATGATGATGTTCTGTTCTATGGAGCTTCACTATATTATATTTCTCTATTGTATTTTATCCATGCGCTGTGAGTTATGCGATAGAGATTCTTTTGTTTTATTTTACCCTAACCATCGTCCATGGCTGCCTGGCACACCTTTCAGCGCATTATTTCCTTATTTTGGTGAGGGAGTCATGGGCGGTCGTCACAGTCAACCATCCAGGATAAGTTGCCCTGTCTCCAAGTTCGGAAGTACATATCCTGGAGCATCTCATCCATCATCCCCTCGTTCTCCTCGAACTCCCTCATCCGAACCTTAGAAGCCAGCAGCTTTGCAATGGCAGCATCCCTCTCCGATCGGTATCGCGAGCGGTCAGCCTGAAGGGATTTCCTCATCGCCTCCATCTCCTCCTTCAGCTTGGCTTGAGCAACTCTGCGGCTTCAAGCTTCCCAGATAACTCCTCTACCCGCTCAAGATCCACTTTCCGAACCTCATCCACCGTTGCAATAGCCATATCTATCCGTTCCTTGCAGTTGGCCTCCATTTTCCGCAGCTTGGCTCTGCTAACCTCTTCCATGGTTTTCTTTAGTCGTCTGGAGGCAGCCTCGTGCTGAGAGATCTGGATGGCCTGATCGACGAGTTGCTTGGCCTGGTCGGAAACCACTAACCGCAATCTTATGTCAGCACTCCCAATTTCCTCCCCGGCCTTGACCAGTCAGGCATGATGCCCCATCAACTTCCTGGTCTCCTCAGCAACCCGATCGATATTTGCCTTAGCTTCATCCCCCATAGTTACAATCCGAGTGGTAAGCAAATCAAGGTCTAGGGACTTGGCCTCCTCAAGCACCCTTACCATAGGATTGCGAGCGAGAAGGTGCTCACCGGTAACTCGTCAAAGGAAATATCATGAGAACCTGAATCCAGATCTGGATGACCCGCAAATGGATTACGAGCCAAGCCAGGACGATCAATTTGAGTGATGGTAGGATTTCCAGACGGATGCGGAGAAGGTATGAACTCAGTATCCTCCTCCGTGATATCATGAAGAGGCTGGGTCGGGGGCTGAGGACCAGGTGAAGGTTCGAATAAGGAGCGACTCCTCTTTTTCTTTTGAATATCCTCTTCAATAACCCCGAGAAGAGGACGGTAGCCGACTACGTCCCCGGAACGGTTGGTCGGAGGCTTTGGTTTAGCGGAAGCTTTGAGGAGTTTGAATTGTTCGAGACGGTGCTGAATGTCTGATGTCTTGGCCACCTTACCCGTTCCTGGAATAAAAACCAAGTGTTACGAGCATGCATGGAATTATAATTCAAGAAACATATTAAGTTAAGAAGAGTAAAGAGGAGTCAAAAATTCACCTTGAATCGCCGGAGTTGCCCAAGCTGAAAGGCTCTTAGAAGATGGATCGGCACTAATCCCAGCCTTGTCAGCCTTCTTCGCTTTCCCCACCAAGGCCTATCCTTCCTCCAACCCCTCAAAAGCTTGGCGGAAAGCCTCATCTGTCCACTCTTGGATCTCACCTGCTTGCCTAGAGGACAAAGCCCCGGTGCCATCACCGCTCTGTCCTTCGCCACCGTCATCGCCGTGACGACCACCATCACCTTCTCTACCACCTCTGCTCTCCGCCTCACCTCCTTCATCCTCGCCTTCTTCCCCCTCCACATTTTCCCCCTCCGGAACATCTGGACTTGTGCTGGGGAGGGTCCATCGGATTTCTTGAGCTCCTTCCCCCGGCGACCGGATGTATCGAGAAGGGTTTCCTCTTGCTGCTCTTCGCCACAGCCCCTCCTTTAGCCTTGGCAGCCCTCTCCTCGGCTCTCTCTGCTTAACCACAGACTGACGTGGTAGAATCAAGTTGTGCTGCAGAAGAGTAGCATTCCTGATCAGGTAAGAAGCTGACCTCTCCCTTCCCGAGATGACTTCTATTTCCGCAGCCGTCTGAACCAGGCGATCATTCTCCACGACTACAAAGCCACCTATCGCTAGCAAGAAATAAAAACACATAAGAAGAAGCATTGCAGTTAGAATGGAAACTGTAAATAAGCTTCAACTTACAGCCAGAGGTGAAGCGACGGATAGAAACAGAATCATCCTTGACAAAAAACCATTCTTTCTTGAACATGCTAAACTTCGAATATAAGTCCAGGACCGGCTTGAAGGACACGGCCGATTCCATGCTGATGTATGGAGACCCCTTCTTATAGCCTCTCAAGTTGTACAAATACCGGATCTCCCGGTTGGAAGGGGGACGCCCGTATTTTCTCTGGAAAATGATGAATAGACTCACCAAGATAGCGTAAGAGTTGGGCTGAAGCTGGAAAGGGGCCACCTTCAAGTAGGTAATGAAGCTGACTATCCAGGCATTGATTGGAGGAATGGCCCCGCACATGCAATGGTACCTACTATAAGCAAAATATCCTTCGGGAGGGTCATACGGCATAACTCCATTCCCTGGCAACACCATGTGTGCTCTGTCAATCCCGGAAGAGCGAGATATAACATTAAGCTGTTCCTCTTTAAGGGAGCTAGGAAAGCAGTCAGGTGGCGAGTTCAGGAGCTCCTAAGGGCCGTACCCATCTACTAGTGATCTCGGGGTGGGTCCATGACGTCCCGGTCCTGACTGAGCCGGGGGCACTATGGAGGGCTCTTCTCCGTCCATGGATTTCTTTTTATCAGATCGAGTTTCCACTTTATGAGACATTTGTCTGCAAACGCAAAAAGTACGTCGTTAGAATGAGGAAAGTAACAAGAAAGTGCAGGAAGTTTAGAATTTCGTTTATAAGTTAAAACATAAAGGTGCCCGTTCGGTAGTTCAAGGCACGAATATTCATTCGGCAATCAAGCCCATTCGGTAGTTCAAGGCACGAAGGCCTATTCGGCACTTAAGCACATTCGGTAGTTCAAGGCACGAAGATTCATTCGGCACTTAAGCCCACTCGGTAGTTCAAGGTCAAAAAAAAGTCATTCGGCAATCACCTGATTCGGTAGTCAAGCGTGATTCGGCAATATGAGTGATTCGGCAGGAAAATCTGATTCGGCTATCTCACTCGGTAGGGAATAACGAAAGCATGACGCCCATACTTATAGGCAAATAGAAACGACCGGACCACTGGTTTGGCACGCAGAACCGGATGGGAATGTCCAAGCTAAAACAAAGTGCGGCATATGCCCTACTTTGGGGGGCAAGTGTTGGGCGTGTTTTCACTAGACCGGTATTGCCGAACAAACCCCTAGCCGAAACAACTCCTAGCCGAACCAACTCCTAGCCGAACCAACTCCTATCCGAACCATCTCCTCTCCAAGCAATGCCAAACCCTCTCCTCTCCAAGCACTACCGGTCCAAGCTCCACTTCCATGCATAGCCGAACCAGAGTGCTACCGAACCAGCTATCTCCATCCACTGCCGAACCAGAAGCAAGGGAGGCCACGACCGGATCACTCACCACCGGACCAAGTGCTACCAGACCAAGGCGTACCAGACCAACGTTGCCAGGCCAGATCTTCAGCCCAGGCCCACCAGCAGCTATACACATCCAAGACCACTACCTCCAGCCTCACTCTATAAATAGAGGGGCAGGGGTACAACAATGGCAGACAAGTTTGAGAGCTCAAGCACGGACGGAACTTTCAAACAACTTTCATATACTTGTATACAGAGCTTTGTACTTGTAATCTGAATACAAAAAGGAGAATAACATTTAAAGTGGACGTAGGCACGTTCTGGCCGAACCACTATAAATCTGCGTGTCTTTTACAGTTTAGTCCCTTCTTTTTATATATTTGCATAAATCACCCAAATCATTAAGAACAACATAAAATCAACTAAATCATACGACTTGAAGGTGTTTGCCCATTTTTTGTGCAAACAGTTTATATAAAGGAGAGTACATCAATATATACTCTCGTGTATATGATGTGTTTGGGCAACATAACAATGTGTACATAGTTAATGTATACACATATAAATTTTGAGATTTACATCCATAAAGTGTACATTCACCATTTATATGTTAATTGGTTGTCTCAAAACATTGAAAAAACACACGTATAAATATTTGTATAATTCAAAATTTACTTATATATTAAATAAATAAAATTTTAAAATATTTGATCATATTTTGACCAAGTCAATAAAATTTAAATTCAAACTTAACACCTTAAATACCTAGTTTTGACTTGGTAAATTAATTTAAAATTCAAATCTTGATTTCTAAAGATCAACTAAATATCTTTTACTTAATTTAAATAAATATATTTAAGTTTTTTAAAATACTTTCACTATCGAAGATAATAACTTTTTTAATATTACAAACTATTTAAAATTGCACAAAAGAATTAAGGTATGTATTTTGGTAATAAAATAAATATTAAAATTATTATAAAATTATTTTTGTTTTCGACTATATTTGTTTTCATATATTTTTTTATAAACCTATTTAATATATCTTAAACATTTTTAAATTATTATAAATTTAATTTTAGTTTTTTAAATAAATAAATGAATAATACTATACGTGGTCGGATTAAAAAATAATAATTAATTTTATACATATATCAAATCAACATCATTAAGCGATATGGGTAATTCAATATAATTCAGACTAAAACTACTTTAGAAATACACAAAGAAAATCATTCTATAAGGTTCATATGATATATCAAACATAAATTATAAAATGAAGATATATACTATGAAAGATATAGTGTTTAAGTGCATGAAAAGAACTCCAAGATTCATGTTGAACCAATCACTGGACCTTACAATGATTTAGTGCACCACAACTTTTTTGTTTTGATGTATTATTGCTAAATGGAAGCTCTGCTATAGGGTGGTGGAAGTAGGTGATCAGGCCATTAAAGAAGAGGAGGGATCAAGCACGGAAAATGTGGACGTTAGCTTAGTTTAAATAGAGAGAGGAGCGGAGACAAATTCTCCTCCTTTTCCTCTTTCTCCTTTTACCAAGTGTTTAGATCTAAATCTATAATTCAAACTCCATATCCCTCTCTACCTAGGCAAGCCATATCGTAGGCTTATATGGGCCAATGAAACCTCAAACCCATTTAGCAATTAATGTTATTTAAATTGTATTTAAATGTGTATTGATATCGTATATCGATACATACACATGTATTTTTTAAATATACATCCGATTAAGTACTAATGACACCAAGAAAATATTAATAGCACCCATACATCAAATAAATAAATCATTAATATTTTATAAATATTAACTCTTTAATCAGTTTATAATAATCATAAATCGATTAAATTATGTGGTGTTTCAAAGAAACTGACAACGCGGTTGTGCAACTCATAGATCTAAATTCAGTCAGCGATTAGTATTGAATAATTTGAGTATTAACAATCACACACTACCTTATTTGGTGGTGTGACAGTTTTGCTGAATTTATTGCTTATAAATCTTCGTTGATAAAATCCAATTTTAGAATTTAAGTGATAGTTTTTTATTTGCACCAATTCTCTTCATCAACATTAACACCCTGTAAATTTACGTAATAAAATAATTAAATTAAAAAGGGTAAAATAGTAATTTGGCATAAAGGAAAAAATAATAATTTTTATAGGATTTTGAATTAGGCTTCAAGACCAATTTCATTACATCCAGAATGCCATTTACAAATAGAATATATATATATATATATATATATATATATATATGAATTTCTGAATTTGATCGAAGGGCTAGAAATAAGAAGTCAAACCCAGTGACATTTCTATAATATGTTGATTACGAGATTTAAACCAAAATATTAGTATATTCAGCCTATAAATTGACCCATAACCCTATTTCTTGTATTTTAAAAATCTTACCTCCACTTATAAAACTCTAGCCATTAAATCAATTTAAAATCCACAAAATTATATCCAAATTACATACAATAATATATAAAACAGACCACCATAAAGAGAATTGCCAAATAAATAAATGCTATCGAAAGACTTAGAGTTTTAATGGTGTGGAATTTCTGGACTGCGAACGAGAATAGATCCGCATCAAATCGGAGAAGATCCATAGCTAATTGGAGTGTGAGATTCATCCTATTTGGGTAAATGATTAAAAAAGTCAATTTTCATTAATTGTAATTAGTCGAAGTTAGTCACTCCCTAATTAAAAAGTGCAAAATACAAAAGTGTTGCAAACTAGGCATATTATATATGATAATTGTAGTTCTCGATGACCTGACTCCAACGACAGTGTTTGTACATCGATTGGGAATGCATATTTACTCAGAAAAATGCATAGGAAGTTTGACAAATGAGAACCGTTCATTTTGATCCAATAGTGAAATGGCGAAAATAAGACGATCGAGAACCAGGGTAGGAAGAGGATGTCGAGTAGATGGTCGTGATGGCGTCCATTTACAACTGACAATCAAAGTTTGCCGTAATCGACAAAAATAGAGCTGACTATGGTGGACCGAGGTGGAGGAGACAACCAGACTAGTCGCACCGGACTTGTCTCGTCGCGCAGCAGCCACTGGCTGTGTTGGATTAAAGATATGGTGGCTAGAGCGATGGTCGTGACGACGTTTGTGTGGCGATTGGTCAAGATACGAGGGGTGTCGGTTTTGGTGTAGTCCTATAGCAAACGGATAAATAATAAAAATAAATAATAAAGTAAATATAATAATTACATTATTAATTGAACAATTATGATAAATGCCATATCTTTAAACGCTCATAACTCTCCCACAAGAACTCTGTTTCACTCGTGGTTTGGGGCATTAGCACCGTGACAAGATAAGGAACATTTTGGTATGTTATTTGATGTGTTCTAAGATGTTCAAAAAAGATACTTGTTGTGTTAGGTTCGTTATATTATTTTATGCTTATGGGTTGAGGCTTGATCCGGTAGCTTCGTAAACGATGGAGCAATAGCGAGTTTTAAGATTGCTCCTAATAGTGTCGTAGACCATTAGGCAAATGATAGCTTGCATTTAACTTAAATAATCACATGAGATTCCACAATAGTGTCACGTACGGGCTACATGAGTTGAGACTTTAAACTTAGTAGTATGGTATACGGCAGGCATCTAGTGCACTTCGGTTTGTCCAGTGACGTCTAGCGATGATGAGTTAGGACTTTGAGCCCAATAGTGTTGCAATTGTCATTACATAAGTAGGGACTTTAAGCTCAATAGTGTACATACTATTTTGCGATAACGGGCCAAGACATGTTGATCTTCAATAGCGAGTCACATATGATTTGTCGATAGAGGGATGAGATGCATAGTTCTTGAGTAGCAAGTCGCATATAATTTGGCAATAGTGAGCTAGGATACGAAGATCTTCAATAGTTGGTCACATACCTTTTCAGCATGTGAGTTGGGCTTCAAGCTCAATCGTGTACATATGATTAGGCATAATATAGATTTTAGTGAGAGATTAGCATGTAATGTCACTATAGTAATATATATTATGTTTAGTTGGCTTGTTGGGTGCAGGTGACACAAGTTAAGGTATGGTTTTGAGCATAAGTGTTGCTTCACTAGCTTATTAGTATTATTCACTTATATGATGTGTTTCACTGACTAATATATGTTTGACCCCCTCTATCATATTTTTCTTTTTAGTTATACTTTGATAGATTGATAGAGAGGGCGGGTGGTGATTTGTAGGTGATGGTATGATGGAGACGTGCATTTAATTAGTGGCTATCTACTAATGTATTTCATTTTCTCTCGAACATTATATTTTGTCCATTACCAATAAAGAGATATTCTTGTTGGATTTATTTAATATTGCATTGTTCTATTTGTCTAGGACATTACTGATTACTATTTTATTTTATTCCTTCCACTGTGAGTTTCAGAAAATGTAGAGTATTGTAGTTAGCTTTGTTATATGTTTTGTATTTTACCTCAGAACGATTCGCCTTATGCGAGGTTTGTAATGCGCACATTATTTTATCCGTGAATCGCGACGCCATAAATTGCAGGTTACTACATTAGGTATCAGATCTTTGGTTAAGCGGTTCCTACTTAATTATAATGTATGAGAGAGTGTATTTGTGATTTTCTATTTAATATATATATATATATATATATATTTACATGCAACACCCCATATATTTTTGTATAGGTTAGCTTATCCCTTATAGAAGTAAACAACTATGGGTTAAATAAATGTTAAAATTAAAATAGTTTTGGGGTGAAAAATATACCCATCGGTTTGTTATAACTTACTCCATGAGAGACTTGCTAACAGATGGTTTTTGTACCAATTAGCAGTAAGGTAAATTATGGGACTAAGGAGGAATAAGAAGAAGAGTACTACCCTTGAGTCCATAGAAAATATGTTTGATGTTAATAAGGTGTAATGAAGATACTTAAAGATTGTTAGATTGCTTTACCTAGCTCGACTTGTGTAAGTTATTATCTACTCAAATTAAAGTACCTAATTTATTTATAATGTTTTCCTAGAAAGTTAAAAACATTAGTGTTTGATATTTTTGGTAGGATGTAGAAGTTGAAGTTTGTTTAATGTATTAAAATAATAACCCCATAATTAAGCTTCAATATAAGAAAATTTAATAATAAATAATCTTCAAAAAATATTTTAAAGGTTTTACTTTTATAAAAAAAATTTACTGTAAGGCACATTGTTATTCTGATGTGTACTTTGTTTTCAACGAAGAAAATTTTAAAAGAAAATAATAATAATAATAATAATAATAAGTAAACTCCATTTTTTAAATGTATTTTATAGATATTTATGTCACATTTATAAGTTATAAAAGTAAAATTTAAAAAGAAATATTTTACATGCCATTTTTTCTAATTTAAACCTGGGATACAGATTTTTTTAGAGAGAAATGAGCTATTCTTTGTTAGGAGGAGAGCACTCATATAATTGTATTCTACATTTAAGAAGAAGCTTTCTAATAAGCCTGGTAGGTGGCTCTTCCTCAGGAACCTGTACAAGTAAAATAGAAAAAAGAAATCCCTAAGCAAAGCAAAGGAAAAACTAAATTGCATGAGAAGGAAAGGGAAAAAAGGAAACCAATCTAAAGTAACATAAATCGAATGCAACAACAAAGATGAGGCCTTGAGGAGGCCTCATCTAGTCCCCATGGGGAGTGAACCGTAAAAATAACCGGCAAGAAGCTCCAAATGAGCACCAAAGGTTCCAACAGAAAATCAACACTTAGCTCATCCAGAGAATGAAGACGCCTGACTCAAATTGCCCACCCCAGTAGCCAGATCTTTAAAATCACATTAAAAAATATAAGGCTTAAACATATATATGTATATAAGTCAATTATATACATACATATATATGTGTGTGTGTGTGTGTGTGTGTATGTATGCAAGATGAAAAATGGAATATAAAGGGGATAAACTAACCTAGGTATGGAAAGAAAGGCAAAGAGCAATGACACTGGATATAAGTTAATTACCTAATATTAGAAATGGGTCAAGAAGATCCTGTGCGTTCTTTAGTTCTTGAGAAATTCAAAAATTTTGTAAATTGAGTTAGGTGTATAATTGCTAGTCTTATCCCAACACCAAATTTTGATATCATTATTATTCCTATATTATATAGTTCTAATTCGGCATATAGAAGAGCAAACTGGTAGAAAGTATTTCCTTCTAGTGCACTATTAAAATTGAATTCCCAAGATTAGAGAATTTTTAAAATTACAAATATCTTAGATTTCTAAATGCTCTACTTTTAGAGGAATAAGAGAGATCCAACAATCATGCCAGAACAATGTGCTATTTCCCACGTGCACTATGTTACCAATGCCTAGTTTAAAAATATCCAAGCCTTTTAAAACTAATTTCCAAAAGTGTGACAAGTTATTGTGGTTGCTCGACGTTAATTGGTGCAAGTTAAAGAGCCTCCATAAGATTGATTAGAAATTAGTTCTTTTCAAATTAAGTTTTTTATGAGCAGTAAACATCCACAACTATTTCAAAAATAGAGAAACTTCAGGTTATGAAAATTAATTATCCCTAACCCTCTGTAACATCCCGCCTTTTCGCACACTTTAAACCGACACACGTGCCAATTCAAACCATACGGAAGGGCGGATTGTTATGGGGTAAATAAGAAAACAGAGAAGAACTAAAACAAAACGGAATCTCACAGCGGAAGGATAAATTATAATAATCAAATATACAGTTCATGAAACTGTTTTACAAAATATTTTATTTTACTTGTACAATAAATATTAGAGTTACACATACCAATACAATCAATGCAGCGGAATTAAATGGTGTAGTGGAATAATATAGTAGATACTATTAATACAGATCTTCGTCTTCGTCCTCCAGAGCTGAATCCTCAAATTCTGTAACGCTCGGACTGACCTGAGCGAATTGAAAAGACAAAACACTCGAGTCAGAACTAAAAGATCTTATGTGAGTTAAATTACAGAAATAAATATGAGTGCTGTAACTCAAAAGATGCTCGGGATTTACATATCTTAAGGATCCGTTAAACTATTTACTATGTAGTATATTGCGCTATTTTAATAGTGTCTATTTATAAAATAAACTTACTTTTTCATTGCGTTAAGGGGTTACCCATATAGCCCTTAACACAAATAATGCCAATAGTCTATACAGTACCGTAATACCTCCTGATCGGGAAGCTACCAGAGGATACTCCATAGGTACGACACAAATAGAAACTCGTAGTAAAGGCTCGGTATGGTAGGTGACACGGCACAACTAGGCAATGCCAGGGTAGATATACCAATCACGCTCCCGGGCCGATGGAAACGCGTAGCCGCAGCTACCGCCCACCTCGAACAAACTCCCCCAAAAATCAAAGTAAAAGCGGCCACTGAATCAATCCAAAGTCAAAGTATAATATCGAAGAGGAGTGTCCGATCAGAGGAATGACCTCATTAATTTGTCGATCGCTCCTGTTTTAGCCACCTTATGCCAACTCACGGGAGTTGGGTCTACGTATTTACCTTACAGGAAACGTCGCCACCAACCTACTTCATTCTGGAATCTCCACCGCGTACACGGTTATTCAAAGTGGTTTTCGGTATCGACAGAGAGTATGTCCATATCCGATCCTAGTCTCTTTGCCAACCCATCGTTATTATAACACCGCGGTCATTTTAAAATAGTTTATACTTTAAAACCAGAATAACCATTTCCATTTCAAAACTATGAATACGATATCATCTTAAAACACAAGAATATGATATCATTTTATCCAAATATAATTCTTTTCCAAAAATCATACTGCTTTAAAACATTTCAGAAAATCTGGAAACCAAACATTTGAGCTATACTTCAAAGCATAATATTTCGAAATTCATAATTTTAAAATGTACTTCTAAAACTGGAATGGTTTGGATATTCAACGGTATATAAAATAAATGGTTCAACTTTAAGGTTACTTTGTAAAGAAAATAATTTCCATGGCTTTACAAATATATTTCTTTATTTAAAGTCTAAACCAAAATTTAAATATCACTTTCAAGTTCCAAAACCACCTCAATTTCTATATATATATATATATATATATATATATATATATATCCATTTGGAGTATTAATATTTCAAAACTAAAATTTGATTTTATTCTTTCAACAAATTAATGTTCTATTATTTAGTCTTGAATATTCACATAAGTTCCAAAAATAAAACTCCAATTTCTAGCAATTAAATATTTTCTCAAATTTACTTTATACTAGAATATTCATTTTTAAATTTATTTAGGAAAATCCAATTATAAATATCATATCTTAAAATTTTCAAACTTAAACATATAATATAAAGTATCAAATCCCATTTCTAAATTTTTATTCCATTTTTATTTAACGGATTTATACACAGCTTAAATTCAAGATTTAACTTCATATGTGTATATATATATATATGGAAGAATAATATTTATAAAATATCAAATTTAAAAAATTTTATAAACCGTATCACATCCAAACCATAGAAATCTCTTTAAAATATTTTATATATAGACCACGGTGCCTGTATAAAATTTTCTATCCTATGGTCAAGTGATACGGATATTTATCATTTCAATCCGCAATTTAAAAATAAAAATGCGGTTGTACATCATTTCAAACCGCAATCCTGAATGAAATGAAAAATGTATGATAACTTGCAATTTAATGATATAAACTAAACATCCATTCATCAACATCATCCATCATCCAAATCACAATCATCATCCAATAATAAATCAATATCAATATATATCTGATAATATATAACAGGTAATAACTGGCAGTTATATTCAAAAATAAATTTAACAACTATTAAACTAACAGTTTATATTCAATAGTAAATTTTATACCTGTTTACTAGCAGTTTATATGCAAATAAATAAATTCTAACTGTCAATTAAGATGCAATAAATAAACTAAATTAACAGTTAAATTAAATAAATGCGAATTAACAGATATGCTGAATAAAACATGCCAAACAGTCATAAATAAATTTCTACTCATATCTAAAATAAATTTAACAAACATAAAACTTTAAGAAGTTGTGAGTGGGTTAAAACACTCACCTTTTGAATTTAAATCGAAATTAAATTCAATTTAAACTCAAAAATTCAACGGTCTCCAAATCTGTCCAAACCAGTGTCATCAGATCTGGAATTTTAATACGATCCTAACAAAACAAGTTTCGTGTGAAACGGATATCGTATGAAGAAATTACAGCGATAAATGAGATTGAAAAATCAAATTTATTTAAAACAAAAGTTAACCAAACTCATACCTAACAAAAGAAAAGAGCCACATCATCATGTTATGCACGCGTCTTTTACGGCTACAGGAACAGGAACATGCGAAATGAGCCGAGCACGAACCCAAACACACGCCGTTGACCATCACGTTGACCACCTGCGCACGCCTCCAGACACCACAATACGCCGAGTCGACGTCACCACTGGAACTACCTCCTCCTCCTCTATGCACCGACGTGGGTGCGGCCCCACCATCTTGAGCCGCCGCCCCTAAATCGAAACCATAGTTCGCGATTTGCTGCAAATCTGACCGTTGAAACCTCCAGATAATTTCACCGATGCACTACGCGAAGGACTCTCTACAAAACCCAGAAGGGAATTTTCGATCTGACGAAGTTTGTCGCGGCGTTGATGAACGGCCGACACTATTTTGCCCCGATCTGGACACACAGAAACTCCAATCGAAAAACGGATAGCACCAGTAGATTATGCATCTCGAAAGCTTCAACATATATTTTTTTGAGAATTTTCTGAGGTGTTTGAAATTTTCATTTGAAATTTGAATTGAAATAGATCTAGGTTTGCATCCATTTGAGGAGGAGAAGGAGATGAAGAAAAGAACGTACAGACAAATGATAGAAGATGGAGGCTAGGGTTTATCACAGCATATATATAGACAAATTGTAGTAGGCTAGGTAGGCACGAATTTCGAACGTGCTAAACGGTAGTTGGCCCAAAAAGCCTGTTCTAACCCCGGAACGAAATCTATTAAACCCATATATCCAAATAGGTGTTTTAAAATATTCTGAACGCGATGGAAAAAGTTTCACGTCCAAATTCGATCGTATGAAGAAGTTATGCTGAAAACAAAATTTCCAAATTGATTTCAAATTGATTTTAATTAAATCGATTTCAAGGCGTTTCGCATCTGTACGATCAAACGACAGGTCCGATCGATACGAAACTTGAAACCCTACAATAATTCACCGATACAGATTCGAAGAAACTGGTTTCGTCGAAATCCGAGTCCGTGGCCAAAATGGCTATTTTTATATTCATTAAATAAATTAAAATAAATTATAAAAATCCAATTTTATATCTAAATTCTAAAATTAGCCAAATTTTATCGCTTGTATATTTCATAATCAATTTAAATGATTTAACAAATTTAGATGTGAATTAAAAGTTGATAAGTCTATCAATTTCAGTGTTAATTTCTCCACTTCCTTATATTTAGAAATTATAAATTAAATTCTCAAAAACCCATTTGTTAGATTTTCAACTTTTATATTCTCAACTTTTATCCAAAATAAAGATGCCACTAACATTGGTTCATGATTTCACATTATTATCCACACATTCCATTTTAATTTCAATAACGTAATATTTAACCGTTAAATTCCACTTTATTTGCAATAAATACCATTGTTGAATTTTTATACTTTAATTAAATTATAAATCCTGCTTTCTATAATCTATATCAACAAATGGTCCCATTATAAATAGGATTAGCATTAACTTCATCTCATAGAATTAACTACTTCAATTACAAAACAAATCTACGCTAACTGCACGATTTAAGTCAATTAATTGTAATTGAGTCTACATTAAAAGTTATAAATTATAAATTGGAACCTCAATAAATTCGTTTATTGATTTAGACTCTTACTATTCAGTAAATAGACAATTTATGGGTTAAATGACATTTGAATTATAATACATTTCATTAGTGCATGTTTTATTTTCTATAAATTCCCTTTTATTAACTAGAACACCTTAACTAAACAAAATAATTAAATTTAGATTTATTTCCATCGATTTCCATTCTTAACTTAATATACTCAATAAATGGTTAACTTAAAGAAATTTGTTACCCTTTTATATTTAATTTCATTTACAACATCAATAACAACAATGTTGCCATAGATTTAGATTCAATGAAATAAATTAGATGAATGGGTAAAATTTTGTGATTATCCTAAATGCCAAATATATATATATATATATATGCATTAATTACTACTTATTATTAGGAATTCATTTATAAATTTATAAGTTGCCTTTGTCTTCTTATATCCTATTACTACCAAACTTTCTATTCAGTTATAGTTTATCAATATATAAATACCTAGGAAAAATCAAGTTCTTGTCATACCTGTTATTTCAATTAAATCGGGTATGCGCAAATAAATTATTTATTAACTTATTCCTACAAAATCATTTACATACATTCAGTTCCAACTTTTATAGGATTAAATTCTAATTACTTACCACTTAATCCATCAATTATATATTCTATCCAAACATGCATTTAAATCTTTTTATTTTAAATAAATTTATTAATTGTTGTCATCCACTAAATAAAATTTACTTTCATTTATATAGTTGAAATTCAATTCAGTTATTATTTCATTAATACTATTTCCGATTTATATCTTCCAGTATTAATTTCACAAACCAATTTAATCAACAAATTATAACTTATAACAACAAACGCCAATTTACGTTATTTCAATCTATTGCCATATAAACATTTAAATTGTTAACCTTTAATTACAGTTACTATATCTAATTCCTACATTTACTCAAATAAAATCTTAAGACTTTTATTTCATTCTAATTTAGATTAGAAATCATATTAAATTAACTCATTTAATATCATCGAATTTAACGGGTCGTTACACTCTCCCCCACTCAAAACTTTTCGTCCCCGAAAAGGAAAAAGAAGGGAGAAGAAAGAATTAAAACAGTACAACTTATTTCAAATATTAACTTATAAACAATAATTTACTAAATTAATCTCCTTAAATGAAATATACCCGTTTTATAATCATTATATCCTTTTATACTTAAATAATTAGAGTTTGGAAACATATTCAACGTAATACTAATGCCAAAATTTACGGAAAATTTTGGCAGAGTCTCCTTTGTATGGAGAGGTTTGGGAGAAAAATATAATATCAAAATATAACAAATATATTACATATATTATCCAAAATAAAATATCCCAACACGGGAAAATTATATAAAATAGCGCTACAAAACGTAATCCGAAAACGTACCTATTTGTCGGGCAATTTTACGCTTATTATTATGGAACCAAAAGCAGTAGCAGTTGCTTCCATAACCTGCATTTCACTTATAAAAATCCAAAGGTTTAACAATTTATATAAAGTGAAATATCTTCATGGGTTCAATAATAAATACACAATCATCAATTTCAACAAACAGCATACACAGAAATGCAAAACAACCATTCAATCAATCAAGCAAATAGTTGTTCGGGTTCAAAACTTGAAATGGTACGGAATGAAAAATAACTATCCAGTGCATCATTTACTCAACAGTCTTAGATGGGACATAATAGATTATTTATTCGTCCAACTACTTCAAATTTCCTTACCCGACCAACCATAAATCAAACAATACAATTCAACCAACAAATCAAATTAACTTATATAAATTCATTGCATATTTTAGTTGTTTGATTTCCTTTCTTTTATTCAAACCACAAAAATTTTCTTTTTATAATTTACATTTATTTCTAACAACTTCAAATTTTATTTCTCATTCAATGGTTGTTTCCTTATTTGTACTTATTACTTACCATTATTCATTTTTTTATTTATTCAGGTTATGTAAGTTTCTTTTATTTGTATTATATTTAATACACTTCTCAATTTAAATCTTTTATTCTATGATTACATTTATTATATTTAATTCCAGTAACCCTTTTAGTTATACCTAAATTATTAACCTTATAACCTTCATTCTTATAAATAAAGGATTTTATTAATTCTTTAACTAGGGTTTCCAGTCCTTTATTTATATTACCTACTTTCCATTATATTAAGCTAGTAGCATTTATATCATACTTAAGTTTTTATAACCCTACACATCAATCTTTATTTATTTAAGAATTTCATTTATTTACTTAGGTTTAAAATCACCTATTTATAATACTTACCTTTAATTATGGTAAAATTTCAATTATAACTTAAGTTTATAACATTAAATTTTCATTTATAACCGCAATTCATTGAATACTTCATTATTTCCCAAATTTCTACTTGTATAATATTCTATTCCAATCTTCTTATTTAACATTTCAACTTTTTATATTTGGTAAGTTATTTATGTTAAAGAAAATGCAAAAGAACTTATACAAGTTTTATCTCTTCTTTTAATTAAATTTAATGTTCACTAAATCTTTACCTTTTTCTTATAAGTTACAATTTAAACTTCATTTATAACTTAACATAAATTCTCTTACCTAAATTAGAGGTTTAAATTCATTAATTACTTACCTTTTATTTCACTAAAATAATTTAAACAATTAATTAATGGAATTTAAGAATTAAATACCGGGTCAAATTTCAAATATTTTTAAAATGATAGATAAATAATTTCTTACAACTTATATATCTCTAATTATATTTAAAACAATTAAAATTTTAAATAATTTCAAAATAAATCTGCAGTAGAATTTACTACAGTGGCCTTTCCCCTTCGAAACTCGAAAATGAAAAGTCGATGATGTGGCCGCCACCACCGAAATTATTTTCCAGCGACAGAGAGGAAAGTGCAAAATTTATTTTCTCCAAAATCTTCTTTAAAACAATTCTTCCGAATTATACTAAATATTTATATCGGAAAATATATATAACAATATTATTATACTTCAAAATCCTTTGAAAGCAAATTTTCAAAATCCCGGACTTAAGTCCTAAAATTACCAAATTTCATTGATTTTAATTTCAATCTTATTTACCTATTATTTTAAATTTTATTCCTAACAACCAATCTATTGCAACCAAATATATATATATATATATATATCATTTAAAAAATTTATTTTGTATATAGAAAATATAATAGGCAAAATGTAACGACCCGTTAAATTTGATGATATTTAACGAATTAATTTAATAAGATTTCTAATCTAATTTAGAATGAAATAAAAGTCTTAAGATTTTATTTGAGTAAATGTAGGAATTAGATATAGAAATTGTAGTTAATGTTAACAATTTAATATTTATATGGCAATAGATTTGAATAATGTAAATTGTCATACTTAGTTATAAGTTAAATATAAGAAACCAATAAATGTTGAATAAACCAATGTAATAAGTGTGGATAAGTAATTTTAATGAATGTTGTCGATAATAAACATACTTAAAATGGTTTAGTAATGAAAGCTTTTAAAGGAAAACATTTAATTTATAAATGAAAATCAATGCATTAAATTAGGAGGTAACTGAACGTATGTAAATATTTTGGTAAGGAATAAATGAGAACAATTGAAATAAAGTAAAGGTAATATAAAGTTGAATAGTCACCATTGTTAATACACCTATTTGGGTAGTTGATAAACTTTAATGAGAAATGGATTGAAAACTTTTGGCCAAATTTGGGTAGTAGTGTAGTTTTGATTTGTCATTTGAGTTTCTTAATTCTATAAGATGAAATCAATGTTAACTTTATATTAATGTAAATTTGGGTAAAAAGGTGTTGGACTAAGGAAATAATATTTATTGGTTTTAGAAACCTTAATTAAAATGTGAAGTAGACAAGATTTAACGTTACAACAATTTACACAAAATCCAGGATGTGTGTAGAAGTATTAATGGAATAAAACGTAAACAAATGTTGAATAGAAAGAGTAGGAATCAACATTCATTTATTTAATTGGATTTAAATACGATAGTATGATTTATTGCAATTAAATAAAGATTTAATATATAAAATATGGGCTAAAAAGGAAATGTAGAGGAAATCTAAGATAAAATAGGGATATTAATGCAATATGATATAAACCATGATAATTGTACCGTAAATTGAAATTGATTGAATAGCTAAATCTGTGCATACCCAATTTATTTGAAACTGATGGTAAAGTTTTAATTTATTGAAATCAGCAAATTGGAAGTTAAATTCAAGTTATAATAATTGGTGAAGTAATACGCAGTAAAATTGTAAGTTGACATAATAGATGATAGGTAAGAAATTTTATTTTAGTAAGTTGTTAATAGGTATGAATGGGAGTAGAGTTGGCTTATTGTGATAACTATTAATTGTTTGCCTATGTATATAATATTGTGAATTAGATCTAAATCCATTTCAATAAAACGTAATAAATCACTACGTTGATATGAATTTAGTTGATTTCTGGAAAACAATTAGGGAATTGGATTTTTCATTAATGTAAAATTTACCCATAAGATAATGGTTTGACTGAATTTAAAGGAATGGAAGTTAATTTCAATAATTGAATAAATGGCAAAATGAAATTAACACTGAAATTTATAGACTTATCAACTTTTAATGCACATCTAAACTTGTTAAATCATTTAAATTGATTATGAAATATATAAGCGATAGAATTTGGCCAATTTTAGAATTTAGATATAAAATTGGATTTTTATAATTTATTTTAATTTATTTAATTAATATAAAAATAGCCATTTTGGCAACGGACTCGGATTTCGACGAAACCAGTTTCATCGGATCCGTATCGGTGAATTATTATAGAGTTTCAATTTCGTATCGATCGGACCTGTTGCTTGATCGTACGGACGCGAAACGCCTTGAAATCGATTTAATTAAAATCAATTTGAAATCAATTTGAAAATTTTGTTTTCAACATAACTTCTTCATACGATCAAATTTGGACGTGAAACTTTTTCCATCGTGTTTAGAATATTTTAAAATACCTATTTGGATATATGGGTTTAATAAATTTCGTTCCGGGGTTAGAACGGGCTTTTTGGGCCAACTACCGTTTAGCACGTTCGTATTTCGTGCCCACCTAGCCTACTACAATTTGTCTATAAATATGTTGTGATAAACCCTAACCTCCATCTTCTATCATTTGTCTGTACGCTCATTTTCTTCATCTCTTTCTCTTCCTCAATGGTTGCAAAACCAAGATCTATCTACAGTTAAAAATCAAAAGTCAAAATTCAAACTCTCCACAAAAATTCAAAAAAAAAAATATGTTGATGCTCTCGATGAGCGTAATTCAATGGTGATATCCGTTTTTCGATTGGAGTTCCGGTATGTCCAGATCAGGACAAATCAGTTTGGGCCGTTCATCAACGTCACGTCAAACATCGTTGGATCGAAATTTCCCTTTTGGGTTTTGTGGAGATTGACGTCCGTAGTTCATCTGTGTTGTTGGTTTGGCGAATCAGTGGCTAGATCGTGCAAATTAATTGATTAGGGTTTGCAAAAACGTGGCGGCCGGCAGTGAGATGGAGGGCCGGACCTACGGTAGAGGGTGCAGCGGGCCGAGAGGCGTGCGACGGTGGTGGTCGGAAATGGGCCAGTGGTTGGAGGCGCTGGTTATTTATGGTCAAAGGGTGGTCAACATTCGTTTATATGGGTTCGTTTCGTGATTCCCTCTGTGTCTTCGGCCGCGTATAGGGATGAGGGGGTGAGAAGCTGGTGCTGACGTGTTAAGTCTTGGGTATTTTATTTAATTTCTTTTGTTGCTTTTTATTTTGATTTTCAAGCACGTTTTATCGAATAACTTTCACATATGGACTCCGATTTAAGTGAATCTTTTTTTGTTAGGATCGTAATTTAATTCCGGATATGTTGACGCTGGTTTGGACAGTTTTGGAGACCGTCAAAATTTTGGGTTTAAATTGGATTTGAATTTCAATTTAAATTCCAAAGGTGAGAGTTTTAACCCACTCACAACTTTTAAAAGTTTTTATGTTTGTTTAATTTATTTTAGATATGAGTAGAAATTTTTTATGACTGTTTGGCATGTTTATTCAGCATTTCTGTTAATTCGCATTTATTTAATTTAACTGTTAATTTAGTTTATTTATTTCATATTAATTGACAGTTAGAAGTTATTTATTTGCATATAAACTGCTAGAAAACAGTTATAAAATTAATACTGAATATAAACTGTTAGTTTAATAGTTGTTAAATTTATTTTGAATATAACTGCCAGTTATTACCTGTAATGTATTATCAGACATATATTAATATTGATTTAAAATTGGATGATGATTGAAATTGATGATTTATGATTGATGGATGGATGGATGTTTATTGTATATCATTAAACTGCAAGTTATCATGCATTTTTCATTTCATTCGGGATTGTGGTTTGGAATGATATACAACCGCAAAATTTTATTTTTAAATTGCGGATTGAAATGATAAATATCCGTATCACTTGACCATAGGATAGAAAATTATATACAGGCACCGTGGTCTATATATATTATTTTAAAGTGATTTCTATGGTTTGGATGGGATACGGACTATAAAAATTTAATTTTGATATTTTATAAAATATTATTCTTCGATATATTTACATATGAAGTTAAAAAATTTAAATTTAGGCTGTGTATAAACCAGTTGAATAAAAATGATAAAAATTGAGAATTTGGAATTTGGTAATTTATCTTATATGGTTAAATTTGGAAATTTTTAAGGTATGATATTTATAACTGGATTTCTCCAAGATAAATTTAAAAATGAATATTCTAGTATAAAGTAAATTTGAGAAATATTTAATTGCTAGAAATTGGAGTTTTATTTATGGCATTTATGTGAATATTCAAGACTAAATAATAGAACATTAATTTGTTGAAAGAAAAAAATCCAACTTTAGTTTTTGAAATATTAATACTCCAAATGGATATATATATATATATATATATATATGGAAATTGAAGTGGTTTTGGAACTTGAAAGTGATATTTAAATTTTGGTTTAGACTTTAAATAAAGAAATATATTTGAAAGGCATGGAAATTATTTTTCTTTACCAAGTAACTTTAAAGTTAAACCATTTATTTTACATAAGTTGAATATCCAAACCATTCAAGTTTAGAAGTTATGGTTTTAAATTTTGAATTCCGAAATATTTTGTTTTAAAGTTAATCCAAATATTTGGTTTCCAGATATTATAAATATTAAAGCAGTATGATTTTTGTAACGTACGCGGATTTTCGTTGCCGAAAACCGAGAAGTTATGGGTTTTAAAAAGAAAAGAAAGAAAAGAAAGAGAGAAAAGAAGAGATAAGAAAGTAGAGAGGAAAGAAGATAGAAAATTTTTTTAGGAAACAGAGAATTTGAAAAAAAAGACAGAAGAATTTTAAAAATAGAATGGACAGAAAGGAAGAACAGAACACAACAGAATCTCACAATTCGCAGCGGAACAACATATAATAATAAATGAATAATCTTTAAACAAAGAACTATATCAGTTATTACATTTCATCACATTATATTACATTACATCAAATCATCAGAGTGTACAACAACATACAACAATGCAGCGGAAAAAGAAATACTATATAAACTAGTAATACGCCATGCCATCCAGCTTGCCTCCAGCAACTCCTGAATATCCAGAATTTCCTGATAAACCTAACTCTTAACTGCCCGTGTGGAAATTGGTGGGCACCCAGAGTTTAGGAAGGAAAAAAATAAACTCCGAGTCAGTCATGTGACTGGTGTGAGAACTCAAAACAGTTTATTTATCTTTAAAATCAAAATAGAGGAATATTTTTAAATCAATTCGCAATGCTTTTAAAAATGTAACTACCATAAGACCCCCCACCACACACACAATGCAAACGCAGATTTGGAGGAGATTTCTTCTTATGTTAGTCAAAGATGCTTGATACGCATTTAAAATAACATTTGATATTATTACTAGTGCATAGTGTATAACAAATCACTTCGAAAGTAAAGATATAAATCATAGCCAGCATAGGTACCATTATAGTATGCCTACTAATAGCTACCATATTAAATGGCAGGTTCTACAACTAAAACCGTACAAGTCACGTATTGTTTCTTTGGATTTCCAACAAATGGTCAGGCTAAGGAACTTCCTACTGCCACATGGAAACGCCTCTGGCTGGACGTCCCCGAGAACTTAACCAGCTCTCTGCCAACACAAGGCCGGGTTACCTTTATCACTAGGTAACTACTACACGAATATGGCATCCCCCGGTCCCATCGGACCTTTAACCGAGCGCTCGTCACCAACAACACCACACAGAAATAGATATAGTGTATCAACATGAGTAAGTATCTGGGCTCCATACCATGATACTACCCCTTTCCAGAAGGAAATGCACATATCCTTATGGGGAGCTACAGCAACCCCTAATAACCTTGCCGCATCTTTCCTGTTTTGACCATTTCCGGGATGTGAGGCTCGACGAAGTCACGTCCACAAAAACATACTTTATACAAAAGCCATGCTTTGGGTCAACAAATGATCAACACAATGATCACTAAGATAGACGATCAAATGAATGATCCTATCACAATAATCAACACAATGATCATTTCAGCATCACTCAGCATGTCACATTACCAAAATGGGATATATCGCTGATAACTTCAACTATATAACCTTTGAGCTCGTACGTCTCAAAGAAGGGTGTTAAGCAAAGAATAAATTCTCCGCCACCAACAGAAATATATTTGAAAGAAATCGGCTTTATATCTCAACTTGTAATGTCAGACATACAATCCATACAAGTCTGTTCCGGGATCGAACAAAACCGAAGGCACTTACAAAGAAGTCCTTGCAATCCGGATATTCACAATCCTGATCGGATTCACCATCACATATGGAGAACTCAATACCGTAGCTACTCGGTGCAGAGTCAATCGATAGTTCATCCTATCGCTCTCGTAAATATCTGGTCTTCAACACCGATCTTCAAATGCAATTCACAACGACGTATCACATATTCGGAGTGGGTTATACGACCCCATGGTCCTTTCCCGGTTAACCCGAATAGTGAGCGCTTATTCAAAAATAAGTGTGCATTCAAATTCAAACAATTTACATCAAATACCCATTCAAAGGGAAATATTGATAGTCGGTTATTGAACTATCACTGGATATGCACACATCACCAGATTCCAAATAATTTTCCAAATTATTTATTTTCCAAAATATCTTTACAAGATATATAATTTCAACACTTTAAAAATAAGTCAACATTTATTTTTAACCAAATCCCACTTTCATTATAAATTCCTTAGTGAATTTACATTTCAAATATCCATGCATATACGATTTCAATTATCCCATTCCAATTTATCTTCAAAAAGATAAATTCTAATTATTTTCTTTATACTGGAAAACACCTTCATACTTATTATTCATAAGTAATTCACAAATCTTTTTATTTTCAACCTTGGAAAATATTCAATATACTTAAATCGAATTAAGTATATAATTCATTCTTTAAGGAAATCATTTACTTAAACATATTTACTTGGGCTAAAACGAATGTTACGTAAAACATCGTTACGACAACCCAAAATCACTAGTATAGGGATTCGAATTTAAAATAGATATATATAAATCCCAATACTATACAAAAATATTTCCTTTCGGAAATCATTTACTATAACAACAGTGTTATAGTATACCATTTCCTTTTATTTCTCGAAAACGTCTATTTCAACAATAGATGTTGAAATCTATGGTTTCGAATCTCAACACATTTTAAAACATCGTTAGATCGTTTTAATTCTATTTAAAATATCACATTCAAAAAAAACATTTCCTTTAACGTATTATTCACTATTCAAAAACGTGAATATACTACGTTAATGAACATCATCCTTTTATTCATTTTAATTCAAAGGATTATTCACTATTCGAAAATGTGAATATAACTCCATTAATAGGTTTCAACAATTAACTTATCAAAATAAGTCGTTTGCGAATTTATAAAACAACGTTTATAAATTCCATTTCTATTTATTTATAAAAACTTCCTTTTTATAAATTTCCTTTATTAACCTATTCCGGTTTATAACTAAATTATAAACTAAAAGTTCATATTATAAGTTAAATACTTATAAAACGATTATTTTACAAAATCGTTCTTTTAAAGACTTTTCAATTTATAAATCTTATAACTTATAAGATCCATTTATCTAACCAAATCTATTCTTCAATTAACTTCACGAATTTATAAATCTTACTATTTATAAATTTTATTTATAACTTCACAGTTTATAATTCTATAAATTTCATTTATTTATGAAATTCATTTCCACTTCATTTCAACACTTATAAAAGCTCGTTTTATAATGTCAATTTTTCAATTTATAAATATCCATTTATAAATCTCTTAATATAAATCAGTTTATATTATTATTCTGAAACGTCTTTAATTTCCTTTATAATTTCACCATTATAATTTATAAAATAATAAAATTTTATAAATTCTAAATTCAAACTTTTATAATAAATTCAAAAATCCAATTTAACCTATTTTATAACATCATTGGTTCATATTTCTCAAAAATCAGCTTTTAACCGTATTTCTCAAAAATTATAATTTTTATAACTTTAAAAATTATAACGTTCATTTATTTATAATGGATCTATTCCAAAAATATTTTATCTTATCAAAAATCACTTTAAAAACATTTTAAAATCCCAAAATCTGGGTCCAATGATGCTACACACCAAATAGTCAATCACGACTACAACGATATCATATATCAATATGAAAATCCATCAAATATCTGAAATTAAATAAAAACTGTTGAGGAATCCAGTTGGATCCCTCCAACCTGTTTTCCTGCATCCAAAAACATTAGCACAATACCAATTTCGCTCCAGTACGAAATTATCGCGGTATATGTTCTTAATAAATATTATCCGCTTAATAACGGCGCAATAGGGTCTCATCCGCTAAACAAAAAATGCGGGAAATCAACAACTCCAATATATACATATGCCAATATATATATATTGCTACTATATATAATACCAATTTCACTGTTTATGAAATATTCGCGGTATATGTTTTTAATAAATAACATCCGCTTACTAACGGCGCATAATGTCTATTTTAACAATCAATAGATACAATTCATCATTCAAACATGCATTCAAATATTTTAAATCTAACTATTTAAAATAAAATCGAAACCTATTCGATTGAGTGAGAAGTTCTCACCTTGGTTTTAATTTCCGTTTTAGCTTTTTATTTCGAATAAAATTAAACGCGCGTTTAATTTTACCCGAAATTCTCACTAACTCCAAACGACTCCAAACCAACTCCATCGCGTAGTGCTCGTCCATACGATTCCAATGCAACTGAGTTTGCATTTTTTCGACCTCGTATGAAAAAGTTATGTATTTTCAAAGTTTACACACGTTTTATATACGCAAATTTATAACTAACATTAATAATTTATACCCAAAGCAATCCTAGCCACTAGATCCAGATCCTACGGCCCCCCCTTTTCTTCCCCACTCACGAACATCTCCAGATAGAACAAGATGGAGGCCGAACCCAATAATGAAATTAGGGTTAAACATTGCAAACTCCACGCTCAACGAAACTCGATCACGCTACCACCATCTCGAAGCTCTCGTCGCGAGCTACCTCCACCTGCCACCATGGCCAACTCGGCCTGCCCATGACGCGCGCGCACGCAAGTGCACAGCCCACGCACGGCCCCCTCTAGCTCCCTCCACACGACTCCGTTTCCGATCATAACCGTTGAAACTCTAGTACTCGACGCTCTCTACAAGTTTGTAGTTGATCACTTTGGCCAATTCTTGATGGATTGGAAGATCTAGAGGGATGAAGTTGGAGCATTACTGGCCTTAGGTTATGAAACTGGCGGCTACTACTTTAGGGTTAGGGTTTAGTGATAATTTTTATCAAATTTATGAAGGCTCATGTCTATTTATAAGGAACGAGCGACACTATTCATCCCGGAAATTCCGAACTCCGATTTAGACGCCGTAACCAGCGTACCTAGGGTTTATCCCGCGTTCCGGACACAATGGAATAGGTTTCGGAAGCTAATTCGGAAGTATGTGCGAGTTATGGCTGAAAACGTTCAATTTGAATTAAACCGATTTAAATCGATTTCTAGGCGTTTTAATTTGTACCGGACAAACGGTAAATCCAATTGACTTGAAATTTGAAACCTTACAATAATATCACATTACGGATCCGATGAAACTGGTTTCGTCGAATTCCGAGACTTTTTGAAAAATGGCTATTTTGACTCGCCAAATTTAAATTAAAAATAATTCGATGCGTTTCGAGCTGCCACGATCAAACGATAACTCCGATTGACACGAAATTTGAAATCCGGTAATAACTAACTATTACGGATCCAATGAAACTGGTTTCGTTCAATTCTGAGACTGTTCAAAAATTGGCTATTTTACAGTCGATTATTAAATATTAAAATATTCAATTTTCACAAATTAACTTTTAATTCGATTTTAAAAGTTCTAAAATATCATTCTAACTTCAATATGATAAAATAAAATTTTACAAATCATTTTCAATCATATTTAACTCAATTTTCAATTATTTCCATAATTTAACATATTAAATTATCGATTTAATAATCCAATTAAATCCAATAATTCAAATAAAAATTTATTCGGCTTATAAATTCACTTATTAATATTTAAAATTAATTAAATATTCAAATTTTAATTAATAAAAATTCTGGGTCGTTACAATCTTTCCCCCTTAAAAGAATTTCGTCCTCGAAATTACAAGTAAGAAAAGTTACAGAATCTATTAATTTTCCCAAAATTCATAGTCAAATTTCATACAATAACTTTACTAAGTTTTCAAATCATACTTAGTTATCTTTTTCAAAAACAAACTACATTGTTTAACTTTCAACTTCAAATCAAAGTTAAAGTCTTTAAAACTTTCCCAATTTTCTCAAATTTTTCTAACGCCTTAAATTTTCGGAAAAATTCGCCATGTCTCCTTTGCGCGGCTCGATCCGAAAAAAAAATGACAGTATATATATCACAAATATACATCTCATCAAGTAATGAGGCATCCCGAAGGGAAAAAAGTGTAAAAGTACGATATTTAATCCGAGATATGTACCTTATATTTTATTAGCAAGCATATACGGCTAATATAGCGCTAAAGCGAACTCCAAATGCGAAGCAAACGCGATCCGCACCTACTAAACTCAACAAACAACATGAGAAACATGCACATATGCCAATAATATCGATATACAGCATATAGCAACATAATAACTACATAATATAGCAAATGCAATATATGTTCAACCATCAATCAACTATATATTCATTCATATTCTCATTAATATACAATGAAATGGTTTTCACTCTAAATCATATTTGATTTATTTACATTGGATTTTATCAACATTCATTCTCAATTCAATTAGTTTATCATTTACTAATTTAAATCCAATTCACATTCAATTCTATTCAAATTTATTTACTTCTAATTTGAATTCAATTATATAGCTTTCAATTTCGCTAACTCACTTTCATTAACACTTAATGAATTATATACAATCATATAACAACCAATGTATATCAATTACAACCAAATTTCTTTGCTTCACTTACATTCATTTTGGTTTAACATCTTTACTTTCCAATTGGTTTTATTAAATTGATTTTCATTCAATTTTATTCAACTTCCAATAAAATTACATTCAATTGATTAAACATTCAATCCATTAATTCAATTCAATTACTAAAGTTGAATTTCATTTATATAACCCAAGTTCACTTTCATTTAATCCACTTGATTTTTTTTTTACTTCGATACCAACATCAATTTAATTCAACAACACTTAAGTTATATTTCCATTTAACTTTAAATTCATTTTTATTTACAACTCATATTCATAAATATAGTTTCACTTCTTATATATATAAGTTTATTTCACAATTGTAAACACTTTAATTATAATTCAATTCTTATAATTCACTTGCTTATACAATTATTCTTTTATTTGGATTATTCAAACAACCTAACAATCACTTATATACTCTTTAATAATTCTGAAAAATTATTCCTTTATACATAAAATATAATCAAGTAAAATTATTTCATTCACCCAATTTAAAATCAATACTGTGCCGAATTGTTCTATTCAAGTGTTTATAGATCCCTATCAACAACGTTAATTACTCGTATTAACCAGAATCTATATACCACTCAACAAACCAATCATCACAATATAAAACAATTTTTATATTCACTAACAAATACGCTCTCATAGCTATTATTACACTCAAACTCATTCTAGAGTACTACTGACTCCATCTCTAATGAGTAATACCCTACAGAACCATGGTTGTCGCTTAACCATCGCTCTGATACCAAACGTAACGTACGCGGATTTTCGTTGCCGAAAACCGAGAAGTTATGGGTTTTAAAAAGAAAAGAAAGAAAAGAAAGAGAGAAAAGAAGAGATAAGAAAGTAGAGAGGAAAGAAGATAGAAATTTTTTTTAGGAAACAGAGAATTTGAAAAAAAAGACAGAAGAATTTTAAAAATAGAATGGACAGAAAGGAAGAACAGAACACAACAGAATCTCACAATTCGCAGCGGAACAACATATAATAATAAATGAATAATCTTTAAACAAAGAACTATATCAGTTATTACATTTCATCACATTATATTACATTACATCAAATCATCAGAGTGTACAACAACATACAACAATGCAGCGGAAAAAGAAATACTATATAAACTAGTAATACGCCATGCCATCCAGCTTGCCTCCAGCAACTCCTGAATATCCAGAATTTCCTGATAAACCTAACTCTTAACTGCCCGTGTGGAAATTGGTGGGCACCCAGAGTTTAGGAAGGAAAAAAATAAACTCCGAGTCAGTCATGTGACTGGTGTGAGAACTCAAAACAGTTTATTTATCTTTAAAATCAAAATAGAGGAATATTTTTAAATCAATTCGCAATGCTTTTAAAAATGTAACTACCATAAGACCTCCCACCACACACATAATGCAAACGCAGACTTGGAGGAGATTTCTTCTTATGTTAGTCAAAGATGCTTGATACGCATTTAAAATAACATTTGATATTATTACTAGTGCATAGTGTATAACAAATCACTTCGAAAGTAAAGATATAAATCATAGCCAGCATAGGTACCATTATAGTATGCCTACTAATAGCAACCATATTAAATGGCAGGTTCTACAACTAAAACCGTACAAGTCACGTATTGTTTCTTTGGATTTCCAACAAATGGTCAGGCTAAGGAACTTCCTACTGCCACATGGAAACGCCTCTGGCTGGACGTCCCCGAGAACTTAACCAGCTCTCTGCCAACACAAGGCCGGGTTACCTTTATCACTAGGTAACTACTACACGAATATGGCATCCCCCGGTCCCATCGGACCTTTAACCGAGCGCTCGTCACCAACAACACCACACAGAAATAGATATAGTGTATCTACATAAGTAAGTATCTGGGCTCCATACCATGATACTACCCCTTTCCAGAAGGAAATGCACATACCCTAAGGGGAGCTACAGCAACCCCTAATAACCTTGCCGCATCTTTCCTGTTTTGACCATTTCCGGGATGTGAGGCTCGACGAAGTCACGTCCACAAAAACATACTTTATACAAAAGCCATGCTTTGGGTCAACAAATGATCAACACAATGATCACTAAGATAGACGATCAAATGAATGATCCTATCACAATAATCAACACAATGATCATTTCAGCATCACTCAGCATGTCACATTACCAAAATGGGATATATCGCTGATAACTTCAACTATATAACCTTTGAGCTCGTACGTCTCAAAGAAGGGTGTTAAGCAAAGAATAAATTCTCCGCCACCAACAGAAATATATTTGAAAGAAATCGGCTTTATATCTCAACTTGTAATGTCAGACATACAATCCATACAAGTCTGTTCCGGGATCGAACAAAACCGAAGGCACTTACAAAGAAGTCCTTGCAATCCGGATATTCACAATCCTGATCGGATTCACCATCACATATGGAGAACTCAATACCGTAGCTACTCGGTGCAGAGTCAATCGATAGTTCATCCTATCGCTCTCGTAAATATCTGGTCTTCAACACCGATCTTCAAATGCAATTCACAACGACGTATCACATATTCGGAGTGGGTTATACGACCCCATGGTCCTTTCCCCGTTAACCCGAATAGTGAGCGCTTATTCAAAAATAAGTGTGCATTCAAATTCAAACAATTTACATCAAATACCCATTCAAAGGGAAATATTGATAGTCGGTTATTGAACTATCACTGGATATGCACACATCACCAGATTCCAAATAATTTTCCAAATTATTTATTTTCCAAAATATCTTTACAAGATATATAATTTCAACACTTTAAAAATAAGTCAACATTTATTTTTAACCAAATCCCACTTTCATTATAAATTCCTTAGTGAATTTACATTTCAAATATCCATGCATATACGATTTCAATTATCCCATTCCAATTTATCTTCAAAAAGATAAATTCTAATTATTTTCTTTATACTGGAAAACACCTTCATACTTATTATTCATAAGTAATTCACAAATCTTTTTATTTTCAACCTTGGAAAATATTCAATATACTTAAATCGAATTAAGTATATAATTCATTCTTTAAGGAAATCATTTACTTAAACATATTTACTTGGGCTAAAACGAATGTTACGTAAAACATCGTTACGACAACCCAAAATCACTAGTATAGGGATTCGAATTTAAAATAGATATATATAAATCCCAATACTATACAAAAATATTTCCTTTCGGAAATCATTTACTATAACAACAGTGTTATAGTCTACCATTTCCTTTTATTTCTCGAAAACGTCTATTTCAACAATAGATGTTGAAATCTATGGTTTCGAATCTCAACACATTTTAAAACATCGTTAGATCGTTTTAATTCTATTTAAAATATCACATTCAAAAAAAACATTTCCTTTAACGTATTATTCACTATTCAAAAACGTGTATATACTACGTTAATGAACATCATCCTTTTATTCATTTTAATTCAAAGGATTATTCACTATTCGAAAATGTGAATATAACTCCATTAATAGGTTTCAACAATTAACTTATCAAAATAAGTCGTTTGCGAATTTATAAAACAACGTTTATAAATTCCATTTCTATTTATTTATAAAAACTTCCTTTTTATAAATTTCCTTTATTAACCTATTCCGGTTTATAACTAAATTATAAACTAAAAGTTCATATTATAAGTTAAATACTTATAAAACGATTATTTTACAAAATCGTTCTTTTAAAGACTTTTCAATTTATAAATCTTATAACTTATAAGATCCATTTATCTAACCAAATCTATTCTTCAATTAACTTCACGAATTTATAAATCTTACTATTTATAAATTTTATTTATAACTTCACAGTTTATAATTCTATAAATTTCATTTATTTATGAAATTCATTTCCACTTCATTTCAACACTTATAAAAGCTCGTTTTATAATGTCAATTTTTCAATTTATAAATATCCATTTATAAATCTCTTAATATAAATCAGTTTATATTATTATTCTGAAACGTCTTTAATTTCCTTTATAATTTCACCATTATAATTTATAAAATAATAAAATTCTATAAATTCTAAATTCAAACTTTTATAATAAATTCAAAAATCCAATTTAACCTATTTTATAACATCATTGGTTCATATTTCTCAAAAATCAGCTTTTAACCGTATTTCTCAAAAATTATAATTTTTATAACTTTAAAAATTATAACGTTCATTTATTTATAATGGATCTATTCCAAAAATATTTTATCTTATCAAAAATCACTTTAAAAACATTTTAAAATCCCAAAATCTGGGTCCAATGATGCTACACACCAAATAGTCAATCACGACTACAACGATATCATATATCAATATGAAAATCCATCAAATATCTGAAATTAAATAAAAACTGTTGAGGAATCCAGTTGGATCCCTCCAACCTGTTTTCCTGCATCCAAAAACATTAGCACAATACCAATTTCGCTCCAGTACGAAATTATCGCGGTATATGTTCTTAATAAATATTATCCGCTTAATAACGGCGCAATAGGGTCTCATCCGCTAAACAAAAAATGCGGGAAATCAACAACTCCAATATATACATATGCCAATATATATATTGCTACTATATATAATACCAATTTCACTGTTTATGAAATATTCGCGGTATATGTTTTTAATAAATAACATCCGCTTACTAACGGCGCATAATGTCTATTTTAACAATCAATAGATACAATTCATCATTCAAACATGCATTCAAATATTTTAAATCTAACTATTTAAAATAAAATCGAAACCTATTCGATTGAGTGAGAAGTTCTCACCTTGGTTTTAATTTCCGTTTTAGCTTTTTATTTCGAATAAAATTAAACGCGCGTTTAATTTTACCCAAAATTCTCACTAACTCCAAACGACTCCAAACCAACTCCATCGCGTAGTGCTCGTCCATACGATTCCAACGCAACTGAGTTTGCATTTTTTCGACCTCGTATGAAAAAGTTATGTATTTTCAAAGTTTACACACGTTTTATATACGCAAATTTATAACTAACATTAATAATTTATACCCAAAGCAATCCTAGCCACTAGATCCAGATCCTACGGCCCCCCCTTTTCTTCCCCACTCACGAACATCTCCAGATAGAACAAGATGGAGGCCGAACCCAATAATGAAATTAGGGTTAAACATTGCAAACTCCACGCTCAACGAAACTCGATCACGCTACCACCATCTCGAAGCTCTCGTCGCGAGCTACCTCCACCTGCCACCATGGCCAACTCGGCCTGCCCATGACGCGCGCGCACGCAAGTGCACAGCCCACGCACGGCCCCCTCTAGCTCCCTCCACACGACTCCGTTTCCGATCATAACCGTTGAAACTCTAGTACTCGACGCTCTCTACAAGTTTGTAGTTGATCACTTTGGCCAATTCTTGATGGATTGGAAGATCTAGAGGGATGAAGTTGGAGCATTACTGGCCTTAGGTTATGAAACTGGCGGCTACTACTTTAGGGTTAGGGTTTAGTGATAATTTTTATCAAATTTATGAAGGCTCATGTCTATTTATAAGGAACGAGCGACACTATTCATCCCGGAAATTCCGAACTCCGATTTAGACGCCGTAACCAGCGTACCTAGGGTTTATCCCGCGTTCCGGACACAATGGAATAGGTTTCGGAAGCTAATTCGGAAGTATGTGCGAGTTATGGCTGAAAACGTTCAATTTGAATTAAACCGATTTAAATCGATTTCTAGGCGTTTTAATTTGTACCGGACAAACGGTAAATCCAATTGACTTGAAATTTGAAACCTTACAATAATATCACATTACGGATCCGATGAAACTGGTTTCGTTGAATTCTGAGACTTTTTGAAAAATGGCTATTTTGACTCGCCAAATTTAAATTAAAAATAATTCGATGCGTTTCGAGCTGCCACGATCAAACGATAACTCCGATTGACACGAAATTTGAAATCCGGTAATAACTAACTATTACGGATCTAATGAAACTGGTTTCGTTCAATTCTGAGACTGTTCAAAAATTGGCTATTTTACAGTCGATTATTAAATATTAAAATATTCAATTTTCACAAATTAACTTTTAATTCGATTTTAAAAGTTCTAAAATATCATTCTAACTTCAATATGATAAAATAAAATTTTACAAATCATTTTCAATCATATTTAACTCAATTTTCAATTATTTCCATAATTTAACATATTAAATTATCGATTTAATAATCCAATTAAATCCAATAATTCAAATAAAAATTTATTCGGCTTATAAATTCACTTATTAATATTCAAAATTAATTAAATATTCAAATTTTAATTAATAAAAATTCTGGGTCGTTACAATTTTTGAAAAAGAATTATATTTGGATAAAATGATATCATATTGGTTTGGGTTTCAAAATGATATCGTATTCATAGTTTTGAGATGGAAATGTTTATTCTGGTTTAAATTATAAACTATTTTTAAATGACCGCGGTGTTATAATAACGATTGGTTGGCAAAGAGACCGGGATCGGATATGGACATACTCTCTGTCGATACCGAAAACCACTTTGACTAACCGTGTACGCGGTGGAGATTCCAGAATGAAGTAGGTGGTGGCGACGTTTCCTGTAAGGTAAATATGTGGACCCGACCCCCGTGAATTGGCATAAGGTGGCTAAAACAGGAGTGATTCTCGGGCCAATGAGGTCATACCTCTGATCGGACACTCCTCTTCGATATTATACTTTGACTTTGGATTGATTCAGTGGCCACTTTTATTTTGATTTTGGCGGAGTTTGTTCGAGGTGGGCGGTAACTGCGGCTACGCGTTTCCACCAGCCCGGATTGCAATTGGTATATCTACCCTGGCATTGCCTAGTTGTGCTGTGTCACCTACCATACCGAGCCTTTACTACGAGTTTCTATTTGTGTCGTACCTATGGAGTATCCTCTAGTAGCTTCCCGATCAGGAGGTATTACGGTACTGTATAGACTATTGGCATTATTTGTGTTAAGGGCTATATGGGTAACCCCTTAACGCTATTAAAAAGTAAGTTTATTTTACAATTAGACACTATTATAATAGCGCAATATACTACATAGTAAATAGTTTAACGGATCCTTAGGAGATGTAAATCCCGAGCATCTCTTGAGTTACTGCACTCATATTTACTCCTGTTGATTTAACTCACATAATTTCTTTTAGTTCTGACTCGAGTGTTTTTGTTTTTCAAATTCGCTCGGGTCAGTCCGAGCATTTCAGGATCGAAGACCTTAGCTTTGGAGGACGAAGACGAAGAATCTGTATTATTATTATTATTTATATTATTGCACCGCACTCACATTGTTCTGCTGCATTGATTGTATTGGTATGTGTAACTCTGATATTTTATTGTATAAAGAAGAATCAAGTGTTTTGTAAACCGTTTATGAACTATATATTTATTATTATATTTTATCCTTCCGCTGTGAGATTCTATTTTGTTTTTACTTCTTCTCTGTTTTTCTTGTTTACCCCATAACAATCCGCCCTTCCGTATGGTTTGAATTGGAACCTGTGTCGGTTTAAAGTGTGCGAAAAGGCGGACGTTACAGTTGGTATCAAAGCGAGGTTTAGCGATAAACCTTGGCTTTGTGGGGTTTGACTCTTTGTTAATAGGGTAGTAATACACTATGGGAATCGCTGAGTGTATATATATGAGAGAGCGTATTTGTTAGTGTTATAAAAAGATTTTGATATTGTGTTGCTTTGTTCCGTTTGTATTTATAAATTCTGGTTGATGCATGGGACGCTATGTCATCAATAGGGATTTCTAAACACTAAATAGGACAGACCGACATAATATCTGTTTTAATATAGGTGAAATAATTTTTCCTGTTATATTTTCTATATATAAAATAAATTTTTAAATGATATATATATATATATATATTTGGTTGCAATAGATTGGTTGTTAGGAATAAAATTTATAATAATAGGTAAAATAAAATTGAAATTAAAATCAATGAAATTTGGAAATTTTAGAACTTAAGTCCGGGATTTTGAAAATCTGCTTTCAAAGGATTTATGAAATATAATGATTTGGTTTATAAGTATTTTCTTATATAAATATTTAGTATAATTCGGAAGAATTGTTTTAAAGAAGATTTGGGAGAATAAATTTTTACTTTCCTCTCGGTCGCTGGAAAATAATTTCGGTGATGGCGGCCGCATCATCGACTTTCATTTTCGAGTTTCAAAGGGGAAAGGCCACTGTAGTAGATTCTACTGCAGATTTATTTTAAAATTATCTAAAATTTTAATTGTTTTAAATATAATTAGAGATATATAAGCTGTAAGAAATTATTTATCTATTATTTTTAAAATAATTTGAGATTTGACCCGGTATTTAATTCTTAAATTTCCATTAATTAATAGTTTAAATTATTTTAGTGAAAAAAAAGGTAAGTAATTAATGAATTTAAACCTCTAATTTAGGTAAGAAAATTAATGCAAAGTTATAAAGGGAAATTTGAAAATTTTAACATATGAGACAAAAAGTAATATTGTTGAACATTTAATTTAATTAAAAGAAGAGATAAAACTTGTATAAGTTCTTTTGCATTTTCTTTAACATATATAACTTACAAAATATGAAAAGTTGAAATGTTAAATAAGTGATTGGAATAGAATATTATACAAGTAGAAATTTTGGAAATAATGAAGTATTCAATGAATTGCTGTTATAAATGAGGATTTAATGTTATAAACTTAAGTTATAAATTTGAAATTTTTCCATAATTAAAGGTAAGTATTATAAACAGGTGATTTTTAAAACTTATGTAAATAAAATGAAATTCTTAAATAAATAAAGATTGATGTGTAGGGTTATAAAAACTTAAGTATGATAAAAATGCTACTAGTTTAATATAATGGGAAGTAGGTAATATAAATAAATGACTGCAAACCATAGTTAATGAATAAATAAAATCTTTTACTTATAAGAATGAATGTTATAAGGTTAAGAATTTAAGTGTAATTCAAAATGATTACTATAATTAAATATAATAGAATGTAAGCATTTAATAAATGATTGAAAGTGAGAAGTGCATTAAATGTAATACAATAGAAGAAACTTACATGACCTAGATAAGTGCAATGGATAATTGGAGGTGATAAGTGAAAATAAATGAAACAAACATTTAATGAGTAAATAAAATTTAAGGTTGTTAGATATAAATGTAAATTATAAAAGGGATAATTTATGTGGTATGAAAGGAAAAAATAAATTGAAAATAAAAGATAAACTGTTATATGAATGAAAGGATCAAACAGCTAATGTATGAAATGAAAATTTATAATGAGTTAATTGGTTTGTTGGTTTGAATTGTTATTGTTGATTTATGGTTGGTCGGGTAAGGAAATTTGAAGTTGTTGGATGAATAAATAATCTATTTTGTTCCATCTAAGACTGTTGAGTAAATGATGCACTGGATAGTTATTTTTCATTCCGTACCATTTCAAGTTTTGAACCCGAACAACTATTTGTTTGTTTGATTGAATGATTGTTTGTTTAGTTGTGTGTGCTATTTGTTAAAATTGATGGTTGTTGTATTGATTTGTTGTTAGTGATTGAAACCACTTAAATATTTCACTTGAGATAAATTGTTAAACCTTTGGATTTTTATAAGTGAAATGCAGGTTATGGAAGCAACTGCTACTGCTTTTGGTTCCATAATAATAAGAGTAAATTGCCCGACAAATAGGTACGTTTTCGGATTACGTTTTGTAGCGCTATTTTTATATAATTTTCCCGTGTTGGGATATTTTATTTTTGGCTAATATATGTAATATATTTGTTATATCTTGATATTATATTTTTCTCCCAAACCTCTCCGTACAAAGGAGAATCTGCCAAAATTTTCCGTAAATTTTGGACATGGAATTATGTTGAAAATGTTTTCCAAACTTTAATTATTTAAGTATAAAAGGATATAATGATTTTAAAACCGGTATATTTTATTTAAGGTAATTAATTTAGTAAATTATTGTTTATAAGTTAATATTTGAAATAAGATGTACTGTTTTTAATTCTTCCTTCTCCCTTCTTTTTCCTTTTCGGGGACGAAAAGTTTTGAGTGGGGGAGAGTGTAACGACCCGTTAAATTTGATGATATTTAACGAATTAATTTAATAAGATTTCTAATCTAATTTAGAATGAAATAAAAGTCTTAAGATTTTATTTGAGTAAATGTAGGAATTAGATATAGAAATTGTTGTTAATGTTAACAATTTAATATTTATATGGCAATAGATTTGAATAGTGTAAATTGTCATACTTAGTTATAAGTTAAATATAAGAAACCAATAAATGTTGAATAAACCAATGTAATAAGTGTGGATAAGTAATTTTAATGAATGTTGTCGATAATAAACGTACTTAAAATGGTTTAGTAATGAAAGCTTTTAAAGGAAAACATTTAATTTATAAATGAAAATCAATGCATTAAATTAGGAGGTAACTGAACGTATGTAAATATTTTGGTAAGGAATAAATGAGAACAATTGAAATAAAGTAAAGGTAATATAAAGTTGAATAGTCACCATTGTTAATACACCTATTTGGGTAGTTGATAAACTTTAATGAGAAATGGATTGAAAACTTTTGGCCAAATTTGGGTAGTTGATCAACTTTAATGAGAAATGGATTGAAAACTTTTGGCCAAATTTGGGTAGTAGTGTAGTTTTGATTTGTCATTTGAGTTTCTTAATTTTATAAGATGAAATCAATGTTAACTTTATATTAATATAAATTTGGGTTAAAAGGTGTTGGACTAAGGAAATAATATTTATTGGTTTTAGAAACCTTAATTAAAATGTGAAGCAGACAAGATTTAACGTTACAACCATTTACACAAAATCCAGGATGTGTGTAGAAGTATTAATGGAATAAAACGTAAACAAATATTGAATAAAAAGAGTAGGAATCAACATTCATTTATTTAATTGGATTTAAATACGATAGTATGATTTATTGCAATTAAATAAAGATTTAATATATAAAATATGGGCTAAAAAGGAAATGTAGAGGAAATCTAAGATAAAATAGGGATATTAATGCAATATGATATAAACCATGATAATTGTACCGTAAATTGAAATTGATTGAATAGCTAAATCTGTGCATACCCAATTTATTTGAAATAGAAGGTAAAGTTTTAATTTATTGAAATCAGCAAATTGGAAGTTAAATTCAAGTTATAATAATTGGTGAAGTAATACGCAGTAAAATTGTAAGTTGACATAATAGATGATAGGTAAGAAATTTTATTTTAGTAAATTGTTAATAGGTATGAATGGGAGTAGAGTTGGCTTATTGTGATAACTATTAATTGTTTGCCTATGTATATAATTTAGTGAATTAGATCTAAATCCATTTCAATAAAACGTAATAAATAACTACGTTGATATGAATTTAGTTGATTTCTGGAAAACAATTAGGGAATTGGATTTTTCAGTAATGCAAAATTTACCCATAAGATAATGGTTTGACTAAATTTAAAGGAATGGAAGTTAATTTCAATAATTGAATAAATGGCAAAATGAAATTAACACTGAAATTTATAGACTTATCAACTTTTAATGCACATCTAAACTTGTTAAATCATTTAAATTGATTATGAAATATATAAGCGATAGAATTTGGCCAATTTTAGAATTCAGATATAAAATTGGATTTTTATAATTTATTTTAATTTATTTAATTAATATAAAAATAGCCATTTTGGCCATGGACTTGGATTTCGACGAAACCAGTTTCATCGGATCCGTATCGGTGAATTATTGTAGGGTTTCAAGTTTCGTATCGATCGGACCTGTTGCTTGATCGTACGGACGCGAAACGCCTTGAAATCGATTTAATTAAAATCAATTTGAAATCAATTTGGAAATTTTGTTTCCAACATAACTTCTTCATTCGATCAAATTTGGACGTGAAACTTTTTCCATCGCGTTCAGAATATTTTAAAATACCTATTTGGATATATGGGTTTAATAAATTTGGTTCCGGGGTTAGAACGGGCTTTTTGGGCCAACTATCGTTTAGCACGTTCGTATTTCGTGCCCACCTAGCCTACTACAATTTGTCTATAAATATGCTGTGATAAACCCTAGCCTCCATCTTCTATCATTTGTCTGTACGCTCATTTTCTTCATCTCTTTCTCTTCCTCAATGGTTGCAAAACGTAGATCTATCTACAGTTAAAAATCAAAAGTAAAAATTCAAACTCTCCACAAAAATTCAAAAAAAAAATATGTCGATGCTCTCGATGAGCGTAATTCAATGGTGATATCCGTTTTTCGATTGGAGTTCCGGTATGTCCAGATCAGGACAAATCAGTTTGGGCCGTTCATCAACGTCGCGTCAAACTTCGTCGGATCGAAATTTCCCTTTTGGGTTTTGTGGAGATTGACGTCCGTAGTTCATCTGTGTTGTTGGTTTGGTGAATCAGTGGCTAGATCGTGCAAATTAATTGATTAGGGTTTGCAAAAACGTGGCGGCCGGCAGCGAGATGGAGGGCCGGACCTACGGTAGAGGGTGCAGCGGGCCGAGAGGCGTGCGACGGTGGTGGTCGGAAATGGGCCAGTGGTTGGAGGCGCTGGTTATTTATGGTCAAAGGGCGGTCAACATTCGTTTATATGGGTTCGTTTCGTGATTCCCTCTGTGTCTTCGGCCGCGTACAGGGATGAGGGGGTGAGAAGCTGGTGCTGACGTGTTAAGTCTTGGGTATTTTATTTAATTTCTTTTGTTTCTTTTTATTTTGATTTTCAAGCACGTTTTATCGAATAACTTTCACATACGGACTCCGATTTAAGCGAATCTTTTTTTGTTAGGATCGTAATTTAATTCCGGATCTATTGACTCTGGTTTAGACAGTTTTGGAGACCGTCAAAATTTTGGGTTTAAATTGGATTTGAATTTCAATTTAAATCCCAAAGGTGAGTGTTTTAACCCACTCACAACTTCTAAAAGTTTTTATGTTTGTTAAATTTATTTTAGATATGAGTAAAAATTTATTTATGACTGTTTGGCATGTTTATTCAGCATATCTGTTAAATCGCATTTATTTAATTTAACTGTTAATTTAGTTTATTTATTTCATATTAATTGACAGTTAGAAGTTATTTATTTGCATATAAACTGCTAGAAAACAGTTATAAAATTATTACTGAATATAAACTGTTAGTTTAATAGTTGTTAAATTTATTTTGAATATAACTGCCAGTTATTACCTGTTATGTATTATCAGACATATATTAATATTGATTTAAAATTGGATGATGATTGAAATTGATGATTTATGATTGATGGATGAATGGATGTTTATTGTATATCATTAAACTGCAAGTTATCATGCATTTTTCATTTCATTCGGGATTGTGGTTTGAAATGATATACAACCGCAAAAATTTATTTTTAAATTGCGGATTGAAATGATAAATATCCGTATCACTTGACCATAGGATAGAAAATTATATACAGGCACCGTGGTCTATATATATATTATTTTAAAGTGATTTCTATGGTTTGGATGGGATACGGACTATAAAAATTTAATTTTGATATTTTATAAAATATTATTCTTCGATATATATACATATGAAGTTAAAAAATTTAAATTTAGGCTGTGTATAAACCTGTTGAATAAAAATGATAAAAATTGAGAAATTGGAATTTGGTAATTTATCTTATATGGTTAAATTTGGAAATTTTTAAGGTATGATATTTATAACTGGATTTCTCCAAGATAAATTTAAAAATGAATATTCTAGTATAAAGTAAATTTGAGAAATATTTAATTGCTAGAAATTGGAGTTTTATTTATGGAATTTATGTGAATATTCAAGACTAAATAATAGAACATTAATTTGTTGAAAGAAAAAAATCCAACTTTAGTTTTTGAAATATTAATACTCCAAATGGATATATATATATATATGGAAATTGAAGTGGTTTTGGAACTTGAAAGTGATATTTAAATTTTGGTTTAGACTTTAAATAAAGAAATATATTTGAAAGCCATGGAAATTATTTTTCTTTACCAAGTAACTTTAAAGTTAAACCATTTATTTTACATAAGTTGAATATCCAAACCATTCAAGTTTAGAAGTTATGGTTTTAAATTTTGAATTCCGAAATATTTTGTTTGAAAGTTAATCCAAATATTTGGTTTCCAGATATTATAAATATTAAAGCAGTATGATTTTTGAAAAAGAATTATATTTGGATAAAATGATATCATATTGGTTTGGGTTTTAAAATGATATCGTATTCATAGTTTTGAGATGGAAATGTTTATTCTGGTTTAAAGTATAAACTATTTTTAAATGACCGCGGTGTTGTAATAACGATTGGTTGGCAAAGAGACCGGGATCGGATATGGACATACTCTCTGTCGATACCGAAAACCACTTTGACTAACCGTGTACGCGGTGGAGATTCCAGAATGAAGTAGGTGGTGGTGACGTTTCCTGTAAGGTAAATGCGTGGACTCGACTCCCGTGAGTTGGCATAAGGTGGCTAAAACAGGAGTGATTCTCGGGCCAATGAGGTCATACCTCTGATCGGACGCTCCTCTTCGATATTATACTTTGACTTTGGATTGATTCAGTGGCCACTTTTATTTTGATTTTGGGGGAGTTTGTTCGAGGTGGGCGGTAACTGCGGCTACGCATTTCCACCAGTCCGGATAGCAATTGGTATATCTACCCTGGCATTGCCTAGTTGTCCCGTGTCACCTACCATACCGAGCCTTTACTACGAGTTTCTATTTGTGTCGTACCTATGGAGTATCCTCTGGTAGCTTCCCGATCAGGAGGTATTACGGTACTGTTTAGACTATTGGCATTATTTGTGTTAAGGGATATATGGGTAACCCCTTAACGTTAGGGCTGTCAATTTCCTACACGACCCGAAACACGACCCAAAACCCGCACGGAAATTAGCAGGTTAACCCGACCCGATAAGTTGGCGGGTCATTTTCGGGTCAACCCGAATTTGACCCGTTTATAAACGGGTGGGTTTCGGGTTGACCCGCTAACCCGAAATTGACCCGTTAACAACCCGTTTATACTTATACGGGTTATACGGGTTGACCCGACCCGTTTACGACCCGTTCCGACCCGTTTACACCTTATACGGGTTGACCCGACCCGTTTACGACCCGTTTACACCTTATACGGGTTGACCTGACCCATTTACGACCCGACCCGACCCGACCCGTTTATAAACGGGTTACACGGGTCGGGTCGGGTCAACCCGTTTATAAACGGGTCGGGTTCGGGTTGAGTTTTTATGACCCGTTTAATAAACGGGTTGACCCGACCCATTTAAATCAACCCGAACCCGACTTGACCCGACCCAAACCCGACCCGACCCGACCCGACCCGACCCATTGACACCCCTACTTAACGTTATTAAAAAGTAAGTTTATTTTACAATTAGACATTATTATAATAGCGCAATATACTGCATAGTAAATAGTTTAACGGATCCTTAGGAGATGTAAATCCCGAGCATCTCTTGAGTTACTGCACTCATATTTACTCCTGTTGATTTAACTCACATAAGTTCTTTTAGTTCTGACTCGATTGTTTTTGTTTTTCAAATTCGCTCGGGTCAGTCCGAGCGTTTCAGGATTGAAGACTTTAGCTTTGGAGGACGAAGACGAAGAATCCGTATTATTATTATTTATATTATTGCACCGCACTCACATTGTTCCGCTGCATTGATTGTATTGGTATGTGTAACTCTGGTATTTATTGTATAAAGAAGAATCAAGTGTTTTGTAAACCGTTTATGAACTATATATTTATTATTATATTTTATCCTTCCGCTGTGAGATTCTATTTTGTTTTTATTTCTTCTCTATTTTTCTTGTTTACCCCATAACAATCCGCCCTTCCGTATGGTTTGAATTGGCACGTGTGTCGGTTTAAAGTGTGCGAAAAGGCGGACATTACACAAAATTATTTCATTCACCTATATTAAAAACAAATATTATATCGGTCTGCCCTATTAAGTGTTTAGAAATCCCTATTGATGTCATAGCGTCCCATGCACCAAACAGAATTTATAAATACAAAACGGAACAGATTAACACAATATCAAAATCTTTTATTAACACTAACAAATACGCTCTCCTATATATATATACACTCAGCGACTACCATAGGGTATTACTACCCTATTAACAAAGAGTCAAACCCCATAAAGCCAAAGTTTATCGCTAAACCAAAGCTCTGATACCAACTGTAACATCCCGCCTTTTCGCACACTTTAAACCAACACACGTGCCAATTCAAACCATACGGAAGGGCAGATTGTTATGGGGTAAATAAGAAAACAGAGAAGAAATAAAACAAAACAGAATCTCACAGCGGAAGGATAAATTATAATAATCAAATATATAGTTCATGAAACTGTTTTACAAAATATTTTATTTTACTTGTACAATAAATATTAGAGTTACACATACCAATACAATCAATGCAGCGGAATTAAATGGTGTGGTGGAATAATATAGTAGATACTATCATCGTCTTCGTCCCCCAGAGCTGAATCCTCAAATCCTGTAACGCTCGGACTGACCCGAGCGAATTGAAAAGACAAAACACTCGAGTCAGAACTAAAAGATCTTATGTGAGTTAAATTACAGAAATAAATATGAGTGCTGTAACTCAAAAGATGCTCGGGATTTACATCTCTTAAGGATCCATTAAACTATTTACTATGTAGTATATTGCGCTATTATAATAGTGTCTATTTATAAAATAAACTTACTTTTTAATAGCGTTAAGGGGTTACCCATATAGCCCTTAACACAAATAATGCCAATAGTCTATACAGTACCGTAATACCTTCTGATCGGGAAGCTACCAGAGGATACTCCATAGGTACGACACAAATAGAAACTCGTAGTAAAGGCTCGGTATGGTAGGTGACACGGCAAAACTAGGCAATGCCAGGGTAGATATACCAATTACGCTTCCGGGACGATGGAAACGCGTAGCCGCAGCTACCGCCCACCTCGAACAAACTCCCCCAAAAATCAAAGTAAAAGTGGCCACTGAATCAATCCAAAGTCAAAGTATAATATCGAAGAGGAGTGTCCGATCAGAGGAATGACCTCATTAACCCGTCGATCGCTCCTGTTTTAGCCACTGTATGCCAACTCATGGGAGTTGGGTCTACGTATTTACCTTACAGGAAACGTCGCCACCAACCTACTTCATTCTGGAATCTCCACCGCGTACACGGTTAGTCAAAGTGGTTTTCGGTATCGACAGAGAGTATGTCCATATCCGATCCCGATCTCTTTGCCAACCCATCATTATTATAACACCGCGGTCATTTTAAAATAGTTTATACTTTAAAACCAGAATAACCATTTCCATTTCAAAACTACGAATACGATATCATCTTAAAACCCAAGAATATGATATCATTTTATCCAAATATAATTCTTTTCCAAAAATCATACTGCTTTAAAACATTTCTAGAAAATCTGGAAACCAAACATTTGAGCTATACTTCAAAGCATAATATTTCAAAATTCATAATTTTAAAACATACTTCTAAAACTGGAATGGTTTGGATATTCAACGGTATGTAAAATAAATGGTTTAACTTTACGGTTACTTTGTAAAGAAAATAATTTCCATGGCTTTACAAATATATTTCTTTATTTAAAGTCTAAACCAAAATTTAAATATCACTTTCAAGTTCCAAAACCACCTCAATTTCTATATATATATCCATTTGGAGTATTAATATTTCAAAACTAAAATTTGATTTTATTCTTTCAACAAATTAATGTTCTATTATTTAGTCTTGAATATTCACATAAGTTCCATAAATAAAACTCCAATTTCTAGCAATTAAATAATTTCTCAAATTTACTTTACACTAGAATATTCATTTTTAAATTTATTTAGGAAAATCCAATTATAAATATCATATCTTATAATTTTCAAACTTAAACATATAATATAAATTATCAAATCCCATTTCTAAATTTTTATTCCATTTTTATTTAACGGATTTATACACAGCTTAAATTCAAGATTTAACTTCATATGTATATATATATATATGGAAGAATAATATTTATAAAATATCAAATTTAGAAATTTTTATAAACCGTATCACATCCAAACCACAGAAATCTCTTTAAAATATTTTATATATAGACCACGGTGCCTGTATAAAATTTTCTATCCTATGGTCAAGTGATACGGATATTTATCATTTCAATCCGCAATTTAAAAATAAAAATGCGGTTGTATATCATTTCAAACCGCAATCCCGAATGAAATGAAAAATGTATGATAACTTGCAATTTAATGATATAAACTAAACATCCATTCATCAACATCATCCATCATCCAAATCACAATCATCATCCAATAATAAATCAATATCAATATATATCTGATAATATATAACAGGTAATAACTGGCAGTTATATTCAAAAATAAATTTAACAACTATTAAACTAACAGTTTATATTCAGTAGTAAATTTTATAACTGTTTACTAGCAGTTTATATGCAAATAAATAAATTCTAACTGTCAATTAAGATGCAATAAATAAACTAAATTAACAGTTAAATTAAATAAATGCGAATTAATAGATATGCTGAATAAAACATGCCAAACAGTCATAAATAAATTTCTACTCATATCTAAAATAAATTTAACAAACATAAAACTTTTAGAAGTTGTGAGTGGGTTAAAACACTCACCTTTTGAATTTAAATCGAAATTAAATTCAATTTAAACTCAAAAATTCGACGGTCTCCAAATCTGTCCAAACCAGTGTCATCAGATCTGGAATTTTAATATGATCCTAACAAAACAAGTTTCGTGTGAAACAGATATCGTATGAAGAAATTACAGCGATAAATGAGATTGAAAAATCAAATTTATTTAAAACAAAAGTTAACCAAACTCACACTTAACAAAAGAAAAGAGCCACATCATCATGCTATGCACGCGTCTTCTACGGCTACAGGAACAGGAACATGTGAAACGTGCCAAGCACGAACCCAAACACACGCCGTTGACCATCACGTTGACCACCTGCGCACGCCTCCATACACCACAATACGCCGAGTCGACGTCACCACTGGAACCTCCTCCTCCTCTATGCACCGACGTGGGTGCGGCCCCACCATCTTGAGCCGCCGCCCCTAAATCGGAACCATAGTTCACGATTTGCTGCAAATATTACCGTTGAAACCTCCAGATAATTTCACCGATGCACTAGCGAAGGACTCTCTACAAAACCCAGAAGGGAATTTTCGATCTGACGAAGTTTGTCGCGGCGTTGATGAACGGCCGACACTATTTTGCCCCGATCTGGACACACAGAAACTCCAATCGAAAAATGGATAGCACCAGCAGATTACGCATCTCGAAAGCTTCAACATATATTTTTTTGAGAATTTTCTAAGGTGTTTGAAATTTTCATTTGAAATTTGAATTGAAATAGATCTAGGTTTGCATCCATTTGAGGAGGAGAAGGAGATGAAGAAAAGAACGTACAGACAAATAATAGAAGATGGAGGCTAGGGTTTATCACAACATATATATAGACAAATTGTAGTAGGCTAGGTAGGCACGAATTTCGAACGTGCTAAACGGTAGTTGGCCCAAAAAGTCCGTTCTAACCCGGAACGAAATCTATTAAACCCATATATCCAAATAGGTGTTTTAAAATATTCTGAACGCGATGGAAAAAGTTTCACGTCCAAATTCGATCGTATGAAGAAGTTATGCTAAAAACAAAATTTCCAAATTGATTTCAAATTGATTTTAATTAAATCGATTTCAAGGCGTTTCGCATCCGTACGATCAAAGGACAGGTCCGATCGATACAAAACTTGAAACCCTACAATAATTCACCGATACGGATCCGATGAAACTGGTTTCGTCGAAATCCGAGTCCGTGGCCAAAATGGCTATTTTTATATTCATTAAATAAATTAAAATAAATTATAAAAATCCAATTTTATATCTAAATTCTAAAATTGGCCAAATTTTATCGCTTGTATATTTCATAATCAATTTAAATGATTTAACAAATTTAGATGTGAATTAAAAGTTGATAAGTCTATCAATTTCAGTGTTAATTTCTCCACTTCCTTATATTTAGAAATTATAAATTAAATTCTCAAAACCCATTTATTAGATTTTCAACTTTTATATTCTCAACTTTTAACCAAAATAAAGATGCCACTAACATTGGTTCATGATTTCACATTATTATCCACACATTCCATTTTAATTTCAATAACGTAATATTTAACCGTTAAATTCCACTTTATTTGCAATAAATACCATTGTTGAGTTTTTATACTTTAATTAAATTATAAATCCTGCTTTCTATAATCTATATCAACAAATGGTCCCATTATAAATAGGATTAGCATTAACTTCATCTCATAGAATTAACTACTTCGATTACAAAACAAATCTACGCTAACTGCACGATTTAAGTCAATTAATTGTAATTGAGTCTACATTAAAAGTTATAAATTATAAATTGGAACCTCAATAAATTCGTTTATTGATTTAGACTCTTTCTATTCATTAAATAGACAATTTATGGGTTAAATGACATTTGAATTATAATACATTTCATTAGTGCATGTTTTATTTTCTATAAATTCCCTTTTATTAACTAGAACACCTTAACTAAACAAAATAATTAAATTTAGATTTATTTCCATCGATTTCCATTCTTAACTTAATATACTCAATAAATGGTTAACTTAAAGAAATTTGTTACCCTTTTATATTCAATTTCACTTACAACATCAATAACAACAATGTTGCCATAGATTTAGATTCAATTAAATAAATTAGATGAATGGGTAAAATTTTGTGATTATCCCAAATGTCAAATATATATATATGCATTAATTACTACTTATTATTAGGAATTCATTTATAAATTTATAAGTTTCCTTTGTCTTCTTATATCCTATTACTACCAAAATTTCTATTTAGTTATAGTTTATCAATATATAAATACCTAGGCAAAATCAAGTTCTTGTCATACCTGTTATTTCAATTAAATTGGGTATGCGCAAATAAATTGTTTATTAACTTATTCCTACAAAATTATTTACATACATTCAGTTCCAACTTTTATAGGATTAAATTCTAATTACTTACCACTTAATCCATCAATTATATATTCTATCCAAACATGCATTTAAATCTTTTTATTTTAAATAAATTTATTAAATGTTGTCATCCACTAAATAAAATTTACTCTCATTTATATAGTTGAAATTCAATTCAGTTATTATTTCATTAATACTATTTCCGATTTATATCTTCCATTATTAATTTCACAAACTAATTTAATCAACAAATTATAACTTATAACCACAAACGCCAATTTACGTTATTTCAATCTATTGCCATATAAACATTTAAATTGTTAACCTTTAATTACAGTTACTATATCTAATTCCTACATTTACTCAAATAAAATCTTAAGACTTTTATTTCATTCTAAATTAGATTAGAAATCATATTAAATTAACTCATTTAATATCATCGAATTTAACGGGTCGTTACACCCTCCCTTGTCTTTCGATTTACAAACTGATTCCTAACTGATGAAATACTTTAAACTACTAGTGAGGTTTTCCCTTGCCTATAGAAAGTCTCTTCTAATCTTACCTATTTTATCGATTACCTATTTTGGTATGGGATAAAATGACATCTAATAAATGGGTAGTGATGATAAAATAGAGTTGGTAAGAACTATTCTACCTGCCCTTGATAAAATATTTCCACTCCATCTACATAGTCTTTTGCTAATTTTGTCAATGATTGTTAACTAATCATCATGTCTAAATTTGGTTGGTCTTATTAAGGACCTTAAGTAATTAATGGGAAAGTTCATTGTGTTACAGTTTAAAGTGGTGGCGACCTAACTCTCTATGTTACAAAAATCATTTAGCACTAAACTGAACTTTTATCAAAATTAATTTTAGACCTGATAGTAACTCGAAGCTATACCTAATAAACTTAAAGATGTGATATGACGAGGCTACGATGAAGAAAAGAGCACGGTGTCATCAGTTTACTGGTGGACAGGGATTAAATTGAAAAAAAGAGAAGATTTAAAACAATAATTTTAAAACTGTGTAATTTTACAATTTAATATGAAGGTATTTTCGAATGGGAATTGAAGGGTATGATATAAACTCTAAGAAATATGTATTAATAAATGATTTAAATTTGTAAATTATTTCCAAGTTCGATAATAAAATATTTATTAGCCAAAACCGATTTTAAATGTATTTTTACATGCATCTACGAAATATTATTCGAAGGTGTTGAAAACTTCCTAATTATTAGATAAAATGATATGTGTGTGTGTGTGTGTGTGTGTGTGTGTCTCTGTGTGTGTGTGTGTGTATTATGAATTGATTTTATATGAAATAATGTTGCAAAAATTAAGTATGAGTATTTTTGAAAGTAAATGAAGTTATTTCAAATATAACTATTTATATTGAATTTGGGAAAGCTATAAAAATATTAGCGTTGGAAGTTAGTTATTTTTCGAATTATTTATAAGAAATTAGCTTTGAAAATTAAAATAATTTTAAATTTTGTAGGGGGCGATGAATAAATGTAAAATGATTTAATTGAAGTTAATTTGGTTTATGATTTTATATGAAATTAGTTAAAATGAAATTTCTAAAGTAAGACTTTTTCAAAATTAATTTAAGTAGAGCACAAAGAATTTAATTTGAAAAAAAATGTGCGATGAATGAAATTAAATATTGGTTGAAATTAACAAAGAATTTTATGGTTTTTAAATCTTACTACTTTGTAAAGAATAAGATTTATGACCAAAGTTTTTGCTTTAAAAACTGACTTAAGAAGTTATTTATATTTTTAACTAAATATTAATTAGGGCTAGAAAGGAATTATACATAAAATGTTTGAATTGACAGTAAATATGCTAGTGTGCTAAGGACTTGCTAGAAATAAATCATATGGATTTGTGAAATAGAGATTTGTAACGAAAATCGGTAAGGGCATTATTTGTGAATTTTGGGAAACTTTTAAAACAATAAGGAAAAAATCTATTGTGAATTGATAATTTATTGTTATTTATAAAGTAACTTGGAACTTAAACAAACAGTAATATGATTTTTGGAAACCCGTCTAAATTATGAGCAAGTAATAATATGACAATTTTATTGACTTGAAAAAAGAATTATTATTATTACTTAAGAAGGTATTTTGAGGATGATAATAATAATAATAAAGGGTGATTTTCCATGAATATTTCTGGGACAAATTATTGATTTTTTTGATATTAAAAGGATTTTTGGGATTTAATGTAGAACGATGTAAATTTTTTTTATATAAAAATTGAGAAAAAAAATTTGAATAAATATTATTTTTTTGATATAAAGTGACAATGATATTATTGTTTTAAAGGAAATTCGATGAAAATTAGTATTTTGGGATTAATTGATGATGTTTGAGATGTTTAAAGTAAAACATTGAAAACAAATGATTTTTGAAGTATATAATTGATTTGGAAAAAATATATTTTGAGATAATAAAGAAAAATTATTTTTATAATAAACAGACTGAGACAATTTATACTTAAGAGGAAATAACAATTTTAATTATTATTTATATTATTGAGACATATGTGATTAAATATTGTTTGAAATTATCATATATGTTTGCGTTAAGGGTTGTGATACACTTACATAAGATGTTGAGAAGCATAAGAGCATAGTTGAGTGAAAATTTCCCAAAAGGTTGAATAATAGAAAGGGTTGTATGAGATAATCATTGGTAGAGGATAACTATATTTGTCTATATAAAGTATTTTTGGAGTACAATGATGTACATAAGGGAACTCTAGCCTTAAGTTAATAAAACTTCACAAGCATGTGTAGTTAATATTATCTTTAAATTATCCGATGTTGTATGATTTCAGGACATAAACTAAATGTCTTGACTTGCATGTACTAAGGTACGAACATGACTTTAAGAAATGCAAGATTTGGCGATTTGGAAAAAAATTGACTATGAGGTAAGATTGATTCTTTTCAATTATCACTTGGATTGAAAGAACTATCTTATGAAGTCAATTTTTCAAACTAGTGACCTTTCGTGCATAACTTATTTTTAGTGTCCGGTGTACACGAAAAATAAGTGAAAAGTTCACAACTAGCCTATGAGCTCATTATAGTAATATTTTATTCATCAAAATAGGGTATCCTCCAATTGTAACATCTGTAATCAAGTTGTGATGGAGCATGACGTTCACTTAGGAATCCTATATGTTAGTCTACTTAAAGGGAAGGCACCATCCGTTATCGTGTTGTCGTGCCTATGGACTTGAAGTGTGGTATCTCAAAGGATAAGAAGAAGGTTTTCTATTGGCTAAGAACAAAGAAGTAAGGAGCAAATTATGTTGCAAGGTATTTGATGATGGAGATATGTCATTAATGAAGTCTATTTGAATTAATGCTATACATGGAAAATACATTATTAGACACCTTAACGATAAGCGAAGGAATGGAAACCACATAGGATAGACATGCATAGAGAGTACACAATGGGTAGCTTGGTAAGCGAAGGACTCGCTATTAAAATATGCTATGCAAAAATGATAGCGCAATATGTTGTTAGGCCTTTGCTCGATTGTAAGAGAGTAAGGAAGTCATCACATTCGAATGAGCTTGTTAAAAAGCTGGCGGGTGTTCACATGTTTTCTATATATCCCATCGGTGAACATACATTGAAGATTTAGCGGTTACGGTAGATCCTGGTCAGCTTATGAGGTGAATGTAGAGACAGAGTCTAGAAATCTCCATAGATGTATTCACGTCTTATGACTTGATGTGATACGACATAAAAATGAGGAAATGAAGTTGGTTCAAGTGCAGTGAGGAAAATGTTTGGATAAGAGTTTGATTGAATTCTAGGAGAGAATCCGAGTTTCTGCAACATCCCCCATTTTGATGTCCGAAACTAAGCGCTATGGATGCTGCAGTCATTCATAGGATTAATCCCCGGTGATAAAATGAGATCAGTTAACTGTATCTATAACATCACGAGCACAAGAATATGAAAATTTTCAAAAACACATTTCATTAACAACTTCCATATTCATTACATTATACCATTATATAAACCCATCGATTCCATGTTCAAAGAAAATATAATAGTTACAAATATATTCCAAGAGTGACATATGAAGATGACCCCTTGGATAATCGGAGTCTAACTACTTGACGTTTAAAATTTCTATTATTACATACATTCAAACAAAGCATAGACTTAACAATACAACAAAAATAAACTTCTAATATTAGCTTGCCTCATGCACGTCTCTGGAAGCTTATCCTTCTAACCTGAAAAACCAACTCCTAGCCTATTCAAATGAGTACCCAAAAGTTTAAAGGGAAAAACAAAAAATTCGGATCAGACAAAAAGTTCGGTGTAAATAATAATATACCATCTCAAACCAAAAACAGATACCTAGTGAGACCACGCTGCAGAACGAAATGGGTTTTCTCCTCACTAGTATCTTATCAAATATGTCAAATCTGAACATAAATTTTGCACATGCAACCTCAATGGTTACATAAAACACGATATGATTACATGCATGCAATATGGGTATATGTAGCTAGTCTGTCAATAAAGGGCTATGCTTCCCGAAGTTTACCCATCCTATAAAATGGACTATTTGTCTCAAATCATAGTTTACCTAGGGTCGCTATAAACTATTAGTTTTCACAGGTCAACTAATAACCTATAAGGCTGACTAGGCCTAAACATAACCAAATGTCTCAAAATCTCCAAGTGCCGTTAGGAGGAAACAAACAATTCTATGAGCATATAGAGCTACAAGTTCAATTTTGTGCATACACATCTTTTAGTCTAACTACTGACAAAGCCCTATGCATTGGAATCACGGATCTTTACCAACCAGGAGCTAACGGTTAAAGCATAGGCACGACGCTGCACCAGTCCCACATTAATCTTATATGGTTTTAAATCCATGAGTCATATGTTTTTGATCAGTTTAAGGCATCTTAACAAAATTGATCTATCTGATCTCCTGGAAGCAATTCTGCTCACTCATGAGTTTAGTCTAACCATACTCACTACAGGAACAACCTAACTAGTAATTTTGTTCCTAAATCATAATATTCAATGTATGGTAATGCAGATGTGACTATGGCAAATGATAAACATGCAAATTTAACTGGAAATTTGATAACGAGAACAAATCACATTATCCATCAAAATATGTTCAGTCAATAGTCACATCCATCATAAAATTACTTAGGTTTAAGTAGTAAGTTTCCTTTGGAAAAATCCATATAGAATTAGGCTAAAACACTATTTCATTTCTTAAAAATATTTACCTTTAGAAACCATATACCACTTGAAATCAGTCTTAATAATAGGGAAAACATAGCCCATTTACTTAGTCAAAATCTTATGCCAAAGCATTATCTTCTTTACATAGCTTTTGAAAGTTTTGCTATCAAAGAATGGATGTCGAACCTTTGGAAAACACAAGCTTTCGTGCCTCTAAACATTGCTTTAAGTTTGCAAAAAAACATAAGGCTATCGTGCCTTTATAAAGCATGGCTATCAAGCCTATAAAAATAGCTATTTAATTTGTAAAACATAAGGCAATCGAGCCTATAAATGTGGCGAATAGATTTGCAAACCATAAGGCTATCGATCCTGTAAGACATTGTATCGAGCTTGTAAAACATTTGGCTAACAAGCCACTAAAATATAATTATCGCATATTTATACTGAAGATATCGAGTTTGTACAATACATAGGGTGTCGAGTTCTTAAAATTTTTGAGGTACCGAGCCTCGAAAACACTTTGGGTTATTGACCTGCTTTGCTTGAGGGTGCCAATACCATAAAACTTGAAAATGTCGAGTTTGAACAACAAATAAGATATCGAGTCCCTAAACCATAGGGTTGTCAAGCCTCATCAAAACATTAGATTTTGAGTTTTAGAAATACCAGGTATCGAACCCTTATGACAATAGATGCAACACATAGCTATCAACTAGCTATCACATGTATCGGCCCTTTAAGTATCGATATGGGGGTATAGAAACTCTAAGTATATATGTGAATGGCATATTTGTAAATAATTTAAAAACTGGTTTATTTCTTTTTAAGGTTAAAACTTTCTACCAACTCTTACCCCATGTCAAATTTTCAATGGATAATAAAATTATTTTCATTTTTCTTTTTAGAAATTTTGATTGATCACATTCCATCTTCTCAAATATCTTTACAAGCCCTTCTAACTAATATATTTTACTTATATTAATTAAACACTCCACTAAAATAGCAAATTCATAGAAAATCATAACCATTTGTTAAAAATCCCCAAAATCACCAAAAATCCAAATTTCCCTCTTCTTTCATACATAAAATCTTTGGGCTAAAAAATTAATTTAATTATTTTCATAATTAAAAACTCGAAATAAACCACTTCTTTCCACTTTGTAAATTCATAAAATATTCATACAAACTTGAAAAATTATGAAATTGAAAACCCATCTCCAAAATAATGTTTTACAGAATATATTCAAATTTCAAGTCAATTGGAGATCAAAATATAGTCTTTTACCTTTAAAAACCATCATAAAATTCCAATAATTCATCATTCAATCCAATAATGATAACATCAACCCAAGAATGACATATTGTAATAATCAATTCAAAAATTAAACATAGATCTGAAAACAAACATAAACAAATGAGATGAATTCTATTATTCACCTTAGATTGGATAAGAGGGATTGAGATTTGATGTTGATTAGTTTTCATAAGCTTTTCCCTTTGAATCCTTTAGCTTTTCCTCTTCTCTTTCTCTAGGTTATGACCGACCTTATTTTAGTTTTGTTTAGATTTTATAAAGTGAAATGAGAACGAATGAGAGAGAAGAGTTAGAGAATGAAATAATGAGTTATTCCCATTATACCCCTCTCATTAATCCCTTTATATTCTATGTTTTTAAAACAATCTTATTAATTGATTAATTAAGGCCTAACCCAAACTAGTTAACAAATCTCATTCTCCTTATTACCTCACATTATTCTATTTAATTTATCTAATTAAATTTCCTGAATAATGTTAAACAAACATTAGGGGTGTTACAGGCTCCTCCCCTTAAAGAATTTTGTCCTCGAAATTATGATAAGGAAATCAACAAGCATATCAATCATGCAAACATGTGTGACAAACACATAATAATAATACTAACATATCTTGTTAGCTAAAAGTCTATATGACATATATAGAACATACCATCAAAACAACTTAGGATAAGGATCTTTAATCATGTCTCTTGTCTTTCAAGTACAGTCTTTCTCATTGACATTCCACTTAACTTTAACTAACTTGACTGTCTTGTTTCTTTATATCTTTTCTTCTCTTGTTACAACACGAACTGGTTGTCTAACAAAAGTCATATCCAATTCCACTACTAAATCATCCAATACAGTTAGTGCAATAGTACTCTATGGATCATGCACACACTTACCAAACTATTATTTGTCTCAACAAACATTACAGACTCCAACCAAACTATTCTGTCACTCTATTCGATAAGCGAGTTTCTCGATCCTTTCTACGATAAGGAACAGACCAACATATCTCGGTGCCAATTTTCCTGACTTTCCAAACCATACCACACCCTTCATCGGTGATACTTTAATAGAAACATAGTCTCCAACCGAGAACTCTAAATCCTTATGCCTCTTATCCGCGTAACTTTTCTCCTTATACCGAGCTTCCTTCATGCTTGCTCAGACCGACTCAATCTTTTATGTAGCTTCCCTCACCATGTCTGGAACAATAATCAATTTGTCTCCGTTCTCTAACCAACATGCTAGTGATTTTCATGGCCTACCATAAAGAGCTTCGAAAGGTGTATTCCTATACTAGTTTGATAATTGTTATTATAGGAAAACTCGATTAATCGCAAATGGTCTTTCCGTGACCCTCCAAATTCTAGTGCATAAGCCCTTAACAAATCTTCAAGGACTTTGTTAACTCTTTCCATTTACCCATCCATTTGTGGACGGTAAGCGGTACTCATCTTCAGCTTGGTACCTAACACTTCTTGTAGACTCTTCTAGAATTCACTAGTGAACAAAGTATCTTTTCAACTGACTATACTACTATGAATCCCACGCAGTCTTACAATATTCTTCACAAACAACTTTGCCGAAGTAGGTCTCGTCCTTGTCAACTTAACGGGAATAAAGTGTGCATTTTTGGTCAGTCTATCTACTACGATCCAGATGCTTTCACTTCCCCTATTCGAACTAGGAAACTCATCAATAAAATCCATGGATATAGAATCTCATTTCCAAAGTGTAAATTTAAAGATTGAAGTAATCCACTTGGTTTCTAATGCTCGGCTTTCATTTGCTAGCAATTCAAACATTGTTTTACCTATAAGACTATATCTCTTTTCATTCCTCCCCAGAAGAACCTCCTCTTAATATCTTGATACATTTTGGTTCCTCCAGGATAAATAGTAAACTTCAATTGATGACATTCCCTAAGAACTCCCTTCCTTAGGTTTCAAACATTTGGAACACACAATCGTCTCTTCTTCCTCAACCATCCATTATGGTCAAGAATAAAACCTTTTAAATCATCAGTCTTAGTTCCCTCTTCAAGTCTCCTAATCCATTCAGCTAGTAGTAGATCATCTCTCTGTTTAGAAGCAATTCCTTACTGTTCGAACTTTCAAACATGACAACATTGCGGTATTCCAACTAGAACTAGCCATTGACCATAACCGCACACCACAAGTAGTATATGCCTCGAAATCTTTCCATTTTGTAACAAGCTAACACCACACTCTGAAGTTTCCTCCTAAGTGCATCTGCAACTTCATTTTTTTCGCCGGCGTATAATCAATATAGAAATCATAAGTCGCCAAAAACTCCAGCCACCTATGTTGCCTCATATTCAACTCTTATTGAGAGAATAAATACTTCAAAGACTTGTGATCCATAAACAACTCTAATCGCTCTCCCAAAAGAACGCATCTTAACACTTTTTAAGCGAAGATTACCGCTGCCAACCCTAAATCATGAGTCAGATATCTGACTTTATGTGGTTGAAGCTATCGAGAAGTGAAGGCAATACCTTTATATTTTTGCATTAACATAACTCCTAACCCCATCCCACATGCATTAGTGTACACCACCAAATCTTGGTTTCCATCTGGAATAACTAACACAGGCGCATTGGTTAATAAATGTTTCAGCTTTAAGAATGCTTCTTCATACTTATCGATAAACTTTACGTCCTTCCTTATTAGCTTAGTCATAGGTGCCACTATACGAGAGAAATCCTTGATGAATATCTGAATATAGCCAGCTAACCCCAAAAAACTTCTTATCTCAATCACAGTCTCGGGTATTTTCCAACTATTAACGGATTCAATCTTAGCTAGATTTACTGATAACCCTTTTTTGAAACTACATGACCAAGGAACTTCAGTTCTTTCTTTCAAAAATGATATTTTGAAACTACTCTTTTAGTTGATGATGCCTCAATGTTACTATTCTAAGATGAATCTCATGATCTTGTTCATTCTTAGAATATATCAAAATATCATCTATAAATACTAATGCAAAATCTATCCAAATGCTCTCGGAAGATCCGGTTCATCAAATCCATAAAGACAGCAGACGCATTGGTCAGTCCAAAGGGCATGACTAACCATTCATGTGAACCATATCTTGTTCGAAATGTCGTTAATGAAGTATTGTCCTCCCCTACTCTCAATTGATGGAACCCTATAGCTAAATACAACTCAGAAAATACCTTGGCTCCACTTAACTAATCAAACAAATCAACTATTCTTACCAAAGGATGTCGATTCTTTATCGTCTTCTCATTCAACTTACGATAATCAATACACATCCTTAATGACCCGTTCGATTCCTTCACAAAAACCATAGCCGCTCCCTAATGCGAACTGCTTGGTCTAATACAATTTTATCCTTCTACATCCACCAGCTGCACCTTTAACTCTTTCATCTTAGTAGGTGTCATTCTGCTAGGCATGTCTACTCACGGGTTCAGCTCCGGGTACAAGATCAATTTGAAACTCAATAACTCGTTATGATGGTAGTCCTGTAACAGGCTCAAAAACATTCAGATACTCACTTACAATGAAAACCTGATTCACCTCAACTTCCACTTCCATTGCACCCAACATAGCACATATATGTAAACTTGAATTTTCTACTGAGTATATAATTTGATCACGGCTATTATTGTGTCTTAATTATATCTCCATATCTTGACAAAATATCTTAGCATCGTATCTTCTTAATCAATCCATACCTAAAATAATCTCAAAACCCACAAAATTAAACAGATGTAAATTTCCAGTAAATATTTGATGTAACAGCTCAATTCTAAATGGTCATATCTCATCTCAAGAGTTGCATAACCTTCTATCGGATTCACAACCCTTGAGGAAGTAATAAGGTATGATGGTTCTAGATTTAACTTATCTACCAAACATTGTGAGATAAAAGAATGTAATATGCCAGTACCAAATAATACTTTAACAGGTATGTCATGAATCAAAAGCGTACCACCCATCACAGACTTTCCTTTCTCTTCCGTAGTTGGTTTACAAGCTGATGGTTCTGAAGCAAAAACTTTCCTTTTATCAGCCTTGGCCGATTCTGGACATTCATTCTTGTAATGGACCATCCAGTTGCAATCGTAACACTTCAGACCCTTCATTTCCACAACCTTCTTTCCATCACTAGATCGACACTCATTAGCGAAGTGCCCTTACTTATCACATTTATAGCAAACAACATAAGCCTTGCCTTTCCTGGCAGCTCTTCCCTTCTTAGCTCCCTTTATATTAAAGAACTTCCTTTTCTTGCCTTGGAAACCTTTAGTCTCTATAGGCATGTCACATCCAAATGTTGAAAGAATTTCCATATTCCTTAACGCCATCTCCGCCACCAAATCACATGGATCTTTAAGATGTGGCATTGTTGCCTTGACAATCTCGGGCATCAATCCTAGAGCGAACTTCTCGATCTTTTTAATCACAATATCAATAGTAGCATATCCATATTTGGACAACTCACCAAACTTAGTTGTATATTCCAGTATAGACATCTCTCCCTGCTCCAATTCCATGAACTTCCTGAGCAAAGTTGACATAGCTATCTCGAACAAAAACTTTTCCTCAAATCTCCTTTTGAATTCAGCCTAAGTCAAATTCTCCTCTGGTACTACTACCGTCACACCTTTCCACCAATACAAAGCAGCTCCTTGCAACTGTCTAGATGTCAAACTCCTTTTCTACTCATCATTCATGTCTAAGTCAGCAAAGATCATTTCAAAATGCAACAGCCAATTCTCAACTTCAATAGCACTTTTCATTCCATGAAAAGGCTTTCCTCCAAGACAAGTATAATCGTGGCTCAACTTAGCATAAATATTACGAGCAAGTACCTCGAGATTAGCACCTCCCATAATATCAGCGTTTCGTCCAACCAAACCAGCATCATATTCATGAAGAACTATACATAGTCCCCATATCTACTGGTAGGGTTCTAACACTCACATTAGCATTTGCATTTGGATTAGCATTTGCCCGTCGACCCGGATTCCTTCTAGTATTGGGTCGAACATTTTCTTTAGTTAAGGTGATTTCTTCACCTAGATTCACTCTTCTATTTCTTGCTTCCATATCTTGCTTTCTCATAATCTTCATACAAGTCTTCGTAAGATATAGAAGAATGGCCTAAGAGAGAGGGGAGAATAGAGATAGAATACATACTTATATATAGCAATAACAAGTACGTTACTATAGCATTATCCCATACCCCAATCTTATTCTCCGATTTATTTGGATTATATTTTCAAAATCTTTACGTTTTATTTCATCAAAATCTTTTAAGTTTTACATAAACCTTTGCTCTGTTAACATGTTATAACATCACCTATTTTGAGGCTCGGAACTAAGCACTATGGATATTGCAGTCATCCAGAGTATTAATAACCGATGATAAAATGAGATCAGTTAATTGCATCTATAACATCAGCAACACAAGAATATGAAAATTTTCAAAAAAATATTTCATAAATAACTTTAATATTCATTACATAATCCCACCGATTCCATGTTCAAAGAAAATATAATAATTACAAATATATTCCAAGAACGGCATATGAAGATGCCCCCTTGGATGATCAAAGTCTAACTACTTGACGATTATAATTTCTATCATTACATCCATTCAAACAAAGCATAGATTTAACAACACAATGGAAATAAACTTCTAATATTAGCTTGCCTCCAGCACGTCTATGGAAGCTTATTCATCTAACCTGAAAACCAACTCTCAGCCTACTCAAATGAGTACTTGAATGTTTAAGGGGAAAAATAAAACTTAGGGTTAGACAAAAAGTCTGGTGTGAATAATAATATACTATCTCGAACCAAAAATAGATATCTAGCAAGACCAGGCCGCAAAATGGAATGGCTTCTCCCCTTACCGGTATCTTATCAAATATTTCAACCTGAATAGAAATTATGCACCTACAACCACAATGGTTAAAGAAAAACATGAAATGATTATATGCATGCAAAATAGGTAAATGTTACTAATCTGTCAGTAAAGGGTCATGCATTCCCAAAGTCTACCCATCCCATAAAATAGACTATTTGACTCAAATCATAATTATTCTAAGGTCGTTATGAACCTTTTATTTTCATAGTCCATCTAATAACCTATCAACCTGTTTCGGGCAAAACATAACCAGATGTCCAAAAATTACCAAATACGATTAGGAGGAAACAAACAATTCTATGAGCATATAGAGCTATGATTTTCCTTCTATGTGTACACATCTTTTAGTTTCACTACTGACAAAGCACTACGCACTGGAATCGCAGACCTTTACCAACTAGGGCTAGTGGTTGAAGCATAGGGCGTGACCCTACACTAGCCCTATACTAATCTTATCTGGTTTTAAATCCCTGAGTCATATCTTTATGATCAGTTTAAGGAATCCTAACAAAACTGATCTATTTGATCCCCTGCATGTAAGTCTACTCGCTCAGAAGTTTAGTTTGACCATACCCACTACTGGAACAACCTAATTAAAAATTCTGTTCCTAAATCCCAAGATGCAATGTCGGGTAATGTAGATGTGAGTATGACAAATGATAAACAAGTATATTTAACCAGCCAAGTGATAAGAAGAACATATAACTTCATCCATCAAAATATGTTTAATCAATAGTCATATCCATCATAAAATATCTTAGGTTTAAGTAGTAATTTTCTTTTGGAAGAATCCGTATAAAATTAGGCTAAAACACTATTTCAATTCCTTGAAAGAATTTACCCTTAGAAATCATAAACCACAAGAAATCATTCTCAAATATAGGGAAAACATAGCCCATATACTTAGCCAAAATCTTATGCCAAAGCATTATCTTCTTTCCGTAGCTTTTGAAAGTTTTGCTACCAATGCATGGATGTCAAACCTTCAGAAAACACATGCTTTCATGCCTCTAAATATTGCTTTTATGTTTGCAAAAAAACATAAGGCTATTGATGTGCACGGAAATGTACATATTTTTACATCCATGTTTAATCTATTTATATTTAAATAAATATCATAATTGGGTATTTTTACACAATTAAAACCAAATTTCAATAATGCTTTCAAGTCGTCATCCCTGCATCAACTTGGGGATAAAATGGCAATTTTGTGCATATATTAATTTTGAGAATATTCACTTGCACATTTTATTTTTATTTATAGAAATTTGGATGGAAATATGAAGAGGCTTTCATGTATTCATGCATGCACAAAAGAGGAAGGCAAATGAAGAAGGAAATAAATCAACTCATGCATCATGGAGGATCCAACCTACCCACTTACCTTAATCTACAATTAGGTGCTAATGCACAAGTTAGTGGAGGTTAAAGTTATATGTACACTTAACGGAGGATTAATTCATGCTAATGATAACTTGGTGGCCACACATCCTAAATGGTATTTTGGAAAGCCCCTAAAATATGGATTAGGCTTTTATGCATGTATAAATGCCCCTCTTTTGTTCATGTAATGAATCTTTAATCTCTTATCATATTAAGCAAGTTGTAAGCCTCAAAACTATATGAAATAAAAATGGCTTCCTAAGCCTCTTTTTCTTCTTGTTCTTCTTTGCTATTATTTTCTTTTATGCGTATTTTCTGTTGAATATGCGCTTATATGATTTTTGTTTGATGATAATAAACATATATACATTCGTTTAAATGTATTTGTTAATGTATACTATTTTATTTTTCACAGGTTAAATAAATATTTGCTGAATAAAATAAATAACACGGAATTTGAATTCAAACAGAAATTTTATTCAAACAAATATTTATTACAATCTTGAATAGTACAATTTCAAGCTCTCACTATACATATACATTTTTGAATACAACATGATTTCAATTTACATTTATAACCTCACTACATATCACTCACACTCGTACTTTATCTTCAACTGCATTCCGGTTTGAATTCAGCATCTGAGAAATCTGCAAAAATATTCACTAACGCAGTAAAATTGAAAAGAAATATTTTTGCAATATAAAATTAAATACGATTTTTGAAAATATGGTTTGCCTCAGTTATTTGGGTTGTTCGTCATCATTCACACTTGAATTCATCACAAAGTCGTGCACATAGATATTACAGGGACAGGTAACCATAAGTGGCTGCAATACACACGTGTACATTCATACACGTGTGCACTGCCTCGCCAACTCGTATGCGTAGCCAACAAGAGCAAGTGTACAACAGTGTCAAGTTGCAAACAGTCAAAGGCAAGACACATGGAACAATGCAACACAGACCAAATGCTCAAGCTACCAAGATGACCAGAACAATGATCAAGCAAGTCCAATTCGAATTCATGATAGCAGACTAGTGTAAAAAAATCAAGTGATCAACACAACAATGAAGAAACAACAAGTCACAATGTCACAGCAAGGTCAAGTGACAACAGAGCAGACAACTCAAATTCCAAATGCATCAGTACATGAATACTGTAACAAATGCAAGCTCGACTAACAGTGGAATGAACCAGTGATACAAGGCAACAAGTACTACAAGGCCAACACAGTGATCATTGTCACTGACTCCATTAATAAAGACAACAGTCAGAGAAATGTACAGAGACCAAGTACACTTGAACAACAATGAACAAGTGTAGCATCTGTGTCAAAGAAAATGTCAACATAAAGTGTATGCAATTCAAAGTAATATATCAGCAAATATCAGCATACATGAAGTAATGCAATGCCCAAAGACCAAGTCGAAGTCGAACTGTTCTCAACAGTTCTAAGTATCCAACAACAATATGAATGCTATGTTCAATCAAGATACAGACCAGAAACACAAGTACAGGGAACAACCAGGTGAAGATGCAAGAACAAAGAGTGTACACAGCTCATGTATGCAGCAGTAACCAACACATGAAGATCAACTACAAACCCAAATGCACATGTCAACATCAAGTCTCAAGTGATACAAATATCAAGAATCAGTGCAACAGAAAGTGGTGTAAATACAACTCGAAGTAATGCTCAGGTTCAATCTCTAAATGCACAGCAGTTCATACAAAGAAGCCATGGTCAATGCAAAGCAAAAGTGAAGATACAGTGAAATTCTACAAGTCAAGGCCAAGCATGATGCAGTGGTGATGCAATACATACAACAAAAGAAGCAGTGCCAAGAATACTTGTGCTCAAGGCAAAATGCACAAGTGAAAACTAAAATGACACAGCAGTTTGTTTTTAACAAGAAAAACAGTGACATACTGCAACAACCAAAGCCTTGACTACAAGAACATCACAAGCAAATCAATACAGCACTGACTCAAATGCTCAACTACAAGGCATAGCAACTGCACAGCCCAATGAACAAGACACAACAAAGTTCATAAGTGCAGACCAAATGCAGTGACAAGTTGAAGCAGTAGTTTCTGCAGTGGCAACGAGGAAATTCATGTGTAAACAATCAAAAATATATTCTTTGAAAAAGTCAAAGCAAAGTAGAATAGGAAAGTTGTTGCCGTGCGCATCAAGGTCGTAGTTATATCAGGAAAATCGTGTGCATCAAGGAAGTGAATTTCAGGAAAGTATCGAATTAATTCGTGTATTCGAATTCATATAAATACGAGTACCAAATTAACATCATCGGCATGAATGAATGAAAAAGCAATCGAACTCAAGCAATCAAACCTGAAAGCAAAAGATACAAATAACATACCATAAGAAAAGGCGAATTCAATTATCTCGAAGCAACCGAAGCCGAACCCTAATTTCACAAACCAATCAAACGAAGCAGCCGAAGAGAGCAACGAGAGAAGATCAAAGCTACTCGCACAAGATTGAAAAAACATAAAGTCGACAGCTTCATCAAACCCTAATTTGGATCAGGGACGAAGCCCTAACTTTGCAAGAGGAACGGCCGCCGAAGAAATAAAGGAGACGGTCAAGTGATATTAAAAAGGGGCCGGCCTTCTTCTTTTATAAAAAGGGTTTTTTATTAAATTAGGGTTATTTTAATTTAAAATTGTTTTTAATTTACATTTTCTTTTTAAACCGTTTAATTTTCTAGTCGTGTGACTAGGGGACAAGCTACGTGGCGTAGCTTGAGAATTCGCAACTCGGTAGTTGAGTTGTGGCAGGGTTTTGAGCGTAGAGTTAGATTAGTCAATAGCGGGTATAGCGAGTTTACGTATGTAAGCGAGGGACTATCTAATTTCTAGTAGAAACCTTGGGGGCAACACGTAGGCAGGGTTTTGCCGAAGCTGGGTAAATTCTGTGTTGTTCTGTTTTATTCTGTTATTTATATTCTGCGATATCTGTGTTGCTATTCTGTGATCTGAATTGAAATTAATTTATAAGCTTCCGCGATTAATTTTTATAATTTACACTATCACCCTATTCACCCCCCCTCTAGGGTGAAATCGATCCTACAAGTGGTATCGGAGCTAGGAATTGAAGTCAATTTCTGTTTTAAAAATTCATTTTTTAAAAATCATTTTAAAAGTTTGAATTTTTAAAATGGCTTCTTTTAATAATGCTTTTGCTGAGGGTCAGTCCATAGTTAGACCACCAATGTTCAATGGTGAATATGCTTATTGGAAAAATAGAATGAAAATTTTTCTGAAAACCATTGACGCTTGGAACATTGTTAAGACAGGTTATAGAGCACCAACTATAATTGTAGATAATCAAGAAATAGATAAACCGATGGATCAATGGACAGAACTAGAAAATAAATTACAACATGCTAATGCTAGAGCTATGAACTCTATTATCTGTTCATTGGATCAATTTGAATTTAATCGTGTCTCACATTGTTTAACTGCGCAGGAAATATGGCACACACTAGAAGTGACTCACGAAGGAACATCTCAAGTCAAAGAATCTCGCCTTGCAATGCTAAGCAGCGAATACGAGAACTTCACAATGGCGAAGGAAGAAAATGTCAAAGAGATGCATGGGCGACTTTCCAATATCATATACAAATCAAAAGCTCTTGGAAAATCATATACAGAGTTGGAGATAGTCCGAAAAATCCTCAGAGTCCTTCCACGAAGTTTCGAAGCCAAAGTGACTGCCATTCAAGAATCAAAAGATTTGAAACAAATGAAAGTCGAAGAGCTCATCGGAAATCTCACCGCCTATGAGCTAGAAATGAAATTCAAGAAAGAACGTGAAGGAGGTGATACTCGAAAGAAATCAATAGCTCTTAAAGGAACAACAGAAAGTGATAGTGATGATAATGATGATGGAGCAGCAGAATTGGAGCTGATAATAAAGAAAGTCAAAAGGTGGAATTACAAATACGGAAATTCAGCTCTGAATCGAAGATTGAAAAGCAGAATAAATAAAATATTAGACAATCCAGAAGAATCAAAGATCATCTGTCATAGGTGCAACCAACCCGGACACATCAAGCCCAATTGTCCTCAAAATCGACGCGACTTCGAAAAGAAATCAAAAAGGAGAAGTTTTGCTGCCACGTGGAATACAAGTGATGAAGATAATCAAAGTGCTAACAGTGAGGATGAAAAAGCAGACTTGTGTCTTCATGGTGAAATAACTGACAGTGATGATGACGAGCCAAGTGAGGTATCAAAACTCTCTCATTCTGAATTACTTATATATTTCCACGAAGTGAATGGATGTTTTGAACGACTTAGGGAGAAGTATGCCAAACTTGAATCACAAAAAGATACTTTGATAGATTTAAATAAACAACTTGACCAATTAGTTAAAAACTATCAAAGCAGAATCCCTAAGTGTGATAAGTGTCCAATATTCGAAAAGGAAATTGAAAAATCAGAAATCAATATAAAATCACTTGAAAATGAAATTATGATTTTAAAAAGAATGAAAATACTAGGAGAGAGAATTCTATTAAAAAGTGCACACAATTGTTAAACGAAAATGAATCTCTCAAAACACAAGTCCAACAATTGTCGACGACCTTAGATAAATTTTCAAAAGGTGAAAAATCGTTGAATATGCTATTAGGAAAGCAAACTGGTAATACGATTAGACAAGGACTGGGATATAGTCAATCTAAAAATGTTGAAAGCGATATTAATCAAGAAAATTCCATGTGCACAATTTGTAAAAAATATGGACACAATCACAACAATTGTTGGTATAGACCCAAACATGTGAAAACCTTACCAATTTGGGTTCCAAAAGGCACAAATATAAAATTTCTCAAAGTTAAACAAATTTGGGTGCCAAAAGGAACATATATAAACAGTTTTGGGTCTCCACAAAATTATTTTTCTAAATCTTCTGCCACTAACAATCATGGACCTATAAAAACAAATAGGTCACATAAATCTTTTCCCGTGTAGGTGTGGTGGCAGGCTAAGGAACAACAACATTGTTCTCTGGATTTTGGCTGTTCCAGAAACACAACGGACGACAAAGAAAAGTTCCTTAGCCTAGTAAAAAGCTGACAGAATCACAATGGACAACAACGAAAAATATCGTAAAGGTAAAAACAGGTAAAGGTATATTTATTTGAACGATATATTAAATGTGATAATCTGCACCATATTCTGAATTAAAATCAGCCAATATTGAGATGATGGAAAAATGATGATTTTGATTCTGACTTGTTCAACATAGTTGGCCGATTATATTCATGCCAAAACACTATAAAATTCTCAAAATTTATGATTATATTAGGATGGATCAAAAATAGTGTTTTGTTGGATATTAATACATTTGATTATAATTTGGTTAAACTCAATGTTCATGGTTCTTTGATTATTTATACGGCTTCATTTCAAATTCAAGAGAATGTCATTCGAAAAGTAGATTAATTTTGTTGCATACTTCATGGTCTGGTCAATCAAATTCAGTTAGTGATATTTTTGGAGTAAAAGAGAAATTCAGATGCAGATTACACTGGTAATACAGTTGATAGAAAAATTACTAGTGGCACCTGATTAATTTTTGAAACATTCATTTACTGCATCGTTTTTCAAAGAAAATATCTGCATATTTTCACTTGAAATAATTTTTCAAATAACAATTTTTTTTCATATAACCCCTTTGAGAAAATCATGTTTGACTATGTTTTCAGATTAGTCATTTTTATTTGATTTTAAATGACAAATTTTTGACTAATCCGATCCCCTACTAATTATCAAAAAGATAAATAGTGATTGAAAAGGTGATAAGTGTTGATATTTAACATGGATTACTCAAGAGAGTATATTTGGAAAATTTCTTTAGGAATTCAAACAAGAGTTATAAAATTTTTTGTTGGGTAAAGATTCCATGACCATTTCTATATCTATCATATTTCTATCGACCATTGTTTATCAAAACTTAAATATAGTTGGTCGATATGTGGTACTATAATCAGGGATCATTTGTTTTTCATCTCATATTTTTTTGTAAAAATAAATAAATATCCAAAGTATTCACTCTCATTTAAAAGTCCTCACGGTTATGCATGGGTGAATTACTTGGATTTTTGGTTATGTGCTTCCATGCTCATTTAAAAGTCCTTACGGTTATGCATGTATGGAACGCATATCAAAATTAATTAATTAAATAGACAAGTTGATTCTAATCCCATTTAAAAGTCCTCACGGTCATGCGTGGTTAGAAGATACTTAATTTCATTTTTAAAAAAAAATAAATTGGAATACTACTAATCTCATTTAAAAGTCCTAACGGTTATGCATGATTAGTAGATATTCAAATTCCTGATATAAATGTACCACAAGTTGATACAATTGTATGATTTTGTATGAGAATATCATTTTCATCATTCTAAAAGTGGAATATGCGCCTAACATGGGTAGTTATAATTTTTGTTTGATTTTTATTGAAATTTAATATTTATATTCAATTTGAGTTTAATGATGGATTAATATCGATCAATCAATCTATATTTTCTCTAACACTATTATTCTTTTGCTGATAACAAAAGGGGGAGAGAAAAGTTAAGATTTTGTCAAATAAAATCAAGCAAAGGTCAAATATTTTTCTATTTGCATCTAGACTCATTTGCATATTTTTATGCATATATGTAGGGGAAGCATCGTTTAGTGAGGAAGCATTTAAATAGGGGGAGCAATGCATATCCATGATCAAATACATTTAACATATTCAAAATCTTAAATATATGTTTGTTATCATCAAAAGGGGGAGATTGTTGAATATGCGCTTATATGATTTTTGTTTGATGATAATAAACATATATACATTCGTTTAAATGTATTTGTTAATGTATACTATTTTATTTTTCACAGGTTAAATAAATATTTGCTGAATAAAATAAATAACACGGAATTTGAATTCAAACAGAAATTTTATTCAAACAAATATTTATTACAATCTTGAATAGTACAATTTCAAGCTCTCACTATACATATACATTTTTGAATACAACACGATTTCAATTTACATTTATAACCTCACTACATATCACTCACACTCGTACTTTATCTTCAACTGCATTCCGGTTTGAATTCAGCATCTGAGAAATCTGCAAAAATATTCACTAACGCAGTAAAATTGAAAAAGAAATATTTTTGCAATATAAAATTAAATACGATTTTTGAAAATATGGTTTGCCTCAGTTATTTGGGTTGTTCGTCATCATTCACACTTGAATTCATCACAAAGTCGTGCACATAGATATTACAGGGACAGGTAACCATAAGTGGCTGCAATACACACGTGTACATTCATACACGTGTGCACTGCCTCGCCAACTCGTATGCGCAGCCAACAAGAGCAAGTGTACAACAGTGTCAAGTTGCAAACAGTCAAAGGCAAGACACATGGAACAATGCAACACAGACCAAATGCTCAAGCCACCAAGATGACCAGAACAATGATCAAGCAAGTCCAATTCGAATTCATGATAGCAGACTAGTGTAAAAAAATCAAGTGATCAACACAACAATGAAGAAACAACAAGTCACAATGTCACAGCAAGGTCAAGTGACAACAGAGCAGACAACTCAAATTCCAAATGCATCAGTACATGAATACTGTAACAAATGCAAGCTCGGCTAACAGTGGAATGAACCAGTGATACAAGGCAACAAGTACTACAAGGCCAACACAGTGATCATTGTCACTGACTCCATTAATAAAGACAACAGTCAGAGAAATGTACAGAGACCAAGTACACTTGAACAACAATGAACAAGTGTAGCATCTGTGTCAAAGAAAATGTCAACATAAAGTGTATGCAATTCAAAGTAATATATCAGCAAATATCAGCATACATGAAGTAATGCAATGCCCAAAGACCAAGTCGAAGTCGAACTGTTCTCAACAGTTCTAAGTATCCAACAACAATATGAATGCTATGTTCAATCATGATACAGACCAGAAACACAAGTACAGGGAACAACCAGGTGAAGATGCAAGAACAAAGAGTGTACACAGCTCATGTATGCAGCAGTAACCAACACATGAAGATTAACTACAAACCCAAATGCACATGTCAACATCAAGTCTCAAGTGATACAAATATCAAGAATCAGTGCAACAGAAAGTGGTGTAAATACAACTCGAAGTAATGCTCAGGTTCAATCTCTAAATGCACAGCAGTTCATACAAAGAAGCCATGGTCAATGCAAAGCAAAAGTGAAGATACAGTGAAATTCTACAAGTCAAGGCCAAGCATGATGCAGTGGTGATGCAATACATACAACAAAAGAAGCAGTGCCAAGAATACATGTGCTCAAGGCAAAATGCACAAGTGAAAACCAAAATGACACAGCAGTTTGTTTTTAACAAGAAAAACAGTGACATACTGCAACAACCAAAGCCTTGACTACAAGAACATCACAAGCAAATCAATACAGCACTGACTCAAATGCTCAACTACAAGGCATAGCAACTGCACAGCCCAATGAACAAGACACAACAAAGTTCATAAGTGCAGACCAAATGCAGTGACAAGTTGAAGCAGTAGTTTCTGCAGTGGCAACGAGGAAATTCATGTGTAAACAATCAAAAATATATTCTTTGAAAAAGTGAAAGCAAAGTAGAATAGGAAAGTTGTTGCCGTGCGCATCAAGGTCGTAGTTATATCAGGAAAATCGTGTGCATCAAGGAAGTGAATTTCAGGAAAGTATCGAACTAATTCGTGTATTTGAATTCATATAAATACGAGTACCAAATTAACATCATCGGCATGAATGAATGAAAAAGCAATCGAACTCAAGCAATCAAACCTGAAAGCAAAAGATACAAATAACATACCAGAAGAAAAGGCGAATTCAATTATCTCGAAGTAACCGAAGCCGAACCCTAATTTCACAAACCAATCAAACGAAGCAGCCGAAGAGAGCAACGAGAGAAGATCAAAGCTACTCGCACAAGATTGAAAAAACATAAAGTCGGCAGCTTCATCAAACCCTAATTTGGATCAGGGACGAAGCCCTAACTTTGCAAGAGGAACGACCGCCGAAGAAATAAAGGAGACGGTCAAGTGATATTAAAAAGGGGCCGGCCTTCTTCTTTTATAAAAAGGGTTTTTTATTAAATTAGGGTTATTTTAATTTAAAATTGTTTTTAATTTACATTTTCTTTTTAAACCGTTTAATTTTCTAGTCGTGTGACTAGGGGACAAGCTACGTGGCGTAGCTTGAGAATTCGCAACTCGGTAGTTGAGTTGTGGCAGGGTTTTGAGCGTAGAGTTAGATTAGTCAATAGTGGGTATAGCGAGTTTACGTATGTAAGCGAGGGACTATCTAATTTCTAGTAGAAACCTTGGGGGCAACACGTAGGCAGGGTTTTACCGAAGCTGGGTAAATTCTGTGTTGTTCTGTTTTATTCTGTTATTTATATTCTGCGATATCTGTGCTGCTATTCTGTGATCTGAATTGAAATTAATTTATAAGCTTCCGCGATTAATTTTTATAATTTACACTATCACCCTATTCACCCCCCCTCTAGGGTGAAATCGATCCTACATTTTCATGTATTTGCTCTCTTTTCTTTTATGTTAGTAGCTTAGATTTATTTTATGTAAGTGGATTAATTCTCTTTTATTTTCTCTTACTTTGCTTGATTTTCATGTTGAAATTGACATGTGTTGAAATGATAACACAAATGAGTATCTAAACCCCTTCAATTTAGGGGTAATGAAGCTCTCTAAAATTATGTAAATTCAACATATTGTGTGATTTATGATCTCTTTTATGCTTCACGAAAAGTTAGTTTGTGATTTAAGTTTATTAGTGAATTTGATAGTCTATGTTGTTACCACAAATAGGCTATTCTTATTCAAACATAAATACAATTTACATCATTAACTAACTAAGTGATTTTTTATTATGAAATTAAAGTAGAATCAAAATTTGATGATCTATGTTACAAAATACAATAGTAAATAGAACATACTTAAAATAGCTTTTACTTTGACTTCAAGTTTATTACAATTGATAAGTGGTTTTATGTGTTGTATTATAGTTTGATGGTTTAAGCTATGTTAGTTAATAACATAAATAGACCATACTTATGATAAATACATCACTAATTCCACTAAAGTTCAAAATAGAGAGATCATAGATTGTTTGTGTGTTGATTTGTGTAAAATATAAGTGTGGATTTGCCTCTAAATTGTTTTCTAATCTAATATTTCAATCACTTTTGTTCTAGCCTTTTTACATTTTTAGCATAAACGAGTTCAAAAGTTTGGTATAATTTGGTTGAGTAGAATTTTTAAATAAATATAATTCCCTGTAGATCGACCCATACTCGCCACATACCAAAATTGTATGCCGTGCGCTTGCGGTTGTTCTTAATTAAAATTTTATCGGTAGTTTTCCAATTCGATAGAAAATTAGCCGTTAAACAAGTTTTTGGAGAGTCGCATCTTCATGTTTGATTTTTCATGGTTTATTTTTTATATTTTCTTTCCAAAACTCAAAAATTTTAAAAAAAATTCTCAAAACAAAATTTCTTATTAGCTTTTGATTTATTTTTAAAGAAACACTATAGGATAAGTATGAATTTTGGTTAGTGAATTGAAATTTTTGATAATTTATTTGTCTCAACAAAATTAAAAATAAAGTTTGATTACAAGTAACGATAGTGTACTAGTATATAGGAAGGTTCATGGGAGATAATTAAGAAGTATATCCTAATTGAAATCTTTGTTTAACAAGTTGTGGATTCAAAGTAAAGGCAATAACATTTCAAATCTTCTAAGTTAAGTGGTGCTAAAATGATATTGTAAAACTCTCTTCATAAAAAAAATTCAAAAAATTCAAAAAAAAATTGTATATATGTATATATTTTATTGACAACTAGAGTCATGTGTTCACACGCAAGTGTGTACACTCGCCATGCTCTATACCCTTCTCTTGTAAACACGAAAGGCAGTGCATGATCGGTATATCTGGCCTCAGTTTATCTGAATTAGTTGTATGTATACAAAAATTCTTTCATTAATAATGCCTATAGTCGACAGGTGTACACACTTGTGTGTAAATTCGCCATGCTCTGTATTCCCCTTACGTAAGCCGGAAAGGCAGTGCATAGATGATATATCTGGCCTTAGTTTTTCTGAGTTAGGCATATGTAAATATTGTTAATATCAATAAATTTTCAAATAAAGAGAGAGTAAGCAATTGAAATCCAAGAACTATCTTTACTTATTTGATTTGACTTGTAATTTAAAAGAAATGAAAATACCACTTTTAAAAACTTTGATAATCAACTAAGGATCCATTTCATAGTTGCACAATGTTATCAACCGAAACAACTAGCCAAACTAGAGTCTAATTGTGATGATAACTTAATTTTTATTTTAAATTCTGACAAGTAAATGGAATTAAATTTCTTGATATTGACCAAAACTTATATTTAAGTTGTTCGTGTCAATTTAAAAGTAAATTCTTTATTTGTAAATATTTTCAAAAACTTGCATCCATATCTTTGTAAATAAATCTTGCATTTAGGAATTTATCGTGTTGCATTTGGATTTTGTGGGTAGTATCCGCTGAAAACCCTCATGAGACAACACTCGTCCTACTAGGGATACCTAGAGGTTTAGCGGCTTGTTGCATACGCTTAATGTAATCGTGCTTCCTATGGAAACAGATTTATCTTAGTCTAAGTTTATTCAAGGACGAAGAAAAAGATAAGTGTGGGGGTTTTTGATGTGCACATAAATGTGCATATTTTTACATCCATATTTAATCTATTTTTATTTAAATAAATATCATAATTGGGTATGTTTACATGCTTAAAACCAAATTTTAAAAATGCTTTCAGGTCATCATTCATGCATCAATTTAGGGATAAAATTGTAATTTAGTGCACATATTAATTTTGAGAATATTCACTTGTACATTTTATTTTTATTTGTAGAAATTTGGATGGAAATATGAATGTAAATATGAAGAGGCTTTCATGTATTCATGCATGCACAAGAGAAGAAAGCAAATGAAGATGGAATTAATCAACTCATGCATCATGGAGGATCCCACCTACCCACTTACCTTAATCTACAATTAGGAGCTAATGCACAAGTCAGTGGAGGTTAAAATTACATGCACACTTAATGGAGGATTAATTCATGCTAATAATAACTTGGTGGCCACACTTCCTAAATGGTATTTTGGAAAGCCCCATAAAATATGGATTAGGGTTTTATGCATGTATAAATAGCCCTCTTATGTTCATGTGATGAATCTTTAGTCTCTTATCATATTAAGCAAGTTGTAAGCCTTAAAACTATATGAAATAAAAGTGTCTTCCTTAGCCTCTTTTTCTTATTATTCTTCTTTGCTATTATTTTCTTTTATGCTTATTTTCATGTATTTGCACTCTTTTCTTTTATGTTAGTAGCTTAGATTTATTTTATGCAAGTAGATTAATTCTCTCTTATTTGCTCCTACTTTGCTTGATTTTCATGTTGAAATTTACATATGTTGAAATGATAACACAAATGAGTAGCTAAACCCCTTCAGTTTAGGGGTAATGAAGCTCTGTAAAATTATGTAAATTCAATATATTGTGTGATTTATGATCTCTTTTTTATACTTCATGAAAAGTTAGTTTGTGATGTAAGTTTATTGGTGAATTTGATAGTCTATGTTGTTATCACAAATAGGCTATTCTCATTCGAACATTAACACAATTTACATCATTAACTAATTAAGTGATTTTTGATTGTGAAATTAAGGTAGAATCAAAATTTGATGATCTATGTTACTAAATACAACAATACATAGATCATGCTTAAAATATCTTTTTCTTTGACTTCATTTTCATTACAATTGATAAGTAGTTTTATATGTTGTATTATAATTTGATGGTTTGAGTTATGTTAGTTAATAACATAAATAGACCATACTTATGATAAATACATCACTAATTCCACAAAAGATCAAAATAGAGAGATCATAGATTGTTTCTGTGTTGATTTATGTAAAATATGAGAGTGGATTTGCCTCTAAATTGTTTTCTAATCTCATATTTTCAATCAAATTTGTTCTAGCTTTTTTACATTTTTAGCTTAAACGACTTCAAAAGTTTTGTTTAATTTGATTGAGTAGAATTTTTCAATCGATACAATTTCCTGCGGATCGACCCATACTCGCCACATACCAAAATTGTACGTTGTGCGCTTGTCGGTATTTTTAATTAAAATTTTATCGTCGGTTTTCTAATTCGATAGAAAATTAACCATTCAATAAGTTTTTGGCGCCGTTGCCGGGAAATTGAATTTGATTTTAGTTTTATACTTTGAATTATTGTTGTTTGGTTTTATTGTGTGTTCATTTTTTGTGTTAATTTGCATTTAAAAAATTTCGTGTTGTGTGTGATTTTTGTTATCATATTTTGTGTTAATTTGCATTTGCATATCTAAAATAAAATGTAGACAATTTCATTTGAAAAAGAAAAAAAAAGATTTTTGTATTACATTTCATTTTCAATTACATTTACAATTTTCAATTACATTTTCAAAACTACCTTAATATTCATTCTTCACTGTTCTTCACTGTTCACTGGCCCTCAACATTTCCTACCCCTCACTGTTTACCACCATACAAGCCATCAACCACATACAACCCCACAATCACCATTCACCTCTTCTACAACAACCCCTCTGTCTGCCAATATCTCCATCATTCACCCACACCTAGCCACAACCACATAACCACCTCAACAAACCACCCTGCACACTGCCACAATTTTCCACCACTGCACACATTTCCCTCATCTTGCCAAAACTCCAAACCACACTGCATACCTTCTCACTACAGTGCATCACAGTGCCCCATCCACTTCCTCCAGTCACCATATCTCTGATTCACAGTAGTTCCACACCGGCATCCATCAACTTTACTACACCCCACTACTTACATACATCTGCCATATATACCTGATCACACAACATCTCCAACCGCCTCCATATTCATACAAACTGTCAATTGTCTCTATTATTCACTTCAACATATACAATGAACCACTTCCACTCAACCTGCCTTCACAATTTCCTCCTCCTCCAACACTAGTCACCTACACACAGCAACACTTCCTCACCTCTATCTCAACATCCTGCATACATCCTACATACATCAACAAACTTCTTTACCATAATCAAAAACTGGTGTTACCAGAAACTGCTGTTATCACAAACTTCATTAACCACAAGCAGCAAACTTCACCAAAAACAAACTCCTTCATCATACTTCAAACTCCATTTACTAATCCGTCACACTACATCCATCCATCTGCCTCGCAAACAACAGTTCAATTTCCCTACATCATCACTGTATTTGCTGCATTTACGACACTTCTGCATATTGCCTATGCACACCGCATTTCTGTGCACACTGCATACCATTTCTGCATATTGGGTGCACATCAATACCCTCTATTATCAAACCACAGCACATCAACCATCTTCCTGAACAACACCACCACCACTGCTGCTTACTGCCTTCATCCACAACTTTACGCAATCACATCCCTTCTACTACTAACCTACCTGACACTCCACAAACATACCCAACAAATCATCTCCACTGCATTATCTGCCAACCATCTTTGCTGCCTACCAGTCACCACTTCCACCTGAAAAATCACCACCTCTCCTCTGCTCGGCCTACTGCCTATTCATAAAAAAAACCAGTACCAACAACTCTTACATCTGCCTGCAGCCCCGCCAATTCCTGCCATCATTAGCATTCACCCACATTCATACATATCAACCCACAGTTCATCAACATTCTACCACCTATACGACAATCACCACTTCACTACAAATACAACAGCCTTCAGACATCCTTTTTCACCACTACCACATCAAAACTACATCCTCCACTACCACACAGCTACATCTCCTACATTAACCATCATTTGTCTGAACTTTCATACTACCATCCCACCTACATCCCATGACTTCACTGAACCATACTGAACATCACGCTTTCATCCCACGACTGAACCACACTTTCATACTACATACATCCTCCACAGCAACAACTACATCACTTACATACACACTACTTTACAGCAACCTTCACCAACCCAGTCACCTTCAATTGAACCACCTGAACCACCATCAATTCACCCCGTCACCTCCACTGCAATCATTTGTAACCCACCCGAAACCACAAACCGCCAACACGATCTGAAATCACATCATCAATCACGATCGAATTGCGAACTTGAACTCAACAAATCACAGTTCTGGAATTTGATTTGGAATTGTAATGTCCCACATCGCCTAGTATGGGATAGGTGATGCATATATAACCCATTAGGCACCCTCCCCTTACAAGCTAGCTTTTGGGGGTGAGTTCTACCTAATTGGGCCGTAACAAGTGGTATCAGAGCAGGTCACCACAATACGAAAGTTCGAGTCAAGGAAGGGGCGACCTATAGGCTTGAACTGATAGGTGAGTGAAGTCGTCCAAAGGGAAAAGGGCTACCATCGAATCAGTCAATAAGGGAATAGAGTAGGCCGACGTGGACGTCGGACTTTCGAAGAGTGGTGGAATGTAATGTCCCACATCGCCTGGTATGGGATAGGTGATGCATATATAACCCATTAGGCACCCTCCCCTTACAAGCTAGCTTTTGGGGGTGAGTTCTACCAAATTGGGCCGTAACAGCAATTTTGGTTTTGGAAAGTGTGGAAATCGATTGTGATTTTGGGAAGTTAGTTATGAGCAATTGAACTGGAGATCGATTCAATTTAATTTTTTTCTTTCAGGAAGTGATTAATTGTCTTTGTGTTTTAGTAGTAGGTATTGGTTCCGGGTTTGTTTGGTTTTGTGAATTTCATTTTGAAATTTCATTTGTTAATTTGTTTTGTTTTAATTTTTTTTAGTTCCATCCTTATTTTAAAAAATATATATTTTTGCTTTGATTTCAATTTTCTTTTGATGTTTTCTATTTCCTTTTATTGTTTGAATTTTCAAGTTGCAAAAGCAGAATTTCAGCAAGAGAAGACTTGCTTTGCTTACTTATAAAAAATTTGCCGCTTTAAAATAATTTGCTAATAATTCTGCATGCTTTGGTTTCGTGCCTTTAGGTATTATTTTTATTTTCTTTGCATTGTTGATTACTTGCATTTTAAATAATTTTTCAAAATAAATAAAAACAAATTTCATTCGTTGTTGCATCGTTAGTTCACGTTTAATTTTAGTTTTGCATTCATCTCATTTTTTTCTAAGGGCAATACCCCAATCCACATAAGGTGGGGGATTTCATCACCCCTTCTTTGGCCCACAAATTGCATTTCATTTTAGAATTTTGACTAATAATAACGGTTAGACTTTAGACTTGACGGAGTCACGAGTTTCACCTAGGGCTTAATTGTAGCTTGACAGTTGTCATCTTTGAACAATTTTATTTCTTGGTTTCTAGGCTACGGCAGAGCAATAATCAGTTATAAATATTACGGTGATTCGTAAATATTATATTGATTGTTTCTCTGAAGGTACTTAAACCTTCGTCTGCATTGCTACGGTGATTCGTGGTGCACCAATAACTTCTGCCCATCACTTGGTTGACAAATATTTTGTTGATTTAAGACAAAGTATGATTATACAATTTTGGGTTAGGAGCTACTAAGGATAAAATATTTGTACTTAAGTTCTTTGTATTCATTTAGTTGCATTAGTTCATGCATATTTAAAAAAAAATCAAAATCCAAAACAAAAATTTTTGTAAATTTTCCTTAACTTAGTTTTTAAATCCTTTCCTTTGAAATTTTTTCAATTAATATCAAAAATCCAAAAAGAAAATTTTTGAGTTAGTTTTTTTTTTTTGAAAAAGCAGAAATACAAAAAAAATTAATCCTTTCAAAAACTAAAAAAAAAACCAATTTTTTTTTTTGAAAATCCAAAATAAAAAAAAATCAAATTTCCTTTTAAATTCATTTTGGAAAATGTTTTTCCCTTTAAGAAAAATAGTAAAAAAAAATTAAAATAAAATTTTATACCAAAATTTTCACTTCACCTTCTAAACCTTGCTTCTTTCTCTTAAACTCGATTCTAACTTCTTTCTCTTCCCTTTTTCTCTATCACTAGCGCATGAGTATTAGGATTCTTGACTCTTCTATGAATCGTTGGACTCGTGACCCATCTACAAATCGTTTAACTCGAACAAACGATTCTCCTGAAATGGCGAACCAGAACGCCCCTCGAACTCCTATGGATAGAATCTTCCCAGATAGAGTTTCTACTCCTTCTTGTATCACGCTACCTGCACCAACAGGTAACCATTTTGAAATTCACTCAAATTATATTGCCATGCTTCCAAAATTTGGAAATTTTGAACACGATGACCCATACATTTCTTGACGAAATTCAAACGAGTTTGCGCAACCAAGAAACTCCAATAACTTTCTGATGACGAAATCAAACTTCGATTATTCCATTTGCTCTTATGGATTACGTTGAAAAATGGTTGTACAGCTTACCATCTAACTTGATTAAAACTTGGGAAGAATTTGCAAAAGTTTTTTTAAAAAAGTTCTACCACTTGGAAAAAACATCTAAAATCCAAAACGAAATCGTCAATTTTCATCAATTCAGGAGAGAACCATTCAGAAAATATTTGAAAGATTTAAAGAGTTTTTGATAAAATGTCCACACCATAACTTCGAAAAATGGATGCTTTGCCAAATCTTATACGATGGACTCAAAACCAGCTCACGAACCATGCTTGAATCAATGTGCCAAGGCAACTTTCTCATCCAACATCACGATGATGCTTGGAAATTTCTTGAAAACCTAGCCAAAAAATCGTCCCAATGGGAACGTTCTGTTGAAAAATCAATTTACTCACGATCGAGCGCACACTCGATAGGATCTTCTTTGGCTTTGGAAGCTAAAATCGACGCAATGATTAATAAATTCGATAATGTTTTCTCATCAAACCAAAGGAACCAAGCTTCCTAACCCATGTGTTATAAATGCAATGATCTGAATCACATATTCGATCAATGCCCTAGTACGGTCGAATAAGTCAATGCTTTCAATAAAGTTAAAAATGACCCATTTTCTCCAACGAACAATCTTGGTTGGAGAAATCATCCAAATTTTGCTTGGAACCAAAAAAATCCCAACACGAGCTTGGTTCGTCCCAATCTTCAAGCATTCCTAAATAATGCTTTGAATCCTCCCTTTCAGCTCAATCATTTTGAACCAAATTTTGCGGGTCCCTCTCAAAATCAACCGCAACAATCAAATTTTCAACCAAATTTTGCTCCTGCTCCCCAAGACGATAAATGTTTGAGTTCACTTGAGAAATGTCTTGAAATGTTGGATAAAGCAACGAATCAAAGCCTTCAATCAAACAATAATTTGCAAAATTTGTTAACCCCGTATATACAAAACGCCAATCAATTGCTAAACTTGAAATGCAAATGAGTCAACCAGCCACGTCTGTAAGTGAACGTGAACGAGGCACATTCCCAAGCCAACCTGTTCCAAATCCCATAATTCAAAATACGAATTCAAATCAAGCTCATGTTGTTCAAGATAACAACGTAACCCAATTGAATTCTATCAGAACTTTGTGTTTTGGAAAACAAATTGATAACCAAGTCGTTAATCCAAACAATTTACTAGAAAGCCCTCTTGACACTTCTAAAACAACAAACGAATCTGAAAAAAATGTGGAGCCAAACATCGAATCAAATGCCAATCAAAATTCTTCTTCTACTCAAGTAGACCCACCAACTGAGTATCGTGTTCCATTTCCACATCTTTTTCGACCCAAGAAATACTCGGACCAAATGGAAAAGAGGTTGAAAATTTTTAAACAAGTAAAAGTTAACATCCAGCTTCTTGACATCGTTCAGCAAGTCCCAACTTACGCTAAATTTCTTAAGGACTTGTGTACCCAAAAGCAACACACTCAGGTGCCCAAAAAGTCTTCTTAGCGGCCAGTTTAAGTGAAGTCTTGTCCCAATCCATGCCCGTTAAATACAAAGATCCTGCCAGCCCCACAATCTCGTGTACAATTGGAGAGAAGACGATTAACAAATGCTTGATAGACTTAGGTGCAAGTGTCAATTTGATTCCATACTCTATATATGAACAATTAGGCTTAGGTGAGCTCAAACCAACAAAGGTCACGCTTCAATTCGCTGATCATTCCATTAAGAAGCCCATGAGAGAAATTGAGGACGTGCTCATTAGAGTAGGGCAATTCATATTCCTCGTAGATTTTATCATTCTCAAAACACAACCTGTGACCAACCCTACGAGTCAAATCCCTTTGATATTGTGTCAACCATTCTTAGATATCTCAAATACCTTAACCAATTGTCACAATGGTTCGATGAAAATTTCTTTTGGAAACATGACTTTGGATCTTAACATTTTCAATCTTGGAAACCAATCGAATGAACCACACGACCAAATGTTGGAAGTTAGTGTAATTCACGAAAACTTTGAAAATGAAACGATTGACCATAACGATGAATGTGAGGCCGAGTACGAAAGATTTTTTCACGAAATCCCCAACGATATTGAATATACACTCCCTTTTGAATCGTTTCTAGTTGACTTCGAATCTCAACCTAATTCTTTGATTAAGAAACCTGCAAAGTTGGACCTCAACCTCTTCCCGATCACCTTAAGTACGCATACTTAGGTGATAACAAAACGTTTCCCGTAATAATTTCTTCAACTCTTTCTCATGATCAAGAAACTTCCTTACTTTCAATCCTTTCCAAAAACAAGGAAGCAATTAGATGGTCGATCACCGATATAAAAGGAATTAGCCCCGCTCTTGTTCAATGTCGCATCCTTTTAATTGATGATGCCAAGCCTGTTCGTGACGCACAACGATGGCTTACCCCAAAAACGAAGGATGTGTTTCATGATGAAATTCTTAGGCTTCTCGAACAGAATCATTTACCCAATCTCTGATAGTTCATGGGTTAGCCCAATTCATGTTGTACCGAAAAAGTCTGGGCTTATCATTATCAAGAAAGACTCAAATGAACTTATTCTAACTCATACTCAAATGGATTAGCGTGTTTGCATTGATTATCGAAAATTAAATGCCGCAACACATAAGGATCACTTCCCTCTTCCTTTTATCGATCAAATGCTCGAACGTTTAGCTTGCTATGAATTCTATTGCTTTCTTGATGGTTATTCTGGCTATAACCAAATTCCAATCTCTTCCGAATATCAAGAGAAGACAACTTTCATCTGTCCCTTTTGTACTTTTACGTATCGACGTATGCCTTTTGGCCTTTGCAATGCTCCTGCTATGTTTTAAAGATGCATGGTTAGCATCTTTTCTGATATGATCGAACGTTTTCTTGAAGTGTTTATGGACGATTTTTCAATCTTTGGAAATTCTTTTTCTGAGTGCTTGCATGATGTGCACGTAAATGTGCATATTTTTACTTCCATAGTTTATCGAATTAAATTAAATAAATGATCATATTGGGTGTTTTAACATGTTGAAACCAAAATTCAAATTATTTTCAAATCATCGTATATTCATCTTCGTATAGTGGCAAAATGTGCATATATAAATTTGTGAAAATTTACTTAGAAATATCTATGTTGTTTTGTAGGAATTTTAGTTAATTTTGGATGAGGTTTCATGAAGATATATGTATGCACAAGTGTGAAGAGAAACAAATGAAGATGGGAATAAATTCATTTAATGGATTATGGAGAACCTCACCTACCCACTTACCTTAATGCACAAATTAGAGAAAATGCATATGCTAATGGCCATTAAAGCTTCATGCACATTTAAATGATGGATTAGTTTATGCTAATGATTATTTAGCCACCACACTTCCTAAGATGGTAGTTTGGGTAGTTTTAAAAAAAGTAGATTACGGTTTCATACATGTATAAATACCCCTTATGCTTCATGTAACCCTTCTTCCTCTTAGCCTCTTTAGTTTAGTTTAGTTTAGGCTCAAATAAATCAAAGCTCTTCTTTTCTTTTCATGGCTACTTAGCCATTTTCTTTTTATGTAATTTCTTTTTATGCAACTTTAATAAATGTTCCCTTCTTGTTATTTTACTTTCATGTTAGTAGTGTAGATCTTTACTTTGTGCAATTAGCTTAGTTTTTATTTCATTAGCTTTCATTTTCCTTTTCTTTTTATTTCATGTTGCAAGCTACATTTGTTGATTTGATAACAAATATGAGATGCCAAACCCCTTCAATTTAGGGGTAATAAAGCTCTCTAATTATATAGATTCAACATAACTTGTTCATTTTGATCTCTTTTTGTGCTCGATAGAAGTGATAGAATGTGGTTTAACTTGTTGTTTTAGTTTTGAATTTGATAGCCTATATTATTGATACCAAATAGGCTATGCTCAAACAAACAAAACACAAATTACCTCTTCATCTACAAATGATTATTATAATGAAGTGAATGTTGAAATCAAAATTTGATGGTCTATATTTATAATCAATAGTTAATAGGCCATGCTTAAAATAGATTTTATTTTCAATTTCATTGTCACTTTCAAGAGAGTTCGTAAGTGGTTTGAGGGGTGTGTTATAGTTTGATGGCTAATGTTGAGCTAATTAATGGCACAAATATGCATACTTATGATAAACACGTTAATTAAAGTCACTAATGACCAAAAAAGATAGATCATGATTTCATGTTTTGATGAACTATGTGATCTAGAGAGTGGATTTGTCTCTAAATTGCCTTCAAATTCTCATATTTTTATCAATTTTCTTTTGTTAGTTGTGTTACATTTTTAGCTTAAACAACTCTCAACTTTGGTTAATTTGATTGAATATAAATTTAAAATCTAACAATTGCTTATGGATTGATCCGTACTCACCACATACTAACATTGTACGCCGTGCAATTGTGGCTATTTTTATTATAAATTTTTTTAACGATTTTCTAAACTGATAGAAAATTCGTCGTTAAAAATTGCACCATCTTGCGTTGGTTCTTAAACGATGCAAGGATAAACACTTAACGCTAAATTGGGAAAAATGACACTTTATGGTCACTCAAGGCATAGTCCTTGGACATGTCATTTCAAATAAAGGCATTGAGTTAGATAAAGCGAAAATCGATGTCATAGCAAATCTATCCATTCCCAGAACTGTTAAAGACATTCGCTCTATCCTTGGACATATGGGATTTTATCGACGCTTTTTGAAAGACTTCAGTAAGATTGCTTGACCTCTTACGACTATTCTTGGAAAAGACATTCCGTTCGACTTTAATTCTGATTGTGTTTCTGCTTTTGAACGTCTTAAAAACGAACTTGTTTCTGCTCCTGTAATTTGCTCACCGAATTGGGATCTTTCATTTAAAATAATGTATGACGCTTCGAACTTTGCAGTTGGTGTTGTCTTAGGACAATGCAACAACAAGATCCTTCACGTTATCTGCTACGCTTGTACAACTCTGAACGATGTTCATCTTAACTACACAACCACTGAAAAAGAGCTTCTAGCAGTAGTTTTGCACTTGAAAAGTTCAGATAATATCTGATAGGCTCACACATTACTGTTTACACAGACCACTATGCTTTTCGATATCTCTTCGCTAAAAAAGACGCTAAAGGTCGCTTAATTCGTTGGATCCTTTTGCTATAAGAATTTGATCTTACAATCAAGGACAAAAAAGGATTTGACAATGTCATAGCCGATCAATTGTCTCGTCTTCCCAACGCACCATCGCCTTTACCGATCAATGAAAACTTTCCCGATGAATAGATCCTTTCTGTTTTTGTCAACCCGTGGTATGCCGACATAGTGAACTATCTAGTCACTAAGGAAATCCCTTCATTTTTGTCAAAATAAGATAAATGTAAATTTCTTTCCCAAGTCAAGTACTTCTATTGGGATGATCTATACTTGTTTAAATACTGTTCTGACCAAAACATTCGACGTTACATCCCGGATTGCAAAATGAAAAGTGTTCTTCCGTTTTGTCATGATGAAGCATGCGGTGGTCACTTCAGTCAGATGAAAAATGCTGAAAAAGTACTTCAATGTGGCTTTTACTGGCCCACTCTTTTCAAAGACTCGTTCAAATTTTGCAAAACTTGTGATCGTTGCCAAGTGCTAGGAAGAATTTCTCGACTAAATATGATGCCTCTAAACCCCATTCGTACGGTCGAAATTTTTGACGTTTGGAGTATTGATTTTATGGGACCTTTTCCCAATTCTTTTGGAAATTTGTACGTACTTCTTGGTGTCAATTGTGTCTCCAAATGGGTTGAAGCCGTTCCGTGTAAAACCAACGACCATAGAATTGTTGTGAAATTCCTTAAAGAAAACATCTTATCGAGGTTTGACACACTTTGCACAATAAAAAGTGTTTTTGAAACCCATTTTTGGAATCGTTCTTTCGAAGCTTTAATGAAGAAATACTCGATAACGCACAAGTTATCCACTCCGTATCACCCTCAAACTTGTGGCTAAGTAGAAGTTTTTGGATCATGACATTTTGGTATCAGAGCTGAGGGTTAAAACTTTAGCTCAGGAGTATAACACGTTAAGTAGCTCATTAGAGATAGGGTGAAGTATACCCTAGAATGAGTGTATCCCTAAGATATCCGTCCGTATGCCTCAGTAAATTCTCTTACTATCCACTGATAGTGAGTATGAGTGCAATAAGAGAACGAGATAGGGGACAGGGGAATACGACTATAAATGTTCGATACTCTATAACAAGGAAACAATCTTTCTCTATCAACCTTCTTTGATTCGATTCCAAATTCATTGATTGCTTCATGCCAGCTACAAGTAGAAGTTTCGGTGTGATGGTGGCCCTACGAATCGTTGTAGAAAATCCTTACTTGGTATTTCATCGGTTTCTTATCAGTTTTTGATTTAAACCTTAATGAATATGAATTTGAAATTTGAAATTTGAAATTTGAAATTTTAAATAAATTGAAAATTATAATTGAGTTAAATTGATTAATAGAATATGAAGCTAAATGTAACGACCCAGAATTTCTATTAATTAAAATTCGTATATTTAATTTATTTTTAAATATTAACAAGTAAATTTTATAAGTCGAATAATTTATTTTTCGGATATTTGGATTTAATTGGATAATTAAATCGATAATTTAATAGTTGAAATTACAGAAATAATTGGAAATTGGGTTTAATATGATTAAAAATGATTTGTAAAATTTTATTTTATCATATTGGAGTTATAATAATGTTATAGAACTTTTAAAATCGAATTTAAAGTTGATTTGGGAAAATTGAATATTTTAATATTTAATTAACGAGTGAAAATAGCCATTTTTCAAACAGTCTCGGATTTCGACGAAACCAGTTTCATCGGATCCGTAAAGCAATATTATTGTAAGATTTCGAATTTCGTGTCAATCGGATTTACCGTTTGTCCGGGGCAAGCCAAAACGCATAGAAAATTCGTTTAATCAGTTTAATTTAAAATTGATCGTTTATTGCCGTAACTCGCACAGATGATCGAATTAGCCTCCGAAACCTATTCCATTGTGTCCGGAACGTGGGTTAAACCCTAGAAACGCCGGTCACCGCGCGAGATTTGGAGTTCGGAAATTTGGAGTGAATAGTGTTTCTCGTTAAATTTCTATAAAAGGATCCATTGCAACCCTCTTTTCAGAAACCCTAGCCAACTAAGCTTCAGCCGCCACTAAAAAATATCAATGGCCAAAACCTTCCTCTCTTCTTCCATTAATTTCTTCCAATCCGTGAAGGATTTCAACAAACCTCCAACTGCAAAAATGTAGAGCACATCCTCTTCTATCAATCCAATGGTTGAGATTGAAAAATACGAAGTGGATTGGCGGAAATAGTCGTTTGAACATGTGCGTTTCGTGCACGATTTTCTGTGCTAGATGGCGACCGAGCTTGGCGAGGCTCCGGCCATTGATGATGTCGGCAATGGCGAACATTGTGGTGGAGCTTGATCGTCTTCAAGTGGACCAAGGTGATGGCGAAAATTTGTTGAAGTCGGCGGCTGAATGGTGTTCGAGCACGATCGAGTACGGGGGAGAGAAAGAAAGAACCTACGGCCAAGATCTGGGTTTCAAAATTCAACGGCTCTGATTTAATGTGGGTTTAAAAATAAATAAAAAGGTTGTGAAATTAATTATGTTAAATTGTATTAACTTCAAAATGTCATAACTTTTTGGTGCGAGGTCGGATTTCGAAGAAACGAAGTGTGTTGGCTTCGTTTTGTCGACCACTATGCTATGGAACTGGTTTGGAGTCATTTGGAGCTAGTGAAAATTTTGGATAAAATTAAACGCACGTTTAATTTTATTCGAAATAAAACGCTACAACTATTATCGGAAACTCAAGGTGAGAACTTCTCACTCAATCAAATCCTTTCGGTTTAAATTTTAAATAGTTAGATTTAAAATTGTTGATTGTATGATTGAATGATGATTATTATCTGTTGTTGGTTAAAATAGACATTATACGCCGTATATTAAGCGGAGGTTATTTATTAAAAACATATACCGCGATAATTTCACTGCAAAGTGAACTTGGTATTATTTATGTACTTGGAGTTGATTTCCCGCATTATATTGCGGATGAGACCCTATTGCACCGTATAATAACGGATAATATTTTATAAATCCAATATACCGCGATATTCCGTATTTGAACGGAATTGGTATTGTGCTAATGTTTGTGGATGCATGGAAACAAGTTGGAGGGATCCAACTGGATTCCTCACCAGTATTCATTTGATTACAAATATTGAGATATTTGTTGATTATCATATTGATATATGATGTTTTGATTGTCGTGATTGATATATTGTTGCTGTTGCAGCATTGGCCTATTTTTGGAGTTTTAAAAATATTAAAATAACGATTTTGAATTTAAAAAGGATTTTAAAGTGATTTTTGAAAGTATACGTTTTATTAAATTTTGAATTGTTAAAATAAATAAACGTTATAATTTTATTGTTATAAAAGTTAAATTTTTGGGAAATAGTACTTAAGTATGATTTTGGAGTTATATAAGCTTTAATAACGATTTGTAAATTATTTAAAAGGATTAGTTTATTTATATTGGGATTTTTGAATTATTATAAACGATTTATATAAAAGATTTATAAATTGATATTTATAAATTAAAAGATTGGAATTATAAAACGAGTTTTTATAAGTGCTAAAATTAAGTAAAAAATGTATTTCACAAGCGAATGAAATTTATAGATTATAAATTGTGAAGTTATAAAATGAATAGATTTTTGTAAAATAAAATATTTATAAGAAATTAACTTATAAATTGGATTTTGGCATTTAAATGGGATATAAATTGAATTGGTTAATAAAGGAGATTTATAAATCGAAGTTTTTATAAATAGAAATGGAATTTATAGACATTGTTTATAAATCTAAAATTTTATTAAATTTGATGAATTAAACATAGAAGTTTATTAAAGGAGATATATTCATGATTTTGGACAGTGAATTATCCTTTAAGTTAAATTTTGTAATAATAAGAGTTTGGTTGGGAATTTTATTCACAATTTTGGACAGTGGATAATCTTTTGATAAAAGTGTAGAAATACTGAATTGGGTAAATAAAGTATATTCACGATTTTGACAGTGAATATATTATTAAATAAAATGGATATGGTTTAGGGAAATGATATTATAAAAGGAAGTTAAACGATTTAAAGATGTTTTAAAGTGTATTAAGTATCGAAACCATAGATTTCAACATTCATTGTTGAAATAGACGTTTTCGAGAAATAGAAGGAAATGGTGGACTATAACACTATTGTTATAGTAAATGATTTCCGAAAGGAAATATTTTATATAGTATTGGGATTTATATATCTATTTTTAATTTCGAATCCCTATACTAGTGATTTTGGGTTGTCGTAACGATGTTTTACGTAACATTCGTTTTGGCCCAAATAAATGTGTTTGAAAGGTTGTTTTCCTTAAAGGATAAAATATATACTTAATTTTGATTTAAGTATATCAAATATTTTCCAAATGTTGAAAGTAAATAGATTTGTGAATTACTTATTATTAAATAAGTAGGGAAATGTTTTTTTTCCAATATGAAGTGAAACGTTTGAGATTATATCTTTTAAAGATGAATTGAAAATGAATATTAGAAATTGATTTGAAAATCGTATATTCATAGATATTTTGGAAATGTAAATTCACTGTGGAATTTATAAATGGAAGGGGAATTTGTTTAAAAATAAACGTTGATTTATTTTTGAATTATTGGAAAAATATATCTAGTAATGATATTTTTGGAAAATAAATAATTTGGAAAATTATTTGAAATCTGGTGATGTTGTGCATGCCTATTGATAGTTAAATAACCGACTATCAATATTTACCTTTAAATAGGTATTTGTTGTGATTGCTTGAATTCGAATGCCACACTTATTTTAAAATAAGCGCTCACTATTCGGGTTAGCCGGGAAAGGACCTTTGGGTCATATAACCCATTCTGAATATGTGATACGTCGTTATGGATTGCATTTAAAGACCGATGTTGAAGACCGGATATTTGTGAAAACGGAAGGATTATCGTCAAATGTTTCTGCATCGGCTGATCTCCGACATAGAAATTTATTACCCTTTGTGATGGGAAGTCCGGTCGTGATTAGTTAATATACGGATTGCAAGGGCTTCTTTGAAAGTGCCTTCGGTTTCGTTCGATCCCGGAACTGACTTGTATGGATGTGTGTCTGACATTACAATTTAAGATGTAAAGCTGGTTTCTATCAAATATATTTCCATTGGTGGCGAAGAATTTATTCTCTTAGCTTAACACCCTTAGAGGTTATATAGTTGATGGTTATTAGTGATACACTCCCAATTTGGTAATTTGGCATACGAAGTGCTGTTAAGCATTTGTTGAATCAAAGCACAGCTTTTGTATAAAGCGTAGCTTTGTTGACGAGACTTCGTCGGACCTCACACCCCGGAAATGGTCAAAACAGGAAAGATGTGGCAAGGTTATTAGGGGGTAGCGCCCCTTTAGTGTATGTCATTCCTTCTGGATAGAGGTGGTATCATGGTATGGATCCCAAGTACTTAACCTATGTTGTTGCTACAAATTTATTACTTTGTGGTTGTTGGAATCGAGGATCCTTGGATGAAGGTCAGTTACGACCGGGGGATGACATATTCGTGTTAGTAGTTACACAGTTAGGGGTAACTCGGCCTTGTGTTGGCAGAGATTCAGTTAGGTTCTCGGGGCGTCTTTCCAGAGGCGTTTCCATGTGGCAATGGGAAGGTCCTTGGCCTGACCATTTGTTGGAAATCCAAAGAAACAATACGATCCTTGTACGGTTTTAGTTGTATTACCTGCCATGGAATGTGGCGGTAACCTGCTATTGAACATGGTAGCTATAGTAGGCATAAGTGCGGAATGCCTATGCTGGCTAAGATCTATATTATACTTTCGAAATGATTTTCTACACTATGCACTAGTAATAATATCAAATGTTTCTTTTTAATGCGTATCAAGCATCTTTGACTATCATAAGGAGAAATCTCCTCCGATTCTGCGTTTGCATTGTGTGTGCGTGTGCGGAAGGCCTTATGGAAGTCTCATTTTCCAAAAAAAACATTGCGAATCTATTTTAAAATATTCCTTGGTTTGTTTCTAAAGATAAATTGTTTTAAGTTCTCACACCAGTCCCATGACTGACCTGGAGTTTATTGTTTCCTTCCTAAACTCTGGATGCCTACCAATTTCCACACGGGCAGTCTAGAGTCAGTTTATCAGGTCATTCTAGAATTCGGGAGTTGCTGTAAAGAATTGGAGGCAAGCTGGAGAGCATGGCGTATGAAACTAGTATATAGTATTTCTTTTCCGCTGTTTGTTGTTGTACACTGATGATGTAATGTAATGTAATATGATGTAATGTAATAACTGATATAGTTCTTTGTTTTAAAGATTACTCATTTATCTATTATATGTTGTTCCGCTGTGATTGTGAGATTCTGATATTGTTCAGTTGTTTCTTTCTATTCTGTTCTATCTTTTTCTCTCTTCTTCTATCTAGTTCTTCTTCTTTAACCATAACATTTCAGTTTTCCGGCATTCGATTGCTCCGCAGTTGATACAGTGGACGTATTGATGTTGGTTTTCGATCGTCGAAAAACCCCGAACGTTACATTTGGTATCAGAGCATATGTTTAAGCGACAATCATGGCTCTGTTGGGAATTACTCATTAGAGATGGAGTCAGTAGTACTCTAGAATGAGTGTGAGTGTAATAATAGATACGAGCGCGTATTTGTTAATGGATATAAAATTGTTTTATATTGTGATGATTGGTTTGTTGAGTGGTATATGGATTCTGGTCAACACGAGTAATTAACGTTGTTGATAGGGATCTCTAAACACTTGTACAGAACAATTTGACACGATATTGTTTTAAAATAGGGTAAATGAAATAATTTTACCTTGATTATATTTTATTACAAAGGAATAGTTTTTCAGAATTATTAAAGAGTATATAAATTGATTGTTGGTTGTTGAAAATGTAAGATATATACAAGTTAATAAAAGTTGTTTGAATAAGTTAAATAAAACATATTGTAAAAGAATAATTGTATAAGCAATTGGATTACAAAGTATGGAACTATAATTAATGTGATTTACAATTGTGGAATAATCTTGTATATAAAGGTGAAACTATATGAATATATTATAAATATAAGTGAAATTCTATAAGTAAAAGATTTATAAATGTGAGTTATAAATAAAAGGAAAATTTTGAAAGAATATTAAGCACTGAATTCACTATTGTTACTGGGAAATAATAAGGGTGATGACTGCAGCATCATCAGTATCATTTTCGAGTCTCTATGTGATAGATTTGCTACCATAGTAAATTAAAAATTGAAGTTTTGTTATGATAAACAAATTTGAAATAAAAAAATCCAAGTTGAAATAAATTTGAGTTGTCATCAAAGACATGTGATTTGAAATTTAACTAAAGGAAAGTTAAATAAATTGATTTGAATTAGATAAGCTATTGAAATTGATGAATATAAGTGAAATAAGTTTTGAACTTATAATATGAGTTAATAAATTTAGCTTTGGTAAAAGTTAAATAGAATTTACTTTAGAATTGAAATCTGAATTGGATTTATAAGTGGAATTTTAAGTTAGGTTAAACAAATGATGTTTGAAATGGAATATAACTTAAGTGAAGTTGAATGAAGTTGATTTTGGTATCGAAGAAATTAATAAAGTGAAGTGATGAATATGAACTTGAGTTGTATAAATGAAATACAACTTTATATTGTTAAAGGAATTAACAATTGAATTAATTAATGGATGGAATGCTAATCAATTGAACGTAAATAAATTGATATAGAATAGTGGATGTAAATGTTAATTCATTAAAGCTAATGAATTTGAAAAAAGTTGAATAATTGAATGAAAGCCAATTTAATATCAACCAATTGGAATTAAAAGTGTTGAACCAAATAGAATGTAAAATTGAATGAATTTGTATTTGGTTATGTTGAATATACATTGGTTGTTATTTGGTTGTTAATTAATTGTGTATAATTCATTAAGTGCTAATGAAATTGAATTAGCGGAATAAAAAGCTATGTAATTGAATTCAAATTGAAAGTGAAGTAAATGAATTTGAATAGAACTGAATTTGATTTGGATTGAAAGTGAACTAATGTGAATTTAATTAGTGAATGTAAACTAATTGAATATGAATAAATGAATGTTAGTAAAAACATCCAATGTTAATGAATCAGATGTGATTAAATGAAAAACCAATTCATTGAATAATAATGAGAAGGGAATGTATATTGATTTGATATGGATTTGTTTGATGATAGTTGTTTGGTGGTTGCATTTATTGCTTTTGTTGCATTTGCTATATTGGCATATGTAGTTTTTATAGTGATATATGCTGTATATTGATATTATTTTCATATATACATGTTTCTCATTGTTTTGAGTGTTTAGTAGGTGCGGATTGCGCTTGCTTCGCATTTGGAGCTCGCTTTCGCGCTATATTAGCCGTATATGCTCGCTAATAATATATAAGGTACATATCTCGGATTACATACCGTACTTTTACACTTTTTCCCTACGGGATGCCTCATCACTTGATGAGATGTATATTTGTGATATATATATATATATATATACTGCCATTTTTTTCGGATCAAGCCACGCAAAGGAGACTATGGCGAATTTTTCTAAAAATTTAAGGCGTTAGAATATTTTTGAGAAAATTGGAAAATTTTTGAAAACTAAGTTTTGATTTAAAGTTGAACGTTAAAGGATATTAGTTGTTTTTCAGAAGATAACTAAATATGATTTGAAAACTTAGTAAAGTTACTGTAAGAAGTTTAACTATGGATTTTGGGAAAGTTAATGGATTCTGTAACTTTTCTTACTTGGTAATTTCGAGGACGAAATTCTTTTAAGGGGGGAAGTTTGTAACGACCAAGAATTTCTATTAATTAAAATTCATATATTTAATTTATTTTTAAATATTAACAAGTAAATTTTATAAGTCGAATAATTTATTTTTCGGATATATGGATTTAATTGGGTAATTAAATTGATAATTTAATAGTTGAAATTACAGAAATAATTGGAAATTGGGTTTAATATGATTGAAAATGATTTGTAAAATTTTATTTTATCATATTGGAGTTATAATAATGTTATAGAACTTTTAAAATCAAATTTAAAGTTGATTTGTGAAAATTGAATATTTTAATATTTAATTAACGAGTGAAAATAGCCATTTTTAAAACAGTCTCGGATTTCTACGAAACTAGTTTTATCGGATCCGTATTGTGATATTATTGTAAGATTTCAAATTTCGTGTCATTCGGATTTACCGTTTGTCCGGGGCAAGCCAAAACGCATAGAAAATTCATTTAATCGGTTTAATTTAAAATTGATCGTTTATTGCCGTAACTCGCACAGATGATCGAATTACCCGCCGAAACTTATTCCATTGTGTTCGGAATGCGGGTTAAACCCTAGAAACGCCGGTCACCGCGTGAGATTTGGAGGTCGGAAATTTGGAGTGAATAGTGTTTTTCGTTAAATTTCTATAAAAGGATCCATTACAACCCTCTTTTCAGAAACCCTAGCCAACTAAGCTTCAGCCGCCACTAACAAATATCAATGGCTGAAACCTTCCTCTCTTCTTCCATTAATTTTGTGACATCCCGGAAATTTAGGGCAATATAAATTTAATAATCTGCATTGAAAATTAAATTAAATTGATTTGGTAATATTTGTTAATAAGATTTTAATCGATTTAATAATCTTCTTTTAAAAAATATTTAACTGATAGTTTATCTTTTAAAAGCTAATTTAATTTGTTATCTATTTATAATGTATACATATATATATATGTGTATTGTAAATAGTAAGCTTTGTTTTAATTTAACAAGTAAAACATATTTTCTTATTTTAATCTTTTTGGAAATTATAATTTGGAAATTTGATACTAAATAACAATTTGGCTTTAAAATATACTCAAGATAAAATTAAAATTTGTTTAAATGATTTTAGCTTAAATTTAAATTTAACAAAGGTTGTTTTGTTTTGTTTTAAATATAATTGATAAAATAAGAATTAATTTATATAGAGATGATTTCTTTATAAATTTATTTTAATTTGATAATGAGATTTATTTATACTATAATATCTTTAAAAGTAGATTTTAAAATAAATAGAAATTGTTATATATATGTATATAATTGGAAGAACTTTGGTTTGAAGTTTATAATAAAATCTTTTAAAATGTTTTAACTTAAAATAAACTTTATAAATGTTTGATATAGTATAAAATAAAATAATAATAAATAGATGTAATATTGGATCGTTAAGTTTTAAAATAAAAACAAGGCTAAAGTAAAATATATTATGCTGGCTTTAAAAAGTGTTGCAGGCAAAATAATCAAAGGTAAGTCTAATACAAACCTGGGAAGTAAACATATATATGCCTGTAAAGTATATATGTACAAAGTAAAACAGGCAAGGTAATGATTATGTTGCCTTTAAGTAAAAGATGCAAAGCAAAAGTAAATTAGGCAGGCAAATATAGTTATAATAAATATGTATGTAAAATACAGGAACAAAGTAAAGTATAAACAAAATAAAATAAATGCTGTAGCTTGTAGATAAAGACTCAGGCAAGATCAAAGTAAAAGCATTTTTGGCATAAGTAAAAATATTGTTTGTAGCCTGTAGGATCTAGAGAATGCAAAGCTAAGAAATACAGAAATGTAAAATATCTGAGCATAAAAAAAAAAGGGTTAGTGAAACATAAAGTACACCAATATTTAAAGCTTTCATTTCTAGCATACAAACAGGTCATTTCGAATTGATATTCGAAATTCAACTCAGCCTCCATTTGTTAAAATATCTCTGATCAAAAATCTTTGTACCTGCAATAGCCTAAACCCAGTTATCACCTACCCCTGTAACTTCTTTATATGTATATCTTCTTTTGTTCGTTCACTAAGACATGTCAAACCTGAAAACAAAGAAATAGTAGTAAACCAGAAGATTAAGCAAGCTTTTCCTTTTTCTTTTCAAACTGAAACATTTTACAATAATGCAAACAAGGAGAATTGAAGGAAATCAAAGAAGATCATTTTCCAATTTTGAAGTTCAAAGCTTTTCAACAAAAAAAAAATGCTCTGTTGTTTCAACCTGGTGAGTAACTTTTCTTTTAAAATACTTAAGTATAAATTGCATGTTGATGCCTGTGATAAGTATGGCCTGTGTAAATATGGATGAGTAAGTTTGTGTATATATATATGGATATGGATGTGTGCATATCTGCTGATGTTTAAACCTCTCTGTTTCCATTTCAAACTAAATATTCGAAGTAAAATACTTTATTTCATAAATCCAGACATTATTAATATTGAAAATTTAAACAGAATAGGTTTATTATATCATGAATTAAAGTTTAACAATTTATTCATGTTCAAAGTATTTTGTATTGACCTTGAAAATAAAGAATAGCAGAGGAAACTCAATATAAGTTAAAAACCAAAACACTGTAAATCATCATTCAGGATTATAAATTGATTTCTTAACCAAAAACTAGATTTTTAAAACTAAAATCAAGATTTTTAGCTTGGGTTTGATGATGTAAATCTGAGTTGAACTCAATTTGAGTTTTTGAGTAATTCTGGGAATCTCGAAGTTTTGGAGGGCTGTAACTTGCTGTGGTGGTGCATGAGTGTTTAAGAAGTTGGGGAAAAATGCTTGTTAGTGGAACAGATCAACATGGTGAGGAGGGTTAATTGAGTTTGTCAGTAACCCTAGTTTTGGGTGCGTTGAAGAAAGTGATCGGTGTGATTCCTATGGTGGATCGAGTGCTGTATAACTTCGGGAAAAGGTAGAGAGAAAGTGGAGGAAGCCGTGGCCGAAGGTGGTGGAATTCCGGTGGTCTTAGTCGCGAGAACGGGGTGTTCCAAGTTTCGAGGGGGAATGCCTATTGCGTTTCCAGGTTTGGGTCCAGCTGCTCGTTTTTGTTTTGGGTTGCGGTGAGGGATTCTGGTGGATGTGATGTCATCTGGAGATGGTCGATGTTGCGTAGCAACTCTGGTGGGTGGCCGGAGATGGCCAGAGGGATGGTGCACGTGCACCGTGCCATTGCAATGCAGTGAAGTTTATTGATGTGTGCAGTGGTAACCTGAAGCAAGCTTAAATGGTTTTACATGTTCCAGTTTCTATAACCTGATAAGCAAATGCAAATGGAAGTACTTAGTTCCAGTTTCTATAAACCTGATAGCATGTTGTTTGAGTTTTTAAAACAAGCTCTCATGAAAACCTTAATTTGTATTCAAGATTTAAACAAAGTTTTAAATCAGTTGAAGTATGAATTCAAACTATTTTTATTGAATTCAAATCTGAAATAAGATATAGGTTTTTAAATATTTAAATGGGAATTCCAGTTTTCAACCAGACAGTTCAGTTTTTAAATTTCAATATAAATTTGAAAACTGAAATTCAAAACAGGATTTAAACTATGTTTTAAATATAAAGTTGAGTATAGATTCAATTGAATTTTTGAATCTAAAATCAAGGTGGTAAAAGCAAGTTAAAATCAAAATGTAATTTATAGATTCAAGTTTTCACAAATTCGAAACTGAAATTTTAAATTTGAGTGTTTAAATTAAGTAGCTAGATTAAAAGCTTTCTTATATAAGTAATAAGTGTTATTTACAATTATTTTTAAGGATTTTTGATTAAATTGGATCAATGATTAAAAGAATGATCATTTTGAATTTTACATTCAAAATGTAATTTAAATTTAAATTCAAGAGTGTAATGTTTTACACTTTAAGGTTAATGAAATCATTATAAAGAAATAGATTAACTTAGAAATAATTAAGATATTAAAATGACTTAATGAATAGGTTAAATTTAGAATGACTTCTTTATTTAAATTAATAATTTAGAATTAAGATAAATTAAGAGGTAAATTAAGAAATGTTTTTAGTTAATAAAGATAATTAACTAAGAATTATTTGGATAATTATTTAATGTGATTAAATTTATTAATTAATTAGATTAATTAATTTAGATAAATCTATTGTAAATTGTTAAGAGTAATTACTTAATAAAAGTAATTAAGAAATGAATTACTTATTGTAATTAATTTTGATGATATGATTAAATTAAGTTAATTAATTAATTTTAATTAATTTAAGCAAATCATTTGATGGTTTGATAAGTGTAATTACTTAATGTAATTAATGGAGCTGGATTACTTAGGGAAGTAATTAGATGATAATTACTGAATGTAATTAATACAATATGATTTGTAAGTAAAGTAATTTGGGTAATTACTTTTGTAATTAATCAGGGGATTAATTAGTGGAGATAATTAATTATGGAATAATTAATTTATTGAATAAGTAATTAAGGGTAGTTAATTACTGGATTGATATTAATCAAGGTGATTAATAATTGTGTTTAATTAAAGATTAATTACTTAATGTAATTAATCTGAATAAAGTAATTAATTTAAAAATAATTAGAAATCATTAATTAATGTAATTAATGATGAAATTAAGAATTGGTTAATTAAGAAATAATGAAGTGATTAATTAATGTAATTGATTAAGGATAAATATAATTGATTAATAAATGAAGTAATTAAATGTTAATTACTACGAATAATTTAGGGTAATAAATTTGTAAAATTAATTAGAAACAAATTACATATTGTAATTAGAGAATGATTAACCAATAGTGATTAATCAAGATAAATACTTAGTGGATGATTAATTAATTAGATTCATAATTAATTAATGATTGTATAAGCAGGATTTATAGATAAAGTAATTAATTTAATTTACTTTAAATTAATTAGAGACAGAAGTAATTAATCTAATTCATTTTAAATTAATTACAAATGGTATGATTATAAATCATTGCTTATGAATGAATGATGTTGATATTCATGAATGTGAACCCAGATATGAGATGAGTAATCTCTATATGATATGGATGCTTAGTTAAAGTATGATAATATGGATCATCTGTTTATTTTCTGTTTGAATGATAATATGAATTATCTATTTATGATGATGATTATCTATTGTGATATTGTGAATTATCTATCTATGTGTATATAGATAACTGAATTGATTGTTTTAACTTTAAAACAACTTGGCCTTAAAAGATACGATTTGGATTTCGATGAGACCGGGATCGGGTTTCCATATTTGGACATCCGAAAACCACATCGATCCAAATTAACGATACGTGAATCTGAAGTGAAGATGAAGATACAGAGTGCAAGGGTTATCGTCGTTAACTCTGAGGGTGTCCAAAATGAGTGTAACGAGATGATGCCTTCGGTTTCGTTCGAACCCGGAACGAACTTGTATGGATTGAATGTTTTCAGAACATCGTCAGGTGGGCGATGAGCATTCTAAGAGATGTGTTCTCTAAAGGTAATCGTAGCCTCAAGCCTCATTAACCGGGAATGGCTCAAACAGGGGAGGTGCAGCAAGGCTAGGTGGGTCATGCCCATTGCAGGACGAGATTTTCCCCTGTCTAGAAGTCCCTTTATATTCGGCTGTGTGGGGCAGTTGATTGCAACAACTGCAGGGGTTTTCTTGTTCGGAACTATTCAGTAAGGAATGGATCCGGCCTTGTGTTGTAGGGGGTCGGGAGTGATCCTCGGTACGTTGATCTAGGCCACGTACTGTGACGGGCGGTACCCCAGTAGCCCTGCCATTGTATGGAATCCAAAATCCAATAAGTGCCATCTGATTTGATTGTATTACCCACTTTGTGGCTAGTATGCTGGAATTTAATTAATGTAACAATTTCGGCTATGATTATATTTACTTGAAAACCCTAGACCCTATTATAATATCAATGAATTTCCTATCAAATGTTTGGTTAGCGTAAGGTAAAAACTTACCCATGTTTATTTGTGGGAAGTCTTACGTGATACCTTTTGGTTTCAAAGATTTTTTTAAAAAAGTTAAGCAACTTTAACCTGTTATTCATACCAGACCCATGTCTGACCCGGAGTTTATTTCTGTTTTTTTCTCTAAACTCTCGGGTACCCAAATTTTTACGGGTAGCCAAGGGATTCAGGTTAGCTTTGACGAATTCTGGAGAAGTTATGGAGCAGGAGGCTTCGGCGTTGTAGATATATATAGTATTCCGCTGTGTTGGTATCTCTGAGTCATATTATTGTATTTTGTTGAAGTTGTATAACTAGACAAGTGTTTATAACTGTCTAGTATGTGTTGTAGTATCTGTATAACTCTGATTGATGTTGTATATTATGTAATACTTATGTTATTAATATAATTTATTCGTTCCGCTGTTGAGATTCTGATGTTGTTTCTTCTTCTTCTTCTATATCTTTTCTATTTTCTCACCCTTTTCTTTCTTCAACACGATACGTCTTCCTGGGCGTAGGAAGTCGGGTCGTGACAGTTGGTATCAGAGCGCTAGGTTGAGTGAATACCTAGGCTCTAAAGTGTTTTCTTTCTTGAGAGAGCGTATTTGTAATTTTGATATATATATATTTTTATTTCTACCTATTTGTTAGGATACCTGTTCGGGTTTTCCAATGAGTTATAAAGGTAGATAGGGTAGGGGTGTGTGTAACACGACTATCAATGGTTGGAGTTTTGAGTGTTTGAGGTTGGAAGTATATTTGTCGAGACTGTAGACCTATTACTGTCTCGAGTAAACTTTGGATGGTGTAAGGATTTCAGTGATCTCTGAAAGAAACCTGTTAAGGGTTCGGAGTTCACCTTTGAAGTGTAGTTTGGCTGAGCTAGAGTTTGGATCTGTTGATTGGACAGAAGCAGGTGATGTTATCTTGATATCTCAGGATGTAGTAGCTGTGATGAGACACCGTAATTATGGATGTCTCCAAAGATGTTTCTTTGGAACAAGTTAGGAAGTGTGTCTGCTTCGATGTTGTGGCTGCGTTCAGCAAGGTGTTTATGTTTGGCTTATGGTCCGAGTATCTCGAAGAGCTTTGGATTAGGAATTCTTTGGAATTTGATTTAGCAGTGCAGCTCGCAGTATTCTGTTTGCCGTCAAGGAAGTCTTCAGGCCTGGTAGTTTTTCTTGAGGTAAATTTAGAAGCAGCAGAGTGATTCCATTTCTTCGATGGATTGGCTAATTAAGTGTAAGTTGTTCTGTTTGGTAAAGAGAGAGCAGTATATGTGGAATTAGGCTGGTTTGATCGCAAAAGTGACTTGCAATAGTTTGAACGTTCTCTTGAGTTTCAGAGAAATTTTTCTAGATATCCTCAGGAAGTCAGAGTTTTGCTAACATCTGGAATTGATTTTGGTATCGACTGGATTTCAGGAGTGGTACCGATGGTTCAACTTAGTAATAGGATGATTTTTGAGTTTGGTGAAGCAGCTCGGGTTTTGGAGAAACTTCTGAGTTTATTTTTGGGATCTGTGGAACCATAGTTCTGGGGTGTGGTCCAGTTTCTGCTCATGATCATCATTAGCATTTTCATCTGCTCAATCAGAGTTGCGCAGTGGAAGCATGGTGGCAGCTGTTTTAGTGTGGGACCATTTAGGATTTGCAGTGTTTGGATTGGAAGATTTCCTACAGGAAATTTTTTAAAGATCTTAAGGACAGTTTGGCCGGTGCATCTGTTTTATCTATTCAGGATAAGAGGAGTGAGATCTGTCTTCTGATTTTGGTATAGAGTTGTGTTCTGAGTTTTGAGTTGATCTTGGAAAGATCGTTTTGTTGGATTGTTTGGTTCAGTTTATTTTTAAGGGCATCAGCAAGGGTTGAGCTGATCAGTAAGGATGTAGGCAGTCCAGGATCGTCCGAAGAATTTTGTGGATAAGAGAAGAAGGAATTTTGATTCCAAAGTCGGAGATTTGATTTTGGATGAGTGTTTGGTCTTCAGGATTGAATTGTCAGTTTGGATAACTGAGATTCGTTGTGTTTCACGTATACCTGAGGGAGTACGTGTAAGATCTATCTCTGGTTGTAGAACCAGCAGTTTAGGGAGTTTGATTTGTTGAGTCAGACTTGTTTATAGTCTGATATCCTATCTTGTTTTGTAGATCTAGATAGGTGGAAGCTCTGTAGCTTAGAAGTATTGATTGATTGGACTCTGTAGGGCGAGTATCCCAGTATTTATACCTGGGAAACTCTAGATAGATCTATCCTGATTTTGTCTGGATAATTAGATTTGGTTGTTTGGATGAATTGGTTGCTTTATTTGTTAGCATATGATTGATATATGCTTGTGTTTTAAAATTAATTTTTATTAGATTATTAAATTACCTTTGTTTTAAATTTCGGGGACGAAATTCTTTTAAGGGGGGAGGAATGTGACATCCCGAAAATTTAGGGCAATATAAATTTAATAATCTGCATTGAAAATTAAATTAAATTGATTTGGTAATATTTGTTAATAAGATTTGAATCGATTTAATAATCTTCTTTTAAATAAGTATTTAACTGATAGTTTCTCTTTTAAAAGCTAATTTAATTTGTTCTCTATTTATAATGTGTATGTATATATATATATATATATATATTTGTATATATGTATTGTAAATAGTAAGCTTTGTTTTAATTTAACATGTAAAACATATTTTCTTATTTTAATCTTTTTCGAAATTATAATTTGGAAATTTGATACTAAATAACAATTTGGCTTTAAAATATACTCAAGATAAAATTAAAATTTGTTTAAATGATTTTAGCTTAAATTTAAATTTAACAAAGGTTGTTTTGTTTTGTTTTAAATATAATTGATAAAATAAGAATTAATTTATATAGAGATGATTTCTTTATAAATTTATTTTAATTTGATAATGAGATTTATTTATACTATAATATCTTTAAAAGTAGATGTTAAAATAAATAGAAATTGTTATATATATGTATATAATTGGAAGAACTTTGGTTTAAAGTTTATAATAAAATCTTTTAAAATGTTTTAACTTAAAATAAACTTTATAAATGTTTGATATAGTATAAAATAAAATAATAATAAATAGATGTAATATTGGATCGTTAAGTTTTAAAATAAAAACAAGGCTAAAGTAAAATTGTAACGACCCGGAATTTTGGGTCGCCAAAATTTAACATTTAATTCATTTTAAATGTTGGATATGGATTCTAATTTGAATCTTGATAATGGAAGACTATGGTTGAGTTAATAAGATGAGTTATAGTTTCAAAATATGGTGATTCCATTTGAATTGGAGTAATAATAATAATTATTAGAACTGAGAATAAATTGGAAATTTAATGGTAATTGTTATAAAATTTATGTTTAAATGCATTTTTAAGTTCAATAGGTTATAAATGATATTGTTAGATTTTTGGAAGAATTTAAAAGTTAATAGATTATTATTTGGAATTTTATATGAATTTAAAATGAATTTAATATTATTAAAAATGCAATTAATCAGATTTTGGTCCGGAATGAGCCAAAACGATTTTTAATATGTTTATAAATGTTATATGAATTATTGTTAAGTTAATAAAATTTTAAACGTGGAAATTTTGAGTGATTTCGATAATTTCGAAATTTGCTTAATTAAATAGACGAGTTAAAATAGCCTTCCGGGGCACAGTCTCGGAATTCGACGAAACCAGTTTCATTGGATCCGTAATAGTTAGTTATTATCGGATTTCAATTTTCGTAGCAATCGGAGTTGTCGTTTGACCCTGGCAGCTCGAAACGCATCGAAATCGATTTTACCGATTTAATTTTAATTTAGCGTTTAATTCCGTAACTCGTGCATACGACTGAATTAGCTTACGAAACCTATTCCATTGTGTCCGGAATGCGGGAAAACCCCAGGATAGCCTGTTGGAACGTGAGTTTTGGAGTTCGTTTGCAAATGTTCATTAGAATTGATTTTAATATTAAAATAATATGGTTAAAAGGTTTATATATATACTTAGAATTATGGCCGAAACCCTAATTTGCCTTCATAGCCGCCGTTGTTTCTTTCAATGGCTGACGTGCTATCGCGATTCTTCCTCTTTTCCTCTCGATCTAGGCCTTAATTTCAAAAACTTCCTGAATGAAAATCGTAGGGCTCGAGAAGCTCTACATAACCAACGGGTATGATGGGATTTGGCGAAGTGGATGAGTGGTTAGGGGTGTTCGAACGAGGGCCGTTCGTAGGCGTTTTCTGGTGAGCATAGAGGGCCGAGCTTCGTGGGAATTGGGGCGAGCATGGAGTACGACGTGGGCTTCGAAGTGGCGACGTTTGATCGTTGTATTGGCGACTGATGGAGGCGCGGCGGCGAGCCCTAGAAGCACGTGTTGGGTTCCTGGTTCCCTGTAGTTGCGTTCGCGGGTTGTAAACAAGAGGGGAAGGGAGAGTGGCCGTTCCTTTGCCTTGTGATGGACGGCCAGATTTTGGTTCTGGTAAAATATAAAGAAAATTGTTTAAAAAAAAAAATTCAATTCAAACTTCAATTATTCATATCTATCGCATGCAATATCAGATTGAGGCGAATCTGGAAGCGTTGGAATCGCTGAGACGGGCACTACGCGATGATGCAAATATGGAATCGTTCCGGGCAAGTAGAAATTTAGGTTAAATCGAACGTCGTTCGATTTAATTTAAATTTCGAACGCTCGCCGAAACTCAAGGTGAGTTATTCTCACTCACATCTGGATGCTAGTAAAGTAGACAGCTAGTATTGATTGTTTGTTTGGATGTTTAGCTGAATATGTTAGTTATTATCAAATTGAATTGATATATATACTGTTGTGCTAATGTTTGTGGATGCAGGGAAAACAGGTTGGAGGGATCCAACGGGATTCCTCACAATGTAGTAATATTTTTATATTGATGATTATGCCTGTTTATATATTGTGATTAATAGTTGGAATTTAATTGCATTGTGATATTGTGGTTTAAACTATAAACCCAGGATATTAATTATAAAAGGAATTGCAGTTTAAATTATAAAGAAATTAAATTGGGTTTCAAAGAAATTGAGAAATTGTTAAATGAGAAATTAAGAGAATATAAATGTTTGAAAACCCGATTTGGATGGAAAACTGAAATAAGTTTGTATAGAAATATTACTGGATAAATTATAAATCCAAAATTAATTATATTTGATAAATCGAATTTAGAGAAATAAAGGTATTGTCAAATAATGGGTTTAAAAAGGGATTAAAATCTGAAATCTATTTTAAAATGTAAATTGGAAGTTTTAAAATTTGGAATGATAATTAATTTAAATATTATTAGTTGAAGTTTTGGGAAATAAATTTATGTTATAAAACCCTAAAACTAAATTTAATAAATGGACAGAAATCGTGAGAAGGATTTCTGTGATGATTTAGTAGAAATGAGATTTCCTAAGGAAAATCCAAGTTCGAGTTTTAAATTGATTTTATAAAAAGAAGTTTTAAAATCTTAAACTGGTCTTAAAGAATGTTTAGAAATTTATTATTTTAAAGTGATTATTTATAAATTAGCAATAGTAGAATTTTTATAAATATTTTAATAATTATGTTTACAAATGGATTTGTTTTAAAAGCTAGTTTTGACCTAAGTATATTGAAATAAGAGTTAATCTTTTTACCACTTTATTTTAATATATAGTATAACTTAACCTTAATTTAAATTAAGCTATATCTTTTAAACAGTTTTGCTTTAAATATTTTGGAATTATATTTTGATTAAATAATTAGTAGTAAATTTATCTATTTAAAGTATATTTTAAATTAAAATGTTTTTAACTGTTTTAAATCTAAACTGTTTTGAACTTGGATATTTCCAATGAGAATATATGGTAAATGATTTACCTTGTAAAGGAGGAATTTTGAGAAATGTTTTCAAATGAGATTTGGAAATTTGGTAATATATCTTTTAAAGATATTTGAGGTAAATAAATAATTTGGGAATTATTTATTGTGTGATGGATGCTATGGATGTTTATGCATATTAATTGATAGTTAAATCGCCGACTATCAATATTGGACAAATGCGTTGATCGTTTCGAAGAGACCGGGATCGAGATTTATTTCTCGAAAACCACTTCGATCCGGTTTGTACGTTGTCGTGCGATAAACGTTTTTCGGAGTCGAAGATGGAGCAGTGAAGTGCAAGGGCTAGTCGCTACTAATCCTGAGGATATTTCCAAAATGGATGTAGTAGGAATAGTGCCTTCGGTTCCGTTCGAACCCGGGACGGACTTGTATGGACGAATGCTTCGTGACATCGTCAGCGGACGATGGGCATTCTAAGTGAAACGTTCTAAAGGTAACGTTAAGCCTCAAGCCTCACCAACCGGGAATGACTGAAAATCAGGGGATATGCAGCAAGGCTTCGTGGGTAGCCCCCACTGGAGAGTAAGGTCATCCCTGTCTAGAGGTTCCTTTTTATTTCGGCTTAGTGGTGCGGTTGCTGATCCCAACCGCGGGGTGATCTTATTCGGAATTGCCCATAGGTGATTCCGGTCTTGTGTTGCAGGGGACGAAGGGAGTAGTCCTCGGTACTGTGATCTAGACCACGTACTGTGATAGGTGGTACCCCAGTGCCTAGTCATTAGTTGGAATCCATTTTTCCCTACGAGCCTTTTACGAGTTTTGTTTGTATTACCCACTTCGGTGGCTAGTAGCTGAAATTTAATCATGTAACAATTTCGGCTATTTTATAAGTATTTGTAAATAGACCCTATTATAATATCAGAGGATTTCTATAAAAAGAGTTTTAGCTATCGTAAGGTAAAAACCCGACATGTTTATTTGTGGCGTGGTCTTACGAGATGCTTTTGTTTTCAAAAGGATTTTTGAAACTTTAATAATCAATTGTGTGCATTATTATCAGCTGGTATTCCAGACTGACTCGGGTGTTATTTCATTATAATGCTCGGGTCAGACCGAGTATTATATGTTCAGGATAGGTTGCTATGGAGCAGGAGAGGAGCTGGAGTTCGAGACGTATTATATGTACCTATATATATATCCGCTGCTATGATTGTATGGTATGTCTTATTGATGATTGTTGATGTATGAGACACTCTGATGATATATTGTATAAACAATATAGATTTCATTTTTGTGTAAAGATATATAGTTGCTATTATATTTTATGCCGCTGCGACTGTGAGATTCTGATATTGTTTAGTTTCTTCTTCTTCTATCTCTTTTTCTTTTAACCTTAATGGTTCGTATTTCTGTTCTACTTGAGTCAATTAGGGTAGTATATTGTTGATTCAAGGGGTACGGATTTGCGGGCTGTTACACTTGGTATCAGAGCTTAGGTTGGCGACAACCTAGGCTTTGGTGGGGTGATTACTCATCAAATAGAGTCAATAGGACTCTATAATGAGTTGAGCGTATTAATAGATATGAGAGCGTACTTGTTAGTGTTTATAAAATTGTTTTTATACTGTGTTGACTTATCGGTTGAGTGTTTATGAATTCTGGTCGGTGCGGGAAGTACAACCGTATCGATAGGGGTTTCTAAACTCTTAAACAAGATAAACCGACATAGTATTGTTTTTAAAATGGATAAATGAAATAATTTTATCCAAAATTATATTTTGATATAAAGAGAATAATTTTTTGGAAATTATATATATTTGACTGTATGGTTGCCAAATATTGAAAATCAAATAAGAATCTTGAATTTGACCAAATTTGAAATGATAAGTGAATAAGATTATAAAATTGAAATGGTTATAACCAAATAGAATTAATTAAATATGTTGCAAATAAGAAGTGAAATTAAAATTTGAATTTAAACCAGAATTTTAACCCGGAAGTTTTGAAAAGGATTTTTAATAGATTGAAAATAAAAATTTGGAAATTTAAAATCCTGGGAAGTTTGAAATGTTTTCCAATGTATTGAAGGCAATAATGGAATGTTGTTTTGGGTAATATTTTTGAATGGCAACTGTTTTGAAATAAATTTGGGAAAGTAAGAAGCATTGAACTCACTGCAGTCGCTGGAAAATAATCCTGATGATGCTGGCCACATCATTAGAATTCATTTTCGAGTTTCTAAAGTGATGGATTGCTTCCCTAGTAATTGGTTATGGTATTGTTTGGATTTGTTGGGGATAACAGTTGTTTTGGATATTTCAAAAATGAGAATTTGTTTTGGGATATGAACAAATTGTTTTGGGTACAACCAAATTGGTTTGGAAGACATGGAGATTTGATTTGATATACCAAATGGGTATATATATATTTGATATATTTCAAAATGGTTTTGAGATAAAACCGGGTAAATTGAATTCTGGGAAAGTTCTTATTAAATAATGTGTCAAGTTGAAATGAATCAACTATTGAATTTGTTAAGTGAAGCTAATGCTAATAAGAAGGAAATGAGAAATTTCAAATCTTGGAATTAAAATTTAATTTGAGTAATTAAAGGTGAATAAAATATATTGAAGTAAATTGAAATTTGAATTTTACTTGGATAAGTAAATAAGTTGGACTTAAAATAAAATTGATTTGGATTAAATTGAAAGGTAAGTTGATTTTGAGGTTGTGGATTTGAAGTTTGCAAAGAAATAAATTAAGGGAATTTTTATCCTTAAGAATTCAGATATATATATATATACATATGGAATTTAGAATTGTGATTATAAAATGTTGGTGGAGTAAAATGAGCAATATAAGTTTTTAAAATAAATAAGTTGGTGAACTTATAAAATAGAAATTATAATCACCATGAGAAATAATGAAATGGAATGGTGAATTTAAAAATCTAATCTCAAATGAATGTGAATTGAGATAAGATAAGGGGAATATAAAAGGAGTGAATAAACTTCACTTAGTAAACAAGTTTTGAACTTGTATTTGGAAAATTAAAATTGTGAATTTGAAATGAAATAAACCTAGATGAAATGGAAAATTAAAATTGAGGAATTGGGATTTAATTCAATCTTGATGAATTGGAATTAAAGTAAATAGTTATAAAGGTGAAATGTAAATTGTTTATAATTGCATAAAGGAATTCATATTTTTAAGTTATTAAGTGTTATAATTTGAATATGTGATTATGAAATGGAAAGGGTTGAATGGTGTGGAAAAATTCAAAAACTTAACCATAAATGAAAAGCAAAGTCTAATGAAGCAAAGCGGGAATATAAATGTGAATGTTCTTAAGTGGCAAATAAGTTTTGGACTTATGTATGGAAAAATGGAATTTGTTTGATAATGAAATTGAAATTGAATTTCAATTGTGTAACAAATAATATTGAAAGAAATTTAAATTCTATTTAAAGAAGTATACGGGAAGGTAGGAATTTAAATTGTTAAATGAAATAATGGGAAAATGGTGATATTATAAATGGATTCAGAGTAAATTGGGAAAGTGAATTAAAACCTAATATGGATTAAGTTATTGACTGAATTAAATTACAAATTAATGGAATTTGTATTGTAATGGATAGAATTTGATAATCAGTCAAAATTTGAAGGTAAATAAAAATCCAATTTGGATTGGGATTTAATGTTGGTAATAAATATGGGAAGGGCAAATGAATAATGGGATTTGAATATATTAATGATGATTTGAATTGTGAATAAAATTCAAATGAGTGAAATAAATTTATATGGACTCTTTGTTAATAAAATAAATTTGTAAATGGATTGAATTAATAAACAAGGAGCATTCAAATTTATTAATAGATTGAAATTTGATTGGAATGGGAATCAAATGGAAATAAAATTTGATTTATAAGAAGATAATGGTAATATTGAGAAGAAAGCTTAAGTAAATTAAATAAATGTGATTAAGCTTTATAATGTAGTCTTGCATAAATTTTGTTGGGTGATAGGCATTGAATTGCAAGTGGAATGATAAGTGTAAACTTAAGTTAAGTAATGGATTTGAAAATATGAAAATCAAGGCATGATTTAAAAAAAAAAAATAATAAGAATAATAAAATAATAAAAATAAACTTGGATTGGTTAAAGAAATAAAGATGTAAGAAAATGTAATTTAACAATTGCATTAGAAAGAGAAAATGTTTGATTTGTGAACCTTGTAATGGAGTAAAACTAATATAAATCTAAGTTGAAATTAATTTTAAATGGTTAAGCTTAAGTGGCAATTGTTTTGCTTGAATAACATGAATATTTGAATATATTCAGAATTGAGTTGTTTAAACAACAACTAAATTGGTTTTGGATAAATTGGAATTTGATTAAGTGGAGTCCAATTAAAATGAAACTAAATTTGGTATGCAAGAAAGAATTGAGGTGTTATGCAATTGAATTGATGTTTGAATAAATTGATATGGATTGGAATCTAATTTAAGGAGTTTGTGAAAGAATGCAAGTGAATTGATTTAAAATAGCATATGGAATGGGTTTTTAAATCAATTGGAATGAATTGACTTTTGGATAAGTGGTGTTTGCATATGAATGAGAAATGAATTATAAAAGAAATACTCATGTTTCATGCTTAAAATAAAATTTGATTGTAAATCAAATTGGGAAATGAATTAGTTGAGATTAATAAATGGTATATAATGAACTTGAATGTAAACCATTTCAAGTGTAATAAAACGAAGTTAGTTTGGATGAAATAGAATGGGCTAAATCTTAATAAAGGGATTTGAGTATAAAGGTAAGGTAAATGAATTAAATGCATATATTCATTATATTGAAGTGAATATGAATTTGTAGTAGTAATTATGAATTGGAATGGCCGAACTTGTATGTAAATCATTTATGTGAAATAAAATGGAGTTTGGCATTAGAAAATAAGTGTGGAACATACTTTAAAGTATGATTTACTTATGATATTATGCAAATATTTGTTTGGAATGTAAATGGATGTGTTTGATTTGCATTTACATTGAAAATGTTGTTAAAATACTCATATCTTTGTAAACTAATAAGTATGTTGAGTAAGTGCAGGAATGCGAGGCGTTCGAGAGGTTTGGAGTGCGTTTATGCATTATATTAGCCGCTTGCTTTTAAAAATTTGCTTAAAGGTACGCCTACGCAAATAAAATTGGGGAAATGATATATATCTTGTGTTATATTTTGGTTTCCGGCCGTGTGGGCCGATGTATATATATTTGTGTATCCTGCGATATCGCAGAAGCTCCTCCGTACAGGGGAGGCTCTGCCAAAATTTTCCGGAAATTTTGAGAGTTAGAAATTTTTGGGTTTTGGGAAAAGTTAAGTAACTTATGAAGTTATAAGTTAAAATTAAAGCTTTAGAATTAATAAAGCAAATAGGTTTGGGAATTGAACAAAAAGGATTTTGTGAAGTGTATATAAGCTTTTAACTTAGCTAATGGGATAAGTAAATGGGTTTAAGTGTATGTTCTACCTTATACAAATTTCGGGGACGAAATTTTTATAAGGGGGAAGGAATGTAACGACCCGGAATTTTGGGTCGCCAAAATTTAACATTTAATTCATTTTAAATGTTGGATATGGATTCTAATTTGAACCTTGATAATGGAAGACTATGGTTGAGTTAATAAGATGAGTTATAGTTTCAAAATATGGTGATTCCATTTGAATTGGAGTAATAATAATAATTATTAGAACTGAGAATAAATTGGAAATTTAATGGTAATTGTTATAAAATTTATGTTTAAATGCATTTTTAAGTTCAATAGGTTATAAATGATATTGTTAGATTTTTGGAAGAATTTAAAAGTTAATAGATTATTATTTGGAATTTTATATGAATTTAAAATGAATTTAATATTATTAAAAATGCAATTAATCAGATTTTGGTCCGGAATGAGCCAAAACGATTTTTAATATGTTTATAAATGTTATATGAATTATTGTTAAGTTAATAAAATTTTAAACGTGGAAATTTTGAGTGATTTCGATAATTTCGAAATTTGCTTAATTAAATAGACGAGTTAAAATAGCCTTCCGGGGCACAGTCTCGGAATTCGACGAAACCAGTTTCATTGGATCCGTAATAGTTAGTTATTATCGGATTTCAATTTTCGTAGCAATCGGAGTTGTCGTTTGACCCTGGCAGCTCGAAACGCATCGAAATCGATTTTACCGATTTAATTTTAATTTAGCGTTTAATTCCGTAACTCGTGCATACGACTGAATTAGCTTACGAAACCTATTCCATTGTGTCCGGAATGCGGGAAAACCCCAGGATAGCCTGTTGGAACGTGAGTTTTGGAGTTCGTTTGCAAATGTTCATTAGAATTGATTTTAATATTAAAATAATATGGTTAAAAGGTTTATATATATACTTAGAATTATGGCCGAAACCCTAATTTGCCTTCATAGCCGCCGTTGTTTCTTTCAATGGCTGACGTGCTCTCGCGATTCTTCCTCTTTTCCTCTCGATCTAGGCCTTAATTTCAAAAACTTCCTGAATGAAAATCGTAGGGCTCGAGAAGCTCTACATAACCAACGGGTATGATGGGATTTGGCGAAGTGGATGAGTGGTTAGGGGTGTTCGAACGAGGGCCGTTCGTAGGCGTTTTCTGGTGAGCATAGAGGGCCGAGCTTCGTGGGAATTGGGGCGAGCATGGAGTACGACGTGGGCTTCGAAGTGGCGACGTTTGATCGTTGTATTGGCGACTGATGGAGGCGCGGCGGCGAGCCCTAGAAGCACGTGTTGGGTTCCTGGTTCCCTGTAGTTGCGTTCGCGGGTTGTAAACAAGAGGGGAAGGGAGAGTGGCCGTTCCTTTGCCTTGTGATGGACGGCCAGATTTTGGTTCTGGTAAAATATAAAGAAAATTGTTTAAAAAAAAAAAATTCAATTCAAACTTCAATTATTCATATCTATCGCATGCAATATCAGATTGAGGCGAATCTGGAAGCGTTGGAATCGCTGAGACGGGCACTACGCGATGATGCAAATATGGAATCGTTCCGGGCAAGTAGAAATTTAGGTTAAATCGAACGTCGTTCGATTTAATTTAAATTTCGAACGCTCGCCGAAACTCAAGGTGAGTTATTCTCACTCACATCTGGATGCTAGTAAAGTAGACAGCTAGTATTGATTGTTTGTTTGGATGTTTAGCTGAATATGTTAGTTATTATCAAATTGAATTGATATATATACTGTTGTGCTAATGTTTGTGGATGCAGGGAAAACAGGTTGGAGGGATCCAACGGGATTCCTCACAATGTAGTAATATTTTTATATTGATGATTATGCCTGTTTATATATTGTGATTAATAGTTGGAATTTAATTGCATTGTGATATTGTGGTTTAAACTATAAACCCAGGATATTAATTATAAAAGGAATTGCAGTTTAAATTATAAAGAAATTAAATTGGGTTTCAAAGAAATTGAGAAATTGTTAAATGAGAAATTAAGAGAATATAAATGTTTGAAAACCCGATTTGGATGGAAAACTGAAATAAGTTTGTATAGAAATATTACTGGATAAATTATAAATCCAAAATTAATTATATTTGATAAATCGAATTTAGAGAAATAAAGGTATTGTCAAATAATGGGTTTAAAAAGGGATTAAAATCTGAAATCTATTTTAAAATGTAAATTGGAAGTTTTAAAATTTGGAATGATAATTAATTTAAATATTATTAGTTGAAGTTTTGGGAAATAAATTTATGTTATAAAACCCTAAAACTAAATTTAATAAATGGACAGAAATCGTGAGAAGGATTTCTGTGTTGATTTAGTAGAAATGAGATTTCCTAAGGAAAATCCAAGTTCGAGTTTTAAATTGATTTTATAAAAAGAAGTTTTAAAATCTTAAACTGGTCTTAAAGAATGTTTAGAAATTTATTATTTTAAAGTGATTATTTATAAATTAGCAATAGTAGAATTTTTATAAATATTTTAATAATTATGTTTACAAATGGATTTGTTTTAAAAGCTAGTTTTGACCTAAGTATATTGAAATAAGAGTTAATCTTTTTACCACTTTATTTTAATATATAGTATAACTTAACCTTAATTTAAATTAAGCTATATCTTTTAAACAGTTTTGCTTTAAATATTTTGGAATTATATTTTGATTAAATAATTAGTAGTAAATTTATCTATTTAAAGTATATTTTAAATTAAAATGTTTTTAACTGTTTTAAATCTAAACTGTTTTGAACTTGGATATTTCCAATGAGAATATATGGTAAATGATTTACCTTGTAAAGGAGGAATTTTGAGAAATGTTTTCAAATGAGATTTGGAAATTTGGTAATATATCTTTTAAAGATATTTGAGGTAAATAAATAATTTGGGAATTATTTATTGTGTGATGGATGCTATGGATGTTTATGCATATTAATTGATAGTTAAATCACCGACTATCAATATTGGACAAATGCGTTGATCGTTTCGAAGAGACCGGGATCGAGATTTATTTCTCGAAAACCACTTCGATCCGGTTTGTACGTTGTCGTGCGATAAACGTTTTTCGGAGTCGAAGATGGAGCAGTGAAGTGCAAGGGCTAGTCGCTACTAATCCTGAGGATATTTCCAAAATGGATGTAGTAGGAATAGTGCCTTCGGTTCCGTTCGAACCCGGGACGGACTTGTATGGACGAATGCTTCGTGACATCGTCAGCGGACGATGGGCATTCTAAGTGAAACGTTCTAAAGGTAACGTTAAGCCTCAAGCCTCACCAACCGGGAATGACTGAAAATCAGGGGATATGCAGCAAGGCTTCGTGGGTAGCCCCCACTGGAGAGTAAGGTCATCCCTGTCTAGAGGTTCCTTTTTATTTCGGCTTAGTGGTGCGGTTGCTGATCCCAACCGCGGGGTGATCTTATTCGGAATTGCCCATAGGTGATTCCGGTCTTGTGTTGCAGGGGACGAAGGGAGTAGTCCTCGGTACTGTGATCTAGACCACGTACTGTGATAGGTGGTACCCCAGTGCCTAGTCATTAGTTGGAATCCATTTTTCCCTACGAGCCTTTTACGAGTTTTGTTTGTATTACCCACTTCGGTGGCTAGTAGCTGAAATTTAATCATGTAACAATTTCGGCTATTTTATAAGTATTTGTAAATAGACCCTATTATAATATCAGAGGATTTCTATAAAAAGAGTTTTAGCTATCGTAAGGTAAAAACCCGACATGTTTATTTGTGGCGTGGTCTTACGAGATGCTTTTGTTTTCAAAAGGATTTTTGAAACTTTAATAATCAATTGTGTGCATTATTATCAGCTGGTATTCCAGACTGACTCGGGTGTTATTTCATTATAATGCTCGGGTCAGACCGAGTATTATATGTTCAGGATAGGTTGCTATGGAGCAGGAGAGGAGCTGGAGTTCGAGACGTATTATATGTACCTATATATATATCCGCTGCTATGATTGTATGGTATGTCTTATTGATGATTGTTGATGTATGAGACACTCTGATGATATATTGTATAAACAATATAGATTTCATTTTTGTGTAAAGATATATAGTTGCTATTATATTTTATGCCGCTGCGACTGTGAGATTCTGATATTGTTTAGTTTCTTCTTCTTCTATCTCTTTTTCTTTTAACCTTAATGGTTCGTATTTCTGTTCTACTTGAGTCAATTAGGGTAGTATATTGTTGATTCAAGGGGTACGGATTTGCGGGCTGTTACACTTGGTATCAGAGCTTAGGTTGGCGACAACCTAGGCTTTGGTGGGGTGATTACTTATCAAATAGAGTCAATAGGACTCTATAATGAGTTGAGCGTATTAATAGATATGAGAGCGTACTTGTTAGTGTTTATAAAATTGTTTTTATACTGTGTTGACTTATCGGTTGAGTGTTTATGAATTCTGGTCGGTGCGGGAAGTACAACCGTATCGATAGGGGTTTCTAAACTCTTAAACAAGATAAACCGACATAGTATTGTTTTTAAAATGGATAAATGAAATAATTTTATCCAAAATTATATTTTGATATAAAGAGAATAATTTTTTGGAAATTATATATATTTGACTGTATGGTTGCCAAATATTGAAAATCAAATAAGAATCTTGAATTTGACCAAATTTGAAATGATAAGTGAATAAGATTATAAAATTGAAATGGTTATAACCAAATAGAATTAATTAAATATGTTGCAAATAAGAAGTGAAATTAAAATTTGAATTTAAACCAGAATTTTAACCCGGAAGTTTTGAAAAGGATTTTTAATAGATTGAAAATAAAAATTTGGAAATTTAAAATCCTGGGAAGTTTGAAATGTTTTCCAATGTATTGAAGGCAATAATGGAATGTTGTTTTGGGTAATATTTTTGAATGGCAACTGTTTTGAAATAAATTTGGGAAAGTAAGAAGCATTGAACTCACTGCAGTCGCTGGAAAATAATCCTGATGATGCTGGCCACATCATTAGAATTCATTTTCGAGTTTCTAAAGTGATGGATTGCTTCCCTAGTAATTGGTTATGGTATTGTTTGGATTTGTTGGGGATAACAGTTGTTTTGGATATTTCAAAAATGAGAATTTGTTTTGGGATATGAACAAATTGTTTTGGGTACAACCAAATTGGTTTGGAAGACATGGAGATTTGATTTGATATACCAAATGGGTATATATATATTTGATATATTTCAAAATGGTTTTGAGATAAAACCGGGTAAATTGAATTCTGGGAAAGTTCTTATTAAATAATGTGTAAAGTTGAAATGAATCAACTATTGAATTTGTTAAGTGAAGCTAATGCTAATAAGAAGGAAATGAGAAATTTCAAATCTTGGAATTAAAATTTAATTTGAGTAATTAAAGGTGAATAAAATATATTGAAGTAAATTGAAATTTGAATTTTACTTGGATAAGTAAATAAGTTGGACTTAAAATAAAATTGATTTGGATTAAATTGAAAGGTAAGTTGATTTTGAGGTTGTGGATTTGAAGTTTGCAAAGAAATAAATTAAGGGAATTTTTATCCTTAAGAATTCAGATATATATATATATACATATGGAATTTAGAATTGTGATTATAAAATGTTGGTGGAGTAAAATGAGCAATATAAGTTTTTAAAATAAATAAGTTGGTGAACTTATAAAATAGAAATTATAATCACCATGAGAAATAATGAAATGGAATGGTGAATTTAAAAATCTAATCTCAAATGAATGTGAATTGAGATAAGATAAGGGGAATATAAAAGGAGTGAATAAACTTCACTTAGTAAACAAGTTTTGAACTTGTATTTGGAAAATTAAAATTGTGAATTTGAAATGAAATAAACCTAGATGAAATGGAAAATTAAAATTGAGGAATTGGGATTTAATTCAATCTTGATGAATTGGAATTAAAGTAAATAGTTATAAAGGTGAAATGTAAATTGTTTATAATTGCATAAAGGAATTCATATTTTTAAGTTATTAAGTGTTATAATTTGAATATGTGATTATGAAATGGAAAGGGTTGAATGGTGTGGAAAAATTCAAAAACTTAACCATAAATGAAAAGCAAAGTCTAATGAAGCAAAGCGGGAATATAAATGTGAATGTTCTTAAGTGGCAAATAAGTTTTGGACTTATGTATGGAAAAATGGAATTTGTTTGATAATGAAATTGAAATTGAATTTCAATTGTGTAACAAATAATATTGAAAGAAATTTAAATTCTATTTAAAGAAGTATACGGGAAGGTAGGAATTTAAATTGTTAAATGAAATAATGGGAAAATGGTGATATTATAAATGGATTCAGAGTAAATTGGGAAAGTGAATTAAAACCTAATATGGATTAAGTTATTGACTGAATTAAATTACAAATTAATGGAATTTGTATTGTAATGGATAGAATTTGATAATCAGTCAAAATTTGAAGGTAAATAAAAATCCAATTTGGATTGGGATTTAATGTTGGTAATAAATATGGGAAGGGCAAATGAATAATGGGATTTGAATATATTAATGATGATTTGAATTGTGAATAAAATTCAAATGAGTGAAATAAATTTATATGGACTCTTTGTTAATAAAATAAATTTGTAAATGGATTGAATTAATAAACAAGGAGCATTCAAATTTATTAATAGATTGAAATTTGATTGGAATGGGAATCAAATGGAAATAAAATTTGATTTATAAGAAGATAATGGTAATATTGAGAAGAAAGCTTAAGTAAATTAAATAAATGTGATTAAGCTTTATAATGTAGTCTTGCATAAATTTTGTTGGGTGATAGGCATTGAATTGCAAGTGGAATGATAAGTGTAAACTTAAGTTAAGTAATGGATTTGAAAATATGAAAATCAAGGCATGATTTAAAAAAAAAAATAATAAGAATAATAAAATAATAAAAATAAACTTGGATTGGTTAAAGAAATAAAGATGTAAGAAAATGTAATTTAACAATTGCATTAGAAAGAGAAAATGTTTGATTTGTGAACCTTGTAATGGAGTAAAACTAATATAAATCTAAGTTGAAATTAATTTTAAATGGTTAAGCTTAAGTGGCAATTGTTTTGCTTGAATAACATGAATATTTGAATATATTCAGAATTGAGTTGTTTAAACAACAACTAAATTGGTTTTGGATAAATTGGAATTTGATTAAGTGGAGTCCAATTAAAATGAAACTAAATTTGGTATGCAAGAAAGAATTGAGGTGTTATGCAATTGAATTGATGTTTGAATAAATTGATATGGATTGGAATCTAATTTAAGGAGTTTGTGAAAGAATGCAAGTGAATTGATTTAAAATAGCATATGGAATGGGTTTTTAAATCAATTGGAATGAATTGACTTTTGGATAAGTGGTGTTTGCATATGAATGAGAAATGAATTATAAAAGAAATACTCATGTTTCATGCTTAAAATAAAATTTGATTGTAAATCAAATTGGGAAATGAATTAGTTGAGATTAATAAATGGTATATAATGAACTTGAATGTAAACCATTTCAAGTGTAATAAAACGAAGTTAGTTTGGATGAAATAGAATGGGCTAAATCTTAATAAAGGGATTTGAGTATAAAGGTAAGGTAAATGAATTAAATGCATATATTCATTATATTGAAGTGAATATGAATTTGTAGTAGTAATTATGAATTGGAATGGCCGAACTTGTATGTAAATCATTTATGTGAAATAAAATGGAGTTTGGCATTAGAAAATAAGTGTGGAACATACTTTAAAGTATGATTTACTTATGATATTATGCAAATATTTGTTTGGAATGTAAATGGATGTGTTTGATTTGCATTTACATTGAAAATGTTGTTAAAATACTCATATCTTTGTAAACTAATAAGTATGTTGAGTAAGTGCAGGAATGCGAGGCGTTCGAGAGGTTTGGAGTGCGTTTATGCATTATATTAGCCGCTTGCTTTTAAAAATTTGCTTAAAGGTACGCCTACGCAAATAAAATTGGGGAAATGATATATATCTTGTGTTATATTTTGGTTTCCGGCCGTGTGGGCCGATGTATATATATTTGTGTATCCTGCGATATCGCAGAAGCTCCTCCGTACAGGGGAGGCTCTGCCAAAATTTTCCGGAAATTTTGAGAGTTAGAAATTTTTGGGTTTTGGGAAAAGTTAAGTAACTTATGAAGTTATAAGTTAAAATTAAAGCTTTAGAATTAATAAAGCAAATAGGTTTGGGAATTGAACAAAAAGGATTTTGTGAAGTGTATATAAGCTTTTAACTTAGCTAATGGGATAAGTAAATGGGTTTAAGTGTATGTTCTACCTTATACAAATTTCGGGGACGAAATTTTTATAAGGGGGAAGGAATGTAACGACCCGGAATTTTGGGTCGCCAAAATTTAACATTTAATTCATTTTAAATGTTGGATATGGATTCTAATTTGAACCTTGATAATGGAAGACTATGGTTGAGTTAATAAGATGAGTTATAGTTTCAAAATATGGTGATTCCATTTGAATTGGAGTAATAATAATAATTATTAGAACTGAGAATAAATTGGAAATTTAATGGTAATTGTTATAAAATTTATGTTTAAATGCATTTTTAAGTTCAATAGGTTATAAATGATATTGTTAGATTTTTGGAAGAATTTAAAAGTTAATAGATTATTATTTGGAATTTTATATGAATTTAAAATGAATTTAATATTATTAAAAATGCAATTAATCAGATTTTGGTCCGGAATGAGCCAAAACGATTTTTAATATGTTTATAAATGTTATATGAATTATTGTTAAGTTAATAAAATTTTAAACGTGGAAATTTTGAGTGATTTCGATAATTTCGAAATTTGCTTAATTAAATAGACGAGTTAAAATAGCCTTCCGGGGCACAGTCTCGGAATTCGACGAAACCAGTTTCATTGGATCCGTAATAGTTAGTTATTATCGGATTTCAATTTTCGTAGCAATCGGAGTTGTCGTTTGACCCTGGCAGCTCGAAACGCATCGAAATCGATTTTACCGATTTAATTTTAATTTAGCGTTTAATTCCGTAACTCGTGCATACGACTGAATTAGCTTACGAAACCTATTCCATTGTGTCCGGAATGCGGGAAAACCCCAGGATAGCCTGTTGGAACGTGAGTTTTGGAGTTCGTTTGCAAATGTTCATTAGAATTGATTTTAATATTAAAATAATATGGTTAAAAGGTTTATATATATACTTAGAATTATGGCCGAAACCCTAATTTGCCTTCATAGCCGCCGTTGTTTCTTTCAATGGCTGACGTGCTCTCGCGATTCTTCCTCTTTTCCTCTCGATCTAGGCCTTAATTTCAAAAACTTCCTGAATGAAAATCGTAGGGCTCGAGAAGCTCTACATAACCAACGGGTATGATGGGATTTGGCGAAGTGGATGAGTGGTTAGGGGTGTTCGAACGAGGGCCGTTCGTAGGCGTTTTCTGGTGAGCATAGAGGGCCGAGCTTCGTGGGAATTGGGGCGAGCATGGAGTACGACGTGGGCTTCGAAGTGGCGACGTTTGATCGTTGTATTGGCGACTGATGGAGGCGCGGCGGCGAGCCCTAGAAGCACGTGTTGGGTTCCTGGTTCCCTGTAGTTGCGTTCGCGGGTTGTAAACAAGAGGGGAAGGGAGAGTGGCCGTTCCTTTGCCTTGTGATGGACGGCCAGATTTTGGTTCTGGTAAAATATAAAGAAAATTGTTTAAAAAAAAAAAATTCAATTCAAACTTCAATTATTCATATCTATCGCATGCAATATCAGATTGAGGCGAATCTGGAAGCGTTGGAATCGCTGAGACGGGCACTACGCGATGATGCAAATATGGAATCGTTCCGGGCAAGTAGAAATTTAGGTTAAATCGAACGTCGTTCGATTTAATTTAAATTTCGAACGCTCGCCGAAACTCAAGGTGAGTTATTCTCACTCACATCTGGATGCTAGTAAAGTAGACAGCTAGTATTGATTGTTTGTTTGGATGTTTAGCTGAATATGTTAGTTATTATCAAATTGAATTGATATATATACTGTTGTGCTAATGTTTGTGGATGCAGGGAAAACAGGTTGGAGGGATCCAACGGGATTCCTCACAATGTAGTAATATTTTTATATTGATGATTATGCCTGTTTATATATTGTGATTAATAGTTGGAATTTAATTGCATTGTGATATTGTGGTTTAAACTATAAACCCAGGATATTAATTATAAAAGGAATTGCAGTTTAAATTATAAAGAAATTAAATTGGGTTTCAAAGAAATTGAGAAATTGTTAAATGAGAAATTAAGAGAATATAAATGTTTGAAAACCCGATTTGGATGGAAAACTGAAATAAGTTTGTATAGAAATATTACTGGATAAATTATAAATCCAAAATTAATTATATTTGATAAATCGAATTTAGAGAAATAAAGGTATTGTCAAATAATGGGTTTAAAAAGGGATTAAAATCTGAAATCTATTTTAAAATGTAAATTGGAAGTTTTAAAATTTGGAATGATAATTAATTTAAATATTATTAGTTGAAGTTTTGGGAAATAAATTTATGTTATAAAACCCTAAAACTAAATTTAATAAATGGACAGAAATCGTGAGAAGGATTTCTGTGATGATTTAGTAGAAATGAGATTTCCTAAGGAAAATCCAAGTTCGAGTTTTAAATTGATTTTATAAAAAGAAGTTTTAAAATCTTAAACTGGTCTTAAAGAATGTTTAGAAATTTATTATTTTAAAGTGATTATTTATAAATTAGCAATAGTAGAATTTTTATAAATATTTTAATAATTATGTTTACAAATGGATTTGTTTTAAAAGCTAGTTTTGACCTAAGTATATTGAAATAAGAGTTAATCTTTTTACCACTTTATTTTAATATATAGTATAACTTAACCTTAATTTAAATTAAGCTATATCTTTTAAACAGTTTTGCTTTAAATATTTTGGAATTATATTTTGATTAAATAATTAGTAGTAAATTTATCTATTTAAAGTATATTTTAAATTAAAATGTTTTTAACTGTTTTAAATCTAAACTGTTTTGAACTTGGATATTTCCAATGAGAATATATGGTAAATGATTTACCTTGTAAAGGAGGAATTTTGAGAAATGTTTTCAAATGAGATTTGGAAATTTGGTAATATATCTTTTAAAGATATTTGAGGTAAATAAATAATTTGGGAATTATTTATTGTGTGATGGATGCTATGGATGTTTATGCATATTAATTGATAGTTAAATCACCGACTATCAATATTGGACAAATGCGTTGATCGTTTCGAAGAGACCGGGATCGAGATTTATTTCTCGAAAACCACTTCGATCCGGTTTGTACGTTGTCGTGCGATAAACGTTTTTCGGAGTCGAAGATGGAGCAGTGAAGTGCAAGGGCTAGTCGCTACTAATCCTGAGGATATTTCCAAAATGGATGTAGTAGGAATAGTGCCTTCGGTTCCGTTCGAACCCGGGACGGACTTGTATGGACGAATGCTTCGTGACATCGTCAGCGGACGATGGGCATTCTAAGTGAAACGTTCTAAAGGTAACGTTAAGCCTCAAGCCTCACCAACCGGGAATGACTGAAAATCAGGGGATATGCAGCAAGGCTTCGTGGGTAGCCCCCACTGGAGAGTAAGGTCATCCCTGTCTAGAGGTTCCTTTTTATTTCGGCTTAGTGGTGCGGTTGCTGATCCCAACCGCGGGGTGATCTTATTCGGAATTGCCCATAGGTGATTCCGGTCTTGTGTTGCAGGGGACGAAGGGAGTAGTCCTCGGTACTGTGATCTAGACCACGTACTGTGATAGGTGGTACCCCAGTGCCTAGTCATTAGTTGGAATCCATTTTTCCCTACGAGCCTTTTACGAGTTTTGTTTGTATTACCCACTTCGGTGGCTAGTAGCTGAAATTTAATCATGTAACAATTTCGGCTATTTTATAAGTATTTGTAAATAGACCCTATTATAATATCAGAGGATTTCTATAAAAAGAGTTTTAGCTATCGTAAGGTAAAAACCCGACATGTTTATTTGTGGCGTGGTCTTACGAGATGCTTTTGTTTTCAAAAGGATTTTTGAAACTTTAATAATCAATTGTGTGCATTATTATCAGCTGGTATTCCAGACTGACTCGGGTGTTATTTCATTATAATGCTCGGGTCAGACCGAGTATTATATGTTCAGGATAGGTTGCTATGGAGCAGGAGAGGAGCTGGAGTTCGAGACGTATTATATGTACCTATATATATATCCGCTGCTATGATTGTATGGTATGTCTTATTGATGATTGTTGATGTATGAGACACTCTGATGATATATTGTATAAACAATATAGATTTCATTTTTGTGTAAAGATATATAGTTGCTATTATATTTTATGCCGCTGCGACTGTGAGATTCTGATATTGTTTAGTTTCTTCTTCTTCTATCTCTTTTTCTTTTAACCTTAATGGTTCGTATTTCTGTTCTACTTGAGTCAATTAGGGTAGTATATTGTTGATTCAAGGGGTACGGATTTGCGGGCTGTTACAAAAATATATTATGCTGGCTTTAAAAAGTGTTGCAGGCAAAATAATCAAAGGTAAGTCTAATACAAACCTGGCAAGTAAACATATATATGCCTGTAAAGTATATATGTACAAAGAAAAACAGGCAAGGTAATGATTATGTTGCCTTTAAGTAAAAGATGCAAAGCAAAAGTAAATTAGGCAGGCAAATATAGTTATAATAAATATGTATGTAAAATACAGGAACAAAGTAAAGTATAAACAAAATAAAATAAATGCTGTAGCTTGTAGATAAAGACTCAGGCAAGATCAAAGTAAAAGCATTTTTGGCATAAGTAAAAATATTGTTTGTAGCCTGTAGGATCTAGAGAATGCAAAGCTAAGAAATACAGAAATGCAAAATATCTGAGCATAAAAAAAAAGGGTTAGTGAAACATAAAGTACACCAACATTTAAAGCTTTCATTTCTAGCATACAAACAGGTCATTTCGAATTGATATTCGAAATTCAACTCAGCCTCCATTTGTTAAAATATCTCTGATCAAAAATCTTTGTACCTGCAATAGCCTAAACCCAGTTATCACCTACCCCTGTAACTTCTTTATATGTATATCTTCTTTTGTTCGTTCACTGAGACATGTCAAACCTGAAAACAAAGAAATAGTAGTAAACCAGGAGAATAAGCAAGCTTTTCCTTTTTCTTTTCAAACTGAAACATTTTACAATAATGCAAACAAGGAGAATTGAAGGAAATCAAAGAAGATCATTTTCGAGTTTTGAAGTTCAAAGCTTTTCAACAAAAAAAAAATGCTCTGTTGTTTCCAACCTAGTGAGTAACTTTTCTTTTAAAATACTTAAGTATAAATTGCATGTTGATGCCTGTGATAAGTATGGCCTGTGTAAATATGGATGAGTAAGTTTGTGTATATATATATGGATATGGATGTGTGCATATCTGCTGATGTTTAAACCTCTCTGTTTCCATTTCAAACTAAATATTCGAAGTAAAATACTTTATTTCATAAATCCAGACATTATTAATATTGAAAATTTAAACAGAATAGGTTTATTATATCATGAATTAAAGTTTAACAATTTATTCATGTTCAAAGTATTTTGTATTGACCTTGAAAATCAAGAACAGCAGAGGAAACTCAATATAAGTTAAAAACCAAAACACTGTAAATCATCATTCAGGATTATAAATTGATTTCTTAACCAAAAACTAGATTTTTAAAACTAAAATCAAGATTTTTAGTTTGGGTTTAATGATGTAAATCTGGGTTGAACTCAATTTGAGTTTTTGAGTAATTCTGGGAATCTCGAAGTTTTGGAGGGCTGTAACTTGCTGTGGTCGTGCATGAGTGTTTAAGGAGTTGGGGAAAAATGCTTGTTAGTGGAACAGATCAACATGGTGAGGAGGGTTAATCGAGTTTGTCAGTAACCCTAGTTTTGGGTGCGTTGAAGAAAGTGATCGGTGTGATTCCTATGGTGGATCGAGTGCTGTATAACTTCGGGAAAAGGTAGCGAGAACGTGGAGGAAGCCATGGCCGAAGGTGGAGGAATTCCGGTGGCCTTGGACCCGAGAACGGGGTGTTCCAGGTTTCGAGGGGGAATGCCTGTTGCGTTTCCAGGTTTGGGTCCAGCTGCTCGTTTTTGTTTTGGGTTGCGGTGAGGGATTCTGGTGGATGTGATGTCATCTGGAGATGGTCGATGTTGCGTAGCAACTCTGGTGGGTGGCCAGAGATGGCCAGAGGGATGGCGCACGTGCACCGTGCCATTGCAATGCAGTGAAGTTTATTGATGTGTGCAGTGGTAACCTGAAGCAAGCTTAAATGGTTTTACATGTTCCAGTTTCTATAACCTCATAAGCAAATGCAAATGGAAGTACTTAGTTCCAGTTTCTATAAACCTGATAGCATGTTGTTTGAGTTTTTAAAACAAGCTCTCATGAAAACCTTAATTTGTATTCAAGATTTAAACAAAGTTTTAAATCAGTTGAAGTGTGAATTCAAACTATTTTTATTGAATTCAAATCTGAAATAAGATATAGGTTTTTAAATATTTAAATGGGAATTCCAGTTTTCAACCAGACAGTTCAGTTTTTAAATTTCAATATAAATTTGAAAACTGAAATTCAAAACAGGATTTAAACTATGTTTTAAATATAAAGTTGAGTATAGATTCAATTGAATTTTTGAATCTAAAATCAAGGTGGTAAAAGCAAGTTAAAATCAAAATGTAATTTATAGATTCAAGTTTTCACAAATTCGAAACTGAAATTTTAAATTTGAGTGTTTAAATTAAGTAGCTAGATTAAAAGCTTTCTTATATAAGTAATAAGTGTTATTTACAATTATTTTTAAGGATTTTTGATTAAATTGGATCAATGATTAAAAGAATGATCATTTTGAATTTTACATTCAAAATGTAATTTAAATTTAAATTCAAGAGTGTAATGTTTTACACTTTAAGGTTAATGAAATCATTATAAAGAAATAGATTAACTTAGAAATAATTAAGATATTAAAATGACTTAATGAATAGGTTAAATTTAGAATGACTTCTTTATTTAAATTAATAATTTAGAATTAAGATAAATTAAGAGGTAAATTAAGAAATGTTTTTAGTTAATAAAGATAATTAACTAAGAATTATTTGGATAATTATTTAATGTGATTAAATTTATTAATTAATTAGATTAATTAATTTAGATAAATCTATTGTAAATTGTTAAGAGTAATTACTTAATAAAAGTAATTAAGAAATGAATTACTTATTGTAATTAATTTTGATGATATGATTAAATTAAGTTAATTAATTAATTTTAATTAATTTAAGCAAATCATTTGATGGTTTGATAAGTGTAATTACTTAATGTAATTAATGGAGCAGGATTACTTAGGGAAGTAATTAGATGATAATTACTGAATGTAATTAATACAATATGATTTGTAAGTAAAGTAATTTGGGTAATTACTTTTGTAATTAATCAGGGGATTAATTAGTGGAGATAATTAATTATGGAATAATTAATTTATTGAATAAGTAATTAAGGGTAGTTAATTACTGGATTGATATTAATCAAGGTGATTAATAATTGTGTTTAATTAAAGATTAATTACTTAATGTAATTAATCTGAATAAAGTAATTAATTTAAAAATAATTAGAAATCATTAATTAATGTAATTAATGATGAAATTAAGAATTGGTTAATTAAGAAATAATGAAGTGATTAATTAATGTAATTGATTAAGGATAAATATAATTGATTAATAAATGAAGTAATTAAATGTTAATTACTACGAATAATTTAGGGTAATAAATTTGTAAAATTAATTAGAAACAAATTACATATTGTAATTAGAGAATGATTAACCAATGGTGATTAATCAAGATAAATACTTAGTGGATGATTAATTAATTAGATTCATAATTAATTAATGATTGTATAAGCAGGTTTTATAGATAAAGTAATTAATTTAATTTACTTTAAATTAATTAGAGACAGAAGTAATTAATCTAATTCATTTTAAATTAATTACAAATGGTATGATTATAAATCATTGCTTATGAATGAATGATATTGATATTCATGAATGTGAACCCAGATATGAGATGAGTAATCTCTATATGATATGGATGCTTAGTTAAAGTATGATAATATGGATCATCTGTTTATTTTCTGTTTGAATGATAATATGAATTATCTATTTATGATGATGATTATCTATTGTGATATTGTGAATTATCTATCTATGTGTATATAGATAACTGAATTGATTGTTTTAACTTTAAAACAACTTGGCCTTAAAAGATACGATTTGGATTTCGATGAGACCGGGATCGGGTTTCCATATTTGGACATCCGAAAACCACATCGATCCAAATTAACGATACGTGAATCTGAAGTGAAGATGAAGATTCAGAGTGCAAGGGTTATCGTCGTTAACTCTGAGGGTGTCCAAAATGAGTGTAACGAGATGATGCCTTCGGTTTCGTTCGAACCCGGAACGAACTTGTATGGATTGAATGTTTTCAGAACATCGTCAGGTGGGCGATGAGCATTCTAAGAGATGTGTTCTCTAAAGCTAATCGTAGCCTCAAGCCTCATCAACCGGGAATGGCTAAAACAGGGGAGGTGCAGCAAGGCTAGGTGGGTCATGCCCATTGCAGGACGAGATTTTCCCCTGTCTAGAAGTCCCTTTATATTCGGCTGTGTGGGGCAATTGATTGCAACAACTGCCGGGGTTTTCTTGTTCGGAACTATTCAGTAAGGAATGGATCCGGCCTTGTGTTGTAGGGGGTCGGGAGTGATCCTCGGTACGTTGATCTAGGCCACGTACTGTGACGGGCGGTACCCCAGTAGCCCTGCCATTGTATGGAATCCAAAATCCAATAAGTGCCATCGGATTTGATTGTATTACCCACTTTGTGGCTAGTATGCTGGAATTTAATTAATGTAACAATTTCGGCTATGATTATATTTACTTGAAAACCCTAGACCCTATTATAATATCAATGAATTTCCTATCAAATGTTTGGTTAGCGTAAGGTAAAAACTTACCCATGTTTATTTGTGGGAAGTCTTACTTGATACCTTTTGGTTTCAAAGATTTTTTTAAAAAGTTAAGCAACTTTAACCTGTTACTCATACCAGACCCATGTCTGATGTAACGACCCCGGATTTTATAAATATTTAAATTGATAATTAATTGAATTTTTGAATTTAAAATTGTTAAGTAATTTCATTTTGAATAAAATTTGTGAAATTAATCGATTAAGTGATGCGAGTTTCCCCGGATCCAAGTATATTCTGTATAAATCATTTACATTTAAAATACTGTAAATATGTGTATATATTGAATGTATATATATTTGGGTATATATGAGCAAATTTTATATAATATATATGTATATATTGAACTTGAGTTAAAATCTCAAGTAAATGGTTTAAAAATAATCATAAAATACAGATATTTGACATGAGTATAAAATAAATAAATAAGTAATAATAAATATTTGAATTGATGGTTAATAATGATTTGAGTTTATAAAATAACATAAGATAATAAATTTGAAGTAAAATAATAATAATTATTATTTATTCTAGAAATAGAAATTAATATAAGATAGATTTTTATAAAAATAGAAAGTAGAACATTTGCTAAATTCTAACAACATAATAAAATAGAAATTTATTTATATTTCAAAACAAGAAGATTCAAGGTAAAATAAAACACAAACACAAACAAAAGCATGTATACTTACAAACTGATAAAACAAGACAAAGTAATATAAGTGTGTAAACTATAAAATGAATATTTGAGAGATAAATAAATAAAACATAAGCTGTAAAATATAAGTAAACATATTAACTAAAATCTAACATTATAGAACTCATGTATTATTCTTTTATTCCGCTGTGTTGTTTACTTAATTTTGTTATAAGCTCCGGCGAATCGGATTTGAACGGTTGGATCTACGGCATTCGAATACGATTTGAAGTATGGATGTCGATTTTCGAGCGGGCAAAATCCGCGTCGTTACATTTGGTATCAGAGCTAAGGGTTAAAACTTTAGCTCAGGAGTGTAACACGTTAAGTAACTCATTAGAGATAGGGTGAAGTATACCCTAGAATGAGTAATCCCTAAGATATCTGTTTGAATACCTCAGTAAATTCTCTTACTATTTAGTGATAGTGAGTATGAGTGCAAGAAGAAGATGAGATAGGGGACAGGGAAATACGACTATAATTAGTCAAAACTCTGTAACAACAGTGGAAATAACTTTCTTTATCAATTTTCTTTGATTCGTTTCCAAATTCTTTTGATTTCTTCGTACCAGCTACAAGAAGATGTTTCGGTGTGGTGATGGCTCTACGAATCGTTGTAGAAAATTCTTACTTCGTATCTTCATCGATTTCTTATCAGTTTTTCGTTTTAAACTTTAATGAATTTGAAATTTAGAATTAAATTTTTGAATAAATTAGAAATTTTTAATTGAATTAAATTGATAAGTAGAATATGAAGAATGATTAGAATTGTATCGATAAAATGATTTTGTTTAAAACCAAAATCTGAAATTTTATCATAATTTCTTGTATCTATTGTTGATATTCTGATTTGATGAGCCAAATCCAGAATCGATATCCAGTTTGATCTGAAAAGATATTTCTCTATCTTTCATCTATCTGTGTTGTTTTCGTGCCTGCGAATTTCGAGGACGAAATTCTTTTAAGGGGGGAAGTCTGTAACGACCCCGGATTTTATAAATATTTAAATTGATAATTAATTGAATTTTTGAATTTAAAATTGTTAAGTAATTTCATTTTGAATAAAATTTGTGAAATTAATCGATTAAGTGATGCGAGTTTCCCCGGATCCAAGTATATTCTGTATAAATCATTTACATTTAAAATACTGTAAATATGTGTATATATTGAATGTATATATATTTGGGTATATATGAGCAAATTTTATATAATATATATGTATATATTGAACTTGAGTTAAAATCTCAAGTAAATGGTTTAAAAATAATCATAAAATACAGATATTTGACATGAGTATAAAATAAATAAATAAGTAATAATAAATATTTGAATTGATGGTTAATAATGATTTGAGTTTATAAAATAACATAAGATAATAAATTTGAAGTAAAATAATAATAATTATTATTTATTCTAGAAATAGAAATTAATATAAGATAGATTTTTATAAAAATAGAAAGTAGAACATTTGCTAAATTCTAACAACATAATAAAATAGAAATTTATTTATATTTCAAAACAAGAAGATTCAAGGTAAAATAAAACACAAACACAAACAAAAGCATGTATACTTACAAACTGATAAAACAAGACAAAGTAATATAAGTGTGTAAACTATAAAATGAATATTTGAGAGATAAATAAATAAAACATAAGCTGTAAAATATAAGTAAACATATTAACTAAAATCTAACATTATAGAACTCATGTATTATTCTTTTATTCCGCTGTGTTGTTTACTTAATTTTGTTATAAGCTCCGGCGAATCGGATTTGAACGGTTGGATCTACGGCATTCGAATACGATTTGAAGTATGGATGTCGATTTTCGAGCGGGCAAAATCCGCGTCGTTACATTTGGTATCAGAGCTAAGGGTTAAAACTTTAGCTCAGGAGTGTAACACGTTAAGTAACTCATTAGAGATAGGGTGAAGTATACCCTAGAATGAGTAATCCCTAAGATATCTGTTTGAATACCTCAGTAAATTCTCTTACTATTTAGTGATAGTGAGTATGAGTGCAAGAAGAAGATGAGATAGGGGACAGGGAAATACGACTATAATTAGTCAAAACTCTGTAACAACAGTGGAAATAACTTTCTTTATCAATTTTCTTTGATTCGTTTCCAAATTCTTTTGATTTCTTCGTACCAGCTACAAGAAGATGTTTCGGTGTGGTGATGGCTCTACGAATCGTTGTAGAAAATTCTTACTTCGTATCTTCATCGATTTCTTATCAGTTTTTCGTTTTAAACTTTAATGAATTTGAAATTTAGAATTAAATTTTTGAATAAATTAGAAATTTTTAATTGAATTAAATTGATAAGTAGATTATGAAGAATGATTAGAATTGTATCGATAAAATGATTTTGTTTAAAACCAAAATCTGAAATTTTATCATAATTTCTTGTATCTATTGTTGATATTCTGATTTGATGAGCCAAATCCAGAATCGATATCCAGTTTGATCTGAAAAGATATTTCTCTATCTTTCATCTATCTGTGTTGTTTTCGTGCCTGCGAATTTCGAGGACGAAATTCTTTTAAGGGGGGAAGTCTGTAACGACCCCGGATTTTATAAATATTTAAATTGATAATTAATTGAATTTTTGAATTTAAAATTGTTAAGTAATTTCATTTTGAATAAAATTTGTGAAATTAATCGATTAAGTGATGCGAGTTTCCCCGGATCCAAGTATATTCTGTATAAATCATTTACATTTAAAATACTGTAAATATGTGTATATATTGAATGTATATATATTTGGGTATATATGAGCAAATTTTATATAATATATATGTATATATTGAACTTGAGTTAAAATCTCAAGTAAATGGTTTAAAAATAATCATAAAATACAGATATTTGACATGAGTATAAAATAAATAAATAAGTAATAATAAATATTTGAATTGATGGTTAATAATGATTTGAGTTTATAAAATAACATAAGATAATAAATTTGAAGTAAAATAATAATAATTATTATTTATTCTAGAAATAGAAATTAATATAAGATAGATTTTTATAAAAATAGAAAGTAGAACATTTGCTAAATTCTAACAACATAATAAAATAGAAATTTATTTATATTTCAAAACAAGAAGATTCAAGGTAAAATAAAACACAAACATAAACAAAAGCATGTATACTTACAAACTGATAAAACAAGACAAAGTAATATAAGTGTGTAAACTATAAAATGAATATTTGAGAGATAAATAAATAAAACATAAGCTGTAAAATATAAGTAAACATATTAACTAAAATCTAACATTATAGAACTCATGTATTATTCTTTTATTCCGCTGTGTTGTTTACTTAATTTTGTTATAAGCTCCGGCGAATCGGATTTGAACGGTTGGATCTACGGCATTCGAATACGATTTGAAGTATGGATGTCGATTTTCGAGCGGGCAAAATCCGCGTTTTTAGATCTGACCCGGAGTTTATTTCTGTTTTTTTCTCTAAACTCTCGGGTACCCAAATTTTTACGGGTAGCCAAGGGATTCAGGTTAGCTTTGATGAATTCTGGAGAAGTTATGGAGCAGGAGGCTTCGGCGTTGTAGATATATATAGTATTCCGCTGTGTTGGTATCTCTGAGTCATATTATTGTATTTTGTTGAAGTTGTATAACTAGACAAGTGTTTATAACTGTCTAGTATGTGTTGTAGTATCTGTATAACTCTGATTGATGTTGTATATTATGTAATACTTATGTTATTAATATAATTTATTCGTTCCGCAATTGAGATTCTGATGTTGTTTCTTCTTCTTCTCTATCTTTTCTATTTTCTCACCCTTTTTTTTCATCAACACGATACGTCTTCCTGGGCGTAGGAAGTCGGGTCGTGACAAATTTCTTCCAATCCGTGAAGGATTTCAACAAACCTCCAACTGCAAAAATGTAGAGCACATCCTCTTCTATCAATCCAACGGTTGAGATTGAAAAATACGAAGTGGATTGGCGGCAATAGTCGTTTGAACATGTGCGTTTCGTGCATGATTTTCCATGCTAGATGGCGACCGAGCTTGGCGAGGCTCCGGCCGTTGATGATGTCGGCGATGGCGAACGTTGTAGTGGAGCTTGATCGTCTTCAAGTGGACCAAGGTGATGGCGAAATTTTTTTGAAGTCGGCGGCTGAATGGGGTTCGAGCGCGATCGAGTACGGGGGAGAGGACGAAAGAACCTGCGGCCTAGATCCGGGTTTCGAAATTCAACGGCTCTGATTTAATGTGGGTTTAAAAATAAATAAAAAAGTTGTGAAATTAATTATGTTAAATTGTATTAACTTCAAAATGTCATAACTTTTTGGTACGAGGTCGGATTTCGACGAAATGAATTGCATTGGCTTCGTTTTCTCGAGCACTACGCTATGGAACTGATTTGGAGTCATTTGGAGCTAGTGAAAATTTCGGGTAAAATTAAACGCACGTTTAATTTTATTCGAAATAAAACGCTACAACTATTATCGGAAACTCAATGTGAGAACTTCACACTCAATCGAATCGTTTCGATTTAAATTTTAAATAGTTAGATTTAAAATTGTTGATTGTATGATTGAATGATGATTATTATGTATTGTTGGTTAAAATAGACATTATACGCCGTATATTAAGTAGAGGTTATTTATTAAAAACATATACCGCGATAATTTCACTGCAAAGTGAAATTGGTATTATCTATGTACTTGGAGTTGATTTCCCGCATTATATAGCGGATGAGACCCTATTACACCATATAATAACGGATAATATTTTATAAATCCCATATACCGCGATATTCCGTATTGGAACGGAATTGGTATTGTGCTAACGTCTATGAATGCAGGGAAACAGGTTGGAGGGATCCAACTGGATTCCTCACTAGTATTCATTTGATTACAAATATTGAGATATTTGTTGATTATCATATTGATATATGATGTTTTGATTGTCGTGATTGATATATTGTTGCTGTTGCAGCATTGGCCTATTTTTGGAGTTTTAAAAATATTAAAATAACGATTTTGAATTTAAAAAGGATTTTAAAGTGATTTTTGAAAGTATATTTTTTATTAAATTTTGAATTGTTAAAATAAACAAAAGTTATAATTTTATTGTTATAAAAGTTATATTTTTGGGAAATAGTACTTAAGTATGATTTTGGAGTTATATAAGCTTTAATAACGATTTGTAAATTATTTAAAAGGATTAGTTTATTTAAATTGGGATTTTTGAATTATTATAAACGATTGATATAAAAGATTTATAAAATGATATTTATAAATTAAAAGATTGGAATTATAAAACGAGTTTTTATAAGTGTTAAAATTAAGTAAAAAAATGGATTTCACAAGCGAATGAAATTTATAGATTATAAATTATGAAGTTATAAAATGAATAGATTTTTGTAAAATAAAAGATTTATAAGAAATTAACTTATAAACTGGATTTTGGCATTTAAATGGGATATAAATTGAATTGGTTAATAAAGGAGATTTATAAATCGAAGTTTTTATAAATAGAAATGGAATTTATAGACATTGTTTATAAATCCGAAATTTTATTAAATTTGATGAATTAAACGTAGAAGTTTATTAAAGGAGATATATTGATGATTTTGGACAGTGAATTATCCTTTAAGTTAAATGTTGTAATAATAAGAGTTTGGTTGGGAATTTTATTCACGATTTTGGACAGTGGATAATCTTTTGATAAAAGTGTAGAAATACTGAATTGGGTAAATAAAGTATATTCACGATTTTTGACAGTGAATATATTATTAAATAAAATGGATATGGTTTGGGGAAATGATATTATAAAAGGAAGTTAAACGATTTAAAGATGTTTTAAAGTGTATTGAGTATCGAAACCTTAGATTTCAACATTCATTGTTGAAATAGACGTTTTCGAGAAATAGAAGGAAATTGTGGACTATAACACTATTGTTATAGTAAATGATTTCCGAAAGGAAATGTTTTATATAGTATTGGAATTTATATATCTATTTTTAATTTCGAATCCCTATACTAGTGATTTTGGGTTGTCGTAACGATGTTTTATGTAACATTCGTTTTGACCCAAATAAATGTGTTTGAAAGGATGTTTTCCTTAAATGATAAAATATATACTTAATTTTGATTTAAGTATATCGAATATTTTCCAAATGTTGAAAGTAAATAGATTTGTGAATTACTTATTATTAAATAAGTAGGGAAATGTTTTTTTTTCCAATATGAAGTGAAACGTTTGAGATTATATCTTTTAAAGATGAATTGAAAATGAATATTAGAAATCGATTTGAAAATCGTATATTCACATATATTTTGGAAATGTAAATCCACTGTGGAATTTATAAAAGGAAGGGGAATTTGTTTAAAAATAAACGTTGATTTATTTTTGAAGTATTGGAAAAATATATTTAGTAATGATATTTTTGGAAAATAAATAATTTGGAAAGTTATTTGAAATCTGGTGATGTTGTGCATGCCTATTGATAGTTAAATAACAGACTATCAATATTTACCTTCAATAGGTATTTGTTGTGATTGCTTGAATTTGAATGCCACACTTATTTTAAAATAAGTGCTCACTATTCGGGTTAGCCGGGAAAGGACCTTTGGGTCATATAACCCATTCCGAATATGTGATACGTCGTTATGGATTGCATTTAAAGTCCGGTGTTGAAGACCGGATATTTGTGAAAACGGAAGGATTATCGTCGAATGTTTCTGCATCGGCTAATCCCCGATATAGAAATTTATTACCCTTTGTGATGGGAAGTCCGGTCGTGATTAGTGAATATCCGGATTGCAAGGGCTTCTTTGAAAGTGCCTTCAGTTCCGTTCGATCCCGGAACGGACTTGTATGGATGTGTGTCTGACATTACAATTTGAGATGTAAAGCTGGTTTCTATCAAATATATTTCCGTTGGTGGCGGAGAATTTATTCTCTTAGCTTAACACCCTTAGAGGTTATATAGTTGATGGTTATTAGTGATACACTCCCAATTTGGTAATGTGGCATACGAAGTGTTGTTGAGCATTTGTTAAATCAAAGCACAGCTTTTGTATAAAGCGTAGATTTGTGGATGAGACTTCGTCGGACCTCACACCCCGAAAATGGTCAAAGCAAGAAAGATGCGGCAAGGTTATTAGGGGGTAGCGCCCATTTAGTGTATGTCATTCCTTCTGGATAGAGGTAGTATCATGGTATGGAGCCCAGATACTTAACCTATATTGTTGCTGCAAATTTATTACTTTGTGGTTGTTGGAATCAAGGATCCTCGGATGAAGGTCGGTTACGACCGGGGGATGACATATTCGTGTCAGTAGTTACCTAGTTAGGGGTAACCCTACCTTGTGTTGGCAGAGATATGGTTAGGTTCTCGGGGCGTCTTTCCAGAGGCATTTCCATGTAGCAATGGGAAGTTCCTTGGCCTGACCATTTGTTGGAAATCCAAAGAAACAATATGATCCTTGTACGGTTTTAGTTGTATTACCTGCCATGGAATGTAGCGGTAACCTGCTATTGAACATGGTAGCTATAGTAGGCATAAGTGCAGAATGCCTATGCTGGCTAAGATCTATATTATACTTTCGAAATGATTTTCTACACTATGCACTAGTAATAATATCAAATGTTTCTTTTTAATGCGTATCAAGCATCTTTGACTATCATAAGGAGAAATCTCCTCCGATTCTGCGTTTGCATTGTGTGTGTGTGTGCAGGAGGCCTTATGGTAGTCTCATTTTCCAAAAAAAAAAACATTACGAATCTATTTTAAAATATTCCTTGGTTTGTTTCTAAAGATAAACTGTTTTATGTTCTCACACCAGTCCCATGACTGAGCTGGAGTTTATTATTTCCTTCCTAAACTCTAGGTGCCCACCAATTTCCACACGGGCAGTCTAGAGTCAGGTTATCAGGTCATTCTGGAATTCGGGAGTTGCTGTAAAGAATTGGAGGCAAGCTGGAGAGCATGGCGTATCAAACTAGTATATAGTATTTCTTTTCCGCTGTTTGTTGTTGTACACTCTGATGATGTAATGTAATGTAATATGATGTAATGTAATAACTGATATAGTTCTTTGTTTTAAAGATTATTCATTTATCTATTATATGTTGTTCCGCTGTGATTGTGAGATTCTGATTTTGTTCTGTTCTATCTTTTTCTCTCTTCTTCTATCTATTTCTTCTTCTTTAACAATAACATTTCGGTTTTCTGGCATTCGATTGCTCGGCAGTTGATACGGTGGATGTATTGATGTCGGTTTTCAAGCGTCGAAAACCCCCGAACGTTACACTAAATTTGAAATTGTATCCATATATCTATCTATTGTTTAGGTCTCGATATATTCTACGAATGGTTAGTTGCCCTTTGAACTAACCAATGCCCTTGCATATTCGTAGATCCGGATAACCCGAATATCTTGTGCAATATTAAATGAGTTTGTTCTCATATTGTTGATATTCTGATTTGGTAAGCCAAATGCAGAATTGATATCTAGTTTGATTTGGAAAGATGTTTCATCTATCTTCCATCTATTCTTTGTTGTCTCCCTACTTTCAAATTTTGAGGACGAAATTTCTTTAAGGGGGGAAGTCTGTAATGACCCCAATTTTGAATTTAATTTAAATTTATAGTTAATGTAAATTTTGGAATAAATTCTGGAATTAATTTGAACTTATATGAGAAAATTTGAATTTGACTTTGGAAATTGAATTTGAATATCGAATTTGTATTTGAATTAAAAATTTTAAATAAATGACTTAGGAGAAAAATATTATCTATGTAAATTAAAATGAGACAATAAGCATTTAAGTTAGAAATACATATTTAAATATAAATAGATATATATAAGATAAATTATGGATACAAAGTAAACAGATTAGTTAAAATTTTGACAACATATTAACTATAGAAATTCATCTAAAACCAGACAAGTTTGTATAATATGTAAAGTTTGTGTAAGTAAGAAAATAAGTAAACAAAATAATTAAACAAAGAAAACAAAAATATCCACAAAACAAAATCAAGTGTACATAGTATAATAAGAAGACTAAAGACTAAAGTAATATATTTCAACCTGGAAACAACACAGCAACAAGTACTTAGTAATAAATGCAAGCCACTATATATCATCTCAGCCCATAATGCAAGCATCTTCAGCTATGCCTATTGTACAAAATAATATACATCCCGTAAACTCACTTCTTTTATATATATCATCACTTGTACTAAATATATCAACCTGTAGACTTTCTTCCCCCTATATCATCTTCATTTCAGTTTCGAAAATCATGAGCTAAGGAAAATCTGAAATAAGCACCATCTTGAAATCAAACAAAATTCAATTTAAACATCAAATAAATCAACTAAAAAGCCATAGATAAAAGAAGAGATTTCCAGCTAAGCAAATTTCAAAGCCTGTTGCAAATGACTCTGTTCTTTCTTCTGAAGCAAGGTGAGTAACATATTTGTTTTCTTTTTTTTAAAAGGCATAAATCTGTTGCTTATCTATAAATCCGTGAATAGGTTTGTTTATATATATATGGATCCTCTGAATATATTTAAACTGGAAGTGTTTTATAAAGGCTGTTGTTAGCATATGATTTCTACTCTTAGATTTTAAGTACAAATCTTAATTCAAAAATCATTTCTTCAAAATCTACTTAATGTTTGGACTTAGGATTAAAATGAAAGATGTTTGTTTGATCCTTAACTAAGTTCTAAAAATCAATTTAAGTTAAAAAAACATGTAAATGTCTCTGAAAATCAAAGAACTAAGCAAAGTTCAATTTTAGTAAAATTTTGAATATCTTAAATCATGAATTCAAGTATACAACTCGAATTCTTATTGAAAAATATGATTTTTAAAGCAGAAATTCTAATTTTTAGAGCAAGGGATTAAGATCAGTTTGGGTTTGCTCGAATCATGTACTTTGGATCGTCATGGTCGATCTCGTTAATCGGAGAGGCCGAGTTTCCTCCTGGTGGTGGAGGAGTGATCAGAGGTCATGGGAAAAATAGTGGGTGGTGGTCGAGTTCATCGTGGAAGCGGCGGCGAATAGTTTAAATTTTTAAACCTAATTTTTTTTGTGCATAGTGTATCGATCACCATGGCTAGCATTGGTGATCGAGTGCGGCGAGCTTCTGGTTGATGGAAGCTTGGTCGAGGACGAGTCCACGGTCGGAGTTGTGTAGCCGCTGGTGGTCGGGGTGTTGAACATGAGATGTTTTCAGGTTTGTGGTGATGGGTGCTTTCGTGTTTCCAGGTTTGAGTTTAAACCTGATTTTTTGATTTCGTGTGGGTGATGGAGTTCTGGTGATTGGGAGTTGGACTGAAGGTGATTGGCGACTTACTCAACGTTGCAGCGTCGTCGGAAGGAGATCATCGGCGGTGAGCACGTGCACCGTGCACTGGTGCACGAGTTCTGAAAATTCTGGAATTTGTATAGTTGGAATGAAGCAGGTGATCTCGGGAAGGAAGCTTGTAATAGGTTTTAAATCCTGTTCCTGCTTTGGAAATTTTTGAATTAAAATTTAAAGTTTAAAAGTGAGGTTTAAGCTGAGTTTTGAAATCAAAGTTAAAAAAAAAATTAAATCAGTTTGAAACTTAGTTTGGAGATAAGTTTTGTTTTAAAATTCAGGTTGTTTAATAACTTAAAAATGTTTAAGCAATCAAGTGGTTTTAAAAGATTTGGATTTAAAATGAAATTTAAAGGTAAAAATTGAAATAAATGGTTTCAAATGTATAGATAAGAAAAGTTTTATCTTAATGAAAATTTGAATTAATGATTTGTATTTCATTTAATTATTAAGATAATTAAAATGGATTTATTGATTTATAATTAATTAATGGAATGGATAATTAATCAATGTAATTAAAGGTTAATAATTTTAAAGAATAATTAATTTATGTGGTTAATTAATTAAGGTAATTAAATTAAGAATAATTAATTAAAGGATAATTAATTAAAGTGATTAAGAAATAATTATTAATTAAAGAGTAATTAAATTAATTAATTATTGTAATTAATTAAGAAGGAATTAATTAAGGATTAATGATAAATAAAAGGATAATTAATGATTAACGTTGATTAATCAAGTGATTAAGGATAATTACTCGATATAATTAATTTGTGATTTATCAGTGGAAGTGATTAAGGATAACCACTTATTGTAATTAATTAAGAATAACTAATTATTTGGTAATTAATTTAAAATTGATTAATCTAATTAATAAATGATTAAAGGACAATTTATCTAATGATCTAAAATTAATTAATGATAATTAACTATGATTTATGATCCGTCTGATTTAAATTAATCAGGTAATTAAATTGAGCTTACTTATGAATGTTTGAAATCTATTGATTGTCGAACTGTCTGGTATTTCTGATATGTTATGCTTTGTGCTATGAATTGTTTCGGTGTGATTAGTGATGAATGTAGTTTATTTATCTGTGATGAATTTATATTATTTATCTGTGTATCTGTGGATGAACGATAAGCGTTGTGAATTATACCGCTTATCAAATATTAATGTGCTTAATATGTGATGTGATGATTGATGATGTTGCACTATTGTGTAAAACCCCTGCACCACACCATACACATACAAATATGGATTTCACGAGGGAATCGATTAAGTCATAGATTTTTGAAATGATTTTTAAATAGACAATTTAAATTCAAATAGTTTTGAAATGGAATCGGGTTAAATGTGAAAAGCTTTTGAAATGGAATTTCAAAATAAAATTTATTTTTGAATAATTTGATAAAGTTTTGAAATTTAAATAATTTGACTTAAATTTGAATTCAAAATTGGAAATTGAATTATATGATTTGAAACTAGGGATTAAAGATGTTATACTAGTTATATATTGGTTAAACCATTTTAAATGTATAAATTTGGGAATTTGAATTTAATTCATGAGCTTTAACTCGTGCAAATATAATTGGATTTTTTTGAAACGAAAACTATTTTTTTTCAAATAATAAAAGCTTTCACACAAGTAATGAACTCCCAAATTTGTGTTGAAAGGATTTCAAGTCTAAAATGAAAATGGTCTTCCAAGTTATGAATAATCTTTGAAAACGGGTTTGAAAGCTACAAATTAAATCCTTGTTATAAAGATTGAATGAGTTAATCCAAATTGAAATGGAAATTGATTTGAAAAACTGCGAATGAATTTTTGTGGAATCTGGGTGAACTTTGGGGAGTAAATCTTTTTGTTTAAAGATTTGAAAATGGGAATTTGTTAAACCATTTGAAAAGAAAGTTTGGGTTTTAAGTGGTGACTTAACTGAAATCCTATTATCCATGTGTTTTTAAACATTGCGCTCATTATTCGGTTTAGTCGAGAGAGGACCTTTGTGTCGTATAACTCATTCCGAATAATGATACGTCGTTATGGATAGCATTTAAAGACCGATGGTGAAGACCGGGTATTTTCAAGAACGAAAGGATAACCCGTCGATTGTCTCCGCACCGAGTCGCGTTGGTATACAGATTCCCTAAGTGATGGGAAGTCCGATTGGGATTGTGAATATCCGGATTGCAAGGACTTCTTCGGAAGTGCCTTCGGTTCTGTTCGAACCCGGAACAGACTTGTATGGTTGTATGTCTGACACTACACTTTGAGATATAAAGCAGATTTCTTTCAAATACATATCTGTTGATGACAAAGAATTTATTCTCTTAACTTAACACCCTTTTCTGAGACGTACGAGCTCAGAGGTTATGTAGTTGAAGGTTATCAGCGATATACTCCCAATTTGGTAGTGTGGCATGCTAAGTGCTGCTGTGTGTTGATGATCATCTATTGATCATTTGTGATCAAAGCATTGCTTTCGTGTAAAGCGTAGCTTTGTGGACGAGACCTCATTGGACCTCACAGCTCGAAAATGGTCGAAACAGGAAAGATGCAGCAAGGTTATTGGGGGTAGCGCCCCTTAGGGTATGTACATTTCCTTCTGGATAGAAGTGGTATCATGGTATGGAGCCCAGATACTTAACTTATGTGGATATCGCAAATTTATATATATATATATATATCTTACTTTGTGATTGTTGTTGGGGCCCCAGGTAAAGGTTGGTTACAACCGGGGGATGGCATACTCGTGTCAGTAGTTACCTAGATAGAGGTAACCCGGCCTTGTGTTGGCAGAGATCCGGTTAGGTTCTCGGGGCGTCCCTCTAGAGGCGTACCCATGTGGCCCAGGAAGTTCCTTAGCCTGACCATTTGTTGAAAATCCAAATGAAACAATACGCACCCTGTACCGTTTTAGTTGTGGAACCTGCCATTTACTTATGGTGGTCACCACTGTTTAGATGGTAGCTATAGTAGGCATAAGTGCGAAATGTCTATGTTGGCTAAGATTAATATTATACTTTCGAAATGATTTTCTGCACTTTGCACTTATAGTAATAATATCAAAGAAATTCGCGTATCAAGCATGTTTGACTATCATAAGAAGAAATCTCCTCCAATTCTACGATTGCATTGTGTGTGTGGCGGGAGGTCTTATGGTAGTTTCATTTCCCAAAAAGCATTGCGAATTGGCTTTAAAATTCTCTTGTTGTTTGTTTTTAATGATAAACTATTTTTGTTACTCATACCAGTCCCATGACTGATTCGGAGTTTATTGTTTGTTTCCTAAACTCTGGGTGCTCATAATTTTTCCATACGGGCAGTCTAGAGTTGGGTTTTTCAGATAGTCGGGTTTAGTAGATTGCTGGAGTTAGTTCAGTCTTTGGATCAGGACTGCACTTGCTTATCTTTGTGCATCGTTATTGGGAGTTCGAGCTATTTCTGGATTGGTGCCTTGGAATTCTCTTTTGAAGACTATCTTGGAGATTATCCGCTGCTGGAGTTATCTATTTTCTTTTACACTCCTATTTCTTGTACCTCTGATAGTGTTGATATTCAATTGTATCATTCTATTGTAATCATCTGTTGTATCAGATATTGGATTACGTTGTATATGATATTATTCATTTCTTTTTCTTCCGCTGTGTTGTTTACTTAATGGTGTTATAAGCTCCGGCGCGAGTCAAATTTTAACGGTTGAATCTGCGGCATTCGAGTACAAGTGAAGTATGGGTGTCGATTTTCGAACGCTGAAATTTGGATCGTGACAATGAGGATGACGAAGAGGGTTCGGATCATGAAGGGCTCGGTGATCCGCTGAACATCACCGTAGGTACCTTGTCCTTTTATTTTAGCTTCGTTATTTCTTATCATGGACTATAAGACTTATGAATTTTCTCGCTTGCCTCGTTTAGGATAGCTTCAGGACAAGTTGCACGTACCACCTCTATCCTCAAAGGGTACTGATAGGGCATGGCTAAAAGAGGCAGAGTCCCTTGAGCGGGCCGGGCCTTCGAAGGACATGTCCAGAGGAAGCGGGCTATGTGATAAGGATGTTCCTCCTGCTTAGACGAGAAATTTCCCTTATTTATTGTTATATGTATTTTGGAGGATGTAGGGTTGTCCTGTATTTTTTTTTTTCATGTTGTAAATATAGACTTGGTGTTGTAATGTTCGACTTTTGTTTTTTGTATGTTTATCTGAAATGATTTTTATGACATATGATTTTATAGCATACCTTGCCTGCTTGTGAACTTCTTATGACTTAGTTAATTGCCATCGTGTTCTGAGACGTGGGAAACCATAAAATTGTTGCCATATTCAAGGCCGGTCGCGAACAATAATTGCTCGGGCTATTGCCTGTGTCGTGAGTATTATTCAATTTATTGTTGTCGGCATGGGTGCCGACCGTCAACTGCGAACTATCCCTGGTTGCAGCCATGCCTTAATCGTAGGATTTATAATCGGTTCGCAGTTTTCAGCGAACCAAACGCCAATGATAAACTACCTAGGCTATAAATCGTGCCTAATCTATGGCTTATAGTTGGTTCATCATTGTCATCTTGGGGAGCCGATCGCCAGCAGTGAACTGCCCAGGCTTGTCTCGTGCCCTTTGTCATGGTTATCTTATTTTCACTACTGTCGGCGAGCGCTTGTGATTGATCGAAATACGGATAGCATCAGATAAACAATTAAGTAAAAACAAAAGTTGAAATAGGACAAACAACGCAAGACACCAGTTTTTATAGTGGTTCGGCTAGAATATGCCTACATCCACCGTCTTTCTTTTATTACTTCAGCTGATACATGCTTCCTTACAATTCAGGAGAAGTAACGACGGAGGTGTTGGTGATTCCACGCTTTCCCAAACGTCTCCCCGTCGACTGTTGATAGGATGTAAGCTCCATTACAAAGGTCCTTATGAACAACAAATGGTCCTTCCCAGATTGGGTCTAATGCTCCTGGATGTGGAAAGACCCGCTTGAGTACCAGGTCCCCCACTTGCAGTGCTCGAGATTTCACCTTGGATTTATACTGCCTGGCCACTTTCTATCTATGTGTGGCGGCTTGGAAGGCAGCGTCGTTCCTTTTCTCTTCGATCAAATCTAGCGACATATTCAAGTGTTTTTCGTTTTCTTCTGGATTATAATGTATCCCTAGATGTGATGGGACGATCATTTCAACCGGGAGCACGGCTTTGACCCCGTATGCCAAGGCGAACGGCATATGCCCTGTCACTATTTTGTAGGAGGTTCGTTAGGCCTGTGTTGCAGTAGGTAGTTCGTCAACCCATGCCCCGTTGGATTTCTCTAATTTATTTTTGAGCAGTGTTTTTAAAACCTTGTTTACTGCTTTGACCTATTCGTTGGCCTAGGGATAAGCTACAGCCGAGAAGCTTTAAGAAATCCCATGTTCTTGGCACCAACTGGAGAATTTTTCTCTATCGAACTGGAGTCTGTTGTCAGATATGATCTTCTGTAGAACCCCATACCTGCACAGGATGTTTCGTATTAGGAAGTTTATCACTTTGGCAAATAAAATCTTGTTTAAGGTTTTCGCTTCCACACATTTGGTGAAATAATCCACTGCCACTATGGTGTATCTTGCCCTCCTCGACCCATTGGGAGCTTTCCGATCAAATCAATCCCCCAACTTGCAAAGAGCCAGGGGTTGACCATTTGGGTCAAACTGGTAGGTGGTAGTCTCGGGATTTTGGTGAATCTTTGGCATTTGTCACAATTTTTAGCAAACCTTTTCACATCTTTGTTTAGTGTGGGACAAAAGTATTCATATTGGAAAATTTTCTTGGCTAGATTTTGCCCTCCGGTGTGATCGCCAAAACTTTCTTGATGGATGTTATTATGGATATCTTTAGCTTCGTTCCCCCTAGCACACCTTAGTAATAGATTGGAAAAACCGCGATGGTATAACGATGTTCGTAATGGTGTAGCAGGATGCTTTCCTTAGGATCCTCCTTACTTCATTCCGATCTGCAGGTAATGTTCCATCTTGTAGGTGTCTGATGATGGGGGTCATCCATGTCTCTTCTCCTCTGGTGGTTGTTGTGATTTGAAGACACTCGAAACTCGGTGTGGTTTGACTTATAACGGGCAGCATTGGTTCGGTCCTTACGCTTGCTTCTTTGCCGAGGGTGTCTACTTCTTGATTTTCTCCTCGTGGGATGTGTTTGATTATATAGTAGTCTAGCTTGTTGAGGAGGGTTTTGGCCTTTTTAAGGTAAGATGTGAGCCTATGTCCACGAGTCTAGAATTCTCCGAGGATCTGGTTCACAATCAACTGAGAGTCACTGTGAATGCACACTGACCTAACTTTTATCTCTTTAATGATATCTAGGCCAGCTATCACTGCTTCGTATTCAGCTTCATTATTGGTTGGAGGGAATTCTATTCTTAGTGCACAGCATAACTTCCTTCCTCGAGGCGTGACTATTACGACTCCTGCCCCTGAGCCAAGTTCATTCGATGCTCCATCAAAGAAAAAATTCCATTTGACTGCTTCCTCAAATTTTACTTTCGTCTCATCATCTCTTATTGTAAATTCAGCTATGAAATCGACCAAGGCTTGTCCCTTAATTGCAATGCGCGGATGGCAGGTCATGTCATATTAGCTTAGCTCAATGCACCACTTAAGTAGATGCCTTGACATATCTGGTTTATGCAGAAGTTGTCTCAGGTGTTGATCCGTCAAAACCTTAATTGAGTGAGACTGAAAGTAGGGCCGTAATTTCCTAGATGCTATGAGCAGACAGTAAGCCAATTTTTCGATCTTAGGGTATCCAGCTTCTATGTCTGTGAATATTTTGCTAATGAAGTATACCGGTCTCTGGATATGATCATCTTCTCGTACTTGTGCTGCACTTAGGGCATGAGATGATACAACCAGGTATAAGTAAAGGCACTCTCCATCCATTGGTGTGGAGAGTACTGGAGGCTTCTACAGATGTTCGAGCAGATTTTGGAGGGCAGAGTAGCACTCGTTAGTCCATTCAAATTTCCCTTTGTCTCTTTTGAGGGCTTCGAAAAATGTAACACACTTGTCCATTGCTTTGGATATAAATCTTCTCAGAGCAGCTACTTTCCCATTTAGGTTCTGCATTTCTCTTCGTGTTGTTGGGATTTTAATATCCTTCAAAGCTTGTATCTTTCCAGGATTCGCCTCTATTCCTCTAGCATGTACGATAAAACCTAAGAACATACCCGATGACACCCTAAAAGAGCATTTTAGCGGGTTTAGCTTCATTTGGTATTTGTGAAATACTTAGAAAATCTTGTCTATGTGGCTCAGATGATCCACTGCTCTTCTTGACTTGACAAGCATGTCGTCAACATAGACTTCCATGGAGTGACCAATTTGTTGTTCGAACATCTTATTAACCAAACGTTGATAGGTAGCGCTGGCGTTGGAGTGACCAATTTGTTGTTCTAACATCTTATTAACCAAACGTTGATAGGTAGCGCCGGCGTTTTTAAGCTTGAAGGGCATGACCGTGTAATAGTACATGCCTAGGTCCGTAATGAAGCTAGTGTGTTCTTGATCTGGCACGTGCATGGGAATCAGGTTGTATCCTAAATACGCGTCCATAAATGACAATAATTCATGCCCCGCAGTTCCGTCCACTAGTCGGTCGATTCGGGACAAAGGGAAATAGTCCTTGGGTCAAGCATCATTGAGGTTGGAGAAGTCAATGCATGTTCGCCACTTTCTATTAGGTTTCTTCACCATCACTGGGTTGGAGATCCACTCCCAGTAAATGGCTTCACGGATGAAACCATTGGCGAGCAGGTTCTTCACTTCCTTATTGTGAGCGGTTGACCGTTCCATCCCCATACTTCTTTTCTTTTACTTGTCAGAGACCTCGGTTGGGTCAACATTGAGAGCATGGCAAGCTATCTTCGGGTATATCCCCACCATATCCTTGTGTGTCCATGCGAATACATCCAAGTTCCTTCTAATGAATCCTATCAGCTGAACTTTGAGATCCAGATTTAGTTGAGAACCTATCTTTAAAAGCTTAGTTTTTCGCGTTCGTCTACTATCACATGCTCCATAGCCTCAACAGGCTGGGCATTGACCTCCTCCTTTTTATCTTTAGGGTCCAATTCGTTGAATGGGTCGCTGGTATATTCAAGAAGAGGGGCCTTCTTTGAATGTTATGCTTCTGAATTTTTAGTGTAGAGGATGACCCCCACGCCTTTTCCTTTTTCCTTTTTCTTATTTTGGCGAAGTTCAGTCACAGAACAATTATGAGCCACATATTGGTCTCCTTCCGCCTCACCTATTCTGTTATCGGTCGGGAATTTCATCTTCAAACACCACGGTGCTAATACTATTCGGAAGTTTGATAATGCGGGTCTTCATTAGAAGGCATTGTAGGTGGAGTACCCATCAACCATTATGAATGTTTACTTCTATGCAACTGATCGGGGTTGACTTCCAAGCTCAACAAACAAGTCCACGTGTTCGAGAGGCATTGCGGCCTCTTCGGTGAATCCATGTAAAGGTTTATGGCACGGAGATACATCTTTCATTGACAACTTCATTTTATTGAATGCATGTTTGAATAAAATATTCACCGAGCTTCCTACATCGACAAAAATGCAAAACACCTCGGCCGGGCCGAATCAGTGGGAGATAACCAGGAGGTCAGTGTGAGGATATTCTTTTCCAACCAAATCTTCATCATTAAAGGTTATGTCAATTTTTCTCTCCGCTTTGCGATGCGACCTTCGGTTATGGAATGAACGTACCCTTTTCTAACTTTTATGGACTTTCTGTATCTCACCATCTCAGCCAAACTCTGTCAGCTATTTGAGGGCCTCTAGATATGGTGTAGACAGTTATCTTTTCTTGGTTAGAGAGGCTAGCACCTATTCCTTCCCCATTATTTCCTTGCGAAGGTTGTCCAGATCATTTGTGGGCTGGAGCAGAAGAGTTGTGGTTTTTCTGCACGTATCGCTCCAGCTTCTTTTTTTGGATACATTCTTCAACGAGATCCCGTAAATGTTAGCATTCTTTGTGTAGGATCAATTTCACCCTACAAGGGGGTGAATAGGGTGATACTATTAACTATAAAAATTAATGCGGAAATAGATAAAATAATTACAGCACAGATAATAGCAGAATAATAAAAGAAGGAATAGAACAACACAGATTTACCCAGCTTCGACAAAACCCTGCCTATGTGCTGCCTCCAAGGTTTCTACTAGAAATTAAGTAGTCAGACACTTAGACATGTAAACTTGCAACACCCGCTATCGACTAACCTAACTCTACGCTCAAAATCCTACCACAACTCAGCATTGAGTTGCGAATTCTCGAACTACACCACCGTAGTTCGTCCCCTAGTCACACGACTAGAGTTTACAAATGTTTAAAAGAGACGAAGTAAAAACAACTCAAAATAATAAAACCCTAATTTTAAAAATTTTAGCCCAAAATTAATTTAAAGATGCCGGCCCAAATTAAAATAAAAGGAAGTCCTTTTTTTATATATTTGTTAATCTCTGGTCTTCCCCTTTTCTTATTTTATGGCCGCTTCCTTGTTCCTCTTCGTTCCTCTTCCAATAACTTAGGGTTTCTGAAATTTGAATAAACTGACTTCAGTTGATCGATCGAAAAGATGTTTTCACTTTGCTTGCTTTGTCGATCGATCGTCTCTTTGATTTGCAAATGGTTGCTTCAATTTTGGCAAGTTCGAATTAAATAATTCTGGTATGTGATTTCCTTTATTATTCTCGTTGATATGCTTGAACTCGATGCGGTTGTACACCGATGATGTTGTTGGTATTTATAGGGTTTAATTCCCTAAATTTTTGTTCGAATGTATCCTTTTGAATTCTTCTATTACTTTAGCTCGACCGTTCGATTTTGATTGTTTGCTTGTGGTTAATCCTGACCGGTTCAATTTCGAATATTTCTTTGCTTGATTATCACGACTTGCGTTTGCTTTCAATTTTGTTGCGTTCTTTTCTGGGATTTGACTTCGGACATTTAAAATTGTGATAATCTGGACTCTTTCAATTTTTGTTATCACCTTGTTTTGACTCTGACTTGTTCGAACTCTACCTTGGTCATCACGGCTTTGATTCTTTGGCAATTTGAATTTTTGTTGACTGCTATTACATTCTCTGGTTTATAAGTTTAAAACTGCTATTGAACTTGGTATTGCAGTCTTGTTCATCACTGCATATATGTTGTTTCCTCTTGAAAACTACTGCATATTTCGAATGTCCTCATGTTGCATATGTTTTGAGCCAGTGCATATGTATATATGTTGTTATTTAAAATCTGATTCGAGTAAAACTGAGTTATGATAGTCTGGTTCCATTTGTGAACTACTGTCATGTTTATTTGACCTAAGCATGTTTATATCTTTCCTTGTGTATGTTTTGGTCTAGTTGAGTTTTGTACATGTAGAGTATGCAATTGATGCTCTGTACATGTCTTTGTACATTTGGTTGGTCTACACTGATTTTCTAGCCTCTGTTCAAATGTATAAAACTAGTGTGCTTTTGCCTTTAATGTTGTAGTCTGGTTCAAGTGTGTTTATGCTCACCACTCTTTGATTTTGATCTGGTTCATCTTGAAGTCTACATGTGAGTACATTTTGTTTTGGTGCTGGTTTGACCTGAACTGATTTGTAGTTTTGTTCGAGACTGTGTTATTTGCTTATGTTCATCTGTGTTCTGGTCCTCATGTATATGATGCATGTTGTGATGCCTGATGTATGTCATCATTCTCCAGAGTCTGGTGTGTATATTTGAACACTTTGAACATGTGATCTGGTTTAGTTCATCATGCTCATCCATGCTTCTGTTTTGTACTAAGCCTTGTTGAATTGGTCCGTCATTCTATACACTTTGGTTGTTCATACCAAGTTTTGATGTGGACATTGTAATCTGGTTCACCCCAGAACAGTTGTGTCCATTGAATGTTTTAAACTAGTTCGACGTGTGTGTGATCATAGTGTGCATTGCATTGTTTTCAGACTTGGTCTTGCACTTGTGTTCATTTGAGCCGTTGTCTCATTGTTTCCAATTGATTATGTTGCTTTGCACTGCACTTGTCATTTTGATTTTGGAAATTGATCTGGTTGTGGTGCACTTGTATATGTATTCAACAATTCACTGGTGGTTTGTACATTTTATTTTGGTTTTATGACTCCACTGTTGAGTCAGTCCATGTGCACACATTTGTGCACTTGTTAGTATGGTCTGGTTTTGGCTTCTTGTTGTACTCGACAATTTTGTGATGTATTTGTATTGCACCTGAGTTGATTCAAACCTCGGCTCGGGTTTGACCTTTTGCTCACCTGTCCTTGCAATTTTATCAAGTGTATATCGGTGTGCACAGCCTTGTGGCATGTACAGTGATACAATGTGCATGTCACACGCTTGTTCGTGTATGAATGGATTCAAATTAAATGATGACGAACAACCCAAATAAATGAGGAAAATAATATTTTCGAAAACACATTTTATTTTACACTACAAAAATATTTCTCTTTCAATTTTCCTGCGTCAGTGTTTATTTTGCAAATAACTCAGATGCAGGATACAGATTGGAATATAGTTGAAGAATAAATATGAGTGAATGAGTGATATGTAGTGAGGTGAACAATGTAAAGTGAAATTTTTGATGTAATCTAAATTGCAATGTAATTGAAAAAAGTATATATGTAATGAGAGCTCAAATTTGTACTAATCAAATTTGTAATAAAATATTTATTTGAATAAAATATCTGTTTGGATTTAAATTCTGTGTTATTTGTTTTATTCAGCAAATATTAATTATGTGAAAATAAAATAGTCCAATAACAAATACATTTAAATGAATATATATATATATATATATATGTGTGTGTGTGTGTGTGTGTGTGTTTATCATCAAAAAAAATCATATACTAGCATATTCAACAATCTCCCCCTTTTGATGATAACAAACATATATTTAAGATTTTGAATTTATTAAATGCATTTGATCATTCAATTTTCTCACCCTATTTGAATGCTCCCTCTCTAAAACAAAGCTTCCCCTTTATATATGAATGAAAATAAATAAAAATATGCAAATGGACGTAGATGGAAATATGCAAATAAAAAATAAAATATTTGACCTTTATTTGCCAAAATCTAAACTTTTCTCTCCCCTTTTTGTTATCAGCAAAAGAGTAATAGTGTTAGAAAAATAGAGATAAAGTTATAGACATTAATACAATATTAATACCCAATTGAGTATAAATATTAAATTTTTATAAAAAATCAAACAAAAATCTTAAATACTCTGTTTGATGCATATTCCACTTTTGAATAATAGGAATGATGTCAGCATATAAAAACATATAGTTATGTCCATTTGGGGTATATTTATATCAGGAATTTGAATATCTACTAACCATGCATAACCTTCGGACTTTTAAATAAGATTAGTTGTATTCCAAAAAATTTAAAAAAATTAATTTCAAGCATCTTCTAACCACACATAACCGTGAGGACTTTTAAATGTGATTAGAATCAACTTGTCTATTTAATAATCAATTTTGATATGTGTTCCATACATGCATAACAGTGAGGACTTTTAAATGAGCATGAAAGCACATATACAAATATTCCAAGTAATTCACCCATGCATAACCGTGAGGACTTTTAAATGAGAGTGAATACTTTATATGTTTTTAAAAAAATGAAAACGCATAAATTCCCGTTTAAAATACCACATTTTGACATACTATATTTGATTTTGATGAGTGATAGTGGTTAGAAATATGATAGAAATAGAGGTGGACATGGAATTTTTTCCAAACAAGAGTTATTATAAATCTTGTTTAAATTTTTGAAGGAAATTTACTAAATATACTTTCACAAGTTATAATATATGATCAATATCAACACTCATCACTTTTTCAATCACTACTTATCTTTTCGTTAATCGGTAGGGAGTCATAATAGTTAATGTAGTCATTTAAAATCAAATCCAAAAATAATTATAAAATCAAAATTTCTAAAATGACTAATCTGAAACAAGGTCAACCAAATACCATTTTCCTGAAGGGGTTTTATAAGAAAAAATGTCTACTAATTTGAAAATCAGTTGAAATGAAAAATATGCAGATATTTTCTTTGAAATTGTGATGCAACTAATGAATGTCTCTACATAAAACTCGTTCCACTAGATTACCAGTGTAATCTCATCCAAATTTCCCTTTGACTCAAGGTTATCATTAATCGGATGTTATAGACCAAACTGTGAAGTATGCAACAAAATACCTAAAAATCAGTTTTAACAGCTTTTAAAATGAAATTCTTTTGAATTTTAATTGAAACCGTGCAAATAAACAAACAGTTAACATAATGACATGTCTAGAATCAGTAAAACAAATATATCCACATGTACCTAGATTAATCATCAATAAATACAAAACAACATCTCTTCTCACCTAACTTTGCAATATAGTTAGTCTAAGAAAATCTGTAACGACCCGCCATTTTGGACAGTTTAAACCGACGATCAAATACCCATGTCGATTCCAAATCATTCAAAAGGGCAGATGGTTATTGGGGTAAATAAGAAAAGAAAAGAAAAGAAATAAAGGAAATGAAACAACACAGAATCTCGCAGCGGAACGATAAAATATAATAGTCAAATAAACAATTCATGAAGCTGTTTACTATACTTTGACAATTTATTTATACAACATTTATCAGAGTTATACATATACAACAGAACAATTTAAAATAATGCAGCAGACAACATGATGCACAGATAATAATAGTAATAGTGTACCAAATCTTCGTCTTCGTCCTCCAGAATAGATCTTCAAAAATCTGAAAAACTCAGGTCTGACCCGAGCGTAATGAAAAGACAAAACACTCGAGTCAGGACTAAAATATTCTTATGAAAGTTAAATCAATCGTAAATAAATATGAGTGTAAACGGCGTCAGAGATGTTTACGGGGTTTGACATCTCATATCCAGTGTCAACGTGCGTGCAATGACTCAAGAGATGTTACGGGATTTCCATCTCTCAAGGATCCGTTAAACTATCTACTATGTAGTACAATACGCTAAGTAGATAATGCCTATCAGTAATATAAAGTATCAAAATAGCGTTAAGGCGTTACCATAATCCCCCTTAACACATTTTATATTCCCAAAAGCATATACAAGACCGTAGTTTCCCCAAAACCGAAAGTCACCAGAGGGCAATCCATATACTCAAGGTACAAATCAAAACGTAGTGGTCGCGAATAGGATAATCAGTATGACAAGGTACATGAGGCGATACCAACTAGGATACTAGTAGTTGCGTGATCCGGACTGATGTTGAGCATAGCCAGCAGCTACCCCAACACCACGAAACAACACTCCCAAATCAAGGGGTGCACCCAAATCGCATCACAAATGTAATAGATATGGTATCGAAGAAGTGTGCCCGCTAGTGGTGGCGAACCTCAATGGCCCGGCGCGGCTCCTGTTTTAGTCATGTCAGGGGTCATCCAATATCGTTCTCTTTCTTCAGTCAACGCGTTCACCAAACCATCCACTTCATTCTGGATCAACACTCTGCGTATAATAGTTACTAAAGTGGTGTTCGGTATCGACAGAGAGTATGTCCATATCCGATCCCGGTCTCTTTAATAACTACGTATTATTACACCGTTGGCTCTTTTACATTTCAAATCGATTCATAATTGATATCAAAATATCATATTCGCTTCAAACGATTAAATCTATTTCAAATATCATCGTATCTTTTCAAATGTAAGATTTCGTTTCAAAAATCATTTTTCGCACCAATATCTCATTTCGATTTCAAAATCATTTCGAATTTCAATTTAGATTGCAACTTTATTTAACCCAATTCGTATTTAAATTCAAGATTTAAATATAACATTTCACCTTATTGACCAGCTTAGAATTTTAGAAAATAGTTTTAAGTAGTTTAAAAGTAGTTTTAAGTAATTACAATAGTTAAAATACTTTAAAATCTTAAAATGGATTTGAAATAGATAAACTAGTTTAAAATAATTTAAATTGGGTTAAGTAGCTTTTAAAATAGAATAAAATAGTTTAAATATTCAAATTGGTTTTATAAAACAGAGTAATTTGGAAAACAAAATAAAATAGCTTCAAACCAACCATTACAATTATAACTTCCCAATTCAAATCAATTTCAATTTCCATTTTACCGATTCAATTTCGATTACAATTCAAATCAATGTCAACTTTGACTTCAAATCAATTTAATTTTACATTCACCTTTAATTTATTAAATTTCAATTTATATCGATTTGGAGCTTGATTTTCCAAAATATCAATTTATAACACTTAACAAAATTATCCTTCAATATTCAAATTTAAATCCAAATTTCAAATATGATTCAATTCCAAGCTCGCTTTCAAAATATCATTTTTATGTCACTTTTACTTAGTAATATTCAAAGCTCGAATTAAGGTAAATCTTTAAACAAATCAATTTTCGAAATTCAATCATATCCCGATTTTTAAATTTCAAAGCCTCGACTTATATTATTTAACAATTTCTTTTAACCAAAATTTATTTCAACATTCCAAACTCAATTTTTCGATAAATTCAATTTCTATAGATTGATTTCTATTTATAACTTTTAAATCGGAACATTTAAATAAATTTCAAATCAACGATTTTAAAAAATTTTAATTTAGCCAATTCGGTGTCCGTATATAATTCTCTATCCTATGGCCAAGTAATTATTTATTTCAATTAAATGTCAGGGATGAATATATATTACTTAAATCAAATCACAGTTTCATATATTTGCATAACAGGATATAAATAAGCAAATAAACATCCAAACATTTCAATATCAACCAATAGCATCCATCGAAATACATCATCCAATAGACAATACAATTCATAGCAATTTCATAGTTATCAATGTCAGGAAATTTAATCGCAATTCAATTTCAATTTCAATTTAACTGTCAATTTAATTTTCAACGGTTAATTCAAATGACAATCTATATGACAATTAAATTCTATGTAACAACGACAAATAAAATTCATATCACTTCATAATATCAGATTTTAACTAGCATAAAAATATTCAGTACGTTGTGAGCGTTATAAAACACTCACCTTGATTTTCACGATTTTAAATCAAATCGAACGACGTTCGATTTAACTCAAAATTTTCTCTAGCTTCAAATGATTCCAATCCAGTTCCATAGCGTAGTGCTCGTCCATACGATTCCATCGCAACTGGTTTTTCTTTTTTTCGATCTCGTATGAAAAAGATATCGCGTTACAAAGATTACACGATTTAAATTATAATTATATTTACAATTAAAATTTAATTTCCAACCCTACACTATCATCACCGTTCGTTCCAGCTCTCCATCCATCAGGCCGCACGTGATACCCATCTTCCTTCTTCACGTAAAACACCCAGGTCGCGTACACGAACCCACTGCCGCCCCTTTCATTCAAATAACGCGACCACCCTCGGCCGTCTCCACTTCGATCAGATGACGTCACGCTGAAGCCTACTGCGAGCTCGACCCATGGCTGAAGACCGCACGAACTCGGTCGCTCCTTCTCTTCGAAAACGTGCGCGAACACGGCGCCTTCCAGCTCCAATTGCCGTCGATTCTTTGCTCCATTCACGATCATTACCGTTGGATAAGAAGATCTTGTTGTGCTCTACGATAATCTAGTTGAGAGTTTCTCGCCAAGATCGATGGATTAGGAGAAAAGGAAGGAAGAAGATTCGAACATTATCAGCCATTAACTTAATAGAAACGGAGGCCACGAAAACCCTATAGGGTTTCACTGTGCAAAATGTTTATATAAGATTTTATATATTATTTTATTATTAGTTCCAAAATTTACATGCTTTTCAAACGATCTCCAAACGAAAAGTGCCGCCAGGCGTTTCTAGGGTTTACCCCACGTTTCGGACACAATGGAACAGGTTTCGGAAGCTAATTCGATAGTCTGTGCGAGTTACAGCAATAAACGATCGATTTTAAATTAAACCGATTAAACGAATTTCTATGCGTTTTGGCTTGCCCCGGACAAACGGTAAATCCGATTGACACGAAATTTGAAATCTTACAATAATATCACATTACGGATCCGATGAAACTTGTTTCGTCGAAATCCGAGACTGTTTGAAAAATGACTATTTTAACTCGTTAAATTAATATTAAAACAATTTCCACGTGTTTCGAGCTGCCACGGTCAGACGACAACTCCGATTGCTATGAAAATTGAAATCCGATAATAACAAATTATTACGGATCCAATGGAACTGGTTTTGTCCAATTCTGAGACTGTTCAAAATTGGCTATTTTCAGTCGATAATTAAATATTAAAATATTCAATTTTCACAAATTTATTTTTAATTCGATTTTAAAAGTTTTACAACATCATTCTAACTTTAATATGATAAAATAAAATTTTACAAATCATTTTTAATCATATTAAACCCGTTATTCAATTATCCAATAAATTCCAATTTTAAAATCTCATTAACTCTATTAAAATCCCGATATAACTTACATTCACTTTGGAAACCAATTTGAATCATATTAAATCAAATTTCAATTATTCACTCTATTTTTCATATATTAAATTTCAATATCAAATTAATCATATCAAAATCGGAATTTAATTATTCAAACATTTGTAATATTAAATTTAAACAAAATTTGATTATCCTTAAATCACTATCTTTTGAAATATTCAAAACGAACTTATAAAATTTAACCTTAAAAACCAATTCACATCTTAGAAACCTATTTTCATTTTACAGTTATTCAATCAATTCCAAATATTAAATTTAAACAATTTAACTGTTCAATTTTTGACGGATTTCAATATTGGATTTTTAAATAAAATTTTCAATTGCAATTGGTTCACAAATTCAATTCGACTAACTAAGTGAATAGGTAACTTAAATAATTATCTCCGTTAACATTTAATTACTTATAAGTTTATTATTTTCAAACAAGAGTCACAATTTACCTATACAATACAAATTCATTCAATTACCTTTGTCTACATATTATTTCAATTGATTTGGGATTTCATTCAATTCATAAATAATTAACTTAGATAAATTTGTTGCATTTCATTCTAGTTGTTATTATTCCAAACGACTTACAATTTTTTTTCTAACACTAAATCACGAAATCTTATTAAATTTACATTTTTAATTATCGAAATTTTACGGGTCGTTACATTCTCCCCCACTCAAAACTTTTCGTCCCCGAAAAGGAAAAAGAAGGGAGAAGGAACTAAGTATAGAATTCAACATTTGACAAATTTTATTCAAAGTTACCAACTTATAAAACAATGAAGTTTTCATTTATAAAGTCATAACTACGCTTTCACTAAGTTACTCCAAACGGCTTTCTAACTTTAAAAGTTAGTTATCAAAACAAGTTATAAAATTTTAAAACTTGAAAATTTTCTAACACCCGGATTTACGGAAAATTTCGACAGAGTCTCCTTTGCACGGCTCGATCGGTACAGCTACAAAACGCCTCTACGGGCCCCAAAGCAACAAAAGAAAACCAAAAGCCAAGTGGCTCATCAAAAATCACCAAATCCAATGATAAAATAAACATGTACCTTATATTTTTATTAGCGAGCATATACGAATAATATAGCGCGGAAGCGAGCTCCAAATGCGAAGCAAGCGCAATCCGCACCTACTAAACACTCAACAAACTATGAGAAATATGCATATATGAAAATAATATCAATATACATCATATAACAACATAACAACTACATGTGCCAACATAGCAATTGCAACAAAACAACAAATGCAACCATCAATCAACTATCATCCAACAAATCCATAACCAATCAATATAAATTCACTTCTCATTAATATTTATTGACTTGGTTTCAATTTAAATCTTAGTTGATTCATTAAAGTTGGATTTTACTAACATTCATTCTCAATTCAATTAGTTAACATTCACTAATTTATATTTACATTAGTTCACTTCCATTTTGAATCAAATTAAATTCTATTTAAATTTATTTAACTTCCAATTTGATTTCAATGATTTATAGCTTTCAATTTACACTCAATGAATTATATACAATCAACTAACAATCATATAACAGCCGAATCATACCCAACATAACCAAATTATTAATTTTACATTCAATTTGGTTTATCTCTTTTATATATATCCTGTTATATGATTTTAAAAGAATCATTTTATATTTGGCATCTTAAATTTTCAATATTAACTTTTAATTAAGTCCGTAAGCCGTACATATATCATCCGTGAGCAATATCAAATCTAATCGCTTATTCGATCACATAATTTCACTTCCAAACTAGTATCGTTCACACGACTCTCTAGTGCGGACTCAGATTTGGTTCCTTGATTGGAAACTGTTACTCTCCTTGCATAGCCATATACTATGATAGAGAATTCCAGAATCAAACCAAAAGTCCATATTCAGGGTTCGCCGTCGAAAAACGAGTGAAAAATCCTAACTTGGATCGATATAAATCATCTCGAAATTTTTGTGCTTGAATTTGGATCAAATCGTTATGCGAATAAAATAATATACGTACAATCTCACGTATTACCTTCCAATGGATTTCTATCCAATTTATCTATACTAAATTATTTTATTGACTTCTATTTTTTTCACTTAATTACTCACAATCCATTATTCAGTTAGTATATTCATTTCTTTACATGGCATATTCTTTAACATTATCTTTTCTCAAACATTATATCATAGAATTTACTTACTCAAGTTCATTTTAAACATTCTATGTAATTTAATTAAATTCAATTTCATTTTCCAATTGATTCTTAGCTATAAGAAATTCCTTTGTTTACATTTATTTCATTTTCATAATTTCAGTTAATAACGAATTCATTTGTGGAACATTTTATAAATCAACACTTTAGTTTATAGTCATTTCATAAAAGTCTAACTTCTCATATATGACTTCTCTTAGTTTACAGATATCTTAAAGGTTACAAATTCAATTATTTTACAATCCCTTTGCAATTTATATTTATTTTCTATAACTAATTTACAAAGATATAATACGATTCATTTCATAAGTTCACTTACTTGTTCCATTTATCCATTCATCATTTCATGCTTTATTTAAGTATATAACTTTTTTTTTCCACAACCAAAATTTCATTTATATGCATTTTAATTCATTTTGAGTTTTCCTCACTTGTATACTTCAATTACTTTCAGGTTCTATTTATTTGTACAACATCTCATTACATATCCAAAACATCATTTTAACTTTTTATTATTTGGTAAGTCTTGTTATATGTTATCAGAATGCGAATTTGGTATTATACAAATTTATAGAATTTTATTTTACTAAATTAGAATGCTCACAAATTTAATTTATTTAAATCCTCTTTACCTTTCATCTTTAAAGTTTTCCCATACAATAGCTTAGATATCTTAATCCTCTTATTTTATAAATTCTGATTATTCACATTTCATTCAAATAATTTGAAAATTATTAATTAACAAACTTAGAAGTTTAAATGCCTGGTTCCTTTCAAATTGTTTGCAATAAATATATACACTTATATCCTTAATATATTAAATCATATCTTTGGAGCTTAAACCAAAACCCATTTACCCAAAATAATTTCGAAGTAAAGCAAAGCTTCTTAGAAGTCTCCCCCACTTTGAGACTCGAAAATGAACGTCGATGATGCTGCGCAGTCATCACCGAAATTATTTTCCAGCGACATAAGAGAGGAGTACTGAATTCATTCTTTCCTTTAAAAATCCTTTCAAAATATTTCCATAAACAATTTTCAACTACTATTACTATATATTTCTTCAAAGGTTTGAGAACCATTTTCAAAATCCCGGGTCTTAAATTCAATATTTCTCAATTTAAATCTATTTTAATTTATTAGACACCTTTATAAAATATTTTTATAGGATTTTCTTTCTTAAAACATTCCACAAGTGTTTTATCATTGTTCATTTTGTAATTCAGTTTATTTATTAGATTACAATATCCAATTAATGATAATAACCAATATTTCATTCCTAACAACCAGGTAAGCTAAATAAGTCACAATAATTTCTGAAAATTTTTCTTCATATATAAAATATAATTAGAGTAAAATTATTTCATTTACCCAATTTCAAAACAATACTATGTCAAATTGTTCTGTTTAAGTGTTTAGAGATCCCTATCAATGACGTTAATTACTCGTATTGACCAGAATCCATAAGCCACTCAACAAATCAACCGACACAATATAAAACATTTTATATCACTAACAAATACGCTCTCTCATATATATATTCACTCAGTGACTCATCATAGGGTATTACTACCCTATTTATAAAGAGTCAGACACCACAAAGCTAAGGTTATCGCTAACCAAAGCTCTGATACCAACTGTAACGACCAACCATTTTGGACAGTTTAAACCGACGATCAAATACCCATGTCGATTCCAAATCATTCAAAAGGGCAGATGGTTATTGGGGTAAATAAGAAAAGAAAAGAAAAGAAATAAAGGAAATGAAACAACACAGAATCTCGCAGCGGAACGATAAAATATAATAGTCAAATAAACAGTTCATGAAGCTGTTTACTATACTTTGACAATTTATTTATACAACATTTATCAGAGTTATACATATACAACAGAACAATTTAAAATAATGCAGCAGACAACATGATGCACAGATAATAATAGTAATAGTATACCAAATCTTCGTCCTCGTCCTCCAGAATAGATCTTCAAAAATCTGAAAAACTCAGGTCTGACCCGAGCGTAATGAAAAGACAAAACACTCGAGTCAGGACTAAAATATCCTTATGAAAGTTAAATCAATCGTAAATAAATATGAGTGTAAACAGCGTCAGAGATGTTTACGGGGTTTGACATCTCATATCCAGTGTCAACGTGCGTGCAATAACTCAAGAGATGTTACGGGATTTCCATCTCTCAAGGATCCGTTAAACTATCTACTATGTAGTACAATACGCTAAGTAGATAATGCCTATCAGTAATATAAAGTATCAAAATAGCGTTAAGGCGTTACCATAATCCCCCTTAACACATTTTATATTCCCAAAAGCATATACAAGACCGTAGTTTCCCCAAAACCGGAAGTCACCAGAGGGCAATCCATATACTCAAGGTACAAATCAAAACGTAGTGGTCGCGAATAGGATAATCAGTATGACAAGGTACATGAGGCGATACCAACTAGGATACTAGTAGTTGCGTGATCCGGACTGATGTTGAGCATAGCCAGCAGCTACCCCAACACCGCGAAACAACACTCCCAAATCAAGGGGTGCACCCAAATCGCATCACAAATGTAATAGATATGGTATCGAAGAAGTGTGCCCGCTAGAGGTGGCGAACCTCAATGGCCCGGCGCGGCTCCTGTTTTAGTCATGTTAGGGGTCATCCAATATCGTTCTCTTTCTTCAGTCAACGTGTTCACCAAACCATCCACTTCATTCTGGATCAACACTCCGCGTATAATAGTTATTAAAGTGGTGTTCGGTATCGACAGAGAGTATGTCCATATCCGACCCCGGTCTCTTTAATAACTACGTATTATTACACCGTTGGCTCTTTTACATTTCAAATCGATTCATAATTGATATCAAAATATCATATTCGCTTCAAACGATTAAATCTATTTCAAATATCATCGTATCTTTTCAAATGTAAGATTTCGTTTCAAAAATCATTTTCGGCACCAATATCTCATTTCGATTTCAAAATCATTTCGAATTTCAATTTAGATTGCAACTTTATTTAACCCAATTCGTATTTAAATTCAAGATTTGAATATAACATTTCACCTTATTGACCAGCTTAGAATTTTAGAAAATAGTTTTAAGTAGTTTAAAAGTAGTTTTAAGTAATTACAATAGTTAAAATACTTTAAAATCTTAAAATGGATTTGAAATAGATAAACTAGTTTAAAATAATTTAAATTGGGTTAAGTAGCTTTTAAAATAGAATAAAATAGTTTAAATATTCAAATAGGTTTTATAAAACAGAGTAATTTGGAAAACAAAATAAAATAGCTTCAAACCAACCATTACAATTATAACTTCTCAATTCAAATCAACTTCAATTTCCATTTTACCGATTCAATTTCGATTAAAATTCAAATCAATGTCAACTTTGACTTCAAATCAATTTAATTTTACATTCACCTTTAATTTATTAAATTTCAATTTATATCGATTTGGAGCTTGATTTTCCAAAATATCAATTTGTAACACTTAACAAAATTATCCTTCAGTATTCAAATTTAAATCCAAATTTCAAATATGATTCAATTCCAAGCTCGCTTTCAAAATATCATTTTTATGTCACTTTTACTTAGTAATATTCAAAGCTCGAATTAAAGTTAAATCTTTAAACAAATCAATTTTCGAAATTCAATCATATCCCGATTTTTAAATTTCAAAGCCTCGACTTATATTATTTAACAATTTCTTTTAACCAAAATTTATTTCAACATTCCAAACTCAATTTTTCAATAAATTCAATTTCTATAGATTGATTTCTATTTATAACTTTTAAATCGGAACATTTAAATAAATTTCAAATCAACGATTTTAAAAATTTTTAATTTAGCCAATTCGGTGTCCGTATATAATTCTCTATCCTATGGCCAAGTAATTATTTATTTCAATTAAATGTCAGGGATGAATATATATTACTTAAATCAAATCACAGTTTCATATATTTGCATAACAGGATATAAGTAAGCAAATAAACATCCAAACATTTCAATATCAACCAATAGCATCCATCGAAATACATCATCCAATAGACAATACAATTCATAGCAATTTCATAGTTATCAATGTCAGGAAATTTAATCGCAATTCAATTTCAATTTCAATTTAACTGTCAATTTAATTTTCAACGGTTAATTCAAATGACAATCTATATGACAATTAAATTCTATGTAACAACGACAAATAAAATTCATATCACTTCATAATATCAGATTTTAACTAGCATAAAAATATTCAGTACGTTGTGAGCGTTATAAAACACTCACCTTGATTTTCACGATTTTAAATCAAATCGAACGACGTTCGATTTAACTCAAAATTTTCTTTAGCTTCAAATGATTCCAATCCAGTTCCATAGCGTAGTGCTCGTCCATACGATTCCATCGCAACTGGTTTTTCTTTTTTTCGATCTCGTATGAAAAAGATATCGCGTTACAAAGATTACACGATTTAAATTATAATTATATTTACAATTAAAATTTAATTTCCAACCCTACACTATCATCACCGTTCGTTCCAGCTCTCCATCCATCAGGCCGCACGTGATACCCATCTTCCTTCTTCACACAAAACACCCAGGTCGCGTACACGAACCCACTGCCGCCCCTTTCATTCAAATAACGCGACCACCCTCGGCCGTCTCCACTTCGATCAGATGACGTCACGTCGAAGCCTACTGCGAGCTCGACCCATGGCTGAAGACCGCACGAACTCGGTCGCTCCTCCTCTTCGAAAAACGTGCACGAACACGGCGCCTTCCAGCTCCAATTGTCGTCGATTCTTTGCTCCATTCACGATCATTACCGTTGGATAAGAAGATCTTGTTGAGCTCTACGATAATCTAGTTGAGAGTTTCTTGCCAAGATCGATGGATTAGGAGAAAAGGAAGGAAGAAGATTCAAACATTATCAGCCATTAACTTAATAGAAATGGCGTCCACGAAAACCCTATAGGGTTTCACTGTGCAAAATGTTTATATAAGATTTTATATATTATTTTATTATTAGTTCCAAAATTTACATGCTTTTCAAACGATCTCCAAACGAAACGTGCCGCCAGGCGTTTCTAGGGTTTACCCCACGTTCCGGACACAATGGAACAGTTTTCGAAAGCTAATTTGATCGTCTGTGCGAGTTACAGCAATAAACGATCGATTTTAAATTAAACCGATTAAACGAATTTCTATGCGTTTTGGCTTGCCCCGGACAAACGGTAAATCCGATTGACACGAAATTTGAAATCTTACAATAATATCACATTACGGATCCAATGAAACTGGTTTCGTCGAAATCCGAGACTGTTTGAAAAATGACTATTTTAACTCGTTAAATTAATATTAAAACAATTTCCACGCGTTTCGAGCTGCCACGGTCAGACGACAACTCCGATTGCTACGAAAATTGAAATCCGATAATAACAAATTATTACGGATCCAATGGAACTGGTTTTGTCCAATTCTGAGACTGTTCAAAATTGGCTATTTTCAGTCGATAATTAAATATTAAAATATTCAAGTTTTACAAATTTATTTTTAATTCGATTTTAAAACTTTTACAACATCATTCTAACTTTAATATGATAAAATAAAATTTTACAAATCATTTTTAATCATATTAAACCCGTTATTCAATTATCCAATAAATTCCAATTTTAAAATCTCATTAACTCTATTAAAATCCCGATATAACTTACATTCACTTTGGAAACCAATTTGAATCATATTAAATCAAATTTCAATTATTCACTCTATTTTTCATATATTAAATTTCAATATCAAATTAATCATATCAAAATCGGAATTTAATTATTCAAACATTTGTAATATTAAATTTAAACAAAATTTGATTATCCTTAAATCACTATCTTTTGAAATATTCAAAACGAACTTATAAAATTTAACCTTAAAAACCAATTCACATCTTAGAAACCTATTTTCATTTTACAGTTATTCAATCAATTCCAAATATTAAATTTAAACAATTTAACTGTTCAATTTTTGACGGATTTCAATATTGGATTTTTAAATAAAATTTTCAAATGCAATTGGTTCACAAATTCAATTCGACTAACTAAGTGAATAGGTAACTTAAATAATTATCTCCATTAACATTTAATTACTTATAAGTTTATTATTTTCAAACAAGAGTCACAATTTACCTATACAATACAAATTCATTCAATTACCTTTGTCTACATATTATTTCAATTGATTTGGGATTTCATTCAATTCATAAATAATTAACTTAGATAAATTTGTTGCATTTCATTCTAGTTGTTATTATTCCAAACGACTTACAATTTTTTTTCTAACACTAAATCACGAAATCTTATTAAATTTACATTTTTAATTATTGAAATTTTACGGGTCGTTACAAAATCTATATGAAATAGTTCAAAGACTCTAGAAGTACTTATAGTCTTCTCGGCATAAAAAGATAATTAGCCAATAATTTTGCATAAATCAAAATCAACATTCATTTCTTTATCACATAACTGGCTGAATTAAATCAGATTATGATGCAGATTTTCACATTTAGTATATCGTTCAAAATAAATATACCGTTATCTATTTTACCTTTACCATAATTTTTCGTTGTTACCCATTGCGAATCTACCACCTTTGTACTAGGCTAAGGAACTTTGATTTGTCGCTCGTCATGTGCCTGGAACAGCCAGAATCCAAGTAATACTGTTGTTGTTCCTTAGCCTGTTACAACACCTACACGAGAAAAGATTTTTGTGACCTATTTGTTTTATAGGTCCATGGTTGTTAGTGGCAAAAGATTTTGAAAAAGATTTTTGTGTAGACCCTAGACTATTTATATTTGTCCCTTTTGGCACCCAGAGTGGTTTGACTTTAAAGGATTTTATATTTGTGCCTTTTGGAATCCAAATTGGTATGGTTTTTATGTGTTTGGGTCTATACCAACATTTATTGTGATTGTGTCCAGTTTTTCCACAAATTGTGCACTTGGAATTTACTTGATTAATTTCACTTCTGACATGTTCATATTTATTATACACAAGTCCTTATCTAACAATATTAATAGTTTGTTTCCCTAATAGCATATTTAAGGATCTTTCTCATTTGGAAAATTTTCCTAAAGTTGTAGACAATTGTTGGACTTGTGTTTTGAGAGATTCATTTTCATTCAATAATTGAGTGCACTTTTCAATAATAAAATTTTCTCTCCTAGTATTTTCACTTTCTTTCAAAATCAGTATTTCATTTTCAAGTGATTTAATTTTCATTTCTGATTTTTAATCTCTTCTTTAAATAATGGACACTTATCACACTTAGGGCACTTGTTTCGATAGTTTTTAACCAATTGATCGAGCTGTTTATTTAATTCTGTCAAACTATCTCTTTGTGATTCAATTTTAGCATATTTCTCCCTAAGTCTTTCAAAATATCCATTTACTCCGTGAAAATATATAAGTAATTCTGAATGAATAAGTTTTGATACCTCGCTTGGCTCATCATCATCACAGTCATTTATATCACCTCGAAGACATAGATCTTCATTTTCACTCTCACTACCAGTGCTTTTATCATCTTCATCAGTTTCATCCCAAGTGGCTGCAAAACTTCTCCTTTTCGGTTTGTTTTCTTGGCTGAGTTGATTCTAAGGACAATTAGGCTTGATATGATCGGGTTTATTGCACTTGTGACAAATGATCTCCTACTCTTTTGAATTATCTAGTAATTTGACTATTCTGCTTTTCAATTGTTGATTTAGAGCTGGATTTCCGTACTTGTGGTTACACTTTTTGAATCTCTTTATTAGTAGCACCAGCTCAGCTGCTCCATCATCATCATCATCATCAACATCATAACTTTCCGTTGTTCCTTTAAGAGCTATTGATTTCTTTCGAGTATCACCTCCTTCTCGTTCTTCCCTGAATTTCATTTCTAGCTCATAAGTGGTGAGATTTCCAATAAGTTCTTTGACTTTAATTGATTTGCACGTAAATGTGCATATTTTTACCACCATGTTTAATCGAATTAAATTAAATAAATGATCATATCGGGTATTTTAACTTGTTTAAACCAAAAATTCAAATTATTTCAAATTGTCACACATTCATCTTCATACAAGGGTAAAATGGTCACTTTTGTGCATTTATTAAATTGTAAAAATTTATTTAGAATTTTCTATGTTTTTTTGTAGGAAATTTGGTGAGTTTTACAAGTGGTTTCATGAAGATATGCATGCACAAAATCAATAACAAAGGAATGAAGATGGAAATAATTCAAAGTGAAGAACATGGAGGACCCCACCTACCCACTTACATTAATGTACAAATTAGAGGCTAATGCACATGCTTATGGAATTAATGGCTTCATGTACATCTAAGTGGGGATTAAAACATGCTAATGATAACTTGGCCTCCACACTTTCTCATGGGCATTTTGGGCATTTTGGGCATTCCCCAAAAATTGGAATTAGGGTTTTAAACATGTATATATACCCCTTATGTTTCATGTAATCCTCCTCTCTTCTTAGCCTCCTCTTCCTCATCATTAGTTTGAGGCAAAAATAAATCAAGTTCTCTTCTTTCTTTTCATGGCTACTTAGCCATTTCTTCTTTATGTAATTTCTTTTATGCAACTTTAATACATGTTATTTTCCTTTTCATGCTTATTTACTTTCATGTTGTAGTGTAGATTTCTTTTCTTTTATGCAAGTAGAATAGTTTTTCTTTCATTTAGCTCTCTTTTCTTTTTTGTTTTGTTCAAAGTTGCATGCTACATTTGTTAATCAAATGACAAATATGAGAGGCTAAACCCCTTCAATTTAGGGGTAATTAAGCTCTCTAATTATGTAGCTTCAACTATTTGTTAATTCATGCTCTCTTTTTGTGCTTAATGATGATCAATGAAGTGGTTTTATCTGTTGTTTTTGCTTTGAATTTGATAGACTATATTTTTGACACCAAATAGGCTATGCTTAAACAATCAGTAACACAAATGCCTCTTCATCAAAATATAATTTGGCATAAGAAAGTGATTTGAAATTAAAATTTGATGGTCTATGTTTCTAATCAATAGTTAATAGGCCATACTTAAAATAGATTTCATTCTCATTTTCTTTGTCAATTTTCATGAAAGTTAGTAAGTGTTTTAAGGGGTGTGTTATAGTTTGATGGCTTATGTTGGCTAATCAATAGCTCAAATATGTCATGCTTATAATAAAAACATCAATTAAAACAGTAATGACCATAAAAGAGAGATCATGATTTCATATGTTGAACTACATGATCTAAAGAGTGGATTTATTCTCTAAATTGTCATTTAACTCTCATATTTGCATTTCTTCTCTTTTTGTTAGTTAGTTCATTGTCTCATTTTCTAGCTTAAACACACTCTCAACTTTGGTATAATTTGATTGAATATAATTTTAAAATCATCAATTCCCTGTGGATCGACCCGTATTCGCCGCGTGCTACATTCGTACACCGTGCGCTTGCGGTATATTTTTAATTTAAATTCGTTCGACGATTTTCTAAACCGATAGAATTTCCATCGACGAAAAAGTTTTTGGCGCCGTTGTCGGAGAATTGTTTTGATTTCAATTTTCTATTCTTCGGATTATTTTTGTTTGATTTTTGTGTGCTTATTTTGTGTGTTTGTTTAATTTTTGTGTGCCTCGTGTTTATGTGCTTGTTTCTTGTTTTCTAGTTTCTTTTTGCATTGCATTTCTATTAAAAAAATATTACACAATTTCATTTCTAAGAGAAAATAAAAAATTTCACTTCATTTTTTTTTATTCATAACAATTTTCATTTTGCAGTACTTCATTCTTAAAAAAAAAAGGCAAACTGTTTCATTAACTGTTGCATTGCCTCTGTGCACTGTTTCATTTTTCAAACTGCTGTGCACATTTCTCTCTCTGTTGCACATCACCAACCCCCCCTCTGTAACCAAGCATCACTCCATTGAACAACTGAAACACCACCATATCAAACTTTCAGTTATCAAACCATACAAAGCAGTTCAAACCATTCAACCTGATCATCTACTGCCTCTTCCCACTGCTGCAACACAGTTCAACTAAGTTCACAACCAGTCAACCTCCTCACAAGCTTCCCTCTTCTATCAACTTGCCATGGCCTCTAGCTACCAATGCCTCCATCCCATCCTCACATCACTGTAGTCACCATCATTCACCTCTGCACTACTCCATCGCTCCCCCCTACACTTGCTTGCTGTCTCTCTTGCCTACTGCAACTGTCTTGCCTGCGTCTCTCTCCCCATATACAACTTTCTTGCCTACATCATAACAATTGTTGACTGCACACGGTTCTGCCAAGTACAAGCACTGCTTCACTTCTTTCTTCATCAAAGCATTCACCTGACATTCACCCCTTTCCACTTCAAATCACTATCCACTGACATATAATCTCTCTGCTATGTACTACCATCCACCTGAAACAGTTACTTCTCCCTGACCAACTTCATCGTCAACAGCCATCAACTCTTGCAAACTCCTACTCCACCAATCACCTCCATCAATACTGTCACTTGCCTACAGCAAACAACCTAACAGCAAACTCAATTCCTTCATCTAACTGCCTTGCCTCAACTCTTCCCCTCACTGTCGAACCACACTGCCCTCCACCATACTAAACCATCTTCATCCTTCACTAACTTCCACTCGGAACCACAACAGCGCACACAACTTCAATAAACTGCAGTCCCCAAATCACGCTCAATCGCTTCAAATAACCTCTCCAATTCGAACTTCATCCAACACCAATCACCGAAACCACAATCGACATCATCCAAACTCCCTCGAACCCGCAACCGAGTCACCCTGACCACCACTGCAAATACAAATCGCCACCTTCAACCGCGACGACTTCATCAGATTCAGTCGAACTCGACATCGCTTTAAACTCGAGCACATTCCTTCAACCAGCAAACACCCGGGGATTGAACTCTGCCACCTCGCAACTCATCACGCAACTCGACCGATCCCAATTAACTTCGAACTGCCCAATCCAAATCGATAACCGCTTCACCCTCAACATCAAACTATATCCTCCCTTGAGAACCGCTTTGCACCGCCAGCAGCAGTAAACCACGAGCACGAGCACGAAACCACCCAATTCCTACAATTCGTGAAGTTAACAATTCGCGAAACCTGAAATTGAGAAATTTTGTTTAGGTGAATTTGATAATTCGACAAGTTCCTGAACTTGATTCTGCAGCTTAAATTTGTTTAGGTGAATTTGGTCGCGAATTTTGTTGTTGTGGTTGTTGAGAATTTGTGAATTGAGAAGGATACGCTGTGTTCTTTTGTTTAAGTGGGTCGGGTTATAAGGCCTGGGTGTAGCCTATAGGGAATATTTTGATTTTATTTTATTTCTTTTGCTTTGTTTTTATTTGTTTGTTTATTTTATTTTATTTTATTTCTGAGTCCATCCTTATTAAAAAAAAGAGTTGCTCAATTTGTTTTGTTTTGGTTTTAATTTGTTTTAAGTTCCATTCCATCAATATATATTTAAAAAAATGTGTATATCTTGTTTTTATTTTCAGGTTGACAAAGCAGATTGGAAGAGTCGCTTGCTTAGCCTTGCTTGCCAAAAAAAAACTGATTGCTTGCTATATCTATTTTTTTTTATTTGTCTTGCATTGTTGTTTCCTTGCATATATATTAAAAAAAATTCCATTCGTAGTAGCATTGTTAATACACATTTAATTTCTGCTTTGCATTTCATCTTAGAATTTGTTAATAATAACGGTTAGACATCGATAACACTTTATTGTATATTAACAATTTATCTTCTTTGAACAATTTAATTTCTTAGTGTCTAGGCTACGGCAGAGCAATAATTAGTTATAAATATTACGGTGATTCGTAAATATTATACTGAATTGTTTCTCTGAAGGTACTTAAACCTTCGGCTGCATTGCTACGGTGATTCGTAGTGCACCGATAACTCCTGCCCGTTACGTGGCTGAGAAATATCTTGTTTATCTAAGACAATGTGTGAGTATACAATTTTAGGTTAACTTAGGATAAATCATTTGTAATTAACTCTTGCATTCATTTAGTTGCATTAGTTCATGCATATTTTAAAAAAAAACAAAAAAAAATTTCAAAAATCCAAAACTAGAAAGAAAATTGTAAATATTCCTTTTATTTTTCTTTGAAATTTTTAAATCCTTCCCTTTGAAATTTCAAAAATCCAAAAAAAATTAGAAAAACAAAAATCCAAAAAATATAAATTTTTTTCAAAACCAAAAAAATTGAAAATCCAAGAAAAAAACAAAAATCAAATTTTCTTTTTGAAAAATAAATTTCTTTTGGTAAATAGTTTTCTTTTATAAAAAAATCCCAAAAAAAAATCTTGAAAATGTCTAAATTTCCATATCCACATGAATTTTACGATAGTTGTGAAAATCAATATAATCCATATAATTTCACTTCAAATTCTTATGGATATTTCAACAACAACTACTGTTTAAACGATTCGAGTTTTGAACCACAAAATTTTCAAAATCACGAACAACTCTCAAATCTTGAAAATAGCATTTCATCTCTACTCGAACTCTCTACACAACAAAATCAAGAGATAAATGATTTGTTTAATTCTTATTTGTATGATAACTCAAGTCAAAATTTTCAAAATAATCAAAATTTGAATTCACTTCAAAATTCAAATGGTTTCGAGTATAGCCCATGCCAATTCAATTTCGAACTTCAAAATGAATTTCAAAATCAAAATGAAAATGTGAACCAATTTTTAAATAATTTTGGCAATGGGGATAATCTCGACCACGATACAATTGAAAACTTTGGTTATCAACAAATTCAAAGTGAAAATTTTCAAACCAATAATCATGAATTTGACTTTGTTGAGCAAATGGAAAAAGATAACGGGGATATATTACTTGAAAAATATAAGACTTTTCGTGAAAATCATAATCAAATCTCAACTTGTAAAGAATCAAATAATAATCCACCGTTTATCAAAATTGACGATTCTTGTTCTCAACAAATCCGAATCGAAAATTTTCAAGTTAATAATCAAAAATTTGACTTTGTTGAACAAATGAATGAAATGTACAATGATCACATGGATTTGGTGTTCGAAACATATTTGAATCAACGTGATAAACATACTCAAATCCCAACGTGTGACGAGTCAAGCGGTAATCCATCTTTTACCCAAATCAAAGATTTTCAAATAACAACTTTTGAAATGGAAAATGATATCTTAACGAAGTTGTTGAAAATTTGGTAATTGAGTTGGATTTCAATTCTTTTGAGGGTGAGAAACTCGATTTAAATTTCGATCTTCCTTTTTCTAAAAATTTGAATACGACAACTTTGAATTTTGAACTTGATTTATGCAATAAAGTTGTTGATAATCCAACAAAGGAAGTCGAATTTAACGAACATGAGTTTTATGGACTTTTTGAAAACGAGTCGTTAAACTCTGAAGGGGACAATTTGAATCATCATTTTGATTTTGAAATCGATGATAAGCTTGAATTTGGTGAAAAGAAACTTGAACTTCAATCAATTGTTTTATCGACCCCAAAAATCATCGACAATAAAACAACACGTACGATTTTTAATAAAACGACATTCGTTTTTCCAAATCAACGTTCAATTTTGAAATCTTTTACGGTTTGGTTTTTCGAGCTTAAGCTGTGTCTCGTATACTTGACGAGACAAATGAATCAGTCTTTGGAAGACTGGTTCATTTACTCTTTAACGGCATACTTTCTGATGTCATGTAAATAATCATCTTTTCATTTTCGTTTAAATAAAGGTTTTTTTTCTCTTTCCACTTGGGTTGACTATGGGGGCACAGTCAAAATCAAGTGTGGAGGGAGACTCATCTTCATTTTTATTTTTTCATGGTTTTGTTTTTGCTTTTTCTTCCAAAACTAAAAAAAAAATCAAAAGAAAATAAATTAAGCATTTTGATTTATTTTTAAAGAAATACTATAGGATAAATATATGGTTTTGGTTAACTAAATTGAAATTTTAGAAAATTTATTCGTCTTAACAAAAATAAAAATGAAGTTTGATTACAAATAACAATGGTTTAACTAGTATATTGGAAGATTCATACGTGTTAATTATGAAATACATCCTAATTGAAATCTTTGTTTTAAAAAGTGGTTGATTTAAAGTAAAGATATAACATTTTTTTTGTCTTCTAAGTTAAATGGTGCTAAGATGATTTTGCAAAACTCTCTCTCTTAAAAAAAATATAAAAAATAACATCCAAAGTATTCACTCTCATTTAAAAGTCCTCACGGTTATGCATGGGTGAATTACTTGGAATCTTTGAATATGTGCTTTCATACTCATTTAAAAGTCCTCACGGTTATGTATGTATGGAACACATGTAAAAAAAGAACAGACTTAATAAAAACCACCTACGGTCGATAGGTGTATGCACGAAAGTGTGTGCACTCGCCATGCTCTGTACTCCCCTCACACAAGCCCGAAAGGCAGTGCATGGGTGGTATATCTGGCCTCAGTTTACCTGAGCTAGGTGTGTAATTTTTCTTGCAAATAATGAGAAAGCAAGCAATTGAAATCCTAGCACTGTTTTACTTATTAGATTTGATTTGTTATTAAACTGAAATAAAAATTCCACTTCGATAAACTTTGATAATCAACTAAGGATCTATTTAATAATTACACTTTGTTATCAAATGAAATAACGAGTTAAACTATAGTCTATTTGTTATGCTAACTTGATTTTTATTGGAAATTTTAACGAGTAAATGACTTAAATTTTCAAGATAATGACCAAAACCTATATTTAACTTATTTGTGGCGATTTAAAAATGAATCTTTCATTTGTAAATATTTTCAAAAATTCGCATTCACGTCTTTGTAAATAAATCTTTCTTTTTATAAATATTTTCAGTTTGCATTTGGATTTTGTGGGTAGTATCCGCTGAAAACCCTCACGAGACAACACTCGTCCTACTGGGGACACCTAGAGGTTTAACGGCTTATTGCATACGCTCAATGCAATCGTGCTTCCTACGAAAACGGATTTATCTTAGTTTTTCTTTATTCGAGGACGAATAAAAAGATAAGTGTGGGGGTATTTGATTTGCACGTAAATGTGCATATTTTTACCACCATATTTAATCGAATTAAATTAAATAAATGATCATATCGGGTATTTTAACTTGTTTAAACCAAAAATTCAAATTATTTCAAATTGTCACACATTCATCTTCATACAAGGGTAAAATGGTCACTTTTGTGCATTTATTAAATTGTGAAAATTTACATAGAATTTTCTATGTTCTTTTGTAGGAAATTTGGTGAGTTTTACAAGTGGTTTCATGAAGATATGCATGCACAAAATCAATAAAAAAGGAATGAAGGTGGAAATAATTCAAAGTGAAGAACATGGAGGACCCCACCTACCCACTTACCTTAATGTACAAATTAGAGGCTAATGCACATGCTTATGGAATTAATGGCTTCATGTACATTTAAGTGGGGATTAAAACATGCTAATGATAACTTGGCCTCCACACTTTCTCATGGGCATTTCGGGCATTCCCCAAAAATTGGAATTAGGGTTTTAAACATGTATATATACCCCTTATGTTTCATGTAATCCTCCTCTCTTCTTAGCCTCCTCTTCCTCTTCATTAGTTTGAGGCAAAAATAAATCAAGTTCTCTTCTTTCTTTTCATGGCTACTTAGCCATTTCTTCTTTATGTAATTTCTTTTATGCAACTTTAATACATGTTATTTTCCTTTTCATGCTTATTTACTTTCATGTTGTAGTGTAGATTTCTTTTCTTTTATGCAAGTAGAATAGTTTTTCTTTCATTTAGCTCTCTTTTCTTTTTTGTTTTGTTCAATGTTGCATGCTACATTTGTTAATCAAATGACAAATATAAGAGGCTAAACCCCTTCAATTTAGGGGTAATTAAGCTCTCTAATTATGTAGCTTTAGCTATTTGTTAATTCATGCTCTCTTTTTGTGCTTAATGATGATCAATGAAGTGGTTTTATTTGTTGTTTTTGTTTTAAATTTGATAGACTATATTGTTGACACCAAATAGGTTACGCTTAAACAATCACTAACACAAATTCCTCTTCATCAAAATATGATTTGGCATAAAAAAGTGATTTGAAATTAAAATTTGATGGTCTATGTTTCTAATCAATAGTTAATAGGCCATACTTAAAATAGATTTCATTCTCATTTTCTTTGTCAATTTTCATGAAAGTTAGTAAGTGTTTTAAGGGGTGTGTTATAGTTTGATGGCTTATGTTGGCTAATCAATAGCTCAAATATGTCATACTTATAATAAACACATCAATTAAAACAGTAATGACCATAAAAGAGAGATCATGATTTCATATGTTGAACTACATGATCTAAAGAGTGGATTTATTCTCTAAATTGTCATTCAACTCTCATATTTGCATTTCTTCTCTTTTTGTTAGTTAGTTCATTTTCTCATTTTCTAGCTTAAACACGCTCTCGACTTTGGTATAATTTGATTGAATATAATTTTAAAATCATCAATTCCCTGTGGATCGACTCGTATTCGCCGCGTGCTACATTCGTACACCGTGCGCTTGCGGTATATTTTTAATTTAAATTCGTTCGACGGTTTTCTAAACCGATAGAATTTCCGTCGACGAACATTAATCTTTTTCAAATCCTTCGATTCTTAAATAGCAGTGACTTTGGCTTCAACATTTCGTGGAAGGACTTTGAGGATTTTTCGGACTATTTCCAACTCTGTATATGATTTTCCGAGAGCTTTTGATTTATATACGAGATTGGAAAGTCGTCCATACATCTCTTTGACATTTTCATCCTTGGTCATTGTGATGTTCTCGTATTCGCTACTAAGCATAGCAAGGTGAGATTCTTTGACTTTAGACGTTCCTTCGTGAGTCACTTCAAGTGTGCGCCATATTCCTACGCAGTTAGAAATTGTGAGACATGATTAAATTTAATTTGATCTAATGAACAAATAATATAATTCATAGCTTTAGCATTAACATTTTGTAGTTTATTTTCAAGATCTGTCCATTGATCCATCGGTTTATCTATTTCCTGATTATCTACCACTATAGTTAGTGCCCTATATTCTATCTCAACAATATTCCAAGCATCAATGGTTTTCAGAAAAATTTTCATTATATTTTTCCAGTAAGCATATTCACCATTGAACATAGCTGATTTAACTATGGACTTTCCCTCAGCAGAAGCATTATTAAAAGAAGCCATTTAAAATATCAAAATTTTAAAACAAAAATTATTTTTGAAAAATCAAATTTTTAAAACAAAAATTGACTTTTGTTCCTAGCTTTGATACCACTTGTAGGATCGATTTCACCCTAGAGGGGAGGGTGAATAGAGTGATACTAATAACTATAAAAGTTAATGCGGAAATATATGAAATAATTACAGCATATATAATAGCAGAATAATAAAAGCAGAAATAGAACAACACAGATTTACCTAGCTTCGGCAAAACCCTGCCTACGTGTTGCCTCCAAGGTTTCTACTAGAAATTAAGTAGTCAGACGATTACACACGTTACTTGCGACACCCACTATCGGCTAACCTAACCCTATGCTCAAAACCCTGCCACAACTTAGCCACTGAGTTGCAAATTCTCGAACTACACCACCGTAGTTCGTCCCCTAGTCACATGATTAGAATTTACAAAAGTTTAAAAGAGAAATACAAAATAAAAACAACACAAAACAATAAAACCCTAATTTTAAAAATTTAGCCTAAAATGAATTTAAAGATGCCGACCCAAATTAAAATAAAAACAAGTCCTTTTTTATATTTGTTAATCTCCGGTCTTCTCCTTTTCATATTTTATTGCCGCTTCCTTGTTCCTCTTTGTTCCTCTTTAAATAATTTAGGGTTTTTGAAATTTGAGTACGCCGACTTTAGTTGATCGATCGAATAGATGTTTTTGCGTTGCTTGCTTTGTCGATCGATCATCTCTTTGATTTGCAAACGGCTGCTACAATTTTGGAGTGTTCGAATTGAATAATTCCAGTATGTGATTTCCTTTATTATTCTTGTTGATATGCTTGAACTCGATGCGGTTGTATGCCGATGGTGTTGATGGTATTTATAGGGTTTAATTCCTTAAATTTTCGTTCGAATATATCTTTTTGAATTCGTCTATTACTTTAGCTTGGTCGTTCGATTTTGATTAGTTGCTTGGGATTAATCCTGACCGGTTCAATTTCGAATATTTCTTTGCTTGATTATCATGGCTTGCATTTGCTTTGGATTTGGTTCCGTTTTTTCTTGGATTTGACTTCGACCATTTAAAATTGCCATAATCTTGACTCTTTCGATTTTTGTTATCACCTGGTTTTGACTCTGACTTGTTCGAACTCTACCTTGGTCGTCACGGCTTTGATTCTTTGGCATTTTGAATTTTTGCTGACTGCTATTATATTCTCTGGTTTATAAGTTTAAAACTACTGTTGAACTTTGTAATGCCGTCTTGTTCATCACTACATATGTTTGCACAAAAAATGGGCAAACACCTCCAAGTCGTATGATTTAGTCGATTTTATGTCGTTCTTAGTGTTTTGGGGATTTATGCAAATATGTAAAAAGCAGGGACCAAACTGTAAAAGACACACAGATTTATAGTGGTTCGGCCAGAACGTGCCTACGTCCACTTTATATGTTATTCTCCTTTACTGTTCAGATTACAAGTACAAAACTTTGATTATAAGTATATGAAAGTTGGTTGAAAGTTCTGTCTGTGCTTGAGCTCTCAAACTTGTCTGCCATTGTTGTACCCCTACCCCTCTATTTATAGAGTGAGGCTGGGGGTAGGGGTCTTGGATGTATATAGCTGCTGGTGGGCCTGGGCTGATGTGATCTGGCCTGGCAATGTCGGTCCGGTACACCTTGGTCCGGTAGTACTTTGGTCTGGTAGTGGTTTGGTGGGAGTTTGATTTGGTGGTGAGTGGATGATCTGGTTCGGTAGTGAGTTGATGATCCGGTTCGGTAGCGCCTTCTTGGCCTAGACTCGGTAGTGGGAGCATGGAGATGAGATCTAGTCCGGTGAGACTGTGGTTCGGTAGTGGGTGGAGCGATAGTGCCTTCCCTACTTGATTCGATGGTGCCTCCCTCTCCTGATTCGGTGATGCCTTCCTTACTCTGGTCCGGTGGAAACATGCCCAACATTTACCCCCCAAAGTGGGGCATATGCCTGCATATGTCGCGTTTTGTTTATTTGGACACACCCATTCGGCCCGAGTGCCGAACCAGTTGATCCGGCTATCCTACTCTTGCCTATAAGTATGGGCTCCACGCCTTCGTCATTCCTTACCGTTTGAAAGAGCCGATCCAAATTCTTAACTGCCGAATCAGGTGAGGTTCCCCTCCACCGAATGAACCTTATGCTAGAGCTACCGAATGAGTTCAGAGAGCATGAGTGCCGAATGAGCTTTTGCCTCGCACTGCCGAATGCCCTTGGGGAGTGCGAGTGCCGAATGAAATCAAAGACTTTGGACTACCGAATGACACTCTTATGTTTTTTTTACTATGAATGAGATTCTGGACTGTAGGCATTTGCTCGTTTATATCTCTACACCCCGTGTTATAACAATATGTTTTCTTGTGTTGTAGATAATGTCTCATAAAATAGAAACTCGATCTGATAAGAAGAAATCCAACAACAGAGAAGAGTCCTCCATTGTGCCCCCAGTTCGGGCAGGACCAGAACGTCATGGACCAACCCCGAGATCATTAGTAGACGGGTATGGCCCTCAGGAGCTCTTGAATTCTCCACCTGACTGCTTTCCTAGCTCCCTCAAAGATGAGCAGCTTGATGTTATATCTCGCTCTTTTGGGATTGACATAGCACATATGTTGCTGCTGGGGGGAGGAGTGATGCCGTATAACCCCCCTGAAGGATATTTTTCATACAGTAGGTATCACTGTATGTGTGGAGCCATCCCTCCGATCAATGCCTGGATAGTTAGCTTTATCACATATTTGAAGGTGGCCCCTTTCCAGCTTCAGCCCAACTCCTATACCATCTTGGTGAGTCAGTTTGTTATCTTCCAGAGAAAATATGGGCGTCCCCCTTCCAACCGGGAGATCAGATACTTTTACAACTTGAGAGGTTACAAGAAAGGGTCTCCATATATTAGCTTAGACTCGGCCGTGTCTTTCAAGCCAGTCCTGGACTTGTATTCGAAATTTAGCATGTTCAAGAAGGAATGGTTCTTCGTCAAGGATGACTCTGTTTCTTTCCATTGCTTCACCTCTGGCTGTAAGTCGAATCTCATTTATAATTTCTGTCCTGTCTGCAATTCTCCTCCTTATGTGCTTTATTTCTTGCTAGCGACAGGTGGCTTTGCGGTTGTAGAGAGCGATCGCCTGGTTCAGATGGCTGCGGAGATAGAAGCCATTCCGAAAAGGGAGAGGGCAGCCTCTTATTTGATCAGGAATGCTACTCTTCTGGAGCTCAACTTGATTCTGCCACGCCAGTCTGTGGTCAAGCAAAGAGACACAGCTGAGGAGAAGGCTGCCAAAGCTAAAGGAGGGGCTATGGTGAAGAGCAGCAAAAGGAAACCCTTCTCGATACATCCAGTCGCCGGGGGGAAGAAACTTAAGAAGTCCGATGGACCCTCCCCCAGCACATGTCCAGATCTTCCGGAGGAGGAAGATGTGGAGGAGGAAAGAGGAGAGGATGAGGGAGGTGAGGCGGAGAGTGGAAGTGGTGGAGAAGGCGATGGTGATGGTCACGGCGATGATGGTAGCGAAGGACAGAGCGGTGATGGCACTGGGGCTTTGTCTTCTGGGCAAGCAGGTGTGATCCAAGAGTGGACAGATGATGCTCACCGCCAAGCTTTTGAAGGGTTGGAGGAAGGAACGACTTTAGGGGAGAAGCCTAAGAAGGCTGACAAGGCCGGGACCGGCGCCGATTCATCTTCCAGGAGCGCTTCAGCTGAGGAGATTCTTGCGATTCAAGCTGAATTTTTGACTCCTGCAGACTCCATTTATGATAGGGATTTAGGAATATTTTATGATCGGCTTCCGTCCTGGAATGAGATCCAGGACTTATTGTAGTATCCTACTCCTCCCCAGGGTTTGTCTGACAAAGCACCTCTTTACTCTTCTTAACTTGATATATTTGTTGAATTATAGTTCAATGTATGCTTGTAACACTTGGTTTTTATTCCAGGAGCGGGCAAAGTGGCCAAGACATCAGATGTTCGACACCGTCTCGAACAATACAAGCTCCTCAAAGCTTCTACTAAACCAAAGCCTCCGACCAATCGCTCCGGAGACGTAGTCGGCTATAGTCCTCTTCTTGGGGTTGTTGAAGAGGATATTCAAAAGAAGAAGAGGAGTCGCTCCTTGTTTGAATCTTCACCCGGTCCTCAGCCCCCAACTCAGCCTCTTCAGGATATCACGGAGGAGGATACTGAGTTCATATCTTCTCCGCATCCGTTCGAAAATCCTACCATTACCCAGATAGATCATCCCGGTTTAGTTCGTAATCCGTTTGCGGGTCATCCAGATCTGGATTCGGGTTCTCGTGATGTTACCTTTGATGAGGCTACCGATGAGCACCTTCTCCCTCGTAATCCTATGGTAAGAGTACTCGATGAAGCTAAGTCCCTGGACCTTGATTTTCTTACCACTCGGGTTGTAACTTTGGGGGACGAAGCTAAGGCAAACATCGACTGGGTTGCTGAGGAGACCAGGAAGCTGATGGGGCATCATGCCCGACTGGTCAAGGCTGGGGAAGAAATCGGGAGCGCCAACATTCGACTGCGGTTAATGGTTTCTGACCAGGCCAAACAACTCGCTGATCAGGCCATCCAGATCTCTCAACATGAGGCCGCCTCTAGGCAATTAAAGAGAACCATGGAAGTGGCCAACAGGGCAGAGTTGCGAAAAATGGAGGCTGTTTGTAAGGAACGGATTGATATGGCCATTGCCACGGTGGATGAGGTTCGAAAAGCGGATCTTGAGCGGATACAAGAGTTATCTGGGAAGCTTGAAGCCGCAGAGCTTGCTCAAACCAAGCTGAAGGAGGAGATGGAGGCGATGAGGAAATCCTTTCAGGCTGACTGCTCGCGATACTAATCAGAGAGGGATGCTGCCGTTGCAAAGCTGTTGGCTTCTAGGGACCGAATAAGGGAGTTTGAGGAGAATGAGGGGATAATGGATGAGATGCTTCAGGACATGTACTTTCGCACTTGGAAACAGGGCAATTTATCCTGGATGGATGATTATCCCCGACTCATGGCTAGGATTTATCTTAGGGCCCTGGAGGAGGCTAAGGCCAATGCGGATAAGAAGGGTAGCGTGGCCTTCAGAATGGACGTGGTCACGGCTAAGTTCACCAAGGAGGAGAAAACGGCGGTGAAGGAGGGTATGCGGCTTCTTACTGCTGAGGAGGTGGGTGTGCAGTTGGAGGATGATGATCAAGGAGCAGATGCCAGTAAGTCTTCCCTTTCAGTCTTTTTGTAACTTGATTGCTTATTGTTTATGACCATTAATGGATTCTTTCCTGAATTGGGCAGGCGGGACCTCTGGAGCACCAACTACCTCTGTTCAACACGCTGAGAGTTCCGATCTGGCAGTTAAGTAGATCTCGGAGGGCCAGTGGGATAGAGGTGAAGCTCTGATGCGGCCGACTCCTTGACTTGACCTGGACATCTTTTGGTTTACTTGACATTGCGGTCTATGTTAGTCCTAAAACATTAATGTAAATGTGATAATATTATTCGTAATGAACGACTTTATTTTTTGCATGTAATCTTTAACTTAAGCTAGTTCTGTTATATTTAACTGCTTTTGTTATCTTGATGTGTTGCGTAAGAAATATAGTTGCGCACATGCCTGTGATTCAATCGTGTTTGATGCTAAGTTCTTGCTTAAAATATAATTTCATGTCTTGCAATGTTAGTGGGATGTGCGAATAGATTATAGCTACGTATTTATATACAAGAGAAGAAAGTACCGCCCTTCAATTTTTAGTTGTGGAAGGTAGCTTTGAATGCCTTGTGTGATCGAACATGGAATGCAGCTGAGTGATCTGTCATCCAGTTGTGAGTTTTTATTCCCATTAGCGAGTGTCTTCTATTTTGTGTCCTGTACTTTAGGGATCGTTATAGAGGATAGGAGGAAAGTTTTTAAATAAAATGGAAATATAAGAAATAGTAAAACTTCCAATCACGGAAGGCCTGCGATGTGCTTAAGTTCGTGGCGAACGGGTTTTGTAGTCACTTTCCCTAGCTGTGGGTCTTGGAGACATTTGTCACCCATCTTACGTCTCCGCCGGGAGTTTATCTTTTTTACCACAACCGTACTTAAGACACATCGGAGCCGAGATCGCGCACAGTAACTACCTGGGCCATTAAGGCCCGTAATCGTGGGTATTATTCGATTTATTATGGCCGGCTAGCGTGGGTGTCGATCGTCAACCGTGAACTACCCCTGGCTGTCCACACCTTATGTTGGGGCTTAAAGTAGGTTCACAGTTGCCGACGAGCCGAACGCCGTAATGAGCTGCCTCGGCTATAGTCGGCCTTCTCGGTGGCTTATAATCGGCTCATTACAGTTGGCTTTAAGGGCCGATCGCGAGCAATGAGTTAACCCGCAGCAGAGGGATGCTGGAGCAAAAGTGTCTCATTGGCGAGGGCATAGATTCGTATAGTACCTGTTAGGTCTTGTCCAGGCGAGGTAGCGTCATGATGTGTTTTGAATGGAAATGCCATTACACAGGATTTTGTTCAACAGAAAAGGATAAAGTTAACAGGCAGCCAAGATATAAAGGAACAAGTTAAAAAGAGACAAGTTTTTTAAAGTGGTTCGGCACGAAAATGCCTACGTCCACTGATTCTCTTTGTTAATTCACTTTATATGGGCAGTACAAGTTAATAAAAGTATCGATGAAGGTGTTGGATGTTCCATGCCCTCTGGAACACCTCTCCGTCCACTGTTGACAAAATATAGGCTCCATTGTGGAGATCTTTACGAATTACATATGGTCCATCCCAGATTGGATCTAGCACTCCGGGGCGCGGGAAGATTCGCTTGAGGACAAGATCTCCTTCTTGTAAGCTACGATGCTTGACTTTGGAGTTGCATTGTGCTGCCACTTTTTTCTTGTGGGCTGCTGCTTTGAGTGCTGCATCGTTTGTTCTCTCTTCAATTAGATCTAAAGACATGTGAAGGAATTCTTCGTTTTCTTCTGGGTTATAGTGGATCCTACGGTGGGAAGGCACTACAGTTTCAACTGGGAGCATGGCCTCCGATCCGTATGCCAAAGAGAAAGGAGTATGCCTCGTTGATGTTCTGAAAGATGTGCGGTAGGCCCAAAGTGCCATAGGAAGTTCATCCACCCAAGCGCCTTTTGACTTTTCAAGTTTCTTCTTGACTAGAGTTTTGAGAATTTTGTTGACAGCTTCGACTTGTCCGTTTGCCTGGGGATAAGCTACATATGAGAAGCTTTTGTGAATTCCGTGTTCTTGGCACCAGTCGGTGAATTCCTCGCTGTCAAATTGAAGTCCATTGTCTGATATGATTTTGAGTGGAACTCCGTACATGCATAGAACATTTTTGATCAAGAAGTTAATAACATTTGCCGAAAATATTTTATTTAGAGGTTTTTCTTCCACCCATTTGGTGAAGTAGTCAACTGCCAATATAGCATATTTGGCTCTGACTCGACCCATCGGCAGTTCGCCAATCAAGTCAATTCCCCATACTGCAAAGGGCCAAGGGCTGGTCATCTGAGTAATCTCACTTGTTGGTAGTCGAGGAATCTTAGCAAATTTCTGTCATCTGTCACATTTTTTGACGAAGTCTAAGGCGTCTTTGTTTAAGGTGGGCCAGAAATATCCATATCGGAGTATCTTCTTTGCCAGAGTCTGCCCTCCAGTGTGATCTCCGCAGCTTCCTTGATGGATGTTGGATAAGATTTCCTTGGCTTCTCTTCCAGCGACACACCTTAACAAGGGGTTAGAGAAGCCGTGTCGATAGAGGATGCCTTCTTGTATTGTGTAGCGGGAAGCCTTCCTCAAGATTTTCTTAACTTCGTTACGCTTGTTGGGCAGTGTGTCATCTTGTAAGTATTTTCAGATAGGAGTCATCCAAGTTTCCTCTTCGATTGCAGCTATCAGATTCACTTGCTCGAAACTTGGGGCTAGTTGCTTTAAGATGGCTACTGTTTCGGAAAGGGTGCCGCCTTTCATGCTAGCTTGCTTTGCTAGTTCGTCGGCCTCTTGGTTCTCTTCCTGAGGAATGTGTTTGATTAAATAGCGATCCAATTGACTGAGTAGCAGCTTGGTCTTCTTCAGATATGCTATGAGTCGTTCTCCCCGAGTCTGAAATTCTTAGAGTATTTGATTTACAATAAGTTGAGAATCACTATGAATACATAAAGAGCTGACTCCGATCTCTAAGGCAAGTTCTAATCTCGCTATTACCGCTTCATATTCTGCATCATTGTTGGTGGCAGCGAATTCCAGCCTTAGAGCATAGTGCAGCTTCCTTCCCCTGGGGTGATTATTACAATACCTGCCCCCGAGCCTTGTTCGTTTGATGCTCCGTCCACGAAGAGATTCCACTTGATGTCTTCTGCTATTTCAGATTGCTCCTTACCTTCGTTGGTAGTGATTCGGCAATGAAATCGGCCATGGCTTGTCCTTTGATGGCAGTGCGGGGATGGTAGGTGATATCATATTGACTCATTTCAATGCACCATTTAAGTAGTTGCCCAGAAGTGTCGGGACGATGAAGTACCTGTCTTAGTGGTTGATCGGTTAGAACTCTGATGGAATGAGATTGGAAATAGTGTCGCAGTTTCCGTGACGTGATTAGTAAACAGTATGCTAGCTTCTCAAGTTTAGGATATCTGGCTTCTGCCCCCGTAAACCTCTTGGTTACAAAGTATATTGGTCGTTGCACGTGGTTGTCTTCCCTCACCAAAGCGGCGCTTAGAGCATGAGATGACACAGCGAGGTATAGGTATAGCTCTTCGCCTTCGTTTGGAGTTGAGAGTACGAGTGCTCTCTGGAGGTGTTCGATTAGGTTAAGGAAGGCTTTTAAGCATTCATCAGTCTATTCGAACTTTCCTTTGTCTTTCTTTAGAGCTTCGAAGAAGGGGACACACTTGTCAGTCGCTTTAGAGATGAATCTGCTTAGGGCGGCCACCTTCCCGTTTAGGCTTTGCATTTCCCTTCGAGTGGAAGGTATCCTGATATCTTTCAGAGCCCGGACTTGTTCAGGGTTTGCTTCAATTCCTCTGGCATGGACGATGAATCCCAGGAACTTTCCTGATGATACTCTGAAGGAGCACTTTAGGGGATTCAGCTTCATTCCATATTGGCAAAGTACCTGAAACATCTCGCCCAGGTGGCTTACGTGATCGTTGTCTTCCCTTGACTTTACTAGCATGTCGTCCACATAAACTTCCATAGTCCGTCCTATTAGTTCCGTGAATAACTTGTTGACGACGCGCTGATAAGTAGCTCCGGCGTTTTTAAGTCCAAAAGGCATTACTCTGTAGCAGTACATTCCCCAGTCAGTGATGAAACTACTGTGGTCTTGATCGGAAGCGTGCATAGGAATTTGGTTATATCCTGAGTATGCGTCCATAAAAGATAAAAGTTCGTGCCGGGCTGTTCTGTCCACAAGCTGATCGATTCAGGGAGTGGGAAGCAATCCTTCGGGCAAGAGTCATTTAAGTTGGAGAAGTCAATGCACGTTCGCCACTTCCCATTAGCCTTCTTTACTAGTACCGGGTTAGCGATCCACTCTGGGTAGATGGCTTCTCGTATGAAGCTATTGGCAAGTAGGTTCTTTACTTCTTCATCGAGGGCTGCTGATCGTTCTGCCCCCATACTTCTCTTTTTCTGCTTTACTGGCACCTTGGTAGGATCGATGTTTAGCACGTGGCATGCTATGTCTGGGGAGATTCCAGTCATGTCAGCATGCATCCATGCAAATACATCCAAGTTGTGGCGGAGAAAATCAATGAGTTGATCCTTCAATTCTGCTTTTAACTGAGATCCGATTTTCAATAGTCTATTTGAGTCGTGTTTGTCTATAGGTACAAACTCCATAGCCTATGCAGGCTCGGCGGTGGCCTCCTCCTCTTTGTCCCTAGGGTCTAATTCATTGAAAGGATCACTGGTATATCGAAGAGGAGGGGCTTTCTTTAGTTGTTATGCTTTCAAGTTTTTCGTGCAGAGAATAGTCTCTGCAATCTTCCCTTTATCTTTCCTGCGAGTATTACGAAGTTCGGTTACATAGCAATTTCGAGCAGCGTCTTGATCTCCTACTACTTCCCCTATTCCATTGTCTGTTGGAAATTTCATCTTCATACACCATGGGGCCAGGACAATTTGGAAGTCAGACAAGGCTGGTCTTCCTAAAAAGGCGTTGTAAGCCGAGTGGTTTTCTATTAGCACAAATGTTTGTTTCCGCACAATGGAGCGGGGATGACTTCCTATTTCAACAAAGAGGTCCAGTTGCCCGAGGGGCATTTTCGCATCCCCAGTGAAACCGTGTAGTGGTTTGTTACAGGGAGACACATCCTTCATTGACAATTTCATTCTGTCAAAAGCTTGCTTGAATAGGATATTTACCGAGCTTCCAGAGTCTACTAGAATTCGGAAAACTTTGGCTGGACCGAACCAGGCAGAGATGACCATAGGATCCATGCGAGGGTACCGCCTTCCATCTAGGTCACGCCTACTGAATGTGATGTCATCATTCTCTTTCTGCTTCGGGTGGCGCTCTTCTGTAACAGAATTAACGCAGTCTTCATTGTTTCTAAGCGACTTTCCATATCTTTCCTTCTCTGCCCAGCTTCTGTCGGCGATGTGTGGTCCTCCTGATATGGTATGGACCACTATCTTCTCTTGACTTGAGCCGCTGTTGTTGCGATTTCCTCCGCCTACTTCTAGGGGAGGTAGCCTCGGGTTTTCATTGGCAGGAGCTGGAGTCCTGTTCTGACTTTTTACATAGCGTTCCAGTCTCTTCCTTCTGATGTGTTCTTCAATTAAGTCCCGGAGATGATGGCATTCATTGGTGTCATGCCCATGGTATTCGTGGAAGCGGCAGAACTTTCTAGACTTGATTGCGTTATCTGATTCCTTCTTGTGCGGGGGCGCTTGTATCTAACTTCGTCTTGGGTGGCCAGGAAGATGTTTTCGATTGTTTCATTCAAAGGAGTGTAAGTGTCAAATCTCGATCCTGGCCGATATAAACGCTTCTCTCCCTTCTTGCCCCCAGCATTGTCTCTAGAGTCATTTCTTCGAACGTCCTTTGCTGCAGCAGGAACCCTGTCTAGAGTTGCCTTAGTTTGTTGCCCTGACTGCCTTTCAGTGGCAGCGTCTTCAAGCCTCGTATACTTCCCGGCTTCGTGGAAGAAGTCAGGTAAGGTAGCTGGTTTTTCTTTCGTTAATCTCCTAGCAAATTTAGTATCCGGGTGCACACCACTACAGAGGGCCATTAAGATAAGTTTCTCATCGGCATCTTGGACTGTGGCCGCGGCGGCATTGAATCGGGTTAGATATTGTTGCATTGTCTCTCCAGGTTTCTGTTTGATATTAGACAAGGAATAAGCGTCCTTGGGTTGTTCCACATAAATACGGAACTGGCTGATAAACTTCTCTTTCAACATTTCCCATGAGCTGATGGATCCTTGGGGTAGATGGCAGAACCAGGAGGTAGCTAGATCTGCCAAGAATAGTGGAAAGCATTTGCATAATACTCCTTCTATTGCTCCGCTCATGAGCATATGCTGTGTGTATCTCTGCAAGTGTACAATGGGGTCAGAGGTTCCCCTGTAAGGTTCCATTGTTGGCATTTTCCATTCTCGGGGGGTGATGGCAATTTCGATATTGCGGGCGAAAGGGCTGGTTACCCTAGAACCTATTCCTCGGTCTCTCTGATCCCGTTGGACGCATTCTCTGAACAATCGTGCCATCCTTTCATCAGAATTTGGAGCAGATGGGAGTGAGTTTGGATCTTCTCTGAGGGATTGATTCCGTCCAAACGACCTATAGGGATGGTATCGTCTATTACTTCTAGCATTTTCCAGTGGCTGTCTCTGGTCTTCCGGGGGCACGCTAGGGTCAGCTACAGTTGGCCCTTGCCTTGACTTCCCCTACTGGGTTCTGTTCTAAGCACTTCCTTGAGTCCAACTTCGGACTGGACTCCAGCTCGGCCCCGTTCATTGGTGTTCCCATGGCTAGGTAGCATGACAGGCTCAGCTACATCCGACCCCTACCTGATACTTCCCCTGTTGGGTTTGGTTCTAAGTGTTTTCTTGGGTCAGAATTCGGGCTGAGTCCGGGCTCGGCTCCTACCATTGCTGTTTCTGTTGATAGCTTCTTCGAAGAAGAAAGATCTTTGTCGCCTCCCAGATCCTCCAGACTGGGACTCACCCCATGATTCGGTGTTGCGGATGGATTCTTCAGCATCCCTTAAGCGTGACATGAGTTGGTCCACCAAGGCTTCTTGTTGGGATGTGAAGCGGTTAGTCACTTCAGCCACAACCCTATCTAGATCTGTCCTAGTAATCGCTGCCGGCTGTCTCATGGAAGAGGCTGTCGGATTTGCCTGATCTGTTGGAACGGACGATTCTCTTGATCTGTGATCACTGGATCTGGAACACTGCTAGTTGCGATGTTCTTTCCTTTGTTAACATCTTTCTTCTGCCTGGGAGGCATGTCTTTCAAGCAATAAGCGATGTTGTTGGGAAGAAGGTTAAGTGGGAGAAGCTGAAGCTTCGAGCCCTTTTTCTCAGTGAAAGCACCAAAAATGTTTGCACAAAAAATGGGCAAACACCTCCAAGTCGTATGATTTAGTCAATTTTATGTTGTTCTTAGTGTTTTGGGGGATTTATGCAAATATGTAAAAAGCAGGGACCAAACTGTAAAAGACACACAGATTTATAGTGGTTCGGCCAGAACGTGCCTACGTCCACTTTATATGTTATTCTCCTTTAATGTTCAGATTACAAGTATAAAACTTTGATTACAAGTATATGAAAGTTGTTTGAAAGTTCTGTCCGTGCTTGAGCTCTCAAACTTGTCTGCCATTGTTGTACCCCTACCCCTCTATTTATAGAGTAAGGCTGGGTGTAGGGGTCTTGGATGTATATAGCTGCTGGTAGGCCTGAGCTGATGTGATCTGGCCTGGCAACGTCGGTCTGGTACGCCTTGGTCCAGTAGTACTTTGGTCCGGTAGTGGTTTGGTGGGAGTTTGATTCGGTGGTGAGTGGATGATCTGGTTCGGTAGTGAGTTGATGATCCGGTTCGGTAGCGCCTTCTTGGCCTAGACTCGGTAGTGGGAGCATGGAGATGAGATCTGGTTCGGTGAGACTGTGGTTCGGTAGTGGGTGGAGCGGTAGTGCCTTCCCTACTTGATTCGGTGGTGCCTCCCTCTCCTGATTCGGTGATGCCTTCCTTACTCTGGTCCGGTGGAAACACGCCCAACAACATATATGTTGTTTTCTCTTGAAAACTGCTGCATATTTCGAATGTGCTCATGTTGCATATGTTTTGAGCCAGTGCATATGTATACATGTTATTATTTAAAATCTGATTCAAGTAAAACTGAGTTATGATAGTCCGGTTCCATTTGTGAACTGCTGTCATGTTTATTTGACCTAAGCATGTTTATAGCTTTCCTTGTGTATGTTCTGGTTTAGTTGAGTTTTGTACATGTAGAGTTTGCACTTGATTCTTTGTGCATGTCTTTGTACATTTGGTTGGTCTGCACTGAATTTCTGGCCTCTGTTCAAATGTATAGAACTAGTGTGGTTTTGCCTTTAATGCTATAGTCTGGTTCAAGTGTGTTTATGCTCCATTGGATTCCCCACTGTTTGATTTTGATGTGGTTCATCTTGAAGTCTACATGTGAGTACATTTTGTTTTGGTGCTAGTTTGACCTAAACTGATTTGTTGTTTTAGTCGAGACTATTTTGCTTGCTCATCTTCATCTGTGTTCCGGTCCTCATGTATATGATGCATGTTGTGATGCATGATGTATGCCATCATTATTTAGAGTCTGGTGTGTATATTTGAACACTTTGAACATGTGATCTGGTTTAGTTCATCATGCTCATCCATGCTTCTGTTTGTACCGAGCCTTGTTAAACTGGTCTGTCACTCTCTACACTTTGGTTGTTCATACCTTGTTTTGATGTGGACATTGTAATCTGGTTCACCCCAGAACAGTTGTGTCCATTTCATGTTTTAAACTGGTTCGATGTGTGTGTGATCATAGTGTGCATTGTTTTCAGACTTGGTCTTACACTTGTGTTAATTTGAGCTGCTGTCTCAATGTTTCCAGTTGATTGTGTTGCTTTGCACTACAGTTGTCATTTTGATTTTGGAAATTGATCTGGTTGTGGTGCACTTGTATATGTATTCATCAATTCACTGGTGGTTTGTACATTATATTCTGGTTTCATGACTCCACTGTTGAGTCAGTTCATATGTACACATTTGTGCACTTGTTAGCATGGTCTGGTTTTGGCTTCTTGTTGTACTCGAAAATTTTGTGATGTATTTGTATTGCACCTAAGTTGAATCCAGTCACGGCTCGGGTTTGACCTTATGCTCACATGTCCCTAGTATTTTATCAAGTGTATATCGGTGTGCATGGCCTTGTGGAATGTACAGTGATACACTGTGCATGTCACACGCTTGTTCGTGTATGAACTGAGTTAAATTAAATGATGACGAACAACCCAAATAACTGAGGAAAGTAATACTTTCAAAAACACATTTTCTGCAAAAATATTTCTATTTTACTGCGTTAGTGTTTATTTTGCAGATAACTCAGATGTTGGATACAGATTGGAATATAGTCGAAGAACAAATATGAGTGAATGAGTGATATGTAGTGAGGTGAACAATGTAAAGTGAAATTTGTTATGTAATCTAAATTGTAATGTAATTGAAAAAAGTATATATGTAATGAGAGCTCAAATTTGTACTATTTAAAATTGTAATAAAATATTTGTTTGAATAAAATATCTGTTTGGATTTAAATTCTGTGTTATTTGTTTTATTCAGCAAATATTAATTATGTGAAAATAAAATAGTACTATAATAAATACATTTAAATGAATATATATATATATATGTTTGTTATCATCAAACAAAAATCATATACTAGCATATTCAACACTTCAGTGTTATGTCCATGGGACTCGTGGAAGAAACAATATCTCCCTGTTCTAATTGCGGCCTATTATTCTATTTTGTACGAAGGGCATTTGTATTTCAACTCATGTTGAGTAGCCATGTAGATGTTCTCAACTGTATCGTTCAGAGGTGTGCGTGAGTCGAATCATGGTTTGGTTCGGTATCGCTGCTTATTGCCTTTTTCACTCCCAGTATTGCCTTGATTGCCACCTTTAACTTCCCTATTCTACTTGTTGCCTTCCCCTTGGGGTGGGGCACCCTCGTTTTCTTGGATGCTGGAAGCCTTTGTTGGTTGCTTGCTATGTTGTTGGGCCGCTGCATCCTCCAATCTCATGCACTTCTAAGCCTCTTGAAAGAAGTCCTGAAGAGCTAGGGGTTTCTCCTTTGTCAACCTTTTTGCGAGTTGGAATCCAGATGGACGCCTCCGCATAGCGCTGTCAGTGTAAGCCTCTCATCGGCATTCTACACCGCTGCTGCGGTAGCGTTAAAGTGGGTAAGTTATTGTTAGAGCGGTTCTCCTGCTTTTTGTTTCACGTCTGATAAGGAGTAGGCATCCTTGGGCTGTTCCATGTAGATTCAGAATGGACTTATGAATCTTTCCTTTAACATTTCCCAAGAGCTAATAGAGCCATGAGGCATGCGACAAAACCAAGTGGTTGCTAGGTCTGACAAGAAAAATGGGAATAATTTACATAGCACACCCTCTATTGTTCCATTCATGAGCATGTGTTGAGTGTAACATTGTAAGTGGATGATTGGGTCGGTCGTGCCTTTGTAAGGATCCATGGCAGGCATTTTCGATTCCCGCTGAGCGATTGCTATATCTATGTCCCTGGTGAATGGATTGGATACCCTTGCTCCTATACCTCTTTCATGCCATTCATGCCTGAGATACTCCCTGAAGCGGCGTGTCATCCTTCCCTTGGATTCTGGGCCAATCCTGGGAGAAGTGGGGCCTTTCCTTTGATACTGATGGCATTTCTAACTTCGGTTGAGATTGGATTGGCGATGATTGGCTCAGAGCATGATAGGGTCAGTCGTAGCCGGTTCTTGCCCAGTGCCCCCTTGGCTGGGCCCAGCTCTTGGCGCTCTCTCGGGCCCGGCTTCGGACTGAGTCCTGGCTCGGTTTCCAGCTTTTGTATCTTCTTAATTGAATTACTCGTTCGAAGGGGATCTATTCCTCCTACGAGACTCTCCAGATTGAGATTCATTTCGAGATTCTATGTTGTAAGTAGATTCCTCCATGCCCCTCAAGCGTGTCATGAGCCGGTCCACTAAACCTTTTTACTGGGAAGCAAAGTGGTTGGTCATCTCATTCACAACCATATCTTAGTCTTCTCGGGTGACAGTCGAATCTGGTAGCTGAGAATGGATGGCCTGGTTTCCTTTATCCTCTTAGATGGGATTGGGCATTCTAGTAGTGGCCACGTTCTTACCCTTATCAGCATTCCTTCTGGAGGGATCCATGCTCTAATGATGTGTTAATGTTGGAAGGAGAGTGAGCAAGAGAGGTCGGCCCCTTCTCAGTGAAAGCACCAAAAATATTTGCACAAAAATTAGGCAAACAACTCTGAGTCAGAATTTAGTTAAGTTGCCTTTAGATTGTTTGATATGTTTTTTTATCTGTCTCAATGTGTCATCAAGTAGTCATTACAGTCACTGAATACATCACAGGCTCATAATAGAAAAGTAAATTAAAAGCAATAAATCACCCATAGTTTTATAGTGGTTCGACAAAACATATGGCGTACATCCACTGTCCATCTTATTATTCCTCTTTGATTTGATTATAGATACAAGTTTGATTGGAAAGAGCAAAAAAACTTAGAGTAACTGGAGTGATTGAATCTCAGCAAAGTTTTCCCTTTCTTTTCCAAAGTGTCCCCCTTGTTGTGGAGAAGCTCTGGTATTTATAGAGTAAAGTTGTGAAGTGTGGATGTTGGGTTATAGCTCTCTGAATCTGGTCCGGTATTTGGGCAGGAGGATTTGGTCTAGCACTTGGTTAGGGAACTTGGCCTGCTTGGTAATCATCTCATTTAGCATCAAATTTGGCATGCTTGGAGATGCTCATTTGCCGGACCAAATATTTGGTTCGGTAAACCTGGGTACCAGACCAAATGTTTGGTCCGACGCTTTGGCGTTGTGCCAGACCAAAAAATTGGTCCGGCATTTTCGGGGATGTCGGACCAAATATGTGGACAGGCGTTTCAGGGGTTGCCGGACCAAATATCTGCTCCGACATTTCAGGGGATGCCGGACCAAAAATTTTGGTCCGGCATTTCATGGTATGCCGGACCAAATATCTGGCCCGACATTCCTGCTAACTACACCATAATCTCTAGCCTTCTACTCTCCTTTCCCTTGCTTCATCTTTCTCTCGAATCTTGTGTGCCGAGAAACCAAGCTAAAAGTGGAGGAAGAAACTTTAGTGCGCCCTTCTTTGTTTTGGTCACCTTTTGTTTTGATTTGAGTAATCATGTAAATAGGCTGAAGTTGTGTGAGTGCAGCCCTCGCTTTTTTTTAAGCTGTATGTTTTTGTTCAAGTCTTGTGTCAATATATTTAAGCATTGAGAGACATGTTTATTATTTTTTCTCAGATGCGTGCGAATCATCTCTTTATCCTTAGTTAACTAACTTAATAGAATACTTTGCTATCCTTTACTCGAGTTCTATCCAACTAGTGATAATAATGAAATTACATTATCTCTATTCTCGGAGAATAACGGCCAGGATGCTTGTCTCCGAGCATCCCTGTCAAGGTAAGGCTAACCATGCATGTTGGCCATAATTGCCTGTTTAGAGAAGTACTCCGAATGTTCATTTCATGAACGCTTTCCTCCGATCTCACCTAATTTCGAGCATTGACTGAGGTTTACCACCTAAAACGGTGGCTATAGTGTTTATCCCCGGGGGAACCGGGGAAGATCCTAACATACTTCGGGCATGGATCTTTGACCTCACCATACTCTGGGTGAGGAGTTTGAGCCCCGCCAAATTTTGGATGAGAGCTTTGTCACAGCTTAAATTATAGGACCCTGTAATTTTAACGATCAAATATTTAAATGATTAATTTAAATATTTAATCGGTAGGTAAAGAAACGCCTCTTATACTCAATTTTTACAAACAAGCGAATTAGGACTTGATACACCCATAGTTGAGTTTTCTTTTCGACGCAAGTAAAATAAGTATAAACTTGACTATGTTTGGAGTTGACGGATTTTTTGAATTTTGGCTTAGCCCATAAGCTAGCCTATAAGTGGCTAATCTCTTCCAACATTTATTTCATTTTTCTCATTACATGTTCATTCTCCTTCTTCTTCTCTTAATACCACTTTAATCACCCCTTAATCCCTCCTTATTCATCAAGTCCAAACACCTCTCAAATAAATTCCTAAATTCATGAAAAAATCACCATAATTCCTCTCTTTTAGCTCTCTACAAAATGCAAGAAGGAATTAGCATGAATCAGATTTTGGAGGGAGATCTCAACATAAAAGTAAGTATGGAATTAGGTTTTGGTTATTAGGAGCTCGGTTTAAGGAAAAAAGAGACGAGTGAGATGATTCTCTTATTTAATTTATGTGTTATACTTCACATTTTTGTTTATTAACGATTATGAGGTTATATGGAATGATTCAGTGAATGTTAGTAATACAATTAGGCTTATGTTTAGGCCTTAAATATGTTTATGTCATCACAATATCAATTAGAAACCTTAAAGATCATATTTTGAAAAGTTAGTAAGCCCTAGAATCGCTTTGGGTTAATTAGATGATTGGTTGTGATGTTATTGGTTGATTTAAGGTTGATTATATAGTGTAATGATATGCTTGTCATTATCAATAACTAATTCATCCATTTGAATTGACACTACGCCATAGATTGCATACTGCAAGACCCAGAAGTGATGCAGGAAGTGCCAAAAAATATTGTTGTAGGCTAAAAAAGGGCAAAGGCAACACTTTCTCGATGATGCATTTTGCCGCGTTGCCCTAGAGTCAAAGGCAACATCTTTACGGTCATAGGACAACATCGGTTTTGTTGTTGCCACAGGTACCAAATTTACTAAAAAGTGGGCCCCACAATCTGGGCCCCAACATGTGGGCCCACATTGTGGGACCCACTAATTCTGTGGCCCACCTTTACGAAACCCTGTTGTGGAGCCCATATTCCTTAATCTATGGTAACACTTTTATCATCCAATGGCAACACTTTGCCGGTTTATTACCACATTTAACATCACATAATGCAACATTATATCATATTTATGGCAACACTTTTTGCAATTTAAATTGGAAATGTACTGCAACATTATACTACTGCAACATTATATCATATCTATGGCAACATTATATCATATCTAATGACAACATTACACTGCAACAAAAACTTTTCATTTCAGAATAACTAGCAACACAAGTTTTACTTAGTCAAGTACAAAATAACAAACATACTTAAAAACATAGCCAGTGTATTCATAGTTACAGCCAGTACATACTAAATTCTACTTATTAACAGTACATTCATATTTGCGAGCCTCCAGTGCCATCAGTGCCCAAATTTTTAGGCTTCAGCTCAAAACCATTTGCTGCATTCCTGTGGATAATAAAAGTAGAAACAAGAAAAGAGAAATGGATAATAAAATCTTAATTAAGTACACATTATAATATTCACGTAATAAAGCTTACCCAAATACCGACATAAGCCTAAGCCAAGAGTGTTTCGGGGAAGCAATGACAAAACAGACCAAAGCAGCAGTGCAAGCCACCAAAACAATTCCTCTGCAAGGTTTTGAAACTTTCTGAGTTCCTCGCTATTAATGCATAAAAAGAACATAAACAAATGCAACACATAATTCTTGTAAAAATGAGTTCGAAATTATTAAGAATCAAATGAGTTCGAAATTATAGAGAAGCTGATCAGTGAGCCATCATTAAGTGTTGCATCAAGTACAGTGATCCATTCTTCTGAAACTTTGAGCAACCCCTGTTACCAAATTTTGTCATTGACCAACTCAAAGAAAAACATGTTTATAAATGCACACTCAAATAATGAGCCTAAAAGATAATAGATCTGATTAATCGTTCAAATGTATGCAAGTGTCTGATCATAACAACAATATAAGTATGAGGTTTTTATACACTGTTGGACTTATCAGGGTATATAATAGTGAAATAAGTGTACATACAAAAATTACCTTGGTCACATCACAAACAAGTAGGCTTCTAGTAGGGTTTCCTACTGAAACCAGCTCATATTTCCTTGGCCAAATCACAAACAAGTCATCTCTCTTTAGCTCACCTTCAGGTGCGAGCCAGCTACTATCTAGCCACGACTGCTCCTAATACTCAAGCTTCTATGTATTTTTGTGGAAATATGCAAATATAATATATAGATTATAGATTAGACTCATTGGGTAGATGAAGTAATTTATTACTAACTCCTATTACAGCTCCCAAATTAATTTCTTCTTTATGGCACAAAAATTAAACAAAAAGGTTAATACAGATGAAAATAAAACTATAATAACAGTGCAGTAACATCCACATTATCCCAAACTACCTCTATACTGACTTGTCAAAAGAAAAATCTTTTTATATATTCAAATCTCCTGCATATTCCTTCAAAGGAAGAAAATCATCATGGGTACAGGTGAAGTAAATGTATCAACAATCTGTATTAATAAAAAATTTACACATAAGTTTGTTTGATTTTTGCACATAGAAAATGACTCCAGATTGGTACCAACAAAAAAAATTCTAATACCTGCCCACATCCTATATCTAAATAGTTGTATCTGCAATAAAATTCATGATATTTATCTGGGGCTGAAACATGTTTGCAAATCCGAAGGTTCAGATTATTGGAGTCACGCATGGAAATGTGAAAATAAACAAAAATAAATTGATAAAGCAACTTGAATTTTTACTTTTATGAAAGCTTAAATATCTTTCATTCAAACTAGTAGTTAAGAACTGTCAAGATGGTTGTTAAATACATGTTTTTGACATCATAAATTATGAGAGGAGGAGAAATATATATGTGACATATATATGAGTATTAATTGTATTTTACATTATCAAACTCTATAACTTTCTGTTTTTAGGCCGTTGCTTATCCATCCAGTATCCAATCGCCCTTCCAACATGTATATTGGTAGTATTTAGAACCAATGTTATTTTCTGTTAAGGGGAATATATCTATAATAGATCGAGTAAATCGATGATGTTTGGTACATCTATACTGGGTCAAAATTTCATGGAGTAACACTCCATAGTTTGAACAGCAAGTAGTGAATTCGTACAGGGTCAACAGAACAAGTGTATGGATATAATGATAAGCATTTTTGTGAAAAAATACCAAAATCTGATACTTTAATGGATCAGTAGGTCTAGTACATAAAGCAACTCCTAAAGCAATATGATGTTCTGTAAGATATTTATTTAACACCAAAAACTGGCTGCTCCAAAATATTTGTATCTACAGTACTACACTCTTAGTGAACACTGAAATGCCATATCAGTGAAGAACTATACAGACGATGATGCATTTTGCAGTTTCTACATTTAAAAAATTAGTATCATTACTTACCATTGTTGCAACTTGATGCTCCTGAGCTTTAATCTTCAAATCATTCGCATTATAAGTTGTTGGAAATTAGCGCTATATGGAATATCAGTTACCATGCCAGGTGCATCTCATTTAATAATTTCCAAGCAAGCTGTATTCAGTTTCACAAATTTCTTCACTAGGTTCTCAATCAAAGAACCCAATCCCACGCTTGGTCCTTACCCATCAACCTAAAATCCAATCACCATTGAAATCAAAAAGGAATGGTCAAAATTTCAATGTTCCAGTCCAAACTTCGACATATGATGCAAAGATCTAATACATCATTTAAAACCTTTTAAATCACTTTAAGCATGTATTAGACATGGTCAATTTAAAAAAAAAAGATCTAATACATCTGTAAGGCTTCCACCGGGCGTGGACTCTCAAATCCAGGCCCGCCTTGAAGGACAGCAAATAAGGCAACGTATGCTCTCCTTTCCAACTGTTTTCAACACTCATACTTAACAATTATGGATTTCCAACATTCATGCTTAATATAAAAGAATACCTTGAACGACTTCGCGGGCAAATACCGTGATAGCGGCCGAGGAATCTTCATCGGAGTAATCGAGTGGGACGGTGAACCGAAGGTCGCGAAGGCTGAGATCCAAAACTGAAAACCAATCTCCGATGCTGTGATGTTGCTCGAATTTATTTGAATAAGCATTCAAAAGTATCTCTTATCTGTCTTTTTGCATTTAATGAGAACTGCAGTTTTCTGAAAATCTGATAGAAAATGAGTTACAATCAAAATGAAAATTAGGTTAGAAATTATCCTCATTCAATGGCTCCATGAATCAATTCAGCACTTTAATGTTAGAGAACACATTAGCAAAGTGGAACACTCAAAATTCTCACATCATGGTGAAAGTGGAATATTATGGGCCCTTTATTGGCAGTAGGAATGTCAAAAGTCTTATTTATTTCTCTATAAGAGATGGAAATGTCTCCGAAGGCTGGGTCAAAAATATTATACATTTCTATCACCATTAAAAAAATTTATCAAACAAGAAAATGATGACAACTTGTGGATGTTTAGTTGCGCGATGTATCAGCTCAATGATGAAATAACGCATCAATATTTACCATAATATTCTAACATTTATTATCAGAACAGTTCCAATCCCCATATTATAAAAATTAGTTACATTCGTGGCTGCTAATTTTTGGATATAAGTTTTTAGATATAAAAATTAACTGTCTTTGGTAGCTGTAGTTTCCATGACACTTAGATCGTTTCTGATACATCCATGAATAACTTTACTTTGTACATACATTATACTTGGAATATAAAACCAAAACACTTGGATTGAAGCTTTTTCTTCTAAATTTTTTACAATAGAATTGAATTCATGTACTACCGTGCCAGCATACACAAACATGTACAAGTTGTTAATTTATATTTTGTTGCCTTTTTTATCACTTGCTACACAACCTAACAAATTACAAAGCATACACAACAAGGAAACATGCTTTAAAGTTTATCAATGTTACTGCTAATGTAACCCAGCCTCTACAAACATACACAGTAACAAAAGTATGCCTTAGGTCATCGAATTTAGAAACAAGACAGCCGTGACTATTTCAGGGACATCGAATTCAAACAACCACAGCTAAATTACCAAGCATCACAGTAAAAAATGTTGTCTCGGGGTCATTAATATTTCTGCTAGTACAATCCCAAACAGGTCATAAAGCAACATAGCAAAATAATGTCTCAGTGTCAATACAGTAACCAATACATATTTCAGTAAATTCAATTGTAGAGTTCATATGTGGAAAAAGTAAAGTTCAACTCATTAATATTCTATAAATAAGGATGTAAAATAATTTAAAGACATTTAATTTAGTACAAAGAAGATATATTATATCCATGAATAACTTTAACATTGCAAAACCAATTATTCACACTATTCCCCAGGATGACTCACATGTGGGGTGGCTTAAATGCTAGCATGCATGCATTTCATATGGAAAGAACTTATAATGTTTCCATGTTTATTAAAAAATAACATCAAATAATATACAGTCTTTGACATATAATGTGTAAATAATTACTTACTCTCAAAACTAAGATAACTCGGGATGCATGAACATAATATTCATACTTATATATGTATCTATTTCAAAAGTAATAATGATAACAGAAATATAACAACAATGATGACGATAAGTAGAATGTTTATTTTATGACTCTAGTCTAGATGTGCTATGTTGAGTAGATCATTATATATTGAGCAATACTGCTATACCCGTTAATTGCATTAGGAAAAATAAAGAGCAATACCTATAATAGCTATAACCCCCTCATTAATAAAGCCACAACTGCCACCTGCTCCTCTGACCACAGCCTCCAACAGCTCCGAACCACCCAACGACCACGACACTGCTTTGACAACACTTCAGACTACAAAGCCTACTCACCTATTGAACACCAGAAGACTTGCGACACCAGAAAACTTGAAGTTGACAACCAAAACCATCACCGAACCACTACTGTCAACTACTAGAACAGCCACCAACCTCCCATCATTCTTCCACCAAAATCACCACAACGAACCGTCGCGTCGCAATCCAATTCGTGACTTCCTTCTGCAACCTTCGAAGCCTCGTCAACCCATGAAATCCTCATCCCCAAATCTCCACGAGCAACTACATCGCAAATCATCACTCGGACCCCTACATCGCCTCCAAACCCATTCCTCGACTTCGACGACGCCAACGTCTCAGTCCGACTCCATGACTTCCCCCTAAATTCAACATCGAATCGTCAGCAATCGAAACGACTTCACATCACAACCCCCAATTCGCCACTCCAGAACCAGTCGCAAACTTCAATTCGCAACCCCTGGTTGCGATTTAGAAAGTTAATTTAAAATTTCTAAAATATTGATTCTAGGAAGTTTAGTTGTTTGGGAACAAACAGCAACCCTTCCATGTTTTGTTAAGTGTTTGAGTGATACCCTTCAATATTTAGTAAACTTTTGCCGCTTTTTTTTTTTTTTTGCTTCCCGTCTTAAAAATTATTTTAGCCCACTTTTTTTTCAGCTCGCACTCATTTTTTATAATATTTTTATAAGTCTATAGCTACTGCAACAAAGTGTTGATATCTATGCTAACATCCTGAAGCTAATGTTGTAATAGACAAAAATCAGCATAGCTATCGTTACATAGTAGCTAGCAACATCTTGTATTTTCGTTGCAATAGGCCATCTATGGCGTAGTGTGATTTACAAAAGGTTAGTAAACTAATTAAGGGGTTTAGGAGTTCTACACCCCTTATTAAAATGATTAGAGACCTAGTGAGCCTTAAATATTATTTATAAAATGGTTTGAAATTTTTTTAAATGAAGATTATATTTTACAAAATAGATATGAGATTTTATAAAATAGTAAAATGATGAAGTATGGATTTTAGAAAATAGATATGAGATTTTATAAAATAGTAAAATGAAGAATACCAAATTTTAATGAGGTAATTAAGTATTTAAAGGCTTGATTTATAATCTATTAATATATTTTTTAAAATAGTTGTAAGATTATATAAAATAGTATAAAACCATATTAGACTTTTATTGAAAGAGTTAGTAAATAGAAGTAAGATTTGATTAAGTATTAAATGAATTACTTGTTTAAATATACGTGTATGTAAATAAGTATAGGCAAGTATACGTATATGTGTATTTGAAGATATATAACAATCAAGACGATGTGTGAATTATACTTAGAATTGTTGTGTGTTTGTTTGTTTATACGGATATGCAATTGTTTGAATATATAACAGTATAATTGATTACAAGCTCGTTGCGGGCATTTCATCTGGCCATAGCGACTATCGCGTGGACTAAGTTGCGTGAGAGTATACCGGGTCGAGCAATCGCTCCGATGAAGTCCGAAACGCAATTTGCGTAGTTAATGTATGTTGCATGAGCATATGTACATAAACATACACAAATAAGTGTATTGACACACCTATAGGCTGTGAGAAATGCGGATTACAAATCTTAAGGCTAGGATTAACACTAGAGGGGGCGGTAAATAGTGTTAATAAAGAATTACTAAATCTTTTTGAGTTTATGTTAATTTAGACACAAATGTATGCAATATACAGAAACAGGAATGATCACAGAAACAAACACAGATGCTGAAATAAAATAAAAGCAGTAAAGGAAAGAACACACCAGATTTTATACTGGTTCGGAGTTACCCTACATCCAGTATCGCAACACAAGTACTGATTTCCTTTCAACAGCAATCGTACAATTACACCCTCGGTTTCAAGGCTACGAGGTACACCCTCCATAATTTCGATCCTCTGGGTAGAGATACTTGATTTCCGGGCCACAAGTTTACCCAATTGATTTACTAAGGCTACAATCACACCTTTTCCCTTTTGATTGATTTCCTAGGCTACAATCACACCTTTTCTCGCTTAATAGATTACAAAGAAGTCTATAACTCTGAATAGCACTGAGAACCTTGTAGAGATAGTGATAGAGAATCAAACTAGAAGTAATCGAGTATGATTCAATGTTGATTTCGACAGAGTAATGATAAGAATATGTATTAAGAAACGTGGAAGAAGAGGAGGAGTGAAAACTAGAAAAAAGTGATTAAAAATTCGTTGAAACTGACCCATGTTTATAGAAGAACAACAGCCATGACCATTCATGAAGAGTTATGGCAAATAAACACTTCTTTTGAAATTCGAATTTTTGAACCAAACTGTCACCATGTCGACATGGTACCCATAGGCATGTCGACATCCCAAAGCATTTTATGATGTTTTGAATTTCTTTGAAAATAACCTTTATCTTATATTAAAACTATTTTAAACTTTATAAATATACTTAACTATAGTTGAAATTCATAAGTAAATATAAAGAATAATATATATAGAATTTAACTATAATTTTATATTTAAATCTAAGTATATATATTTAAAAGTTAAATATATTATTTGAAAAGATAGTTTAAAATCAGGAGTAATTTGACTTTGAAAATAAAGATGTTTTTGAGGCTAAGATTATTTAAAATCAGGATAGAGAGTTTTGAATCTTTAAAAGGAAAGTTTTGAAATCATTTTGAAAACAAGATAATTTTGTAAAATCATTTGAATTAAAATTAGTGGATACAAAACAATGTCCCACTAGATTTTCGTAGGTTCCATCCTACTTAGGGTTCCATCCCTTTAACGGGATCGAAGTGGATTCCATTCCACGAATAAATTGGAGTTTAAGATGCCAGTGCTTTTCTACGAGTTTTAACAAATATTCCTAATAATAAAAATACTTATCCTTGAAATCTTGAACTCATGATAATCTTGATACTCATGAGTCTTCTATCTTGATATCTTGAATCTCTATACTGTATAGTCTTCATTCATAGTACCTGCATGGTTAAATCCTGCATATACATATATATCTAAACTTATAATGTTAGTATTTATATTTTATAATCTATTCTAAGGTTGTTGTCATTAAAACCATCATCTCACGGACTAAAAATCTCCCCCTTTTTGATGATGACAACCTTTGTTTATAAAATTTTACTTCTTTTCTAATAACTCCCCCTAAAACTAACAACTCCCCTTAATCTATGCCTGACTACCCTATTTTATATTTATCCCCCTTTGTCATCAACAAAAACTAAAACTAAACTAGATACCTCTCAAACTAAATAACTCCCCCTAAATCTAATACTCTATGACATGTGATTATAATGATAGTGTTATCATAAGTAATCATCACTTAAATGTAATACTAAAACATAGTCCTAAACTATTTACTATCCTAACTAAGAATTCTCGATAGTACTTGTAATTAAACACATATAAGAACATATTTATTATGAATATAGTTATATTTACATGAATGTTAAAGAACATAAATAAACACAAACAACAATGAAGAAGAAAGAAAAGAAACTAAACATGAGATCTATGAATCGAACAATGTGGATAGTGGAAACAGAAATTTCCACGTTGTTCAACAAGATTCTCATCTTTGTCGAAGCACACTTCTCCAACACTAACGACTTTGTCGTCATCTTCCGCTTGCGCTTCTTCTTCCATGGGTTCTTCTTCTTCTTCTTCGCTGGCCTCTTGTTCTTGATTGAGTGAAGAGTCTTCATCAATCAAGATAGGGTTGGCATGGTTATCCATTAGGAATTTTTGCAAATTCCTAAGAATCTTGTCTTGCCTCTCTTTCTCTTTCGCCATACGAAGTTGAGTGACTTGAATTTCAGTTAACATCTGAAGAGTATCCTTCATAGACTCCTTCAATTTAGTTACATGTGCGAGAGTAGAGCATTGCAATGGACCAGAAGTAGGAGAGGGGAATGAGAAAGTTGATTTTATGTTTGATTTTGAAGATGAAGCCATGATTTTATTTATTTCAGAAGAGAGAATGAAGAGAAAACAGAGAGAATGGATTAAAAAATCGAAATTGAGAAGAATATATAACTAAATTTTTGAATTTTGGTGGGAAATTTTTTTAAAAATTAAAAACGTTATATGTCGACATGTATACCTAGGGATGTCGACATGGTCTTTATATTTTAACTCTTTGATTTATTTTTAATATTAATTATTAATTATACTTGTTTATTTATATTTTATATTTTAGTTATAGAACAAATACCTAATTCTCTTCTTAATTTAGTAAATATTGATTCATTTAAGGGTTTTGTTAAGATATCAGCAATTTGATTCTCAGAATTGATATAATCGAGAGTAACTACTTCCTTACTTATATTATCTCTGAGAAAATGATGTCTGATATCAATATGTTTAGTTCGAGCATGTTGAGTAGTATTTTTAGATAAATTTATTGCACTAGTATTATCACAATAAATTGGTGATTTTGAGATATTTAAACCATAATCTTTTAAAGTTCTGTAACGATCCCGGATTTTTACTAAGTTTAAATTGATAATTGATTTAATTTTTGAATAAAAATTGTGAAATTAATTGATTAAATAAGAGAAACTATGAAATTAATATAAGTAGGAAAATAAATAATATGTATTAATACAAACAAAATATACTACGAAAATAATAAAAATAAAATAAATATTTAAGCTAGAAATAGAAACAAATATATATAAGATAAACTATAAAATATAAAGCAATACATTAGCTAAGAATCTAACAATATATTAAAATAGAAATTTATTTGTATTGTAAAATAATAAGGCAAACCAAAAGAAAAGAAAGTAATTCATTTAAATATGTAAAGGCAAATAAAGATAGGTATAAACAAGAACAAAGTAAAAATGAAATATCTAGGTACAAACAAATAAAGAATGTGATAAGCCTATGCTTATAAAAGAAGACAAAGTAAATAAAATAAGGTAGAAACATAAAGGACTTGAGCAATTAATGCATGAATCCTTAGTACACAACATAAAATACCATCAGCCACCAAGCAAGATTATCAGCCGAGTTAAATAAGCAAAGCAAATAAATATCTATGATGGGTTGTACAAAATAATCTAATCACTTGTACAAAAATATTATCACCTGTAAGTTTCTTTTCTATATATCAAGCCTCTCGTCATTACCTCGTTCCTTCAAAGCTAAGAAAAACTGAAGTGAATATCAACTAAAACTTAAATAAAATTCAGTTTAAAACATCAAAACAAATCACTAAAACCCAGGGATCAAAGAAGCAAGATTTCAGCAAGCAATTTCAAAACTGTGTCAAATAAAAAGAACTCTGTTCTTTTTCTAAAAGCAAGGTGAGTAACATATATTTTCATTTATTTTTAAGGTACGAATTTGTTGCCTTTACATCTGTGAATAACTATTTGTATACATATGGATTCTCTGAGTGAATTTGAATGATGGAAGTATTTGTGTGCAGGCTGATATTCATATATGTCCTATGTTTAAACTTCCAAACACAATACTTTTATTTCAAAAATCTTTTCCACTTCTTCTATTTACTGATTGGACTTAAATTTCAAACCAAAATTGTTTGTTATAGCCTATACTCAAAACTTAAGATTTATTTAAGTTCGAACAACTTTTTAACATCCCTGGAAATCAAGAAAACTGGCAAAACTTTAAATAAGTAAAAATCCAAACATCATGATTCAATGTTTCAGGCATGCAATCTGAAACTCCATCCAAACTTATGATTTTTAAAACTAAAACTATAATTGTTAGTAATGGTTTGAATGAGCATTTATGGTTTAACCAGAAAATGGTAAACTAGTGATCGCTGGCGATCCACTGATTTGTAGTGGTCGGGACCTTTGCTGGTGATGGAGGGACGAACGGAGATGCTTGGAAAATTAGTGAGGTGGTGGTCAGGCCACTGTGGCGATGGCGGCGTGAGGTTTTTTTTATCTCTAAACCTAGTTTTTGTGAGGTCGAGAATTTTGTCTCGTTAGTCGTCTGTAGACGATCGAGTTCGACGTGGGTTGGGGAGTTGGTGGAGGAAGTGTTGAGGAGTGGATGGCCGAAGTTTCAGGTCCTCTGGTGGTCGAGGCGGCGAGTTCGAAGCAATGGTAGGTTTTGGGTTGTGGGGGATTTTGTTGTTCCAGGTTTCGAGTTTATACTCGAATTCGATTTCGCGTGAGTGATGGAGTTCTGGCGATCGGAGATTGAACCGTGGATAGACTTCGACGTGCTCGATGAAGTGGTGGCGACTAGAGTCGATCGTTGGCGACGTGCACGTGCACCGTGCGTTTTTTCTTTTCTGATGATGTTGGGTTAGCTGGGTGAGGCTTTGAACTCGAAGCAAGTGGTAGTGCCTCGGGTTAGTTTTGGTTTGTATAGGTTTTTGTAAACCTGTCTGCAAATTTAATTTAAAAGCCAATTTAAAATGGAATTTAAATTGTGATGATAGATTTAAACAAGTTTAAATCTAGTATGAAGTATAATTTCAAAATGACTTTGAATCTTAAAGTTTTTAAAATGAAATTTAGAGAAAATTTGAAAGTAAATTGTTTTTAAATACTTTGTTAATGATAATTTGATCATTAATAAGAAAAATGTTTTTATCTTTAAATAAATGAAGATTTAACGATTTGTAATTATTAAGTTAATTAAAATGGATAATTAATTAATTTAATTTGTAAATGATTTGATTAATTAAATAGTAATTAAAGTTCTTAACTAATTAATTAAGGTTTAAGCTAATTAATTAGGAATAATTAATTTGTAAATTAGGATCATTAATTAGATAAGGTTATACTTTTAATTAATGATTAAGAATTAATTTATCAAGTAATTAAGGATTAATTAAGTTACAGTTAACACTTAACTAATTAAATAATTAGAGATTAATTAATGAATTAATAAAGATTAATTAAATTGTAATTAATAATGATTAATCTTAGTTAATTACTTTAGTAAAGTAATTAAATAATTGTTATTCGCTAATGAAGGTCATTAACTAAGATTATTTAAATAATTAATTAATGTGATTAATTTTAACAATTAATTTGATTAATTAATTAATGATACTCATTTATGAAATTGTGTAAGTGTAATTACTTTGTGGTATGTAATTAAATGTTTAATTTCTTAAAATGATTAATTAAGGGGTTAACTAATTATGTAATTGGTTTAAAGGTTAATTTAATTAATGTGATTTACTAAGAATAATTTATTAATTAAGAATGATTTAATTAATTAAAGTGTTTGATAAATTAATTTATATTAAATGATTTGTAATTAATAATCAGGATTGGATAATTAATTCATAAGTAATTAATTGAATTGGAAATAAATTGAATTAATTAGGATTAAACAATTAATTAATCCTGCTTATAAATGGTTATTGAATGCTTGACCTTACTTATGAATGATCGTATTGTATGAGATGCCTTGAATTGATTGTCCTATTTGATCTGTGATATTTTGTTCTGTGGATTGAGCTGTGTATAATTTATTCATTAATTTGTGATACAATTGTTTATTATCAGTGAATCTGTGAATGAACGATAAGCGTTATAGTTTATACCGCTTATCAACTATATTTCTGTGTTTTGATCTGTGATGATTGAATGATGTTGCACTATTGTGTTAAACCCCTAGACCACACTTATACACACACAAATATGGATTTCACGAGGAAATCGGTTAAGTCACAGATATTTGAATTTAGTTTAAAGTAGTTTTAAAAGTTAAATTTAAATCTAAACGGTCTTGGAAATGGAATCGGGTTAAATATGAAAAGCTTTTAAAAAGGGGGATTTCAAAGATAAAATTTATTTTTGAATAACTTGACAAAGTTTTGAAATTTAAATAATTTGATTTAAATTTAAATTCAAAATTTGAAACTGAATTCTATGATTTGAAACTAGGGACTAAAGATGTTATACTAGTTATATATGGGTTAAACTATTTTAAATGTATTGATTTGGACATTTGAATTTAACTCAAGGGCTTTAACTCATGCAGATAAAATTGGGTTTTTCTAAAACGAAAACTATTTGTTTTCAAATAGTAAAAGCTTTCACATAAGTAATGAACTTCCAATTTGTGTTAAAGGAATTTCAAGTTTGAAATGAAAATTATTTCCAATTTATGGAAACAGTTTGAAAGCTATAAATTAAATCTCTTATTTAAAGAGTCAATGAATTAATCCAATTGAAACAGGAATTGTTTTGAAATTCGTAAATGGATCTTTGTGAAACTGGGTGAACTTTGTGAAACGAATCTTTTTGTTTAAAGATTTGAAATGGTAATTTGTTTAAACCATTTGAAGAAAGGTTTTGGTTCTCTTTGAAGTTGTGACTTAACTGAAATCCCACATCCATATGTTTTTAAATATTGCGCTCATTATTCGGTTTAGCCGGGAAAGGACCTTGTGTCATATAACTCATTCCGAATAATGATACGTCATTATGGATAGCATTTGAAGACCGGTGTTGAAGACCGGGTATTTGTGAGAACGATAGGATAACCTATCGATTGACTCTGCACTGAGTTGCTCCGGTATAGAGTTCTCCCTAAGTGATGGGAAGTCCGATCGGGATTGTGATACCCGGATTTCAAGGGCTTCTTCGGAAGTGCCTTCGGTTCTGTTCGAACCCGGAACAGACTTGTATGGTTGTATGTCTGGCACTACACTTTGGGATGTAAAGCAGATTTCTTTCAAATACATATCTGTTGGTGATGAAGAATTTATTCTCTTAGCTTAACACCCTTCTCTGAGACGTACGAGCTCAGAGGTTATGTAGTTGAAGGTTATCAGTGATATACTCCCACTTTGGTAGTGTGGCATGCTGAGTGCTACTATGTGTTGATGATCATTTGTTGATCATTTGTGATCAAAGCATGACTTTTGCAAAAAGCGTAGCTTTGTGGACGAGACTGCCTCAGGACCTCACTCCCCGGGAATGGTCGAAACAGGAAAGATGCAGCAAGGTTATGAGGGTCGCGCCCTTTAGGGTGTGTCATTCCCTTCTGGTAAAGAGTGGTATCATGGTATGGAGCCCAGATATTTACCTATGTGGTGGGCTTCAATCTCATTTCTGTGTGGTTGTTGCTTTGTGGTTTAGAGGCGCCTCGGATAAAGGTCCCAAAGGACCGGGGGATGACATGCTCGAGTTGTAGTTACCTAGTTACAGAGGTAACCCGACCTTGTGTTGGCAGAGAGCTGGTTAAGTTCTTGGGACGTCCCACCAGAGGCGTACCCATGTGGCAGTAGGAAGTTCCTTAGCCTGACCATTGGTTGGAAATCCAATCTTCAATACGTGCCTTGTACGGTATTAGTTGTAGAACCTGCCATTTACTTATGGTGGTCACCACTGTTTAGATGGTAGTTATAGTAGGCATAGTGCGAAATGCCTATGCTGGCTAAGATTATATTATACTTTCGAAATGGTTTTTCTACACTATTCACTAGTAATAATATCAAAGAAATCTTTTCGTATCAAGCATGTTTGACTATCATAAAGAGAAATCTCCTCCAATTCTGCATTTGCATTGTGTGTGTGGCGGGAGGCCTTATGGTAGTTTCATTTTTCAAAAAGCATTGCAGATTCCTTTTAAAATCTTTTGTTGTTTGTTTTAAAGATAAACTGTTTTTGTTACTCATACCAGTCCCATGACTGACCTGGAGTTTATTGTTCCCTTCCTAAACTCTGAGTGCCCACAATTTTCTACACGGACAGTCTAGAGTTGGTTTTTTCAGATAGTCAGGTTTAGTAGATTATCTGGAGTTAGTTCAGTCTTTGGATCAGGACTGCACTTGCTTATCTTTGTGCATTGTTATTGGGAGTTCGAGCTATTTTTGGATTGGTGCCTTGGAGATGGAGATTATCCGTTGTTGGTGCTATCTATTTCTTTCCGCTGCTATTTTCTTGTATCATATCTCTGATGTATATGGATATTCATTGTATCATTCAGATGTATCAGATACTGTACCTGTCATTGTATTAATGTTGTATATATTGATATATTCTTTTTCTTCCGCTGTGTTATACTTAATGGTGTTATAAGCTCCAGCGGCCCAGATTCGGCGTTTTAATCTGCAGCATTTGAATATAGGTGACGTATTCGGTGCTGATTTTCGAAGGCCGAGTTTGGGATCGTCACATGTGGTATCAGAGCCGAGGGTTAAAACTTTAGCTCAGGAGTATAACACATTAAGTAACTAATTAGAGATAGGATGAAGTATACCCTAGAATGAGTGTATCTCTAAGATATTCGTCCGTATGCCTCAGTAAATTCTCTTACTATTCGCTGATGGTAAGTATGAGTGCAAGAAGAGGACGAGATAGGGGACAGGGGAATACGACTATAAATGGTTAATACCCTGCAACAGTGGACATAACTTTCTTATCAATTTCCTTTGATTCGATTCCAAATTCTTTTGATTGCTTTGTGACAGCTCCAGAAAGAAATTTCAGTGTGATGGTGGCCCTGCGAATCGTTGTAGAAAATCCTTACTCGTATCTTCATCGGTTTCTTATCAGTTTCTCCATCTAAACTTTAATGAATTTGAAATTTGAAATTGATAATTTTAAATAAATTGGAAATTTTAAATTAAGTTAAATTGATTAATAGAATATGAAGCTAAATTTGAATTGTATCAATAAAACGATTTCGATCAAAACCAAATTTGAAATTCTATTGTAATTTCTTGTGTAGACCGAAGTCCGAAGAGGAACAAGTTGGTATATACTTTGAGATATTCCAACTTGAGTTTGGAATCCATATCTAGCGTTTGGAAGTTATGGAAAATTAAATCCATTTATCTATTGTTTGGGTCTCGATATATTCTACGAATGGTTAGTTATCCCTTCGGACTAACCAATGCCCCTGCATACTTCGTAGATCCGGATAACCTGAGTATCTTATGAAGTGTTAAATAGATTCGTTCTTGATATTCTGATTTGGTAAGCCAAATGCAGAATAGATATTTAGTTGATTTGATGAAACATCTTTCATCTATCATTGTTATCTCCTTGGCAAATTTCGGGGACGAAATTTCTTAAGGGGGGTATTCTGTAACGATCCCGGATTTTTACTAAGTTTAAATTGATAATTAATTTAATTTTTGAATAAAAATTGCGAAATTAATTGATTAAATAAGATAAACTATGAAATTAATATAAGTAGGAAAATAAATAATATGTATTAATACAAACAAAATATACTACGAAAATAATAAAAATAAAATAAATATTTAAGCTAGAAATAGAAACAAATATATATAAGATAAACTATAAAATATAAAGCAATACATTAGCTAAGAATCTAACAATATATTAAAATAGAAATTTATTTGTATTGTAAAATAATAAGGCAAAGCAAAAGAAAAGAAAGTAAAACATTCAAATATGTACAGGCAAATAAAGATAGGTATAAACAAGAACAAAGTAAAAATGAAATATCTAGGTAGAAACAAATAAAGAAAATGATAAGCCTAAGCTTATAAAAGAAGACAAAGTAAATAAAATAAGGTAGAAACATAAAGGACTTGAGCAATTAATGCATGAATCCTTAGTACACAACATAAAATACCATCAGCCACCAAGCAAGATTATCAGCCGAGTTAAATAAGCAAAGCAAATAAATATCTCTGATTGGTTGTACAAAATAATATAATCACTTGTACAAAAATATTATCACCTGTAAGTTTCTTTTCTATATATCAAGCCTCTCATCATCACCTCGTTCCTTCAAAGCTAAGAAAAACTGAAGTGAATATCAACTAAAACTTAAATAAAATTCAGTTTAAAACAACAAAACAAATCACTAAAAACCAGGGATCAAAGAAGCAAGATTTCAGCAAGCAATTTCAAAACTGTGTCAAAAAAGAAGAACTCTGTTCTTTTTCTAAAAGCACGGTGAGTAACATATATTTTCATTTATTTTTAAGGTATGAATTTGTTGCCTTTACATTTGTGAATAACTGTTTGTATACATATGGATTCTCTGAGTGAATTTGAATGATGGAAGTATTTGTGTGCAGGCTGATATTCATATATGTCCTCTGTTTAAACTTCCAAACTCTAGGCTTTTATTTCAAAAATCTTTTCCACTTGTTCTATTTACTGATTGGACTTAAATTTCAAACCAAAACTGTTTGTTATAGCCTATACTCAAAACTTAAGATTTATTTAAGTTCGAACAACTTGTTAACATCCCTGGAAATCAAGAAAACTGGCAAAACTTTAAATAAGTAAAAATCCAAACATCATGATTCAATGTTTCAGGCATGCAATCTGAAACTCCATCCAAACTTATGATTTTTAAAACTAAAACTATAATTTTTAGTAATGGTTTGAATGAGCATTTATGGTTTAACCAGAAAATGGTAAACTAGTGATCGCTGGCGATCCACTGATTTGTAGTGGTCAGGACCTTTGCTGGTGATGGAGGGACGAACAGAGATGCTTGGAAAAAATAGTGAGGTGGTGGTCAGGCCACTGTGGCGACAGCGGCGTGAGGTTTTTTATCTCTAAACCTAGTTTTTGTGAGGTCGAGAATTTTGCCTCGTTAGTCGTTTGTAGGCTATCGAGTTCGACGTGGTTTGGGGAGTTGGTGGAGGAAGTGTTGAGGAGTGGATGGCCGAAGTTTCAGGTCCTCCGGTGGTCGAGGCGGCGAGTTCGAAGCAATGACAGGTTTTGGGTTGTGGGGGATTTTGTTGTTCCAGGTTTCGAGTTTATACTCGAATTCGATTTCGCGTGGGTGATGGAGTTCTGGCGATCGGAGATTGAATTGTGGATGGACTTCGACGTGCTCAATGAAGTGGTGGTGACTGGAGTCGATCGCTAGCGACGTGCACGTGCACCGTGCGTTTTTTTCTTTTCTGATGATGTTGGGTTAGCTGGGTGAGGCTTTGAACTCGAAGCAAGTGGTAGTGCCTCGGGTTAGTTTTGGTTTGTACAGGTTTTTGTAAACCTGTCTGCAAATTTAATTTAAAAGCAAATTTAAAATGGAATTTAAATTGTGATGATAGATTTAAACAAGTTTAAATCTAGTATGAAGTATAATTTCAAAATGACTTTGAATCTTAAAGTTTTTAAAATGAAATTTAGAGAAAATTTGAAAGTAAATTGTTTTTAAATACTTTGTTAATGATAATTTGATCATTAATAAGAAAAATGTTTTTATCTTTAAATAAATGAAGATTTAACGATTTGTAATTATTAAGTTAATTAAAATTGATAATTAATTAATTTAATTTGTAAATGATTTGATTAATTAAATAGTAATTAAAGTTCTTAACTAATTAATTAAGGTTTAATCTAATTAATTAGGAATAATTAATTTGTAAATTAGGTTCATTAATTAGATAAGGTTATACTTTTAATTAATGATTAAGAATTAATTTATCAAGTAATTAAGGATTAATTAAGTTACAGTTAACACTTAACTAGTTAAATAATTAAAGATTAATTAATGAGTTAATAAAGATTAATTAAATTGTAATTAATAATGATTAATCTTAGTTAATTACTTTAGTAAAGTAATTAAAGAATTGTTATTCGCTAATGAAGGTCATTAACTAAGATTATTTAAATAATTAATTAATGTGATTAATTTTAACAATTAATTTGATTAATTAATTAATGATACTCATTTATGAAATTGTGTAAGTGTAATTACTTTATGGTAAGTAATTAAAGGTTTAATTTCTTAAAATGATTAATTAAGGGGTTAACTAATTATTTAATTGGTTTAGAGGTTAATTTAATTAATGTGATTTTTTTAAGAATGATTTAATTAATTAAGAATGATTTAATTAATTAAAGTGTTTGATAAATTAATTTATATCAAATGATTTGTAATTAATAAATCAGGATTGGATAATTAATTCATAAGTAATTAATTGAATTGGAAATAAATTGAATTAATTAGGATTAAACAATTAATTAATCCTGCTTATAAATGATTATTGAATGCTTGACCTTACTTATGAATGATCGTATTGTATGAGATGCCTTGAATTGATTGTCCTATCTGATCTGTGATGTTTTGTTCTGTGGATTGAGCTATGTATAATTTATTCATTTATTTGTGATACAATTGTTTATTATCAGTGAATCTATGAATGAACGATAAGCGTTATAGTTTATACCGCTTATCAACTATATTTCTGTGTTTTGATCTGTGATGATTGAATGATGTTGCACTATTGTGTTAAACCCCTAGACCACACTTATACACACACAAATATGGATTTCACGAGGAAATCGGTTAAGTCATAGATATTGAATTTAATTCAAAGTAGTTTTAAAATTAAATTTAAATCCAAACGGTCTTGGAAATGGAATCGGGTTAAATATGAAAAGCTTTTAAAAAGGGGAATTTCAAAGATAAAATTTATTTTTGAATAACTTGATAAAGTTTTGAAATTTAAAAAATTTGATTTAAATTCTATGATTTGAAACTAGGGACTAAAGATGTTATACTAGTTATATAAGGGTTAAACCATTTTAAATGTATTGATTTGGAAATTTGAATTTAACTCAAGGGCTTTAACTCGTGCAAATAAAATTGGGTTTTTCTGTAACGAAAACTATCTGTTTTCAAATAGTAAAAGCTTTCACATAAGTAATGAACTTCCAATTTGTGTTAAAGGAATTTCAAGTTTGAAATGAAAATGATTTCCAAGTTATGGAAACGGTTTGAAAGCTATAAGTTAAATCTCTGATTTAAAGAGTCAATGAATTAATCCAATTGAAACCGGAATTGTTTTGAAATCCGTAAATGGATCTTTGTGAAACTGGGTGAAATTTGTGAAACGAATCTTTTTGTTTAAAGATTTGAAATGGTAATTTGTTTAAACCATTTGAAGAAAGGTTTTGGTTTTCTTTGAAGTTGTGACTTAACTGAAATCCCAAATCCATATGTATTCAAAATATTGCGCTCATTATTCGGTTTAGCCGGGAGAGGACCTTGTGTCATATAACCCATTCCGAATAATGATACGTCGTTATGGATAACATTTGAAGACCGGTGTTGAAGACCGGGTATTTGTGAGAACGATAGGATAACCTATCGATTGACTCTACACTGAGTTGCTTCGGTATAGAGTTCTCCCTAAGTGACGGGAAGTCCGATCGGGATTGTGAATACCCGGATTTCAAGGTCTTCTTAGGAATTGCCTTCGGTTCTGTTCGAACCCGGAATAGACTTGTATGGTTGTATGTTTGGCACTACAATTTGAGATGTAAAGCAGATTTCTTTCAACTACATATCTGTTAGTGATGGAGAATTTATTCTCTTATCTTAACACCCTTCTTTGAGACGTACGAGCTCAGAGGTTATGTAGTTGAAGGTTGTCAGTGATATACTCCCACTTTGGTAGTGTGGCATGTTGAGTGCTGCTGTGTGTTGATGATAATTTGTTGATCAAAGCATGGCTTTTGCCAAAAGCGTAGCTTTGTGGACGAGACTGCATCAGGACCTCACTCCCCGAAAATGGTCGAAACAGGAAAGATGCGGTAAGGTTATGAGGGTCGCGCCCTTTAGGGTGTGTCATTCCCTTCTGGTAAAGGGTGGTATCATGGTATGGAGCCTAGATATTTACCTATGCGGTGGGCTTCAATCTCATTTCTGTGTGGTTGTTGCTTTGTGGTTTAGAGGCGCCTCGGATAAAGGTCCCAAAGGACCGGGGGATGACATGCTCGAGTAGTAGTTACCTAGTTACAGAGGTAGCCCGGCCTTGTGTTGGCAGAGAGCTGGTTAAGTTCTCGGGACGTCCCGCCAGAGGCATACCCAAGTGGCAGTAGGAAGTTCCTTAGCCTGACCATTTGTTGGAAATCCAATCTTCAATACGTGCCTTGTACGGTATTTGTTGTAGTAACTGCCATTTACTTTTGGTGGTCACCACTGTTTAGATGGTAGCTATAGTAAGCATAGTGCGAAATGCCTATGCTGGCTAAGATTAATATTATACTTTCGAAATGGTTTTTCTACACTATGCACTAGTAATAATATCAAAGAAATCTTTTCGTATCAAGCATGTTTGACTATCATAAGGAGAAATCTCCTCCAATTCTGCGTTTGCATTGTGTGTGTGGCGGGAGGCCTTATGGTAGTTTCATTTTCCACAAAGCATTGCAGATTCCTTTTAAAATCTTTTGTTGTTTGTTTTAAAGTTAAACTGTTTTTGTTACTCATACCAATCCCATGACTGATCTGGAGTTTATTGTTCCCTTCCTAAACTATGGGTGCCCACAATTTACTACACGGGCAGTCTAGAGTTGGTTTTTTCAGATAGTCAGGTTTAGTAGATTATTTGGAGTTAGTTCATTCTTTGGATCAGAACTGCACTTTCTTATCTTTGTGCATTGTTATTGGGAGTTCGAGCTATTTTTGGATTGGTGCCTTGGAGATGGAGATTATCCGCTGCTGGTGCTATCTATTTCTTTCCGCTACTGTTTTCTTGTATCATATCTCTGATGTATATGGATATTCATTGTATCATTCAGATGTGTCTGATATTGTACCTGTCATTGTATCAATGTTGTATATATTGATATATTCTTTTTCTTCCGCCGTGTTGTACTTAGTGGTGTTATAAGCTCCGGCGGGCTAGATTCGGCGTTTGAATCTGCGGCATTTGAATATAGGTGACGTATTCGGTGCCGATTTTCGAAGGCCGGGTTTGGGATCGTCATAATTTTGTTGCATACATATTACTTGAGAACAAGCCAAAGCAGTAGAAATATACTCTGCTTCAGTTGTTGATAAAGAAACTGTGTTTTGCTTTTTACTAAACTAGGAAACCAGAGAATGTCCTAAAAAGTGACAAGTTCCACTTGTACTTTTTCGGTCTGATTTACAACCTGCATAATCAGCATCACAGTAAGATATTAAGTCCAAAGAATCATTTTTAGGGTAAAATAAGCCATAATCAGATGTGTGTTTCACATATCTTATGATATGTTTTACGGCTTTTAAGTGGGTCTCTTCAGGTTGGGATTGATATCTAGCATAGAGATAGACACTATGCATGATATCTGGTCTACTAGCAGTAATATAGAGTAATGAGCCAATCATTCCTCTATATAATTTTTGATCTACATCTTTCGAGAGATCTTCTTTACTAAGGTACTCATTGGTTGCTATGGGAGTGGGTTTTCCATTCGCAGTAGTCAAACCAAATTTACTAATTAGGTCTTTAGCATATATTTTTTGACTAATAAAGATACCATTATCTAATTGTTTTATTTGTAATCCTAAAAAGAAATTTAATTCACCCATATGACTCTTCTCAAACTCTTTTGTCATTATTTCAGAAAATTCTTTATTCATTTCAAAATTAGTTGAACCAAAAATGATATCATCTACGTAAACTTGTACTAGTTGAATATCATTTTTATTTCTTTTAATAAAAAGAGTATTATCTACTTTACCAATTTCAAAATTAGATTGCAATAAATAAGATCTTAGTCTATCATACCAGGCTCTAGGAGCTTGTTTTAGACCATATAATGCTTTCTTAAGTTTGTAAACATGATTTGGTAATTTATCATTTTCAAAAAGTGGTGGTTGTTCTACATATACTTCTTCTTTTACAAATCCATTTAAAAATGCACTTTTAACATTCATTTGAAATAATTTGAAATTAATATGATTTGCGAAAGCAAGTAGAATCCTAATGGCTTCTAATCTTGCTACGGGAGCAAAGGTTTCGTCAAAATCTATTCCTTCTTCTTGACAATAACCTTGAGCGACTAATCGATCTTTATTTCTAACTACCTCTCCTTGTTCATTCATTTAATTTTTATAAACCCATTTAGTTCCAATTATAGTTTTATTTTTTGGTCTAGGAACAAGTTCCCAAACATCATTTCTAGTAAATTGATTTAATTCTTCTTGCATAGCCAAAATCCATGAATCATCAGTTGATGCTTCTTTTGGATTTTTAGGTTCAATAGTTGATATAAAAGCTACATTACTCATTTGACTTAGTTGATTTCTAGTTTTAACTACAGATTGCATATCACCTAATATATTTTCTATAGGATGATCTTTTAAAAGTATAGTTCTTTTATTAGGATGATTAATTTCATTATTAGTTTCAATTGATTCTTGATTTTGATTGATTAAATCCTCTTCATCATTTGTATCTTCAAAATTTTTGAAATTTTCATCAAATGAAACATGCATTGTTTCTTTAATGGTATTAGTTTTTAAATTAAACACTCTGTACACTTTACTTCTATTAGAATATCCGATAAAGATACCTTTGTCGGATTTAGGATCAAATTTATCTAAATTATCTTTTGTGTTTAAAATAAAACATTTACTTCCAAAAATTCTGAAATAAGATACCTTAGGTTTCTTTGAATAAAGAAGTTCATAAGATGTCTTATCAATTAAAGGTCTTATTAATATTCTATTTAAAATATAACATGCAGTAGCAACTGCTTCTGCCCAAAAATTCTTTGGTAAATTACTATTTGTAATCATAGTTCTCGCACACTCTTGAATCGTCCTATTTTTACGTTCTACTACTCCATTTTGTTGTGGAGTTCTCGGAAATGAAAAATTGTGGGTTATTCCCTTTTTATTGCAGAATTCCTTAAACTCTTCATTTTCAAATTCACCACCGTGATCACTTCGAATAGTTATAATTTTTAGAGAAAATTGATTTTGAATTCTTTTTGAAAAGGTCTTAAAACATTCAAAAGTATCACTTTTATGTTTTAAAAATATTGTCCATGTAAATCTAGAATAATCATCTACAATTACAAAAACATATTTTACTACGATTTATTGACAGAATTTGAGATGGACCAAATAAATCAAGATGAAGTAATTCAAGTGGTTTTGAAGTTGAAATCATATCTTTTAATTTAAAAGAACATTTTCTAAGTTTTCCTAATTGACTAGCATCACATAAACTATCTACGTACTTTGAAATTCATTTTAGGGAGACCTCAACTAGATCATGTTTTGACAATCTAGATAAGAGTTTGAAATTCAAATGTCCAAATCTCTTATGCCAAATCCAAGGGTCACTTGTATTTGCCAACAGACACAGGTTATCATTTGAAACTTTCATACTAAGAATATAAATATTCTTTTTCCTGACTCCCTCGAATATAATGGTTGAGTTATTATCTTCAATATGACACTTATCTTTTTCAAATTTAATTTTATATCCTTTATCACATTGTTGACTTATACTTAGCAAATTATGTTTCAGATTTTTAACTAGCAAAACATTAGTAATAGTAGGAGTTTCAGAATTACCGACTTTGCCGATGCCAATCACATATCCCTTTGAATTGTCTCCAAAGTTAACCAGTCCTCCGTCTTTGTATACTATATCACTCAGTATATCTGGATTGCCAGTCATGTGTCTAGAACATCCACTATCAGGTATCCATTTGTTCTTTATGATCTGCACAATTTGTCCATTGTGGATTGATTCCTCAACACCCATAAAGCATGATTCCTGCAAATCAAATAATCTTGGTAGACAACTTGTATTTGAATATTGATTATATGCAGACTCAAGAAATAATTATGATTTGACTACTTCTAAACTAGTGTTAATAAAAATAGCCATTTTAAAACTTTTTCAAAAATCAGATTATGAAACTTTGAAAACCTCGCTCTGATACCAATTGTGAGAAATGAGGATTACGAATCTTAAGGCAAGGATTAACACTAGAGGGGGGTGAATAGTGTTAATAAAGAATTACTAAATCTTTTTGAGTTTATGTTAATTTAGACACAAATGTATGCAATATACAGAAACATGAATGATCACAGAAACAAACACAGATGCAGAAATAAAATAAAAGAAGTAAAGGAAAGAGCACACCGGATTTTATACTGTTCGGAGTTACCCTACATCCAGTCTCGCAACACAAGTACGGATTTCCTTTCAGCAGCAATCGTACAATTACACCCTCGGTTTCAAGGCTACGAGGTACACCCTCCAGAATTTCGATCCACTAGGTAGAGATACTTGATTTTCGGGCCACATGTTTACCCAATTGATTTACTAAGGCTACAATCACACCTTTTCCCTTTTGATTGATTTCCAAGGCTACAATCACACCTTTTCTCGCTTAATAGATAACGAAGAAGTCTATAACTCTGAATAGCACTGAGAACCTTGTAGAGATAGTGATAGAGAATCAAACTAGAAGTAATCGAGTATGATTCAATGTTGATTTTGGCAGAGTAATGATAAGAATATGTATTAAGAAATATGGAAGAAGAAGAGCAGTGAAAACCAGAAAAAAGTAATTAAAAATTCGTTGAAACTGACCCCTATTTATAGAAGAACAACAGCCATGACCATTCATGAAGAGTTATGGTGAATAAACACTTCTTTTGATTTGAATTTTCGAACTAAACTGTCACCATGTCGACATGGTACCCATAGGCATGTTGACATCCCAAAACATTTTATGATGTTTTGAATTTCTTTGAAAATAACCTTTATCTTATATTAAAACTATTTTAAACTTTATAAATATACTTGACTATAGTTGAAATTCATAAGTAAATATAAAGAATAATATATATAGAATTTAACTATAATTTTATATTTAAATCTAAGTATAAATATTTAAAATTTAAATATATTATTTGAAAAGATAGTTTAAAATCAGGAGTAATTTGACTTTAAAAATAAAGATGTTTTTGAGGCTAAAATTATTTAAAATCAGTGTAGAGAGTTTTGAATCTTTATGTAACATCCCGCCTTTTCGCACACTTTAAACCGACACACGTGCCAATTCAAACCATATGGAAGGGCGGATTGTTATGGGGTAAATAAGAAAAACAGAGAAGAATAAAACAAAACAGAATCTCACAGCGGAAGGATAAAATATAATAATCAAATATACAGTTCATGAAACTGTTTTACAAGATATTTTATTTTACTTGTATAATAGATATCAGAGTTACACATACCAATACAATCAATGCAGCAGAATAGTATGAGTGTGGTGCAATAATATAGCAGATACTAGTAATACAAATCTTCGTCTTCGTCCTCCAGAGCTAAATCCTCAAATCCTGAAACGCTCGGACTGACCCGAGCGAATTTGAAAAACAAAAACACTCGAGTCAGAACTAAAAGAACTTATGTGAGTTAAATCAACAGGAGTAAATATGAGTGCAGTAACTCAAGAGATGCTCAGGATTTACATCTCCTAAGGGTCCGTTAAACTATTTACTATGTAGTATATTGCGCTATTATAATAGTGTCTAATTATAAAATAAACTTACTTTTTAATAGCATTAAGGGGTTACCCATATAGCCCTTAACACAGAATATATTCCCATAGTCTATACAGTACCGTAATCTCCCCCGTACTGGGCGTCGTCAGAGGGCACTCCATGGGTATGGTACAAAACAAAACTCGTAGTAAAGGCTCGGTATGGTAGGTGACACGGCACAACTAGGCAATGCCAGGGTAGATATACCAATTACGCTTCCGGGCCGATGGAAACGCGTAGCCGCAGCTACCGCCCACCTCGAACAAACTCCCCCGAAATCAAAGTAAAAGTGGCCACTGAATCAATCCAAAGTCAAACTATAATATCGAAGCGGAGTGTCCGATCAGAGGAATGACCTCATTAACCCGTCAATCGCTCCTGTTTTAGCCACCTTATGCTAACTCACGGGAGTTGGGTCCACGTATTTACCTTACAGGAAACATCACCACCAACCTACTTCATTCTGGAATCTCCACCGCATACACGGTTAGTCAAAGTGGTTTTCGGTATCGACAGAGAGTATGTCCATATCCGATCCCGGTCTCTTTGCCAACCCATCGTTATTATAACACCGCGGTCATTTAAAATAGTTTATACTTTAAAACCATAATAATATATCCATTTTAAAACTATGAATACGATATCATCTTAAAACCCAAAACAATATGATATCATTTTATCCAAATATAGTTCTTTTCCAAAAATCATACTGCTATAAAAATTTATAATATCTGGAAACCTAATATTTGAATTATACTTTCAAAGCATACTATTTCGAAATTCATAAATTTTAAAACTATAACTTCTAAAACTTAAATGGTTTGGATATTCAATGGTATATAGAATAAATGGTTTAACTTTAAGGTTACTTTGTAAAGAAAATAATTTCCATGGCTTTACAAATATATTTCTTTATTTAAAGTCTAAACCAAATTTAAATATCACTTTCAAGTTCCAAAACCACTTCAATTTCTATATATATATATAAATATATATATATATATATATATATCCATTTGGAGTATTAATATTTCAAAACTAATATTTGAATTTATTCTTTCCACAAATTAAATGTTCTATTATTTAGTCTTGAATATTCACATAAAATAAATAAATAAAACTCCAATTTCTAGCAATTAAATATTTTCTTCAATTTAATTTATACTAAAATATTCATTTTAAATTATCTTGGGAAAAAACCAGTTATAAATATCATATCTTAAAATTTCCAAACTTAAACATTAAACATATGATATAAATTATCAAACTCCATTTTCTCAATTTTTCCATTTTTATTTAAGAGATTTATACACAGTTTAGATTCAAAATTTCTAACTTCATATGTATATATATAGAAGAAAAATATCAAAATTAAAATTATTATAAACCGTATTCCATCCAAACCATAGAAATCACTTTAAAATATTTTATATATAGACCACGGTGCCTGTATAAAATTTTCTATCCTATGGTCAAGTGATACGGATATTTATCATTTCAATCCGCAATTTAAAAATAAAATTTTGCAGTTGTATATCATTTCAAACCACAATCCCGAATGAAATGAAAAATGCATGATAACTTGCAGTTTAATGATATACAATAAACATCCATTCATCCATCAATCATCAATCATCAATTTCAATCATCATCCAATTTTATACAATCATCGATACAGAGCATATGAATTATACAGGAATCAATAACAGATATTAACTAACAGTTTATAATTCATAATAAATTTAATGACTGTAAACTAGAAGTTTATATGCAAAAATAAATTCTAACTATCAAATTTTATGAAATAAATAAAATAAATTAACAGTTAAATTAAATAAATGCGAATTAACAGATATGTTGAATAAAACATGCCAAACAGTCATAAATAAATTTCTACTCATATCTAAAATAAATTTAACAAACATAAAAACTTTTAGAAGTTGTGAGTGGGTTAAAACACTCACCTTTTGAATTTAAATCAAATTTGAATTCGATTTAAACCCAAAAATCCGACGGTCTCCAAATCTGTCCAAACCAACGTCATCAGATCCGGAATTTAAATAAGATCCTAACAAAAAAATTGCGTGTAAAAAGGATATTGTATGTAAAAGTTATCGCATTAAACGAGATGAAAATCAAAAATCAAATTAAAACAAAAAAAGAATAAAATAAAACAACTACCCTCTTCCACGTTGGCACGGCCTCATCACCCAGAACAACGCGCAAGCCCTCGTCACGCCTTTGTTCACGTTCCAGTACGAATTCTCGGTCAAAATCGACGCCACCACGAACCACCTTGAATCGATCAGAAACCACCACCGTGACGCCCTCCTCAAACCGCCCCTCCCCTGGCTGAGCGGCCCCATTTCTTCGTCTACATGTCGCACGCCGCCGCAAGGACAGTCAGCCAAACTTCCTCCAATTCTGGCGATCCTCGGTCCACTGACGATAGACGAAAGGCAGATCTGGGAGCTGCACGTCCCAAGCTCCGCAACGGCACCATCCGATCGACAAACGATCGATGATCCACCGTTGGATCGTCAAAAATACACTACGAATGGTCAAGAAAGATTTGAAATTTCTAGACAAACGACGCCTCGAAACCAGAAACGAATTTCACCACTGAATTACATATTTTGCGAACTTCAACATATATTTTTCTCAAATTTTATTGGAGAGTTTGAATTTCATTTGAAATTTTGAATTGAAATAGATCTAGGTTTTGCAACCATTGGGGAAGAGAAAGAGATGAAGAAAATGAACGTACAGACAAATGATAGAAGATGGAGGCTAGGGTTTATAATCGTCTATTTATAAGTAGGGTTGGATTAGAGTAGATAGACCACATAGATGAACGTACGGAACAAACTATGGCCCAAAAAGCCCGTTCTAACCCCGGAACGAAATTCATTAAACCCATATATCCAAATAGGTATTTTAAAATATTCTGAACGCGATGGAAAAAGTTTCACGTCCAAATTCGATCGTATGAAGAAGTTATGCTGAAAACAAAATTTCTAAATTGATTTCAAATTGATTTATAATTAAATCGATTTCAAGGCGTTTCGCGTCCGTACGATCAAATGATAGGTCCGATCGATACGAAACTTGAAACCCTACAATAATTCACCGATACGGATCCGATGAAACTGGTTTCGTCGAAATCCGAGTCCGTGGCCAAAATGGCTATTTTTATATTCATCAAATACATTAAAATAAACAGGAAATTATTGTCAAGGACAAAATTTCATAGCTTTTTAGCCTCAAGGACAGACCTTCAATATTTTATCCTGAAGGACAACTTTCTGTAGGTATCAGTTTTTAGTTATTGATAGCAGTTTTTAGGTATCAGTTTGTAGTTATCGGTAGCAGTTTTTAGGTATCAGTTTTTAGCTCGGTATCAGTTTTGTTGTCCTTATGAATAATTTTGTAAAATGTTTGTCCTTGTGAATAATTTTTAGAAGAATGTTTGTCCTTATGGTAAAAATATTGATGTCGTTTCCTTGAGGCAAAAAATAGAGAAATTTTTGTCCTTTAAATTAGTTTCCCCAGAAATAAATTATAAAATCCAATTTTATATCCAAATTCTAAAATTGGCCAAATTTTATCGCTTATATATTTTTCTCAAATATTTAATGATTTAACAAATTTTAAATGTCAATTTATTAAAGATAAATCAATTTATCATTGAAATTTCCAATTTATAATATTAAATTTTATTTTTAATTTATCCAGAAAATAAACTTAACTTCCCATGAATTCATTTATCACCAAGTATAAATTTAGTATTGGTTCATGGTCTAATATTATCGTTAACCTAAATTTTCAACTTAAACTCCACTAACGTAATATTCAACATTTAATTCCCAATTAATTGCAATAACGCAATTTCAAAAAAATATTAACTCAATTAAATAACAACTCTTTATATTCTAAATCAATTGCAATGGTTTAAAAGTTGCTAAATTTCGATTTCAGTAATTCCTTTAATTCCATTCAAAATCAGCAATTATCTATTAAATGTCCTAAAATTTCTATTAAATTAATCTAACGAATCTTTATTATAAATTAGATGAATTAAATATTGCATTCAACTATTGCGTTAATATTTTCCGTTTCACTTTAAAGTAACTAAATTTGCCAATTATAATACTTATTTCAATTTCTTAAAATAACCCTTTATTTACATTGAACCCAATTTAAATAAGTTTCCAATTAATTAGATTCAATTTCAACATTTTACTTACACTTAAGTTTTAGGTTATAAACAATTTATATGTAATTCTTTCTTAATTATTATTTTGCAAACTTCTCGTATAAATTTCACAATCAAACATAAATTTTAAAGTAACGCTTAATAAATATGCTCCTAAAATTTCTCAACTTTTAAACAAACGTTACTCCATTTTCAATTAGTGTAACATTCATTTAATTATTACCACTTACTACCGATCCTAATCCCATTAACAAATAAGCAGGTAGATTTTATGATAGGTGTTACAATTTTTTTTTATAAATTACTATTCATTACCATTGCCTTAAATTCAGCATTAATTTCCATGCATTAACATCTTATACTAAAATCTCAGTCCAATTATAATTTATACTCTAAATAATTTCATTTACACCTTTCATTGTTTCTTAATTATAATTAAGGCGCATCAACTATCTATATTGGTAAATAATTGAATTTACTAGTAATCCTACTATTTAATGTTTAGTATATTTGTATATTATTATTTTACCCTTTTGTTCTCCATTATAAATATATGCACACATAAAATTAAGATTCTACATCTAATTAATTATTCCATCCAATATATAAATTACTAACCTTAAATTATTGCAATTGATTATCTAACATACAATTGAATCTATTTCCAAATTTTTCATAATTAATTAGCACCTTACAAAAGTTTACAAATACAGGGATTGTGTTAGATAAACTTATTTTCATTGATGAATTCAATACTTGCCTTTATTTTATTTATTTCCAACTTAATATCCAATCGCAACAATTTCCACTATTACACTTATTAATTTCAATACATAATTCAATTTGTACACTTTAATTACCCTTGATACATCTAATATCAACATTCTCTTTCATATAAATAAATAAGATTTCTGTTTTTCCTAAATCAAATAAAAATCCGATTAATTAAATTCATTTTAAACATCGTATTTACACGGGTCGTTACACTCTCCCCCACTCAAAACTTTTCGTCCCCGAAAAGGAAAAAGAAGGGAGAAGGAAGAATAAAAAAACAGTACATCTTATTTCAAATATTAACTTATAAACAATAATTTACTAAATTAATTTCCTCAAATGAAATATACCCGTTTTATAATCATTATATCCTTTTATACTTAAATAATTAGAGTTTGGAAACATTTTCAACAAAATTCTAAGTCCAAAATTTACGGAAAATTTTTGGCTGAGTCTCCTTTGTACGGAGAGGTTTGGGAGAAAAATATAATATCAAGATATAACAAATATATTACATATATTATCCAAAAATAAAATATCCCAACACGGGAAAATTTTATAAAATAGAGCTACAAAACGTAATCCGAAACGTACCTATTTGTCGGGCAATTTTACGCTTATTATTATGGAACCAAAAGCAGTAGCAGTTGCTTCCATAACCTGCATTTCACTTATAAAATCCAAAGGTTTAACAATTTATATAAAGTGAAATATTTTCATGGTTTCAATCACTAACAACAAATCAATACAACAACCATCAATTTTAACAAACAGCACACACTACAAAACAAACAATCATTCAATCAAACAAACAAATAGTTGTTCGGGTTCAAAACTTGAAATGGTACGGAATGAAGAATAACTATCCAGTGCATCATGTACTCAACAGTCTTAGATGGGACAGAATAGATTATTTATTCATCCAACTACTTCAAATTTCCTTACCCGACCAACCATAAATCAAACAATAACAATTCAGCCAACAAATCAGTTACCTCATTATAATTTTTTTTATTTCATACATTAGCTGTTTGATCTTTTCATTCATATAATAGTTTATCTTTTATTTTCATTTATTTCTTTAAATTTATTTAGAATAACTTCAACCCTTTTTCTTAAGTTTATAATTCCTCTTTTTTTTCCCTCTTTTTCTTTTTGTTCATACCACATAAATTTTCCTTTTTATAATTTACATTTATTTCTAACAACTCTAATATTTTATTTGCTCATCAGTGATTGTTTCCTTTATTTTTACTTATTACTTATAGTTATTCATTTTTATTTATTCAGGTTATGTAAGTTTCTTTTATTTGTATTACATTTAATACACTTCTCAATTTAAATCATTTATTCTATGCTTACAATTCTATTACATTTGATTATAACAACCCTTATAACATCCATTCTTATAAGTAAGGATTTTATTAATTCTTTAACTAGGGTTTACAGTCTTTTATTTATATATTACCTACTTCCTATTATATTAAACTAGTAGCATTTAAATCATTCTTAAGTTTAAAATCTTACACATCAATCCTTATTTATGAAAGAATTTCATTTTATTTACTTAAGTTTAAATCACTTATTAATAATACTTACCTTTAATTTTAGTAAAATTTCAATTATAACTTAAGTTTATACCATTTAATTCTTATTTAAATAGCAATTCATTGAATATTTCATTATTTCCAAAATTTCTACTTGTATAATATTCTATTCCAATCTCTTATTTAACATTTCAACTTTTCATATTTGGTAAGTTATATATGTTAAAGAAAATGCAAAAGAACTTATACAAGTTTTATCTCTTCTTTTAATTAAATTTAATGTTCAACAATATTACTTTTTGTCTCATATGTTAAAAATTTCAAATTCCTCTTTATAACTTTGCATTTAATTCTCTTACCTAAATTAGCGGTTTCAATTCATTAATTACTTACCTTTTATTTCACTAAAATAATTTAAACCATTAATTAATGGAAATTTAAGAATTAAATACCAGGTCAAATTTCAAATTATTTGAAAATAATAGATAAATAATTTCTTACAACTTTTATATCTCAATTATATTTAGAACAATTAAAATTTTAGATAATTTCAAAATAAATCTGCAGTAGAATTTACTACAGTGGCCTTTCCCCTTCGAAACTCGAAAATGAAAGTCGATGATGCGGCCACCATCACCGAAATTATTTTCCAGCGACAGAGAGGAAAGTACAAAATTTATTTTCTCCAAAATCTTCTTTAAAATAATTCTTCCGAATTTTAAAATGAAATATTTATATCGGAAAATATATATAACAATATTATTATACTTCAAAATCCTTTGAAAGCAAATTTTCAAAATCCCGGACATAAGTCCTAAAATTTCCAAATTTCATTGATTTTAATTTCAATCTTATTTTACCTATTATTTATAAATTTAATCCTAACAACCAATCTATTTCAACCAAAAATATATATATAATATCATTTAAAAATTTATTTTATATATAGAAAATATAATAGGCAAAATTATTTCACCTATATTAAAACAAATATTATGTCGGTCTGTCCTATTAAGTGTTTAGAAATCCCTATTGATGACATAGCGTCCCATGTATCAACCAAAATTTATAAATACAAAACGGAACAGATTAACACAATATAAAATTCTTTTATAACACTAACAAATACGCTCTCTCATATATATACACTCAGCGACTCCCATAGGGTATTACTACCCTATTAACAAAGAGTCAAACCCCACAAAGCCAAGATTTATCGCTAAACCAAAGCTCCGATACCAACTGTAACATCCCGCCTTTTCGCACACTTTAAACCGACACACGTGCCAATTCAAACCATACGGAAGGGCGGATTGTTATGGGGTAAATAAGAAAAACAGAGAAGAATAAAACAAAACAGAATCTCACAGCGGAAGGATAAAATATAATAATCAAATATACAGTTCATGAAACTGTTTTACAAGATATTTTATTTTACTTGTACAATAGATATCAGAGTTACACATACCAATACAATCAATGCAGCGGAATAGTATGAGTGTGGTGCAATAATATAGTAGATACTAGTAATACAAATCTTCATCTTCGTCCTTTAGAGCTAAATTCTCAAATCCTGAAACGCTCGGACTGACCCGAGCGAATTTGAAAAACAAAAACACTCGAGTCAGAACTAAAAGAACTTATGTGAGTTAAATCAACAGGAGTAAATATGAGTGCAGTAACTCAAGAGATGCTCGGGATTTACATTTCCTAAGGGTCCGTTAAACTATTTACTATGTAGTATATTGCGCTATTATAATAGTGTCTAATTGTAAAATAAACTTACTTTTTAATAGCATTAAGGGGTTACCCATATAGCCCTTAACACAGAATATATTCCCATAGTCTATACAGTACCGTAATCTCCCCCGTACTGGGCGTCGTCAGAGGGCACTCCATAGGTATGGTACAAAACAAAACTCGTAGTAAAGGCTCGGTATGGTAGGTAACACGGCACAACTAGGCAATGCCAGGGTAGATATACCAATTACGCTTCCGGGCCGATGGAAACGCGTAGCCGCAGCTACCGCCCACCTCGAACAAACTCCCCCAAAATCAAAGTAAAAGTGGCCACTGAATCAATCCAAAGTCAAAGTATAATATCGAAGAGGAGTGTCCGATCAGAGGAATGACCTCATTAACCCGTCAATCGCTCTTGTTTTAGCCACCTTATGCCAACTCACGGGAGTTGGGTCCACGTATTTACCTTACAGGAAATGTCACCACCAACCTACTTCATTCTGGAATCTCCACCGCGTACATGGTTAGTCAAAGTGGTTTTCGGTATCGACGGAGAGTATGTCCATATCCGATCCCGGTCTCTTTGCCAACCCATCGTTTTTATAACACCACGGTCATTTAAAATAGTTTATACTTTAAAACCAGAATAATATATCCATTTTAAAACTATGAATACGATATCATCTTAAAACCCAAAACAATATGATATCATTTTATCCAAATATAGTTCTTTTCGAAAAATCATACTGCTTTAAAAATTTATAATATCTGGCAACCCAATATTTGAATTATACTTTCAAAGCATACTATTTCGAAATTCATAAATTTTAAAACTATAACTTTTAAAACTTAAATGGTTTGGATATTCAACGATATACAGAATAAATGGTTTAACTTTAAGGTTACTTTGTAAAGAAAATAATTTCCATGGCTTTACAAATATATTTCTTTATTTAAAGTCTAAACCAAATTTAAATATCACTTTCAAGTTCCAAAACCACTTCAATTTCTATATATATATATATATATATATTTATATATATATCCATTTGGAGTATTAATATTTCAAAACTAATATTTGAATTTATTCTTTCCACAAATTAAATGTTCTATTATTTAGTCTTGAATATTCACATAAAATAAATAAATAAAACTCCAATTTCTAGCAATTAAATATTTTCTTCAGTTTAATTTATACTAAAATATTCATTTTAAATTATCTTGGGAAAAAACCAGCTATAAATATCATATCTTAAAATTTCCAAACATAAACATTAAACATATGATATAAATTATCAAACTCCATTTTCTCAATTTTTCCATTTTTATTTAAGAGATTTATACACAGTTTAGATTCAAAATTTCTAACTTCATATGTATATATAGAAGAAAAATATCAAAATTAAAATTATTATAAACCGTATTCCATCCAAACCATAGAAATCACTTTAAAATATTTTATATATAGACCACGGTGCCTGTATAAAATTTTCTATCCTATGATCAAGTGATACGGATATTTATCATTTCAATCCGCAATTTAAAAATAAAATTTTGCGGTTGTATATCATTTCAAACCACAATCCCGAATGAAATGAAAAATGCATGATAACTTGCAGTTTAATGATATACAATAAACATCCATTCATCCATCAATCATCAATCATCAATTTCAATCATCATCCAATTTTATACAATCATCGATACAGAGCATATGAATTATACAGGAATCAATAACAGATATTAACTAACAGTTTATAATTCATAATAAATTTAATGACTGTTAACTAGAAAATTATATGCAAAAATAAATTCTAACTGTCAAATTTTATGAAATAAATTAAATAAATTAACAGTTAAATTAAATAAATGCGAATTAACAGATATGTTGAATAAAACATGCCAAACAGTCATAAATAAATTTCTACTCATATCTAAAATAAATTTAATAAACATAAAAACTTTTAGAAGTTGTGAGTGGGTTAAAACACTCACCTTTTGAATTTAAATCGAATTTGAATTCGATTTAAACCCAAAAATCCGACGGTCTCCAAATCTGTCCAAACCAACGTCACCAGATCCGGAATTTAAATACGATCCTAACAAAAAAAATCGCGTGTAAAAAGGATATTGTATGTAAAAGTTATCGCATTAAACGAGATGAAAATCAAAAATCAAATTAAAACAAAAAAAAAGAATAAAATAAAACAACTACCCTCTTCCACGTTGGCATGGCCTCATCACCCAGAACAACGCGCAAGCCCTCGTCACGCCTTTGTTCACGTTGCAGTACGAATTCTCGGTCAAAATCGACGCCACCACGAACCACCTTGACTCGATCAGAAACCACCACCGTGACGCCCTCCTCAAACCGCCCCTCCCCTGGCTGAGCGGCCCCATTTCCTCGTCTACATGTCGCACGCCGCCGCAAGGACAGTCGGCCAAACTTCCTCCAATTCTGGCGATCCTCGGTCCACTGACGATAGACAAAAGGCAGATCTGGGAGCTGCACGTCCCAAGCTCCGCAATGGCACCATCCGATCGACAAACGATCGATGATCCACCGTTGGATCGTCAAAAATCCACTACGAACGGTCAGGAAAGATTTGAAATTTCTGGACAAACGACGCCTCGAAACCAGAAACGAATTTCACCACTGAATTACGTATTTTGCGAACTTCAACATATATTTTTCTCAAATTTTTCTGGGGAGTTTGAATTTCATTTGAAATTTTGAATTGAAATAGATCTAGGTTTTGCAACCATTGGGGAAGAGAAAGAGATGAAGAAAATGAACGTACAGACAAATGATAGAAGATGGAGGCTAGGGTTTATAATCGTCTATTTATAAGTAGGGTTGAATTAGAGTAGATAGACCAGATAGATGAACGTACGGAACAAACTATGGCCCAAAAAGCCCGTTCTAACCCCGGAACGAAATTTATTAAACCCATATATCCAAATAGGTATTTTAAAATATTCTGAACGCGATGGAAAAAGTTTCACGTCCAAATTTGATAGTATGAAGAAGTTATGCTGAAAACAAAATTTTCAAATTGATTTCAAATTGATTTATAATTAAATCGATTTCAAGGCGTTTCACGTCCGTACGATCAAACGATAGGTCTGATCGATACGAAACTTGAAACCCTACGATAATTCATCGATACGGATCCGATGAAACAGGTTTCGTCGAAATCCGAGTCCGTGGCCAAAATGGCTATTTTTATATTCATCAAATACATTAAAATAAATTATAAAAATCCAATTTTATATCCAAATTCTTAAATTGGCCAAATTTTATCGCTCATATATTTTTCTCAAATATTTAATGATTTAACAAATTTTAAATGTCAATTTATTAAAGATAAATCAATTTATCATTGAAAATTTCCAATTTATAATATTAAATATAAATTTTAATTTATCCAGAAAATAAACTTAACTTCCCATGAATTCATTTATCACCAAGTATAAATTCTGTATTGGTTCATGGTCTAATATTATTGTTAACCTAAATTTTCAACTTAAACTCCACTAACGTAATATTCAACATTTAATTCCCATTTAATTGCAATAACGCAATTTCAAAAAAATATTAACTCAATTAAATAACAACTCTTTATATTCTAAATCAATTGCAATGGTTTAAAAATTGCTAAATTTCGATTTCAGTAATTCCTTTAATTCCATTCAAAATCAGCAATTATCTATTAAATGTCCCAAAATTTCTATTAAATTAATCTAACGAATCTTTATTATAAATTAGATGAATTAAATATTGCATTCAACTATTGCGTTAATATTTTCCGTTTCACTTTAAAGTAACTAAATTTGCCAATTATAATACTTATTTCAATTTCTTAAAATAACCCTTTATTTACATTGAATCCAATTTAAATAGGTTTCCAATTAATTAGATTCAATTTCAACATTTTACTTACACTTAAGTTTTAGGTTATAAACAATTTATATGTAATTCTATCTTAATTATTACTTTGAAAACTTCTCGTATAAATTTCACAATCAAACATAAATTTTAAAGTAACGCTTAATAAATATGCTCCTAAAATTTCTCAACTTTTAAACGAACGTTACTCCATTTTCAATTAGTGTAACATTCATTTAATTATTACCACTTACTACCGATCCTAATCCCATTAACAAATAAGCAGGTAGATTTTATGATAGGTTTTACAATTTTTTTTTATAAATTACTATTCATTACCACTGCCTTAAATTCAGCATTAATTTCCTTGCATTAACATCTTATACTAAAATCTCAGTCCAATTATAATTTATACTCTAAATAAATTCATTTACACCTTTCGTTGTTTCTTAATTACAATTAAGGCGCATCAACTATCTATATTGGTAAATGATTGAATTTACTAGTAATCCTACTATTTAATGTTTAGTATATTTGTATATTATTATTTTACCCTTTTGTTCTCCATTATAAATATATGCACACATAAAATTAAGATTCTACATGTAATTAATTATTCCATCCAATATATAAATTACTAACCTTAAATTATTGCAATTGATTATCTAACTTACAATTGAATCTATTTCCAAATTTTTCGTAATTAATTAACACCTTACAAAAGTTTACAAATACAAGGATTGTGTTAGATAAACTTATTTTCATTGATGAATTCAATACTTGCCTTTATTTTATTTATTTCCAACTTAATATCCAATCGCAACAATTTCCACTATTACACTTATTAATTTCAATACATAATTCAATTTGTACATTTTAATTACCCTTGATACATCTAATATCAACATTCTCTTTCATATAAATAAATAAGATTTCTGTTTTTCCTAAATCAAATAAAAATCCGATTAATTAAATTCATTTTAAACATCGTATTTACACGGGTCGTTACACTTTAAAAGTAAAGTTTTGAAGTCATTTTGAAAACAAAATAATTTTGTAAAATCATTTGAATTAAAATTAGTGGATACAAAACAATGTCCCACTAGATTTTCATAGGTTTCATCCTACTTAGGGTTCCATCCCTTTAACGGGCTCGAAGTGGATTCCATTCCACGAGTAAATTGGAGTTTAAGATGCCAGTGCTTTTCTACGAGTTTTAACAAATATTCCTAATAATAAAAAATACTTATCCTTGAAATCTTGAACTCTTGATAATCTTGATATTCGTGAGTCTTCTATCTTGATATCTTGAATCTCTATATTGTATCTTGAATCTCTATACTGTATCTTGAATCTTTATACTGTATCTTGAATCTCTATACTATATCTTGAATCTCTATACTGTACAGTCTTCATTCATAGTACCTGCATGGTTAAATCCTACATATACATATATATCTAAACTTATAATATCATTTATTTATATTTTATAATCTATTCTAAGGTTGTTGTCATCAAAACCATCATCTCACGGACTAACATAGGCTACGCACAAGGTAAGGAGGTCGGGTGTGTATTTTTGGCATGTTAGAGAATGTCGGGTCGCAATTATCATCCGTTGAACTCCTCTCGTGGAAATAATGGATTTTGGTATCAAAACTTGTTTTCAAATATTTATTGTATCCACTTCCAATACTTCAACTCACAAACTTTGAAAAAGGTCCAATGTGGTAAAGGAGAGCTACGGGAGCTAGGCGACACATCGGCCTCAGCGATGGACGAGACGAAGCTTGAATCGACTATATATTGTGCAAGATCTAGGATTTAATGCCCAGGAAATGCCACCACCAATCCACCGGTGGTAGACTAACCGGGGCAGTAAAGCCCGGGTCAGGTGCAATTTCCATAGCGGTTTTCCTTAGTTTTGGGTGCGAGCTTCCATGAACCTCCGACTTGACTTCGACAATGATTGGGCATGGAGTCAACATAGTGATTATTCACAATACCACACCTGACGAGCATTTATGATCGAACGGATTAAATTCATGTCTTCAAGGGTTGATCTTGGGATATTTATAGTAATATAAATCGTATCGGCCTTATATTTACGACCGTAGATCGTATCGATCTTATATTAGTGACAGTACATCGTATCAGTTTTGTATTAGTGCCTTACATAGTATTGTCTTATATTAGTGATCATACGTCATATTGGTCTTGTATTAGTGGTCAATGCCTATTACTGGTCTTATAGTATATATCATTTGTATTGATGGACGATGATGAGATATTAGTCTTTATTTGTGATAAATGTATTTGACTACACAAAGTTATATTTCGATATATATATGTACTGTATCAATGTTTCTTTATGGTCTCGATAGCGTATTATACGATACACGCCCATCATTCTCTTTCATAGAGACGTTATGCATATTTATTAAGAAATCCATGATGGCCGAGGGGAAGCTGATGACGATCATCTATGGGTGAACCGTATATCACTTAAGCTCGATATAGGGTATGGTGCAGTCCACATAGGTTTCAAATACCTAGAGTAGACCTTATATCACTTATGCTCGATATGGGATACAATGAGGTCTACACGAGTTCGTTCAATTAGGATGCGACTCGATGTCTATGGTACACTGATATGCATGTAAATGTGCATATTTTTACCACCATATTTATTCTATTTAAATTAAATAAATGATCATATGGGGTATTTTAACTTTTTTTAACAAAAATCCATATTAATTCCAAGTTGTCACATATCCATCTTCATATAGGGGCAAAACAGTCATTTGTGTGCACATATTTTTTTGAGAAAAAATTAATTGGAAATTTATATATATTTGTGTAGGAATTTGATCTCAAATAGAAGTGGTTTCATGAAGACCCATGCATGCACAACATGAATATAAAGGAATGAAGATGGAAATAATTCAAAGTGAAGATCATGGAGGACCCCACCTACCCACCTACCTTAATGTACAAATTGGAGGCTAATGCACATGCTTATGGAATTAATTGCTTCATGTACACTTAAATGATGATTAGTAGAAGCTAATGATTACTTGGCCACTACACTTCCTACAAGGGCATTTTGGTCATTCTCAAATTATGGATTAGGGTTTCATGCTTGTATAAATAACCCCTTATGTTTCATGTAATCACCTCTCACCTAGTTAGTCTCTCTTAGTTTTAGTTTAGGCTCAAAATAAAAAGCTCTTCTCTCTTCTTTTTCCATGGCTACTTAGCCATTTTATTTCATGTAATTTTTCTTTCTTTTATGCAATGTTAATTCTCTTTTATTTACATGCTTCTTCTCTTCTTATGTAATAGTGTAGATTTACCTTTATGCAATTAGATTAGTTGTCTTTCCCATTAGCTTTCATTTTCCTTTCTTTTTTACTTTCATGTTGTTTTCTACATTTGTTGATTTGATAACAAATATGAGAGCTTAATCCCTACAATTTAGGGGTGATGAAGCTCTCTAGTATGTAAATGCAACATTTTGATGTTTATACTCTCTTTTTGTGCTTTAATGGAAACAATTGAAGTGGTTTAATGATGTTGTTTAGCTTTGAATTTGATAGTCTATGTTGTTCATAACAAATAGGCTATGCTTAAACAAACATAACACAAATTGCCTCTTCATCTAAATATGATTATGGCAAAGAAGTGAATGTTGAAATTGAAATTTGATAGCTTATATTTCTAAACAATAGTTAATAGGCTATGCTTAAAATAGATTTTTAGTTCAACTTTGTTGTCATATTTCATGAGAGTTAAATGTGTATTAGTGGTTGTGTTATAATTTGATGGTTTATATTGGGCTAATTAATAGCACAAATATACCATACTTATGATAAGCACATCAACTAATTACACTAATGAAAAGAAAAGAGAGATCATACTTCATTTTGTTGATTTATGTGATCTAGAGAGTGGATTTATCTCTAAATTGTCCTCAAACTTTCATATTTTTATCAATTTTCTTTTGCTCGTTTTTCTCATTTTTTTAGCTAATCACTCTCAACTTCGGTTTTATTTGATTGAATAGAAATTTAAAATTTAACAATTCCCTATGGATCGACCCGTATTCGCCACGTACTACGATAATACGTCATGCGCTTGCGGTATAATTTTAATTTAAATTCGTTCGACAGTTTTCTAAACCGATAGAATTTCCGTCGACAAACATACACTATGGTACTGACACTATTTATTTTGGACCATCAATGAGAATCATTAGATTGCATTGAGATTTATATAGGTATCAGATTTCTAGAGTAGGTCATATATCACTTATGCTCGATATGGAGTACATCATTGGATGCGGCTCCGGGTCTATGGTACAATTAGGTACCAACTCTTTTTATAATGTGCTCTATATAAGGATAATTGAGTCACGATTATTGTCCACGTCGAAATTCACTCATTATTAATGGCGAGTATCGATTACACACACTATTCATTATGTATCGTTATGATTGTTTATGCTATGTTAGTTGATAGATCAAATTGTTGTGTGTTTTAGGAAATGAGTATATTGTGGTATTTATAGTATTTTTGCATGTATATATTGAATCACCATATCATGATATACCGTTACATATCGGTCACATTATATTAGTTGTACTGACTCGTTGATTACAGGAGAAGAGCATGTGATGGTATGATTTTCTATCCTTTGGATGGGCTTACTTTACTTGCATATGGATAGTCCAGAATTTTCCCGAGCCACGTTTGTGGAGAGGGCCGGCTGTGATTTTGCAGTTCCTATTTATTTGTATATAGTTTTAATATATAGTATTTTGAGATACTACCCCTCACACCAAGCTTTATTTCTGACCCACGTTATATCTTTGTCTGCTTATGTCATTACAACTCTTGGATACTTGATTGAGTAGTTTGAGAGTCAGGTGCTATTGGGGATACGCTATTAGGAGGTGCACCTATAGCACTTTCAAGGCAAGGCATTAATATTTTTTGATATGTATACTTTACAGTTTAGTTGTATAAGACATATATGTTATTTGTATACGAGACTATGTATTAGATATTTATTCAGAACTTCGTGCATTTGGAGTTGATGTATTCTGACATTCGGTACCGATATTTATTCATTAGTTGCTTTTGCTAGTGCAGTTTCTTATATATTGTTATTCTATTTTGTTCATGTACATTCGGTATATTATATGTTATCGTTCCGTTGTAAGATCTTATCGATGTCTTGGCTTACTGTTTTGTTCTAATTTTACCCCGACGATCTGACTTTTGTAGTATTCGAAGGTCATGCGATGATGTAAGGCGCCTATTTTATTGAGTATTATAAAGGGCGGATTGTAACAGTTGGTACATAGGTTAGGCTCAACACTTGGACCACTTAGACCGGTTTGAGTTAATCAATCTAGTAGAAAGAGATACATAGAGAGAGCATACTTGTATTTTTCTACTATATTATACTGTATACATCACTTGTCTTCTGGACTTGATTTGTTTCTATTGCTAGTTGCTAAGGTATCTTCGTCGGGCTATAAGTATGAGCAGACGGAGTACATGGGTGGCTACGAAGATAGTCTGAGATGCCCGATTAGTTCAGAGACCATTTAGCTATCGCAAAAGATGTTCTGCCACCCGTGAACATTTCCAACCAATAGGGTTAGCGTCAGAAGTGATGTAGCCCTGAGGACACTAGTATTTCTAGCTTCACCAAATTTAGACTCTTCAAAGAAGTGCTGAAATTTCCTTAGCTTTAGAGGGAAGCCATATTTGAGTCCCAACACTATTGTCGAGGCACAGTCTTGGACACATGCATGAGAAAGGCTTCCATGGATACAAATTTAGGGAATGTTCTCTTGAGTAAGATTATTTCTTAGCATTTTGAGAAGGGAGACTTTAGTTGGGTAGGATGTAGTGTTTGTGTGTGTTTGATGAGCAGACCTATCATTTGGAATTTATTCAGGCGTCACATTGGTTCTCGGTTCATTTATGAGATTGAGAGGTTATGTAGCTTAAGCATTCTATCTATCTTGAGCAGGACAACTTGTCAGTAAAGGAGTGTTGACCAGTTCAACTTTTTGTTTCTATGGTTTGAAGTTGTCGATACTCTATTTTTATGGGAAAAGAGATTTACCTTGGGTCTTAAGCATTGATTGGGGGTTCATTTCTTAGCCTTACCCCTTTTAGGATCAACTTTTGAAAATCTCGTTGGAATGGTTCTCCTTCGAGGTAATCCTATGAGATACCATTAAGGTAATAAAAGTGGAAAGCAACTGAAACTCCAACCGAGGTGAAACGATCATAATACAAGGAAGATCGACCTTGCTGTAGAAAGAAAGCTAACCAAATATATCACTTTTGTGGCATATGGGAGGCATTTTGCTATGAAATGCTATCCAGCTAAGGAGAAGCGTAAGTGCCTCAATTGCGATCGGCTTGATCGTTTGAAGAAGAACTTTCCTACATTTTCGAAAGATATGTAATTGTTGATAACTTATGCCTTTCAGGCATTACTGGGTCCTAGCATGCTTAAGGCACAAGAGAATCGGAAGGGGCTTATGTAATGAGGCAAGCTCTATTTTTAGGTAATCAATTCTGTCCCTTCTGACACTTGAGCAGTATATTTTATCTATTGCTAGTTACTCGGTAGATAGACTAAACTTGACACCTTCCATAGTAGTTAAATTCTTCGGTAGAGATAAACTTTGTACGATTCACCTTAGTTGCAAAATTGAGATGAAGTGACCGAAAGTACAATCTTTTGAACTTAATGAATGAGTTTTCGAGTTGGGCAGAGTCGGTCGATAAAGTGTGACTTGGGTTTATATCCAGGTGGGGTCCAATAGATGCCTAGTAATGAGCAGAGACCAAATGGATGACTTATAGGCGTTTGCCTATAGTCGTTCGTTTTATAAGTATTTTCTTTGTATCTGTAAACCTCAGGTGGTGGGAGTAATCCCATGTGCCAAAAAAGGCATTTTCTAATGATTGGCCTATTCACGTGCCAGTTCTTAACTTATAGTTTGAGCACATAGTTCTAGGTGATTTGCATCAGTTCGAAAAGGGTTTTTCGCCTGATTCTAACAGACGGGCACTTCAGTCGGATTCTTGAGATGACAAAGAGATTTTCAAAACACGGCCTTACTATGCAAGGAGATTTCAATGGTCAGTTCAATGGATCGGATTTGAGTTTGTATGGATGGAGTCAGGTGGCCGACCCTGATTTAACAAAGAAATCTTACGAGCAAATGAAGGGTTGGAATGGGCATGGTGTCATTTGGGATGATCCTTAGTTTTTGTAAATTTTAATATTGTTTAACTATTATTGCATAGGATGGTTTGGGGAAAGATTTCTCAACTAGTTTGTGACGATTCAGATAATCTTCAAAGTGACAAGATGTTACTTGCCTAGGCGAGCATCATAATGCGCTTAGTATATTATCCATATTAACATTGTGTGGTCGGGGTGAGTTTGAACCCAAGCAAATCTTGTAAATCTTCATTTAACGATGATTTAATTAGTATAATTTTTCCTTTGGAAAATTAGTTCTATTCGGAAGAAAAGGAGAGTTAAGGCATTGATTGCTGGATTTATTCGAGAGTTTAGAGTCTCGAAGATCCTATATATTGTACAGGTTTTCCTTTTCGTAGCGGGAGGTGTAATAGTCTTTCGTGTATTATATTCATGAAAGGGGTTACACCACTTAGATGTTTATTCCTTTTGGATGTTGGACATATTCATAGAGTTTATGGTTTGACATGTGTGTTTGACTCTTGATCGGTTACCATGCATGTTGGTATAGACTCTTTTTGAATATTTCATGGTCTTGTTTTGTTATATGATTATTGTTTGTTGTTATTTGCTATGATTCGATTATTGCTTGTTGCTTGTTATTGCTTATTGCATGTTGCTTTTTATTTTTGCTAATGCTTATGTTTGCTCGCTACTGTTTGACATTGTGTGTTGTAGTTTGATTTTGTCGTTGGCTAATTTTATTGTTGTTGATTTTTGCTGAATGCTTGCTTGCATATTTAATAATTTAGATGCTAGTTATTGTTGCTTATTCTGGCTTGCTATAATTTGATTGTGTTTGTTGTTGTTTACTATTGTTTTATTTTGTTTGTTGTGGTTTATTATTATTTGATTGTTGCTTGTCTTTTGTGTTAGATTGCTTGTATGGCAGTTATAATTTCATAATTCGAAAATATGAGTCAGAGAGAGATAGCTTTTGCTATCTGGAATAGATCGCATGTCATCCATGCCCACTATGAGGTCAAGATAGGATTTACGAGTCAACTACCTTTTGGTGCGACTCAAAGTCCGCGGTGCATTCTGATACTGACTCACTTGAGTAAACACTCCAATTGATTGTCATGTATGACTATAGTAGTATCGATTACTACACTGAGGTTATACATGTTTGAATTTTATTTTAGTGCAAAATCCTCTTTGTATAGTATAATTAGGTACTTGAGAGCCGATTTATGGCTATTTAAATTCTTATTTTCTTAGATTGGAATCAACTAATGAGAAGCATTCTTAAAAGAGGTATGAATTTTTTTCAGGGAATGTGAGATGGCGTAAGTTATCGCATATTTCCTAATGTGTGATGCATTCTAATTTAGGAGTTTCCGTGACGGTTATAGCATAAGGGAAGGTACTTTTGGAATTTTTCGAATCAGAGATTCATGATGTTTGGTCGGTCCTGTCACTTTCTCGTACTCAAAGGAATTTCTGATATGAAATTCTTTAAGGAGTAGAGAATGTAACAACTCTTAATTTTAACAATCGAATATTTAAATGATTAATTTAAATATTTAATCGGTAAGTAGTGGAACGCCTCTTATGCTCGATATTTACAAACCACCGAATTTGGGACTCGATACACTCGTAGTGGAGTTTGCTTTTTCAACGTGAGTAAAACGAGTATAAACTTGACTATGTTTGGAATCGATGGATTTTTAGAGTGAATAGTGATTTTGGAGAATGAAGTGAATTTGGCTTATTCCATAAGCTAGCTTATAAGTGGCTTATCTCTTCCCACTTTCATTTCATTTTTCTCATCGCGTTCATTCTCCTTCTTCTTCTCCAAATCACTTTTTAATCACCCTTCAATCCCGCCTTAATTGGCAAGCCATAACACCTCTCAAATAAATTCCTAAATTCATGAAAAAATAACCATAATTCCTTTCCAATTCTCTACAAAAACCCATGAAGGAATTAGCTTGAATCAGATTTTATAGGGAGATCTCAACTTTAAAGTAAGCATGGAATTGGGTTTTGGTGGTTTGGAGCTCGGTTTGGAAAAGAGGAGGTGAGTGGGATGATTCTCTTATTTAATTTACATTTTATACTTCATATATTTGTTGATTAATGATTATGAAGTGATATGGAACGGTTTGGTGAATTTTAATAATGCAGTTTGGTTTATGTTTAGGCCTTAAACATGTTTATGTCATCACACTATCAACTAGAAACCTTAAAGATCATATTTTGAAAATTAGTAAGCCCTAGAATTGATTTGGGTTAATTAGGTGATTAGTTATGATGTTATTGGTTGATTTGGGGTTAATTATGCAGTGTAATGATATGCATGTCATTAGCAATAACTAATTTATCCATTTGAATTGATTTACAAAAGGTTAGTAAACTAACTAAGGGATTTAGGAGTTCTACAGCGCATATTAAAATGATTAGAGACCTAACAAGCCTTAATTATTATTTATAAAACAGTTTGAAGATTTTTGAAATGAAGATCACATTTTATAAAATAGAAATTAGATTTTATAAAATAGTAAAATGTTTAAGTATGGATTTCATAAAATAGATATGATATTTTATAAAACATTTATATAAAGAATGCCTAATTTTAATGAGGTAATTAAGTATTTAAAGGCTCAAAATTGATTAATAAGCCATTAATTATTTGATATAGAAAATAGTTGCAAGATTATATAAAATAATATGAAACCATATTAGACTTTTATTGAAAAGAGTTAGTAAATAGTAGTAAGATTTGATTAAGTAATAAATAAATTATTTATTTAAATATATGCGTGCATATGAGTATGGGCAATTATACGTATACGTGTATTTGAAGTTATATACAATCAAAACGATATATGGATTGTAGTTAGAATTGTTGTGTGTTTGTTTATTTATATGGAGATGTAATTGTTTGATTATATATCAATTAATTGGTTACAAGTTCATCGTGGGCATTTCACATAACCATAGTGAATATCAAGTGTGCTAAGTTGCATGATAGTATACAGCGTTGAGAATTGCTCTGATGAAGTCCGAAATGCATAGTAAATGTGCATTGCATGAGCATGTGTGCATAAGCATGCACCAATGAGTGTATCGACCCATGTATAAGCTACTCATAGGGCAAGGAGGTTAGGCATGTCGTTTTGGCATGTTAGAGGAAGTCTGGTCGTTATAATCACCCGTTGAACTCTACTCGTGCGATGAAAGGATTTTAGTGTCAATATCGGTTTATGAATACTTATTGAATCCACTTCCAAAACGTCAACAAACGAACTATGGAAGAAGTCCGATGCGGTGAAGGCAGACTACTAGAGCTAGGTAATTCATCGGGAGAAGTGATGGAGGAGGCGGAGCTCGAATCAACGGCGTATTGTGCAAGATTTGAGATTTACTGCCCAGGAAATGCCACCACCAATCCACCGGTAATGCCCCATCGGTCAACTGGTAGTGGACTAACCTAGGCAGTAAAGCCCAGGTTAAGTGCAATTTCGAGCAGGGTTTTCCCTGGTTTCGAGTGCGGGCTTGCATGAAGCTCCGACATGACTTTGAGGAGACCTTGGGCTACTCGGAGAAGTTGAAAGCATAACGAAGTTTGGGATCCATACACTAATGCAATTTGATTTATATGTGATAAAAATGATTGATAACGAATGGGAATGGAGTTGGCATAGTGATTGGTCACATGACCATGCCTGACGAGCGTGTACGATCGAACGGAGTAAATTCATATCTTCAGGGGTTGAACTAAAGATGCGTATAGTTATATAAATCATATCGGTCTTATATTAGTGACCGTGCATTATATCGATCTTATATTAGTGACTATAAATCGTATCGTTCGTATTTTAGTGATCGTACATATTATTAATCTTATATTAGCGATCATATATCATATTGGCCTTATATTAGTGGTCTACGCCTATTATTGGTCTTATAGTATAGACCATCCATATTTACAGAGGATGATGAGATATTAGTCTTCGTTTGTGATAAACATATTTGATTATGTGACATTATATTTCGATATACATAAATATACATCTTTATAATATGGGTGTTCCTTTTATGGTTCTAATAGCGTATTATAAGAGACATGCTCATCATTTTCTTTTATAGAGACGTTATGTGTATTTTTTAAGAAATCCATGATAGCCGAGGGGGAGATGATGATGGTCATCTATAGATGGACCATGTATCACTTATGCTCGAGATGGGGTACGGTGAGGTCTACACGAGTTTGTTCAATTAGGATGCCACTCGAGGTCTTTGGTACACTATGGTACTAACTATATTTATTTAGACCCTCAACGGGAGTAATTGGATTGCAATGAGATCAATATAGGTGTCGGATATCTTATAGTAGGTTATATATCGCTTTTCTCTATATGGGGTACGGTGATATGCATACTTGATAGTTTAGTTGCACATGACAGATCTGTTATTTGTGGATGAGACTGTGTATCATATATTTATTCAGAACTCCATGCTTTTGGAGTTGATATATTTTTACTTTCTGTACTGATATTTATTCATCCGTTGCTTCTGCTGGTGCGGGTTTATATATTGTTATTACATTCTGTTTATGTATAGTTAGTATATTATATATTGTCATTCCATTGTGAGATCTTATATATGTCTTGTTTTACTGTTTTATTCTAATTTTACCCCGATGATCTATCTATTGTGGTATTCGAAGGTCATGCGATGATGTAAGCCATCGATTTTTTGAGTATTACAAAGGTGGGTTGTTACATAAATGGTTTGGTTTGCTAACTTCGGGCAACTGTTCTTGGGATGAACTATCTTGTTCAACTTCTCATATGTTTCATACTCCAACGTCTAAGTCATGGGTTAGAGGAATTATGTGGCACCTACTGCAGATGCCCAGAATAATCATGTTCCTTAGATCTAGTCACGGACCACAAAGTTTGATCAACACCTATCTTCGAGAAACCACAATTATGTATTATATAAGCATGTATCATTCAATCATGCTATTGTTTACAACGCTGGAAATAGTTAATGAGAATGTAAATTCATTAATCCTCAAAGCCAATTCATTTCAAATCTCGAACAATGGCCAACCATGCCTCTTTACATTGAGATTAATAAAATATGCACAAAGACAGTTCTAGAAGAAATAGCGTCGTAAATGTTCTAGGCCTTCAGAAGTGAAATTCTATTTGTAGTTGATAGCTCGAATGTTCCATCTCCAAGCTTATGTTCGATCATGTACGGACCTTCCCAACTCGTGCCCATATCCATAGGACTAGGGAAGATTCTTTTAGGGACAAGGCATAATGAGTTGCTCGATGAAAAGGTACTTCCAATTCGATTAGAATTATAGCCTCAGATCAATAGGCTAAAGCGAACGAAGTACGACCAATCGCAGACTTATGGGTTGTTTGGTAAGCCCAAAGCGCTAATAGTAATTCATCAACCAACTTGCCCTAGGCCTACTCCAGTTGGTTCTTTAGAATGGACTTGATTATCTTATTCACTGCTTCCACCCGTCTATTCGCTTATGGGTGTGCAACTACCATAAACCTCTTTTCAACGTGATGCCAGTTGAAAAGGTTTTTAACTCGATGTTGATGAATTAGATCCCATTGTCAGAGAAAATCGTTCTTGAAACTCCAAAATGACATATTATATTCTTAACCATGAAGTTGATTACCTTCTTTGTGGTGATCGTGCCTAGCGGTTCCATCTCGTGAATTAATCAACAACAACAATGGCATTCTTCACACTGCCTCTAGACATCGACAACACACCAATGATATCTGTTCCCCAGACTACAAACAGCCATGAACTAACCATTTGGTAATCTCCATTCGTGGGGCTCTAGCACTCCTTGCAAACCCCTAGCACTTGTATCACCTCCTGGTGTAATCAGCCGCATCACGGTTGATGGTTGGCCATAAATATCCATAGCGAAGGATTTTCTTGGCTAGGATCTACCCCCCAGTATGATCACTACAAGCCCCTTAGTGCACATCTACAAGGACCCTTTTGGCTATGTCATTAGAAAAGCATCGCGTTAGGAGGATAAAGGATCCTTTCCTGTACATAACTCCTTCCTATATAACAAGCCGTGAAGCTTTGTGGAGAAGTTTTCATCGTTCATTCCTTCCATCGGCAAAGATTCCATTTAGAAGGAAATCCTTGAACAGAGTCATCCATAACCCCCTTTCACATTCAACCTCCGAGATCCAATCAAAATCCATCCGTTCAATGTTCGGGTTGATAACGTTTCTACTTAGACCGGGCCCATGAGTTGTGCACCCTTGAAATAGCTAATTTGGCTAGTGAATCGGCTTTTGCATTTTCCTCTCTAGAAATATACATTATCGTGTATTATTCAACATCAGCCAACAAATCCAGAGCCTTGATTAGATATGGATTTAGCTTTTTTCCTTTTACTTGAAACTCCTTCCTCACTTGGCATACCACCAGTTAGGAGTTGCAGAGGATGCGTATTTTTACTCCCAATTCCTTTTCAATCTTGAGTCCCAGATCAATGCTTCATATTCGGCTTCGTTATTTGTTGTGGGAAAATCAAGCTTTAAGGCATATTTGATCGAACACTCCTCAGGAGTCACCAAGACAACACCTGTCCCCGAACAACACTCGTTGGATGCTCCATCAATATACTTCTTCCACCTGACATTGGGCTCTCCACTACCCTCCAGGGTGTCATCTTGAGTCGTGTGTTCAACGATGAAATCCGGCAATGCCTGGCTTTGAATTGCTCTCCGGGGATGATACGATATATCATACTAGCTTAGTTCAATGTTCCACATGAGTAATCTTCCCGAGGTCTCGGGTCATTCAGAACTTGTCTCAAAGGTTGGTTAGTCAATATTCTAATTGGATGAGCCTAGAAATATGGATGAAGCTTTCTCGAAGCGATCAATAGGCAATACACTAGCTTCTTAAACTGTCATGATTTGTTTTTCCGTACCCTTTGAATCAACAATAAACCACACATGCCCAACTCAAATTGCACGAAAAGACGGAACATAAAGGGTAATAAAGAAAATAAGACAGAAAAAAATCTCACACGAATGGAATAACATATATTATTTCAATAATGATCTCTATAGCGGAAAATTTTAAAATACAATATCAAAGTCTAACCTAGATTTAGCCTGGATAGTTATAAACATCTGTCTTTACAATTGCTGACAAACATCAAACTAAAACAAACAAACCACAACGGATAATAGAATATGTCCTTACATAGACGAATATCTCCAACTCTCCTCTGGAAACTCCAACCATCTTCAACTAAACCTTAAACTACTCGGATCTGACCCGAGTATTGAAAATACCCGGATCAGGCTTGATAAACCAGCGTGAGAAACTCAATAATAAATGACAGTGTCGTATATCGGCATTTGAATAAAATCTTTGAAAAGAAAGAGTATCTCATAAGACCATGCCCATAGATAAACATGAACGGTTTTTTACCTTATGATAAATTAAAACACTTTTATATATCAAAACGTTTGATATTATTTCTAATGACATTCCTTGAAAACATTTGAAAATAAACTTATTAATCTTAGCCAAAATGGTTACCCATATAGCACTTCGAGGCTATTCATTACGCCAATATAAACAAAACCGCAGGTTCTTATTGGAGAATGGATTTCCATACAAATGACCAGGTGAAGGGACTACCTTCCGATGGGTACGCCATTAGATGGATGTCCAGAGGCACCGAACATCTGCCCTCTACCAACACAAGACCGTCCTTCCTCTGTAACTAGATAGTGCCGAATATGTCATCCCCCAATTGTTACCGGCCTTTAACCTAGCACGCTCTAGCATAAAAACCACATTGGGAATTCTTTGCCGATATCGTATCATCCAATTCAAAGAATTCTAGCATAGTCAATGATTAGTTACAAGTTCGATACACTAGCATAGTCAATGATTAGCATGGTAAAACCTAGAAACAAGTTCTTTGAATGTTAGTTAACCACTTAACATCTTTTATCAATGATTAGCATTCTAAAACCACTTAACATCTCGAAGCGATCAGGGGTTTTCAAATAGGAATCACCCAAATCCGATCCCGGTTTTACCATGCTAATCATTGATAAAAGATGTTAAGTGGTTAACTAACATTCAAAGAACTTGTTTCTTTTTTTTATTTTGGAAAAACTTAAATATGATCTTTTAGAGCATCCGGGCTTTCCTTTCGATCTATTCCACCCCTCGCCAAGGAAGTGAAAATACAGACCAGGTAAGTTCAGGGCACTGGTTTCTCCATTCCTAACCTTAGTTAAACACCTTGTTTTATCTTCCTAGATCTCACGGGCGGGATAAATGTATTAGTCGTTTCCGCATACTCAGTTTGTTATTACATTCAATATTCTTCACTTTTTGTTTAAGTGGTATAAACAATTCGTCTTAACCATTTATTAAAACTATTATTAAAACTTCCTAACCATCTTTACATTACTTAATTATTCCTTTAAAATCATTCACAAAAGATTCAGGAAAGAATTGTTAAGTTTAAAACTCATATTCAAAAGTTTATAGAATTCGCAGCATAAAAGTGCTGCAGAAAGTGCTATATAAGCCTATTTGGTTTAAACAACTTTTTAAGATTTGAAAATTCATATTTTCCATTTCAAATCTCTTTTAAACCATTTTAATAGATTTATAAAATTTATTTCATATTTTTAAATCACTTAAAAATATCATTTATAAAGAAATCCCTTTTTGGATTACAAACTGCAAAACTGCAATGTTTTTGGAAAATTGTTTTGGACATATTTCAAACTCTACTTAATGAAATTATGATTTTCTTTCTTTGTTGGAAAATTATGGATATAATACACCTGAAAATTCTTTTCTCGAAGAATTCCAAATTATATTCCACTTTGTACACTCATTTAACTTTTATGGCGCGAAATCGCGAACTACCGTTACGCGACGTGCCTAGTTTTGACTTGTTTTTCAATTTCTTTTCAAACTTCTTGGAAACACTTTTAAATGTTTATAAAACATTTCTAAATCATTTTGAAAAATATTTCTATATTTCAAACTCATTTTTTCGTTTCATTTCATATTATAATATTATATTACTATAATATCATTTCCAAAATTTTAAAATCATTAAGCGGTCAAATAATTTCCATATGCGCATTTGTATGGATTTAATTCTCATTTAATTAACTATGCTTACTAACCATTTTTTTATCATTTAACAAACAAGTTATCAACCACATAAACAATCACATAATCAACCAATTTGCAACCAAGTTATAATCCAATATCAACAAATATTCAACATATTAATTTCTAATTTAACATGTGTATTATCAACTTAAGTTTTATTAAAATAAAACTAAGATTTGAGTACTCACCTTTAACTTAACAAATTCTTCCTACCAACATTCATATGCAACAATGCTTTACTAAATCCTCTTAACTACACCAAACCATCACGTAAACAACTTCACCTCACTTTCTAGCGCTCAATCATCACTTTACTTCCACTTGCTCTCGACCACAAGTCTTTCCTCCTTCTATAGGTTCAGCCACAACTTGATCCTCGTCTTCCTCCATCATTTATTCACTTCTTAGATGCTAAACCATGTTTTGGTGATATTCTAAGGTCTTTGGCAAAGTTTGGTGGTGTTTTGACTTTGTTTGATATGGTTTTGAAAACGTTAATAAGGAAATGGAAGAGAAGAAGCCATTATAGAGTGGAAAAAAAACTTGAAAAAGGAAGAAGAAGAAGTGAAAAAAAGTGAGAAAGTGGATGCCTATTTATAGAAAAAGTTTTGGATTAAAATAATATTTTGTAAAAAGACCAAAATACCATTTACTTACCTTTTAAGCAACCTTATTTTTTCAACACTGAACATCACATTTCAAATCATTAATTTATGTCATTTTCACTTAAGTATTAAATAAAGAATATAATAATTATGTTTGGTTTGATTCGATGTTTACCTTTTGCTTTGAAATGACATGTTTGTCTTTTTGTGCTTACTTTTTCTTAATTATATTATAGAATTTCCTAAGTATGTTTAGTAAAAGTAAACTTGATTAGTGAATTAATTAATACTTACACTATTTGAATATATGTTCCTATATAAGAAAATAAATGTGCGACGAAGTTGCGAAAACTTTTAATCGACAAAACTTTGATTTTCGACAAAATGTTCTACGGTCACATTTCGACATTTTTGTTAAACTTTTTATATATATAAACCAAATTTAAAAATGAAATGTTTACTTCTTTAAATAAATTAAAAAATGTCTCTTTATATTTTAAAATCATAATTGAATAATATCAAAATCTCTAATTTTACAGTGTATGTAAAACTGACAAAATGCGACAAAATTTGGTTATTTTTGTAAAACGATTATTAACATACTTTTAAATATTTTAATATACTTTTATTATCTTTATTAAATGTTTTCAATAAGATTTATCTTTTAAAATAAATATTTAAACCTATTTATTTAAGCATTTATTTATTTTTAACAAAACTTAATGTTTGTTGATTTGTTCTAAAATCCAAATTTATAATTTTTTAATTATCAACTATAAGAATAAATAATTTCTCTATTATTATCTATTATATATAACTTATTTATTTAAGTTTTAAACCTTTTTAAATTTAAAACAAATGAAATCTCTAATTTTCGAAGTAGCGAAATTACGGGTCGTTACACTAGCTTTAGGTAGTTCCTTTCTACCCATGTCAATTGTTTGCTAATGTAGCACACCGGCTTTTGGATTTGGGACTCCTCATGTACAAGTGCAGCACTCAAAGCATGTCCAGAAACTACTAGATAATTAAACAAACCCTCCTTCACCAGCGGCTTCAACAAAATGTACGGCCTCTCCAAGTGATCTACCAAAGCCTGAAAAGCATCCTTGCACTCCTGCGTCTAGGTGTGTAAACGAGATACACAAGATCAGATAAGGGTGTGAACTAGTCCTGTCCTATAAGAGATTCGAAGGACAGGGATCGGACAAGCTTTATGTTTGGACATTGTTCGTACGAGCCAAACAACGAGCGGACAATATTCAGATAACAGAAAAACATTGAACATTTTTGGACGGATATATTTTCATACATTTTTTCTTGTCCTAATTCGTGTTCTAAATGAAAATCATACAAACGTGAACAAGATGCCTTACAGCCTCGGATCGAGCCGAACGTCAGACAGTCATACAAAATTTACACCTTACCCGCATTCTTCAAGCATAAGGGAATAATAAGATAATAATACAGCCCTAGATTGGTTATGAAGCCAGTGTGCTCTTGATCTGGGACATGCATTAAAATCTAGTTGTAGCAAAAGTAAGCATCCATAAAGGATAACAGCTCGTGTCCAGTGGTTAAATCTACCAACTAGTTGATCTTCGATAATAGGAAATTGTCCTTTGGGCATGCCTTGCTTATATTAGAATAGTCGAGGAATGTCCTCCACTACCTGTTGGAATTTTTGACCAAAACTAGATTTGATACTTGATCTGGGTATAGAGCGTCACAGATGGAGTCATTATCTTTCAGCTTGTGTACTTCCTCTATTAATGCACGAGATTGCTCCAGATCCAGGCTACGTCGCTTTTGCTTTATAGGAACACATTTGGGGTTCACATTCAATGCTTGGCATGCTATCTCCAGCTATATTCCACACATGTCAGAATGCATCTAGGCTTACACATCTAGGTTCACCGGAGAAAACCCATCAACCATTTTATCATCCTTATACTAAGTTGAGATCTGATCTTCAAGACCCCTATAGGATCATCCTGATTGACTGGGATATTGATTGTCAACTCAGTGGGGGCTACCTTTGCATCCCCTAGCACTTTTCTTGGATCTATATCCTTATGGAATCGGCTATGCTGCCCGATCCAGGGCTTAGTGGGTGGTGGCTATGCGTCCAACAACTTGAGCAAAAAGTATTCTCTATGTCTTTTTCCCTCCCACGTCGCTTTGCCTCCTTCATTTCTGCGACGTAACATTCTCGCCCAAGAATTTGGTCTCTTTAGATAACTTCCACTCCATTATTCGTATGAAATTTCATCGTCAGGCACCATAGGGTAAGGTCCACACGAATGTTATCTAGGGGCGATCGACCCAAGAATGCATTATAAGTAGAAAAAATATCCAACACCAAGAAGGTCACAACCCGCACCCACTGGCTGTCACCTTCATATAAAACCATCGGTAGATCCACATATCCTACAGGTTCCGTGCCACTCCATTAAATCCCTATATCCAGGATTTGCATAACTTTTGATCCTGACCATCCATCTTCATCTGGTTATAAAATCTTTTAATAGAATACTTAATGGGTACCATAATCGACTAACACTTTCTTTACAATTGTTGGACCAACAGTTGTTGAAATCACCAAGGGATCAAGCGTAGATGCTTCAATCCTATCCGCATCCCTCTTTCTGAATGCAATGTTGTCGGGCATTGTTCTAAGTTGCTTTACTAAAGCTCCATATTCGATGGCAAAACTGCTCTCATTTACTGCATGCTTCAAAGAATTCCCATACCTCTCCATTTTATTCCAGCTCTTCGTAGCTGGATGAGGCCTACCAAAGATCGTATTTATGACTAATTTTTTTCAAATTTCCTAGGTTCATCGTCACTAGGCCCAACGTTAGTTCTAAAGTGGTTAACTAACATTGATAAAAGATGTTAAGTGGTTAACTAACATTCAAAAAACTTGTTTCTTTTTTTTTATTTTGGAAAAACTTAAATATGATCTTTTAGAGCATCTGGGCTTTCCTTTCGATCTATTCCACCCCTCGCCTAGGAAGTGAAAATACAGGCCAGGTAAGTTCAGGGCACTGGTTTCTCCATTCCTAACCTTAGTTAAACACCTTGTTTTATCTTCCTAGATCTCACGGGCGGGACAAATGTACTAGTCATTTCCGCATACTCAGTTTGTTATTACATTCAATATTCTTCACTTTTTGTTTAAGTGGTATAAACAATTCGTCTTAACCATTTATTAAAACTATTATTAAAACTTCCTAACCATCTTTACATTACTTAATTATTCCTTTAAAATCATTCACAAAAGATTCAGGAAAGAATTGTTAAGTTTAAAACTCATATTCAAAAGTTTATAGAATTCGCAGCATAAAAGTGCTGCAGAAAGTGCTATATAAGCCTATTTGGTTTAAACAACTTTTTAAGATTTGAAAATTCATATTTTCCATTTCAAATCTCTTTTAAACCATTTTAATAGATTTATAAAATTTATTTCATATTTTTAAATCACTTAAAAATATCATTTATAAAGAAATCCCTTTTTGGATTCCAAACTGCAAAACCGCAATGTTTTTGAAAAATTGTTTTGGACATATTTCAAACTCTACTTGATGAAATTTTGATTTTCTTTCTTTGTTGGAAAATTATGGATATTTCTTATCTCGAAGAATTCCGAATTATATTCCACTTTGTACACTCATTTAATTTTTATGGCGCGAAATCGCGAACTACCGTTACGCGACGCGTCTAGTTTTGACTTGTTTTTCAATTTCTTTTCAAACTTCTTGGAAACACTTTTAAATGTTTATAAAACATTTCTAAATCATTTTAAACAATATTTCTATATTTCAAACTCATTTTTTCGTTTCATTTCATATTATAATATTATATTAGTATAATATCATTTCCAAATTTTTAAAATCATTAAGCGGTCAAATAATTTCCATACGCGCATTTGTATGGATTTAATTCTCATTTAATTAACTATGCTTACTAACCATTTTTTTTATCATTTAACAAACAAGTTATCAACCACATAAACAATCACATAATCAACCAATTTGCAACCAAGTTATAATCCAATATCAACAAATATTCAACATATTAATTTCTAATTTAACATGTGTATTATCACTTAAGTTTTATTAAAATAAAACTAAGATTTGAGTACTCACCTTTAACTTAACAAATTCTTCCTACCAACATTCATATGCAACAATGCTTTACTAAATCCTCTTAATTACACCAAACCATCACGTAAACAACTTCACCTCACTTTCTAGCGCTCAACCATCACTTTACTTCCACTTGCTCTCGACCACAAGTCTTTCCTCCTTCTATAGGATCAGCCACAACTTGATCCTCGCCTTCCTCCATCATTTATTCACTCCTTAGATGTTAAACCATGTTTTGGTGATATTCTAAGGTCTTTGGCAAAGTTTGGTGGTGTTTTGACTTTGTTTGATATGGTTTTGAAAACGTTAATAAGGAAATGGAAGAGAAGAAGCCATTAGAGAGTGGAAAAAAAGCTTGAAAAAGGAAGATGAAGAAGTGAAAAAAAGTGAGAAAGTGGATGCTTATTTATAGAAAAAGTTTTGGATTAAAATAATATTTTGTAAAAAGACCAAAATACCATTTACTTACTTTTTAAGCAACCTTATTTTTTTTAACACTGAACATCACATTTCAAATCATTAATTTATGTCATTTTCACTTAACTATTAAGTAAAGAATATAATAATTATATTTGGTTTGATTCGATGTTTACCTTTTGCTTTGAAATGACATGTTTGTCTTTTTGTGCTTACTTTTTCTTAATTATATTCTAGAATTTCCTATGTATGTTTAGTAAAAGTAAACTTGATTAGTGAATTAATTAATACTTACACTATTTGAATATATGTTCCTATATAAGAAAATAAATGTGTGACGAAGTTGTGACAACTTTTAATCGACAAAACGTTGATTTTCGACAAAATGTTCTATGGTCACATTTCGACGTTTTTGTTAAACTTTTTATATATATAAACCAAATTTAAAAATGAAATGTTTACTTCTTTAAATAAATTAAAAAATGTCTCTTTATATTTTAAAATCATAATTAAATAATATCAAAATCTCTAATTTTACAGTGTATGTAAAACTGACAAAATGCGACAAAATTTGGTTATTTTTGTAAAACGATTATTAACATAATTTTAAATATTTTAATATACTTTTATTATCTTTATTAAATGTTTTCAATAAGATTTATCTTTTTAAATAAATATTTAAACCTATTTATTTAAGCATTTATTTATTTTTAACAAAACTTAATGTTTGTTGATTTGTTCTAAAATCCAAATTTATACTTTTTAATTATCAACTATAAGAATAAATAATTTCTCTATTATTATCTATTATATATAACTTATTTATTTAAGTTTTAAACCTTTTTAAATTTAAAACAAATGAAATCTCTAATTTTCGAAGTAGCGAAATTACGGGTCGTTACACTAGCTTTAGGTAGTTCCTTTCTACCCATGTCAATTGTTTGCCAATGTAGCACACCGGCTTTTGGATTTGGGACTCCTCATGTACAAATGCGGCACTCAAAGCATGCCCAGAAACTGCTAGATAATTAAACAAACCCTCCTTCACCAGCGGCTTCGACAAAATGTATGGCCTCTCCAAGTGATCTACCAAAGCCTGAAAAGCATCCTTGCACTCCTGTGTCTAGGTGTGTAAACGAGATACACAAGATCAGATAAGGGTGTGAACTAGTCCTGTCCTATAAGAGATTCGAAGGACAGGGATCAGACAAGCTTTAAGTTTGGACATTGTTCGTACGAGCCAAACAACGAGCGGACAATATTCGGATAACAGAAAAACATTGAACATTTTTGGACGGATATATTTTCATACATTTTTTCTTGTCCTAATTCGTGTTCTAAATGAAAATCATACAAACATGAACAAGATGCCTTACAGCCTCGGATCGAGCCGAACGTCAGATAGTCATACAAAATTTACACCTTACCCGCATTCTTCAAGCATAAGGGAATAATAAGATAATAATACAGCCCTAGATCGGTTATGAAGCCAGTTTGCTCTTGATCTGTGACATGCATTAAAATCCAGTTGTAGCAAAAGTAAGCATCCATAAAGGATAACAGCTCGTGCCCAGTGGTTAAATCTACCAACTAGTTGATCTTCGATAATAGGAAATTGTCCTTTGGGCATGCCTTGCTTAGATTAGAATAGTCGAGGAATGTCCTCCACTACCTGTTGGAATTTTTGACCAAAACTAGATTTGATACTTGATCTGGGTATAGAGCGTCACAGATGAAGTCATTATCTTTCAGCTTGTTTACTTCCTCTATTAATGCACGAGATTGCTCCAGATCCAGGCTACGTCGCTTTTGCTTTATAGGAACACATTTGGGGTTCACATTCAATGCTTGGCATGCTATCTCCAGCTATATTCCACACATGTCAGAATGCATCTAGGCTTACACATCTAGGTTCACCGGAGAAAACCCATCAACCATTTTATCATCCTTATACTAAGTTGAGATCTGATCTTCAAGACCCCTATAGGATCATCCTGATTGACTGGGACATTGATTGTCAACTCAGTGGGGGCTACCTTTACATCCCCTAGCACTTTTCTTAGATCTATATCCTTATGGAATCGGCTATGCTGCCCGAGCCAGGGCTTAGTGGGTGATGGCTATGCGTCCAACAACTTGAGCAAAAAGTATTCTCTATGTCTTTTTCCCTCCCACGTCGGTTTGCCTCCTTCATTTCTGCGACGTAACATTCTCGCCCAAGAATTTGGTCTCTTTAGATAACTTCCACTCCATTATTCGTATGAAATTTCATCATCAAGCACCATAGGGTAAGGTCCACACGAATGTTATCTAGGGGCGATTGACCCAAGAATGCATTATAAGTAGAAAAAATATCCAACACCAAGAAGGTCACAACCCGCACCCACTGGCTGTCACCTTCATATAAAACCATCGGTAGATCCACATATCCTACAGGTTCCGTGCCACTCCATTGAATCCATAGATCCAGGATTTGCATAACTTTTGATCCTGACCATCCATCTTCATCTGGTTATAAAATCTTTTAATAGAATACTCAATGGGTACCATAATCGACTAACACTTTCTTTACAATTGTTGGACCAACAGTTGTTGAAATCACCAAGGGATCAAGCGTAGATGCTTCAATCCTATCCGCATCCCTATTTCTGAATGCAATGTTGTCGGTCATTGTTCTAAGTTGCTTTACTAAAGCTCCATATTCGATGGCAAAACTGCTCTCATTTACTGCATGCTTCAAAGAATTCCCATACCTCTCCATTTTATTCAGCTCTTCGTAGCTGGATGAGGCCTACCAAAGATCGTATTTATGACTAATTTTTTTCAAATTTCCTAGGTTCATCATCACTAGGCCCAACGTTGCCCCATTGAAATTGTAGTCCTTAAGGATGATCATTTCGTTGCCCGCCATCCCACGGGACTTTAACAAAACTGCTGCAACGTTTTCTTTCTAGTTAGGTCTTCTATCACATCGCGCAAATGCCAACACTCATTCATGTTATGACAGTGGGTCTCATGAACTGGTAGTACTTACCAGATCTCTTCTCATTCTTTGTCGAATCCCTTGGAGGAAGTTATTTATAATGCTCCATATCCTGCGTCGCAAGGAAGATATTTTCAACCGAGTTAATGAATGAAGTGTACTCTTTGTATTTCAGAAACCTAGGATGTTTCCTTGAGTTTGATTTTTGATCTCCACCTCCTCAGTCATATCTTTATCGACTACTGCCCTTGTTCTCAACATTCAAATCTACTTGTTGTAGCTCTCTTTGGTTTGCTTCACTACAACATTAATTTGTACCGCAACAACTGACTATCCATCATCGACTTTTTAGGCGGTCAAACTTGCCTCTTCCAAGCGCAAGAACCGATTCGCCTTCCCATAGAAAACATCCATTGTCGGTGAGAGTTTCACTTTTAACCATCTTCCAAAATTTGTATCAGGATGTATCCTCCTGATCAATGCCATCAACACAATATCTTCCTTCACATTACTCACCTCTATCGCTGCCATATTGAACTTGTCTAAGAAATCTTTCAATGACTCCCGCTCCGTGGAAGAGATTCGACAACGACATCACATCTTTCGAATAATTTGTATGCAAATGGAACTGCTCAACAAACTTCCTTTCCATTTGATCAAACGATGGTATGGATATCGGTGGTAGCCGAGTGAACCACGTCGTTGCTACACCTTTAAAAAAACTGAAAACATCAACATTTGACGACATCAGTTGCTCTAGTAATGTCCATGTGCCATCCATATTTCAACAGCTTCTGCCTTGGAATTTTCGTTCCATTATAGGACAACATCGTTAGTATCGTGAATCTTTAGGGGTATTCCTCATATAAAATCTTCTCAGTGAATGGGTTCTTGCTGGGAGAAGTGACTCATTCATCGATACTTATGTGTTGTGTCTCATTTACTAGCTTCATTACCATCTCCGCCAAAGAATATGGCTCAACTAATCCATTGGACGAGGATAGTCATGCCTACCCAGAGTGTTTGACTTTGCAAACATTCTCGGTTAGTTCCATGATATCTGGGTTCCTCAGACTTTGAGAGAACCATTCGTCTAGTTGACACATGCTTATTATTTCTACAAGGCGGGCCAGCAGCAGCCGCCTTGACTCTAACATTTTGTCCATCAGCAAACCCGACCTACATTACCACCAACATCATCCTCTAAGACATTAACACGTTCATTAATCAATTCAATGGTAGAGGGTTTAATATTGATCCCTGCTTGTGGTTCGGCACCGATCCTCAATTCTCCAATTTCAAACAGCATGCAACCACTCTTTTGAAGCATCTGCCTCTTTTCTTTTCATTTTTGCTTTCCATCTCGATGTCTTTCAGCTGACGAAGAGGAACCATCTATAGTGTTAGAAGGTGATAAATCTCTCATACTCCTTCTACAACTACGGGTTAACTGATTCAGCAAATCAAGGCTCTCCTTCATTTTCCTATTCATCTCATTCTGATTCTCTTATAGTTTGTCATTCATTTCCTTCATCATCCAGTCCATCAGCTCTCATTATCATATATGAAATTATTTTGATTTCAACAATGTTCAACTATGTAACTTATTTAACATATCGAGATTCAATATTTTCGACATTGCTAGCGGGCATGGAAGTAGTGGATTTCTCTTTTGGTGGAGCCATAAGTCAAACTAATTCTTCAAAAGATTCTGGTGGAAATTGAATAGGCTTAGTTGCAATAATAAAACTAACAGATCTACCTGGTGGATTTAAGATATCCAAAAGTAGAAAATAGATCTTAATAGACTAAGATTAATGTTCTCAATGAAAGAACCAAAATGTTTACACCAAAATATGGGACAAACACCCAGGTATAAATGGTAGAGAATTAAATAAAGAAAATAACATGTAAATAAGGAAGAATAGAACACAAAACGAGTATAGTGGTTCGGCTAATCATTCACCTACGTCCACTTAAACTTGTCGATAATTTCCGATGAGTTCTTATAAAGCTGTTCTTAGGGATCAGTGATTATCCATGGAGTTACAAAGGAATGCAAGAATTTTATTAAATAGAAAAAAGGATCCCATAAACCATGTCCCTCCATTTATAGCTGCAGGTTGTTGGGAAGCTCTCACCTACATTTTTAACGTGCAAAAGAAGCTAATTTAAAAGATCATAGCCAAGTCATCAACATTCAGCGATACTTATCGATCCATGATCAGGGATCAATAGCGATCTATGAAGCTATCTCTTGGATCTTCACTTTGCTATGGTATATGATTGGTTTGTTCATATCTTCATCTTTGTTATTTCACCTGCATCATTTGGGGCATGGATCTAAGTGAATTTCCTATTTCGGGGATAGGACAAGAGTTTTTGACTTGTGTGTTGATGATAATTATCGATGCGAACTCGTGGACTATCCTATATAGCATGAAATTGGTTGCAAACGATCTAACTTGACAAAGCATGAGACAGATGACCATTTAAGGGAGTTTTCAGGGATCGGTATTGAACCCCGTTCAGGGATCGGTACCGATCGATACACTATGCTTCTAGGTCTTTCGATCTATTACTTAGGAGATGGTGGGTGTGCAGGACCTTGCTTGGAGACTATTCGTTATCTTTTGGGTTTGATCCCTTTATTGCACTTGGCATATGAGTTTGGCGGTTATCACTTTGGACTTTTGCTACGATAATTTTCTAATTTGACTGATCTGATTTGTTTGAATACGGCCTAGTCATAAGGCTGTATAACATGTATTATGATATTTACTATAGATATTGTTTTTTTGCATATTTACCAAACCTTAGATATCTTAGTGATATAGGGATGATAAAAAAATTTGCGCAAAATATCATTATAAAGGTGTAGCTTAATAAAGACTAGAAATTGGATTTTGCCAAAATAATCTATAAGAAATTGAACTAATGACCGATATTGTACTTTAACAAATTTGATGTAGGCTTTAGTATTTATGCTATTTACATATTGCCAAGGACTGAGTTCATATTTTGTTAGCTACTTTCCGAGTTCAATCAATTATATTAGTTTATAAATTCGATAAATTAATAATAAGAATTAATAAAATTCTCTTCCAAAGAACCAAAGAATCAAGTTGTTCTTGTAAAACTTAAGGAAGTATGCATTGTGTCTCTAACTCATACTCTGGACACTTTCACATATATTGTATAGTTGGTGAGGATTGAACTATCAGCCTCACCAATTGGAACTCGTTTACTCAACCAACTTTGTTAAAAAAATCTAATACACATTTTGTTTTAATTTTCATGTAAAGCTAGAAAATTAATCAAAATGTTGTAATTGTTATATATTAGTTAGTTAAATACATGAGCTTAATAAATTGATTAATTATTTAATTAATATATGGTAGATTAATTAAGCCTAACATCATGGAAGACCACGACAAGGGAGAAACCATACAAAGAGAGAAAAGGGGAGTTTTAACCAAGTCTTTTGATATATATCAGATTTATATTTAAAAAAGATGAAATGATGGAGATACAGATCAGATTTTCATTTAAAAGAGATGAAAAGGTGGGGATATTATATTTTTAGTGGTTATAAATTGCCCTACCTTCTCTCATTCAAAACACATACAAAATTAGACAACCCTAACATCCACTAAAAATAGTTGAACCTTGAAGCTAGGATTTGCATACCAAGCTTGTAAAGAGAAGGGAACAGTTGTTCGAGAAGGAATATCTAGCACACAATGTGTCGAAAACCAAGAGACCTAAGGGACATATTACTTTTTTAAATATTATATAACTATACATATACATATATTATGTTTTATTTTCACCCAATTTTCTAATATAAACTAGTACTAGTAAATATATAAACTAAAATATATTAATATGTAATTATACATCTAATAATATACATACATACATACATACATACATACATATATATATATATACCTCCATACATACATATATTTATGTATGTATGTATGTATGTATGAACATATGTATGCATGTATAAAAAAATATACTTATGTTTTTCCCATGGCCTATGTAACAACTCGGAATTTCGAACAATTCGTATTTAAATATCTATATTTTTTGGATCTTGGATTTAATGTGATTAAATGGATTTCATAACCTTGTTAACCCCTTTTTAATTAAAAACTAATGATCAAAAACTTGTTTTTGAAAATTGTTTATGAAAGGAAATAGTTCGAAGAAAAAATCGTTTTATCAATAAACAGTTTTTTACTCAATAGAAGTTGTTCGAACATGTTGTGCTTGTCTAATTGACTAATGTTTCATTAATTAGAAACTAAAAGTAATTTGGATAATTAAAAGATTGTAGAAGTAATCTAAAGATATTTTGGGAGAGGGGTAGTTTGGGAATTTACTAAAGGAAGGTAATAAGATGTTTTGGATAAGTGAGGTGGAAAGGAGAATTGATGTGCACATGAAGGGTGGATGTTTGGCAGACCACTTAGGGATAGGGGAGTCATTTTTCCACTTGTAAAAGTTGTCTTTACACACTTCATTTATTCATAATATTTTTTCTAAATTTTGTGCAAAAATTCCAAGTGTTCATACCTCCTTTATCTTCTTCAATCTTCATTTTCCTATGCAAATCAACTCTAATCCCTCTTAAACTTTGGTATAGGCCATATGTCATCATGGTATCATAGTATAGCAACTAAGAAGTGGAGTAAGTGGAGAAAAATGGGCAACCTACCATAGGCCGTGAGCAAAATGAGGAAGGAAGGGAGTGGCTTTGAACTCGTAAAGGCTAAAAGTGGAAGCTTTGGATGTTTAATGATAGTAAAAAGTGTTCATATGTTCTTATGTGCTTGTGCTTGTGTTAGCATGGTTGTAGGGTGGGTTTACTCACCAGTTGATAGTACGTATTGTTTTATATTTGTTGTGCTTGAAATATAAAGTAAATGAAGTTATAACTTTATACCATACTTGCTTTCCAAAGCAAATTACAACTCTATACTTTATATCGTCACTTATATTACCCTCTACAATAGGTAACATGGCCTTGACTTTTTGTTACATGTTTGATTTTGTTGCATGTGCCATTTAAGTGTGTTTGAATGCATTTGAAGCGAGAACAGTCCCTGTAAGTGCACTTTGAATCCCTTATTGTTTTAACTTGTGTTAAATTGTTCTTTATGAATATATTGTAAAAGAATACATTTTGGTTATTATTTACAATTAAAATTGTTGACGGCAAAAATAGCCACTAACACCCAAATAATGTGAAAGCACCAACTATCCAGTATCCTTATCTAAACAGAGTGATGTAGAGAACAAAATATAAAGAATAGTAAATTAAAAATGGTAAGAAAGTAAAAGATCAAGACGATTTATAGTGGTTCGGTTGACTTTGTCCTACGTCCACTCCAAAAAATTTCCTTTCATTGATTTATACTGCCGATTAAAGTTATAATCCATGGAAATAGAGAATAAAAATGATGGAGTATAACCTAGGGAAGAAGATGAAGAGAGCTAGAAAAAAAGATACCCTACAATGAGCCAATGATCATGTATTTATAGGAGAAGACATGCAAATATCCATTTGAAAATTTGCATGTAGAAGACGAAGTAAAGACGGACCGATCCAGAAAAAATAGGGGCCATATAGACCGATCGGCACCGATCCTATATGGGTGATCGGCATCGATCAGTGTAGATGCATGAAATAGGGGCCCACCAGGGGCAATATAGACCGATCGGTACCGATCCTATATGGGTGATCGACATCGATCAGTGTAGATGCATGATTAGGGATCGGCGATCCCCCATGTGGGTCCTCCTCCTTTTGCTCTTTGTATTTTCATAGTGGTTTCCCAAGTAAATGAGGCATTCATCGAGTTATTGAGCGATTATCGTTTATTTGAACTGCCAATCCAAGTGTTCCATAGCCCTAGTGATCCGATCCGATCCGATCCGTTCCTAGCCATACTGATCCAATCTGATCCTCTGCCTAGGGAAAGTGTAAATCAATACTTAGCCATTTTCAGGATGCTATTCTCTTGACTATCATATGTAGTATTGTTTATAACAGATCTTCAATCCTGATAATCATCTCTTCGGGCTTCCTGCCTTGATGATCACAAAATCCATTTAGCCAACTCCATGTTATCACGACCTTACCAAAAGGGGGATAATAATAATAGTACATGGGATAGTAAGGAATTGGTTTGGAATATTAGAGAAATGACATAAAAAGTTGAAAACAATAGTAGCGAATTAATCTCCATGGATGCACTTTGAAAATGCCTTGTGTTCAGCGATTTTTAAAGTTAATTTCGATAGACATCCTTAGCAGTTTCTTTGCATGGTTATTATCTACTTTTATTATACCTATTACTATAAGAAAATCAGACTTTGGATCGATCGTTTGGGTAGAGAAAACTGGTCAAACTTTGGATGCTTTTCTATGTGTTCTTTGTCCGGAACTTTCTATAATACTTATAAATGTTGTCTTTGATCTACTACGACACTTAATGCGACATTTTAACTAGCTTTTCATGATTTAAATGGTTTAAAATTTATTATCTTCATGAATTCTTTTTAGGGAAATCTTGTAACATGGTGTTAACCAAGGTTTTAATCAAGCAGATTTCAATCGAAGCGGAAGGCCGAAATGAAGACAAAATGACTCAAGAACTTGGGAACATGATTAGAAGGGAAAGAGGATGGAGTTTAAGAATCTTCATTGGAAATCGAGTTAAGTAGAGCTCTTGGCATCGAGAGGTCTCTTCTCATGTTTGTTCCCTCATCAACTCCATACACTTCATATATTCCTTCAACCAGTCATCGTCAAGTGCTTTTTTGGGATATTAGACAAGAAACTTCTAGGATTGATATAAAGAAAGCAAAGAAAGAAGAACAAGATAAGCAACATTAATTTGATTATTGAAAAGGACTCGATCTTCATGATTAAAAGCTTGGAATACATCAAATCTAAGGTTGGAGGACTAGACAACTGAAAAGCTTGAGTTTTCACCTAAGTAAAGCTCTCGGTACCATGAGGTTCCTGAAAAGCATGAGTTTTCACCAAAGTAAACCTCTCCTACCGAGAGGAACCACTCAGTACCGAGAGATCTTTTTTATTCGTAGAGCTGGCATGCTCTCTTGTAGGCCTCTAGGCTTTCTTTTGGGCTTCAACTTATGTAGCGCCTTGGATCTACAATGTTGTTCTCTATACATATCATCCCTATAACAACCAAAAGAGAATCTTGGACTCTGGTCCTTCTTCATCTCCTAGCTCTCCCTCATAATAGTCGCCTAAGCAGAGATTATTGGTGGTTCTAGGCTTAAGAACTTGTCAATCACTTGTACTAGTGACTTTAATTCTCTTTCAAATCCATAATCAACAAAGATATAAAGTGGACGTAAGCCGAAATTGCTGAACCACTATAAAAAATTTTTGTCTTGCTATTCTTTTTCTACCATTCCACTATTATCCCCTAGATCTAAGTTCTGCAGGTTTTCTACTACATATCTTTGGGTCTTGATCCATTTTGGCGTCAACATTTTAGTGCTTTCACTGAGAAACTAAATCTTAGGGTTAGATCTATCTTGCTATTCTGGATTTGGAGAGATTCGATGGTTAGATCTAGAAGTTTTACTTGAAGAATTTGGACATTTGCTATCTAAAGTCAATGACACTTAGGAGACCTAATAGTTCCTCAAGAGAAGTAGCTGGTGCTGATGAAGGAAATGCTCACTAAGTGGAAGTTAATAATCAACAGTCAATACTAGGATCCCCTGCTCAACAGGATGAAGTTATTAGAGGAGATCTTGATAAAATGCTGCATGAGTTGAACTAGAATATGGTGGATAGCCAAAAAGCTTTGATGGATATGATGGATGCTTTACTAACCTTGCAACCAAAAGAAACTAGGAAAACTAGAAGGGGAACTTCACCTGGGTTAGAATAAGAAAAATCCTTTATTTCTTGCCATAACTAAAAGGATGGGAAGCGAAAACGGAAAGAAGTTATCGGGGTTGTAGTAGAAGCTATAGGACAAGCAAAAGTGCTCCCCATAAGGAAACCACCCAGTACCAACAGGACTTCACTCAGTACTAAGAGAAATATTGGACAAAACGATGGGCATAATGAAGACGCAATGGTGGTTTCTGATCAGGAAGAAGATTTGTTGCTTGATAATGATGGCCTTAAGTTGGATGTTGATGCTAATGGAGACTGAGTTTAGATAGCCCCAGCTCAACCAACCACATACCCATGAAATACCATAGGAATGGTTCCTAGAAATAGGAGGACCTAGATGTCAATCAACAAACTACTATCATTTGCAGAGCCAAATGCTCGGTGTAGCCCCTAATAGTCGACCGTCGGATTACCATGCTATTAAGACTTAGCTAACATGGTTAAGCATAAAGGAAGGGAGAATAGGGACTGGGGTTCCTCACCAAGTAGAGCTCCATTCAGAGAGAGCATTCCGAGTAAGGAGTATCCTAGGAAGAATTCACGATGCCAATAATACAATCATACAATGGAACTACTGATCCTAGGGAGCACTTACCCAAGTATGAATGGCATATGGATGGTGCTAGAGTGACCAATGTTGTTCGATGCAAATTCTTTCCATCTTCTAGGAAGGAGTTGCATCGATGTGGTTCGCTAGGCTCATGCTGAGGTCCATATCGACTTTCGAAGAGTTGGCTAGGAAATTTATGAAGTTGTTTCGGCTACATGTTGCTCGACCTAAGGATATAATATCCTTGTCGAGCTTATCTCAAGGACCAAGGAGTCACTGAAAGGTTCCTTGATTTGGTTTAATGTTGCTATTACAGCAAAAACCCGAAATTTAACCCATAATAATTAATTCGTTAGGTAATTAAATAATAAAATAAATTTGCGAAATTATCAAAATTGAGCCATGGGAGTTGCACCATTGTGTCCATGGTAATTTTCTGGTCAATTTCCATTATAGAACGTCAGAAACCGAGCTAATATGAATGAGAAACAAATTAAACAAAAATCAAGTATGAAAAGAAAAAAATAATAAAGGGCAGGTCAACTGACTGGTCGGCCTGGGCACCAAGGCAGTCGACCGCCCGATTGACCTGCCTCTACTAATTACCAACGAACGAACGTTCATTCATTCGAACATTCCAGAGGTTATTGATGAATTGTTTTTCATTCTTCTAACCAATCCGGTCCATCTATTTTTTCATCCAATGGCTCCAATTCAGCCTATGACATGGTTGCATCCTATTCAATCCCCAAATCCAACGGTCTAAGACCCACTTCTACCCCCATAAATAGACCCATACACCTAATAATTTTTCTCATTCTAGGTTTTCTCCAATTGGGTTCACCTTTCTAGGAAGGACCCTAAACGGAATAATTTTTCCTAGGAGAAAATCATTATAATTAAATTATTTTACCACTCCAAGTAGATCCGGGAAGACCAAAGGAAGAACTTAGGACCGGAGGTGAGTGATTTGTAATTATTTTAAGATTTCTTTAAGTAATTTAAAAAAATAGGGTTTCCAATAGTTGTAGTTTTACTATGATTTTGGAATTTCCTTTTTATCAGTTTTATATCTATTCTTTAGTCTATTCCCTTTTAGTTATTCTCTTTTAGTTAATTATAATTTACTACTGTTAAGCATAGATTTTTATTTATTTATAGTATATTCATTGTATTTAAGTTTATTTACTGTTATTTATTTCTTATTTACATCTTTTTCTACATTTTGAATTTTATGCAAGCGTCTATTTTCTTCTTCCTCCATTTCTTCGCGTATGGATTAGACTAAATTAAAAGCAAATATGGATTATATAAGTAAGAATATTGAATGAAGAAAATAAGATGTAAATTATAAAGACTATAATAAATAATGGAATTGGACTGTAATATAAAAGGAATTGGACTGAAATTATGCCTAATTATGATTAGAACTGGATTAACTAATTGGCTTAATTATAACGTAGAATTATAACCAAAAAAGAGTAAAAGATGAAAGAAGCTTAATTTCACACTTAGACCTTGGGTTATGTAATAAGCATGATTATAACGTAGGTTTTAATAAGAAAAATAATAGTATGAGGCTTATTTCAAGATTTGGGATAAATTAATAAGCGTAGAAAGTAAAGATGATAATAAAGGCTTATTTAAATAACTTATCTAAGTTAATAAGCAAAGATGAAAGTAGAACCTATACCATATAGCATTCCCTATTAGACAAAACGGTGTCTCACATTAGCCTGAAGTGAGATGAGCACATGCTTAAGCTAAGAATGGTAGTAATTAGTCAAATAGAAGTTCAAATCATGGGGGATTTGGATAAGGGGCGCAACTAGATATTGTTTGGATGACAGGCCAGTACCAGCAAAATTTCCCCTATAGTTTCTATGGATACACGGTGATCTCACATTAGCCTGAAGTGAGATGAGGGGCATGCTTATGTTGGAATTTGAGGTAATAAGAAGACCGAATAGGTGGAGCAAAAGGTAGCATGGGCATAGGGACAGTTACGCGTGCGACTTCTATTCTGATGCTCAGTAATCGCTATGAGTTCCAGGCACTTAGTATGGGTGTCTTTCGTAGACACCATTACCTTCTGCATAGGGAGCTATATATGTTGTCCGGATCTACAATGGGTACTTTGTGCATCTTTCATAGATACCATTGGTTGTTGTGTAAGGGGTTATATAGCATCTGGTCCACAGTAAGGTCAACGCAGTAGTAGACTGATCAAAGAGGGTAGAATTAGGGTTACATCCTAATTACGTGATTAGGAATTCAACCTAATCAAAGCAGAAATCAAGGACAAGTGCTAACAATCAAAGTTAACCTATCTTATTAATTGAGTACTAGTTAATTTGTATTTATGCCAGCTTTATCGCTCCTATTTCCTTTATTTCCTTTCATATCTACTAGAACTATTACAGAGTCTATTACTTTTACGTTGCTTAAAGATTCTGGTAGTTACTATCACTCACCAGACTTTTAGTCTGACCACTCCCTATTTTCCCCCTTTTCCCCCGTAGGCAATCAAGAGAGAGGGCAGTAGATTGCAGTGCTCGGAGGTTTCTTGGAGAAGATTCTACTATGTATTTCCCTACTTTTTCAGCTTTTGGTTCTTTCTTTGTACTAGCACTAAAGAGGGATATTTGTACTCTGATTTTTGTTGAGACTATGAATTTTTATTTCATGAGACATGTTGGGTTTTGAGACATGTATGTTGTATTTGAATTTTGACTTATTTGGTTTATGAAGAAATTATGAAGCCTTTGTTTTAGATAAGTTATTATTTTAGTTTCCGCTGTTTTTACCTATTTCTGTCTTGTAAATCTTAATCTATGTTGGTTTAAGTTAAACCTACAATACACCATGCCTTTTATTGTGTCCTTTTGGATATATTAAGGGGTATGGGTTGTTTCACTTGGTATCAGAGCCTAAGGTTGTAGAATTCCTAAAATTTATTTTTAAAAGTAAAAGTATTTTCCAAAATAACTTCTTTTAAAAAGTATGTTTCAAAAAAGAACTCTTAGAAATAGTTTTTTTAGTATAAAAGAGCTTTTATAAAAATCCTCTCCAAGTCCAGTGCAATCTTCTTTCGATTCTTTGGAGCCTAAATTCCCTTTTCTTTGCATAGAATGGCTAACTGTTTTCATAGAGCTACATTACCATAGGTGCAAGTGCAAGTGCCCAATACAACACCAATAGGTGGGAATCCCTTTAATTCACCCACATCAGCCCCTTTTCTGAGCTATGCAAGGACTTCGCTAATATAGGAGGCAGAATGTTTTCTGGCATGGAGGATTCCGAGGAGACGCGGGTTAGTTTTGAGAATTTGGAGCAAAGGTTTAGGCGGTTAGGTTTAGAGGACGGATAGAGTGTTCAACCTATATCTTGGCAGCTAGAAGAAGAGCTTAAGGAGGTTCCCACAAGCTCTAAGAAGTCATGGTGGAAGGGCAAGAAGGATAAGGACTAGAGAGGATCAAGAAAAGCGAGAAATGTAATAGTTGTGGACTGGTTGGTCATTACGCAAGGGACTGTAAGAATAAAACAATGAAGGGAAGGTGTTTCAGTTGTGGATAGCCTGGTCACCTTAGTAGAGCTTGCCCTAAGAGAACGGGGCAGGGAGCAAGCGCACCTATAGTGCTAGTATAGGCTTTGAATGCAGCGCCTTCTACCAATAGACAAGATAGAGGTAGCAAAGTCACAGTTGAAGGTTTGATTTCTATTTCTGATTTTCCCATTCCGACTCTATTTGATTCTGGAGCATCACATTCATTTATCTCTAGTTCTCTTGTGGATTGTTGGCACATAGAAATTTTTTAGTAGTAGACCCTATCTTTGTTTCAAACTCCATAAGAGGATCGACACTCTTCTCTATGGTTTGTAGGGGTTTGAAAATTTATATCCTAGGCGTAGAATTTGACTATGACGCCTATATTTTGGGATTTTCGGGGTATGGGATGATTTTGGGAATGGATTGGCTATCCACATGTGGAGCTATATTAGATTGCGAGAGGAGAGTAGTTAGACTAGAGACATGCATCAATAGGACTCTCGACCCGCAAGGGTCAGTTATGTTGAGCTTCCTTTATTCCCTCGATTCATCATCATCAGAGTTAGATTCGGTTCCTGTCGTCAGAGATTTTTCCAGACATCTTTGAGGAGGTTAGGCGACTACCCCCCCTAAGAGAGAGATTGACTTCAAGATTTATTTTGCTAGCCAGTAGCATTACCCATCGGGCATATGGCGCCTAAGGAAAGGAAGGGATTGAGCAAGCAGATCTGTGAGCTTTGGAGAAAGGTTTCATAAGAAGAAACATATCGGAATAGGGAGCGCCAGTCGTCTTTGCTGCCAAAGTAGGTGGATCTCTTCGACTTTGCATTGACTATAGAGAATTGAATAAGCTCACAAAGAAGAACCATTATCCACTCTCTAGGATAGATGATCTTTTCACCCAGTTAGTTGGCTCTTAAGTATTCTCCTAGCTTGATTTAGCCACTGGATTCCATTAGCTTAGGGTCGCTGATGACAACATAGCTAAGACTACATTTAGGACACCAGACAGATTCTTTGAACGGTTAGTCATGACTTTTGGTCTAACCAATGTCCCAGCATATTCTATAGATTTGATGAACCGTGTTTTTAGAGATGTCCTAACATAATGTTTATGGTGGTATTCATGGTCGACATTTTGGTGTTTTCCAAGAAGTATGGAAGAGTATGTTATTCATCTAAAGGGGGTTCTTTGTACACTTCGTGTTCGTCAGTTGAGAGCAGAGTTCTTGAAGTATCACTTTTGAAGTGTGTTTATTGGGGCATAGAGAATGTTTACACTTAGTAGGGATTTAAGAAATGGTTTTGTACATTTAGGATTGGGACTATGGAAATCCAAAGAGAGGTAGGAAAAGGTTAGAGATGTACAACAAAATTCAGTAGATAAGTAGAGAAGAAAGTCCATGTGTAGATAATTGCAGAAAATATAATTGTCTCCGACAAGTGGATTTGACGGTGATGCCTTAGAATAAATATGAGTACACAAGAGGAATATGAGTAAAAGCCCATAGTATAGAAAAAGTACTCCGAGGGTAGTAAGTAGGAAGACCCACTTTATGCTAAGCCCAATAAAATGAAAATTTCGAAATTTAAAAAGTTGGAAAAAATTGTAATTGCTGGAATTGAAAATTTTCATTGTTAATATTTTCTTTCAGAAAATAAACATGGGGTTTTGAAGAATGGTATGAAATTTAAGTTGGTTTTTATATAATGAAAAATTGGAATTCTTATTGAAGAATTATGGAGTGTATATATATAACTCACTAGTTTCTTTCTAAGTAAACAAAGATTTTAAATATAAAAACCTAGAGTGTATCAAGTATCGAAAACATAGATTACAACTTTTATTGTTGTAATAAATGTTTTCGTGAAAAATAAGAGGAGCAGAGGCTATAACACTATTGTTATAGTAAGTGACTCCTGAGAGAAATATTTTTACATAGGTATATGAGATTTATTGGTATTTATTTAATTAAATCCATACACTAGTATTTTTTTGGGTTGTAGTAATGGTGCTTTATGCAACATCTGTTTTAACCCAAATAAAAATGTATTTTAAAAGTTAATTTCTAAGTATAGAAACAAAATGGTTTGTAAAGTACACTTATTATTATTAAGTATAAGGAAGTGTTTTTGCAGTTATGGAAATATTAAAACAGTTTTGAAGATGAGTTTTTCTGAAAGGAAAATTTGTAAGCTAGATATTAGAAAATATTTATCATGGAAGAATATAAATTAAACATACTTTAATCTATTGGAATGAAAAGAATAAGGTATGATCTTCTAAGAAACCAATAAAAATGTTTTTTGCAAGTTACAAGGAATACATGAAAGAGATATACAAGGTAAGAAAAGCACCATATTTTGTATAGCCTATTTCAAAAAATATAAAATAAGTTCCTTTTAATTTCATATAAACATGAAATTATCTTTTAAAAAGGTTCATAGAAGATTTAGCGTTAATAATTTCTCATTTGAGAAAGTAGTTCCAATACATTAAGATATGAGCCGTGAGGTATAATAAGAAGATGTTTTGAAACACATAAAAAACAGTTTAAATATATTTCAAAAGAAAATGGTTTCATAAAAAAGTAATTTAGTTTTGGAAATGAAAAACTTAATAAAAATTAAATTTAAAAATCTTAATTTTTAATAAAAAAGCTGTAAAAGTTTTTAAAAGAAAAATAGGAATAAGTTTTAGACTTAAAAATTTGGTAGTTTTTTCCCTCTAGGTTTGGGGAATAATGTTAAGTGACCAAGTATTTTTGAATTTAATAAAATCTTAAAAATAACACTTTTAAAAACAAATATTTTGGGATTTGATGCTTTAAAAAAAATTAGAAACCTTAATTTTTAAAATAGAACTATAAACACCGAACCAAACTCCTAAATGTGAAGTAGATAGGAATCATTTCCTAGGGGTAACAGAAAAGGTGTAAGGCTACAAAGTAGACAGAAGTAATTACCTTTGAAAGTAATAATAGAGTTTCCATACGGTGAATACGATACTAGTAAGAACCTAGGAATGTTGATTCATGTGTGTAGACTAAAAAAGATAGTAAAGTGAAATGAGTAAGGTAGTAAGGCACGCATGGTTGAGAATGGATATTCTTGATTTTGGAGGAACTTGGGAAAAACATCTTTCTTTAGTGGAATTCACATAAGATAGTAGTTCTCAAGCTAGCATTAGAGTGGCACTTTTTGAAGCTCATTATAAAAGACCGCGCAAGTCGCCTTCGCATTGGATAGGGTCTACAGAGGGATTGCCTTGGTTCCGACATAGTTAAGAAGACTTCGGGGAGGATTGGTTTGATTGGGGGAAAATTTGTATTTCGTTTCCACATTCCTTTGATAATAATTTTTCAGAATTTCCTATTTCCATCTTTAGTTTTGTATAAGTTCTTTCCTTTATTATCCTTTGAGAGGGTAGAACTTAGAGTTTAACCTATGGATGGTAAGATTTGATGTAAACATGTTAATAGAACATGTTATGAATGATGTATGCTAGTGATTGCAAGTGTTTGCTAGTGGATGCTAATGGGCGCGTATAGGTACACTAGGCACTATTATTCTTTAGGGATCGGCCTAACTAGGACACTAGGGCATATGCATATGGATGTGTGCGCATTTTATTATATTTTCCATGGTTGCTATAAATGGATGATTCTTACATGGTTGTTGCATTTGGATGATATTTTCAGCACGCATATAGAATTATTAGTTATCATTAGGAAATTTTTGCATTCATTTGGACACATGGCACAGATATGATTGCATAAAAGGAGGTCAACTGAATCAGTGGACCGCCTAATCTTTTGCATTAGTTAGGGTCATTTACACTACATTGATTGTATAAGTATCACAAGTGGCATTAGAAAAACTTAAGGACAACGGATGAATGGTTGATGATTGAGTAGTTGGTTGTAGAATTGGATGAAAACATTTAGTACATTCTTTTATCCTTAAAGATTTCGGGGACGAAATCCCTTAAGGAGGTGTAACAACCCGAAATTTAAACTATAATAATTAATTCGTTAGGTAATTAAATAATAAAATAACTTTGCAAAATTATCAAGACTGAGCCACGGGAGTTGCACCATTGTGTCGGTGGTAATTTTATGGTCAATTTCCATTTATAGAATGTCAGAAACCGAGCTAATATGAACGAGAAACAAATTAAACAAAATTCGTGAAGGAAAAGAAAAAAATAAAATAAAGGGCAGGTTGACCGGCCGGTTGACCTGGGCACCAAGGCGGTTGACTGCCCGGTCGACCTGCCTCTGTTAATTACGAACGAACATTTGTTCATTCGAACGTTCCAGAGGTTATTGATGACGTGTTTTGCATTCTTTTGACCAGTCCGGTCCATCTATTTTTGTATCCGATGGCTTCTATTTAGCCTATGACATGGTTGCATCCTATTTAATCCCCAAATCCAATGGTCCGAGATCCATTTCTACCCCTATAAATAGACCCCTAGACATAACACTTTTCTTGTTCTAGGTTTTCTCCAATAGGTTCACCTTTCAATGAAGGACCCTAAACGAAATAATTTTTCCAAGGAGAAAATCATTATAAATTAAATTATTTTACAACTCCAAGTGGATCTGCGAAGACTAAAGGAAGAGCTTAGGACCAGAAGTGAGTGATTGTAATTATTTTAAGATTTCTTTAAGTAATTTAAAATAAAAGGATTTCCAATAGTTGTAGTTTTACTACGATTTTGAGATAACCTTTTTTTCAGTTTTAGATCTATTTTTCACTCTATTCCCTTTTAGTTATTCTCTTTCAGTTAATTATAATTTATTACTGTTAAGCATAGATTTTGTTTTATTTACAGTTTATATACAATATTTAAGTTTATTTACTATTATTTATTTCTTATTTACATCTTTTTCTACGTTTTGGATTTTATGCAAGCAACTATTTTCTTCTTCCACCTTTTCTTCGTGTATGGATTAGAATAAATTAAACACGAATATGGATTATATAAGTAAGAATACTGAATGAAGAAAATAAGATGTAAATTATAAAGACTGTAATAAATAATGGAATTGGACTGAAATTATGCCTAATTATTATTAGAATTGGACTAATTAATTGGCTTTGTTATAACATAGAATTATAACTAAAAAGAGTAAAAGATGAAAGAAGCTTATTTTCTCACTTAGACCAAGGGTTAAGTAATAAGCATGATTATAACATAGGTTATAATAAGAAAAAGAGTAGAATGAGGCTTATTTCAATACTTGAGATAAATTAATAAGCGTAGAAAGTAAAGATGATAATAAAGGCTTATTTAAATAATTTATCTAAGTTAATTAGCAAAGATGAAAGTAGAACCTGTACCATATAGCATTCCCTGTTAGACAAAACAGTGTCTCACATTAGCCTGAAGTGAGATGAGGGCACGCTTATGCTATGAATGGTAGTAATTGGTCAAATAGAAGTCCAAATCATGGGGGATTTTTGGATAAGGGGCGCAACTTGATATTGTTTGGATGACGGGCCAGTACCAACAACATTTCCCTTATAGTTTCTATGGACACACGGTGATCTCACATTAGCTTGAAGTGAGATGAGGTGCACACTTATGTTGGAGTTTGAGGTAATAAGAAGACCCAATAGGTGGAGCAAAAGGTAGCATGTGCATGGTGGTAGTTACGCATGTGACTTCCATTTTTGTGCTCAGTAATCGCTATGAGTTCCAGGCGCTTAGTATGGGTGTCTTTGGTAGACACCATTGCCTTCTGTATAAGGAGCTATATATGTCATCCAGATTCATAGTGGGTACTTTATGCATCTTTCTTAGATACCATTGGCTGATGTGTAGGGAGTTATATAGCATCTGGTCCACAGTAAGGTCTATGGAGTAGCATGCCGATGAAAAAGGGTAGAATTAAGGTTACATCCTAATTACAGGATTAGGAATTCAGCCTAATCAAAGCAGAAATCAAGGACAACTACAAACAATCAATTTTAACCTATCTTATTAATTGAGTACTAGTTAATTCGTATTTATTTCCATCTTTATCTCTCCTATTTCCTTTATTTCCTTTTACATATACTAGAACTATAGAAGAGTCTATTACTTTTACGTTGCTTAAAGATTCTAGTAGTTACTATCACTCACTAGACTTTTAGTCTGACTCACACCCCTGTTTTCCTCTTTTTCCCCCATAGGCAATCAAGGGAGAGGGCAGTGGATTGCAGTGCTGGGAGGTTTCTTGGAGAAGATTCTACTATGTATTTCCCTACATTTTCAGCTTTTGGTTCTTTCTTTGTATTGGCACTTAAGAGGGATATTTGTACCCTGATTTTTGTTGAGACTACGATTTTTTCTTTCATTAGACATGTTAGGTTTTGAGACACGTATGTTGTATTTGGATTTTGACTTATTTGGTTTATGAAGCAATTATGAAGCTTTTTTTTCAAATAAGTTATTATTTTAGTTTCCGCTGTTTTTACCTATTTTTGTCTTGTGAATCTTAGTCTCTATTAGTTCCAGTTACACCTACTACACACAACGCCCTTTAATGTGTCCTTCTGGGTATATTAAGGGGTGTAGGGTGTTTCAATTTCTGAAGTGAGTAATCCAATAGAGGATTTGGTATTCATGGCACTGGTCCGAGGCATCCACCTAGACACAAATTTCAGAAGATAGCTAAAGATGAAGCCATCTACAACGATGGAAGAGTTCTGTCAAACGGCTAATCAGTTTATGTGCTTGGAAGAAGCGATTCTAGCTTCAGGGAAGACCGATGATGGATATTCAAAGTAGTATATGGCAATTCATGTTGGGAACTATGATAATTAAAAGAAGTGGAATCAAGGCCTTCGAGGTTAGGGTAGCGAAAAAAGTAAATGCTCGAGGAATATGAAACCATAAGACTACACTCCTCCAAACAATTAATAAGAAAACATAAATCAAGTCATTCAAGGAACCGAACGGTATAAAAAACCGCCAAGGAAGGAGGTAACCGAGAAGGAATGGCGCTTTAGGGATTTCTGTCATTTCCATGAAACTCATGGATACAACATGAATGAGTGCCAACATTTAAAGGGCCTTATTGAAGAACTAGTACGGAAGAGTAAGCTCCAATAATATGTCAAGGAACCACAGGATGGTGTCCAAGCAATGAGAACCCAATGGCCGCCTGCCCAAGGGAATCAACCCGAGTTAAGCGTAGAAGGAACTATGCGGAATGATGAAAAATTGGTCATTAATACAATAACTGGAGGACCTCATCCAGTGATAAAGAGGTGGAGGAAAATGGAACGGTACGCGAGTTCACCGAAGCATGCACCGCATGAGGGCTGCTTTGCTTTAGAAGATGGAGCTCTAGCCAAATGGTAAAGGATGATGGTAGATGCTCTCATATCCAGGAATAGAGATCCTAATGGAGTCGAAGCACCAACTTTTGATACCACGGTAGTAACAGGTTGACCTGGACTGACAACTATACGTTGAGTATTGATAGACACCAAAAGTTCGATGAATATAATCTTCAGGAGTATATTTCACCAGATAAAGATCAACATGAAGGAGGTGATAGCCTGTAAAACCAAGATTCAATAGTTTATGGGTGAAGCAAAACAATCGATCAAAATGATCAATTTTCCTATGGAGTTAGGTAAAGGAGATCAAACAATAGTCCAGATTCAGAAGTTCATTATCTTGACCGAGTACTCAGCATACAACACCTTCTTAGGCTGATTAGCCCTGGATAATTTCAGAATAACTTTAGCACCTTAATGTTTAGTAATGGAATTCCGTACGAAAATCAGGGTCGGAGTGGTGAAAGGCGACCAAAGCGCTAGAAGAGAATGCTACGTCATGGAAATTAGAGAAAAAAAGCGACCTAAGTAAGGCAAGAATATGGAGACAACTCTCCGCATTCATGACTCACAAGCATAGCAATCAAAGCCTGGATCCTGGCTCGGAAACCATAGCTGGTTTAACAGGGCTACGGATCCCAAGAAGTAGTCAGTGAAAGGGCGACCAGTGCCGATTGTGCTGCAATGAATGTTCCAATCGACATGGATGATCCTACTCGAGTCCTTAAGATTGGAGCTTAGCTCAATGCTAATTTAAGAAAGGATTTGGTGAACTTCCTTTGAGGAAACTTGGATCTATTTTCCTGGACATATTCGGATATATGCGGGATACCATCGAAGATACCATGTCATGCATTGAATATTAACCTAAAGATCAGGCCAGTAAAGCAAAGATGGCACATTGTACATCCCAAGCGATCCACTGCGTTGAGGCAAGAAGCAGAACTAAGGTTAGCTACCCACTATAAAAGGGTAGCATTTCATTTCAATGCCAAGGTTCGCAATCGCACCTTTGAGGTAGGGGATTTCATTTTAAAACTAGTTCTCCCAAATATGGAAGCGCCTGGCCCGAAATGGGAAGGACCCTACGTGATCGATATAAGCTTGGAGTTGGAACATTCAAGATGACAACTGTTGATGAATCTTGATCCTATGTTCATGGAACGACTTGTTGCGACACTATCACGCTTAGACGTCCTCAACATTCTTTCACAAATAGGTCACCCAAGGTTATTTAAGGCACAGTAAATAGGCAGGACTTGCCATTTCTTCGACTCGTAAATAAACTAAGTTTGGTGAACCAACGGAACCATGTTCTTGTAAGCAATACTCTTGTGTCACACGACTAGCATCACAGTCGAGAAAATTCTCCTCTGTCCTTAGATAGTGGATGAGGGTATCAATCAAGTCGTTGTGTCGATGGGGAAATTCGACTCAAACGGCCAGGTCGACAGGGAAAATCGACCCCCGACCTTCTGAGAACCGGTGTTGCCCGGGGAAAGGTGATGTTGGAAAGGTCTAAACCACCAGGTCGATGGGGAAAATCAAACCCAGGCTTCTAAGAACCGGTGTTTCCTTAAGATAGGCGATATTTAGAAGGTCTAAACCTATGGGTCAATGGGGAAAATCGACCCTCAACCTTTTGAGAACTGGTGCTGCCTGTAGATGGACGATCTTGGGAAGGTCTAAACGACCGGGTCGACGGTGAAAATCAACCCCCAACCTTTTGAGAAGAAGAGCTGCCTGGAGAGAGACAATGTCGGAAAGGTCTAAACTGCCAATTCGATAGGGAAAATCGTCTCAAACTGCTGGGTCGATGGGGAAAATCGACCCCCAACCTTCCGAGAACCTGAGTTTCCTGGAGATAAGTGACGTATGGAAGGTTTAAGTTGTTGGGTCGACGGGGAAAATCGACTCAAACCCTAAAGCCGATAGGTTAAATCAAGCCCAAACCTTCTGAATTCAGCTTTACCTGGAGATAGTCGACGTCAAGAAAGTCCACTCACTCTTGGGTCGGTCGGATAATTCGCCCAACTCCTCTAGGCATTTGGTGTTGCCCGAAGATAGGCGATGTTAGGATAGAAAATCCTTAATCTCTAGAAATATGGCATTGCTAGTAGGTAAGCAATGTATGGGAGACGAACCATAAGTCTTCAAGAATTTTTCGTTGACTAAAGATAGGTGATGACGAGAAGGCATAGAAATTTAACCAACCTTTAGAAATTCATTGTTGCTGGGAGATAGGCGACAACAAGAGGGTTCGTCGACCCGATCCAAAAGTCAATCGGATCATTTAGCCCAGACCTTCAGGTATTTTTCATTGCCCAGAGATTGGCAACGGCAAAAAGGTTTGTGAACCCCAACCTATAGGAATCTGGCGCTGCTTGGAGATAGGCAGTGTTAGGAAGGTGAAACTCCCATACTTCAGGAATCTAGCATTGCTCGGAAATAGGCGATGCCAGGAAGGAACAATCCACAACCTTTAGGAATATGGCATTGCCTAGATATTGGTGACGCCGGGAAGGTGAACTCGCATCACTTAGGAATCTAGCCTTTAAATTATACTACCCGGTGATGGGTGACGAAAGGAAAGAGAACTTTAACGTTTAGGAATCTAATGCTGCTCGAAGATTGGCGACATCAAGAAGGCGAACTGTAACCTCAAAGAATTCGGCATTGCTAAAAGATTAGCGACATCAAGAAGGTGAATCCGTAATCTTTAAGAATCTGGCATTGCACGAAGATTGGTGACGTCAGAAAGGAACACCATGACCATCCAGAATCTTGCATTTCTCAAAGATTGGCAATGTAAGGAAGAACAACAAACTAAGGGATTAGTCGGATAAATCGATCCCCACCTTCAGAAATCTGCCGTTATCTGGAGATTGGCAATGTCGAGAAGGATAGCTACTTTAGGTCGATCGGATAACTCGGCCTAACCTTCTAGGATTGATCAGATAAATCAATCCCGACTCATAGGAATTTTCCATTGCCCAAAGACAGGCAACATTGCCGTGGAGTGACTTTTAGGGTCCGATCGGATAAGTCGACTTAGCTTGCTAGGAAATAATCGAGGGTCGATTGGATGACTCATTCCCGACTTGTGCAGGTTTGATGTTGCTCAAATATAGGCAACATCAAGACGAGACTCTTGTAATCAAACCATTAATATGCTAATTTCTGAAGATGAAACTAGTAAACGGATAGGTCTTTGGCTGCCATCGTCAGGAATTTGGTTGTAGCCTGAGAATAGGTAGCTTCAAGAAAGGTTGCTTAGAATTGAATAATTCATGCATTAGTATTTAGAGATTGAAAATGGTGTCCGATTGGATTTCGACGACTGCACTAGCAGCCAAGCAGGACATGTTTGGTTGAGGATAAGCGAGGATGGTCATGATGCCTCGAAAACAAATACTATTAGAGTCTTCTGACCTAGGATAAGGATAGGAACAGAACACATAGACTAAGGGCAACTGAAAATTTTGGACCACGATATTTTTATCCCATTAATGCCCAAATTTGGTATTGGAAATGAAAAGTCCCCATAATAAGGACAAGCATACAGCGAAACTATACAAATAGGAAAGTTGGCATTTTAACCGCTACTCCATGACAATAAGTAGAAGCATTGAACTAGGTTTACTCAGGGTTGGTGGCCGGTCGAAACAAACTTGATCAAACACAAACAAGAATGTGCAATCGCTCATAGATAAGCAACATTAAGAAGGTATATCGATCGAGGATTCGGTCGAATAATTCGACCCCGACCTTTGGTAATTTGTCATTGCCTGGAGATAGGCAACGTCAATGAAAAATGACCATGTTAAGGTAGATCAAAGAATTCAACCCCAGCATACAGGTGTCCGCTGTTTGCTTGAAGTATGATAGTGTCGAGGAGGAATGCTTGAAATCAAGAAATTAACCGCCAATTCCCGAAGACAGGAGCTGGCATGAGAACTTGGTTTCCACGACCGCGATAACAACCTAGCGAGACACGCATGGCCGAGGATAAGCAAGGATACTAATAAAGAACCCTGGACATATGTTATCAAAATCAACTAATCTAGGAATAAGATTGGGAAAGCACAATTGGACTGGGGGAAATTGGATAATTTGCCCCACAATGCTCAATTCCCACTAATACCCAGGGACTGACAATTGGAATAACCTATTCCATGAATGGGATTAAATTTGCGATAGAAATACATAACCATGAGGTAAATAATACGATAGATGATCCCCAAAGAAAGGGAGCAACATTAAACTTACCATATTGGCAGTAGAAAACGGTCGAAGGAAAATTGACCTATTCAAAATAGGAATAACCACAGAATTAGCCCAATAATGGCTTTGTTTCGCCAAAACGTACATCTTAGCAATGATAAATAGGCCTAAATGATGGAATATAACCACAACAATTGCAGGATATGCATAGAGTTGTAGCAAATAAACACTTACATAAGCACATGCATATATATATATATATATATATGGAAGGTTCCAGCATTGACAGTTATATTATAGACATAGGCGGTTATAAAAACAACTTTTATGTATAAGATACAATGGGGGTCGATCCCGCACAAATGTGGTCTATTTGTGATAAAAATAACTACCAAACTTCCAAGCGATAAGATTTTATACTTACCTCCAGGAATCCCGTGCTGGAGACATATATTCTAAAGCATCCTCAAAGTAAGGATAGTTGGCATTTGTTAAGGAGGATCATCCAGAGCTCAAAGGTATATATATTTATTCACCAGAGGTGGTAACTCTTGGATTGGAACTACAATCTTCTGAAGGTCTGTGGTTATCGTCCGCTAGTAGGTAGGTTGTGCAAAAATAGAAATTTGCACGGTGGGGGATCCAACTTCATGAGGAGAAGACGTACCCTTACTAGATTTAAGGCACTATAATCGGTGAGTCATTCTAAATAGGAAACATTTGCATCCAACACGGTCAGGTATGCCTGACTTCAAATATTGAATCTGTGTGATGAACGTCCGTAATGCAAGGGATGTCGACGTGTGTTGCCGATCAAATTTCGAGTGTTGACCGAGGCAGGTCAAAGTGTTAATCTATACAATGTAAGTCCCGTGTCCCATACACAATGAACGGACCATCCTATGTAGATAGCTCGCTCGTGCAAGGAAAATGAGCCACGCCATGCAGTGGAACCGTGTATCAGATTTTACCCATTATCGGTGGATAGTCGAAAATGGAACCACTATCTAGAGCGACGTAGAAGATTTTATCTCAGGAACATTAGGAGAGCAGTAATAGGAGGAGTATGGCGATTAAACCACCCAATATGACTAATCTTGAAATGAACCGTCCTAGTGAAACTCAAATAACGGTGAGAGAATAGCCGTGCTTTGATAGGAGTTAGCCAAAAACTCGTAGAAATCATGGCAAGAGAAAGAGCATATTCATATAAGGCATGGAACGATCTCCAAAGCATAGATCCGGTCCTTAGCACGATGAAGGCAATTCTAGCTATGCAAAGTAATTAAAGGAATGTATACAAGACAAAAAAGGCTTTGAAGCAGTTTCTGGACGACTGCCCCGAATTAGGAGATAGCAAATTAGAGCCTGTCTTAATCCAGAGCACACTTTGTTTTCAACAAAAGCATAATCTGGAGGCAAGTGTAAATCAGGTTTTAAACCAAGCAAATTTCAACCAAAAGTAGAAGGCCAAAATGAAGATGAGACGACTCGAGAACCTGGGAACATGATCAGAAGGGAAAGAGAATGGAGTTAAAGAATCTTCATTAGAAATTAAGCTAAGTAGATCTCTCGGTACAAGAGAGGAACCTCTCGGTACTGAGATCTCTTCTTGTGTTTGTGCTCTCATCAACTCCATACACTTCATTTATTCCTTCAACCAGTCGTCGTCAAGTGCTTTCTAGGATTGATAAGAAGAAAGCAAAGAAAGCATGACAAGATAAGCAATATCAAGTTGATCATCAAAAAGGACTTGATTTTCACAGAGAAGAGCTTGGAATACATCGAATCAAAAGGTAGTGGGACTAGACAACTGAAAAGCATGAGTTTTCACCTAAGTAAAGCTTTTGATACTGAGAGATAATTTTTTCTCGTAGAGCCGGCGTGCTCTCTTGTGGGTCTCTGGGCTTACTTTTGGACTTTGTTCGGTGATACTATTGGGTTAGAAGTTTACTTTAATGGATGAAGTTTAGTTTAAATTTTCAAAACTAAAGTAATTTTATTTAAGTATGGTTTATAAAATGTGGTTTATGAACAAAGAGGTTTAAACTGTTATTTTGAGAACTCAAATCCCAATGTCTTTGAAATCGATTTCTAAGATTTTGGAGAAATTATTAATAGTAATATTATTTGAAAGTATTTATGAATACTGATATTTTGAAAAGAGTTTTTTAAGATTTGTTGAGTTTGAGATTGCTCACGGAATCGACAAGTCAATCGGGAATAAAGTATTTTTATGTTACCTAGTTTGAGTGGCTCAAAGGTGACCAAAAATAAGCAAGAGACCCGTTCGGTTAGTAAGCACTTCTCATGGGCATTGCCCTTCTTAGTAAGGGAATATATGGTATGATTTGGTAGGACCCATTTCCATGGTATTATTTTAGTGTTACTCGATTTATACGTATATTGTCATGATTTTGATGTAAATATTTGGGAAATTGGTTTATAAATTAAGATCATGATGCTTAGTAATATTATACAAAATATTTGATGTTGTTTTGAAAATGATTTTGTTTTAATCCTAAAATTATGATTACATCTACATAAGGTACATGTATATATTATTAGTTCAAATGATCTAAAATGAAACCGAGTGTCTGGTTCTAAAGTTTTCTTGAAAAAGTTTGATATAACTTAAAGAGTAGTTTAATAAAGGGTAGTTTTTAGGTAATATGAATTTTGATATGAACTTGCTTAAATAATTTTTTTGCATGTACGCTATGTAAGGTGCTTGAGAGGTAGTGGCATAACCTGAATAATTAAGAAACTATTTTTGTTTTCTCTTTGTAGTAAAGTGTGTCCAATAAATAAGTGAAAATTTGTTAAGTAATTTTATTAACACATGTATCCTATGTGTTAGGATATTCTGATATGTTCATCTTGTTATGATATGGTTGTTTGATAGTTTTCATTTGTTAGAATAAAATAGATTTTTCGACCATTTTGGACAGCCTAAAACTCCCAGATCGTTATAGAACTTAAAGATAAGTATTTTTTTAGAATATAAAGGTGAATTTATTTAACACTTTAATTGAGTAGGTAGTAAGTTAGAACAAGTTTAAAATTTGTTGAACATCTATGTAAAGTTAACATTCAATGTTATTGGGCCAACTAATAAACGTCTTTATGTTAGGGTTTCTAAGGAAAGTAGGTTCTAGTCTTAAATTTGGATACCAGTGTCCTACTCTTTCTAACCACTTGCGTAACACAATGGGTAAAGAAGTCTAGAAGGTTGACTCGATTATAAGACCGAGACTTATTTTGAACCTTCATCTAAATTTTAGAAAGTAAAATGAATTTGATGTCTTTATTAAATGTTTTAGAAAGTTTTTATTAAATGTTTTGTAAATAAAGATATGTCTTTATAAAATGTTTATAAACCTAAGTGATGTTTTATGAAATGATTCATAAATGATTTTAGTATTGAATGATATACTATCTATGCAAGTGAATGTGCTAAAAGTAAATGGTGTGGTTAATAAACCAATAGGATAAAATACATAAGTTGTACATAGGTCATTTTATCTGCATGATAGTTCTTGATCTAGGATTTGAGTACATGATTTAGGTGATTCACACTAATCCGAAAAAGGATATTTCACTCGATTCTCGATGAAGAACATTTGAGATGGATTCTTAATATGGCCTTGCGACTATCTATCATAGTAGATGGCTATGTAAGGGAACCAGAGGTATCTAATAAAGGAACCTAATCAAAGTCCAAAATAGAGAGGTCAAGTAATATATACTAGTTTGGAAGTGAAATTTGTATAATCGAGGAAGTGATTAGATCGGATACTGCATACGGATGATCCATGCACACTGTACACGCTTAGGTACATGTAACTATGTTTTGTTGGCTTATGAGGAGGTCAGGGAGTAACTTTTCTATTTGTTTTGGGGTAGCATGAATAATCGTCTAAGTAATAAACTAACGCTATTGAGCGTAAGGTAAGCCTGATGAATTATTTAACATCCTTAGGCGATGAGAGGGTTTTTGAACTTGAGCGAACTGTGAATTTTTGTTGTTAGTAATTTTGAGTAATGTGATTTTGATGTGTGCTTATTTCTTTTGTCAATTGTTCATGCTAGAATTTCAGGGGATTGTCGCGAGGCCATATCAAGCTTCCACCTCGCGACTATCTATCATAGTAGATGGCTATGTAAGGGAAACAGAGTTTGAATTTTTGAATGCTAAAGGTGGAAGCTTTGGATGTTTGATGATGGTACGAAGTGTTTATGTGTTTTTGTGCACTTGTACTTGTGTTAACTTGGTTGTGGGGTGAGTTTACTCACAATTTTATTGTATGTATTATGTTATATTTGTTATGCTTGAAATATAAAGTTAATAAACTAACTAAAGTCATAACTTTGGACCATACTTTTTCTTGAAAGTAAATGATAAGTTTATACTATATATCATCACTTATATTACCCTCTATAGCATATAACATGGCCTTGGCTTTGTGTTTACATGTTTGGTTTGGTTGTATGTACCACTGAAGTGTGTTTGAATGTGTTTGAAGCGAGAATAATCACTATAAAAGCACTTGGAATCCCTTATTGTTTTAACTTGTGCTAAATGGTATTTGTATTATGAAAGAATATATTTTGGTTGTTATCACACTTACAAAAGTGCATGGGAAAGCAAGAAATTAGTTTGTAATATTTGAGAAATAATATAACAATGTTGTAAAAGATAGGAGAAAATTAGTCGCTAAGGATGCACTTTGAAAATGCCATATGTTCAGCAATTTTTAAATTTCATTTTGAAAGACGTCCTTAGGGGTTTATTTACATGGTTTCTATCAAATTTTAGTGTACTTCTTACTAGGGAAAAATAAGACCTTGAGTCGATCGTTTGTATAGAGAAAACTGGTCAATCATTAGATGCTTTTCTAAGTTTTCTCTGTCCAGAACATTCTACAGCACTTATAAATGATGTCTTTGATATACTGCAGCACTTCTGGGCTTGTTGCACTATTTTGTTTTAATGCGACATTTTAACTAGTTCTTCAAGATTTAAATGGTTTAAAATTTACTAATTTGTTGTTTTTTTAGGGAAGTTTGATAACATGGATTAGGCTATGAAAAATATATTAGAGGTTTAAATATATTTTTAATAATTAAATGGGAATTTTGAAAGTAAAAGGTTTCCTTTGTGGCATTTAAAATAAAAGGTTTTTAGTTAATTATAAATTAGTCGTTTTAAGTAATATTTCACATAGATATTTAAAACATATTTATAAGTATTTATAAAGTATATATATAAATTTGTAAAAGTAAGTTAAGTAATTTATAAAAAGGGTTAGTGGTTTTGGTTATACGCCTTAATTATAATGAATGGTTGTGGAAAGTTATCAAGAAGTAAATTACCTTGTTGAATAAGTATAGATGTAGCAAGATCTTTGAAAAGAATGTTTTAAAGATAATGTTAAGTGTACCATGGTTTTGGGTTTATAGTAACAATGTTTTAATAACTTTTGTTTTTAACCCATTTAATTATACTTTTGAAAATGTGAAATCTTATTTAAGATTTGTGAATATTCTTATACCATTTGGGATAAAGATATGAATACATTTCGAAGTATTGAAAAGAGTAGAAATGAATAGGAAATTGTAATATACATGTATATATCTTTTGTAAAGGTATTTTAAATATATACACAAGTATTTACAAAGAAGTTTTAATTTATAAAATAATTAATTAAATAAAAAAGGGATTAGAAGTCAAGCTTAATTGTGTTTGTGTGTTTACTTGTTTATGGAAAGTATTTAGTTTTGTACTTAGCACTAAAAGCCGAAAAAATAGATTTATCCTATCTGTGAGAGTTAAAAATGACGTTCAAGTAGGGTTTAGAAGCAAATAGTGCTCTAACCTACCAGCTCAACACTTGACTAAGGGATTGCATAGGTTAAGAAGGTTGGAAACATGATAAGTGTACGAGACTTGGTTTTTGTATGATATCGTTTCTACTTTGTACTAGGTAGTCGATTAACCGAATATCGAGTTTGACCAATTTAACTTTATAAGTACGAGTATGTATGCACGCCTAAGTGGGCCTGCATCTAATCACAATGTAAATGTTTCAAATCATGTATAATGTTTTGTTTACAAATATAGTACACATTCTCCATTTATACCATGGTGTCCATAAATTTTGGTTTATTTTTCAGGCATGGACCACGTCTAGGCATTATAAAGAATTGACGAGCAAAAAGCTATAAAGTAGTCTTATCATGATTTGATAGTAGCTTATTTCATATTTATTTTCACATATAAAATCATAATGCGATGATTTTATATTTGCCAAGGGCATCTTCAATACTATCTTTAATTTCAAGCTACAGATTATATAAATGGTTTATAGAAAAGACATTGTATTTGAAAGCCAAAGCTTTTGGTACATTTTTGTTAAAATTGTGATAAAATAAAACTATGTTAAAAGAAAATTATTGACTAAATTAATAAAGGAGTTTGAACTTTAGTTGTTAAATTGTATTTCTAATACTTCATATTACATCACCATAAATTTAAGATCGTCCATTTATCCAGTTTTATTAAAGAACATGAACTATCATTCAAAGATCAAGTTTAAATGATTTATTTTTCCAGCATTTCAGATCTATGACCTAATGAACTGCAATTATATACGGCTCATAAAATGGTTTAAACTGGAGTAACTTTGAACAAAATAATAATAAGAATCGGCATACATATTATGACTTTTGATGAATACATAATATAAATTGACTGTAATCAAAGTTTGTTTCTAAAATGGTTCAAAATATTGGACATTTTGGTCTGGTAAAATTACATACATTGGAAGTCTAGCTAAATAATAAAGGTTAGGCATACAATCAACAGAAAGCCTTAGACGATGTAAGTTTAAATTAAAATTACCATTACAGCCCAAATATAAGTTAAAAACTATAAAAATCCTAAAATTACCATTTCCAATGTAATGAATGTCATTTGACATTGGCTGATTCTTAGCATTACTTCATAAGTGCCTCCGTTCAGTTGGATTAATTATCAACCATATGTTTTCTCTTGGAGTAACATAACATTTGGTTTAGAAGGTGCTTTGCCCGTTTGTTCACTATCAAAGAATGGTACCTAAAAAAGTAATCAACTTTATTGTTGTTACCACTACTATGTCTCAACTAATTATATAAGAAATGGTTTAGCAAATCAAAGTTAAGACTTACTCTTTCATTGACACCTTTAGGATAGTATTTTCATGAGACAAATGTGTAGGATTCGGTAGAAGAGAAAATTTGACAGGGACCGACTTGTCACGAACCCGCATTGGTGTAGTAAAAGATCTTCCAGTTTTATGTAATTAGCATGTGAACATGTGGCGGACCTCTTTTTTGAAAATTCAATCACGTGGTCGTGAGCAGGTACTTTTTTAAGTGCTCATTCTGCAAAAATATCTTTTTTAGTTCCTCGTATTTTGCACGAAATATCCTTGTCGTCAAAATCCTTATGGACTTGTATCAAATCAATTAGGTGTTTGGATTTTATAAATCATAACACTTATAGTATCATTTTCAGTGAAGCATGTGGTTTTTGAAGTTAATTTTAATCGTTATGGTTTCTATATTTAGTTATGGAAGTTTTTAACATTATTCTAATCTTGTTTTTTACTATAACTACTTAATATAATTATAATTGGCATGCATATGATCATGACTGATAAAAATTTGGTTAACGCTTATTATTTGATATAAATAGTAACTAATGGCGCCAATGTTTATGCTTAATGCAAGATCAATGGCGTATATGGCGCCCATGCCAATGGCACGTCGTTCTTTTATAATGTACATTATTATATGTTGCACGGACATAAAGTATGGTTGGTGTATAGAGGTTTTATACTATAGTGTATCATTATTTTGCAATTATCTTTCCATGTAGTTTCACTCTGTAAAAAATCAACTGAAAAAAGGAAGCAAATATACGGCATACATACATACATATGTATAAAATATTTATAGCATAGAAAGTGAGCTACATGCTGATGTTGCAATGCATGTTGGCCTTGGTTATTTTATTACATAGAAAGTGCCAGCAACATACTGACGTTGCAATGCATGTTGGCCTTGGTGAGCATAGATAGGATGATAGTTGACTTCTTCAGGGAAGCATTTAGATGTTTCTACTTATAGGTTTTACACCCGGTTGAATATATTATGTTCGCATTAGCTTAATGTCACACAAAAAAGACAATTTCCTGTAGTCACCTTGAGTTGTAAATCTAAGATAAATTACATTTGGCAACACAATTCCAGCTTTCATAATGGTCACCCTAACCCAACGGTTGACATGGTCTCACATTAAGTTAAACACTTCCTTCTAGGAAGTGGCATTGTATACGTGTAAATGCTCATCATATAAACTATTTATCATGCCTTCGTGGTTTGTTACGTTATCCAGACAGATTTCGCAAATGTCCATGTAAGTATAGACTCTGGCTTCTTGAATTTCTACTACTAACTGATGTCTATAAAAAAGGAAATAACATTAAAGGTTAAAAATAAAATAATGAAGAAATTGTTGGAGGAATCTAACATAAAAATCATAGATATCAAAGGAGCATGAAGAAAATAGCTTTTTAATAGGTTCTTCATATTTTTAGATTGTTTAAACCATGGTTCGAAATTCCGGCGGAATTCCGGTTATTCCGGTGATTTCGTTCCGGTTCCGTTCATAACCGGAACGGAATTCGGTCTAAATTCCGGTTCCGGTCTAAATTCCGGATTTGATTTTCAAATATTGAAAAAAACTTATAAAAAATTAAAAAAATACAACAAATATATAATAATTAAAAAAGAAAACAAATTAATGAGGACAATGAATAAATGGAGAAGAAATCATATAGTTTCATAAAAAAAGTTGTTATACTTTTGTTAATTTACATCGAATCATAATAAAAAATTCAAAATTTTCAAAAGTAATAAAAGTTTTAAAATCTCAAATGAACACTACAGAATCTTCTGGATTTTTAATTAAAGTGTATTGCATATGTAATGTAAAAAATGTACTAGAAATTTATGACAATATTGGATATTTATTAGCTTATATAGCAAATTAAAGCAAAAAAGTACCGGAACTAGAAAACCGGAATTAAAGTGGAACTTTCGGAATTTCCGGATCGGAACCGGAAATTTTAAAATTACCAATAGTCGGAACGGAAACGGAAAACGGAATTTTGAACCTTGGTTCAATATTAGTAGTTGTTAGCTGTTAGTCATCTCACTACTTTCTAATCAATTGCAGAGCAATGTGAATGCATTGATGAATAAAAGGATACTGGTGCAATCAATCAAAAAGAAAGATGCAGGCCATAAATAATTTGAACGTATATGAGTTGCAAAACTTGATAAACAGAAGCACAAGAGGACAACAATGGCTGAAGCATCAAAAAAATTCAGCAATGCAAAACCAAAATGACGCGACAAACATAAATGAAATATAATTTTATATCAATGTGTATGTAGAGTTAAATTTTACTTTAACTGTGATGAACAAATTCCTACAGTTCACAATCCCTCTAACTATAGCAGTTTCATAGCCTACATGCACATACAAAACTTACCATCAAACCCCCTCAAAAACTTATTTTGCGCCTCTCAGCAAAGAACATTCCAGAATCAAGATTCTCCGACATCGTCAACACAACCCAAACTCCAGTGTCTGCTGCATCCTCAGGCAGCATATTTCCCTCATAATTCGTCATAGCAATCTTCACCCAACCAGGGCAATAACAGTTCATGTATATTTTCTTCCCTTCTTCCGTGTTTAACAGCCGCTGTGCCATCAAACGTGTGTAAGCATTCACCGCCAGTTTCATGACCATACCATCTATTAATTCTTCAAAAAGGCACTCGTCTTTCAAAAGTTGGTCTGTTAAGGCAGAATCTCCTATTCTGTTGCGCCTTCCATTAATCCTACCTAGTCTAGAGGTCACGTTCAATATATGAGAACCATGCTTAGAAGCCCTCATCGGTGGTAACATAGCTTCTATCATCTTCTTCGTCCTAAAGTAATTTGTAGCCATAACTACCTCAGCAAACTTGACCGAATTGGATGAACCGGTGTTGTAATTAACAGCTGCATTGTTGAACAGAATATCGACTCCTCTGAAAGTACATTCGACCCACTTGGCAAAAGAGTTGATGGAGTTGGAATCAGAGATATCGAGCTAATGCCATGCCAAATTACTTGTGTTTTCTTCTAGTTTGATTTTCTCAAATGCTTCTTGACATTTATCGAGATCTCTAGAAGCAATGATGACGAAGAGTCCATGAAGTGAGAGTTGCCGAGCGATTTGGAAACCGATTCCTCTGCTTGAGCCTGTTACTATGGCCATTGTTTCGGATGACCACCATCTGAGAGTAGGTGGAATGCCTTGTTTCTGGAGTTAGGATATTTCTTCCAATCGATGTTGGCGTCGCTCCTTGGCTAGTTTCTTGCCTTTCTTTCCCATTTCTGAGAGAGATTACGATTCATATAAGAGTTTAAAATGAAGAAATTTGGTTTATGAATGTATAGATTTTACTATCCACACAAATGAATTGTGTAAGGGCGTGACTGAATATGAGCATAATCAAATTTGAAATAACTCGTCGATTTATTGTTATTCAAATTAGCTCCTAAGAGATGTATGGACAGTTGAACATCAAGTTTGAAGAAAGAAATATGCAAAGTTCAAACTACGCTCGAATCAAACGCACATTCCCAGTTTATTTAAATGCATCCTACTAGCAGCCATATATTCCTTAATTCTTCGCCAATATTTCAGCTTTTTTCCTTTTCCAGTTGATACTTACAATAGTTACCTCTGTAACCTACATCAAACATGTCAATAAAACCTAAGCATTTTGCCTATATCCATCCCTAGATTTTCATATAGCAAATGACTTTCTTATTTAATACGATCTGTTATGTGTAATGTTTCAGCTACAAATGTGTTCTTTAACCGAGCATATCTTCTAAGCAAACCAACCATCAAAATTTAAGCAACAAAAAATTCATTCAATACATAAATATCATAAATTAATAATTAAACAACAATATATTCCTTTTCACACACTCCTCGTTTGCCCATGAAAAAAATAGCCAAAGTTTTCCAAAAGTCATCTTCATCGTAAAGTATGACGAAAATTATTACCTGACTTTGAAGAACGGCGAAGGCGGTGAAAGAGATGTGCGGATTTGGCAAAAAAATGGACGGAGGCTTTGAAATAGAACGGCGGTATGTAGGCGACACGATGGATCGAAGGAGCTCAACGGCTTAAACCTAATTAAATTTAGGGAAGAATAAGCTGAGAAGCCAGAAGCGTGACAAACAACTAAAATTACAATTGAAACGTAAATGACTATTATATCCACTGTCTTTGATTATTTATGAAAAGCCCAAATTTTGTCACGGAAATAACCGTGATAATACAATGTAACAGTAATAACCGTTACAAATTTCCAATAATAATAATCGTGACAAAATGAAATGAAAAATGTGTGACAAAATGGCTTGTTTGGTGTAGTAACATACAATGTTTAGCCACGGCCTTAAGCGGTCGCTAAACATGCATTTGTCACGGTCTTAAGCCGTGGCTATACATGAATTTGCCACGACTCTATTCCGTGGCTAAACGTGTATTTGCCACGGCACAAAGCCATATGTAAACACCCACGGCTTAGGGCCGTGGCTAAATTTTTGCCGCTGCCTATTTGGCCAAGGCTCTGGGCCGTGGCAAAATGATTTAGCTACGACACAGAGCTAGCCACGGCACAAAGCCATGGCAAAATGGATTTGCTGGTGTAGTGATTCATATAGATCATGTTATCAATTGATCATACTTGCCTTATGTTTAACTATTTTGTCACACAATTAAGGAATGAATATATTTGATATATTCAAACTTATTTTTTATATCCCATTTTTTATTATTTTAGAATCAAATTAATAAAACAAAATATGGTATGAAATAAAATATTGATTTTATTTAAAAGAAATTTAGATAAGATTTATATATATTTAGACTTCATTGGCCCGTTAATGATCCAAAATGGTAAAATTTTTGAAATTTATCCTTTTCTTCTACCATGGGGTGCTGGCTCGGTACCTTTCAATGGTATCAGAGCCCAATAGCCTATGCAGTCTAAATTATTCATGTTAGGACTAACTAATTAAGCTTATGCACTTAGTACGGTGTCTAGAAAGGTGATGTCTAGGATTGGAATTGAGGAATCAGTTACCCTATCCTACCTACTTACATGCCTGGCCTGAAAGGTGATGTGAGCCCAAAAGTTGCCCCTAATAGAAAAGGTTATAATAATTTTCGATCTTATCTAAATTTTCAAAATAGTTTTCAAAATAGTTTTGAATCGTTCATCTTTGGGCTAATTTTAGAAATAGTTTTGAAAATTTAGACATGATTTTAAATTTAAAAGTTAAATTTAAAATACAAATATGTTTATTACAAAAGGTTATAATATAACATAAATTTTCAAAATATTTGAAAATGAAATGAAAATTTCAAAATGTTTGAAACAATTAATTTCAAATTTTAAAATTTATTAATAAGATTAATAAAATAAATTAATTAAATGAGTTAATTAATTAATACTTATATGCATGTATTATATGTGTTGATATATGTTATGTTTTAAAGTGTTAAGATAACATAAGTATACATGTATGTAAGATTAATTTTGGAATTGATATAATATGATTAAAATTATTTAATTAAATAAATTAAAGGTCAGTTAATTAAATAAAACAATATGCATATATAAGATATATGTGTCATACTATAAAGGTTGTAGTATACACTACAAAGTTTATAATAGATATGTCCAATATAAAAGTTGTGTTGAAATACTAATTTAAAATTAATTAAATAATATTTAATTAATAAAATATCACATATAAGACTATCATATAAGTAATATGAAATATAAAGTTATATAACAATTAAACTTATATAATATGAATGTATAAACTAAAGATGAATACTAAAGAAACCCAAATAGACTTAAGGAATAAATACATACGTAACTGTACGTATATTGTGATTTTTGAAGGGTCTGACACTTGAGTCACAAAGGTATTTCTTAGGAAATACATTATTCCATAAGTCGATATGACTCAGTACAATACATTGAAGATTAGGAATCTTCAATATAATGTTGCCCTCTACCATAATAAATTACTAGCATACTCCTTAGTTGTTGAGAAAACTCAGGCTAGGGATGTTATGTGTAGTATTATTAATATATTGAATAGATGAGGTAAGATAACTATATATATTGTTGAGAAAACTCAAGTTACGCATACTATACTCGAGCCATCACGATATGGTAGATATGAGTGAATAATCTCTTTCGATTTGTTGAGAAAATTCGAGGTCGAAATGAGATTAGGATAAGGAAAATGGGTCAGGAGTTGTATATGTTACAACCGATAAGGAGTTATCCATCGTTTGTGGGGTTATGACTTGTTGAGCAAACTCAAGGTCAGAACACCAAGACAGACGAGTCCTAACAACCACTAGTGAAGTCGAAAGACTTCTATATTTCATCTTAGGATTTGAAGAAATATAAAAGACTAGTGGGAGCCTTATTAGAAAAATAAAATGGTAACATTTAACCTTTCTAATATTGTAAGAACATATGCTAAATAATGTTATAATTATCTACAATGATAAATTATGCATTTAATATTATTGATAAAATGTTTATCAATTAACATATACAAACGAGCTGAATTGAAAGTTGACAAATGGAAATATAATGCCTACTATTAAATTCTTATTGCATGTTAAGGTTTCAACACCCATGTAGTGCCTAATTTTACAACTACTGAATACATCCGTGGTTTGGTCACTTATGCATTTATTTGGTCAAGACCATGTACTACATTTTATGAATTTCGAACTCTAAAAGCAATACAGTACTATGGGTATTTGATCCATGTACAATTGCATATAAATGTTATATGGTGAACGGTCAAAGTTTTTAATGTACAATATTTCGATGAAATTAGTTCATCCGAAAAACCAAATAAACTTCAGTGCAAGATTGAATGTTCAATTTGATTGATTACAAAGGGGATCATATTGTGTTAATGTAACACAAAATCAAAAAATACAAGATAGATATAAGAACTCGATCGCTGAAATGTCATTTTGATCATTTTATGTAAAGTGCAACATATTTGATGTCCTTAAATGTTAAGGATAATTGAATGCGCTTTTATAAAGAGTTTGTTATGATATTGTAGTATGATTTTCTTTTGAATAGTTTGACCATTTGAAAGGAAAACGAATGTATAAGAATAGATATAATTTAAGGTACAGTTGGGATAAAGAGAATGAGTAATCACTTCCGCTTCATAGAGAAACATTGAAAATGAGAATTGTAATAATAATTGATACTTAATATTGGAGTAAGAAATCTATTCCGAAAAGTATTTTCATTTGGAAAATTATTTTCTATGAGATTTATTTCTTTAATATGAAGATTTTTGATCAACGAACTCCTCACTGTAAATAGTTATAGTGCATAAAATAAACAAATTGTATTATGAATGATGGACCTCTGAATTTAGTACGCTATAATAGTAATGGTGGAAATAGTGGAAGCGTGTCATATAACACTTATTTCTCGCATCATAGTACGAAAATTGTTTCCATAAAACTTACAATAGATTATTTATGAAATAATGATTATTTTTCAGTATAAATTGAAAAGAAAATAGGCATAGCTATATTTCAATATGAATATTCTTTATGAAATAAAACTATAACGTCGTAATTTTTTTATAACAAAAGTGGTGCATTGGAAAATACCAAAGTATCTAATATTATTTATGGTTGTTTTGGAATTATAGACCAAGCCATAGTTTTGAGAGATAATTTTATTGTATGATTTTGAATCATATGATACTTGTTAATTATATCTCAAATAATATCAATGCTCAAATTTAGTAGGGGTATCATAAGAGTCGATGAACTCTTTGGATTGATACGTCGATATGTACGCAATCGTAATTCTATAAAGACCAAAGCAGTTTCATGTAATTTTCGTCATATTCATCGATGAGTTATAGTCGACATGACATGTGTATTTGATATGTATGTAGTATGTGCCTATGGTATACTTGTAGAATATAAAAAAGAGGTAAATAAAATAACATACAATAGAAATGATTTGATTTGATCGAATGAGTAAGTATATTGGAAAATGTTCTGAACGTACCTAAAATGAATAAAGATTCAATCTCAAAATTACTTCTCCATGTGATACATAATGATGCATCTATATTGAGTAATCGATCTTTGTTGGACAATGTATAATTAATTATGAGGGAAGTTGAGCTAGTTTCTTTCTATAAGGTATTGTACTTAAGGGTAGTATACAAGGTTAATATTATTTCATCTGAAATAACAGTTTGTAAAATTTTACAACATGAGAGTTTATAAGAAGCTCCAACATATCCTAGGCCAAGGAATTGGCAGGCTGTGCGAGTCGAAAGATTGCACATAATAATTATTCATGGGGGAACTTGCATGAATCTCCCCAAAAAGATTTTGAAAAGACTGTCATTGGATGACATATTTATGTTTCGAACATATTTTTGTAAACTAAAACCAAACCAGTTTCATAGATAAAGAAATTCATAAAATGTTTATGAATACTTATTCTATTGCACTGAGAAATAATTGTTGTTTCTAAATATACCAACTTCATTATGAAGAAATTTCTTTGAGGTACTATAGTTAGTAAAATGGAATCGGATACGATCCATGGATAGAACTGATTATATGAGATGAAATCAAACTAACTAACCTAAACAAACACATAGCATTATAATGTCTAATAACTATTCTCGCACATCAAAGAGAAACCATGAGTTTCTTATTAATGTCAAAAATAGATAATCCTAGATTGTTTAATTAAACCATTGATAGTATTGACTCCGCATGGTATGATGTGTAAATCCGAAAGAATTCCAAGTACGCCATCAAAATATAGATTTTGGTGGTCGTAACTGAAGGGATATGATCCATCAGCCTCGACTGTGTCTTTTCGAGTAAAAGTAGTGCAGTTGGAATTAAATGAGCAATGTTGATTAGAATAATATTGCAAATTTCAGTTATTGTAATTAGCATAATAGATTTGATATTCAACATGTTCAAGTCAATTTGGCTTTATTCACAAAATTATCGCTTGATAAGTCCTAGTGTTTTGGTACATATGTATTAAAACAGAAAATTTTAAAAAACGACTTAGAGTAAGCTGTTTACACATATTGACCAAAAATGTCTCAAAGTCAATGAGAGAGATATTGAGTTTGTGAGTTTTGGATATAATCCAAGAAATGATACGAAAGTATCATTTTATAAGCAACAGGATTGAATATGTATTTTGATAAAAATATCAAATAGTTTGATTTTCAATCAAAGTGCAGATGAAGCTTGTGTTCATAAGAACGAACGTTAAAAGGTACTTGATATTTCTAAACTATAAGTGTACAACACGAAGATTTTAACGATTTTTTTGTGTTAAAATCAGCCTTAGTTGTTTTAATACTCAACATTGGATTTATAAATGATGACTTTTATAGTTAGTATAAAAGATGTCGGAAATGTCCCAAATGATATACAAGGACACCTTATCAAATGTTTAATACGAAAAATGTAAGAATGATTCCTTTGCATTGGCAAAAGGAATTATCATACATGTTGTGTTGTCTACGATATCATGATTTTCTTATGCATTGGGTACATGGAGCAAATATCAAATCTAAATCGATATCATTAAATGGCTATTTGAAGTGCACTTGTATTTTTATGAAATATAAGTACTAGAGAATTGTTTACAGAAACAAAAACTCCTTATAACGGAGTGTTCGAACTAAAAATTTGTGGTGACCCACCTTTTCGACCCTTGAAAATCGACATAAATACGCTCATTGTATAACAGTCGAACGATCGAGTGCCGAGAAGACAAACCATTGAGAGAAAAGAAAGTAGGTACAAAAAGAAGAAATTAAACAAAACAGAATCTCACAGTGGACTGAATAACATATAATGTAAATAGTTCTTTACACAAATCAAAACTGTGTTATACATATCTCTCATCAGAGTACATAAATCAATAATTACCAGCCTGGGCAGTTATAATAACCTGCCCTCACAGTTGCTGATAACTTCAAAAAAACACTGCAGTGGAATAAAACAAGTATGAGAATACGTCTCGGTCTCTAGCTCATCTCCTCCATAGCATCCTACCTTGAACCTGAAATACTCAATCTAACCCGACCATTATAATAAAATAGCACCCGAGTCGGTCTGGAAAACCAGCATGAGAAAACACACTCAATTTGAATTATCAAAGTTATCAAAATCCTTTGAAGATCAAAGGTATCTGAAAAAACCACGTCACACATAAACACCATGGGTTTTTATCTTACGATAACCAAAACATTTCATATCAAATCCTCTGATTTTATAAAAGTGTCTATGTACAAATACTTATTCAAATAGCTGAATTTGTACATTAATTAAATTCCAGTACTAGGCTCTACAATCAAAGCTGTAAAGACACGTATTGGAGAATGGAATCCATACGAATGACTAGGCACTGAGTATCACCTGTCATAGTACACGTCAAGAAACAGCGTACCAAGGACCATGTCGGGATCCCTTACAACACAAGACCAGACTATCCCTAACCTGGATAGACTGAATATTCTATCACCCTGGGACTTCTTACCCTCTCTCAAGCTCCTTCCATACATCGTAGTAATAAAATAATATCAATGGGTATCTAGAAAGGTGATAAACATGCCTTACTAGGGTGCGACCCACTTAGCCTTACTGCATCTTCTCTGATTTTCAGTCATTTCCGGTTGATGAGGCTAAAAGCTACGATTACCTTTTAAGCGGATTTTCACTTAGAATAATTATTGTTATCCAATGACAACGTACTGATAGCATTCATCCATACAAGTCCGTTCCAGGTCCGAATGGAACCGAAGGAACTATTCCTACAACATCATTTTGGATCACCCTCAGGATTAGTAGCGATTAGCCCTTGCACTTCACTGCTCCATCTTCGACTCCAAGCTTGTAACAACCCGCATATTTATCGATTGTATATTTAAATATTTTGTTTAAATATTTTATCGTTAATCGGATTTTGGTCTGAAAAGCTACTTTTTGCAAACGGTCAAATTAGGACTCGAGACCTCTTCCATTGAGTTCGAAATGCCGTTTATAACTTTTTTAAGTATAATCATTGATAGGTTTGGAGTTAGTGGAATTTCACTAACTTTTCCCGCTTTGGACTTTGGGTTAGTTTAGCCATTATAACCCAAGCCCACTTCTCTCCTTCTCCTCACTCTTCATAAATTTCCTAACAACCAAGCTTTAGCATTAATGGTGGAGGGAAAGAGAAATTAATATTCCAAGTTCAAATTCTCTTGCAAATTTAACATCCAACTCCATAATCAAGTGAAGACATTAGATCCTAGCTTGTAGTTGCTTCTCTATTGATTTCAAGCTTCTTCTTCATTGAATTTGTGTAAAGGTACGATTTTTATCTCACAAATCTAGTCTATAACTATATTGGACTGTTGGGAATGAATCCCTATCATGTTTGCATGTACATTTGCATTTGGTTTGGATTGGCCAAAAACCCCCAAATTTTAGTGTTTTTGGTGAAAAACTTCACTTAGGTCGTTCTGCCTATGCTAGGTCGTTCGCGTGGAAAAGTCTCGGCCTCAAAATAGCTCGTTTCCGACCTTAAAATGGCCTACAACGTTAGGTCGCTCGACACTCGGAATTAGGTCGTAGGTCGTTTGGTTTTAGGTCGCTAGGTCGTTGGGCTTTAGGTCGTTGGTCCCTGGTTGAGTTAGGTCACTCGGATTTGCATGCGGCGTTAGGTCGTTCAAGCCCCTAGGTCGCTAGGTCGCGATACTTTAGGTCACATGACCCAATAACTTTAGGTCATTGGACCTTTGTACTGTTAGGTCGCGTGTCCAGCTAGGTCGCGCGTCCAGCTAGGTCGTTCGCCTTGTAACTCGCTCAGCCTTATATTGTCAGGTCGCTTGACCGTTTACCTCGTTAGGTCGTAGGTCGCTGGTTGAGTTAGGTCGCTCGCCCCTTTTATTTCGATAGGTCGCTAGGTCGCGGCGTCTTTAGGTCGCTTGACCCGATGTCACCTTAGGTCGCTTGACCTTATTAACTTTAGGTCGTATGACCACTTAGGTCGCACGAGCATTTTCCCTAGGTCGTTAGACCTTTTCCTTTATGCCGTTTCCCTACTTAAGTCGCTTGTCCCTTATAGGCCACGTTTCCTGCTTAGGTCGCTAGGTCGCGTTCCTTTATTAGGTCGCGTGTCTCTGTTAGGTCATTGACCTCCTTAACTCGCATGACCTAACCCGTAGGTCGTTGGTCCTCGATTCTATTTAGGTCGCTGCTTCTTATAGGTCGCTCGGCCCCTTATTTTCTTTAGGTCGTTTGAGTGTTAGGTCGCGAACCCATTTTAGGTCGCATGACCTTTACCATTTAGGTCGCTGGACCACTTGGTCGTGCCCTTTTAACCACTAGGTCGCTTGACCCCTTAGACCCCTAGGTCGCAACCATTACGTCGCTCGATCCCATGTCTTCACTAGGTCGTACCATTTTGGACGGGGCGCTGCCTCCGGACCCCCGGACCCCCGCGACCTGACCGGGCAGGTCGAACCACGTAGCAGGGGCGTTGCCCCAGCACCCCCACCTTGGGGGGTTGCCACCCCCCCGGACCCCCCTCCGTAGGGGATCTTATCTGAAAAACATTCAACAGAACTTGCTGAGCTGATTTCCTTGGATTTTTATCACATCTTCGAATGTGATCTTTGTGATTGATTGTTTCTACAATCGCTTCTGTGATTTGTCACTTTAAACTATAAAGGTTTCAAAACTAGTAGTAAATATCAAAACTCTTCAATAAAAGGATTTCAACTCTATTTTTAATAATAAAGATCTTTTCTTAACCCGTTTTCCAATCTATTAGTATATACAAACCTTTACCTCACTCGGATGAGAAATCTAATTAAACGGCTTAGTAAAACAAGTGGTATGAAACGCTTGCGTTTGCTTCGTCGGTTAATTCTCGGACTTGTTCGATTGAACCTCTAGTGACAATTTTATTAGTGAAGATTTACAGTTTATTCGTAAATATTTAAGTTAAGCTAGTGGTTATGGGACATAAAACTAAACTTTTATATTTACTAACTTAGTTAATTGACACTTCTCGTTGATCATGACGATCATTTTATGATTTAGACTAGCAATTGTGCGATGTCTCTTTGTTTGCAAGGTTAGACTAGACCTCATTGGTGTGATTCTGACTCACACATATCTCTTTGACCGCAAGGTTAGTCTAGACACCATTTGTGTGATTCCACTCACACATACCTTTTTGTTGCGAGGTTAGGCTAGACACCATTTGTGTGATTCCACTTACACATACCTTTTTGCTTTTTGGTTAGCCTAGACCTCATCTGGGTGATTCCGACTCACCCATATAGGGTAGCTCCCCATGGTCTTCGGACCGTCATGTGATAGGCCTCTTTCCCTTTTTCTATGATTTCTGGATTTCTTGTGTTGATTTCTGGAATTTATGTCATTGACTTGTTATGAGCACATGTTTAGGGTATGATGCCCTCTTTGGATCTTTGAGAAGATTCTTGTGATATTGATTTATCTCTTATTGATTGATCTTCTGTTGATCATCTTTTGCATACTTATAGTAGTATGTCAGTATGGATATTTTATGTTTATGCCATACCTTTTATTTTATATCATGTCATATGATATTTATAGCTAGACTGATCCGTTTATTATTTTCTTAGATAATACTCGGGTCAGACCGAGATGTTACAGGTGCTTCTGCTTGACTTCTTCCCGGGATTTGCTACTCTGACTTTTGGCTAACTATTTAGATTAGCAGTTTTTGTTGTATACACTTGAGATATAGACTCATAGTTGTATTCTTTTGTATAGCACGTGTTGCTATTCTTATGTATTATTGTGGATCTTTTTGACCACTACTCTGATGTACACTTTCATGTGTTAGTTATATATATTCATATCTTCTTCCGCCTTTGTGATATGGATGTCCATGACTGATTTGTGTTATGCTTATTTCTATGTTTGTTTCCGAAGATTATTTATAGCCACCGTGTGATAAGCAATTACATGGATGGTCGCTCCTCAACAGCCTTATTCTCCGTGCTAGTTGACAGCACTACACCGTAGTGTTCTTGGCTAGCGTGGGTATAGAGGTGGGGCGTCACAAATCTACTGGCTTCATTCTTGACCGAGGGATATATCGAGTTGAGAGGGTAAAGGTCATGCGACCCAGTGGTCCAGCGACCTAAAGGGTAAAGGTCATGCGACCTAAAATGGGTTCGCGACCTAACACTCAAACGACCTAAAGAAAATAAGGGGCCGAGCGACCTAAAAGGAGCAACGACCTAAATAGAATCGAGGTCCAACGACCTACGGGTTAGGTCATGCGAGTTAAGGAGGTCAACGACCTAACAGAGACACGCGACCTAATAAAGGAACGCGACCTAGCGACCTAAGTAGGAAACGCGACCTATAAGGGACAAGCGACTTGAGTGGGGAAACGATCTATAGAGAGAAGAGATCACACGATCTAGTGAGGTACACGGTCCAACGACCAAACGGTTTAAAATAGGAGAGCGACCTAAGGGGTATACGACCTAAGGTCTTACGACCTATCGACCTATGGTCTAAACAAGGTCACGCGACCTAAGGCCAGCAACGACCTAATGTGGGACGACCTAAGGTCCAGCGACCTATCGGTACTTAAGGAGGTCCAACGACCTAAGGTCATGCGACCTAAAGACCCGCGACCTAAGGGTCGAACGACCTAAATGGTCCAACGACCTAGCAATAAACAAGGCCGAGCGACCTAAGGGTACCCGCGACCTAGAGGTCAAGCGACCTAGGGACGAAATGGCCAGAGGATATAGGCGAGCGACCTACGACCTAACTCCCCACGACCTACGACCCAACTCCCCACGACCTACGACCTAGCGACCTAACTCCGAACCACAATTTGAGCCAGTGCGAGCTAAGTGCAGAAAATCACCAAAAACACTAAAAAATGGAGTTTTTTGCCTATCCAATCCAAACCAAATGCAAATGTGCATGCAAAAGTGATAGGGAATCATTCCCGACAGTCCAATATAGTTATAGGCTAGAATTGTGAGATAAAAATCTCACCTTTGCACAAATTCAATGAAGAAGTAGCTTGAAATCAATAGAGAAGCAACTACAAGCTAGGATCCAATGTCTTCACTTGATTATGAAGTTGGATGTTGAATTTGCAAGAGAATTTGAACTTGGAATATTAATTTCTCTTTCCCTCCACCATTAATGCTAAAGCTTGGTTGTTAGGAAATTTATGAAGAGTGAGGAGAAGGAGAGAAGTGGGCTTGGGTTATAATGGCTAAACTAACCCAAAGTCCAAAGCGGGAAAAGTTAGTGAAATTCCACTAACTCCAAACCTATCAATGATTATACTTAAAAAAGTTGTAAACGACATTTCAAACTCAATGGAAGAGGTCTCGAGTCCTAATTTGACCGTTTGCAAAAAGTAGCTTTTCGGACCAAAATCCGATTAACGATAAAAAATTTAAATATACAATCGATAAATATGCGTGTTGTTACAATCCTATGAACAAGTGAATCATTATTTCAATTTAATTCAGGGATGGATATTTGTCATTTCAATAAAAAATAAATGTCATAGGTATATATCATTTCAACCTATTTCTTAATTTAAAATAATTCAATTTATAGTTTTATACACTCTAAATAACATACAGTATGATAACATGATATATCAAACTAAATAAGCATCCAAATATCAACCAATAGCATCCATCACAACCAATCATCCAAATAGTCAATAAAATTCACAACAATTTCATAATTATCAATATCGGGTATTTTATGGGCAATGAAATTCTAATTCAATTTTACTATCAATTCAAATTCTATCAATAAATTCAAATATCAATTTAAATGGCAATTAAATTTATCACGCAACAATCAATAAATTTAATTCACTTCACGATATAATCCAACTACGTAAAAAACATATTTTAGTACTTATGAGTGTATAAACACTCACCACTATTTCAAACTGAAATATTTCAGCATCAAATAAATTCCAGATTCGCTCCACGCTGTTGACGATGTTGATATGATTGCAACATGAATCATTTCTTTCGAATCAGGCCTCATACTAGAAAATTATGGAATTTTATTAGCCTAACGATAATTATAAAGTAAATTAACTTACTAGTAAAACATAATTAACCTAAAATTAATTTACTAAGCCCTTACCTACCAATCCCACACCTCTCCAATCACTAGATCGTATGCAAGCTACAAGCCGTTCTTTCCCATTCTTCCCAAATCGCGATAATCTTTCCTTTTTTCTTCACCGAACGTGATCAACCTCCAAAACCATGGTCGCCGCCAACATCGTCTCCAAACCTCCCACCTTCTGGCGTACGTAGGCATCACTGCCTCCACGAACCCTAACGCAACAACCCAAAAATCCCCTTGTGCCACCAACGGACGCCATCGTTGTGATGTGTTATTTTTTTCGGCTGTTATTTCTTTTTTTATTTCTTCGATCGATTTGTTTTTATTCTCTTTGAACGGATCTGCTATTATGAAATAAAAAAAGCAAAGGTAACGACATATGATGGAGATAACGAACATGGCTTGGACGAGTAAAAAATTACAAAATATATTATTATATTACAAAATATCTCGCTTACAATGTCTGAAATTCTCGAGCTCCAAATGAAGCATGCCGCCTGGTGTTTATAATATTTTACCCCTATTCCGAACATAATGGAACTAGTTCTGGAAGCCAATTCGATCATATGCAGAAGATAGCTTTTCAAAATCAATTATTTTAATTAAATTCCAAAATAAATTTCTACACGTTTCAAGCTCGGACGGCCAAACGACAAGTCTGATTGCTACGAAACTTGAACTTCTATAATAAATCACCATAACGGATTCGATGAAACCAGTTTCGTCAAAATCTGAGATAGTTGCCAAAATGGCTATTTTTACACGTCAATTAAAACAAATAATTTCCAGAATTTTATTTAATCACTTAAGTTTGATTTTTAAGTATTAACAATCTTCATTGTTGTTTAAATAAAATTTAAATCAACTTATGATACCATGTTCATTCAAAATAATTCAAGATTCCATTATTTAAATAATTGCAATATTAAATTTAGACGATTTAATTTCCAATAAATGACCATTAAAAATAATTTACCATTCATTAACCATTTTCATTCAATAATGGTAGAAAATTCTATAATTTAAAAAAGTTAAAAATACGGGTCGTTACAATTGGGGAGTTGAGTTTGGTATTGATGGGTAGGACTTGTCGGGCGTCACGTGGGTGGAGTGCAGCTGGCTCTGGTGAGGTATGGCTGTAAGGAGGACTGAAGAAGATGGCGACGTCGAATTGATTTTGGGTGGCCGAAGTTTGGTTTAAGTAGGAGGATTGGTTTCACTAGGATAATTGAGTGATGTATTTAATATCAATTATATTATTTTATTCCTAAATCTTATTAACCCAATTACTTGTTCATACGAGGTTGGATTTGAACGCGGTGACTCATGCTGTCATGAAAGCATTATTTATGTTATGGAATTGGATTAAAGGAGATTGGAGCTTGTAGAATTTCAAGCTAAAATCGAATGCCCGCTCGATTTTAGTTTGAACCGGAACACCTCGGCAATAACTAGAATTTCTGTGAGTTTACTCACGTTTGAATTACATATATAATATCTGTGATGCTATAGATTTATTGTTGAATGCTTGATTGGTAGTTTAGATATTGTTGTTGTCTTCTGATTTATTGTTTGGTTGAAATATCATTTTGGTAAGCAGATGACATATCAACTTAATTGCTGTAAACCCATATTATATATATTATCTATAACCATTTTTTGCAAGGAATATTGACCCGAAGGGGTTTCTCGCCAAAAATTGTTATTTATTTCCTTATGCTGCTTATATCGATGTTTAGTTGTAACTAATCGTGATATTCTATTTAATTGTCATTATAGCGATTTTCTCTAATTGTCAAGTATTAAATATCATCTCCTAAACCCTTCGTGTGTGTTGTCTTGAGCTTGGGTTTTCACAAAAAATAAATATTTAAATTCATTAATCATTTTGATCAATGGTGTTTATATTAATTAATCATTTTAATAAACGATGTTTGAAGTTAATCAAATCGTTTTCACTAATGATGCTTGAATTTAATTAATCCATCTAGTTATTGATATTTGGATTCAATTAATCATTTTATTTATGATTATTTGAATTTAATAAATTATTTTAATTAATGATTTTTAAAATTTGATTAATCATTTTAACTGATGATTATTTTAGTTTAATAAATCAATTTAATCAATAATGTCTAAAATTAGTTTATCATTTTAATTAGTGATAATTAAATTAAATTTATCATTTTTAGTAGTGATGTTTTAAGTTGATAAATTGTACTAACCAAGATGTTTAAATTTAATTAATTGTTTTGATCAATGATACTTAGATGAATTAAGCATTTCAAATAATGATATTTGAGTTAAGTTAATTATTTTAATTAATGATGTTTTAAATTTAGTTAGTTGTTTTAATTAACGACGTTTGAATATAATTTATCATTTTAAATAATGATATTTGAATTTAGTAGATAATTAATGGTGTTTAAAGGTTAAGTAAATGTTTTAAAGTTAATTAACTAATTTAATGTATTAAAATTTTAATAAACTGATTAAATAAGGTTTAAAAGTTAATTTATTGATTAAATAAAGGTGTTTTTGAGATAATTAACTTTTAGTAAAGATGTTTGATCGGTTTATTAGATGAGATTATAACTTGGATAAAATATCTTCTAGGGTAATGAAAGTCATTTTAAATAATAATTTGATAAATGAAAATTTTAAAACTCTTGGATAGAAAAGAAATAATGTAACACAAGTTTTGAGTGGGTTAAATTAGATTGAAAGGATTTGGTAAATTTATTTAATTAACACCATACTTATGTAATCGAATAAGTTGTGTAAATTATTTAGTGATATTGAGTCAACCCAAGGAAATTTTTCTTAGAGCACTTTAAGGTTAAGAGGTTGAAGGGTTGACCAAGTTTTATAGACCATATTGTGTTTGGACTTCAAATTAAATTTTGAGAAAAATAAAAGTAAATAACAAATAACATAAAATTGGTGATACTATGCACTTAGGACCTATAAGAATATTATACTAGTAAATAAGATAGAGTAAGCTTTTATTTGTTATTTACATAAAGAATCTTCTTTCTAAAATATTTGTAAACTTAGGTCAAAAATTTACGAAGTAATTCATAAAATAATTTTAGTGTTGAATGATTTACTAGGTAGAAAATATGAGTGATTTAGAAAGAGATTGGTATAATTAAGAAACCAATCGAATTAAGTATGTAAATTATACATAGATCATTTTATTCGCATGGTTCTTGATCTAGAATTTGAAACATAACTTCGGGATTCACATTAGTTTGAAAAAAGATTTCTCACTTGATTCTTGTCAATGAACACTTGATCTAGATTCTCAATATGATATTGAAGTTTTCTATCATAGTGTATGGTGATGCAAGAAGAACAGAAGTTTCTAATCAAGAAAGTAGATTGGGGTCCGCTCTAAGGGAGGTCGAGTGAGTGATACTAGTTCAAAAGTAGATGTTGATGTATCTAAGTGATTGATCAAGTCAAATATAACGTACATATGATTTATTTATATAATATGGACTTAAGTATAGTTATACACTTAGTATGTGACTTAAGAAAATTTGTGACTTAAGCAAAATTCTAAATTTGGTTATTCGTCATTTGACATTTTAAACAATGTAAAGTGTTAGATTTTTCCCTTGTGAAATTTTATTGATGGATAATGTTAAATTATTCTTATACGGAATTGAATATGATTTGATTTAATTGGTTGTGTGATTAATATACCATAGTTTATCAAGTTTAAAATTACAAACAAATTTTTTTGAACTGTTGTTTATTAGGACTTAAATCCTGGTGATTTTGAAATCGTTTTAAAAGAATTTTGGAATGATTGTGAAAAGAAATAATAATAGTACGATTTGAAGTATTTGAGAAATATTATTATTTCAATAAAAACTGGAATTTGTTTCGATGGATATTTGCAAGGTGTTTTACACTTCATTGCGATGAATGATTAAAATCAAAGTGTGATTAGGAGTTTCCACCATTTTGGGATACTCTGGGTGCATTTAATCTATAATTTTAGGAGGTATAAAAATACCATTATAGGATCTATTGTTTTATTTAGAGTTACACTGTGCTCGAAAGGGGGGCGTACCCTCCTAGTCGTGTTGGATCTAGTTTTGATATATTTCTTCTAGAGGGAGCTTTAAAATATATTTTTGAATATAAAATCCAGGCATTTGGTTATAAATCTATGGTTTGAAAATATTGGATGCATAGCATTTGTTATAGAATATTTTTTTGTATTTTGTTGCATATGGTTGACATGTTGTTTTTGGTTGCATGAAGCTTTATTTCATACTAGAGTTGTATGTAGATTTATGTCATGCTAGTTTTTGCATGTAAGATTGCCTTATTATAGTTAGGCGCCATATTGTCTTGTTTTCTATGAATGTTTTTATGCTATTTGAATTTATGATAGAGATAGATAGTATATTTCTCTTTTATCAGTACGACTCTCTTTTGGATTATGTAACTACAGCGAAGCAAGAGATTTCTACTTGACTTCTTACGCACATGCATTTGAATCGAGATAATAATCTGCTTGCTGAAATATAAATAAAACACAAAAAGATACTTGGTAGACTTAGAAAATTAAATTGGCTGATGATTTTATGCTCCAGATATAGGAGGCCACTTGGCTTTTGTTTTCTTTGAGGCCATACTGGTGATTTGTAGTTTTTTCGATCGAGCCGCGCAAAGAATGTGCTTCCAAAATTTTCCATAATATTTGAGAATTAATTAAAGAGTAAGTTTAATAACTCATTTTAATTATAGTTATAAACTCAATGGCTGGAGTCGTTTTCTTCTTTCGGGATTTCGGGGATGAAATCTTTTTAAGGAGAGAGAATGTAACAACCCAGAATTTTGGCCACTAAATTTTGAATACTTAATTAGTTTTAAATATTAAATAACTATACTTTGGAATTTAATAACTTATATTCAAATATAGGGATTTGCTTGAATATTTAGATTTATGAACTGTATACGGATTTAATAAAAAAAGTTAACTCGGATTAATAAACAATATTAGTCAATTCAACTGTAAATTTATTAGTAATAAAAAATATGCCGGATAAATATCGGTAATGTTATTGAAAAATATAGATATTTTAATTTGTGAAATCAGCATTCCGAGGCAGTCTCATATTTTAATGGAATTAGTGCCATTGGAACTAGAACAATAAATTATTGGACGCCAATGGGTTTCGTGACGATTAGACATACTTTGTGGTCGAGCATCGAAACGCCTAATGATTCATTTTAGAAATTTAAAATATTATAATTTGATTCAAAAGTCTAACTTATGAATACGATAGAATTAGATCTCGAAAATAGTTCCATTGAGTTTGGAATATGGGTATTTAGTTAGAAACGCCGGTGAGCACGCATCGATTGATGTTGTTAATTGTCAGGCGTGAACAGTGATTGTTGAAAATCCTATATAGGGACCTCAAGCCCATTCTATTTGCAAAAACACTAATTAGAAAACCATAACCGCAATCTTATTATTCTCCTTCCTACAACCATGGTTCATCAAAGCCCCCAGAGTCGTTTTTAAGCGTGGGTGGCAACTGGAGATTTGTTCGGCTATGTGAAAAAAGGGGATTTGACGATGGGATTGGCTCACGATGGTCGTTTGTTGTCAGAAATCTAGTGCAAAGGCGGAAGCTTGGGTTCGTAATTTCGTTGCAGCGGAGGCGATTGGGGTGTCGAGTTTGGTGCGGATAGGTAAGGCTTTGTCGGGGCTTCATGTGCGTGGAGTACAGCGGGCTATGCTGAGGTACGAAGGCGGGGAGGATTGAAGAAGATGGCGAAGTCAAATTTAATTTTGGACGGCCAAAGTTTGGTTTACAAAGGAGGATTATTTTAATTAGGGTACCAAGTGATATAATTAATATTAACTATATTATTTTATTCCTAAATATTATTAAACCAATTACTTGTTCATACGAAGTCGGATTCGAACGTGGTGAGTTGCATTGTACTTATGAAAGCTTTATCTATGTTATGGAATTGGATTGAAGGAGATTGGAGCTTGTAGAATTTCAAACTAAAATCGAACACCTGTTCAATTTTAGTACAAACCCGAACACTTCGTTAATGACTGGAATTTCTATAAGTTTACTTACCTTTGAATTAACTATATAATATCTACGGTGCTACAGATTTATTTTTGAATGCTTGTTTGGTAGTTTAGATATTATTGTTGTGGTTTGATTGATTATTTGGTTGAAATCCTGTTTTGGTAAACGGATGACATATTAACTTAATTGTTGTAGACCTGCATAATTATATATACTGTCTGAAACCACTGTTTTGCAGGGAACATTTGTAAAGAGACCCGAAGGTGTCTCTCGCCAACAATTGTTTTTTATTTACTTATGCTGCTTATATTGATATTTGGTTGTGATTAGCTGTGATATTCTATTTAAATTATTTAAGTATCATTATTGCAATGTTCACTATATCATCAGTTATTGAATATCATCTCCCAAACCCTTCGTATGTGTTGTCTTGAGCTTGTATTTTCACTAAATAAATATTTAAATTCTTTAGTCATTTTGATTAATGATATTTAAATTAATTAATCATTTTAATTAACGATATTTAAAGTTAATAAAATCATTTTAATTAATGATGTTTGAGTTTAATTAATTCATCTAGTTAGTGATATTTGGATTTAATTAATCATTTTAATTAATGATTATTTGAAGTCAATAAATTGTTTTAATTAATGATTTAAGAATTCATTTAATTTATTATTATTTGAATTTAATAAATCAATTTAATCAATAATGTTTAAACCCAATTTATCATTTTAATTAGTGATAATTTAATTTAATTAACCGTTTTAAGTAATGATGTTTTAAGTTAATAAACCATATTAACCAAAGATGTTTAGATTTAATTAATCATTTTGATTAACGATATTTAAATGAATCAATAATTTTAAATAATGATATTTGATTTAAATTAATTTTAGCTAACGATGTTTCAATTTAGTTAATTATTTTAAGTAATGATCTTTGAATATAATTTATCATTTTAGTTAATGATACTTGAAGTTAGTTAATAATTAATGGTATTTTTAAAACTAAGTAATTGATTTAATAAAAACGTTTCAAAGTTAATTAACTGATTTAGCATATTAAAGTTAATGAACTGATTTAATAAGGTTTAAAAGTTAATTTACTGATTAATTAAGGGTGTTTTTAAAATAATTAACATTTTAATAAAGATATTTGATTGGTTTATTAAAAAAGATTATAAGTTAGCTAAAATATCTTTCAGGATAATTCATATTGTTTCTAAAATAGGAAAGATTATTGTTATTAATTGCCTTTAGGGATAATTAATGTTATTTTAAATTTATAAAAGGGATATTTAATTTGCTTTATTTAGTTTTGGGAAAATTAATGTGGTTGTTATAAAAAGGTTATATAAATTATCCTTCGGGATGATTAACCTTTGACTTAAAATTATTAAAAGTTATTTAATTGATTTATTATCTTTAGGATAATGAGTATTGTGTTAAAATTTATAAATAATAGTTTATAAACAAGATGATCTTTTAAAAGAATTATTTCAAAGAAAGCAAAGTGTAAACTGTTTTGGGTTAATAATAATCAATGTTTTGACATTTGTTTTGGACCTTGGTTGTAATACACTTAGAAAGTATAATGTTCTGTTTTAAAAGTACGGTAATGTGGAAATCAAGCGCAAGTGAATGACCATTTTATCATTCTCAATAGTTGATTTATCGACTATCAATTTTGATTCTGCTATCTTCTTTGTATTTCATCACTCAAATAGATTTGTTGCTTTTTAAGCTTTGTTATCCTTTGTTGGAAATGACTAAACCCAAAGAGTGAGTGGAAGCCAAGCTATGTGAGGTTGCTCCCGTTAGGGTATTTTCATATTAACTCAAGATTGGATTTAGTTTGCGTTAAAATATGAAATGCTTAGATTCTCAGTAAGGCTGGTGGTGTTCGACTTGGACGTGTCTAAGAGGTGTCGTAGAGTATATGACCCTCTCAATTATATTTTTAGAGGTATACTTTCAGTAAGGGGACACACCCTCCTAGTCATTGTTGTAAAAACTACTTTTTTTTTCCTTTGTTATTAATTCATGTCTTTGAATTTGTAACGACCCAGAAATTTTGGTAATTTAAATTTGAATATTTAATTGAATTTAAATATTAATAAGTGAAATTTGGAGTCAAATAAATTTTATATTGAATATTGGATTTAATTGGACGATTAAATCAACAATTTAATAGTTAAAATTCCAGAAATAATTGATAATTGGGTTTTAAATGATTGAAAATGATTTGGAAAATTTTATTTTATCATATTGAAGTTATAGAAATGTTTTGGAACTTTTAAAATTGAATTTGGAGTTAATTTGTGAAAATTGAATATTTTAATATTTAATTATCGACTGAAAAATAGCCAGTTTTTGAACAGTCTCAAAATAGGACGAAACAAGTTCTATTGGATCCGTAATAGTTAGTTATTATCGGATTTCAATTTTCGTAGCAATCGGAGTTATCGTTTGACCGTGGCAGCTCGAAACGCATCGAATTGTTTTTAATTTTAATTCGGCGAGTTAAAATAGTCATTTTTCAAAAAGTCTCGGATTTCGACGAAACCAGTTTCATCAGATCCGTAATGTGATATTATTGTAAGATTTCAAATTTCAAGTCGATTGGATTTATCGTTTGTCCGGGGCAAGCCAAAACGCCTCGAAATCAAATTAAACCGGTTTAATTTAAATTGATCGTTTATTGCCATATCTCACACATACGATCGAATTAGCTTCCGAAACCTATTCCATTGTGTCCGGAACGCGGGATATACCCTAGAAACGCCAGCCGACACGCTTCGTTTGGAGTTCGTAAATTCCGGGTGAATAGTATTTGGTTGAATTTTCTATATAAGCCCCTTCCTTTCTCACTTTGCAAAACAATATTGAAACCCTAGGGTTTACATCTGCAGCCGCCACCTTCAAAATGGAAGGCCAGAAACGCATGAAATTCTTTCTTCAATCTCTTCCCATCCACACATCGATAAGAGAAATGCTTAACTACAATGTTGTAGAGCGCTGAGAGATCTTCACATCCGTACGGTGGGTCGACGTAAAGATCGTCGTAGTGGTCGCCGTGGGGCCGCGTTCACCACCGGTTGCGCATGCAACTCGAGGAGGTGGAGAGGGCCGAGCTTGGCCGCACCCAGGCCGAGGGTAGTGGAGGTTGGGGGCTTCCAAATGGCGCTTCCTGATCGTGTTTTCATGCATCGTGGTGGTCGGATTCGCTAACCCTAGTTTCGAGCTAATGGGTTTATCACATATGTGATTTCCTGGAGACAAACGCGGTGAAGGAGAAGCAACTTTAAGCGGCCCAGATTCTTTTCAGATGCAGTGGACGGTGGATGATGGTGTTGAGGTTTAAAGAATGAAATGTAGATTGTAAATTATTATATTATAATTCATTCAATCTTTAAAATGCAATATCTTTGTGATGCGAGGTCGGAAAATTACGAAACGACTTGCGTTGGCTTCGTATGGTCGAGCACTATGCAATGGAGCTGGTTTGGAGACGATTGGGATTAGTGAGAATTTTGGGTAAAATTAAACGCCTGTTTAATTTTATTCGAAATAAAAGCTGAAACGGAAATTAAAACCAAGGTGAGAACTCCTCACTCAATCGAACAGATCGATTTAAATTTTAAATAGTTAGATTTAAAAATTTTGAATGATGATTGCAATTATTGATTGCTGTTTGATTGTGATAGTAGATATAGTAGGATATACTATATATAGCAATATATATATATATATATATATATATATATATATATTGGCATATGTATATATTGGAATTGATTTCCCGCCTCGTATGGCGGATGAGACCCTATTGCGCCGCCTATTAAGCGGATAATATTTTAAAATCCCATATACTGCGATATTCCGTCTTGAAGCGGAAATGGTATTGTGCTAACATCTGTGGATGCAGGGAAACAGGTTGGAGGGATCCAACTGGATTCCTCACAAATATTTATTTGATTATAAATATTGTGATGATTGTTGACTATCATATCGATATATGATGTTTGTTCCCGTGATGGACTATTTGATGATGTTGCATCATCGGATTCATTTTTTTTAAAGTTGAAAATAACGATTTTGAATTTGTAAAGGATTTTAAAATATTTTTCAAAGTATATGTTTTTATTAAAATTTTGAATGGATTCATTTTAAAATAAATTTCAATTTCAATTTTTAAAGTTATAGGAATTATGATTTTTATGAAATATAACCAAAAGGAAAATTTTAAAATGAATAGATTTATAAAATAGATAAATTGGGATTTTGAAAAATTAGTATAAACAGTTTATATAAAAGGTTTTACAAATTGATATCTATAAATTAAAATTATTGGAATTTTGAAACAAGTTTATAGAGTGCTAAGAAGATGTACAAAATGAATTTCAGTAAAAATTATAGATTTATAAACTGTGAAGATCATAAGTAAATAGATGTTGAAAAAAAAAATGATATTATAAGTAACCTGCTTATAAATTGGATTTGGACATATAAATGAAATATAAAAGAGAAATTGTTTATAAAGGAGATTTACAACTCAAAGTTATTATAAAATATAAAAGAAACTTAAAAGTAATAAGATTAACAATTTGGAAAGTTTTAGAGGGAACGACTTGGTAAATAAATAATATTACAAGTAATTAACTTATAAACTGGCTTTGGGCATTTAAATGGGATATTGATAGAAACGGTTAATAGAAGAAATGTTTATAAGTTGAAACTGAAAGAAAATATATAAAGAAATCTTATAAGTAATAAGATTTAAGATTTGTGAAGTTCAAAGGAACGATTTGGTAAATAAATAATATTATAAGTATTTAACTTATAATATAGCTTTTGGTTTATAATTGGGTTTATAAATTGAATTGGATTAATAAAAGAGATTTATAAATCGAAGTTTATAAATAGGAATGGAATTTATAAACATTGTTTATAAATTCGAAAACAATTGCATTTGAGAAATTTAATATTGAAATTTATTAAAAGAAATATATTCACAATCTTGAACAGTAAATATATTATTAAAGAAAATGGATATATTTTGGAAAAGAATGTTTTAAATGGAGTTTAAAATGATTTAAAAATGTTTTAAAAATGCATTGAGTATCGAAAACATAGATTTCAACATTCATTGTTGAAATAGACGTTTCCGAGAAATAGAAGGAAAGGAAGTCGTAGATTTCAACGTTCATTGTTGAAATAGGCGTTTTCGAGAAAGTAAGGAAATGGCGGACTATAACATTGTTGTTATAGTAAATGATTTCCGGAAGGAAATACTTTGAATAGTATTGGGATTTATATATCTATTTTAATTCCAAATCCCTATACTAGTGTTTTTGGGTTGTCGTAACGATGTTTTACGCAACATTCGTTTTGACCCAAATAAAAGTGAATAAAAGAATGTTTTCCTTAAGGAATGAAAAATATACTTAACTATGGTTTAGGTATATCGAATATTTTCAAATTGTGAAAATGAATAATATTTGTGAATCACTTACTTTTAAATAAGTATGGAATTGCTTTTCCAATATGAAATGGAACGTTTTTGAGAATTTATCTTTTTGAAGATAAATTGGAATTGAATATTTGAAATCTGTTGAAAACTGTAGATCAGTAGATATTTTGAAATATAAATTCACTATGGAATTTATAAATGGAAAGGGAAATTGGTTTCCAAAATAAACGTTGTTTATTTTTTAAGTATGGAAAATTTTATATCTTGTAAAGATATTTTTTTGGAAAATAAATAATTTGGGAAATTATTTAGAATCTGATGATGTTGCGCATCTTTATTGATAGTTAAATAACCGACTATCAATATTTACCTTTAAATGGTATTTGTTGTGATTGTTTGGATTGGATGCCACACTTATTTTTAAATAAGCGCTCACTATTCGGGTTAACCGGTAAAGGACCATGGGGTCGTATAACCCACTCCGAATATGTGATACGTCGTTATGAATTGCATTTGAAGACCGGTGTTGAAGACCGGATATTTGTGAAAACGGATGGATTACCGTCGAGTTACTCTGCATCGGCTGATCTCCGATACAGAGGTTCATCACCCTTAGTGACGGGATATCCGGACGTGATTAGTGAATATCCGGATGGCAAGGGCTTCTTTGGAAGTGCCTTCGGTTCTGTTTGATCCCGGAACGGACTTGTATGGATTTTGTGTCTGACGTTACAATTTGAGTTGTAAAGCTGGTTTTTATCAAATATATTTCTGTTGGTGGCGGAGAATTTATTCTCTTAGCTTAACACCATTCTCTGAGACGTACGAGCTCAGAGGTTATATAGTTGATGGTTACTAGTGATACATTCCCAAATTGGTAATGTGGCATGCTGAGTGTTGCTGTGAAATGATCGTTTGTGATAGGATCATTTGTTTGATCGTCTATCTTGATGATCATTGCTTTGATCATTTGTTGACCCAAAGCACTGCTTTTGTAAAGCGTGGCTTTGTGGACGAGACCTCGTCGGACCTTACACCCCGGAAATGGTCAAAACAGGAAGAATGCAGCAAGGTTATTATGGGGTAGCACCCCTTTAGTGTATGTCATTCCTTCTGGATAGAGGTGGTATCATGGTATGGAGCCCAGATACTTAACTTATGTGGTTACTACAAATTTATTACTTTGTGGTTGTTGGAAATCGGGGATCCTCGGATATAGATCGGTTACGATCGGGGAATGACATATTCGTGTCAGTTGTTACCCAGTTAGGGGTAACCCGGCCTTGTGTTGGCAGAGATCCGGTTAGGTTCTCGGGACGTCATTCTAGAGGCGTTTCCATGTGGCAATGGGAAGTTCCTTGGCCTGACCATTTGTTGGAAATCCAAAGAAACAATACGAGCCTTGTACGGTTTTAGTTGTATTACCTGCTATGGAATGTGGCGGTAACCTGCTATTGAACATGGTAGCTATAGTAGGCATAAATGCGGAATGCCTATGCTGGCTAAGATTTATATTCTACTTTCGAAATGATTTTTCTACACTATGCACTAGTAATAATATCAAATGATTCTTTTAAATGCGTATCAAGCATCTTTGACTATCATAAGGAGAAATCTCCTCCGATTCTGCGTTTGCATTGTGTGTGTGTGCGGGAGGCCTTATGGTAGTCTCATTTTCTAAAGAGAATTGCGAATCTATTTTAAAATTATCATGTTCTTTGTTTTAAAGATAAATAACTGTTTTGAGTTCTCACACCAGTCCCATGACTGACCTGGAGTTTATTGTTTTCCTTCCTAAACTCTGGGTGCCCACCAATTTCCGCACGGGCAGTCTAGAGTTTGGTTATCAGGTTATTCTAAATTTAGGAGTGCTATGGAGCTCAGGAGGCGAGCTGCGTATCGAGACGTACCACTTGTCTATGATATTATACTATGTATTATTCCGCTGTGTATTCTGTATGAGGACAAGTTTATATAACTGTCCATTGATGTATCGACTCTGTTGTCTATTGTTGTTGTAAACTCTGATAATGATGTAATGTAATAACTGTATAGTTCTTTTGTTTTAATGATTATTCATCTATCTATTATATGTTGTTCCGCTGCGACTGTGAGATTCTGATATTGTTTTCTTATTCTTTCTGTTCTGGTGTTGGTTTCTGTTTCTTCTTCTATCTTCTTCTCTCTTCTTCTACCTTTTTCTTCTTCTTTAACCTAACGGCTCGGTTTTTCGGCAACGAAAAAATCGCGTTCGTCACATTTGGTATCAGAGCATATGGTTAAGCGACAACCATGGCGCTGTTGGGTGTTACTCATTAGAGATGGAGTCAGTAGTACTCTAGAATGAGTGTGAGTGTAATAATAGATATGAGCGCGTATTTGTTAGTGAATATAAAATTTGTTTTATATTGTGATGATTGGTTTATTGAGTGGTATATGAACCTTCGTCGGCACAGTCTGTACAACTGGATCGAAGGGGTTACTAAACACTTGAATAGAACAATTCGACACAATATTGTTTTAAATTGGGTAAATGAAATAATTTTACCTTGACTATATTTTCTATATAAGAAAATATTTTTTCAGAATTATTGAAGTGTATAAAATTGATTGCTTGGTTGTTGAAAATATAAATATACATAAGTTAATTAAAAGTTGTTTGAATAAGTTAACAAAAACAACAATTGAAGATAATAATTGTATAAGAAAATGAATTATAAGATGGAATTATAATTAATAACGATTTACAATTGTAAAATAATCTTATAAATAAATAGTGAAAGTATATAAGTAGAAGGTTGTAAAAGTGATTTATAATCTGAAATAAAATTCTAGAAAAGTGTTTTGAAATGATTGGATATTTTGGAAAATTGTTTTGAAAAGATGAAAGCTCTAAACTCTTTTTGGTCGCTGGAAAATAACTCCGATGATGACCGCGGCATCATTGGTGTTCATTTTCGGGTTTCCAAAAGAGAAATTGCTGCCAGATTATTTTAAATGAAAGTTGTTTGGAAAATTTGGATTTGGTTTTGGAAATTCAAAAGAAAATTTGAATTGATTTCAAAAATGGTTTTGAAAGGTTGAAAAGACTTTGGAATCCTATTTTTAAATATTTATGAGAATGATAAATGAGTGGACAACTTATACAAATTGAATTTTGATAGAATAAATTTAACTTAAAGGATAGAGTTAAATTAAAGAAGTATAAGTGAACCAATAAAAAAAAATCCAAGTAGTAATTGTTGAATGTAAGTTGTATAACTTATAAAATGTGAAAATAAAAGTGAAACCAGAAGATAGGTGGTTAAACAATTTTTGTTAAGCAAAATGAGATATGAACTTGGATAGGTGATGAATTTGACTTAAGTAAAAGTTAAATGAAATAGAATTTGGAATAAATTAGAAGTAAACTTGAGTTATATAAATGGAATTCAATTTTATTTGTAAATGAATTAGCCATTGAATTAAAGAATGGATTGAATGACAATCAATCGAATGTAAATAATTGATAGAAAATAGAGAATATAAGTGTAAATTCATCTAAAGCAAGTTGAATAGTTGAATGAAAGTCAATTGAATATCAAACCAATTGGAATTAAAAGTGTAAACCAAATCGAATGTAAAATGAATATAATTTGGTTATGTTGAAATATAAATTGGTTGATTGCTTGTTAGTTGATCGTGTATAATTCATTAAGTGTTAATGAAATTGAATTAGTGGAATTTGAAGCTATGTAACTGAATTCAAGTGAAATTGAATAGAATTGAATTGAAATGAATGAAAATGAATATGCAACTTGTAACAGCCCGCAAATCCGTACCCCTTGAGTCAACATTATTCTACAACAATCAACTCAAGTTGTACAGAAATACGAACCATTTGGGTTTACGAAGAAGAGGTAGAAGAAGAGAAAACAAAATCAACATCAGAATCTAACCATCGCAGCGGAATAAAATATAATAGATAATAAATAATTTTTACTCAAAATCAAATATATCTGTTTACATATATTACATCATCAGAGTACATCAATCACAGATCACATCAATAACATACAAATGGATACATAGCAACTCAATACAGCGGAATATAAATATATGAGCAAGTACGAGAGTACGTGTCGTCATCCAGCTCATCTCCTGAGCTCCATAGCATCAAATCCTGTATCCTATAATACTCGGTTTGACCCGAGCATTATAGTTAAATAACACCCGAGTCAGTCTGGAATACCAGCGTGAGAAAATCACACCCAATTGATTATTAAAGTTTCAAAAATCCTTTGAAAACAAAAGCATCTCGTAAGACCACGTCACAAATAAACATGTCGGGTTTTTACCTTACGATAGCTAAAACAATTTTTTTATAGAAATCTTCTGGTATTATAATAGGGTCTATATACAAGTACTTATAAAATAGCCGAAATTGTTACATGATTAAATTCCAGCTACTAGCCACAAAAGTGGGTAATACAAACAAAACTCGTACAAGGCTCGTAGGGAGAATGGATTTCCAACAATGACTAGGCACTGGGGTACCACCTGTCACAGTACGGGACCTAGATCACCGTACCGAGGACTACTCCCTTCATCCCCTGCAACACAAGGCCGGAACCATTCCTTACTGAACAGTCCCGAACAAGATAAACCCCGTGGTTGGCGCGACCAACCACCCACTAAACCGAAATATATATAAGGGACATCTAGACAGGGGAATTATCTTGTCCTGCTTAGGCATGACCCACCTAACCTTGCTGCATATCCCCTGATTTTCAGTCATTCCCATTTGATGAGGCTTGAGGCTAAGCGTTACCTTTTTAGAACATTTTCACTTAGAATGCCCATCGCCCACCTGACGATGTTTCGCAAGCATTCGTCCATACAAGTCCGCCCCGGGTTCGAACGGAACCGAAGGCACATTCCTACTACATCCATTTTGGAAATATCCTCAGGATTAGTAGCGACTAGCCCTTGCACTTCACTGCTCCATCTTCGACTCCGAACACGTTTTTCGCACGAAACGTACAAATCGGATCGAAGTGGTTTTCGAGAAATAATTCTCGATCCCGGTCTCTTCGAAACGATTAACGCATTGTCCAATATTGATAGTCGGTTATTTAACTATCAATTAATATTCACAACATCCATCACACAATAGATAATTTCCCAAATTATTTATTAATCTCAAAAATATCTTCACAAGATATATTTCTATTTTCAATCCTTTGAAAACAGTTTCAAACCATCATTCTTCTCAGAATCAACTTTCCCAAATATTTTATATTTCCTCTGAAACCACCAAGCACAAAACTAGATTTTAAAAATAATTTAAAACATTTTACTTTTAAATATATACCTTCAAAACATTTGAATTAAACTATTTCAATAATTTGTTAAAAACGCATATTAAATGAATATTTGAAAATAAGGTTACTTAATAAATATAAAACTAGATTTATACTTTCAAAAACATAATATTAAGGCATTCTTTGAATAATTACTACTACAATAGGTAAAAAGAAAATACTTACTTAAGAACTTAAATATTAGAAATAATAAATTTTCAAAAACTTGCTTTTTACAACAACTTTAAAACCTTTAAATTTATTTAAGAATTTACTTTAAAAATGTACTTGGATATCCAGAGAAAAATCTCAACTTCAATCACTTAAATCAATTTCCCAAATTGATTTCCAATTTATCCTCTTTTAATTCAGAATCTATTAATTTCAGATCTCATTTCTTGATTATGATTTTAAGAAACACTTTAACTAAAATTTCAAATATTTAGATTTCTCAATTACTTTAAATTTAAACTTTGAATTTTAAAATAATTCTTTATTTCTTTAATTGATATAACGCAAGGTTACAATTCATCAATTTCATTTTATTCAAAATTCCATTTCTCTTCATACTCGAAGTTATTTATTATTATTTTCATATTACTTCTATTTCTTTTCAATTCATTCTTAATTTGTTCAAACTTTCTATAATTATTTCGCTTACAATTTACTTCCTTTTAATTTCCTTCAACAATCCAATTCATATATTTTGGTAATTCATCATACCCGAATATCCAATCAAACCATACAGTCAATATTCCAATATAGCTCATCATAGGATATCAAATAATCAAAACAGAGAATATTGAATAATTCAAATAAATGTGAGGGGTCCCGTTGGATCCCTCCAACCTGTTTTCCCTGCATTCACAAATGTTAGCACAATATAATATGCCAATTTCAAAATATCACACTATACTACATCAATCAATTCAGCCATTCAAACAATTATTTAAATTTAATCACTTAAATTTAAATTTAACTGAGTGAGATTAACTCACCTTTGCTTCTTGAATTTGCAAATCCATTTCATTCTCGATTTGTTTCTTCCCAATTTTGACCTTGAATAACATTGGATGATTTTTTTATTAATTCTGAATCAATCGAACAATTAATTACCATTAAATCATTTAATAATTTAATTTAACTAATGATTTAAATTTAAACTAACAAATTTGACTTAAACTAATAAATTTATTTGACTTAATTACTTTTTTTCCAATTATTTCTAGTAACTAAAGTAATCGAACAAGTTGATTGAGCAAGTAAATCATTATAATCCATAATTTAAAAATTTAATAGTAGGTTTATAATCTATATTTAAAATTAAAGATCTAATTTTTATATAAACCTTAAACATTTTGAAATTCCTACTTTCTAAAATCTTATCTATATACAATTTGAATTTTACATAGAGCCCCTTTTTTTATACTCGTTGCAACTTAAATTCTCATATATGTATAGAGATCTATTTGAATCAATTCAAACTAAATTAAAACAAAGCCGATACCTTACATTTACAAACCCGGTCCAGTTAGAATCCTTCTTCCCCAAAAGCTCCTGAAGCTAAGAAACGTGCACTGCCACCATTTCACGCATGCACGCACCCTTAATTCCTCTCGTCTCTCCATGAAATCACCCGAAACCAAAGCCACTCAACCCCTCTACGCAAGCTCCACCTTTTCGACCCAAAGTGTCAAAGCTCGGCCTCCTCCTTGAAGATGCGACATCCAACCCTACCCACGTTCGACTGGGAATTGTCGCACCTCACCACGTTTCCTCGCGACCTCCCAAACTTTGCTTCTAACTGCATTTCAACTTCCCAATGTCGAATCTAGGCTCAAAAATCCATATCGATGACCGAAACATTGCAAATCCTTAACCCTAGTCTCACAATTTCCCAAAAATTGAATGAATTCGATTGCTCGAATAGGTTTGAGTTGAACGCGAGTTGCCCTGACGTCGAGACACATTAGATCGAAGAACAGAAGCGTGATTTATTTTGTTAAGCATCGGACCGCCATTTTTTTTTCTTGATTTTACTGAGTTGCGTTCGAATAATTTGGGAATAAGGGTGCGCGAGAGACTTAGAAGGCTCGATTATGTGGCTTCCAGAAGAAGAATGAATAATCGTGTTTGATAAGCCAAAGAAAGTGTGCTTAGCACGATTTTATCGCCGTGATTTTTAAACTTAAAAGGAAAGGAAAGAAGGACGTGAAAGGATTTGACTGTCTAAACAATGTCTAAATTTAATTCAAGCTTAAATTTAAATCGACCTGGATTTTCGATATAGATTTAAGCGCGTTTATATGTCGCACACTCACACACTAACTCCAATCCTTACGAAATTTGAAATCCGATAATAATTCAATGTTACGGACCCAATGAAACTGGTTTCGTCAAATTCCGAGACTGTGCCTCGGAAAGCTATTTTTAAATTCAATTTAAACAATAAAATTTCAAAACTTAACAAACCATTCTTAAATTTAATATCAACACTTCTATTCTCTTCAATAATATCAATATAAATTTTATAAGCCTTGAAATTATTTTTAATCGGATTAAAATTCCAGATTCAACATTTCATTCAAATTCAAGTTATTTAATTCAACAATTTAATTGTCAATTAAATTATGATATTTGTAATATTTGTAATTTAAGTTGATAATTAACATTTAAATAATTAAAATCAATTAAATATTCCGATTTTAAATTGCTTAAAATTCTGGGTCATCACATTCCTCCCCTCTTAAAAGAATTTCGTCCCCGAAATTACTAGTTAGGAAGAATGATCCATAACCCATTAACCATCTTCTCAACTCCAAATAGTTTTTAACAATTCAACATCTCACCAACTATCTTCTCATAGAAGACCCATTATTATTCTTATTAATTTTCCAAACCTTTCCCTAGTTTGCAAACAATCCCCTTTGCTCAATTATCCAAGTTTCAATCTAAAACCAAATTTTGGATTACCAAAATTTTCTCACAATTTTTCCAACTCTCTAAATTCCCGAAAAATTTCGCCAGCGTTTCCTTTGCGCGGCTGACTCGGTACAACTACAAAATGGCTCTACGGCCTCCCAAATCCAAAAAGAAAACAAAAAGGCCAAGTGGCTCAATCCAAATCCCAATCAAATTTCATACCAAATTTAAATACATACCTTTTTGTCGAGCATTTCAAATTTTTATCTTTTGAAATCAACCCAATTCTCTTTTCCCTTTATATTACCTGCATATCCTACCTGACAATAATATCCAAACACAATATTCCAAAATTCATTTCATCGACTTCCTTACGAAGTATCAATATTCATTCAAATATTTACTTGGAATACTTTTATATTATCAATTTCAAATTAAGAAATTCTCCATTCCTTACTTAAGTTAACATAAGCAATTTGTATGTTTCTTACATTTATTTTCACTTTACCACTTTAATTTATATCCATTTCTATTCGCCTTTACCTTTACAATTCCATTTAAATTCAATTTGGCTTCCATTTTGAATATTGAGTTAGTTGCGCTTACTAATTAAATTTAAATCTCAATTAAAGTTTATTTGCAACTTTACTTTCTTTAGTTTCTTCAATTTCACTTTACCTTACATCCACCTTTGAGTTAGATTCCAATATCCAGTTTCAATTCTAATTGTTTAACAAATTTAATTCATTTGTTGTTAATAAAAAATTTCAAAAAAAATTCCAAAAATTTTCTAACTCCCAAAATTTTCGAAAAATTTTGGCAGATTCCCCTTTGTACGGAGGAGCTTTTGCAATTTGACAAAAGAGATAAATATATATACATCGACCCACACAGTCAGAAAAACCAAAAACAGTTCATATTTCCTATTTTTTATTGCGTAGGCGTACCTTATTTAGCATTTTAAGCAAGCAGCTTATTATTTTTAGCAAATAGCCCAACCCAATCCACCCTCACGACTTCCAGGTACCTATACTTACTCGGTTTAAACTTGTAAGTGCCAAATATAAGAAGTTTAACACATTTCACTTACTTGCAATAGTTAAAACATATGAATTCTAAAATAAATTCACACTAAACATTTTTCTGTAAGCAACTTATACAGTTTTCATACTAATCCACCTGTTTCAATTAATTTATAAACCATTTTTATGCAATTTGAATGGTTTAGAACTCAATTGCTTACTTTTAATTTATTCTTAAGCAGATTGAACTCATATTTAATTCCATTGCTCTCAAAATCCATTTATTTTACTCCATTTAAATTTCATTTACAATCTATTTATTCACATTTCATTCCAAATTTGTTTATGTCAAACTATTGTATTTAGTTCAAAGACAATTCCAAGCTATTGCATTCCATAACCATTTCTCAACTTATTTAAACCACATTTCATTTGATACTTATTTATCCCATCATTTATTTATCCAATAAAATTAGTTTATCCACTTCACTTAAACCATTTTAATAAACTCGAAACATTCTATTTCCTTATTGCCTCAAGTTATTTCAATCCCTTAACAATTTAAATGGTTTACAATTATTTATTTAAGCATTTTCATTCCATTAAATATTATCGGCAACTCACCGAATTTTACTTCAATTGAAATTTATTTTTACTTGATTTAAAACCAATCCAATTATTATTAAACTTTGTTTAAGTTGAATTCAACTCAACTCTCCTTTATTCATTCAGCTTAAGTCAATTTACTTCAATTTATTCAAATTTATACTTAAGCTCATTTCCATTTCACAATCAAATATTTTTTTCTCTTTTATCCAACTTGATTCCATCTCAAATAAATCTCATTTTAAACCCACAATTTCCTTTGGTTAGTTATTATAAAATTTAACTTTCCAGATTTAACTCATTCAATTTATTGCAAGGCCATCTCCAATTATATTTTCACTTAGTTGGATTTTATTCTCAATTCAAACCATTATTATTGTAATACAATTTCATCTTGATTTGATACATTTCCAATTATATTTAATTTGTTGACACTTCAAGTCTAATTTGAATTAATAACTCAAGTTCTGATTCCACCATTCACTTTTTAATTTACCATCCAATTTTATTAACTTGCATTGCAATTTCATTCACAATTACTTCCACTTCATCAACAATTTGAATCCATTTTAATTTAAAACTTGAGTTTATTTCCAAACTTTATCATAAACTCACAATTCAATTTCATTAACTAATTTATTAGTTCCTCTCTTATTTATAATCCAACACTTGAATTTTTATTCCAAATATCACTCCCCTTTTAATTTTCTTAGTTCGATTTAGTTTATAATTCAAGTTTTGATTTTTATTTTATTTTCCAATTCATCTAAAATATTTATTTTTGGGTTTTCTATCTCACCTTCAAATTTAACAAGTCACAACTTATTCTTTACACAATCTCATTTATTCAAGGCTTAAAGATATTCATCTTTTATTTTTAACTCAAGCCTTATGCTTATTTACAACCCAAACATATTTTATTTTAAGGATTTTTAATTCTTTTACACATTATTCTTTTATTTCAATTATAATCCTTATTCCACTTATTTTCCATTTATTCAGGTAAGAATATAATTCCATTAAATAATTCAATTGAATTCTTATGCCAATTCAATTTTATTTTAACTCAATTTTATTTAACTCAATTCGATTTCAACTTAATTCGTATACAGCTGGATATTATTTTAGCTTATTCAATTTATTTTAATCCAGTTAATTTCATTTTAGCCTTTTAAATTTAAATTCCCTTATTCAAAGCTTATATTTCCTTCATTTTCATTCACTTAAGTTAAATTTATTTGCTGAACTAAAAAATTTCAATCCCTTCTTATTAATATCAACTCCTCTTTATAAGTACATTATTTGATCATTTATTCATTCACCAATTCATTATATAACCAATAAATGTTATGTCCAAACATTTATTATCTTTAGTCCATCCTGACTAATTTTCCCATTCCACATAACTCCACACAATTCAAATTTTAAATTCCAGTTCTCAGTTTCACTTACACCGTTGAAATATTATTATTTTTTTCAACAAATTCCTAAGTTTAAACAACCTTTCAACATTTCAAAATTCCCTTTAAAACCTTCTATATCCAAAATTCGTTTGATAAATTCAATCTATCTCTTTGAATTTCAAAACTCAACCAGTTTTGCAAACAAATTCAATTCAAAACAATTTGGTAGCAATTTCACTTCTGGGAACTCGAAAATGAACATCGATGATGCTGCAGTCATCACCGAAGTTATTTTCAAACAACCAAAAGAGTTCAATGCTTTTATTCTCTTTCTAAAATCCATCCAATATTTTTAGATTCCAAATCTCTCTAGATTTCAAATCCGATTCAAAACTATTTCTCAATATATATTATCCTCCCAACTTTTGAGAATCATTATCCAATCCAAAGAAACTTAAATCTCCAAATTCCAAACTCTTTAGATTTAAATCCAAACTTTTCTTTGAAATCTATCTTACTTTAATAATTAATTACACTATAATTTACATTATAGTTTACATTTACAAATTCATTTGATATGAATTGGTTTCTTAGTTTTTAATTATGAATTCAATTCCTTATTCCATTATGAATCACATTCATAAATTTCATCTATCATGCTAATTTATTCCTTAATTATTATTATTTTTTTCCAGTTATTATTTCAAACTTTATTCAATTATCTTACAATGATAATAATTTAATATTTATCACTTCTATCATCCAAACATCCATGTATATCTATAATAATTAAGAAAATCATTTTCTTTTTTATATACATAAAATAAATTTGGGTAAAATTATTTCATTTACCCTAGTTAAAACAATATTGTGTCGGTTTATCTTGTTCAAGAGTATAGAAATCCCTATCGATGACATGGCGTCCCATACATCGACCAGAATCCATAAACACTCAACCGATAAATCAACACAATATAAAAACACTTTCATATTCACTAACAAGTACGCACTCATATCTATTAATACGCTCCAACTCATTATAGAGTACTATAGACTCTATTTTATGAGTAATTCCCACCAGAGCCAAGGTTATCACCAACCTAAGCTCTGATACCAAGTGTAACAGCCCGCAAATCCGTACCCCTTGAGTCAACATTATTCTACAACAATCAACTCAAGTTGTACAGAAATACGAACCATTTGGGTTTACGAAGAAGAGGTAGAAGAAGAGAAAACAAAATCAAAATCAGAATCTAACCATCGCAGCGGAATAAAATATAATAGATAATAAATAATTTTTACTCAAAATCAAATATATCTGTTTACATATATTACATCATCAGAGTACATCAATCACAGATCACATCAATAACATACAAATGGATACATAGCAACTCAATACAGCGGAATATAAATATATGAGCAAGTACGAGAGTACGTGTCGTCATCCAGCTCATCTCCTGAGCTCCATAGCATCAAATCCTGTATCCTATAATACTCGGTCTGACCCGAGCATTATAGTTAAATAACACCCGAGTCAGTCTGGAATACCAGCGTGAGAAAATCACACCCAATTGATTATTAAAGTTTCAAAAATCCTTTGAAAACAAAAGCATCTCGTAAGACCACGCCACAAATAAACATGTCGGGTTTTTACCTTACGATAGCTAAAACAATTTTTTTTATAGAAATCCTCTGGTATTATAATAGGGTCTATATACAAGTACTTATAAAATAGCCGAAATTGTTACATGATTAAATTCCAGCTACTAGCCACAAAAGTGGGTAATACAAACAAAACTCATACAAGGCTCGTAGGGAGAATGGATTTCCAACAATGACTAGGCACTGGGGTACCACCTGTCACAGTACGGGGCCTAGATCACCGTACCGAGGACTACTCCCTTCATCCCCTGCAACACAAGGCCGGAACCATTCCTTACTGAACAGTCCCGAACAAGATAAACCCCGTGGTTGGCGCGACCAACCACCCACTAAGCCGAAATATATATAAGGGACATCTAGATAGGGGAATTATCTTGTCCTGCTTGGGCATGACCCACCTAACCTTGCTGCATATCCCCTGATTTTCAGTCATTCCCATTTGATGAGGCTTGAGGCTAAGCGTTACCTTTTTAGAACATTTTCACTTAGAATGCCCATCGCCCACCTGACGATGTTTCGCAAGCATTCGTCCATACAAGTCCGCCCCGGGTTCGAACGGAACCGAAGGCACATTCCTACTACATCCATTTTGGAAATATCCTCAGGATTAGTAGTGACTAGCCCTTGCACTTCACTGCTCCATCTTCGACTCCGAACACGTTTTTCGCACGAAACGTACAAATCGGATCGAAGTGGTTTTCGAGAAATAATTCTCGATCCCGGTCTCTTCGAAACGATTAACGCATTGTCCAATATTGATAGTCGGTTATTTAACTATCAATTAATATTCACAACATCCATCACACAATAGATAATTTCCCAAATTATTTATTAATCTCAAAAATATCTTCACAAGATATATTTCTATTTTCAATCCTTTGAAAACAGTTTCAAACCATCATTCTTCTCAGAATCAACTTTCCCAAATATTTTATATTTCCTCTGAAACCACCAAGCACAAAACTAGATTTTAAAAATAATTTAAAACATTTTACTTTTAAATATATACCTTCAAAACATTTGAATTAAACTATTTCAATAATTTGTTTAAAACGCATATTAAATGAATATTTGAAAATAAGGTTACTTAATAAATATAAAACTAGATTTATACTTTCAAAAACATAATATTAAGGCATTCTTTGAATAATTACTACTACAATAGGTAAAAAGAAAATACTTACTTAAGAACTTAAATATTAGAAATAATAAATTTTCAAAAACTTGCTTTTTACAACAACTTTAAAACCTTTAAATTTATTTAAGAATTTACTTTAAAAATGTACTTGGATATCCAGAGAAAAATCTCAACTTCAATCACTTAAATCAATTTCCCAAATTGATTTCCAATTTATCCTCTTTTAATTCAGAATCTATTAATTTCAGATCTCATTTCTTGATTATGATTTTAAGAAACACTTTAACTAAAATTTCAAATTTTTAGATTTCTCAATTACTTTAAATTTAAACTTTGAATTTTAAAATAATTCTTTATTTCTTTAATTGATATAACGCAAGGTTACAATTCATCAATTTCATTTTATTCAAAATTCCATTTCTCTTCATACTCGAAGTTATTTATTATTATTTTCATATTACTTCTATTTCTTTTCAATTCATTCTTAATTTGTTCAAACTTTCTATAATTATTTCGCTTATAATTTACTTCCTTTTAATTTCCTTCAACAATCCAATTCATATATTTTGGTAATTCATCATACCCGAATATCCAATCAAACCATACAGTCAATATTCCAATATAGCTCATCATAGGATATCAAATAATCAAAACAGAGAATATTGAATAATTCAAATAAATGTGAGGGGTCCCGTTGGATCCCTCCAACCTGTTTTCCCTGCATTCACAAATGTTAGCACAATATAATATGCCAATTTCAAAATATCACACTATACTACATCAATCAATTCAGCCATTCAAACAATTATTTAAATTTAATCACTTAAATTTAAATTTAACTGAGTGAGATTAACTCACCTATGCTTCTTGAATTTGCAAATCCATTTCATTCTCGATTCGTTTCTTCCCAATTTTGACCTTGAATAACATTGGATGATTTTTTTATTAATTCTGAATCAATCGAACAATTAATTACCATTAAATCATTTAATAATTTAATTTAACTAATGATTTAAATTTAAACTAACAAATTTGACTTAAACTAATAAATTTATTTGACTTAATTACTTTTTTTCCAATTATTTCTAGTAACTAAAGTAATCGAACAAGTTGATTGAGCAAGTAAATCATTATAATCCATAAATTAAAATTTTAATAGTAGGTTTATAATCTATATTTAAAATTAAAGATCTAATTTTTATATAAACCTTAAACATTTTGAAATTCCTACTTTCTAAAATCTTATCTATATACAATTTGAATTTTACATAGAGCCCCCTTTTTTTATACTCGTTGCAACTTAAATTCTCATATATGTATAGAGATCTATTTGAATCAATTCAAACTAAATTAAAACAAAGCCGATACCTTACATGTACAAACCCGGTCCAGTTAGAATCCTTCTTCCCCAAAAGCTCCTGAAGCTAAGAAACGTGCACTGCCACCATTTCACGCATGCACGCACCCTTAATTCCTCTCGTCTCTCCATGAAATCACCCGAAACCAAAGCCACTCAACCCCTCTACGCAAGCTCCACCTTTTCGACCCAAAGTGTCAAAGCTCGGCCTCCTCCTTGAAGATGCGACATCCAACCCTACCCACGTTCGACTGGGAATTGTCGCACCTCACCACGTTTCCTCGCGACCTCCCAAACTTTGCTTCTAACTGCATTTCAACTTCCCAATGTCGAATCTAAGCTCAAAAATCCATATCGATGACCGAAACATTGCAAATCCTTAACCCTAGTCTCACAATTTCCCAAAAATTGAATGAATTCGATTGCTCGTATAGGTTTGAGTTGAACGCGAGTTGCCCTGACGTCGAGACACATTAGATCGAAGAACAGAAGCGTGATTTATTTTGTTAAGCATCGGACCGCCATTTTTTTTTTCTTGATTTTACTGAGTTGCGTTCGAATAATTTGGGAATAAGGGTGCGCGAGAGACTTAGAAGGCTCGATTATGTGGCTTCCAGAAGAAGAATGAATAATCGTGTTTGATAAGCCAAAGAAAGTGTGCTTAGCATGATTTTATCGCCGTGATTTTTAAACTTAAAATGAAAGGAAAGAAGGACGTGAAAGGATTTGACTGTTTAAACAATGTCTAAATTTAATTCAAGCTTAAATTTAAATCGACCTGGATTTTCGATATAGATTTAAGCGCGTTTATATGTCGTACACTCACACACTAACTCCAATCCTTACGAAATTTGAAATCCGATAATAATTCGATATTACGGACCCAATGAAACTAGTTTCGTCAAATTCCGAGACTGTGCCTCGGAAGGCTATTTTTAAATTCAATTTAAACAATAAAATTTCAAAACTTAACAAACCATTCTTAAATTTAATATCAACACTTCTATTCTCTTCAATAATATCAATATAAATTTTATAAGCCTTGAAATTATTTTTAATTGGATTAAAATTCCAGATTCAACATTTCATTTAAATTCAAGTTATTTAATTCAACAATTTAATTGTCAGTTAAATTATGATATTTGTAATATTTGTAATTTAAGTTGATAATTAACATTTAAATAATTAAAATCAATTAAATATTCCGATTTTAAATTGCTTAAAATTCTGGGTCGTCACACAACTTCAATAGTAAACTAAAGATGTATAAGAAGCATATATCGAAATTTTGTAATTGATTGGCAAAATGGTATGAATGTTGGAATTGGATACTACTACTAGTAGGATATACAGGTTATAAAGGAATTGGAATTTTGGTTTCAAAGATAAAAATTTAATCGCTCGACAAAAAGGTACGTATTTCGGTTTTTGTATGAGATTTGGTGATTTTCTTCTCCAGCCACTTGGCTTTTCGTTTCTTTTTGATTCTGAGGGGCCGTGGTGCCATTTTGTAGTCGTACCGATCTAGCCGCGCAAAGAAGACGCTGGCGAAATTTTTTCGAAAATTTCGGGTGTTAGAAAATTTTTAGAAATTTTTTGAAAGTTTAAAATTCGAATTTAAATTTAAATTTGAATTGTTAAGTAAACAATGTTGTTTGAAACCTATAATTGAAGTTGGAAAGCTAATTGAAATGATAGTAAATCTTTAATAAAAAGATTTGTGTTAGAAAGTTGATAAAACTATTTGAATTGTGAAAAATAATAAACGGTTTAGGATCATTCTTCCTAACTTGCAATTTCGAGGACGAAATTCTTTTAAGGGGAGAAGATTGTAACGACCCATAATTTTTGGTAATTTAAATCTGAATATTTAATTGAATTTAAATATTAATAAGTGAAATTTGGAGTCAAATAAATTTTATATTGAATATTGGATTTAATTGGACGATTAAATCAACAATTTAATAGTTAAAATTCCAGAAATAATTGATAATTGGGTTTTAAATGATTGAAAATGATATGGAAAATTTTATTTTATCATATTGAAGTTATAGAAATGTTTTGGAACTTTTAAAATTGAATTTGGAGTTAATTTGTGAAAATTGAATATTTTAATATTTAATTATCGACTGAAAAATAGCCAATTTTTGAACAGTCTCAAAATAGGACGAAACGAGTTTTATTGGATCCGTAATAGTTAGTTATTATCGGATTTCAATTTTCGTAGCAATCGGAGTTATCGTTTGACCGTGGCAGCTCGAAACGCATCGAATTGTTTTTAATTTTAATTCGGCGAGTTAAAATAGTCATTTTTCAAAAAATCTCGGATTTCGACGAAACCAGTTTCATCGGATTCGTAATGTGATATTATTGTATGATTTCAAATTTCAAGTCGATTGGATTTATCGTTTGTCCGGGGCAAGCCAAAACGCCTCGAAATCAAATTAAATCGGTTTAATTTAAATTGATCGTTTATTGCCATATCTCACACATACGATCGAATTAGCTTCCGAAACCTGTTCCATTGTGTCCGGAATGCGGGATATACCCTAGAAACGCCAGCCGACACGCTTCGTTTGGAGTTCGGAAATTCCGGGTGAATAGTATTTGGTTGAATTTTCTATATAAGCCCCTTCCTTTCTCACTTTGCAAAACAATATTGAAACCCTAGGGTTTACATCTGCAGCCGCCACCTTCAAAATGGAAGGCCAGAAACACACGAAATTCTTTCTTCAATCTCTTCCCATCCACACATCAATTCGAGAAATGCTTAACTACAATGTTGTAGAGCGCTGAGAGATCTTCACATCCGTACGGTGGGTCGACGTAAAGATCGTCGTAATGGTCGCCGTGGGGCCGCGTTCACCACCGGTTGCGCATGCAACTCGAGGAGGTGGAGAGGGCCGAGCTTGGCCGCACCCAGGCCGAGGGTAGTGGAGGTTGGGGGCTTCCAAATGGCTCTTCCTGATCGTGTTTTCATGCATCGTGGTGGTCGGATTCGCTAACCCTAGTTTCGAGCTAATGGGTTTATCACATACATGATTTCCTGGAGACAAACGCGGTGAAGGAGAAGCAACTTTGAGCGGCCCAGATTCTTTTCAGATGCAGTGGACGGTGGATGATGGTGTTGAGGTTTAAAGAATGAAATATAGATTGTAAATTATTATATTATAATTCATCCAATCTTTAAAATGCAATATCTTTGTGATGCGAGGTCGGAAAATTACGAAACGACTTGCGTTGGCTTCGTATGGTCGAGCACTACGCAATGGAGCTGGTTTGGAGACGATTGGGATTAGTGAGAATTTTGGGTAAAATTAAACGCCTGTTTAATTTTATTCGAAATAAAAGCTGAAACGGAAATTAAAACCAAGGTGAGAACTCCTCACTCAATCGAACAGATCGATTTAAATTTTAAATAGTTAGATTTAAAAATTTTGAATGATGATTGCAATTATTGATTGCTGTTTGATTGTGATAGTAGATATAGTAGGATATACTATATATAGCAATATATATATATATATATATATATATATATATTGGCATATGTATATATTGGAATTGATTTCCCGCCTCGTATAGCGGATGAGACCCTATTGCGCCGCCTATTAAGCGGATAATATTTTAAAATCCCATATACCGCGATATTCCGTCTTGAAGCGGAATTGGTATTGTGCTAACATCTGTGGATGCAGGGAAACAGGTTGGAGGGATCCAACTGGATTCCTCACAAATATTTATTTGATTATAAATATTGTGATGATTGTTGACTATCATATCGATATATGATGTTTGTTCCCGTGATTGACTATTTGATGCTGTTGCATCATCGGATTCATTTTTTTTAAAGTTGAAAATAACGATTTTGAATTTGTAAAGGATTTTAAAATAATTTTTCAAAGTATATGTTTTTATTAAAATTTTGAATGGATTCATTTTAAAATAAATTTCAATTTCAATTTTTAAAGTTATAGGAATTATGATTTTTATGAAATATAACCAAAAGGAAAATTTTAAAATGAATAGATTTATAAAATAGATAAATTGGGATTTTGAAAAATTAGTATAAACAGTTTATATAAAAGGTTTTACAAATTGATATCTATAAATTAAAATTATTGGAATTTTGAAACAAGTTTATAGAGTGCTAAGAAGATGTACAAAATGAATTTCAGTAAAAATTATAGATTTATAAACTGTGAAGATCATAAGTAAATAGATGTTGAAAAAAAATGATATTATAAGTAACCTGCTTATAAATTGGATTTGGACATATAAATGAAATATAAAAGAGAAATTGTTTATAAAGGAGATTTACAACTCAAAGTTATTATAAAATATAAAAGAAGCTTAAAAGTAATAAGATTAACAATTTGGAAAGTTTTAGAGGGAACGACTTGGTAAATAAATAATATTACAAGTAATTAACTTATAAACTGGCTTTGGGCATTTAAATGGGATATTGATAGAAACGGTTAATAGAAGAAATGTTTATAAGTTGAAACTGAAAGAAAATATATAAAGAAATCTTATAAGTAATAAGATTTAAGATTTGTGAAGTTCAAAGGAACGATTTGGTAAATAAATAATATTATAAGTATTTAACTTATAATATAGCTTTTGGTTTATAATTGGGTTTATAAATTGAATTGGATTAATAAAAGAGATTTATAAATCGAAGTTTATAAATAGGAATGGAATTTATAAACATTGTTTATAAATTCGAAAACAATTGCATTTGAGAAATTTAATATTGAAATTTATTAAAAGAAATATATTCACAATCTTGAACAGTAAATATATTATTAAAGAAAATGGATATATTTTGGAAAAGAATGTTTTAAATGGAGTTTAAAATGATTTAAAAATATTTTAAAAATGCATTGAGTATCGAAAACATAGATTTCAACATTCATTGTTGAAATAGACGTTTCCGAGAAATAGAAGGAAAGGAAGTCGTAGATTTCAACGTTCATTGTTGAAATAGGCGTTTTCGAGAAAGTAAGGAAATGGCGGACTATAACATTGTTGTTATAGTAAATGATTTCCGGAAGGAAATACTTTGAATAGTATTGGGATTTGTATATCTATTTTAATTCCAAATCCCTATACTAGTGTTTTTGGGTTGTCGTAACGATGTTTTACGCAACATTCGTTTTGACCCAAATAAAAGTGAATAAAAGAATGTTTTCCTTAAGGAATGAAAAATATACTTAACTATGGTTTAAGTATATCGAATATTTTCAAATTGTGAAAATGAATAATATTTGTGAATCACTTACTTTTAAATAAGTATGGAATTGCTTTTCCAATATGAAATGGAACGTTTTTGAGAATTTATCTTTTTGAAGATAAATTGGAATTGAATATTTGAAATCTGTTGAAAACTGTAGATCAGTAGATATTTTGAAATATAAATTCACTATGGAATTTATAAATGGAAAGGGAAATTGGTTTCCAAAATAAACGTTGTTTATTTTTGAAGTATGGAAAATTTTATATCTTGTAAAGATATTTTTTTTGGAAAATAAATAATTTGGGAAATTATTTAGAATCTGATGATGTTGCGCATCTTTATTGATAGTTAAATAACCGACTATCAATATTTACCTTTAAATGGTATTTGTTGTGATTGTTTGGATTGGATGCCACACTTATTTTTAAATAAGCGCTCACTATTCGGGTTAACCGGTAAAGGACCATGGGGTCGTATAACCCACTCCGAATATGTGATACGTCGTTATGAATTGCATTTGAAGACCGGTGTTGAAGACCGGATATTTGTGAAAACGGATGGATTACCGTCGAGTTACTCTGCATCGGCTGATCTCCGATACAGAGGTTCATCACCCTTAGTGACGGGATGTCCGGACGTGATTAGTGAATATCCGGATGGCAAGGGCTTCTTTGGAAGTGCCTTCGGTTCTGTTTGATCCCGGAACGGACTTGTATGGATTTTGTGTCTGACGTTACAATTTGAGTTGTAAAGCTGGTTTTTATCAAATATATTTCTGTTGGTGGCGGAGAATTTATTCTCTTAGCTTAACACCCTTCTCTGAGACGTACGAGCTCAGAGGTTATATAGTTGATGGTTACTAGTGATACATTCCCAAATTGGTAATGTGGCATGCTGAGTGTTGCTGTGAAATGATCGTTGAATGATCGTTTGTGATAGGATCATTTGTTTGATCGTCTATCTTGATGATCATTGCTTTGATCATTTGTTGACCCAAAGCACTGCTTTTGTAAAGCGTGGCTTTGTGGACGAGACCTCGTCGGACCTCACACCTCGGAAATGGTCAAAACAGGAAGAATGCAGCAAGGTTATTATGGGGTAGCACCCCTTTAGTGTATGTCATTCCTTCTGGATAGAGGTGGTATCATGGTATGGAGCCCAGATACTTAACTTATGTGGTTACTACAAATTTATTACTTTGTGGTTGTTGGAAATCGGGGATCCTCGGATATAGATCGGTTACGATCGGGGAATGACATATTCGTGTCAGTTGTTACCCAGTTAGGGGTAACCCGGCCTTGTGTTGGCAGAGATCCGGTTAGGTTCTCGGGACGTCATTCTAGAGGCGTTTCCATGTGGCAATGGGAAGTTCCTTGGCCTGACCATTTGTTGGAAATCCAAAGAAACAATACGAGCCTTGTACAGTTTTAGTTGTATTACCTGCTATGGAATGTGGCGGTAACCTGCTATTGAACATGGTAGCTATAGTAGGCATAAATGCGGAATGCCTATGCTGGCTAAGATTTATATTCTACTTTCGAAATGATTTTTCTACACTATGCACTAGTAATAATATCAAATGATTCTTTTAAATGTGTATCAAGCATCTTTGACTATCATAAGGAGAAATCTCCTCCGATTCTGCGTTTGCATTGTGTGTGTGTGCGGGAGGCCTTATGGTAGTCTCATTTTCTAAAGAGCATTGCGAATCTATTTTAAAATTATCCTGTTCTTTGTTTTAAAGATAAATAACTGTTTTGAGTTCTCACACCAGTCCCATGACTGACCTGGAGTTTATTGTTTTCCTTCCTAAACTCTGGGTGCCCACCAATTTCCACACGAGCAGTCTAGAGTTTGGTTATCAGGTTATTCTAAATTTAGGAGTGCTATGGAGCTCAGGAGGCGAGCTTCATATCGAGACGTACCACTTGTAACAAACCGAAATTTTCGACTTTCGAAAATTCAACATCGATACTCACTTTATCGACTGCCGAGAATCGAAGGCCGGAAACACGGAATGTTATGGGTTTTAAAAAGAATTTTAAGAAAAGAAAAAGAAAGAAGAGAGAAGAGATAGAAAATAGAGAGAAAAGAAGATAGAAATTTTTAAAATAGAAACAGAGAATTCAAAAATAGAAGATAGAAGAATTTTAAAAATAGAACGGAACAGAAGGAAATAACAACAGAATCTCACAATTCGCAGCGGAACAACATATAATAATAAATGAATAATCTTTAAACAAGAACTATATCAGTTATTACATCACATTTTATTACATCATATCATCAGAGTGTACAACATCATACAACAACAAACGGTGCAGCGGAAAAGAAATACTATATAAACTAGTAATACGCCATGCCATCCAGCTTGCCTCCAGCAACTCCAGAATATCCTGAATATCCTGATAAACCTAACTCTTAACTGCCCGTGTGGAAATTGGTGGGCACCCAGAGTTTAGGAAGGAAAACAATAAACTCCGAGTCAGTCATGTGACTGGTGTGAGAACTCAAAACAGTTTATTTACTTTAAAATCAAAATAGAGGAATATTTTTAAATTCAATTCGCAATGCTTTTAAAAATGAGACTACCATAAGGCCTCCCGCACACACACACATGCAAACGCAGAATCGGAGGAGATTTCTCCTTATGATAGTCAAAGATGCTTGATACGCATTTAAAATAACATTTGATATTATTACTAGTGCATAGTGTAGGAAATTATTTCGAAAATAAAGATATAAATCTTAGCCAACATAGACATTTCGAACTATGCCTACTATAGCTACTATCCAAACAGTGGTGACCACCATAAGTGAATAGCAGGTTCTACAACTAATACCGTACAAGTTTCGTATTGAGAATTGGATTTCCAACAAATGGTCAGGCCAAGGAACTTCCCATTGCCACATGAGAATGCCTCTGGATGGACATCCCCGAGAACCAAACCGGATCTCTACCAACACAAGGCCGGGTTACCCCTAACTGGGTAACAACTGACACGAGTATGCCATCCCCCGGTCCTTTAGGACCTTTAACCGAGCGCTCGATATCCAACATCACACCATAATAAATAGAGTGTTTTCAACATGAGTAAATATCTGGGCTCCATACCATGATACCACCCCTTTCCAGAAGGAAATGCACATACCCTAAGGGGAGCTACAGCAACCCCTAATAACCTTGCTGCATCTTTCTTGTTTTGACCATTTCCGGGATGTGAGGCTCGACGAATTCACGTCCATAAAAACATACTTTATACAAAAGCCATGCTTTGGGTCAACAAATGATCAACACAATGATCACTAAGATAGACGATCAAACAAATGATCCTATCATAAATAATCAACACAATGATCATTTCAGCATCACTCAGCATGTCACATTACCAAACTGGGAATATATCGCTGATAACTTCAACTATATAACCTCTGAGCTCGTTCGTCTCAGAGAAGGGTGTTAAGCAAAGAATAAATTCTCCGCCACCAACAGAAATATATTTGAAAGAAATCGGCTTTATATCTCAACTTGTAATGTCAGGCATACAATCCATACAAGTCTGTTCCGGGATCGAACAAAACGAAGGCACTTACAAAGAAGTCCTTGCAATCCGGATATTCACAATCCTGATCGGATTCACCATCACATATGGAGTTTCTATACCGGCGCGACTCGGTGCAGAAACAATCGATAGGTCATCCTATCGCTCTTGCAAATATCCGGTCTTCAACACCAATCTTCAAATGCAATTCACAACGACGTATCACATATTCGGAATGGGTTATACGACCCCATGGTCCTTTCCCGGTTAACCCGAATAGTGAGCGCTTATTCAAAAATAAGTGTGCATTCAAATTCAAACAATCACATCAAATACCCATTCAAAGGGAAATATTGATAGTCGGCTATTGAACTATCAATTGATATGCATACATCACCAGATTCCAAATAATTTTCCAAATTATTTATTTTCCAAAATATCTTTACAAGATATATAATTTCAACACTTTAAAAATAAATCAACATTTATTTTCAAACAAATTCCACTTTTCACATATAAATTCCATAATAAATTTATATTTCAAAATATCCATGCATATTCGATTTCAAATATTCATTTTCAATTTATCTTCAAAAAGATAAATTCTCTAAACTTTCCATTTCTCATTGGAAAAACAATTTCCATACTTATTTATTTTATAAGTAATTCACAAATTTTATTTATTTTCAACCTTGGAAAATATTCCATATACTCTAATCGAAATTAAGTATATATTTCATTCTTTAAGGAAATCATTTACTTAACCATATTTATTTGGGCCAAAACGAATGTTGCGTAAAACATCGTTACGACAACCCAAAATCACTAGTATAGGGATTCGAAATTTAAAATAGATATATATAAATCCCAATACTATACAAAACATTTCCTTTCGGAAATTATCTATTATAACAACAGTGTTATAATCTATTATTTCCTTCTATTTCTCGAAAACATCTATTTCAACAATAAATGTTGAAATCTATGATTTCGAATCTCAATATATTTTAAAACATCGTTAGATCGTTTTAATTCTATTTAAAACTTCACATTCCAAATAATTCTTTAACATAATATTCACTATACAAAAACGTGAATATATATTATTAATAAATTTCATTTCTTCTATTCCTTTTATTTTAAGGAATTATTCACTGTTTAAAACATGAATATAACTCCATTAATAAATTTCAACAATTCACTTATCAAAATAAGTCGTTTTGAATTTATAAAACAACGTTTATAAATTCTATTCTATTTATTTTACATCAACTTCCTTTTATAAATTTTCTTTATTAACCTATCTCAATTCATATCACAATGATATACTAAAAATTCATATTATAAGTCGAATACTTATAATTTATTTATTTACAAAATTGTTTCTTTGAACTTCTCAAATTTATAAATTTTATAACTTATAAGATTCATTTATTTATTCAAACTCATTCCTTTAATAACTTTATAAATTTTATAAACCTACTGCTTATAAAATTCTATTTATAACTTCACCGTTATAATTCTATAATTCCAATTTATGAAATTCATTTACAATTCTTTCTAACACTTAGAAAAGTTCGTTTTACACTTCCAATATTTTTAATTTACAAATATCAATTTATAAATCTTTTAATACAAATAAATTTGTATTATTATTTTAAAACATCTTTTAAACTCTTTTAGAATTCCATCATTTTGATTTATAAAATAATCCAATTTCATAAATCCTATTTTTTTAACTTTTTATAATAGATTCAAAAATCCCAGTTTAAACTATTTTATAAAATCACTAATCCCATATTTTCAAAAATCAATTTTTTAACTATATTTCTCAAAAATATAATTTTTATAACATTAAAAATTATAACGTTCATTTAATTATAATGGATCAATTCCAAAAATATTTAATAAACGTATATTTCCAAAAATCCCTTTAGAAATTAAAATCGTTATTTTTAAATTTCAAAATTTGGATCCGATGATGCAACACATCAATAGTCAATCACGATTTTCCAATATCATATATCGATATGATAAACAATCAAACATCACAATATTTAAAATCAATAAATATTTGTGAGGAATCCAGTTGGATCTCTCCAACCTGTTTCCCTGCATCCACAGACATTAGCACAATCCCATTCCGTTTCAAGACGGAATATCGCGGTATATGGGATTTTATAAATATATATCCGCTTACTAACGGCGCATAGGGTCTCATCCGCTAAAAGAAAATGCGGGAAATCAATCAACTGCAATATATACATATGCCAATATATATATATTGCTATATATATAATATAATACCAATTCCACTTCGAGGTGGAATATCGCGGTATATGTGTGTAATAAATAACCTCCGCTTACTAACGGCGTATAGGGTCTATTCACATCCAATATATATATAACAATCATCATTCAAGCATTCAATCAACACAGTCAAACAATTTTAAATTTAACTATTTAAAATTTAATTAAACAACAGAAATTCCTTTCGAGTGAGAAGTTCTCACCTTTATTCCCGTTTGCCATCCACTTCCAATTCAACTTGTTTTCTTCATTTATACCTTGTATAAATATTTACACAATTTATTAATATTCGAAATAATCGAATAATAAATTTTCGTTCTTGATTGTTAAATAAATCAATAGTTTTATTTAAACCAATCTTTTCTTAAATAAATTTATTTTAACAAATTTTCCTTCGAAAATAATTCTAACTTAGAAATTTTCAATTGAACTAAATTTAAAACTAAATTCTTTTTAACCATTTCCGTTTAATAATTTTAATTGTCTAATGATTTAACTTCAAACAAATTTTCTTTAGCAAATTTATTTAACTAAAAGTTTAAAAATTAAATTTCTTTTAAAATTTATTTCTACTAATTCTTTTACCTCAGATTAATATCTTTTTAAATAAATTTGTTTTAACCAAAAATTTAAATTTAAAACCAGAATTCCTTTAATAAATTATTTTATCAAATGATTTGAATTCTTAGCAAATTTTCTTTTACAAAAAATATTTTTCATTTTGAAACTCAATTTTATATTTAACTGATAATTTTGTTTTAACAAATTAATTTAATTTTAAACAAATCTTCTTTTATAAATTTCTTTAAACTCTCCAAATTTCTTTTTATAGTTTTAAACAACAATTTCTCTTTTTATAAATTTAAATTTAAACTAAATTCTCTTTAAATAAATCTTTTACTTAATAAATTGATTTTCCAAAGATATATATAAATATTTACTGTAAATATTTTTTTTTTTTACTTTACTGTCATTGTTTTTTCTTAATCCCATATTTTCTCTACTGTTATTATATATCCATATACACACAATGCATATATTATAAAAATTAACGAAATAATTTATATTAAAATTTTTTAAACTATACCTTACTGCTTTGTTACCCAGATCCATCGCCACCGCGCCTTGTCACCGCGAGTACCCAGCCGCCATTGCCTTTGAATCGCACGCGCGAGCTCACCATCTTCCAATTTGAGCTCCACCATCACTGCCGCGCACCCCCTCACGCTAGCACGCGCCTGAAATCGCGACAGCTCTCATCGATGCCGCCGCAGCCTCATCACACTACCCCTGGCTCGCGAATTGCCACGACTTCGTGTGGCCGTCGCCGCTCGAATCGCGACACCCCTCGTCGCCAATCGCCAATCGCGCGCGCACACGCGGCCCCAATCCCATCGCGTCGCCTCAACTGTCGCGTGCTCGTCTTAGGGCTTCGGCCATTTGTTTTTTTTTATCTCGTATGATTTGAACTGAGGAACGAATTGAGGGAGAGAGGAAGATTTTAAACGTGAAGAAGTATGCACTGCACGATTTAGTTTCGTGAATTTAGGCGTGAGTTTAGGCATGAATGTAGGAAGAACGTGCGTATTTTGACCAAGTTTAAATTTAAATTTAAATTGAATTCGATTTTATTTCAATGCGTTTACACGCCGTGTGATCACATATTAACTCCGAAAAATACGAAATTTGAAATCCGGCAATAATTCAATATTACGGACCCAATGGAACTGGTTTCGTCGAATTCCGAGACTGTGCCTCGGACGGCTATTTTCAAATATCGATTCAAACGATTAAATTTCAAAACTGTACAATTCACTTCCAAATTAATTTATGCAGCTTCTAAAATCTTCAATGTTATCAATATGAATTTTACAAGCCTTTGAAATATTTTTAATCAGCTTAAAATTGAAGATTCAAATTTTTATTCAACTTCGATAGATTAAATTCTATAATTTAATCGTCAATTTCATAGTTATATTGATATTCAATTTAAAATTATCTCGAATATTTAAAATTAATTAAATATCTTCATTTTTAAATTGTTAAAAATTCAGGATCGTTACAATCTTTCCCCCTTAAAAGAATTTCGTCCCAAAATTACAAGTTAAGAAGAATACCCTTAACCCGTCTATCATTTTTCACAATTCAAATAGTTTTATCAACTTACTAGCCTAAATCTTTTTACTAGAGATTCATTATCATTTCAATTATCTTTCCAACTCCAATTATAGGTTCCAAACAATATTGTTTTCCTTAACAATTCAAGTTTAAATTCAAATTCAAATTCAAACTTCCAAATTTTTCTCAAAAATTTTCTAACACCCTAAATTTTCGAAAAATTTCGCCAGCGTTTCCTTTGCGCGGCTCGATCGGTACGACTACAAAATGGCACCACGGCCCCTCAGAATCAAAAAGAAAAGAGAAAAGCCAAGTGGCTAGAGAAGAAAGTCATCAAATCTCATATTAAAATTGAAATACGTACCTTTCTGTCGAGCAATTCAATTTTTATCTTTGAAATCAAAATCTCAATTCCTTTTATATACCTGTATAACCTGTATAATCTGCTAGTACTAGCATCCAAATCCAACATTCAAACCATTTTGCCAATTCTATTGCAAAATTTCCAATATATGCTTCTTATACGTTTTTACTTCACTATTGAAGTTACATATTCATTCTCATTCAATTCTACGTTTCAATTTCATTTGAATTCAATTTTCAATTCTAGATTTCATTCGAATTCAATTCTCAATTCTAAATATTGAATTCTAACGATTAACTTTTATTTAGTAATTCATATTATTATCTTAAATTAGTTTCATTCCCTAATTCATTTCAATATTTCAATTCATCTCGAATTTACTTAATTGCTCAATTCAATTTTTTATTCACATTCCATATTCATATTCATTCCATTTGAAATGAATAAATTATCAAGTTAGTTTACTTGAATTCAATCCATTTTATTTCTTTCCATAACTAATGATAATAACTCAACATTATCACTTCTTAACAATCATGCAACCATATACTATAATAATTCATAGAAAATCATTTCTTTTCTATACAAAAAAATAGTTTTGGGCAAAAATTATTTTATAATATAAACCAATTTTATATTCACTAACAAATACGCGCTCATATCTATTATTACACTCAAACTCATTCTAGAGTACTACTGACTCTATCTCTAATGAATTATACCCAACAGAACCATGGTTGTCGCTTAACCATCAGCTCTGATACCAAATGTAACAAACCGAAATTTTCGACTTTCGAAAATTCAACATCGATACTCACTTTATCGACTGCCGAGAATCGAAGGCCGGAAACACGAAATGTTATGGGTTTTAAAAAGAATTTTAAGAAAAGAAAAAGAAAGAAGAGAGAAGAGATAGAAAATAGAGAGAAAAGAAGATAGAAATTTTTAAAATAGAAACAGAGAATTCGAAAATAGAAGATAGAAGAATTTTAAAAATAGAACGGAACAGAAGGAAATAACAATAGAATCTCACAATTCGCAGCGGAACAACATATAATAATAAATGAATAATCTTTAAACAAGAACTATATCAGTTATTACATCACATTTTATTACATCATATCATCAGAGTGTACAACATCATACAACAACAAACGGTGCAGCGGAAAAGAAATACTATATAAACTAGTAATACGCCATGCCATCCAGCTTGCCTCCAGCAACTCCAGAATATCCTGAATATCCTGATAAACCTAACTCTTAACTGCCCGTGTGGAAATTGGTGGGCACCCAGAGTTTAGGAAGGAAAACAATAAACTCCGAGTCAGTTATGTGACTGGTGTGAGAACTCAAAACAGTTTATTTACTTTAAAATCAAAATAGAGGAATATTTTTAAATTCAATTCGCAATGCTTTTAAAAATGAGACTACCATAAGGCCTCCCGCACACACACACATGCAAACGCAGAATCGGAGGAGATTTCTCCTTATGATAGTCAAAGATGCTTGATACGCATTTAAAATAACATTTGATATTATTACTAGTGCATAGTGTAGGAAATTATTTCGAAAATAAAGATATAAATCTTAGCCAACATAGACATTTCGAACTATGCCTACTATAGCTACTATCCAAACAGTGGTGACCACCATAAGTGAATAGCAGGTTCTACAACTAATACCGTACAAGTTTCGTATTGAGAATTGGATTTCCAACAAATGGTCAGGCCAAGGAACTTCCCATTGCCACATGAGAATGCCTCTGGATGGACATCCCCGAGAACCAAACCGGATCTCTACCAACACAAGGCCGGGTTACCCCTAACTGGGTAACAACTGACACGAGTATGCCATCCCCCGGTCCTTTAGGACCTTTAACCGAGCGCTCGATATCCAACATCACACCATAATAAACAGAGTGTTTTCAACATGAGTAAATATCTGGGCTCCATACCATGATACCACCCCTTTCCAGAAGGAAATGCACATACCCTAAGGGGAGCTACAGCAACCCCTAATAACCTTGCCGCATCTTTCCTGTTTTGACCATTTCCGGGATGTGAGGCTCGACGAATTCACGTCCACAAAAACATACTTTATACAAAAGCCATGCTTTGGGTCAACAAATGATCAACACAATGATCACTAAGATAGACGATCAAACAAATGATCCTATCATAAATAATCAACACAATGATCATTTCAGCATCACTCAGCATGTCACATTACCAAACTGGGAATATATCGCTGATAACTTCAACTATATAACCTCTGAGCTCGTACGTCTCAGAGAAGGGTGTTAAGCAAAGAATAAATTCTCCGCCACCAACAGAAATATATTTGAAAGAAATCGGCTTTATATCTCAACTTGTAATGTCAGGCATACAATCCATACAAGTCTGTTCCGGGATCGAACAAAACCGAAGGCACTTACAAAGAAGTCCTTGCAATCCGGATATTCACAATCCTGATCGGATTCACCATCACATATGGAGTTTCTATACCGGCGCGACTCGGTGTAGAAACAATCGATAGGTCATCCTATCGCTCTTGCAAATATCCGGTCTTCAACACCGATCTTCAAATGCAATTCACAACGACGTATCACATATTCGGAATGGGTTATACGACCCCATGGTCCTTTCCCGGTTAACCCGAATAGTGAGCGCTTATTCAAAAATAAGTGTGCATTCAAATTCAAACAATCACATCAAATACTCATTCAAAGGGAAATATTGATAGTCGGCTATTGAACTATCAATTGATATGCATACATCACCAGATTCCAAATAATTTTCCAAATTATTTATTTTCCAAAATATCTTTACAAGATATATAATTTCAACACTTTAAAAATAAATCAACATTTATTTTCAAACAAATTCCACTTTTCACATATAAATTCCATAATGAATTTATATTTCAAAATATCCATGCATATTCGATTTCAAATATTCATTTTCGATTTATCTTCAAAAATATAAATTCTCTAAACTTTCCATTTCTCATTGGAAAAACAATTTCCATACTTATTTATTTTATAAGTAATTCACAAATTTTATTTATTTTCAACCTTGGAAAATATTCCATATACTCTAATCGAAATTAAGTATATATTTCATTCTTTAAGGAAATCATTTACTTAACCATATTTATTTGGGCCAAAACGAATGTTGCGTAAAGCATCGTTACGACAACCCAAAATCACTAGTATAGGGATTCGAAATTTAAAATAGATATATATAAATCCCAATACTATACAAAACATTTCCTTTCGGAAATTATCTATTATAACAACAGTGTTATAATCTATTATTTCCTTCTATTTCTCGAAAACATCTATTTCAACAATAAATGTTGAAATCTATGATTTCGAATCTCAATATATTTTAAAACATCGTTAGATCGTTTTAATTCTATTTAAAACATCACATTCCAAATAATTCTTTAACATAATATTCACTATACAAAAACGTGAATATATATTATTAATAAATTTCATTTCTTCTATTCCTTTTATTTTAAGGAATTATTCACTGTTTAAAACATGAATATAACTCCATTAATAAATTTCAACAATTCACTTATCAAAATAAGTCGTTTTGAATTTATAAAACAACGTTTATAAATTCTATTCTATTTATTTTACATCAACTTCCTTTTATAAATTTTCTTTATTAACCTATCTCAATTCATATCACAATGATATACTAAAAATTCATATTATAAGTCGAATACTTATAATTTATTTATTTACAAAATTGTTTCTTTGAACTTCTCAAATTTATAAATTTTATAACTTATAAGATTCATTTATTTATTCAAACTCATTCCTTTAATAACTTTATAAATTTTATAAACCTACTGCTTATAAAATTCTATTCATAACTTCACCGTTATAATTCTATAATTCCAATTTATGAAATTCATTTACAATTCTTTCTAACACTTAGAAAAGTTCGTTTTACACTTCCAATATTTTTAATTTACAAATATCAATTTATAAATCTTTTAATACAAATAAATTTGTATTATTATTTTAAAACATCTTTTAAACTCTTTTAGAATTCCATCATTTTGATTTATAAAATAATCCAATTTCATAAATCCTATTTTTTTAACTTTTTATAATAGATTCAAAAATCCCAGTTTAAACTATTTTATAAAATCACTAATCCCATATTTTCAAAAATCAATTTTTTAACTATATTTCTCAAAAATATAATTTTTATAACATTAAAAATTATAACGTTCATTTAATTATAATGGATCAATTCCAAAAATATTTAATAAACGTATATTTCCAAAAATCCCTTTAGAAATTAAAATCGTTATTTTTAAATTTCAAAATTTGGATCCGATGATGCAACACATCAATAGTCAATCACGATTTTCCAATATCATATATCGATATGATAAACAATCAAACATCACAATATTTAAAATCAATAAATATTTGTGAGGAATCCAGTTGGATCCCTCCAACCTGTTTCCCTGCATCCACAGACATTAGCACAATACCATTCCGTTTCAAGACGGAATATCGCGGTATATGGGATTTTATAAATATATATTCGCTTACTAACGGCGCATAGGGTCTCATCCGCTAAAAGAAAATGCGGGAAATCAATCAACTGCAATATATACATATGCCAATATATATATATTGCTATATATATAATATAATACCAATTCCACTTCGAGGTGGAATATCGCGGTATATGTGTGTAATAAATAACCTCCGCTTACTAACGGCGTATAGGGTCTATTCACATCCAATATATATATAACAATCATCATTCAAGCATTCAATCAACACAGTCAAACAATTTTAAATTTAACTATTTTAAATTTAATTAAACAACAGAAATTCCTTTCGAGTGAGAAGTTCTCACCTTTATTCCCGTTTGCCATCCACTTCCAATTCAACTTGTTTTCTTCATTTATACCTTGTATAAATATTTACACAATTTATTAATATTCGAAATAATCGAATAATAAATTTTCGTTCTTGATTGTTAAATAAATCAATAGTTTTATTTAAACCAATCTTTTCTTAAATAAATTTATTTTAACAAATTTTCCTTCGAAAATAATTCTAATTTAGAAATTATCAATTGAACTAAATTTAAAACTAAATTCTTTTTAACCATTTCCGTTTAATAGTTTTAATTGTCTAATGATTTAACTTCAAACAAATTTTCTTTAGCAAATTTATTTAACTAAAAGTTTAAAAATTAAATTTCTTTTAAAATTTATTTCTACTAATTCTTTTACCTTAGATTAATATCTTTTTAAATAAATTTGTTTTAACCAAAAATTTAAATTTAAAACCAGAATTCCTTTAATAAATTATTTTATCAAATGATTTGAATTCTTAGCAAATTTTCTTTTACAAAAAATATTTTTCATTTTGAAACTCAATTTTATATTTAACTGATAATTTTGTTTTAACAAATTAATTTAATTTTAAACAAATCTTCTTTTATAAATTTCTTTAAACTCTCCAAATTTCTTTTTATAGTTTTAAACAACAATTTCTCTTTTTATAAATTTAAATTTAAACTAAATTCTCTTTAAATAAATCTTTTACTTAATAAATTGATTTTCCAAAGATATATAAATATATTTACTGTAAATATTTTTTTTTTTTTTACTTTACTGTCATTTTTTTTTCTTAATCCCATATTTTCTCTACTGTTATTATATATCCATATACACACAATGCATATATTATAAAAATTAACGAAATAATTTAAATTAAAATTTTTTAAACTATACCTTACTGCTTTGTTACCCAGATCCATCCCCACCGCGCCTTGTCACCGCGAGTACCCAGCCGCCATTGCCTTTGAATCGCACGCGCGAGCTCACCATCTTCCAATTTGAGCTCCACCATCACAGCCGCGCACCCCCTCACGCTAGCACGCGCCTGAAATCGCGACAGCTCTCATCGATGCCGCCGCAGCCTCATCACACTACCCCTGGCTCGCGAATTGCCACAACTTCGTGTGGCCGTCGCCGCTCGAATCGCGACACCCCTCGTCGCCAATCGCCAATCGCGCACGCACACGCGGCCCCAATCCCATCGCGTCGCCTCAACTGTCGCGTGCTCGTCTTAGGGCTTCGGCCATTTGTTTTTTTTTTATCTCGTATGATTTGAACTGAGGAACGAATTGAGGGAGAGAGGAAGATTTTAAACGTGAAGAAGTATGCACTGCACGATTTAGTTTCGTGAATTTAGGCGTGAGTTTAGGCATGAATGTAGGAAGAACGTGCGTATTTTGACCAAGTTTAAATTTAAATTTAAATTGAATTCGATTTTATTTCAATGCGTTTACACGCCGTGTGATCACATATTAACTCCGAAAAATACGAAATTTGAAATCCGGCAATAATTCAATATTACGGACCCAATGGAACTGGTTTCGTCGAATTCCGAGACTGTGCCTCGGACGGCTATTTTCAAATATCGATTCAAACGATTAAATTTCAAAACTGTACAATTCACTTCCAAATTAATTTCTGCAGCTTCTAAAATCTTCAGTGTTATCAATATGAATTTTACAAGCCTTTGAAATATTTTTAATCAGCTTAAAATTGAAGATTCAAATTTTTATTCAACTTCGATAGATTAAATTCTATAATTTAATCGTCAATTTCATAGTTATATTGATATTCAATTTAAAATTATCTCGAATATTTAAAATTAATTAAATATCTTCATTTTTAAATTGTTAAAAATGCAGGATCGTTACACCACTTGTCTATGATATTATACTATGTATTATTCCGCTGTGTATTCTGTATGAGGACAAGTTTATATAACTGTCTATTGATGTATCGACTCTGTTGTCTATTGTTGTTGTAAACTCTGATAATGATGTAATGTAATAACTGGTATAGTTCTTTTGTTTTAATGATTATTCATCTATCTATTATATGTTGTTCCGCTGCGACTGTGAGATTCTGATATTGTTTTCTTATTCTTTCTGTTCTGGTGTTGGTTTCTGTTTCTTCTTCTATCTTCTTCTCTCTTCTTCTACCTTTTTCTTCTTCTTTAACCTAACGGCTCGGTTTTTCGGCAACGAAAAAATCACGTTCGTCACAGAATTGTTTTCCTAATTACATTAAGAACTTCCTTGTGCTCTTCTCTATATTTAATTATTTGTGTCCATTCTTTCAAGTTTGGAATTTGAAATTATTTATACTATCCATTAAGCTTGGGATTTATTCTTACTAGCTCCCGCCTTTTTATTTGGATTGTTTCTATTGATTATTCCATTCTTTCATGATTGGATTGTTGTTCTAATTAGTTTCCCATTGCTTTATTTATGGATGTTGTTCTTGTGAGGTGAAACCTCATTCCAAGTCAGTGCGCGTGGTCTCAAAAAAATTGTATATGTGTTCATCATATTAGTTGAGTATACTCATGCTGGTTTTCCATGCTGTCTCGGGTGTTATTCTATTATAATGCTCGGGTCAAATCAAGTTTTTTTCCAGATTGGCTTTGGTGATATGGAGTTATTAGAGAAGAGTTGGACGTTCACCTATCATATTGTTTTATTTCTGCTAAATTATATTGTATACCTATCAGTAATTGTAAGTTCGCAATTTTTTAACTGTCACACTGATAAGGTTTATTTTTAACTCTGATGTACTCTGTATTTTAAAGTGACAGTTTTTACGATCTTTATTATATTATATGTTGTCGATTCCAGTACGAGATCTGATTTCCCTATTCGATGTTCTTTTCTTTTTATTTTATCCTAATAATCTGCCTTTTCGTTGATTGGATATTCGATATTTGAATATTGTGGATGTATTTGGTTTTGACATTCGATGATTGAAAGGGCTGGTCATTACAGTTTCGGATGCTCGATTTTTACTTGCTAGCAATTCAAACGTTGCTTTAGCCATAAGCTTACGTCTCTTTTCATTCCTTCCTAGAAGAAACTCCTTTTCATACCCCTGATATATTTTAATTACTCGGTGATGAATTGTAAACTTCGATCGATGACATTCCCTAAGAACTTCCTTCCTTAGGTTACCAAAATCTGGTACACACGACCATCCTTTCTACCTCAACTATATGTTCTGATCAAGAATAAAATCTTTGAAATCATTATCTCACTTCCATCTTTAAGTCTTCAATTCCATTTAAGTAGTAACCGATCATCTCTCTTCTTTGAAGCAATTCTTTCGATCATTACAGATTGAACTTCCAAACAAGACAATATTGCCGGTATTCCAGCTAGAGCTAGCCGATGACCTTAACCTTATACTGCAAGTAGTTAATGTCTCTAAATTTTTCCATTCTACTAACATAGCTATAACAACACTTTGACTCTTGTCCAGCCTTTTGGCCCGGTTATATTCGAACTGATTGGACAGGTAAAACTCGGTCGGGATCGACTAGTCACATTAACAATAACGAAGCCGACGGATTAGGCACAAATGATAATATAAAGCAGTGGTGGGGTGAAAGCAAAAGACATAATTAATAAAACGATAAAAATATGAAAATATAACATTTACTAAAAATGGATCGGGTACGATCCATATTCACCAACTATGGATCTTACCGTGTCGATATTACAGTTCTATTCAGTAGAAAACAATCGATATCTCAAAATCTATAGGTTAAATATAGATAAAACTTTGGGATCGTCAATATATTGAAGAGTGGATCCCACCATATCGATCACATGCCAAAACAAGCCAATATAACGAATGGCACCATTCATTGTTCTTAAGGATACAGGACCCACAATCAATATCATGACTTCTTCTGGATCTGGAGACCCCATCGCCAAAATTTCAGGAAGATATTTCACCTTCTTACCCTATGAATAGAGACTTGATTGTTCGTTTTTAGGGATCTTTATTCTGCTTGTTACTTTGCGTTTCTTTCTAACCGAGGATTTTACTCTGATCCATCTTCATGTGCTTAGCAATTCAAGTGTTTAATCAAGTTATTTTCTTCAAAATGGATGCAGGCCTTCAATGCCCAACCACTATAAATCATTATCTTCTCGTTATTGCCTACATTTTGTTATTTAATTGTTTATTTCCTCTATTTCCACTTAATTTTCTTCATTTAGTTCTTTACAAATTGGGAGTTTGTGCCAATTTTTGGTTCAAACATTTTGGTGCATTCACTGGGAAAGAGATATTCTCAGCTCTGTTTGAATTCCTTTGTTGCTACTAGATTGCATAAATACCCCAAAGTGATCCGATATTGTCTTCAAGAAGCTCTTTCGTTTTATTCATATTTACAAAAGTCTAAGGAAAACTATCAACAATGGTTGGAAACATCGTATCTACCTCTTAAAACGTAGAAAGAAATGAGAATACTAGCATCTAGCAAGGAGGCCGGAGTGATCTACCAATAGATGTTAGTGCTACCAATCAAGTTGATATCCAAAATCTAGTTAATTCCATTATAAGAGCCGATTTCCAAAATTTGATGAGAGGGCTCATGGATAGCCATCGACAGTTAAACTAGTAGATTCAAGCCAATATCAATTTAATAAATCAACTCAGAGATCAACTACACGGAAAAGCTAGGAGAGAGCCAACTCCCTATTCTGCATCGAATAACTCAACTTCATCATATGACTATCACAGACGAAGATGTCACAGAACTAACGGATACCATGTTGAAACATCGACTCACTACCACCCGACCAATCTAAATAGACCGATAATGATCGGTACTGATCCATCTAGAAAGGTCGACGCTGATCCAACTCTATGAGGTGGTTCGCATCAGATGATATATAGAACACACACTGGTGATGTTTTGATCGATCTGGATGCTGGAGTTCAATGCAGATTAATTACCTCTCCGGGATGATGACAATGTGAATGCTCGCGATGTAGATTAAGGGGATATTGAGCCAACAAGGCATGGAATGACCCATAGACAATGGCTAGACCATTCACGTAAGGTAGAGCACGACTACCCTTAGTTCCAGCTATCTAAATGTCGGACTTTTCGGCTACTGTCAGATAGCTAGTAAGGGAGAACCAAGATTTGACCAATGATGATTTGGAGATCTCAAGTAGCCATATCCTCTTCATAGAAAATATTTTACATGAGGAGTATCTAAGGAGATTTAACATTCCGTCAACACCTTTCCATGATGGGAAAATCGACCCCAAGTAGCATATCAAGAAATATGCATGGATGATGGATTCTGCATGAGCCGATGATGCTACAAAATGAAGGTGTTTTCCCATCACTCTCATTGGTACATTGATGGTGTGGTTTACGAGATTACCTCCACCGTCAATCTCTAGATTTGACAATTTAGCTACAAAACTTGTGGAGAAGTTCCATATGCATCGAACTTGCCCCAAAGATGTAATGTCCTTATAAGTGTGATCCAGGCTCCGAGAGAATTGCTGAAAGATTACTTGGAGAGATTTCATATGGTTGTTACAGAAGTCAGTAATCTGAATGACTATTCAATATTTATGGTGATATCAACAGGGGTTGATCTAGAATCTAACTTCGGCGATTGGAACCATGAATGAAAAAGGGATTCTATATAAGGGAAGCCAAGGATTCCATTGTATGATACTTATACATCGTTGATCCCTAGAAAACGTATACTTGTCTACATGCAATACCTGTAATATAGGAAGCCACCTTCGAAGGAATCGATGGAGAAGCAAAAGCAGACTGGAAAATATTGTCAGTTCCATGAATGTTATGGTCACAACACAAATGAGTGTAGGCATCTCCAGGATGTTATCGGGAAACTAATTCAGGAAAGAAAGTTACAGCAATTTGTCAAAGCCTCTTAGCATGGCGGGCAGGGAACATTTGACCCCAACCGAGGGCAAGTATCGCATAGTGCTGATGAGCTTGCGTGGACTGGGGGAAGATTAGTGATCAATACAATAGTTGGGAGACCGCATCCAACTGACAAGAGTTGGCATGAGATGGAGTGCTACACTGGCGTAATTGAGCATATGAATTTTGAGTGTTGTTCACATATAGAAGATAAGGCTGCAGCTAGACAGCTGCATACAATGGAAGACGGCATTATATTCAAAAAAAAAGAGGCAGATAATGCGGAGGCACTGACGATTGACCCAATGGTCATTTCAGCCATGATTGGCCCCGCTTTAGTGAGGAGGATCTTGGTTGACTGTGGAAGTTCCATAAATATAATTTTCAAAAAGGCTTACGATCAGAATAGGATGGAAGCCAAGGACATGAAACCATCTAAGGCCCACATTCACGTGTTGCGATAGAAGCTGTAGGATATGTCGAATTACCTGTAGAGTTGACAGAAGGTGGACATAGGAGAGTACGGATGTTTCCATTTGTTGTCTTGGATGTTGACTTTCCATACAATGCTTTTCTGAGCAACCAACCCTAGCTGAATTCCAGTCAACTCTTTCCTCGTGGTGTTTGACTTTGAAGTTCCCAATTGATCATGATATTGGAGTTGTGCATGGTGATCAGGCAATCGTACGTGCCTGTTATGTGATTGAATTGAGATATGTTCAATGGAAGAAGAAAGTTAAGGGTGTGGACAAGTCTTTCCATATCCAAACCACCAAAGATTGAAAACCAGTGCCCGGGCCTTGTGTTGGGCACCATAGTTAGTTCTAAAAAGACATAGATTCGAGTAATGACGAGGAGGAGCCTAAAGAAACCAAGGCCGCATCGGTTGAGCTAACGATTGACATCACATCAGCCACGATAACCCGTCATGGGTCCTAAAGATCGCATCACAACTCAGCCCCCCGATGATAAAAAACCTGTTGGTTTTCTCCAAGCAAATCTTAACATGTTCTCTTAGGCCCATTTGACATGTGTGGGCTTTCGCTTGCCATTGCAAACCACACATTAAATATCGACCCAAGGCATGTCTCGATGAAGCAAAAAAGGTGTGGCATGGATTTGGAGAGATCTACCGCCCTTAAAGAGAAGGTGGATAAACTCAAAAACAATGGATTTATCTGCGATGTCATCTACCTAAATGGTGTCCATTCCTACACTTACGAGAAAGGCAACTGGAAAGTGGAGAATGTGTGTTGACTATTCGAACATAAACAAGGTGTGTCCAAATGATAGTTTTCCCCTTCCGAGAATTGACCGGCTGGTGACTCAACCGTACGACACGAGTTGTTATCGTTCATGGATGCGTACTCTGGCTATAATCATCTCTCGATGCATGGTGCCAATCAGGAGCACCCAGCTACATTACCGATATTGGATTGTATTGTTACATTGTCATGCCATATGGATTGAAAAATATTAGAGCAACTTATCAGCGCCTGATAAAGCGAATGTTTAAAGATCAGATTGGGAAGGCGATGGAGGTATATGTGGATGATATGCTCATGAAGTTACTACAACCAACCGACCACTAGAGACTTAGCGGAAATGTTTGATATCCTCCGATATTACAAAATGAAGATCAATTCTCTGAAATGTTCTTTTGGTGTTGCATCTAGGGTTTCATCGTCAGTGCTTGTGGAACCGAAGCTAATCCCGAGAAGATTTGAGTAGTTCGCAACATTTAGGTGCCAAATACCATCAAATAAGTAGATAGCTTAAATGGGAAGGTTACTACCTTCAGTTGATTTATTTCCAGGGCCACTGATAAATGTGTTGCTTTCTTTGATTTGATTATGAGAGGGAGAAAGAACTTCGAATGGATGCAAGATTGTGAAAATGCAGTCCAAACCTTGGTGGACCACTTAGAGAGGCCTCCTATATTGTAAAAGCCAGTGGACCATGAAGATTTGTATATCTACTTGGACATGTTAGTACATGCTATAAGTACCCTGTTGCTTCGTGAGGAGAATCAAATCTAAAGACTAGTCTATTATGTTGCAAGCAATTAACATGAGCTGAATGGAACTACCCAAAGATAGAGAAATTGGCATACCATTTGTTGATTTCTTAACAAAAGCTCTACCCTATTTTCAGGCTTATCCCATCAACATTTACACCGATCAGCTGTTACGATAGGTCCTATAGCAATCTGAAACATCCGAAAGGTTACTGAAGTGGAACATCAAACTGAGCCAATTCGCCATTACTTATCTCCCTCAAAAATCTTACAGGGATAAGCACTAACAGACTTTATAGTGGAATTCACCGCATAGAATGATCTCCCAGAGAGCGGTGGAGCTCCTACCATTCGGTGGAAAATGTATACTGATGGAGCATCTAATGATCGCTGTTCTAGATCCGGAATCATGCTAGTAACTCTAAAAGATCAGTCAATTTGCTAAGATTGGAAGTTTGGCTACCTTGCAATGAACAACGAGGCTGAGTGTGAAGCTCTGATTGTTGGACTCGAACTTTCCAAAGAACTGGGGATAAAATCTCTTGAAATCTTTTGTGATTCATAGTTGGTAGTATTCCAATTCATAGGAGATTACCAAGCTAAAGGACATAACTCATTTCGTGCCTTATCCGAGTCCAAAAGCTATTGACTAGCTTTAAGTATTATGACATAGTGCACATTCCTCGGGATCAAAATAAAGAGACCGAGTTATTGGCAGTTTGCTAGTACTGGGTATGCACAACAAATGGGCGTGGTTCCTGTTGAAGTACTAGATGCTCTGAGCATAAACTAGATAAAAATCTACTAGGTACTAGAAACGATGCTAAAGAAGGAATTATGGATGATCCTAATTAAAGATTATTTGCAACAAGGAGTCCTTCCCGAATGGAGGAACGAAAGGCGGCAAAATCCTCCACAAAGCTTCGTGATATATAATTCGGAAAGGAGTCATGTATAGAAAGGGTTCTCCATTCTTATGATCCACTATATCGCTCATGATAAAATAAAATGAGTCCTAAAGGAAGTTCAAAAAGGAGAATGTGGCAACTACACTGGGGGCAAACCCTCGCAAAGAAAATACTTCGATATTGGTCTTACTGGCCAACTACCAACTGGGATGCTGCCGATTACGCTAAGCGACGCGATAAGTGCTAGATGTATGTGAAGGTTCCAAGAGCTCTGTCAACGAAAATCACACGAATGGTCAGTCCATGGCCTGTAGCATAGATATTATGGGTTTCGTACCAATATCAAAAGATGGTGCAAAGTACGCCATCGTAGCAGTTGATTTCTTCATCAAATAGGCTGAAGCGGAATGTTTAGCCACGATCACGAATAAAGAAAGTAATCAACTTCATTATATGGAACATCATATGTTGTTTTGGCCATCCACGAACCATTGTAACTGATAATGGGACTCAATTTGACAGCTCCGAATTCAAAGACCTCTGCCATCATCATCATATTAAAAAGAGATTTGCAGCAGTAGCTCACCATCAAGCGAATGGACATGTGGTAGTTGTAAACAAAATCATAAAATCCATTCTGAAGAAATGTTTGGAAAAGGTTAAAGGCGAGTGGGTGGATGAACTCCCAATAGCATTATGGGCTTGTGGAGCTACCCATAAGTCGGCGACGAGCTATACTCCATTTGTCATTGCTTACGGCTCTGAAGCCGTTATTCCTATTAAACTCAAAGTCCCTTCTCATCGAGTAACCTACTACGATCCTAGAATAAATAGAGATTTCCACTTAGAGTCTCTTGACATTATAGATGAGAAGAGTGAAGAAGCTAATTTGAGGGCAGTTATACATCGATATCGAGTCGTCCGAGTCTACAATACTAAAGTCCGACCTAGGACCTTTAAAATCGACGATCTCATCTTGAAGCGGGTTTTTCTATCTCATCACACATGAATCCTAATTGAAAAGAACCGTACATCACTAAACAGAGGCTTGGAGAAGGAATTTTAAGCTAGCGACTGTTGATGGCGAGAAACTCCGAAGGGCATGGAATAGCGAGCATTTACGTTGCTATTTCACTTAGTTTATTCTTTCTTTCCTCCCATTGAATTTAATTTTCGAATTTGTTTTAGCATTTGATTTTACAGATATGTAATGAGACAAGCTATGTCATTTCTTTCCACTTTGGCAAACAAAAATTTAGGATTTTCTTAATATTTGTGATTACTGTAGCACTACTTGCTAGTTGCGATACCTGATTAACTAATATTGACATGTCGCGGGTTCTCAGGGTTTGGAGCCAGACGGTTACATAAGTTAATGACTGAACTAAACAAAATGAACGCGGTCCGATCGTTCATTCAATCACTCTAGCTTACGACCTAATAGGCAGAATACCTGACGAGAAATGGATACGGCTTGACAATCCAATAATCAGATTAATCCCACCAAGCGATAGGACAAACATGAATCAGAAGCAATCGTGACATGACTAATTGCTCACTAAGTCAAACGCTAGACTTGGAAGCAAAGCAATCAATTAAGGAAAGTACGGTCCAACTATTTTCAGAAATAACTCCAAATTCCCAGAGCTAGGACTGGAGTATAAACACAAGTTGGGAGTGATCCGATCACGCACCAACTAAATTTTATCCTCAAAGCATGGATATGAGTATAAGAAAATATATGAGTGCGGTTCGACCACTCACTACACCATAAACTCCTACCTGAAACCAACATGAGGAGTATAAACTCGTTAAGGATTGAGTTTGACCATCCACAATCTAACTCCGCTAACCCAAGACTGAGGCAGGAGTATAATCACTCAAATCGCTAAATCTGATAGCATAACACTAAGGCTCGATCCCAGTGTTTGATACAGCTTAAGGCCATGACCACACTGAGGGCTTAAGCAAAAATTAATGGACGATTGTCCAAATTAATGAGCAACAAATTACAAGTACATTGAATGGAAAAGTAATAGCTCGACAACTTAAACAAAATTCACACAAGACTTTGAAAAAAGTAAACAAACTTTATTTACTTAAGCTTGGAAGGTCGAGTATAAGTATTTACAGTAAATGAATAAAAAACGGGGTCAAACCGTATAAATTTGGCCAATAAAAATCCAAAATGCCTAGGAGCATGAGTGCATGCGAAGAATCACTTCCTTCTCGGCTTCTTTTTCTTATTCTTGGAATCAGGAGAGATTTCACTTGAGCTTTCTCCACTCTTCTTCTCCTCTCTCTACTCGTATCCTTGGCCTTTAATCGAAGTAGACTGGTTTGATCTAGTAGGTGCATTTAGAGTAGATTCTTCCCAATGAGCGGCTGGAGGCCTCCATAGTTTCTCCAGGCAAAACAATGGAGATGGTAGGGGGAATAATCTTCATTTTCTCATGTTTGACTTTCACTTCAAAGACAATGACTTCTTCAAATTTATGTGTTATTTCTTGTGTTAAGGGGCCTGATAAGGAATGGGAAGCTCCAATAACCATAGCGTCATCATTAGCAGGAATCTCCTAACGCGGATCGCTTTCTTCCCTCGATAAAGCATACACTAGGTGCTCATCAGTCAAAAAAATTTCCTCTTCTAGGACATTATGGATTGCTGCCAAAGCCGTAAGAGTAACGGACTCCGTCATTGGCACTTGAGGTCCTGGTTGAGATTCTTTAGGAAGAAGTGGAACTATATCTGATGGATCTAAAGTCGATGAAGCATAATTAAAAAGATTGGATATATTGACCAAGGACACTCTAGCTTCTTGAAGGACATGCGAGTTTAGGGAAATAACTTCTCCAGATTGATCGCCCACATGAGCTGGAGTGCCATCGGAACCTCCTTCAATAATCGAGGAGAGCCCACTAAATGTAGCAATATGCGGCTTCTTTAGATTGTAACTAGGCTCGATAAAAGGATCCATAGTGGTGTTGGGAATAGATTGGGTCATCCGCTTCTATTCATCTCCGAGATTGCATGGTATGGACCCACAACCTTTATCAACTTCATGTTGAAAAGTTGTGGCATGCTATTTTTGGAGTATAAGCTGTGTTTCATGAAGAACTTTGGGTTCATCAGCCAATAGAATTTCACCTTCCAGCCTCATCAAATCAATTTGTTTAGCACCGAGAGCCTCCTTCTTCTCTTGAATAAGATGCTCCCAAGTGTGTACAAGATGGTAAGTGTAATGAAACAAATTTTCGACCTTCAATTATAGACCTAATTACATCCACTATTTTATATGTCGAACATTCAAGTGCCAAGAATACTGATTTGTTAGGGTGAAAGAAGAAAGTAGAAGATGGAAGAAAACTACACAACACAGAATCTCGCAATGCGGTGAATAATATGTAATACAACAATGATCTTTACAAAAGGAAATATCTTTATTCATATATATATATATATATATATATATTGTAACATCCCGCCTTTTCGCACGATTTAAACAGACACACGTGCCAATTCAACCATACGGAAGGGCGGATTGTTATGGGTAAATAAGAAAACAAAGAAGAATAAAAACAAAATAGAATCTCACAGCGGAAGGATAAAATATATTAATAAAATATACAGTTTATATAACTATTTACAAAACATTTGCTTCTTCTTTATATAATAATTATCAGAGTTCACATACCAAAATATCAATGCAGCGGAACAGTATGTAGTGCACTAGTATAAATAATAATACAAATCTTCGTCTTCGTCCTCCAAAGCTAAATCTTCAAATCCTGAAACGCTCGGACTGACCCGAGCGAATTTGAAAAGACAAAAACACTCGAGTCAGAACTAAAAGATCTTATGTAAGTTAAATTAACAGAATTAAATATGAGTGCAGTAACTCAAGAGATGCTCGGGATTTACATCTCCTAAGGATCCGTTAAACTATTTACTATGTAGTATATTGCGCTATTATAATAGTGTCTATAGTAAAATAAACTTACTTTTTAATAGCGTTAAGGGGTTACCCATATAGCCCTTAACACAGAATATATTCCCATAGTCTATACAGTACCGTAATCTCCCCCGTACTGGGCGTCGTCAGAGGGCACTCCATAGGTATGGTACAAAACAAAATCGTATAAGGCGCGCTAGGGTAGGTGACACGGCACAACTAGGCAATGCCAGGGTAGATATACCAATTACGTTTCCGGGCCGATGGTAACGCGTAGCCGCAGCTACCGCCCACCTCGAACAAACTCCCCAAATCAAAGTAAAAGTGGCCACTGAATCAATCCAAAGTCAAAGTATAATATCGAAGAGGAGTGTCCGATCAGAGGAATGAACTCATTAACCCGTCGATCGCTCCTGTTTTAGCCACCTTATGCCAACTCACGGGAGTTGGGTCCACGTATTTACCTTACAGGAAACGTCGCCACCATCCTACTTCATTCTGGAATCTCCACCGCGTACACGGTTAGCCAAAGTGGTTTTCGGTATCGACAGAGTGTATGTCCATATCTGATCCCGGTCTCTTTGTCAACCCATCGTTATTATAACACCGCGGTCATTTAAAAATAGTTTATACTTTAAAACCAGAATAAAATTTTCCATTTCAAAACTATGAATACGATATCAATTTAAACCCAAAACAATATGATATCATTTTATCTCAAATATAATTCTTTTCCAAAATCATGCTGGTTTAAAATTTAAAATATCTGGAAACCAAATATTCGAAATATACTTTCAAAGCATAATATTTCGAAATTCAAAATTTTAAAACCATAACTTCTAAAACTTGAATGGTTTGGATATTCAACGAATGTAAAATAAATGGTTTAACTTTAAAGTTACTTTGTAAAGAAAAATAATTTCCATGGCTTTTCAATTTTTTTTTATTTAAAGTTCAAACCATAATTTAAATATCACTTCAAGTTCCAAAAGCTCCTTCAATTTCTATATATATATATATATATATATATATATATATATATATATCCATTTGGAGTATTAATATTTCAAAACTAAAGTTGGATTTTCTTCTTTCAACAATTAATATTCTATTATTTTAGTCTTGAATATTCATATAAATTCCATAAATAAAACTCCAATTTCTAGCAATTAAATATTTTCTCAAATTTACTTTATACTAGAATTTTCATTTTTAATTCTTCTTGGAAAATCCAGTTATAAATATCATACCTTAAAATTTCCAAACTTAAACATATAAGATAAATTTCCAAATTCCATTTTCTCAATTTTTCATTTTTATTCAACAGGTTTATACACAACTTAATTTTCAAATTTTTAACTTCATATGTATATATATCGAAGAATAATATTTTATAAAATATCAAAATCAAATTTTTATAAACCGTATCCCATCCAAACCATAGAAATCACTTTAAAATAATTTATATATAGACCACGGTGCCTGTATAAAATTTTCTATCCTATGGTCAAGTGATACGGATATTTATCATTTCAATGCGCAATTTAAAATAAAATTTTGCGGTTGTATATCATTTCAAACCACAATCCCGAATGAGATGAAAAATGCATGATAACTTGCAGTTTAATGATTATAAAATAAAACATCCATTCATCCATCATCATCCATCATCCAAATCACAATCATCATCCAATAACAAAACAATATCAATATATCCGATAATAAATAATAGGTAATAACTGGCAGTTATATTAAAAATAAATTTAACAACTATTAAACTAACAGTTTATATGCAAATAAATAACTATAACTGTCAATCTATATGCAGTAATAAAATTTAATGAATAGTTATATTAAATAAATGCGATTTAACAGATATGATGAATAAAACATGTCAAACAGTTATAAATAAATTTCTACTCATATCTAAAATAAATTTAACAAACATAAAAACTTTTAGAAGTTGTGAGTGGGTTAAAACACTCACATTTTGAATTTAAAGCGAATTTAAACCCGATTTAAACCCAAAATTTTGACGGTCTCCAAATCTGTCCAAACCGGCGTCAACAGATCCGGAATTTTATTATGAACCTAACAAAAAAAATCGCGCGTGAAACTGAGCTCGTATGCGAAAGTTATAGCGAAAATTGCACTAGAATTTTAAATAAAATAAAATAGAAAAAGAACACATCTAAACTATACTTGCCACGTCATCAAGGCCATCTCCCCTCTCTCTCGTGTTGACCGAAGCTCCAGGCAACCCAACAACGCACGCGCTCGAGAAAAAAAACGGCCACCTCCAGACCGACGTTGACCAGATCCAAGGCTACCAACGACCATGCGTCGTCACCACTAGCCGCCGCGCCCCACCTCCAAAGTCGCGACGTGCCCTATCATCCCCAGGCCGAGGCGAAAAAACGGCCATTCCCCTCCAATTTGCGGTGAATCCCATGACCATCTCGATACTCTAGCCGTACAGATGTGTGCTGCTCGTCGTTACCTTCGCAACGACACAAACCGATCGTCGATTAGCTTCCGATCTACCGTTGAATCAATCAATTTCTCAAACGAACGGCCAGCGTTTATATGCCATTTCTGTACAAACGATAACTCGAATCGAGAAACCAATTACAGATCTGAGTTGCGCTTGCCAAAAGCTTCAACATATATTTTTCTGGAATTTTTCTGGAGAGTTTGAATTTTTACTTGAAATTTTGAACTGTAGATAGATCTAGGTTTTGCAACCATTGAGGAAGAGAAAGAGATGAAGAAAATGAACGTATAGACAAATGATAGAAGATGGAGGCTAAGGTTTATAATCGTCTATTTATAGACAAATTTTAGTAGGCTAGCTGGGCACGTATTACGAACGTGCTAACCGGTAGTTGGCCCAAAAAGCCCGTTCTGACCCCGGAACGAAATTTGTTAAACCCATATATCCAAATAGGTATTTTAAAATATTCTGAACGCGATGGAAAAAGTTTCACGTCCAAATTCGATCGTATAAAGAAGTTATGCTGAAAACAAAATTTCCAAATTGATTTCAAATTGATTTTAATTAAATCGATTTCAAGGCGTTTCGCGTCCGTACGGTCAAACGACAAGTCCGATCAATACGAAACTTGAAATCCTACAATAATTCACCGATACGGATCCGGTGAAACTGGTTTCGTCGAAATCCGAGTCCGTGGCCAAAATGGCTATTTTTATATTAATTAAATAAATTAAAAATTAGTAAATAAATCCAATTTATTATATTTCAGTTTCAAAATTGGTAATTTTTGTTACTTACAATGTCACCAACATTTAAAATGATCTAACAATCCTTTTTGTCAATTTCATTAAAGACTAAATCAATATAAATATTTTATTTCATAAAATTCAGATTATAGGTAAATTTCCAAAAATTCCCTTTTAAATTGTATTAACCTATATTTATTCCATTCACAAATTTCAAATATAAGGGTTTACCATTGGATTTAGAAATTATTGTATAAATATTTCCCGTTTCAACTCAAGTTTTAAATTTACGAAAAATTTACATTTACTTTTAATCAATTGCAATAAATCCAAATTATCATATCTTAAATCCAATTAAATAAATAAAGCTTGATTCCCATTTTAACTCATTTGATTGCAATTGACCTTTTATAGTGTAACGACCCGCTAAATTTATAATATTTAATAAATCAAATTTATATAATTTCTAATTTGGTTAAGTATAAAGGTAGAGATTTGGTATAGTGGTTGCAATTTAGTGTAACTATAAAATTTTATGGCAATAGATGTGGATAATGTAAATTGTCACAACTTGATCCAAAGCAAAATTTAAAGAAACAAATAAATGTTGAATCTGTGAATGTTAGTTAACTTGAATGGTATTCATTAGTATAAAGGTGCAATTAGTATAGATAGTAATATTTAATGTCTGTAGTGAAAAGGAAAAGGGTCTAATAGAAACATAAAATTTATTTTATGTAAACAAAAGTATAGTTTTGAACAAATTTATGAAAATTGATAGAAACAGTGTTTGTAATCAGTTTGGTTATTTTATATTGAAAGATAGAGATGTGTAAATTTGTTAATGAATTTATAATGGGAAGGAATGGTAAAAATGAAGAATATATAATAATAAGCATTTGACTCAATTATGGGAATTAAATTATAATAAATGGTCATTTAATAATTTAACGTTCTGTGAGTAATAATTGGGTGGAATCAGTACAGAATTTAGAAATGCATAAACCTCAATAAACATTCTAACTTAATACAATTATGCAAATGTAGGAATTAGTTATAAGCGTATAATTTTGAGTATGATAACTATTAGTATAAAATACCTATATATTGGAAACATGTTGTAAAGTATAACTAATTGAATTTGGTGAATTGGGAATGTAATTCATCTACATTATGTATGTGATTAATGGGATTTAATTACTATGGTAGGAAAAGCGCAATTAAAGGAAATTGAAATAGCTAATTTAGACGTTAGTTGAAATTTAGCTAGAATATGTAGATATTGGATGAAATAGTGAGATTAAATGGAAATGAAGTTTTCAATTATACGTTGGAATTCATATTCACCATAAAAGGGTTAATTGAAACCCAAAGAAGTAATATAGGAATCAAACCTTCTTCATTTATTTGGATTTATTGCAATAGTAATTCCGTAAAATAAAGATAAAACTAATTCAAATTTAGTTGGACCATTGTTGACATAACTTTAGAAAGCAAGATTTTATTTATAATTTGAGTATTCAGATCAACAAATGGTATTTACTACAAATAGAATGGAATTAAACGTAAAATATTACGTTATTGAATATAAAATGGAATTTGTAAACAATTGAGTGAATTTAATAGATTTATCAAACCTATAATATTGAATTCATTAAAATTGGAATTAATAATAGTTAAGGAAAATGAGGGAATGATATTTGAAATCATTGCAATAGATATTAATTTAGGATTGCCTTAATATAAATTAAGGCGAATGAATGGAGATAAAGTTTATTTATAGTTTGGAATTTAATCTATGGTAAAAAGGAATTGCAATCAAATGAATTGAAATGGAAATCAAGTTATTTATTTAAATTGATTTAAGATGAGAGTATATAAGTATAAGATTAGATAATTGGTGAGAATAAACTTGTAATTCCCAATTAATAAGAAAGTGCAGAAAATTAAAACTACAATTAATATACTTATGAATTTTAATTCACATCCAAGCTTGTTAAATCAATTGGAATTGTTTGAACTATCTAAGTAATGAAATTGGGCCAATAATAGAGTTGAAACGTAAAATTTGATTTTATGATTTATTTGATTGATTTAATAAATATTAAAAATAGCCATTTTTGTCACGGACTCGGATTTTGACGAAACCAGTTTCATCGGATCTGTATCGGTAAATTATTATAGAGTTTCAAGTTTCGTATCGATCGGACTTGTCGTTTGATCGTACGGACGCGAAACGCCTTGTAATCAATTTATTAAGAATCAATTTGAAATCAATTTGGAAATCTTGTTTTCAGCATAACTTCTTCATACGATCAAATTTGGACGTGAAACTTCTTCCATCGCGTTCAGAATATTTTAAATTGCCTATTTTGATATATGGGTTTACCCAATTTCGCTCCGGAGTCGAATCGGGCTTTTCGGGCCATATATCGTGTAGCGCGTACATCTATCGTATCCGTTCCAGCCTTTTTCAACTTAGGCTATAAATATATCGCTATAAACCCTAATTTCCCTCATTTTTTTTTTATTTGGCCGTACGTATATCTCAGCCTTTCTCCTCCTCAATGGCAGACAATAATTTTAGATCCAATTACAATCAAATCAAAAGTAAAAATTTAAAGTGCTCAGAAAAATTCGAGAAAAATATAGGTTGATCTTCTCGAAGCGCTTAATCTACCGGTATAATTTGTTTCTCGATTGGATCTGTGGTTTGCTCAGAAATATTCGAAACAGTGCCGGCCGTACATAGATAGTTGCTCGTTTCAACGGTAGATCTTCAGCGATAGTTCGATCGGGAAGTTGCAGTGGGTAGAGGTCGTCGATACGAGTTCATCTGTACGGTTGCTTTTGGTCGAAGGCGCTGGGATTCGCCGTGGTTGGCTGGGGAAGCCATGTGACCGCGTAGGGCTAAGGGGTGCCGGAGGAGGCCGCATCTAGGGTGTAGGGGCGGTTTTGGGAGAGGAGCACGATGGTGGCCTCTGATCGTCGAGATGATGGCCGTAGGCGCGTGGATAATTGGAAGAAAGGGAGTGTAGGCGGCGGCTTCAGCTAGGGTTCGAACCCTGGGAAACGCGTTTCCTCTCGTGCTGACGTGGCGGGGGTAAAAGGTTTTGTTTTATTTAATTTAAATTTGAATTTCGATCACGTTTTATTTAATAACTTTCACATACGATATCAGATTCACACGATTTTTTTTTGCGTTAGGATCGTGATTAAATTCCAGACCCAATGACGCTGGTTTGGACAAATTCTGAGACCGTCAAAATTTTGAGTTTAAATTGAATTTAAATTCGATTTAAATTCCAAAGGTGAGTGTTTTAACCCACTCACAATTACTAGAAGCTTTTATGTTTGTTAAATAAATTTTAGAAATGAATAGAAATTTATTTATGAGCTTTTGGCATGTTATTTCACCCATATCTGTTGAATTGCATTTATTGAATTTAGCTGTTAATTAAATTGATTAATTGCGTATAAATTTGCTGTTAGGAATTTTGTTTGCATATGAAATGCTAGTTAACAGTTATATAAATTATCTCTAAATATAAATGGTTAGATTAATAGTTGAAATTTAATTTGAATAAACTGACAGTTATTACCCGTTGCATATTATCGAACTAATATTGTTATTGATTGATATGGGTTGATAGTGATTGATATTGATTGATGGTTGGAATTGGGTGATGGATGTGTTGTTGAATGGATGATTTATGTGAATATCATTAACTGCCAGTTAGCATGCATTTTTCATTTTCGGGATTGTGGTTTGAAATGATAAAACCGCAAAGTTTATTTTTAAATTGCGGATTGAAATGATAAATATCCGTATCACTTGACCATAGGATAGAAAATTATATACAGGCACCGCGGTCTATATATAACTATTTTTAAATGAAATTTCTATGGGTTGGATGGAATACGGTTTATAAATCTTAAAATTTATATTGTATAAATATTTTATTCCATATTTATATACCTATGAAGTTGAAATTTTGAAATTAAAAGGAATATAAATTTCTTTATTGAAAATGGAAGAAATTTAGAAAATGGAGTTGGATAAATTTATATCATATGTTTAAATGTTAAGTTTGGAAATTTAAGATATGATATTTATAATTGGATTTTTCCCAAGATAAATTGAAATGAATATTCTAATATGAATTTGAATTGGAAAAATATTCTAATATAATTGGAATCGAAAAATACATATGTTTTATTACTAGAAATTGGAGTTGTTTAAGGATTTATGTGAATATTCAAACTAAATAATAAAACATTTAATTTGTTGAAAGAATATATTCCAATTTTAGTTTTTGAATATTAATACTCCAATGGATTTATATATATGGAAATTGAAATGGTTTTGGAGCTTAAGAGTGATATCTAAATTATGGTTTTAACTTTAGATAAAGAAATATTTCCATAAAGCCATATAACTTATTTCTTTACAAAGTGACAGTAAAGTTAAGCCTTTGAAATTCATATACCGTTGAATATCCAAACCATTTGAGTTTTAAAAGTTATGGTTTGAAATTATGGATTTCCAAAAATATTATGCTTTGAAAATATTCGATTTCCAGATATTATGAAGTTAAAGCCTTTTTATTTTTGGAAAGGAATTATATTTGGGATAAGTGGTAAAATATGGTTTTGGGTCTTGGAATGATATCGTAATATTATGGGTTTGAAATGGATTATATTCTGGTTTTAAAAGTATAAACTGTTTTAAATAACCGCGGTGTTATAATAACGATGGGTTGGCAAAGAGACCGGGATCGGATATGGACATACTCTCTGTCGATACCGAAAACCACTTTGACTAACCGTGTACGCGGTGGAGATTCCAGAATGAAGTAGGTTGGTGGCGACGATTCCTGTAAGGTAAATACGTGGACCCGACTCCCGTGAGTTGGCATAAGGTGGCTAAAACAGGAGCGATCGACGGGTTAATGAGGTCATTCCTCTGATCGGACACTCCTCTTCGATATTATACTATGACTTTGGATTGATTCAGTGGCCACTTCTATTTTTTTGATTTGGGGAGTTGTTTCGAGGTGGGCGGTTGCTGCGGCTTCGCGTTACCATCGGCCCGGAAGCGTAATTGGTATATCTACCCTGGCATTGCCTAGTTGTGCCGTGTCACCTACCCTATCGCGCCTTGTACGAGTTTGGTTTTCTCCCGTAGCCCGTGTGGTATCCTCTAGTGGCTTCCCGATCAGGAGGGACTATGATATTGGATGGACTACTGGGACTATTACGTGTTAAGGGCTATATGGGTAACCCCTTAACGCTATTAAAAAGTAAGTTTATTTTATAAATAGACACTATTATAATAACGCAATATACTACATAGTAAATAGTTTAACGGATCCTTAGGAGATGTAAATCCCGAGCATCTCTTGAGTTACTGTACTCATATTTATTTCTGTTTATTTAACTCACATAAGATATTCTAGTCTGACTCGAGTGTTTTTGTCTTTTCAAATTTGCTCGGGTCAGTCCGAGCGTTTCAGGATAGCAGGTTTTAGCTTTGGAGGACGAAGACGAAGATTCAGTATTATTTTATATATATAGTATTGCACTACACACTCTTTCTTTTCCGCTGCATTGTTGTATTAGGTATGTGTAACTCTGATATTCATTGTATAAGTAAAATCAAGCTTTTGTAAACTGTTTATGAACTGTATATTTGTTATTATATTTTATCCTTCCGCTGTGAGATTCTATTTTGTTTTATTTCTTCTCTGTTTTTCTTATTTACCCCATGACAATCCGCCCTTGCGTATGCTTTGAATTGGCACGTGTGTCGTTTTAAAGTGTGCGAAAAGGCGGGATGTTACATTTGGTATCAGAGCTTTGGTTTAGCGATAAACCTTGGCTTTGTGGGGTTTGACTCTTTGTTAATAGGGTAGAGATATCCTATGGGAGTCACTGAGCGTATATATATGAGAGAGCGTACTTGTTAGTGTTATAAAAAGATTTTTATATTGTGTTAATCTGTTCCGCTTTGTATTTATAAATTCTGGTTGATGCATGGGACGCTATGTCATCAATAGGGATTTCTAAACACTTAATAGGACAGACCGACATAATATTTGTTTTTAATATAGGTGAATGAAATAATTTTGCCTATTATATTTTCTATATATAAAAATATTTTTATAAAGATATATATATTTGGTTGCTATAGATTGGGTGTTAGGAAATAAAAATATTTATAATAATTGAAGCTAAGTTGAAATTATGATAAATCAAATTGGAGATTTTAGAACTTAAGTCCGGGATTTTTCCAAATCTGCTTTCAAAGAATTTATGAAATCTAATGATTTGGTTTATAAGTATTTTCTTATATAAATATTTCGTATAAATGGGAAGAATTGTTTTAAAGAAGATTTTGGAAAAGAATTAAATTCTGTACTTTCCTCTCTGTCGCTAGAAAATAAATTCGGTGATGACGGCCGCATCATCGACTTTCATTTTTCGAGTTCGAAGGGGCAAGGCCACTGTAGTAAATTCTACTGCAGATTTATTTTGAAATTTTCTAAATTTTTTTTTTTTTTTTTTTTTTTTTTTTTTTTTTCTTTTATTGCTCTAACTATAATTAGAGATATTGAGATGTAAGAACTTATTTACCTATTATTTTGATCTGTTGAAATTTAACCCGGTACTTATTTCTTAAATTTCCACTAATTAATTAATAAATTGTTTCAATTATTGTAGTGAAACGAAAGATTAGCAAATAAATAATTGGAACCCTTAAATGAAGTAAAAATTTAATATAATTAATAGATAAGAAAATGAAAATAAGTGTTGTAAACCTTAGGAATTGAATTAATGAAAATCTTTATTGATAAAAATTTGATGCTATAAAGTTGTAAATGTAAGTTTAATTAAAAGGTAAGGAAGCATTAAATAAATTAATGGGTAAGCCGAAATTGTAACTTATAAGAAAGGTAAAACTTATTGAACAATGAATAAATTAATAGTTCCAATTACTGTAGTGAATTGGAACGTAGCTAATATATAAATTTCACCCTTTGAAGGAAATAAGAGATTTTATGATAGGATATTCATGGTATTAAAGGAAATTTGAAATTTGTAACCTACGAAATAAGGAATAATTATTATTAAAACATTTAAATTAACCATAGGTAAATAGAAACTTGTATAAAATTCAAGTATACTCTTTAAAACATATATAACTTACCAAATATTAAAAGTTGAAATGTTTAATAAGAAGTGAAATATGTACAAGTAGAAACTGGAAATAATGAAGGAATTTATTGGTATAAACTTAAGTGATAATTGAAATTTTTCCCAAATTTAAGGTGAGTATTATTAATAGGTGATTTTAACTTAAGTAAATAAAATGAAATTCTTTAATAAATAAAGATTGATGTGTAGGGTTATAAACTTAAGTATGTTTTAAAATGCTACTAGTAATATAATAAAAAGTAGGTAATATAAATAAATGTCTGTAAACCCTAGATAATGAAATAATAAGATCCTTTATTTATAAAAATGGAGGTTTTAAGGTTAAAAATTTGAGTGTAAGTAGAGGGTTACTGTAATTAAATATAATAAAACGTAAACATAAAAAAAAGGAATTGAGAAGAAACTTGTAAATTTTCACTTGCATTCTTAAACATACATAACTTACCATATAATAAAAGTTGCAATGTTAGTAAGAAAATGTAAAGGAGAAATCTTACAAGTGAAGAGTAAGGAAATGAAGATATTCAAAATATTTGTTGTTATTAATGAGAATTTATTTTATAGACTTAAGAAATAAAAAGGAAATACCAATATGATGAATTTTCTAATAAATGGAAAATGAAACTGTGAGAAATAAAGAAATTTTCCCATATATGAAAGAAAGAAACCAAACCACTGAATTATGAAATAAATGTATAATAAGCTATTTTGGTGCTTGGTTTGAATTGTTTTGTTGGATGTATGGTTGTTAGGTAAGAAATTTTGAAGTTGTTGGATGGATAGATAATCTATCTTTGTTCCATCTAAGACTGTTGAGTAAAGGATGCACTTGATAGTTATTCTTCATTCTTACAACTTCAGAATTTGAACCCGAACAACTGATTGTTTGTTTGATTGAATGATTGTTTGTTTGTGGTGTGTGCTATTTGTTAAAAATGTATGGTTGTTGCATTTGATTTAATATGAATGATGGAATCCACTTGAATAGTCCATTTTAAAATAAATATTTAACCTTTTAGATTTTATTAGTAAATACAGGTGATGGAAGCCACTGCTACTGCTTTGGTTCCTTAAAAATAAAAGCGTATTGCCCGACAAATAGGTACGTTTTCGGATTTCGTTTAAAAGCGCTATTTTATATATTTTCCCGTGTGGGATATTTTATTTTGATATATATGTAAAATATTTGTATATTTGGATATTATATTTTCTCCAAAGTCCCTCCGTACAAAAGAGACTCTGCCAAAATTTTCCGTAAAATTTGGACTTAGAATTTTGTTGAAATTTGTTCTCCAACTTTAATAATTCAAGTATTAAAGGATATAATAATTATAAAACAAGTGTATTTCATCAAAGGAAATTAATCCAGAAAAAAAAAATAAGTTAATATTTGAAGTAAAATGCACTGTTATTCTTCCTTCTCCCTTCTTTTTTCCTTTTCGGGGACGAAAAGTTTTGAGTGGGGGAGAGTGTAACGACCCGCTAAATTTATAATATTTAATAAATCAAATTTATATAATTTCTAATTTGGTTAAGTATAAAGGTAGAGATTTGGTATAGTGGTTGCAATTTAGTGTAACTATAAAATTTTATGGCAATAGATGTGGATAATGTAAATTGTCACAACTTGATCCAAAGCAAAATTTAAAGAAACAAATAAATGTTGAATCTGTGAATGTTAGTTAACTTGAATGGTATTCATTAGTATAAAGGTGCAATTAGTATAGATAGTAATATTTAATGTCTGTAGTGAAAAGGAAAAGGGTCTAATAGAAACATAAAATTTATTTTATGTAAACAAAAGTATAGTTTTGAACAAATTTATGAAAATTGATAGAAACAGTGTTTGTAATCAGTTTGGTTATTTTATATTGAAAGATAGAGATGTGTAAATTTGTTAATGAATTTATAATGGGAAGGAATGGTAAAAATGAAGAATATATAATAATAAGCATTTGACTCAATTATGGGAATTAAATTATAATAAATGGTCATTTAATAATTTAACGTTCTGTGAGTAATAATTGGGTGGAATCAGTACAGAATTTAGAAATGCATAAACCTCAATAAACATTCTAACTTAATACAATTATGCAAATGTAGGAATTAGTTATAAGCGTATAATTTTGAGTATGATAACTATTAGTATAAAATACCTATATATTGGAAACATGTTGTAAAGTATAACTAATTGAATTTGGTGAATTGGGAATGTAATTCATCTACATTATGTATGTGATTAATGGGATTTAATTACTATGGTAGGAAAAGCGCAATTAAAGGAAATTGAAATAGCTAATTTAGACGTTAGTTGAAATTTAGCTAGAATATGTAGATATTGGATGAAATAGTGAGATTAAATGGAAATGAAGTTTTCAATTATACGTTGGAATTCATATTCACCATAAAAGGGTTAATTGAAACCCAAAGAAGTAATATAGGAATCAAACCTTCTTCATTTATTTGGATTTATTGCAATAGTAATTCCGTAAAATAAAGATAAAACTAATTCAAATTTAGTTGGACCATTGTTGACATAACTTTAGAAAGCAAGATTTTATTTATAATTTGAGTATTCAGATCAACAAATGGTATTTACTACAAATAGAATGGAATTAAACGTAAAATATTACGTTATTGAATATAAAATGGAATTTGTAAACAATTGAGTGAATTTAATAGATTTATCAAACCTATAATATTGAATTCATTAAAATTGGAATTAATAATAGTTAAGGAAAATGAGGGAATGATATTTGAAATCATTGCAATAGATATTAATTTAGGATTGCCTTAATATAAATTAAGGCGAATGAATGGAGATAAAGTTTATTTATAGTTTGGAATTTAATCTATGGTAAAAAGGAATTGCAATCAAATGAATTGAAATGGAAATCAAGTTATTTATTTAAATTGATTTAAGATGAGAGTATATAAGTATAAGATTAGATAATTGGTGAGAATAAACTTGTAATTCCCAATTAATAAGAAAGTGCAGAAAATTAAAACTACAATTAATATACTTATGAATTTTAATTCACATCCAAGCTTGTTAAATCAATTGGAATTGTTTGAACTATCTAAGTAATGAAATTGGGCCAATAATAGAGTTGAAACGTAAAATTTGATTTTATGATTTATTTGATTGATTTAATAAATATTAAAAATAGCCATTTTTGTCACGGACTCGGATTTTGACGAAACCAGTTTCATCGGATCTGTATCGGTAAATTATTATAGAGTTTCAAGTTTCGTATCGATCGGACTTGTCGTTTGATCGTACGGACGCGAAACGCCTTGTAATCAATTTATTAAGAATCAATTTGAAATCAATTTGGAAATCTTGTTTTCAGCATAACTTCTTCATACGATCAAATTTGGACGTGAAACTTCTTCCATCGCGTTCAGAATATTTTAAATTGCCTATTTTGATATATGGGTTTACCCAATTTCGCTCCGGAGTCGAATCGGGCTTTTCGGGCCATATATCGTGTAGCGCGTACATCTATCGTATCCGTTCCAGCCTTTTTCAACTTAGGCTATAAATATATCGCTATAAACCCTAATTTCCCTCATTTTTTTTTTATTTGGCCGTACGTATATCTCAGCCTTTCTCCTCCTCAATGGCAGACAATAATTTTAGATCCAATTACAATCAAATCAAAAGTAAAAATTTAAAGTGCTCAGAAAAATTCGAGAAAAATATAGGTTGATCTTCTCGAAGCGCTTAATCTACCGGTATAATTTGTTTCTCGATTGGATCTGTGGTTTGCTCAGAAATATTCGAAACAGTGCCGGCCGTACATAGATAGTTGCTCGTTTCAACGGTAGATCTTCAGCGATAGTTCGATCGGGAAGTTGCAGTGGGTAGAGGTCGTCGATACGAGTTCATCTGTACGGTTGCTTTTGGTCGAAGGCGCTGGGATTCGCCGTGGTTGGCTGGGGAAGCCATGTGACCGCGTAGGGCTAAGGGGTGCCGGAGGAGGCCGCATCTAGGGTGTAGGGGCGGTTTTGGGAGAGGAGCACGATGGTGGCCTCTGATCGTCGAGATGATGGCCGTAGGCGCGTGGATAATTGGAAGAAAGGGAGTGTAGGCGGCGGCTTCAGCTAGGGTTCGAACCCTGGGAAACGCGTTTCCTCTCGTGCTGACGTGGCGGGGGTAAAAGGTTTTGTTTTATTTAATTTAAATTTGAATTTCGATCACGTTTTATTTAATAACTTTCACATACGATATCAGATTCACACGATTTTTTTTTGCGTTAGGATCGTGATTAAATTCCAGACCCAATGACGCTGGTTTGGACAAATTCTGAGACCGTCAAAATTTTGAGTTTAAATTGAATTTAAATTCGATTTAAATTCCAAAGGTGAGTGTTTTAACCCACTCACAATTACTAGAAGCTTTTATGTTTGTTAAATAAATTTTAGAAATGAATAGAAATTTATTTATGAGCTTTTGGCATGTTATTTCACCCATATCTGTTGAATTGCATTTATTGAATTTAGCTGTTAATTAAATTGATTAATTGCGTATAAATTTGCTGTTAGGAATTTTGTTTGCATATGAAATGCTAGTTAACAGTTATATAAATTATCTCTAAATATAAATGGTTAGATTAATAGTTGAAATTTAATTTGAATAAACTGACAGTTATTACCCGTTGCATATTATCGAACTAATATTGTTATTGATTGATATGGGTTGATAGTGATTGATATTGATTGATGGTTGGAATTGGGTGATGGATGTGTTGTTGAATGGATGATTTATGTGAATATCATTAACTGCCAGTTAGCATGCATTTTTCATTTTCGGGATTGTGGTTTGAAATGATAAAACCGCAAAGTTTATTTTTAAATTGCGGATTGAAATGATAAATATCCGTATCACTTGACCATAGGATAGAAAATTATATACAGGCACCGCGGTCTATATATAACTATTTTTAAATGAAATTTCTATGGGTTGGATGGAATACGGTTTATAAATCTTAAAATTTATATTGTATAAATATTTTATTCCATATTTATATACCTATGAAGTTGAAATTTTGAAATTAAAAGGAATATAAATTTCTTTATTGAAAATGGAAGAAATTTAGAAAATGGAGTTGGATAAATTTATATCATATGTTTAAATGTTAAGTTTGGAAATTTAAGATATGATATTTATAATTGGATTTTTCCCAAGATAAATTGAAATGAATATTCTAATATGAATTTGAATTGGAAAAATATTCTAATATAATTGGAATCGAAAAATACATATGTTTTATTACTAGAAATTGGAGTTGTTTAAGGATTTATGTGAATATTCAAACTAAATAATAAAACATTTAATTTGTTGAAAGAATATATTCCAATTTTAGTTTTTGAATATTAATACTCCAATGGATTTATATATATGGAAATTGAAATGGTTTTGGAGCTTAAGAGTGATATCTAAATTATGGTTTTAACTTTAGATAAAGAAATATTTCCATAAAGCCATATAACTTATTTCTTTACAAAGTGACAGTAAAGTTAAGCCTTTGAAATTCATATACCGTTGAATATCCAAACCATTTGAGTTTTAAAAGTTATGGTTTGAAATTATGGATTTCCAAAAATATTATGCTTTGAAAATATTCGATTTCCAGATATTATGAAGTTAAAGCCTTTTTATTTTTGGAAAGGAATTATATTTGGGATAAGTGGTAAAATATGGTTTTGGGTCTTGGAATGATATCGTAATATTATGGGTTTGAAATGGATTATATTCTGGTTTTAAAAGTATAAACTGTTTTAAATAACCGCGGTGTTATAATAACGATGGGTTGGCAAAGAGACCGGGATCGGATATGGACATACTCTCTGTCGATACCGAAAACCACTTTGACTAACCGTGTACGCGGTGGAGATTCCAGAATGAAGTAGGTTGGTGGCGACGATTCCTGTAAGGTAAATACGTGGACCCGACTCCCGTGAGTTGGCATAAGGTGGCTAAAACAGGAGCGATCGACGGGTTAATGAGGTCATTCCTCTGATCGGACACTCCTCTTCGATATTATACTATGACTTTGGATTGATTCAGTGGCCACTTCTATTTTTTTGATTTGGGGAGTTGTTTCGAGGTGGGCGGTTGCTGCGGCTTCGCGTTACCATCGGCCCGGAAGCGTAATTGGTATATCTACCCTGGCATTGCCTAGTTGTGCCGTGTCACCTACCCTATCGCGCCTTGTACGAGTTTGGTTTTCTCCCGTAGCCCGTGTGGTATCCTCTAGTGGCTTCCCGATCAGGAGGGACTATGATATTGGATGGACTACTGGGACTATTACGTGTTAAGGGCTATATGGGTAACCCCTTAACGCTATTAAAAAGTAAGTTTATTTTATAAATAGACACTATTATAATAACGCAATATACTACATAGTAAATAGTTTAACGGATCCTTAGGAGATGTAAATCCCGAGCATCTCTTGAGTTACTGTACTCATATTTATTTCTGTTTATTTAACTCACATAAGATATTCTAGTCTGACTCGAGTGTTTTTGTCTTTTCAAATTTGCTCGGGTCAGTCCGAGCGTTTCAGGATAGCAGGTTTTAGCTTTGGAGGACGAAGACGAAGATTCAGTATTATTTTATATATATAGTATTGCACTACACACTCTTTCTTTTCCGCTGCATTGTTGTATTAGGTATGTGTAACTCTGATATTCATTGTATAAGTAAAATCAAGCTTTTGTAAACTGTTTATGAACTGTATATTTGTTATTATATTTTATCCTTCCGCTGTGAGATTCTATTTTGTTTTATTTCTTCTCTGTTTTTCTTATTTACCCCATGACAATCCGCCCTTGCGTATGCTTTGAATTGGCACGTGTGTCGTTTTAAAGTGTGCGAAAAGGCGGGATGTTACATATAGTGAATTAAATTCCAATGTATAAATGAAACTTATTTCCATTAAATTTCCCTACTACATTAAAAATTCTCATATTCCAGCTAATTTCCAAATAACGCATTGTTCAGCTGTTTAAATTTCATTTAATTGCAATTATCATATTATCAGAAATTAAATCCAAATAAATCCATACATTCTGCCTTCCATTCCTTTGAATCTACTAGTTACCATATTTTGGATAAAGTTTACGTTCTTTCCACCTATAAACTACAAATAACAACGAATGTTGCATTTGATTAAGATTCTAATTCAATAAATTAAAAGAATGGGTAAAATTAATAATTCTCACTATTTCCCGATTTATTCCCATTCGTGCCTGAATTACCAACTATCAATCATTAAATGAAAATTTTATTTCCGTTATTCCCATCTATGACTTTAATTCATTTAACGTAACATTAAATTTTAATCTATTACAATGATTTCCAAATTAAACTTCACAAATTATCAAATTGAAGCCTAAATAAAACGTTCATTTATTTTAAAACTTGTGGTTTAATTAAATTGACCATTCACGGATAAAATTTACATTGATCTCCAATCATTACTAAGTTACATCACAAACATTAAATCTATATTCATTACGATTTGTTACCAAAATAAATTTAACGAAATCAATTACGCCCTTTAAAACTTCTATTCATTTATTAATTGTAGATTGTTATTCAATTAAACCCAATTATTTGATTTCCCTATTTATGCATAAATTTTATTCTCCCTTATTCCTATTTCAATGCAATATATCCCGATATTCATTCATTAATGCATAACTTCACTTACTTCTTATTCACTACCGTTACTTTATTAATGAACGGTAAAGTAACGTTTATATCAATTTACCAAAATTACTTACCCTTTACATAGGTTTGATTTCTAATAAATTTGTTGACCCTTATAATTATCCCGTTTTCCATTTATTACTAACCTTAATTACTGCAATTTATTATCTACGTACAATTTTAATCGAATTCCAAATTTCACCTATTAATTAGCACTTTGCAATAGTAAATAAAAAGGATTGCAAACATTCGCCTTTACTTACTTACTTATTTCTAACCTTTTATCCAAATGCAACAATTCCCACTATTCCAATATTTGCTTTCATATAAATAAATAAGATTTTTACCTCTTTCTAAATTTTAAATTAAAAATCTTACAAATTTAATTCATTTTAAACATAAAATTTATAGGGTCGTTACACTCTTCCCCACTCAAAACTTTTCATCCCCGAAAAGGAAAATGAAAGAAGAAGGAAGAATTTAATAAACAGTACATCTTATTTCAAATATTAACTTATAACCATAATTTACTAATTTATTTCCTTAAATGAAATATACCCGTTTTATAATCATTATATCCTTTTATACTTAAATAATTAAAGTTTGAAAAACATTTTCAACAAAATTCTAAGTCCAAAATTTTCAGAAAATTTTGGCAGAGTCTCCTTTGTACGGAGAGATTCGGAAGAAAATATAATATTACCTATAACAAAATATCATATATAATATTCAAAATAATATATCCCAATACGGGAAAAATATATAAATAGCGTTATAAATCGTAATCCGAAACGTACCTATTTGTCGGGCATATTACGCTTATTATTATGGAACCAAAAGCAGTAGCAGTTGCTTCCATAGCCTGCTTTTCAGTTATAAAAATCCAAAGGTTTAACAATTTATATCAAGTGAATTATTTAAGTGGTTTCAATTTCTAACAACAAATCAATACAATAATCATCAATTTTAACAAGCAGCACACCCAACAAAACAACAATCATCCAATCAAACAAACAAAAAGTTGTTCTGGTTCAAAACTTGAAATGGTATGGAATGAACAATAACTATCCAGTGCATCATTTACTCAACAGTCTTAGATGGGCTAAAATAGATTATTTATTCATCCAACAACTTCAGATTTCCTTACCCGACCAACCATAAATCACACAATAACAATTCAATCCAGCAAATCAAATTAACTTATAAAATTTCATTACATGCTTAAGTTGTTTGCTTTCCTTTCTTTTATCCAAACCACATAACCTTTCTTTTTAAAATTTACATTTTTTCTAACTACTACAAATTTTATTTCTCATTCAATGGTTGTTTCCTTATTTCTACTTATTACTTACCATTATTCATTTTATTTATTCAGGTTATGTAAGTCTCCTTTATTTGTATTACATTTAATGCACTTCTCAAATTCATTCATTATTAAATGCTTATATGCTATTATATTAAATTTCAGTAACCCCTTTTTTTTATTACACTTAGATTCTTAACCTTATAACCCCCATTCTTATAAATCAAGGATTTTTATTAATTTATTACCTAGGGTTTACAGTCATTTATTCATAACCTATTATATTAAACCAGTAGCATTTAAATCATACTAAATTTTATAACCATACACATCAATCCTTATTTTATCAAAGAGTTTCGTTTTATTTACTTTAGTTTAAAATCACCTATTTATAACCATACACATCAATCCTTATTTTATCAAACAATTTTATTCTCCCTTATTCCTATTTCAATGCAATATATCCCGATATTCATTCATTAATGCATAACTTCACTTACTTCTTATTCACTACCGTTACTTTATTAATGAACGGTAAAGTAACGTTTATATCAATTTACCAAAATTACTTACCCTTTACATAGGTTTGATTTCTAATAAATTTGTTGACCCTTATAATTATCCCGTTTTCCATTTATTACTAACCTTAATTACTGCAATTTATTATCTACATACAATTTTAATCGAATTCCAAATTTCACCTATTAATTAGCACTTTGCAATAGTAAATAAAAAGGATTGCAAACATTCGCCTTTACTTACTTACTTATTTCTAACCTTTTATCCAAATGCAACAATTCCCACTATTCCAATATTTGCTTTCATATAAATAAATAAGATTTTTACCTCTTTCTAAATTTTAAATTAAAAATCTTACAAATTTAATTCATTTTAAACATAAAATTTATACGGGTCGTTACATATATAACATTAGAGTACACTAAACTTATCCTAAATTTGGACGGTTATAGATAACTATCCTTACATTGACAAACATACAAACTCTATAATATGGCGAAAGAAAAATATACGTGAATATGTCTTGACCATCCAGCTGCTCTCCAACTCCAAAGTATCTAGCTAACTTGGGAAAAGCATGCTCGGTATGACCCGGACATTAAATGAAATAACGCCTGGGTCAGTCTGATAAACTGGCATGAGTAAAACTCGATAACACATAACAACCAAACTAATTTATATATTTGAAAACTTTTCACAAAGGGTATCTCGTAAGACCACACCGCACATAAAAACGGATGGGTTTTTATCTTATGATAACCAAGACATTTTACATCAAAATCCAGTGATATTATCATAGTGTCTAGGTTTAAAGTAAATAGATAAAATAGCTGAAATGCTTGCATGTCACATTCCAACATACTTGGCTCTATAATAAAAAACGTAAGGCAGGTATTGGAGATTGGATTCCAATAGTGGAAAGGTAAGGGACTACCTTCCAATGATACACCTCTAGAAAATGCACTGATGCTAATACAGAGTCGGCTACCCCTTTAACATGGCAGCCCAAATTACCGCACCCCCTTGACACCGAGGCCTTATACTATCACGGTATTTACGCGCAAACCAACTTTGAAAGGGACATCTAGAATAAGGTGGCTGCTTCTAATGGTAGCTAACCACATAGCTCTACTACATGCCCTGTTTTTTCTATTCCTCCCGGTTGCGAGGCTTGAGGCTACGCTTTACCTTTCTTAATAGCAATCCATCTTGGATGGCTAACACTGCCTTTTAGGCATCAATGCAATGCCAACATCCATCAATACAAGTTTGTTCTAGGTCTGAACGAAACCAAACGAGCTATCTCTACTACATCCATTTTGAAATCACCCTCAGGAATAGTATGGGTAGCCCTTGCATTTCAAAGAGCACCATCTTCAATCATCATCAAGTTGTCTTTCACTCAATCGTACATGTTGGTTCGGAGTAGTTTTTGGGTATATAAATCCGATCCCGGCCTCTCCGTACCAATAGCCGATATATTCGATTGACTCATTCCCAATTCTTTTGGAATTAAGTATTCAAGTCCTCACCATGGAACTCGAATATACATTCATACTTCTAAGTCAAATTAGGTCAAAATTGATAGTTGGTTATCTAGCTATTAAATAATAATAAGATCTGTAGATTTAATTTCCCAAAGTAATCACTATGCCTCATAACCATTTTTCATTTATTAAATCTCTTTTCTAAAACATTTATCAACATTCATATACTTATTTATAAACTCTTTATAATTATTCAAAGCCGGTTATATAACTTCTTTATAAACTTTCAAACAATGCTAAAATTTCCATTTATAGACATAATCCATTTATAAAATCTTTGTATAAGCATTCAAAACCATTTCTAAATCATTTATAAAACTTATCAAACCAATTGCCAAATCATTCTTCAAATATCTTGTTTAAAATAGAAAAACTTTGGAGACCATTTCACAAGAAAATGAAATATTTACTTTACAAAACCGAATGAAGGCTCAACGACTACAATGTATCATTAAATTTGGGTTTAACCTGTGACGACGTTGAATTTTAGACATTTGAAATTGAAATATTTAATTGATTTTAAATATTTGGAGTTAGTTTAACTTGAATTTCAAATATATATGTTTATTAGGCAATTTAAATAATTGAATTTAATAATTGGAAATTGAATAAATTGCTGAATTGGAAATTTTGAACTTGTTAAAAATAATTTAAAGGCTTAGAAAATTTATATTGAGAATACTGAAGATAATGAAAGCTTCAGAATTGGTTTTGGAAATGCTTTGATCAGTTTTGAAATTATATAGTTTAAAACGATATTTAAAAACAGCCTTCCGAGGCACAGTCACGGATTTCGACGAAACCAGTTCTGTTGGATCTGTAATAATGTATTATTATCGAACTTCAATTTCCGTAGCATTCAGAGTTATCGTTTGGTCGTACGATAAGCAAACGCGTTGAAAATTTTATCGAAATTTAATTCAATGGCTGGTTTAAAAAGCTATCTTCTCCATACGATCGAATTTGGACTAGAAACCTTTTCCATTGCATTCGGAATAGGGGCATAACATTATAAACGCTTGGCGGCACGCCTTGATTGGAGATCGAGATTTTGAGTTGCATTTATCGAAGCGATTTAAATTTAAATTTAAAAATAATATATATATTGACTAGTCAAAAAAAAACTCTATTTATTTTACCATAGTTTGGCCACTTGTCTATTGTGTCATGCCATGTGTCGTACATGCAGCGAATTTTGAAACATGTGTATTTTTTTTTTAAAAAAAAGGTAAAGACGTGATTTACAATATAGAATACATTTTGTTCATTCATAACTTCAATTGCAAACAGAAAATGGCTGCTAATAAATTTCACCCTCTCTTCGTTCAATCCCTTCGACCTAAATTATAAAATTAAATTCAAAAAAAGAGCACCTCCTCTAATCGATCTCCCAACCCGGCGTTGTTCTTCTCATTGCCACATCGTCATTGCTAGTTGATTCCAGGGTCGCTAGTAGTAAAAGCACACGCGCGCGCTCGCATGCGCGATGGAAATCAGAATTTGCCTAGGAGGATGGTCGCGTTGTCTGGTGCGCTGTGGCATGGGGGCGTGGGGCTGCGTAGGGAGGTGCGGCGCTCGATGGAAGGGGGATCGAGTGCATTAGGGTCTCGACGAGGCGGAAGTTTTGTTGTGCTCAACTGTCGTTCAAGGTAAATGCCAATACTTGGGTTCGCAAGCATCGATCTGGAGGCACGCGTAAAGGGTAGGCAGACGATTGGATAATGGCGTGCGAAGTCGAATCGTTTGGGGGTTATGGTGGAGGCGTAGGCATCATTGAGGTGGGTCTGGGTTCTCGTTTTTGCTGTAAGGTATTAGCTGAGTATTTTCTTTTATTTAATTTATACATATATACATATGTGTGTGTGTGTATGTATGTATTTAGGTAGAAACCGAAAAGGAAAATGCATTTACAGCAAGATATATAAAAGCAGTTTTGTATTTAAATTAATATATGCAATCTAAATTTATTAGTTTATTTTAAAATAATGGTTTGGTGATTAATTTGTTTTATTAACCAATTTATTCATTTTAACTACTAAAGAATAATTTATTAACAGAAATTTAGTTTTAAATTTTTAATTTTCGTTAAACAGATTTATTAAAAAGGAATTTGTTTAAAATTTAATTTTTTTTAAAATAAATCATTCGATAAAATTTAATTTGTAATTAATTAAAATGATCAAAAAGAAAATTTTTAGTTAAATTATAAATAACAATTGAATTGTTCGATTTATTTCGAATATTAATCAACTGTATAAAATTGTTTATACAAGGTCAAATATAATGAAGAAAACAATCTGGAATGAAAATGGATTGCATGCAAAGCAAAGGTGAGATCTTATCACTCAATTGGAATTTCTAGCTTAATTTTAATAGTTAAATTTAAAATTGTTGATTGTGTGCTTGGATGATAAATTATTATCAGTTGTATTGGATTAGACTCTATGCGCCACATAATAGCGGAGGATATTATATAAACTCATATACCACGATATTTTACCTCGAAGTGGAACTGGTATTATATACGCATTTGGAGTGGTTGATTTCTCGCATTATATAGCGGATGAGACCCTATGCGTCGCATAATAGCGGATGATATTATATAATCCCATATACCACGATATTCCACCTCGAAGTGGAATTGGTATTTAATTGTTGTGCTAACATCTGTGGATGCAGGGAAACAGGTTGGAGGGAAATCCAACTGGATTCCTCAAACGTTTGAATTTGTTTCACATGTTGTGTTGATTTATTTATAATTTGTGTGTGATTATACTTGTGATTGGAATTGTGGAAGGCTATGATTTAACCGAATATATTTTTGGTATCGTAGGATAGCAGAAATAAATAAAGTTTGATTTTTAAATTTAAGTATAAGTTTATAGAAAATTTATTTTTGAAAATTGGATAGAATTAAAAGAAGGAATTTAAATGGGTAATGGTTGATTTTGAAATCTTATCGAATTAATTCCAAAATACGGGAAGAAGTTTTTAATAAATAAAGTTGGAGAATTTATTTAAAATTCAGATTTTAAATAGTTTGGAAGAGATAAAGGAATTTATTTTAAAAGGAGATAAATTAAGAAATCAAATTTGGAATTTAATTTGGCGTTTGAAATGATTTTGGGAATTCAATTTGAAATTGATTTGGTGTTTAAAATAAATCCGTGGGAAGTTGATTTGGAAATCGATTTGGTGTTTGAAATAAATATTTAGAAAATCAATTTGGAATTTGATTTGGGGTTAAAAGTGAATATTTGGAAATCGATTTGAAAATCGTATATCAGTGGATATTTGGAAATTTAAATTCACAATGGGAATTAATAAAAGAAAGGAAAATTTGTTTTAAAAATAAACATTGGGTTATTTTTAAAAAAGTGTGGAAAGAAATTTACAGATTTGGAATGTAAATTAAAATAAATCAAGAAAGATTTATTAATTGATTTAAATGGACCATTTTGAAATGGAAAGTCTATTTGCTCTGGAAAGCCGAGTGTGTTTTAAAGTAGCTTTCAAATATAAATTGAAAACTCTAGAGTTGGTTTTAAAAGGATATTTGTGGAGAAATTATTTTCTTAAGTTGTTTTTAAATCTTTAAAGTAAATATTTATTTAATTAATTATAGAAGTGATTATTTAAAGATTTAAGATATTTGATTTAGAAAATGGTTATTTAAATAGTTATACTCTATCTAATAATTTTATTTTAAAATTATTTTGGGCTTAAGATTTATATGAGATATGGGTATAAAATTTCATAACTAATATTTTGAAATAAAGTGTTTAAAATAGTTTTATTTTAAATATTTCCAAGTATATGTTTGGATAAGTAATTTAAATTATTTTAAGTACTTGAACTCGGCAAAATTTTCAGTGCAAATGAATGAATATTTGGAAATATATTCCGCGTGAGGAAAGTGATTTGAAATTTGTTTTCAAAGGGTTGAAATGTGAAATTTTATCATATTTTGAAAGTAAATAATTGAGGGAAAATTATTTAATTCTTGGTGATTGTTGTGAATATTGTTTGATAGTTAAATAACCGACTATAATATTGGCCTTTAAATGGCATTTGAATTTCGATGCGATCGGGAGTCGGATTCTAGATGGTTATCCGAAACCCACATCGAATCTTGATGATGAATCTTTGTGATTGATATATCCACGTGTTTTTAAATTAGGCGCTCACTATTCGGTTTAGCCGGGAGAGGACTTTGTGTCATATAACCCATTCCGAATTGTGATACGACGAAATGGATAGCATTTGAAGACAGTGGTGAAGATCGAGTGTTTTCGAGAATGATAGATAACCTGTCGAATGACTCTGCACTGAGTTGCATTGGTATAGAGATCTCAATATGTGATGGGGAGTCCAATCGGGATTGTGGATGCTCGGATTACAATAGCTTCTTTGGAAGTGCCTTCGGTTCCGTTCGAACCCGAGACGGACTTGTATGGTTGTATGTATGACATTACACTTTAAGATATAAAGCTGATTTCTATCAAATACATTTCTGTTGGTGGCGGAGAATTTATTCTCTTGGCTTAACACCCTTCTATGAGACGTACGAGCTCAGAGGTTATGTAGTTGATGGTTATTAGTGATATACTCCCAATTTGGTAGTGTGGCATGCTGAGTGATGTTGAACATTTGTTGATCGAAGCATGCTTTTGTGAAAAGCGTAGCTTTGTAGACGAGACTTCGTTAAACCTCACAACCCGAAAATGGTCGAAACAGGAATGTTGCGGCAAGGTTATTAGGGGTCGCGCCCTTAGGGTATGTCCATTTTCTTCTGGATAAGAGGTGATATCATGGTATGGAGCCCAGATATTTAACTTTGTGTTTGTTGCTATTTGTTGGTGAATCCCGGGATAAAGGTCGGTAACGACCGGGGATGACATACTTGTAGGTGTTACTTCCGGGCAGGGGTAACCCGGCCTTGTGTTGGCAGAGAGCTGGTTAAGTTCTTGGGGGCGTCTCTCCAGAGGCGTTCCATTCGGTGTAGGAAGTTCCTTATCCTGACCATTTATTGGAAATCCAAAGAAACAATACGAGCCCTGTACGGTTTTAGTTGTATAACCAGTGATGACCGCCCATGACTCCCGCACGGAAACAAGGGAATGGTGCGCTGAAAGTGTGCCAGGCAGCCATGGGTGACCGTCAAGGGTAGAATAAACATCGCAGAATCTATCGTACAACTCACAGCGCATGGATAAAATACAATAGAGAAATATTAATATAGTGAAGCTCCATAGAACAGAACGTCATCATATAAGCATCATAACAGTTTATACATAGATCTAAACCATCAATACAAGAAGCCTCACTACATAGCACTCAGAGTAACAACAAACAGCGGTCCGGTACATATTATAAAGAAAATAATACGCAAGCCTCCTGCTCGTCTTCATCATCAGCATCGTCAATCACTAAGATCAGCACCTGCCACCTGTCACTTAGTCTGCCCATCCCAAACATGGATGAACAGCCCAAGGTAATAAGAGGAGACATAAAACCTTGAGTCAGACAACAGTCTTAGTGAGCGGTAAATCAACTATCAAACATACCAAAAGAGCATAAAGGATAAAAGGAATAGGAACCCAACCATCCCACTCCACCTCTTTCTACAGTGATAGCCCCCAGACTCATACTAAGGAGAAGCAAGCATAGCAAAGCAGATAATTAAAGTAAAGCAATAATCACTCGAGTCAAGGTCGATGTTTTCCAAACACAAACCCCCAAGGCCTAAACCAAGATCAGATAAGCACCCAGAAAACACCGCTCTTGAGACCGAATGATGATACAACCAAACATCCATGACTCTGGCTATCACTGTTAACCTTGCTTCGAAATCACCGTTAATTGAATGACAGACTCCTTCCTGAGCCATCTATCAAGGGCTAATGGTAACCCCGGTTCTAGACAAACTCCGCACATCGTCGTAGCCCGTGCCTAGGACTTACCTACCCTGCCCAGAGTACTCGACCACCTGCCTGTAGTCTTTTGGGCGTCCCCATGTACTCTTGCTTTAAGTTTGCTAGAACCTTCAATAACGATGAAATCTAAGCCTTCTAGTCATCCTCCTTGACGACTATTCTCAACCTAGCCCAAGCTACCTCTCGAGCCAACCATTATCAACCAACTCGAACTACCCTTCGAGTTATCAACATGCTTGGAGTAATCCTTCTTGATTATACCAAGGCTACATCACATCATGCCTCGCCTCATCTTCATCGTAGCAAAGGCTCGTCTTAACTTCATCATCAAGTCCATCCATATGAGCTTCAACATCCGCTACATATGTCTTAAGCAGCTTTTCCCATTCAAGAGCCTCTTCCTTAGCTTTTGAATCGTCTTTGACCATACTTGTCCAAATCTATCAACTAGATAACTAATTCACAACAATCAAACAAGGCAATCATTAATCCAAAAAAATAAGTAATCAAACAAGATCTAAATAGGCATTTATAACTACAATGGCAATTTCATAAATAAATGAGCATAGATCTAACATACATGAATCATGGGTTTTTAGCATAGATCTAACAAATATAAATCATGGGTTTTGTCTCTACAACTTGATGAATGAACTTGCATAAGTAAACATCTTCATAAGTAATGGATCTACACTCGGATCTAAGGAAAATGCATGAAATCACTATCTACAACACTCCAACAAACCACCAAACTATGGGTTTTTAGCATAGATCTAACAAATATAAATCATGGGTTTTGTCTCTACAACTTGATGAATGAACTTGCATAAGTAAACATCTTCATAAGTAATGGATCTACACTCGGATCTAAGGAAAATGCATGAAATCACTATCTACAACACTCCAACAAACCACCAAACCAATATACTCCTTTGGGTCCGCGTGAGAGATAATCACCACTCACCGAATCACCCAAACACTTCAAAAACAAACCACTTCAGATCTGGACAGCAAGGATTCAAGCTTGATTTGTCGAAATCTCGCTTGAAATGATGAAATCAAGCTTCGTTGGATGAAGATCTTCAACTTTGGCTCTTGGATCTTCGATCTTGGATGGATGTTAGCACAAGATTAAAGTGGAGAAAAGAAGTGAAGAAGTGTTGTAGTCGAGCTCTCAAAATGGCAGCACTTCGTCGCTTCAAAATCCGGTGCCAAAAAGTGAAGAGAAGCCGTGCTATTTATAGGCAGAAAATCACAACCCGTTCGCCCCCTTAAGTCGTTCGCGATTTAGCGATTAACACTTAAGTCGTTCGCGACTTAGCCAGAGCTGTGTCCTAGCGACTTAAGCAACTAGACAACCTAACTGATATGCGGCTCAACGACCTAACACTTATAGATGCTCAAGCGACTTAACGCTCAACGACTTAGCAAACTCCAACGACTTAAGACCATCGCAACTCAAAAGAACGCAGCGACCTAACAACACTAACTCGTAAGCGACTTAAGCCTTCACGCGACTTAACTTCAACACGACCTTTGACCTAAGTCCTTGAGTCGCTAACCCGCTCAACCGACCTATCCCCTTAGGTTGTTAACCCGCTTTACTATGCTAAGTCGCTGCCTAGTAAGTCGCCTAACCCCTGAGCCGTTAACCACTAAGTCGCTAACTCTACTAACTTGCTAACACGCTAACTCGCTATCTCCACTAACTCGCTAGCTCCACTAACTTGCTAACACGCTAACTCGTGTAACTTCAATAGGTCGTTACTCGCTAACCCATAAGTCGTCTACGACTCAAGAACCCTACTAACTCGTATAACTCTTAACTCGTTAACTCGCGGGCTTTCCCACTTGCAACCCGTAGCTACCTTAAGTCGTTCTATCCACTAAACCATTAACTCGTTCTAGCACTATCACGAGTTAACTTCCCAATCTAACTTCCTTACGACCCAAACAACATACGAGTTATCCTCCCATACGACTTAGGCTAAGGATGACATAAACAACACTAACAACCAAGAAATCCTACGATATATCGACACGTAAAATACGGGTCGTTACATTCTCTCCCCCTTAGGAATTTCGCCCCCGAAATTCCAAGCAAACAACAGCAACCAAAACTATTTCGCATGCCTACCATCCATAGCAATCAACAAACCATGCATCCAATTCTAGCCTAGCATGCAGAATTCTATGATTAGAACAAGTTACAAATTCATGAGATGTCACGACACCTTAGGGCCATACCTTAAAGAGTTCAGGATGAGCTGCCTTCATCCTCTCTTCCTCCTTCCACGTACAGTCGTTAACATCATCACTCCATTGTATCTTGAGCAACGTAATCGTCTTCCTCCTAAGCTGTTTCGTGTCGGTTTCAACAACACGAAGCGTCTTATGAGGTCTCGTAACCACTGGATCAACCTCTAAATCTTCACAGCTATCAGCAGAAACCACCGTATTCGAGTCGTGCACATACTTCCGTAGATAGGATACATGAAAAACATTATGCACACCTGCCATCTTTTCCGGTAACTCCAATCTATAAGCGAGCTTTCAAATTCGCTCGATGATCGGGAATGGTCCAACAAATCTCAGAGTCAATTTTCCTTCCTTCCCGAATCTAATAACATTCTTCAGAGGAGAAATCTTCACAAAAACCATATCACCTACGTCGAACTCCAAATCTTTTCGACATTTATCTGCATAACTTTTCTGACGGTCTTGGGCTGCCTTCATTCGTTGCCGAATGACCTCTATACAATCCGAAGTCTGTCGAATCATCTCTGGCCCAAGTATCAGCTTTTCTCCTGTTTCCAACCAACATGTCGGAGAGTTACACGGTCTTCCATGCAGTGCTTCATATGGTGCCATACCAATGCTTGACTGGTAACTGTTATTATACGCGAACTCCACCAAATGAAGATGTTCCTCCCATGATCCTCTGAAATCCAAAACACATGCTCTGAGGAGATCTTCCAAAACTCTGTTGACTCTCTCAGTCTGACCATCTGTTTGGGGATGATAAGCTGTACTCAAACACAACTCGGTTCCCAAAACTTCCTGGAAGCTCTTCCAAAATCCACTAGTGAACAATGGGTCTCGATCGCTCACTATACTCTTCGGAATACCATGGATTCGAACTATCCACTTAACATACAACTCAGCCAACTTCGATGCAGTCCTAGTCGATCGAACAGGAATGAATCTTGCACTCTTGGTCAAACGATCTACGATGACCCAAATCTCTTCATTTCCCGCTCTTGTCCTAGGTAGACCATCTATAAAATCCATCGATATTTGCTCCCACTTCCATGTAGGAACTTCTAATGGCTGAAGCAATCCACTTGGCTTCTTCTGCTCTGCTTTAACCAACTGGCAATTCATACATTTGGAAATAAAATTTCCAACATCCTTCTTCATACCTTCCCAGTAATAGGTTCTCTTCATATCCCGATACATCTTATTTCCACCTGGATGAATTGTCAACTTCGAGTGATGACTTTCCCTCAGAACTTCATCTCTCAATTCATCTATATCGGGAACAACCAGTCGTCCTTGTTTCTGAAGCCAACCCTCTCGATCGACTTCGAATCCCTTATCCTTCTCTGGGTCCAATCCAGATTCCAAATCTCGGATAATCTTGACAAGCTTATCGTCTCGTTTTTGGCTCTCGCCAATCCTTTCCACCAGAGTAGGCCTTATCGATAAGTTTGCCAACATCTCAGGTTCCAATTCGCATCTAGGCCTGAAATCAAATCCAGCTAGATACTCGAGACTCTTCCATTCCGAAAACATGGCTCCCAATCTTGCATGTCTTCGACTTAACGCATCTGCTACTGCGTTACCTTTTCCCGGAGTATAAGCTATACCAAAATCATATGATGCTAAAAACTCCAGCCATCGTTGCTGCCGAAGATTCAAATCCTTCTGGGAGAAAAGATACTTCAACGACTTATGATCTGTAACCAACTCGAATCGAACTCCCAATAGATAGTGTCTCCACATCTTCAGAGCAAAAACAATCGCCGCTAACTCCAAATCATGAGTCGGATAATTCCTCTCGTGCGGCTTCAGTTGTCGACTTGCATACGCAACAACTCTATCCTTCTGCATTAGCACTGCTCCAAGTCCAGTACCACATGCATCGGTGTAAACCACCATCTCATCATTCCCACTTGGAATAGTCAAAACAGGAGCACTTGTTAGTCGCTCTTTCAGGATTCCAAAAGCTTGCTCACACTTAGCATCCCAACTGAACACCTGGTTCTTCTTCGTCAATCCTGTTAATGGTGCAGCTATCTTGGAAAAGTCTTTGATAAAACGACGATAGTATCCTGCTAATCCAAGAAAACTTCTCACATCAGATGCATTCTTAGGTCTAACCCAATCCTGGATTGCTGCCACCTTAGTGGGATCAACCGCTATTCCGTTTCCAGAGATAACATGGCCTAAGAACCTCACCTCACTCTTCCAGAAGTGACACTTCGAAAACTTAGCCTTCAGCTGATGTTTCCGCAAGATTTCCAAAACAATACGCAAGTGCGTCTTGTGCTCTTCTTCAGTTCTGGAGTAAATCAGAATATTATCCACGAACACAAGTACGAACTTGTTCAACTGATCTCTGAATACTCTATCTATAAGATCCACAAAATATGCTGGTGCATTGGTCAATCCAAACGGCATTACCAGCCACTCATAAAAACCGGATGGTGTCCTGAAAGCAGTCTTCGGCACACTATCCTTTGCCACTCTCAACTGGTGAAATCCCGTTGCCAAATCCATCTGAGAAAACACCTTCGCCTCGTGAAGCTGATCAAACAAGTCATCTATTCTCGGTAATGGATACTTGTTCTTCTTCGTCACTTTATTCGGCTCACGATAATCGACATACAACCTCAATGATCCATCCGCTTTGGTTGCGAACACAACTGGTGCACCCCATTCGGACACACTACGCCGAATGAATCCTTTCCGAAAAAGGTCATCAACTTGCACCTTCAACTCTTGCTGTTCCCTAGGCGTCATCCGCCTAAGAGGCATCACAATAGGTCTGGCTCCCTCAACTAAATCGATACGAAACTCGATCTCTCTATGCGGCGGTAACCCTTTGACTTCCTCAAAGACATCCTCAAATCCATTTGTGATTGGCACCGATGACAGTCCATCCCGTGGAGCAACCAGCGAATACATAAAGCTCATGAAGACGCCTTCTTCATGCTTACATCGTATCACAACCTTTCGCCCCTCCACATTCTCGACTGTCACCTCCAATCTCTCACAATCAACCTTTGCCGCATACTTCCTAAGCCAGTCCATACCCAAAATAATTCCGAACCCCGCAAAGTTCAGAACAAAACAATCACAAACAAAAGAGCAATCATGACTCGACACAACTAGACCACGGCATAGCATACACAAACAAGACAAATCCTCAACTGAATTAGTTACAACCAATGGTCCATCAATAATATCTGGTTCCAAACCTAACCGTCATACAAGTTATTACAAACAAAGGAATGTAACGTCTCAGCATCAAACAACACTCTAAACTGGAACACCTCAAATGGAAAGAGTACTTTAAACTACCACACTCTTTCCTTTCTCTTCGGCAGTAAGAGCTTTTGAAGATAACGGAACAGCCCCCAAAGCATATGTTTGCCCAATCTGCTTGTCCTTCTGTGGTTCCGGACAATTCTTCTTAATATGCCCCAGCTTATCACAGTTGTAGCACTTCAACAGCACTTTTGGATTCTTGCAATCCCTGGAGAAATGGCCCTTCTGCTGACAGTTATAGCAGGTCACTTCGCCCTTGGGCTTCTTCTTCAGGCCACCCTTACCCTTTTTCTGTTGCTGCCTCTTCTTCTTGTTTCCGCCTTGCGGTGGTTTAAACCCTTCCTTGGTTATAGCAACAACAAATTCTTCTTTAGGAAACAAGTTCCCATGCCTGGCGGCCTTCTCCATAAGCTCCTCAAAAGAATTGTCTAGATAATCCACCAACTGCCGCTTCATGATTGAAGTCACCATGGCCTCGAACTTAGCAACATAATCAGTAGCTTCTTCTGTTGCACGACCTTCCCCAGCAGCTTGTTCCTCTCCTAGACTCATCCTTAATATCTACAAAAAGGAATGATTAGAACACCTTGAGAAACAACTACATAAGGAGTTCAAATCCTTCTAAACTACTATATTATATATAGTAATCATCCATCAAAATACAATTACGTCTCTCTTACGTAGTTACGTCAGCGAGCGTTGGCTAAAATCGATTAACCAAAGCTCTGATACCAAATGTGACGACCGCCCATGACTCCCGCACGGAAACAAGGGAATGGTGCGTTGAAAGTGTGCCAGGCAGCCATGGGTGACCGTCAAGGGTAGAATAAACATCGCAGAATCTATCGTACAACTCACAGCGCATGGATAAAATACAATAGAGAAATATTAATATAGTGAAGCTCCATAGAACAGAACATCATCATATAAGCATCATAACAGTTTATACATAGGTCTAAACCATCAATACAAGAAGCCTCACTACATAGCACTCAGAGTAACAACAAACAGCGGAATATCCAGTACATATTATAAAGAAAATAATACGCAAGCCTCCTGCTCGTCTTCATCATCAGCATCGTCAATCACTAAGATCAGCACCTGCCACCTGTCACTTAGTCTGCCCATCCCAAACATGGATGAACAGCCCAAGGTAATAAGAGGAGACATAAAACCTTGAGTCAGACAACAGTCTTAGTGAGCGGTAAATCAACTATCAAACATACCAAAAGAGCATAAAGGATAAAAGGAATAGGAACCCAACCATCCCACTCCACCTCTTTCTACAGTGATAGCCCCCAGACTCATACTAAGGAGAAGCAAGCATAGCAAAGCAGATAATTAAAGTAAAGCAATAATCACTCGAGTCAAGGTCGATGTTTTCCAAACACAAACCCCCAAGGCCTAAACCAAGATCAGATAAGCACCCAGAAAACACCGCTCTTGAGACCGAATGATGATACAACCAAACATCCATGACTCTGGCTATCACTGTTAACCTTGCTTCGAAATCACCGTTAATTGAATGACAGACTCCTTCCTGAGCCATCTATCAAGGGCTAATGGTAACCCCGGTTCTAGACAAACTCCGCACATCGTCGTAGCCCGTGCCTAGGACTTACCTACCCTGCCCAGAGTACTCGACCACCTGCCTGTAGTCTTTTGGGCGTCCCCATGTACTCTTGCTTTAAGTTTGCTAGAACCTTCAATAACGATGAAATCTAAGCCTTCTAGTCATCCTCCTTGACGACTATTCTCAACCTAGCCCAAGCTACCTCTCGAGCCAACCATTATCAACCAACTCGAACTACCCTTCGAGTTATCAACATGCTTGGAGTAATCCTTCTTTATTATACCAAGGCTACATCACATCATGCCTCGCCTCATCTTCATCGTAGCAAAGGCTCATCTTAACTTCATCATCAAGTCCATCCATATGAGCTTCAACATCCGCTACATATGTCTTAAGCAGCTTTTCCCATTCAAGAGCCTCTTCCTTAGCTTTTGAATCGTCTTTGACCATACTTGTCCAAATCTATCAACTAGATAACTAATTCACAACAATCAAACAAGGCAATCATTAATCCAAAAAAATAAGTAATCAAACAAGATCTAACTAGGCATTTATAACTACAATGGCAATTTCATAAATAAATGAGCATAGATCTAACATACATGAATCATGGGTTTTTAGCATAGATCTAACAAATATAAATCATGGGTTTTGTCTCTACAACTTGATGAATGAACTTGCATAAGTAAACATCTTCATAAGTAATGGATCTACACTCGGATCTAAGGAAAATGCATGAAATCACTATCTACAACACTCCAACAAACCACCAAACTATGGGTTTTTAGCATAGATCTAACAAATATAAATCATGGGTTTTGTCTCTACAACTTGATGAATGAACTTGCATAAGTAAACATCTTCATAAGTAATGGATCTACACTCGGATCTAAGGAAAATGCATGAAATCACTATCTACAACACTCCAACAAACCACCAAACCAATATACTCCTTTGGGTCCACGTGAGAGATAATCACCACTCACCGAATCACCCAAACACTTCAAAAACAAACCACTTCAGATCTGGACAGCAAGGATTCAAGCTTGATTTGTCGAAATCTCGCTTGAAATGATGAAATCTAGCTTCGTTGGATGAAGATCTTCAACTTTGGCTCTTGGATCTTCGATCTTGGATGGATGTTAGCACAAGATTAAAGTGGAGAAAAGAAGTGAAGAAGTGTTGTAGTCGAGCTCTCAAAATGGCAGCACTTCGTCGCTTCAAAATCCGGTGCCAAAAAGTGAAGAGAAGCCGTGCTATTTATAGGCAGAAAATCACAACCCGTTCGCCCCCTTAAGTCGTTCGCGATTTAGCGATTAACACTTAAGTCGTTCGCGACTTAGCCAGAGCTGTGTCCTAGCGACTTAAGCAACTGCACAACCTAACTGATATGCGGCTCAACGACCTAACACTTATAGATGCTCAAGCGACTTAACGCTCAACGACTTAGCAAACTCCAACGACTTAAGACCATCGCAACTCAAAAGAACGCAGCGACCTAACAACACTAACTCGTAAGCGACTTAAGCCTTCACGCGACTTAACTTCACCACGACCTTCGACCTAAGTCCTTAAGTCGCTAACCCGCTCAACCGACCTATCCCCTTAGGTTGTTAACCCGCTTCACTATGCTAAGTCGCTGCCTAGTAAGTCGCCTAACCCCTGAGCCGTTAACCACTAAGTCGCTAACTCTACTAACTTGCTAACACGCTAACTCGCTATCTCCACTAACTCGCTAGCTCCACTAACTTGCTAACACGCTAACTCGTGTAACTTCTATAGGTCGTTACTCGCTAACCCATAAGTCGTCTACGACTCAAGAACCCTACTAACTCGTATAACTCTTAACTCGTTAACTCGCGGGCTTTCTCACTTGCAACCCGTAGCTACCTTAAGTCGTTCTATCCACCAAACCGTTAACTCGTTCTAGCACTATCACGAGTTAACTTCCCAATCTAACTTCCTTACGACCCAAACAACATACGAGTTATCCTCCCATACGACTTAGGCTAAGGATGACATAAACAACACTAACGACCTAGAAATCCTACGATATATCGACACGTAAAATACGAGTCGTTACATAACCTGCCATAGAATGTGGTGGTAACCTGCTATTGAACATGGTTGCTATAGTAGGCATAGTACGAAATGTCTATGCTGGCTAAGACTGATATTATACTTTCGAAATGTTTCCCACACTATGTACTAATGACAATATTAAAAAGGATTTTTTGCGTATCAAGCACGTTTGACTATCATAAGAAGAAATCTCCTCCAATTCTGCGTTTGCGTTGTGTGTGTGGCGGGAGGCCTTATGGTAGTTTCATTTTCCAAACGCATAGCGGATTTCTTTTCTTTATGAAAATAACATTTTTTTAAGATCTCACATCAGTCTCATGACTGACCTGGAGTTTATTGTTCCCTTTCTAAACTCTAAGTGCCCATAATTTTCCACACGAGTAGCCTAGAGTCAGGTTAGCAGTTGTTCTGGAGTGAAGTCATAAAAGATATGTTGTGAAGATCTGGAGGAAAGCTGGACGGCGAAGCGTATCACTTATATTATATACTGTCTGTTGTGTTGGGATCGCATTTGCCGCAAGTTCAGTTTCACGTGAGCAAGTTGTAATGTCTGTCTAATGTTGTATTGTGTTGTTATAAACTCTGATGTTGTGATGTAAAAACTGATATAATTCTTTGTTTTAAAGATTATTTATTTATCTATTATATGTTGTTCTGCTACGAAATGTGAGATTCTGATATTGTTTCTGTTTCTTCTTCTATCTTCTTCTTTAACCCTAACGGTTCGGCTTTTCGGCATTCGATTGTTCGGCATTTGATGCAGTGGATGTATTGATGTCGACTTTCGAAAGTCGAAAATTTTGGGTCGTTACATAACTTATCTAAGTTATATCATAGATACCGCCAAATATTAGATATATAAGGGATTCACACATAACATACAATCAATCATAGGTAGATGTTCAAGTTATGAACATAGATACATCTATTATTGGTGAAAAATGTATATATAGAAGTATATTCTATATGCTTAAGTTACCATGACCTGCTTATTGAAATTAACTTCCTTTTGTTTTTCACGTTATCGATATTCAACATTTGTGCTAAACATAAGTTAACTTACTTCCCATAAAATGTGTTAACATTTTATAATCACTACTTTAATTCATTTGTCTACTTAATGGTCCACATGAGAGATCCTTTGATTTAAAATCAATTAATCTTAAAAAGAAAACTGATTTAAAACATAGCCGATTAAGTTTAAAAATAGATTTGAAAAGAATAAAATATTTTTAATTAGCTTAAACCTAATTATACCTTAATTAAATCAAGATTAATTCATAATTAAACTTTAACTAACTTAATGAACTTGGTTAAGTCCTAATTAACTTTCTAATATATCTTAGTTAAGGTTTAAAGAATTCATTATTAGTTAAACACTAATTAATTAAAAATAAATTAAATAATCACTTAATTAAATAATAATTAATTAACTAATTAAGTACTACTTAATCACTAAATTACTTCTTACCTTCATAAATCACTAATTAAAACTTTATCAATCACTAATTGGTCATTAACCTTTCTTAAGTGTTACTTAACCTCTAATCACTTACTTAATTACTAATTAACTACTAATTACCTTTAAATGTTTTATTAAGTAAAAAAATTATTAAATAAAAAAATTAATCACATTTTATATTACTAATTAAGTTTGGAAAACTTTTTCAAAACATTCTAGAAGAAAACCTTTTAAAACGATAATCGATAATTTTGTCGAATTGCATCCATAATGACTATCGCTATGAGCATAGTTCGCTTAAACATACTTTAAGTGGAATCACTTGCTTATTACTTCCTAATTAATGTTTAGGAAATATAACATTTAATTTTTTTGAGACTTTGAAACAAAGATAGAAACTTTGAAACAATTTTCAAACTTTAAAATTAAAAAATATAGTTTTTAATTTCGAATCGGATCTCACATCCGTCGTAACACACAAAGTCGTTAACTTTGTTTCAACTCAACATACTTTAGTTCTTGGATCACAACCATAAATCCATACTACTATACTTTTAACATCACAATGAGACACAATACAAACATAAGGTTATGCTTACTAAGTCGACAGCATCACATTCAAATGTCAAATTCAACACCACACGCAAACATCCATCGAATCACCATCGACCAACATAATAACCATTCAATTTTCTCATCATATTATCACCACAATAACACATCATAATAAGGTCAAAAACTTTTCAAAAACAAAGTAGTTTTACTCACCTTTATGCTAACTAACTTCGCCCAAACTTCGACCATAACTCGGCAACGCCTATACGCATGACTCTGGCTTAAAATTTTGAAAAATTGGAGGGGCTAAGACCTTAGAATGGGTGTGGCTAAAGATGATTTGGCTTGGCTAGGGCTTTGTGGAGTAGTGATGGCCTTGGTTTTTGGAAGAGAGGATGTTGAAATGAAAGTATAAGAAGTTAGAAGGTATGAAGGCAAGTTACAACACAAAAGGCTAACTTTTTATAAAAAAATTGAACCATGAATCCAAGGAATTTTTAGAGAAAAAGATTTTGAAAAGAATGAAGTGGGAATTAAATGAATATGTGTGTATAAGGGTGTGTATTTATAGGTGAAATAAAGAGGAAAAATTACCATTTTATCCTTAGTTCAAAATATCGTAACATGTCATTATTTTGATACATCACATCACCACCTTTCTCACCCTCATATGTCACATCTCCCTCCTCTCTAGTCATATCTCCTAAGCCATGATAGGTAATGATGATGGTACTTAAGGAAATTACAAGAGATAATGATATGATTTAGTATATATATAAGTTCTTATTTTAGAACAATGTCTTGTCACATCACTTCCTAAACATAATTAACATAATATAATACATAACTAAGTATATTATTATATAGTTAATTATCTCTTATATATGTGTACATACGATGCAAAAAGGCGAACAACGTTCCCAACGACTTTCCGGTGTCGAAAAGTCGAAATTCTGGAAACGTTATTTGGTCACATTTTCTATTTTTCTACGAACTACCTATTTTGATAAACAGGTTTTAAAACTATTTTATCATTATTATTAAATAATATTTGTAATAGGTTTATTTGTTAATAAAAACCCATATATTTAATATTTAAACTTAACTTGAATTTCTGAGGAAATATATAAAACCGATGATATCAACTATCGTTGTCATAAATACATTTTATTTTCCAAAAATAAAATAAGTTATTTTATTTCATAAACTTGTTTGAATACATATATTAGTGTATGAATCCAGAGCTATGCACGATCCTTACTGTTTAAAAGAAGGTTTATCCAAAAAATGATTTCCAGTTATTTTATCAATATTTTACCTAGGATGATATTATTTATTAGTATTTTACCTAGATAATTTGTTCAAAATATTTTTCCCAACCAAAATAACTATTGTTATTATCACTTAAAACATGATTATTTCTTACTTTTAAACCCATATTTAAATATTTTTGAAACAAATATAATGTATTCAGGTGAAAAATTTGCGGATCGTTATAGTAAGGGTAGTCAACCCAAAGCCACTCCAAGTTTATGTACTTCAAAACGTTGGCATTATAAAGAATGAGTAGTCGCTATGGAAAATACACATCAGATGACAGGAATGCTCTGTTGTCCGATTGCATGCCTATCTGTTGTTAAATCTCATGTTGTCTCATTACATATCGGACCACAGATATGCCCGTCGTTTGATATGCGCTAATACAACAAAAAAATATGATGTTATAGTATCATTCCTAGAATTTCCTATTAGACAACAAATAAATATTGATTGATACGAACAATTATTCACAGAATGAAATAAATGAATCACAATTTTATTTAAACAAATATTCTATTTCAAATCAAATACAATACAACTTTCACTATCACTCCGCTTACATTTTCAAGTACAATACAACTTAAATTTACACTCACTCACACTCACTCATGTTTTTTTATGTTGATCTTGATTTGCTTGCTCTAGCTTGTGTCCAGCCATCTCCTATACCTGTTAAATAAATAACAATGCAATGAACTTGAAAAAGAAACAAACCTAAATTGCAAAATTAAAATTGAATTTGAATATTAAATATTGCCTCAGCTTATGAGTTTGTTTTTTCTTTTTCTTTTAGACAGGAATAAATATATGTGTGCATAGATAACTTATGATATGCAAATTGTATCATTGTGAATATCACAAGGTCGATCCTTGATTTAATCACATGGATAGTTGCAAAGGTCAAGTCTGAAGGATCAACTCAGTGAAAACACTCAAGTTCAAGCCCAAGCAAGCTCGGGCTCAACATGAGTACTTTAATTCAGCTCAAAACAGATTAGGCAAATCAGCAAAGCCAAAGTGCATAAACAAGTTTAGTGCAAATGGAGATACACAAAGTCGAGCACTAGTAAACCACATTCATGGCAGCATCAAGCATGGTACATAATACTATAGAATTAAGTGCAAAATAGCACAAACAAAGAATAGTAGGTTCAAATTTACAAAAATACTGCCACTTGCTTCTTCTATAGTGAGCAACACACATACATATATGTATATACATGTATATATGCAACACATGTCAAATGCAGTGAGGAAGTGTCATAAACAAATGAACAACAGATAGTGCCACAAACAAATGTGGCCAGGAAGTACATGAGTTCAAGGTAGGAAGTACACAAAAATGAACAAGAATCAAAAGAACATTCACACAGGAATCAATTGAGCCAGGGAGTGCATGAAGTTTAAGGCAGTGCACACTACCTCGTTCAAAATAAGAAATTCAAGAATCTTAAAGGTAACCAAGCTATGGACAAGAAACCAAAGCACATGAAAAAGATTCAACCAAAATCAAGGCAATGCACTACCATATTTTAGGAAATGCACTGGCACTGCTTGAAAAGGCAGTGCACTGCCTTAAACAAAGCAATGTGCAAGTGCATGGACAAGGTCACAATGCAATAATGCAACATGTGAACAAGGCCAATAATATGGACCAAGATAAAGAAAAAACAAGATTGCAACACAGGATACACACATATGGAACCTCAAAGCAAAAACAAGGTAATATGTCACATATAAATACATACATATGTATGTACGTATGTATGTATATACATGGAAGATATGTCACAAAGCAGACTCAAAGGCCAACAACAAGTAAGTAATGTCACATATGCATGATTCAGGTGAAACCAGTGCAGGGATTGCACAAACTAGTACATCATATGCACATAGTAAATGAAGACAAGCACATTCAAAAAGCAATTGAACAGAACAAGGTAGAGTTCAAGCCATTCAATGTTCAAGAAAGGCAAGACACACTCATAAGTCCATCAGAAAATTAAAACCATTCATAGTTCAAGCACATTAGCATACATATATACATATATGTATATATATGTAGATATGTATATACATATGTGCATAAGTACATAGATAAGGCCAATAATGCAATGCTATAAACAGTGCCACAAATTAAAACAAGGCAGCGCTACAAATAGTAAGTGCAACAAATTAAATGAGACAGTGCCACAAATTAAAACAAGGCGGCGCTACAAATAGCAAGTGCAACAAATTAAAATGAGACGGTGCCATAAATTAAAACAAGGCAGTGCCATAAACATTCACACATATATACATACATATTTATGTATGTATGTATGTATGTATGTACATGGATATTCCCAAAATAGAAAAATGAAGCGAAAAAATCACTAGTGCAAGGAGCAACAAAAAAAGCAAGAGGCAACTAGCGAAAAAATGAACTTAACAAAGTCGAACAATGAAGTAAACAAGGAAAGCAACTAAAAATTGAATAATGAAGTGAACAATGGTTCAAGCACAAATAAGTGCACAAATAAGTCCAGTGTGCACTGCCTTGAGCAACTAATTCAACAACCAAATAATTGCTAGTGCCTTGCAAAACTCTCATTTCACCAGCCAATTCAATAAATTCAAGTCAGATATACAAATTCAGATGAACAAAGCATCGATATCAATATATTCAACTAAGTAAAAATATATTCGAGTATATCAAAAAACTCAACAATTGAACAAGTCAGGGCCATAAAGCAGAAAAAAACAAAGCGGTCAAAAATATATGCAACAATACATAATCAACATCCAATGTATAAAATCTAAAGTCAAGTCTAGATCGAAAATACAGGAAGTAAATTCCTATACAAACCCATCACATCATTGGCTCTTAAAATTGAAGTCGAGATCAATACAAAATCGAAAGAGGCAAAAATCATGCATATATATCAATCGAAGAATAGTTGACAGATTGAATCAAGCTCGAATGAACGCGGCCATAAAATAGAAACCGATTTCGTTATCAATCGTTGATTTAGAGTGAGAGAGTATCAGTAGAGTGATTTCATCATCCAGCCAATTTGAAACCCTAATTCTTTAAGATGAATCAAAGATGGGTCGAAGATGAGTTTAAGCTTAGGGTTCTATCGATCGATTTTGAAAAAGGGAAATAAATTTTGAGAAGGTGGAAAATTTTGAGAAGATGGAAATATATTTTAAGAAGATGAAATGGAAAGAAAGCGAAGAGGGAATAATTAAGGAACGCAGTCCCGAAAATATTGAGAGGGAAAATATGGGCCAAACTAAATTTTTTGATAACTTCAATCAAAAAATAGATAAAATGTTGTCTAAAGTACAAGCATGAACATAGAGATTTCAGGGGCTATTCAAACAACAGATTATTTTGACCGCATGCTATGTGAAACAGTGGTAGATAGCGGGATAACAGAAATCTACCTTATGTCATGTGATCACCGTTGTCTGATTTACGTTATGGCATAGTGCATGGATCCAATTCCTCTATAACTTCCTCTCTGACCTTTTCTTTCGTGGCTTCCACATCTCGTTTAATGTGGGTATCAATGTCTTTAGCCTTTTCGATAGCCACGTCCTTTTCCAGCCTCACGGCAACTAATTCCTCACAGGCATCCTACTCGATTTTCTTCAGTTCTTCTTTATCTTTGGATTTGCATTCAAATTTAGTTTAATACTCAGCTACGCTTCTTTGAGCCACATCCTTTCTAGCTCTAGTTTATGAATTTCGATGATGAAGCGCTTTAACTTTGGCCAAGTGCATGGCTTTCTCATTTTTGAGTGCTTTGATGGTTGTTTCTACTTTTCTCTCAGATTCTGCCTATGAGCTCCTTAAAGATTCTAACTCATTGGTTAGAGTTTCAATGATCTTCTTGTCCTGAACCTCTTGGCATTTTAACTTCTCAATCTCTGTCGCTCTCTCCTAAGACACTTTAGAAATCCTCTCTGTCGCCTCATCCACTTATTTTACTGCTTGTGAATATCAGTCAAACAATCAATAGTCGTTTACTGGACTTTCTCAAGAACTTTCTTAAGATTATGTATAAAGAAAAATTCATCAAGAAATACATTAGGAAAATCTAACTTAAATTAGGCCATGTGAGCGGCGACATCGGCTTATTGAACTTTGGTGACAACTTGGGTGTCAGCGCTTTCTTTCCCGACCTCTGTTAGTGAACATCATGATGCTGAAGATCATCGGGTCGCTAAGTATGAGATGGAGCAACGACTATGAAGGGACTGAAGTGGAAGGAGCACCATGGAAGATGCCAATAGGAGGAACATCGTCGCGACGGTCATGTTGCTTTTAAGAATCTTTAATTGGAGGAGATCAAGATTTGGACCGATATTTATCATGGGAAGACCTGTCTCTGTCGCCTTTACTTTGATAATCCCGATCTTGGTCAGAGCGATAGCTAGAGTCATATCCACGACCATTACCTTGGCGATAGGAGCCCGAACTAGAACTAGGATTATGGCGGGCTATCTCATATAGAGACTGAAACATATGCTTCTTCCTTACTATTATTTCCGCAAAGTAAGACAAAGAACGAACCATTTCTAAGTATTGTAATGAAATATTGTATAGTGCCTGCAGACATGAGTTTCCTAGTGTCCCACCAACGAACCAGTTATTGAAGCTTTACTAGCAGGAGTAACCTCTCCACTAGTGGTTGGAAGGATTCCAGCCCTAGCTTTGAGTGGAGATTCTGATCTGCTAATGCTCATGTCAGTAAGATGAAAGGCATCAACGTCATCTGGTATCGAAAATCGGATAACGACACAAATGTTTCATCTAAGTGTTCTGAAGGTTGAGAAGCAGACTGATCGGGAAACTTGAGGGTCGATGGATATCATGGGCTGTTTAAAGAGACGGCTCTCGAGGAACCTCAAACAAGCTTCTTTCTTTTTCTTCTTTCAAGAGCGGGGGCTGTGAGGTTTTGCGAATATCCAGCCACAGCCCCAAAACAAGAACCCGCGTCATCACCGCCGAGGTTGTCACCTTTATCTCCTGCTGGATTTTTGCCAGTAGCTTCCTGTGCTCCCTTAACTGAGGGCACGATAGGATCAGCTTGATGGCCTTCATCTGCATCTAGCTGCTCAGCCACTATAACACCAGCGTCGACCGGTAGCCATATGCAATGAACCTCTTCCATCAAGCAGTAGGTAATAAGACGTTCTTTGGTAAGGAGATTCCCATTGTCTCTAAATTCAGATGGAACCATTTTTAGCGTCGAGACTGCGTCTGAAATTGAATATTGTTTCCCATTAGGTCGTGAATAAGAACATACGTAAACTAGAAAAATTACTTAGTTCAGGATACAACCTGGGTACAAGCACCCAAGAAATTAACTAAGGAGTAACACTTACATCCTTATAATCACCTTCTAGCAAAGATGAGTGCGCAACGGATAAAGAACCACTCGCTTTTGAAGGCACTCAGCTTGTTCGAAGTACCAATCAAGATCTAGCACTTCTTTGCTGACTCAAGGAATGTGAATGAAAGGCTTCCCTTTCGTCGCTTCAAGGGAAAAGGAAACGAATATTCTCAGGAATTAGAGTGTGATATAAAAACTCCATGAATGCCATGTAGGTACAGTTAAGCAAGGCATAGCGATTTGGATGTAGTCGTTCCAGTGATAGCCTCATATGATGTAACATTTCTCAGATGAATGATTTGAAGGGTGGGATGCATCCTGCCTAGCACATGAACTTATTGCATGCATTAAACCTTTCAAGGAGCATATGAGCTCTATTATCCCTAGTGGGACTCGCAAGTCATCAAACAAAATCATGTGTCTGGCACAGAGTTTGCGAAATGAGGCTTCATTAATTTTTGAAGCCACAAAATCCTCCGGATCTGCTAAAAATATGGCGTCTTCTAGAGTGTCAAGGGTAGGGTCTATCACTTTTGTTGGAAGAACAAGACAGCACAGAATAGGTTGAATGGTGGATAGGAACTTTTCAGTTGTTCTGTGTGACGATCGCGGGAGAATCCGTCGAAAGCAGTTGTGGAGCTCAATTTATCCCTCATATTGTTGTGTTATGAAACCTGTTCATAAGACATGGCAGCTAAATGCACAAGAGTTTGGAACCCATGACTACTAAACTCAGTAGATATTATCATTAGGAAAAATAACCTATTTCCCCATGTGCAAATTGTATGCTAGTGCAAAGTGGTGTACTATCATGCGATGCAGTAAAAAAAGTTCAAAATTATAGGCTATGATTATGACAAGACTCTGGGGTTCAAATCGAAGTGACTGTCATTGCTGGCTACCTCAACCGATTCTTTATGTCAATGCAAGGGGTTCGATCTAAGCAACGAGATTAATTATTGGCATGTTGAAGTTCGAATTGTGTGTTAAAAAGTGGATAAGCTTCAAAAATTTGTCTAAGGCATTGGTAACAAGCGTAAATATGTAGGGAATTAGTTAAGTTCATTCCACGGTTTGATTTTCATATACATCTAATATGCATTTCATTTCATATGCAAGTCATGTATGATAATTAAAGTATTCAAGGCCGAAGCTCATCACGAAGTTTAGATTGAAATTTGAGGATTTTAAGTATGGTTATCCAAGTTAAACTGACGATCGATCCAAGGTGATGTTATGACCGATCGATCCTAATGCCTATGACTGATAATTTCTGCACAACCATTTCATAACCGATCGTTCTCTAAACTTTGACCCCGGTCCATACTTCACACAAATTCAAAATTCGAAGCACTAATCCAAAATCAACCGGCCAAGAATGCTAGCAAAAAATGACCGGTCCAAATCCTCATCATATTTTCAAATACCAAACCATCATAATGAATGATCGAACTCCACTTCATTCCCAGTGCCAACAACTTAACAACAACCACCTCGTTGGGAGCGATCTATTGAAAACAATCTCCCCTCTCTGGTGTAACTAATCGGATAGCCATGATTTGGATTATGCAAGCTAAAACGAGATCCCATATCTCGCCACTAAATCCTAACAAGTAAGAGTAAAATTGAACCAAACAATGTATCAAAGTGGGAACACGATGGCGATTTGGATTCGAATGTGAAGCACGATCAAAAGGAGATGGCGACAGTGATGGTTGGTGCAGCAAGAGGTCGAGTCAACCTATGAAGATGGCTGCAAAATGAGTATAGGGTAGGATCGAAAGGCTCAACGAATCGATGTTAAAGGACAAAATAAAGATAGATTTTTCTTTTCTTTTTTGGTTCGGACAGGGACGATTAGAAAATGAAATGAAGTGAAGAGAATGGTCTAAGTACACGAGTGTGTGTGTGTATGAATATGTGATTCGAACCATCGAAATTTGCAGTTCAATGGAAGCCCAACCTATAAACGATCAAGTATAATCGTTTTATGAAAGCCTTAAGCCGATCTATTCTTCCTAACCTACAGTTTAACCAAATCGCCAAATCAAGAAACTGTCGGTTTGCAATCGTTCTTTAGTAGATGTGTGTCAATCCTTCTCTTTAAAATAAAAGAGAAAAAATGAGAGGTGGAAGAACGATCGGAAATAAACCAATCTTAAACAGATTTGGCCTAATCCATATTAAAAATGGATCGAGTACGATATATTTACCTGATGGATTTACGTCGATCCATCTTCAAAAAAATGCCAAAAGGCAAATGATTAAATTGCATTCCATCAAAATGGCAATGACAGTCTGCATATGAACGCATCCGAAAGCCAAGGACAAGAACATGTACATGATTATGTACATGAACGTGCACATGTGCATCCTAAGTTCTTACCTGGAGTTATCAGAGAGAGAACCAAGGCCTGCTAGTTCAATGGAATTGGGTACAGATGTCAATTGGCAAATTACAGTTCAGATTGTAGATTATTGGAAATCATTCAATCGTCGTGTCAAAAAGAAAGAGATATGACCCTTCAAGGAAAGATTCATCGAAGGGATATCAACTTTCCAGAGGGCTGAATGGATTCCTTTCCAAGGACTTTAACTCAGATCAATTCAAAGCACGTCATGTTGAAACAAGACCTACTTTGGGGGCAAGTGTTATCCAGCCTTTTGGATTGGCTATATTCGAACTGATTGGACAAGTTAAACTTGACTATCGTTGGGATCGATAAGTCACATTAACAATAATGAATCCCAAAGATCAGGCACAGATGATAATATGAAGCAGTGGCAGGGTAAAAGAAGAAGATAGAATCAATAGAATGATAAAAATATGAAAGTATACCATTAACTAAAAATGGATTAGGTACGATTTATATTCACCAATTATGAATCGTACCTTATTGATATTACAGTTTAATTCAATGGAAAAAGATTGATATCTCAAAATCTGTAGGACAAATATAGATGAAAGTTGGGAGCATCAATGAATTGAAGAGTGGAGTCCACCATATCGAATGCATGCCAAAACAAGCCAATATGATGATTGGCATAAATTGTTATTCTCAAGAATGTGGGACCATTGATTGATATCATGACCTCTTCTAGGCCGAAATTTCAGGAAGATATTTCATCGTCTTCTCCTATAAATATAGATTTAATTGTTTAGTTTGAGGGATTTCTATGCTGCTTTTTTCTTTGCATTTCTTTGTAACCAAGGATTTTACTACGATCCATCTTCCTGCACTCAGCAATTCAATTGTTTAATAAAGATATTTTCTCTAAAGTGGACGTAGGCCTTCCACATCGAACCATTATAAATCGTTGTCTTCTTGTTATTGCATACATTCTGTTATTTAATTGCTTATTTCCTCTGTTTTCATTGAATTTTCTTTATTTATTTCTCTACAAAATCTTTATTGGGCGTTTGTGCCAAATTTTGGTGCAAACACTGCCATTTCCTGCTAAATTCACCTACAACTTTATTTTCTTTCCTTGGAGTATACAATACTAAAATCAAAAGCTGTCAAAAATTCAACCCACCTATATTGTCTCATATTAAACTCTTTTTGAGAAAACAAATACTTCAAAAACTTATGATCCGTAAATATCTTGAACGTTCTCCTAAAGATAGTGTCTCCACACTTTCAAAACAAATATCACTGCTGCTAACCCTAAATCATTAGGTAGATATCTAACTTTATATGGTCGAAGCCATCGAGAAACGGAGGTAATCACTTTACCTTTTTACATTAACGCAGCTCCTAACTTTATCCTACGTGCTTTAGCATACACTACTAAATCTAGATTTCCATCTGGAACAACTAACACTGGCACATAAGTCGATCATTGTTTTAGTTTTAAGGACGCTTCCTCACATGTATCGATCAAAACATACTTCGCATCCTTCCTCAATAGTTTAGTCATAGGTGCCACTTTACGAGAGAAATCCTTGGTGAATCTCTGATAATAGCCAACTAACCCCGATAAACTTCTTATCTCAGTCATAGTTTCGGGTTTTTTCCAATTATTAAAAGCTTCAATCATAGCTGGATCTACTAATAAGCCATTCTCTAAAACTAAATGAACAACGAACTTCCTTTTTCAAAAGATGACATTTTAAGATTTTGCCTTTAGTTGATGTTATCTTAATGCCTCTAGCACTATTCTGAGACAAACCTCATGACCTTATTCATTCTTAGAATACATCTAGATGTCATCTATAAACACTAACACAGATTTATCCAAATTCTCTCAGAAGATTTAGTTCATCAATTCCTCAAAAAAAGCAGGCGTGTTGTCAGTCCAAAAGGCACAACTAACCATTCATTGGAACCACATCTTATCTGAAATGTCGTTAATGGAATATTGTACTTCGGCAGTCTCACTTGATGGAACCCAGTTGCTAAATCCAATTGATAAAAATTACTTTGGCTCCACTCAACCGATCAAACTAATCACATATTTTCGGCAAAGGATACCAATTCTTTACCATTTTCTCATTTAACTTACGATAATCGATACACATCCTTAATGACCCATCTGGTTTATTCACAAACACCACGGCTGCTCTCTAAAGTGAGTTGCTTGGTCTAATAAAAAAATTCTTCTAAGTCCACCAGTTGCACCTTTAACTCTTTCATCTCAGTAGGTGTCATTTGCTAGGAAGTCTACTTACGGGTTTAGCTCCAAATACAAGATTTATTTGTAACACAATAGCACATCATGGTGGTAGTCTTATAACTGGTTCAAAAACATTCATATACTCCTTTATAATAAAACCTGAATCACATCATCTTCCACTTCCATTACATACAATAAAGCATATATCTAAACTCGAATTTTCTAATAAGTATATACTTCGATCACGGCTATTAGGGTGTCTTAATGATATCTTTCTATCCTGGCAAAATATCCTAGCAGCATATCTGCTTAACCAATCCACACCAATAATAATCCCAAAACCCACAAAGTCAAACATATGCAAATCGTAGGTAAATGAATGAACTAACAGCCCAAATTCTAAATGGTCACATCTCATCTCAAGAGTTGCATGACTTCCTATCGAATTTGCAATCCTTAAGGAGCAATAAGGCAAGATGGTTATAGATTTTACTTATTAACTAAATATTGTGACATAGAATAATGCGATGCATCGATATTAAATAATATTTAATATGTATGCCATGAATAAAAAGCGTACCTCCAATCACAGACTTTCCTTTCTCTTTCGCGGTAGTTCCAGAAGCTGATGGTTCCAGAGCAAAAACTTTTCCTTTATCAGCCTTGGCCAGTTCTGGACATTCATTCTTGTAATGCCCTATCTAGTTGCAGTTGTAACACTTCACACCCTACTTTCCCACAACCTCCTTTTCCTCACCGGACCGACACTCATTAGCAAAATTTTCTTTCTTATCACAGTTATAGCAAAAACAACATTAGCCTTTCCTTTTTTGGTAGCTCTATTCTTTTGATCTCCTTTCCAATTGAAGAACTTCCTTTTCTTACCTTGAAAACCTAGAGTCTCCATAGGCTTGTATCTTCCAAATATTGAAGGCATTTCCTCGTTCCTTAAGGGCCATCTCCACCGCTACATCACATGGATCTTTGAGATGCAGTATAGTTGCCCTAGCATCTGTGGCTTTAATCCATGGCTGATCTTCTCATCGCTTTTTATCACAGTATCAATAGTAGCATATCCGTATCTTGCCAACTCATCAAATTCAGTTGCATATTCTAGTATAAACACCTCTCCTTATTCTAATTCAGCAAAATTCCATAGCAAAGTTGACTTAGCTATCTCGAATAAGAAACTTTCCTCAAATCTCCTTCTAAATTCAGCCAAGTCACATTCTCCTTTTGGTACTCCTATAGTCACAACATTCCACTAATATGAAGCAGCTCCTTACAACTGCCTAGATGCCAATTTCCTCTTTCGCTCATCGTTCAAGCCTAAGTCAGCAAAAATCCTTTTACAGTGCAACAACCAATTCTCAACATCAATAACACCTTTCGTTCCCTAAAAGGCTTTCCTCTAAGACTGATATAATCATGGCTCAACTTAGCATAATTTTTAGAAGTAGGTACCTCGGGATTAGCACCTCATGCATTATTGATGTTTCCTCCCGCTAAATTAGATGTAGATCCAACTTGTATCATATCAAAAAGACTAATAAATAGCCTCCACGTATACTGGCGGGATTTCAACACTCATATCAGCATTTTCATTGGGGTTAGCATTTGTTGGTCGACCCAAATTCCATCTAATATTGGTCCATTAGTTGTGGCTCCCTCTAACTAGATTCACTCTTCCATTTTTTGCTTATGTATCTTGCTTTCTCGTAATATGCTTGCACGTCTTCATAATATACAAAACAATGGTCTAAGAGAGGGGAGATTAGAGATAAAATACAAAATTATACATAGTAATAATAAGTACGTTACTATAGCGTTATCCCATACCACAATCTTATTCTCTGATTTATTTTGATTATGTTTTCAAAAATCTTTCAAGTTTTATATAAACCTATGCTCTGATACTAGTTCTAACATCCTACATCCAAAAATAAGCGCTATTAATGCTGCAGTCATCTATAGTGATATTTCCTAATGAAAAAAATGAGATCGGTTAATTATATCTATAATATAAAGAACACATGAATATAAAAAATTTCAAAATGCATCTCATCAATAAACTTCGCATGCATTACATAATGCCATCAATTATACATTCAGAAAAAATATAATAAATACAATTATATTCCAAGTGTGACATATGAAGATGCCTCATTCGATGATCATAGTCTAACTACTTGACAATTATAAATTCTGTCATTACATCCATTTAAACAAAACATAGACTTCAAAAATACAACGAAATTAAACTCCTAATATTAGCTTGCCCCCTACACGTCTCAAGAAGCTTATTCTTCTAAACTAAAAACCTTACTCTCGACTTACTCAAATGTGTAATCGAGAGTTTAAGGGAAAAAAATTCGGGTCAGACAAGTAGTCTAGTGTGAATAATATTATACTATCTTGAACCAAAACAAATATATAGTGAGACTGCGCCATAGAACAGAATAGGTTTTCCATTTATTGGTATCTTATCAAAAACGTTCATCATAGCATAAATCATACACTTATTGCCACAATGATTAAAACAAAACTTGATATGATCATATGCATGCAATAGGGGTAAATAATACTAGTTTGTCATTAAAGGGTTATGCATTCCCAAAGTTTACTCGTCTTATAAAATTGACTATCTATCTCAAATCATAGTTTTCTAGGGTCACCGTGAACCTATTAGTTTTTACATGCCAACTAATAACCTATCAGGCTGACTCATACAAAGTCATAACCAGTCGTCTATAAATCTATAAATATGTTTAGGAGGATAGAAACTTAAAAATACAATAAGCAAACAGAGCTACAAGTTCCTTTCTGTAAGTACACATCTTTTAATCTCACTACTGAAAAAGCCTTATGCACTGGAATTGTAGACCTCTACTAACTGAGGGCTAATGTCTAAAGCATAGGGCACGACCCTACAACAATCCCACTTAAAATCTTATCTAATCTTGAATCTGTGAGTCATATCTTTTTGATTAGTTTAGGGCATCCTAAAACAATTGATATATCTAATCCTTTGGATACAATTCTACTCACTTAATAGTGTAGTTTGGCTACACTCGCTACTAGAATAACCTAACTGGTAATTCTGTTGCTAAGTGTCAATGTGCAATGTTGATTAATGAAAATGTGAGTGTGATAAGTGGTAAATATGTAAATTTAACTTATCATATGATACAACATATAACATTGTTCAACAAAATGTGTTCAACCAGTAGTCATATAGATAATAAAATTACTTAAGTTTAAGTAATATTTTCCACTAGCAATATTCATACAAAATTAGGCTAAAATCATTATTTCATTTCCTTGAAAACATATATCTTTAGAATGATAAATCACTTGAAATCATTCTTAAAACATGGATAACATTGTCCAAATACTTAGCCAAAATCTTGTGCCAGAGCACAAACAACTTTACATAGCATTTAAACACTTGTTACCAAAACAGGAAGCCGAATTTCTAGAAAACATAGGCTATCAAGCTTCTAGAACATAGATTTTGTGTTTGTAAAGCATACTGTTGTATAGCTGCTAAAATATATATGTCGAATATCAACAACATAAGGTGTGTAATCCTTAAAAACATAAGATGTCAAATTTGAAAAACATAAGGTGTCATGCCTTTAAAAAAATGGGATGTCGTACTCCTAAAAAGTTGAGGATGCCGAAACCCCAAAGACATTTGAGATACTGAACCTCTAAAACACAAATGGTGAAAGGAATATGTCGATCTTTTAAAATAGAAAGTTTTCGAGTCTCTAAATCATAAGCTTACAAGCCTCTATAAAATAAGAGAACTCGAACCACTGATACACAAGGTGTTGAATCCCTATGTAAGTTGATGTGTCATATGGATATCATGTATCTATCACATGCGTTATCTTTCTTAGTTATCGAGCTTCTATAAACCAGAGGTATCGGTTCTCTATATATTGTGTCAATGGCATTTTTATAAATAAGCTAAAAACAGTTTTATTCTTTTTAAAATTAAAACATTCAACTAACGCTTGTCCATATCAAGTTATCATTGGATAACAAAATACTTTTCACATTTCTTACTAAATTTTCGGTAGGTCACATTCTACCTACCCACTTAACAACCCAAAATCCTAATAATTATATTATTATCCTATGTTAATTAAAAGACTTTCTAGAATAATAAATTCATATAAAATCATAAAAATTAGTGGAAAAATCCATAAAAATCACTAAAGACAAGAATTTCCTTCTTCTTCCACATATTAAAATTTAGAGACCAAAAAATTAATTCAATTATTTTTAATGATTAAAAACTCAAAAATATATACATTTTTCTTCTTAGGAAATTCATAAAATATTCGTTTGAGCTTGAAAAATTATGAAATTGAAAACATATCTCCAAAATAATGTTTTCCATAACATATTTAAATTTTAATTCAATATGAATTCAAAAACTAAGGGTCTGTTTGGTTTTATTTTGTGTTTTCCATTTTTAATAGTCATAACAAAATATAAGGATGATGGTTAAGAAATTTAAAATTTTAGGTTAACACGATGACGTTGGAGGGATGGTGGAGAGGATGGAGGAATGGCGGAGGGGATGGATTAGTTTCTATACATTTGTTATTTATCCAAACACAAAAAACAATATAAATTTGTTTTCTATTTTATATGTTAACTTCATTTTCAAAGTTGGTTGTTTCCTAAAAACATATGTGCCTTGTACACATTTTTGTACAACAAAACAAATTAAAAATGACAAACCAAATGAGGCCTTAGGATTTTCATTTAAAACCCATTAAAAAATTTCATAAAATTCTAACAAATCATCATTCAATCTAATAATGATCATTATTAATCCAAGCGCAAAATATTACCACAATCAACTCGAAAATCATTCATAGATCCAAAAATAAAATATGGGCAAATGAGACGATAGAATGTTATTCACCTTATATTGGATAAGAGAGATTGAGATTTTAAATAGATTAGTTCCCCTAAGATGTTCCCTTTGAAACCCTTGGATTTTCTCTTCTTCTTCTCTAAGTAATGGCCAGCCTTCTTTACGTTTTATTTTTTATTTTTGAAAATAAATTAAGGGTAAATGAGAGAGGAAGATTTAGAGAATGACATAAGGAATTATTCCCATTACACCCTCTCATTAATCCCTTTATATTCAATGTAAAAAAACAATCTTATCACATTAGTTACGACCTGACCTAATTAATTACCAAATTTCATTATCCTTATTGCCTTATATTATTCTATTTAATTTTATCTAATTAAATTGCTTGGTAACGTTAAACAAAAATTATGGGTATTACAATGCTCCTAGAGAGGATGAGCCTCTAGCGATAATTATAGATAATCCTCATGACCGAATGACATCTAATATATCTGCCAAGGAGTTTCAATTAATCTGCATTAAGCATGGCTTCCCTAAGGATGAGGTTTTGACTTTACTATTGAGCTGGCTAAACTTAGTTGTCAGTTGCCTGAGCCTCACCAAAGAGCACACGAGTAGCCATCAGGCCATACAACATGTAATCATACTTGTGCTTGTCGGAAGCCATGCCTCCATTCAACAACTATTTCAAGATATTCCTTTAGGAAATTGTAGGTTCCCCTCTCAAGTGCACCCGAATAGATACATGTTTTGATCACTTCTCTTTATATAATATTCCAAATGCATAAGGGAAGAGAGCCCACCTTCCTAGAGCTATTCTACCTTGTTACCTTCAAAAATAGGAATGATGGCTCTTCCCTAACAATGATTGAGGTGTACACAAACTGCAAAGTTGTCGTATTGCTTCACAATAAAAGAAGTTATTTCAAGAATGAATACCTCTTAGTTCATTGTTTGGAGGGCTTTAATCGTTATTGGCTGACTGGAAGTACATTTCATACTCTATACTGCATTCATGTTTTGGGTTCATGAACTTAGTTGAATAACCCTTATTCTTCATTTCATACAGGGCTTCCTTCTCGAGTTCAGAACATAACATTAGCCAACACATTAGCATTCTTGAAAAGTATAGACCCCAATCTCTGGATGCCTTCCTATCTCTTGACGAATGCGTTTATGCACCAATTTCAACTGTTACACAACATGAGGAGAATTCAGCCAAACCCAGTCCCGACCAGGGCAGTTTGGGCCACATGTGGTCTGGCTATTCCCATTGAAGTTAAGGAAGAAGAGGATGACGATAAAGATGAAGACAAAGATGAAATCACTGAGGAGGAAGACAGATATAAAGAAGGGGAAATAAAAGAGAAAGGAGAAGAAGGAAGCACCCAAGAGGAAGGCAATGAAGGTGGAGATTAGTACATAAAAGGATATGAATCGTTCAGGGAATCACTACCCTCGGGAACAGGAGTAATCCCCTCGTAGAGGCTAAAATATTGCAACACTTCGTATTTTTGATAACATTACTTAGGATTTAATTAGCTGAATAAAATAAAATAATGTGTTGATTAAGAGATTGAGATTTAATTTAATTAAGGGTAGTTGTGCCATATAACCAATGAACTAAAAGAAGAGTTTAAAATGAAATATAGGAGAGGTAAAACAGGAAAGAGGCCCTATATCTATATCCTTTAGTCGTGTAAATTATACACGTTCATTTCATTCTCAAAATTTTAAAAAACAAGGTTGGACACTATTAGTAAGAGAAGGAGAAAGAAAGATAAAAGGGAAGCTTAATCAATAACAAATTCATTCAAATCTCTAAAGCTAAGATGAATAATGTTTGCGTCTATAATTTTTTTTGTTTCCATTTATAATTAAAATCCGTAATGCTTTGCAATAGTTTTCCATGTTTTTGAATGACGGAATGATTATATATACTTGCTGATGATTTATACATGTTCAAATTGATTTTATGATATGTTTTAATCTAAAAACCTGATTAATGACATCAAATGCCTTGCGAATTTTTATATAGATCAAAAATAATATTTTGGAGATGGGTTTCAATTTTAGTATTTTTGAAATTTATGTGGATTTAATATGAATTTTCTAGTAAAGAAAATATTATTTTTGGTTATAAATTATTTATGGTTAAATAATAAAAGGTTTAGGTATGAAATTTTTATACATTGGAAAATATATTAAAAAGGATTTTTTGGAATTTTTCTAGATTTTTGCTAAGTGTTTTAATGGGTATGTAAAATTATTTAAGGTATATGACTTAAATGTTTTATATTTTTTAAAAGGAGAATGGGCTCTTTGCAAATAATTCAAATTTGTTATTTTTGAAAATTAGCAGGACTTTTGAAAACAGTAAAATGACAACCAATCAGATTTAGAAAACAAGGCGGGTTAGGTACAAAAGAAATAGTTTAAAAGGACAAATAAATAGGTTTTTCACTGTTTCGATGCATTCGGCACCAGGTTCCGCCTTTCTACCTTCGCCTCCGACACGGTCTAAACCAATGCGCATGGTATCACAGAACTGGTACGTAGTGAATTGGATGTAGGTGGAACGTAGTGAGTGGAAACCAGGATTTCTGAAGGGGTCGAAACATTAATTTGATTTTGAAGGAAAATATGCCTGCTTGCTTTCAACTAAGATGCTTTCGACTTGGTTAGCTTTCGACTAGGTCAAATGGTTTAAAATGAAATGGTTTCGACTAGATTGTGCCTTGGTTTTTAATTGAATGATTTCGACTAAATCGAAACACCAAGTTGCCACCTTTTTACCTTTCGACCCGAGGGTTTTGAAGGGGTACCATGTTTTCTAAAATTTGCCCACATCTCCAATGCTTTCGAAGGGATGGTTTCGACACCATCACTTCTTTACTTAGGAATGCTCTCGAAAAATGTCTTTTGACTTAAATGGTTTTAATGACTTTTTGCTCAATTGAGGTATAACCCAAATGGTTTCGAAAGAGATGATTTAAATGATTTCGAAAAGAATTGCTTTCAAATTTAATGGGTTTATGATCCTTTTTCTCTAATTGAAGGCATAATCCAAATGGTTTTGAATTAAATGCTTTTCAAAGGTTTTCGAAGGAGTAAGATTTGGATGGTTTTGAAAAGTTTCCACATATTTTAAATTGAAACCAAATGCTTTCGAAAGGTTTAGAATTTATGCTTTCGAAAGGTTTTAAAGAAAGGTTTCGAAGGGGTGGTTCCCCAATGGTTTTGAAGGAGTCTAAAGGTGTTGTTTTTCTAATTATTTTGATTGGGTTGAAGGAAAAGATTTTTCTAAGGGATTCGAAAGGCAATATTTAAAGGTTTTAAAAGAAAGATGTCTAAAGTTTTTAATCTTTCGAAAAGAAGGAATTCTAATGGTTTCAAATGGGTTTTGAGAATGGTTTCAAAAGGAAGCTTTTGGCCTTTCGGTCTAGATTAAAGAAAGGGTTTTACTTCGTTTAGAAAGGGATGCTTTCAATAGATTCGAAGGTGGAATTTCAAAGATTTATATGCTTTCATCAACTAAGTTTTTGGTGAAGTATATATATAACATTGCAAGGTGATTTTGAGTAAAGATAAAGATTATATATATATATATATATTTCTTATTGAGTTTGATTTAGAGGTTTTAAATCATTTTGAAAAGGTTTTCAAGGAAAATTTGGGAAGGGGTCCCTAAGAAAAATGACTCGGATTTTAGAATACCATATGGGACCAGTATAAGGTCGCACCATATACATTAGTTATTATCCCTAGCTAATTTTTTCCAAAATTCCAATGTGTAGGGATTTGTCACAGGTAAGACTAAAATTGTGAATACATACAGAAAGGAATATATGTTGTATACAGGTAGGTTATTGGTTAGCCCGTAAAACCATTAGGAACAAATGACCCTGAGAGATGATAAGTTAAGGGCAGACCATCCAGAAGAGAAGAATTTAACAGATAGTTAAGAACAACATTTAGAAGAAGAGGAGTGTCTAATAGATGTTAGATAATACTGATTTAATTATCTAGTAGGCCTAAGTAAGCCAATGGTCAATAAGTAGCCAAACAAAATTAAAGTGCACAAATAGATAGTTTATTTTATTCCTAATATATATGTATGTTTGCATAATAATGCTGGTTGCAGGAAAATATTTGCAAAAGATTTGTTTTAAAGGAATGTTAGTGAAGGGAAACCCGTTTCGCTAAGCGACATGGTCTCATTTAACATAAATAAAAGAGATGAATAGTATTATTCACAACAGGCTTTATGTCTGACTCAAAGTTTTTATTTTCCCTTACACTCTCGGATGCTCAAAATTGATTTGAGTACGCTAAAGATTGAGGTTATCAAGTTTTTCTAGTTTTTGGCGAATAAAACTTCCAGAGACGAGCAGATGGTTGACGGATTGCTAATTTAGGAACCATAGTTCATTTTGTTTATTTCTGCTATGTATTAAGTCAGATATGACTATATTGCTTTGATCAACCAAGGGGCATTGTCATATGTCGCTCTTTGCGTACTACTGTAAATTATATTGATTAATGCCCGTGAAACATTTTTGGGATTTTTGTAACTTGGATATGATATTGTTTTGAAATGTAATTAGCAAAATATTATTTTTCTTGAAATCTGTGATTTTTTTTCATATTTAAGTGCTTCTGATATTATGGATACCATTAACATTATTGTATTTTCTCACCAGAAGTTAGTACTGTAGATGACTGCAGCATATGTAGCGCTTAGCTTTCGGCACACGGATATGGGATGTTACAACTTGGTACCAGAGCATAGGTTTACAAAAAACTTTAGCTAAAAATGATTTTTTAAAACAAAATCCTAAGGAATTAGAGTAAGACTAGGGTACAGGATAATGCTATACTTACGTACTTGTATTTCATATATATATATATATATATATATATATATAAGTATATGCTTTATCTGTAGTCTTCTGTCTTTGTTGGGTTACTCTTTTGTATCTCATGAGATTTGAAAATAGACATGGATGGCAGAAGAGGAAGAGTTAACTCACGAAGGGGAAGCATCGATGGGAATGCCATACTTAGTACTAGGAGAACCAAAGGTTATGCATTGGCGAAAATGTGGGTGTTGGAATCCCATAGGCTGGAATGGAAGATATGAATCAATTCTGGGTGAATATGATGTAGGTGGGTGTTACTGCTAGAGTAGTGAGAGAAGGAGCTCCCGAACCTTCTATAATCAATAATTATACTGCTCTGAGTAGAGATTATATCAGGCTTGGAGGGAAGCCATTATTGAAACCGAAGACGCTATCGACGTAGAGAATTGATTGCTGCATTATGAGAGGATCTTTGCAGATTTGGAGCTCATTGATGAGCAGAAGAGGAGGTTGGCATTGAGACAGCTTTAAGGAGTTGCTTTCTTTTGGTGGAACAGTGTGACTATGGCAGTGGATTTGAAAACCATGATCAGGGCAGAGTTTAAGAGGAGGTTCTAGGAAAGCTTCATGTTAGTGATGGTGTAGTCTGTTTTGATTAGGAAGTTTTTTATGCTAGAATAAGGAGAGATGATTATTATGGAGTATGTCGGTAGGTTTAAAGAGTTAACCAAATATGATTATGCCATTGTTGATATAGTGATGAAGAGGAACGAGAAGTTTATCAAGGGATTAAAGCCTGAGTTGGCCAGGGCTACTTTATCGAATATCAGAGATCCCTGCGATGTAGTTGTGGAGATGGATTTAGGGCGCGAGGAAATACTTGCATGTCTGGAGAAGAATAAGGTGAAAGAAGTCCTTGTTAGACAAGGCCATAAGAGGAAGTTTTTCCACAAGAAGGGTGCTTGGAAGGGTGGAGGAGCCAAGAGAGGGAAGTCTGAGGTGGTCTGTTTTAAGTACGACAAGAAGGGTCATTTTACGAATGAGTGTCATACTGGGAAGGCTAAGGAAGTGATCGGAAAGAAGAACGTCAGGTGCTTCAACTGCGATCAGATAGGCCACTATAAGAAGCAGTGCAAGAAGCCCGCTAAAGATGGAAATGGCAAGTTGTATGCATTAGAGCCTGCTGCTTCTAAGTCGATAGCTCATGAAAAGGGAAAGGTAGTTTTGGGAGGTACGCTTTAGATTCATGGTATGTCTGTTAGCATTCTATTTGATACTGGTATATCACATTCTTTTATATCTAGATGCTTGGAAGATAAGCTTAACCTAGAACCCACATATTTAGTTACTTCCCTACGGGTTGCGAATCCAATATGAGGGTATGCAACTCTAGAGTTAAGGTGTGACCAGTTAGAGTTTGACTTGTTAGGTCATACTTTTGTTTACAGTTTGCATATGTTTGATTTTGTGGGGTTCAAAATTATGCTTAGGAGGGATTGGTTAAGTAAGTACGATGCTCGGATATTTTTCCAGAATAGAAAGATATCACTTAGACATCGCGACTGCAGCAACAAGATTGTTTACACCGTAAAAGGACCTAGTGGTAAGATGGATGCTTTGTTGCGTGTTACAGAATCGGATGATGAGTTGAGTTGATTTTTCATGGTTAGAGAATTTTCATATTTCTTTTAGCATGTAGTAAGATTCCCACTGAAACGAGCCATTGAGTTTTCAGTTAGATTTGGTTCCAGGAGAAGAACCAGTGAGTAGGCCACCGAGTAGGATTACCCCTTCAGAGATGAGGGAGTTGAAGGTGCAGTTGGTGGATTTAGAAGGCAAGAGTTTTATCAAGTCGGATAGTTTGTGTTGGGGTGCAACAGTAGTGTTTGCTAAGAAATCGGGCGGATCGTTGAGGCTATGTATCCATTATCATAAGTTGAATAAAAGGATGATAACGAATCGATATCCATTATACAGAATTGAAGATTTGTTCGACCAGTTAAGTGGAGCCAAGGTATTTACTTAGTTATATTTGGCAAAAGTTTTCCATCAGCTCAGGTTAGTTGAGGATAGTATACCTTTGACGGTGTTTAGGACCAGATATGGATCATACGAATGGTTAGTTATGCCGTTCGGACTGACTAATGCGCCAGCTTTCTTTTTGAATTTGACGAACCGGGTTTTTCGAGAGCACTTGGATAGGTTCGTATTGGTTTTCACAGATGATATCTTGGTATACTATAAGGATGAAAAAGAGCATGAAGTTCATATTAGAGCGGAGCTTGAGACGCTAAGGCAGCATCAGCTAAAGGCAAAATTTTCAAAGTGTCATTTATGGAAGAAGGAAGTGAAGTTCCTTAGTCATGTAGTTTTACAGAAAGGGATGTCAATGGATCCGACTAAGATTGAAGCAGTAAACCGTTGGAAAAGACCCAAGACAGTGACTGAGATAAAGAGTTTCCTTGGGTTAGCTGGTTATTATCAGAGATTTGTTAAGGATCTTTTGCGAATAGCAGCACCAATGACCAAGCTAACGAGAAAGGATGTGAAGTTTGTATGGACTGATAAGTGTGAGAAAGCATTCCAAAGTTTGAAACACTTATTGACCCATGCACTTATGTTGATTTTTCTAGAGAGGAATTAGTATTTTGTGGTTTATACCGATGCGTATGGAATAGGATTAGAAGCAATGTTGATGCAGAGAGGTAAAATGATTGCCTATGCTCTAGACAGCATAGACCACATGAGGTCAGGTCTCCGACGCATGATTTGGAATTAGCTACAGTGATTTTTGCATTGGAGGCGTGGAGACGTTACCTTTTGAGATAGAGGTTTGAGTTGTATACAGATCATAAGTCGATGAAGTGTTTGTTCTCTAAGAAGGAGCTGAACACGAGGCAGTAGAGGTGGTTAGAGTTTATTGTCGCTTATGATTTTGGGATTGAGTACACCCCGAGGAAAGGCAACAAGGTTGCAGATGCGCCTAGCAAGAAGCATCAGAAAGCTATATTGGCGATGATTGCTGAGTGGAAAGATTTGTAAGCATTAGCAGTTTGCAGAGCGCGGTAGAGATCTAAGGCGAGGTCTAGTGGAGAAACCATAGTGTTATCTTGTTTGTAAGTTCAATCAGTGATGATTGAAAGGATTGATTCTACACAAGAAGAGGATCTAGTGTTAGTAAAATAGATCATGAAGTTAATGGAAGGAACCGAGAGCGATGACTTGAAGGATTTCAGTCTTAATCAGAATGGGTAGTTGAGAATGGGTGGTTGAATATGAAAGAGAGATTATGTGTTCTGAGTGTAGGAAACACAAGGAAAGAAGTCATGGAGGAATTCCATCATTCGAAGTTTCTATTCATCCAGGAGGAACTAAGATGTATCAAGATATGAAGAGGAGTTTCTTATAGAAAGGTTTGAAGCGGGATATTAGCTTATGTGCAAAGTAGTACTTGAATTATCAATGGGCAAAGACCGAACACCAAAAGCCAAGTGGGTTGCTTTAGCCATTAGATATTCCAGTATGGAAGTGGGTTTTTATTTCTATGGATTTCATATATGGGTTACCAAGGTCTAATAGAGGAAATGAAAGCATATGGTTTGTAGTGGATAGATTGGCCAAGAGTGCTCATTTCATTCCAGTTAAGTCAACTACGACGACACCTGTTTTGGCGAAGTTATTTATGAAGAATGTGGTTAGACTGCATGGAATTCGTAGTAGTATTGTTAGTGATAGAGATTCCTTGTCCACTAGCGAATTCAAGAAGAGTCTGCAAGAAGTTTTGGGAACCAAACTCAAGATAAGTACCGCTTACCATCCGTAGACAGATGAGCAAATGGAGAGAGTTATCAAAATCTTGGAGGATTTGTTAAGAGCTTACGTTCAAGATTTTGGAGGATTGTGGGAAGAATACTTGCATCTAGTTGAGTTTATGTATAATAACAGTTATCAGACTAGTATTGGGATGGCACCGTTTGAAGCTTTGCATGAAAGGCCATGTGAATCTCCCGTTTATTTGTTGAAGACCGAGGACAGGTTGGTTCTTGGTCCAGATTTAGTGAGAGAAGCTGCGAAAAAGATTGAGGTCATTCAAGCTAGAATAAAGGAGGCTCAGTCTAGGTTGAAGAGTTATGTAGATAAGAGATGGAAAGACTTAGAGTTCTCAGTTGGAGATCTGGTATTTATTAAGATGTCACCGATGAAGGGTGTGACTAGATTTGGAAGATCGGGAAAGTTGGCATCAAGATTCATTGGACCTTTTCCTATTGTTGAGAGGATCAAGAAACTCACATATAGGGTTGAGTTACCGAGCAGTTTGGCAGAAGTCCACGATATTTTCCATGTTTCTCATCTTAGAAAGTGTGTTCGAGACCCGGGAACTGCTATTACACTGACTGTGCTAGATGACTTAGTAGTAGAACCGGACTTGACCATAGTTAGAAAGCCATTTGACACTGCTATGAGAGATGAGAAGAGGCTTAGAACCAAGACAATCAGATTAGTCAAGGTCCAGTGGAGTGACTATGACATGGACTGTACTTAGGAAGTTGAGAGCAGGATTAGAGATGCTTATATTGATTTGTTGGATGGTATGTTTTACCTTCTTGATTTGCTGTGTACCGTATCATAATTTCGGGGAAGAAATTCTTTAAGGAGGGGAGTCTACAAAACCCCATATTTTTTATAACATTATTTAGGATATTTAACTGGTGTGTTGATTAAAAGATTGAGATTTGATTTAATTAAGGGTAGACGTGCCATATAACCAATGAACTAAAAAAGAGTTCAAAATGAAATATAAGAGGGGTAAAATAGGAAAGAGGCCATTCCTATGTCAATATCCCTTAGAAGTTAAATTATACATGTTCATTTCATTCTTAAAAATTTAAAAGACAAGGTCGGCCACCATTAACAAGAGAAGGAGAAAGAAAGATAAAGGGGAAGCTTAATCAACACCAAATTCATTCAAATCTCAAATCTTTAATCTCTAAAGCTAAGGTGAGTGATGTTTACATCTCTAATTTGTTTTGTTTTCGGTTTTTAAGGAGAAATCCGAATGTTTTGCAATGTTTTTCCATGTTTTTGAATAATGAAATGATTATATATACTTGTTGATGATTTATACATGTTCATATAGATTTTATGATATATTTTAACGTAAGTACCCTATTAAATGACATTTAAATGCCTTGTAAATTTTTATGTAGATCGGAAATAATCTTTTGGATATGGGTATCAATTTTCGAAATTTTTTGAATTAATGTGGATTTAATATGAATTTTCTAGTAAAGAAAATGTTGTTTTGGGTTATAAATTATTTACGGTTAAATAATAAAAAGTTTTGGTCTAAAAATTTGATATACTGGAAAATATATTAAAAGAGATTTTCTCGAGTTTTTCTAGATTTTTCCCAAGTGTTTTAATGGATATATAAAATAATTTAAGGTATGAAACTTAAATATTTTACATATTTTAAAAAGAGAAGTGGCTCTTTGCAAATAATTCAAGTTTGCTATTTTTGGAAATAGGCAGCACTTTTGAAAAGGTAAAATGGCAACCTATCAGATTTAGACAAACAAGACATGATATGTAAAAAAATAGTTTAAAAGGACAAATAAATATATTTTTCACTATTTCGATGCTTTCGGCACCAGGTCTGCCTTTCTACCTTCGCCTCCGACACAGTCGAAACCAATGCGCAAGGTATCAAGGAACTGGACACGGTGAATTAGATGTAGGCGAAAGGTAGTGAGTCGAAACCAGGGGTTTCGAAGGGGTTGAAGCATTACTTCGATTTTAAAGGAAAATGCATTTGCTTGCTTTCGACTAAGATACTTTCGACTTAGTTAGCTTTCGACTAGGTCAAATAGTTTAAAAGGAAATGGTTTCGATTGGATTACTTTATTTTTAAATGAATGCTTTCAACTAAGTCGAAACTCCTAGCTGTTGCCTTTTTACCTTTTGACCCACAGGGTTTCGAAGGGGTACCTTGTTTTCTAAAATTTGCCGACATCTCCAATGCTTTCGAAGTGATGGTTTTGACACCATCACTTATTTACTTAGGAATGCTTTCGAAAGAATGGCTTTCGACATAAATGGTTTCAATGACCCTTTTGCTTAATCGAAGTATAATCTAAATGTCTTCGAAAGAGATGATTTAAATGATTTCGAAAAGAAGTGCTTTCAAATTTAATGGGTTTATGATCCTTTTGCTCTACTTGAAGGTATAATCCAAATGGTTTTGAATGAAATGTTTTTCAAAGGGTTTCGAGGGAGTAAGCTTTGGATGGTTTCGAAAGGTTTCCATGTATTTTAAAATGGACCCAAATGTTTTTGAAAGGTTTTAAATTGATGCTTTCGAAAGGTTTTAAATTGATGCTTTCGAAGGGGTGGTTCCCCAATGGTATTGAAGGAGTCGAAAGGTGTTGTTTTTTTGATTGTTTCGAAAGGGTTAAAGGAAAAGGTTTTTCCAAGGGTTTCGAAACGCAATGTTTGAAGATTTTAAGAAAGATGTATAAAGTTTTTAGGCTTTCGAAAGAAAGGATTTCCAATGGTTTTGAAAGTTTTTTGAGAATGGTTTCGAAAGGAAGGTTTTGGCCTTTCGGCCTAGATTAAAGAAAGGATTTTACATGGAAAGGGATACTTTCAATAGATTGGAAAGGGAGACTTTCAAAGATTTAAATGTTTTCATTAACTAAGTTTTTCGTAAATTATATATAACATGGCATGGTGATTTTGAGTATAAGTATACATATTATGTATATATTTTCCTTGTTTAGTTTGATTCAAAGGTTTTAAATCATATTGAAAAGGTTTTCAAGGAAAATTTTGGGAAGGGATCCCTAAGAAAAATGAATCGAATATTAGAATACTAGATCAGACCGGTATACGGTCATGCCCAATACATTACTATTAGCCCCAGCTAATTTTGTCCAAAATTCTAGTGTGTAGGGCTTTGTCATAGGTAAGGCTAAACTTATGAATACACACAGAAAGGAATATATGTTGTATACAGATAGATTATTCGTGAGCCTACCAAACCATTAGGATCAGGTGACCGTGGGAGATGGTTAGTTAAGGACAGACCGTCCAAAAGAGAAGAATTTAATAGATAGTTCAGGAGGAAATGTCTAGAAGAAGAGGAGTGTCTTACATATGTTAGATAATATTGATTTGATTGTCTGGTAGGATCAAGTCAGCCAATGGTTAATAGTTAACCTAAAAAAACTAAAGTGCATGAATAGATAGTTCATTTCATTACCTGATATAAATATGTATGTTTATATAATGATGCTTTACAAATTTTAACCAGATTGTAGAAAAAGATTTACAAAAGATATGTTTAAAAAAAATGTTAGTGAGGGGAAACCTGTTTCGCTAAGCGGCATGGTCTCACTTAACATAAAATAACAGTGATGAACAGTATTATTCACACCAGGCTTTATGTCTGACTCGAAGCTTTTGTTTCCCCTTAAACTCTCCGGTGCTCAAAATTGATTTGAGTAGGCTTAGAGTCGAGGTTTTTTGGTTTTCACAGTTTAGGCGAATAAAGCTTTCGGATAGGGTTGCAAAACGTATGGGTTGGGTTGGGTTTGACCAAATACTTCATCCGACCCGTATAGGTATGGGTTAAAGGTAGTTCAGCCCGTATCTGACCCTATATGAGGTTGGATACGGGTTGGGTTGAAGTACGGGTTGGGTCGGGTTTAGTAGGTTTGGGTTACATTAATCTAATACAAAAATGAGAATATAAAGAAAAAAATAAAAATATAATATTAATATATTAAGCTTAAAATATCAAATTTTAGCTAGCATAAACTAAATATAACTAATTCACTACAACACATATTTATTAGAATTTTATTATAAAATACGTCATACGAAATTATTCACTACATATTAGAGTAAGAATTCGATTTCAAAATGCATTAGAATGCTCTTCGAAATCTCTTAGTCAATCCTATGTATTTTGGACTGACATCAAATATGCTTTTTCGGTATATTTATTCGAGAATACATGAATATTATTTTAGATTTTGACTGTTCAAATTTTACATGGGCTGATATTAAATTAGTTTTTTTTAAATAGGTTCGGGTTGGGTTGAACAAAATATTTCACCCGACCCTTATATAGTATGGGTTACAAATTGTAACCCATATCCGACCTGAATTAAGATGGGATGGGTCAGGTTTATGTGGGTTGGGTCGGGTTGAGTATGGGTTGTGTGCACCCCTACTTCCAGAGACGAGTAGGTGGCTGGCGGATAGCCAATTTAGGAACTACAATTCATTTATTTTATTTTCGCTGTGTATTGAGTCAGATATGACCATATTGCTTTGATAAACCAAGGGGGCATCGTCATATGTCGCTCTTGGCGTATTATTGTAAAATATATTGATCAATGCCTTGGAAACATTTTGGGGATTTCTGTAACTTGGATATGATATTGTTTTGAAAAGTAATCGGCAAAATGTTATTTTTTTGGAATATGTGATTTTGTTCATATTCAAGTGCTTCTAATATTTTGGATACCATTAATTACCATATTTTATCACCAGAAGTTAATACTATAAATGATTGCAACATCTGTAGCGCTTAGATTTTGGCCTCTAGAAACGGGATGTTACAAATGTCTTTTGATCGACACTTCCCAACATCCACTTGACCCTAGCCAGGATCATGCAGAGAAGTCAACTCATGCACCTAGCGGGTTTGATAGCATCTTCGAGTCTTTGAGGGACCTTGATAACTTCAACGGCCATGATTCTACTTCCATAGATCTATATAACATTGGGTGGCAATTAGACCTGACTCAGTGGACCAGATTCATCCCGGTGGGTTTTAGTTTTTGGCTGGTTGGGTTTTTGGTGGTCCAAACTATACATTTCAAAACGCAAACCCGACCCAACCCGAGCTTTGGTTCTAGTCGGGTTGGGTTGGTTCGAATCCTGTTGGGTAACACTAAAAATGCATATATTTCAAGGTTTTTTGGCCAGGTCTTCCAGGTCGGTTCGGTTTGGCTTTGATCGGGTCTTTATTCTATTTTTCATCACTCAAACCTGACCTAAGACCCATCGGGTTTGGTTCGGGTTTGGGTCTTTTCCGGTTGGTTCGGTTCGGTGTTGCAGTTCTCAATTCTAATTGCCAGCCCATGCCCCACCAACTTTTATTCCCTACAGGTGACTCTACTTGACCTACCAAAAAGGAAGAGACTACATCTTTTGATATTCTAGAGCATGGTTTATAGATTACTTAGAACACATAGTCATGTCGTATAATCTAGGTCCACAAACATGATCATCACACTTTCTTCATCCAACAACTAGATTCTAATTCAAATCTTTCTTTGCCGTAGGTATAATGGGCACGTCCTACTTTGATACTCTAGCTGAAAGGACTAAAGTTAGTAAGTCTTCTTATTATCATGAGAGTCAACATTAACGTCAGCAACCATATTATGAGACATATTATGAAAGGAACAAGCAGAAGTAGAAAGAAAGAGAGAACGGAGTATATGAGAGAGCAAGAAAAGGAAAAAGCATCGCTCAAGCTATAGCAATCATGAAATAACCCAAGTTCTAGAAGAAAATCTTATTCTCCTCATTGATGAAACAATTAGAATCATTACCCACACCCAAGTCCTCCTTATATTCAGCACTCAAGGGCTACTGTTACGAGTGTCGCTCGCCCAACTTGAACTTTAAGCCACTTCCAACAGCATTCTCAAGTTGTACCTCCACCTACTTCCCTTTCTCAAAGAGCCGTCCTAGGATAAGTTGTTTGTCATAAAGGGAGTAAAGCCACCAAAGAAGAATAAATAGGCAGTCAACTCTGCCTATAGCTCATTGAAATGATAATCTTTTTTTTCTTTCCGGAGTACTCTTGTCTATGCTTTTTTTTTGGCTTTTTGTACAAAGGTCGAGCTTGTACGGGTACAACCACCACCTTTTATATAAACGGTGAAGTGATGAAAATTATTTATTGTTTCAATTCCATGTCATTTACTTCATCACATCTCCATTTATTTGCATATATACTGTGCCTGCATATATAATACAATCACATGCAATTCAATTACATTTATATTATACATATATGTGAATGTGACGTATGCAATGCCATTATCTACTATATCTCTGTAAAAATAAATAAATTTACATGATTTCCTAATGTTGTTTCATCAAATAGTTTTGTTTTTTGTTGCCAATATATTCCTATCATGGCCAAATAAAACTTTTATCGATATTGCCAATTCCACAGTCAACCTCGCTCGTCTTCTGTTGGGTTCTTTTTGACCGTGAGCGATGTTATGATATACTGAAGAATTCAGTTTCATGAGATTTTCTTTTTATGGGAAACGATGTCTTGAACATTAATCTCTTGACATCCAAGTGCAATTTTCCCATCTCTAGGTGTTTGTTAAGGATAGAACTCATGTTCTAACCTTCGTTGATTGCTGTCTCTGGAAATCACTATATGTATTTCTAACTCTGGGCATAACTTCGTGACCTCGCCTATCTCTGGATGTGGATTCGTAGTGCTCTTCGACCATCTTCACCTATATCCAGCCGGAAGTATCCCATCGTGCCAAAAGTGTGGTCGAACCTGCAAAAAGAATCAATTATATATCGGGTCCTATTCTGGGATCTGGTGTCTTAGATGCCTATTTACGGGCATCAAACCCCGATCTTTGCCTATTTATGAGCAACGGTCCAAGGTTCGATGTGTAAGAGTGATTGTCCGATCGACTCCAGTGCAATTATACTCCTTTGGTCCGATTATGGACCAGAGGAGTTGATCGATACCTATCTATGGGTATTATATGGTTTTCAAAGACATAGAATGTCCAATCCTGCCACTGTTCATATGGAAAAAAATTAAAATTTTAACAATATGGATCCATTGCTTCCAAAAGCCCCTTTTATTCATAAACGAAAAGATGGTAGTCATCGCCTTATTATAACATATCCACTAATTGGGATATCTTATTTGTAGAAAAAGAAAAATAAGAAAATAAATCTAAGTGAAATAGCATCATAAACTCTCACTATTCCATGCCCGTGGAATTAGGACCCATCGACGGTTATCAGCTTGAAAGTTCCATCTCCAAGCTTCTATGCGATTATGTAAAGGCCTTCGCAATTTGCACCCAATGCCCATGTACCAACAAAGGAACGCTTCAGAATAAGGTCGCCCACTTGAAATGTACGAGTTGTAACCTTGGTGTTAAAGTACTTTACTACCCTTTTCTGGTGAGCATCTATTCTCAATCGGCGTTATTATTCGGCCTTTTGACAAGGCAGTTTATAATAGACTTAAACAATCGAGTCAGACTGGCGAATGATGGAGAAATGATCCAAGAACTTTGAGAATATCATAAATAGGCAAGAAAGGGCTAAATTTCAAAAATGAGCGAAAAAAGTTGAAAATTTGGAAGTTTACATTTTTGGAAGGGTTGACTTGAAGCAGACCCACAAAATTCTCAGGTTAGACTAGAAGCAGAATAGATTTGGGAATTACTTAAGTCGGACCCGAAACAATCCATAAAAAACTCCAAGTGTGATCCAGAGTGGACTCGGTATCCACCCTGGACTCGCATCGATACCGATCCCTAACGACTCGGTACAAACACTCAAAAACTCCGGTCTGACTCCAAGAGCGCGCAGGAAAACTCAAAACACGAAAATCTCAGGTCAAGCCATAACTAAACACCAAAATTTCTCGGGTTGGACTCCAAGGAAGTTCAACCACCTCAAAAAGGCTAAGACAAGTAGTAATCCACCCAAGTCGGGGATCGGTACCGACCACACTCCTGGGGATCGGCACCGACTCCTAATCCCACCTTAGATGGACCTCATCTACTACCTACATGTCTTACTCGATGCCAAAAGCATATTTCCAAGGTCATTTTGTTGAATCGGTGCAGTTCTCTATCGATCTCCATGAACTTCTGAATTTGTAACTTTGTTCTTCTATAACTCCATTATTTGGACCCAGAAACGATCTATTATTGATGCAAACGACTATGGAATCATGAAGCTAACCACAAAACGAATCGAGGTAAAAAAAGGTGGTAAATTTGGCCCTATCAGGGAGTTGTACTGACCCCCACTTAAGGAGTCGTACCGACCCCTACTCAGGAAGTTATATCAATTCCTAATGTGTGATGACATGGCACCCTATTTCCATTGAGAATTGGTCTAAATCTTAAAGAATGGCTTGGACATATTTTAGATGAGATTTTAGGCTCCTCACCTCAATAAATAGAAGGGTAGGGCTCACTTTTGGGTATCTTTTGGCTCCAGTTCTATTTTATCTTATACTCTTGTAATTCTGAAAATCTAAGTGTTGGAGTTATACCGGCTCCTAAGAACTTCTTACTCCAAGTCAGAAATCAGCAATAAAGTATCAAACTGGGCACATGCCCTACTTGGCCAAACCATTATAAACCCTATGTGTTTATTATTTATTTGTTTCTCGCTCATTTTGCATATAGTCCTTCACTTTTATTCTCTACTTAAATCTTTGGGTGTTTGTATCATTTTTGGTTCAAACATTTGGTGCTTTCACTGAGAACCTGAGTCTCCTTGTGTACAATTGGATTACTTAAAATCCAAGGAAGAAATCCAATTCCTTTACAACTAGTTCCCTTACTATGTAGATTTGAACAAAGTCTATAGGAAGGAAGTTATCTTCAATGGACACGAGGAAAGACAAAGCTGCCACCAAATTCTGAACAAAGCTCCATAGCAGGATCCCATAGATATCTTGAATCCCGCAAATCTCATCACCAGGATTAACTTTGAGAGGATGATGAAAGAACTATAGGACAACGGTGCAGAGTTGAATCGGCATATCTAGGAGAATAGGAGGTTGATAAACCAATTTAACATTGGACATAGAAGGACTAGGAAAGAGCTAACTCATCCATACTCAAAATTAGGAAGTTCCTCATCCTTTAGCCATTTCCGAAGGAGAAGAAGGCAACAGTGGGATGAACTGAAGAAGGGATGTTAAGGAAAGAGTTGAGAACCGACCCCAACCAAGGCACGGGAGTAGGTACCGATCCCTCCTTAAGGGCCGGTACCAACCCCAACTGAGGGGCCGGTGTAGAACCCCTTTACTGGGGTTCAGGTCTTGGACTCTGTGATAGCCTGCAGCGTGTGCGCACTATGATTGATTAGGGCACCCAAAGTCGAGAGTTTGCTGCTAAATTAACCCTAAGGAACGAACACGAAGTTGCTAGATAAACTATTCCTCCAGAGCCAGGAGAGCTTAGACAATAGGGCACGAACGAGGAACGTTTACTGGGCCAAGCACAATGAGTAGACTATGACAGTCACAGCCTAGTAACCATTCAAGGACAAGATTTGACTGCAATGGTACAACAGCTTGTGAGAGGAAGCTAGGACCAAACTGAAAGGAAAGGACCGGTGGACAGTAGAGTATAGCCAAGAGGCTTTTGTCGTCCGCCTCCCTATTAGTATACTGGACTTGGAGATCTATATTTCCAGAATTATAAAAGAGATGCTTTCTTTAAAGCTTTCCTTTATGATAAGGACTTCCGTAATCATCGTTGGGCACCCTATCTGGAAGCGCCTTTCTAAAATGACACCACGACAGATTGCTTTTTCAAAGTATGGTGACCATCTTTCAGTTTTGTTAAGCTAGGAACCTTCGTTTTGAAAGAAGACTACACCAGGAGCATTTCCTACAGTCGGTATCCTTTCAAAAAAGCTACTCTACATGAAGAATACCCGCGGAGATGCAACATGCCGACGATGACCTTATACTCAGGAATAATGGATCCTTGATAACGCATCATGAAATATAAATGAAACAAGGACTTTACTAGGGACACGGATGCCATCAAATGCAAATACTTTCCTATTTCCCTAGAAGGAGTAGTGACCATGTGGTTTACTTGACTACCACCAAGTCCAATCTCACCATTTGACAAACCGAGAAGGAAATTTATCGAATAATTTAGGATGCACATGATTCGCCCCAAGGATGTCATGTCTTTATCTAACTTATTTCAAGGACCGGGGGAGTCACTCAAGGATTTTCTATAGAGATTCAATACCATAGTGACCGAGGTGAGCAACCCTCGGGAGAATATCATCTTAATAGCTTTGACCAGGGGAATCCATCCCAACATGGATTTAAGAGAATGGTTATAAAGGATGCCTCCCTCCACCCTTGATCTCTTTTACAATAAGGCAGCCCAGTACTTGCACAAGAAGGAGGTTCTACGGACCAAATAAGGACACAGAATATGCCATCTGGCCAAAGGAATTCAAAACAACATTGCCATGAAATAGTCCAAAGAATATTGACATGAATATACATAACAAGAAGGGAAATGAAAGTAAAGGCCGCAATAGAGCCCCAGACAAGAATTCAGATTCCAAGAGATGACTGAGTGCCCCAAGATTTGACATACATACCCGTAAATGATTCGATTGAAAACATCTACTTAGCCACTCGCGAGTTGGAGTAATACAACAAATCATCAGCGAGAGAATCGACTAAAAGCCAAAGGAAGTTTGGAAAGGTCTGTATATTTCATGAGACCCATGGTTACGATACAAATGAATGATGACACCTCGGTGATATGATCGAAGATTTGAACCGGAATAAAAGGCTACGATAATTTGTGAAAGCCTTGTAGGATGGCGGGCAAGGGACCTTCGACGCTCAACGAGGCCAGACTGCATCCAGTACCAATAGACCTAGGCAGCCTGAAAGACAATTGATCATCAACTAGACTGTAGATGGTCATCTCTCGGTTGAGAAGGACTGGAGCAGCATGGAATGACAAGAATGAAGTCATGTCGCCTTAGAATAAGACCTATTTCTATTTTTTAACTATTTCATAAGATAGACTCATTTCTATTTTTCATTTTCAATGAATTTGTTTCCCACTTACGCAACTTTGTCTTTGCATACCATACGAATCGTCAAACGTGACCGACTCGAATGAAACCTCATATGAACAATGTAGGTACGTGGAGCTAGGTGCCAACCAAATCTTCATGGCTTGAACTTCGAAACTCTACCGGGATAAGTGTGATTCGATCACTCCTTATCCAATTCTTACCCTTAACTCGGGGGCAAGCCCGCAATTCAAAGTGGATGTGACTCGACTATCCACTCTCAATTTCATATCTAGAATTTTTGCCAAAACACTTACGCCTTGCTTGGGGCTAAGAAACTCAAAAGACAATCTAATGTGAACAAGACAAGACCATCTATGTGCTACCTTTTGCCCTCCATGTGGGGCCCAAAGCATAATCGAGGATGGATGTGACTGATCGTCCATCTCCTAGCCCTTTCCCTTGACCCGATAGAGGGGCCTATAGCATAATCCACATCTATCTCCTAGTCCTTTCCCTTGACCCGACAGGGGGTCACAAAACATATTCCAAGATAGATGTGACTAACCGTCCATCTCCTAGCTCTTTCCCTTGACTTGACAAGTAGACCATAACCAATAAATGAGTGGAAGTGACTGATTATACGTCTCCAATACATTCCCTTGAATTGATAAGGAGAGTCCAAACCAAAATGGATGCAAGTGACCATCCATCAACTTAACTCTTTCCCTTAGCCCGACAGAGGGAGTATGAATTTTAAGACGGGCATGACCCAAACATCCATCATCAGCCTGGAGCAGATATGTCCTGATCGTCCATCTACTACCCTTGATCCGACAAGGGGAAGTTCAAATCCAAAATGGATGTGATGACTATCTAACCAGGATGAATATGATCCGACTATTCATCCATCAACTATATTTTTTATCGCTTCACCAGAATACAAACATGAAATGAATGTGACTTGACCATTCATTCACCTACTCCTACCTTTGATCCCTCAAAGGGAGCACAAACTCATGATGGGTGTGACCCGACTGCCAATTCGAAAACTTAAACCTTAGACCCGACAGGGGAGAGAATCAACACATATGGACGAGAATTGACGGTTCATGTAATAATCATGTTGACCTTAGACTAGGGGCAGAGGGATATCATCACCTTATAGTTGAACAAGATAGCTCTGGCTCGAGCCAAGTGTTCAGTATAACTTAAGGCTACAACCGAAAGGATGCTTGGAATGGAACGATCGGTGTCGTTCGATCACCATCTCATGACTTGAATTCATGACGTAATAGCCAGCCTCGTCATCGACACTTATCGTTTCATCTTCCTCAACATCATCCTAAGCCTCCTCAACCTCCTGACCAAGGTCCCGAAGGCATGATTAAAACCAAATATCCTAGAATTATATATCGAACTGATAACTCAAATAGGTATTGCTTCAATCAGCAGTCTGAATTAATTATCGTAACAACTGCTCTTCATCAGACTAGCCCTAAAAAAATTATGGTTACAATCCAATAACATTTAGCGATGACCCATAGGCATATGAGCATGCTTGGGAGCCAATGGCATTCTCAATGTACAATTTCCTAGGTCGACGGAATCAAATTCTTACCTGAGACAATAAAAAGGGAGAAATCGATTCAGATGACTAAGACCTAATAACTCAATCAATTAGCTCAATGTCAGATATCGACCTTGCTTTGCAAAAATCATTCGAGATTTTGAATGGAATCCTTCACAATAATCCTAACTCATCTCAATTCAAAGTATATCATGTTTGCAATAAGATGTACTTTGGAGGGAAAACGTTATCCAGCCTTTTGACCAAATAGTATTCATGCAGACTTAAATGATCGAATTAGACGAGGGAACAATGGAGAATTAACCCAAGGATTTTGGGAATATTGTAAAAAGGCATAAAAACAGAAATAGCAAAAAATGAGCGAAAAATGTTAGAAATTTGAAAGTTCGAGTTTTTAAAAGGGTTGGCTCGAAGCGAACCCATAAAATCCTCAAGGCAGACTCGAAGTAAAATAAACTTGAGCATTCCTTTAGTCAGACCCGAAGCAATCAATAAAAAACCCCAAACGCGACCTAGCATGGACTCGGTACCAATCCCTGGACTCGACTTGCTATCGACCCCTGATTGCTCGAAGCAAACACTCAAAAAACTCAAGTTTGACTCTAAGCGCACGAAGGAAAACTCAGAACATGAAAATCTTCAAAAATCTCAGCTCAAGCCCCAAGTAAACACCTAAATTTCTCAGATCGGACCCTAAGAAAGTTCAACCACCTCAAAAAAGCCAAGATAAGTAAAAATCCACCCAAGTTGGAGAACGTACCGACCCCGCTCTTGGGATCAGTCCCGACTCCCACCTTGGGTGGACCCATCTTCTGCCTACATGTCTTACTCAACGCCAAAAGCTTATTTCCAGGGTCATTTTGTTGAATCAATGTAATTCTCTACGATCTCCAAAAATTCATAGATCTAAAACTTAGTTCTTCTATAACTCCATCATTTGGAGCCCAAAATGAGCTAAATTATTTATGCAAACAACTATGGAATCATGAATCTAACCACAAGACGAACCTAGGTAGAAAGTTGAAGGGAGAAAATTTGTCCACATTGAGGAGTCGTACCAACCCTCACTTAGGGAATCATATTGGAAACCGCTCAGGAAGTTATATCGATCCCTAATGTTTGATGACATGGCACCCTATTTCCATGGAGAATTGATCTAAGTCTGAGAAAACAGCTTGGAGATATTTAGATAAGATTTTAGGATCTCTAGCGCGGCTAGAGCTCATTTTTGGGGATCTTTTAGTTCTAGTTCTATTCTATCTTATATGTTGTAATTTTGAAAATCTAAGCACTGGGGTTATGTTGGCTCCTAAGAACTTCTCCCTCCAAGTCAGAAATTAGCAATAAGGTATTAAAATGGATGTAGGCGTTGCTTTACCGAACCACTATAATCCCTATATGTTCATTATTTACTTGTTTTTCATTCACTTTTTAATTAATTCTTCACTTTTGTTCTCCACTTAAATCTTTGGGTGTTTATGTCCTTTTTGGTTCAAATAGGCCTCTTCCTGTTTCTCGTTGATCAAGTTGAGGACTCAAGCAAGAGTTTCTCGTTCACCTTGGGATAAAAATGCAATTGTGGGAAGGGACTTCTGCTTCAACCGAGATCATCACTCCAGATCCTTAAGTTAAAGCAAACGGATTTTGGCCGGTCGTGGACTTGTGGGTCATTCGGTAAGACTATATTGCTTCATTGACCTACTTGCCCTTGGCCTTTTCAAGTCATTTTTCGAGGATGACTTGGTGATTTTATTCACCAACTCCACCTGTGTGTTTCCTTATGGATGTGGCACTGTTGAAAAACTCTTTTCAATTTGTTTTTCATCCATAGAATTCAATGAAGCCGACACTCTAAAATTGAGTTCCATTATCAGTTATAATCTTCTATGGGACTCCAAAAATATGGATATGATACTATTCTCTATAAACTTGATCACTTTCTTCATCATGGTCATGGCGAATGGTTTTGCTTCATCCCACTTTATAAAGTAGTCAGCTGCTATGATAGCATATTTTACACCATCTCTTGGCATCGGTTGCACACTAATGATAGTAATCCCCCAAACCGCAAATTGACACAGGATAACCATTTGCGTAAGCTCAATAGGAGGGGCTTGAGATATCTTTAAGACCCTCTAGCGTATGTCATATTTTCCCGAATAGTTAGTCGCATCTTGGTTGACTGTTGTACAAAAGTACCTGTACCTCGGTATCTAATTTGCTAAAGTTTTCCCCCTAGTGTGACCGTCGCAACTTCCTTTATCCACTTCGATAAGAATTTTCTTTACTTCGTCTTTGGCGACACATCTCATCAAGGGCGTTGAGAATCCTCTCTGATACATGATCCCTTCCTATATGATATCTTTGGGTATTTTGCTTAAGAATTTTCATTGTTCATTCCTTTTGTTCAGGAGAGTATCCTTCAGCAAATATTCTTCTGTTGGAGTCATCCATGACTTCTTTACTTCAATAGCCTCCAAGACCCAATCAATGCCTACCTTATCAATGCTTGGAGTTGATAGCACCTCTAGGCATAATTCCAAGAGTTTGTGCATCCGCAGTACTTGCCTATTTAGCAAGCGAATCAGCACCTATGTTCTTTTCTCCAAGGACGTGCATTATAGTGTAATGCCTAATGTTGCCCAGTAGTTCCAAAACCTTCAGTAAATAGGGAGCTTATCTCCCTCCCTTGGTCTGGAATTCTTTCTTTACTCGATGGCCACCAACTTGGAATCGCTGAAAATATGCAATGTCTCGAACACCAGTTCTTTTGTTATCTTGAGTTCCGCAATCAATGCCTCATACCCGACTTTGTTATTTATAGCCGAGAACTTTAGATTTAGTGCATCACATATCCTTCATTTTTTCAGGGTGACGAGGATAACTCCAGCCCCAAAGCCATACTCATTGTAGGCTCCATCTATGTATAATTTCCATTGAGTCAGCTAGATAAATTCTTCTTCCACTTCTCAATCCCAGATGGTGAATTCGGTGATGAAATCTGTTAAAGCCTGTCCTTGAATCGTCTACCAATAATGATGAGTTATGTCTATTAACTCAGCTTGATGTTTTATTTGATCATCCTCCCTGATGTGTCGGGTCGATACAATATCCATTTCAGTGGCTGATCAATCGGCACTTTTATTGGGTGAGCCTGGAAGTATGGTCATAACTTCCTCGAAGCAATCAGCAAGCAGTATGCCAACTTGTCCAACTTTAGATATTTCTCTACTCCGGTGAATTGTTTACTCATGTAGTACATAGGCATTTGGATCCTATTCTCCTTATATACTAAAGCTACACTTAGTGCATAAGCAGACACTGCCAAATAAATAGACAAATCTTTACCTTTCCAATGGCTTTGATAGCACATGTGGCCTTTCTATGCAATCCAATAGGGATACAAAAGCACCCTAGCACTCCTTCATCCAGACATATTTTCCTTTATCTTTCTTGGGTGCATCAAAGAATAATATACACTTGTCGGCCACTTTAGTGATAAATTAACTCAATGCTACAACCTTCCTATTTTCTCTGCATCTCCCACCTAATTGCCAAGCGGCTACTACTTTCAATGCTTTAATCTACTCTGGATTAGCCTCAATTCCCCTTGAGTTTATGATGAAACCTAAAACCTTTCCCAGCGCAACTTTGAATGAACACTTTTGTGGGTTAAGCTTCATCCCATACTCAATAAGAACGCCGAACATCTCATGGAGATCATCCATATGATTCTTTGATTATCTTAACTTCAATAGCATATCATCCAAATAGACCTCCATCGACCGTCCGATCTGATCTTTAAATATCTTGTTCATAAGGCGCTAGTATGTAGCTCCAACATTCTTTAAATCGAATGACATCATTGGTTAGCAATACAACCTAATTCATAATGAAACTCATGTGCTCCTGATCTGGGACATGCATCGTAATTTAATTGAGCTGATATACGCATCATGAAGGATAGCAGTTCATGTTCGGCTGTTGCATCTACAAGTTGGTCGATTCTAGGCAATGAGAAGTTTCCTTTTGGGAATGCCTTGTTCAAATCCGAATAGTCGATGCACGTCCTCCACTTTTCATTTGGCTTCTTGACCAACACAGGGTTCGATATCCACTTTGGGTATAGGGCATCGTGGATGAAGCGTTTTCCAACATCTTATCCACTTTCTCTTTCAGTCCAGTGGGTCGCTTCGGACCTAGACTGCGTCTTTTTTGTTGAACGGGAAGGTACCTTGGGTCCACAATCAATACATGGTTCGCTATCTCCTATTAGATCCCACACATGTCAGAATGCTTCCAAGCAAAACATCTATATTTTCCCAAAGAAACCATACAAACTCCATTCTCAGTGTAATGCTGAGCTGGGATCCGACCTTAAGGATCTACATGGAATCATCCTTATTGATCAAGATTTTGATCGTTACACCCTCACATTCACTGGCTCATTTCATGAGTCCATAGTTTTATGGAATTTGTTATGGTTCTCGCGCTAGGGCTTAGGCGATAGTTGCTATGCATCAAAGTTTTGATACAGAAATCCTTCTTTGTATCCTTCCCTTTTTCATGTCGCCATGCTTCTTTGAGCTCAGCTACATAACATTCACGACCCGTGCTTTAATCGTCTTAGATTGCTCCCACTCCATTCTCAATTAGGAATTTCATAAGTAGACACCATGGTGCGAGCACGATACGAAAATCGAAATGGGCTAGTCGGCCCAAGAACACATTGTATGCATAAAAAATATAAATGAAACTAAACGTTTGCAACCTCACCTCCTTGCGATCTCCATTACCTAATTCCCTTGGCTGGTCAATATAACCAATGGGTTCCTTAGATTCTCTTGTAAATACTTTATGCAAGATTTACATGGCTTCAGGTCATTTACATTTAATCGCATATTGTCAAACGTTTGCTTGAACAAAATATTCACTGAGCTCCCATAATTAATAAGGACTTGGTGCATTGTCGTTGGCCCTGTCATGGCCATTGTACCCATAGAGTCAAATATCGGCGCATCAACCCCATACGCTTCCCTATTTCGTAAAATGATATCATCATTCACTATTCTTAATTGCTTTGTCAGAGCACCTTCATCTATGGTAAACCATGCTTCTCGTGCCTTAAGGAGCTACCATAATACTCCATTTCATGCTAGGTCTTTTCCATAGGATGCGGACCTCCACTAATCATGTTAATAACAAGTCCAATCAAAAGCGGCCAAAGTCCTTCACCAGACTCAAGTTTACCGCATTGATTTTTCAACCGCAGCGGTTGATTGTTCTTTTGTCTATCGGCCTACGGATTCCTCGCATACTACTTGTCACGACCGCACTATACCACCAGCACTAATATAACTAAGTAGTGCGCTGCGGTCATGCCTGACCAATATATGATGATCATTAGAGTCGAAATAAACCAATGTAGTACATAACCTAACTTATATCTCATAGCCCATAGACAAAATATAATGTCGCATATACAATAGAAGAGACAGTAATAACAATTTGAAAAAACCATCATCATCATAAGAATATAGTATCCACGGAGTTGTACATCAATACTCTAGTTCATACATTAAAAAAATTTCAACAACTGTCTCAAATACAAATAGTAAGCAATCACCACTAAAGTTCTCCAGTGCTGCACAGCGGAATAAGCATAGACTCCATATATGTATATAATAAGAGTTAGCTCCATCCAGCTCGTCCTCCGAACAGCTATTGCGTCACCAAGACATATTATCTGCTTTACTCATTTAAGAGTATTCAAGATAATAAGAAACAAAGCATAAAACCGCTAGTCAGACAACAGTCTGGTGTGAACGGTAAATGAATCTCATAATGCTATATAGGTAAATATGGCAAGGAATGAAGGTACGCGAACCATGCCTTGCATGTCCCAGCAACCAAAGAGTTAGCACATAACAATAAAATATGCTACTCCATGATATTATAAAGGTACAATACAACAAACAATAGTGGATGTCCAAATACCCCTGTCTCCTGTGCCTATTCTCATTGATATCTTGGGTCATAGCCCAGAAAGCAACTAAGCAACCATAACATCCATCAAACAATCCCTAATATCACTCTTCCCCTATGCCTTGAATACAAGATAACTCATGTGACCTCCTTACTGTTAGGGACTAATTGAAAATACCAGTTCTCCGTTCTACTCTTGTATCCTACATCCCAACGCTGGATACGTCTTGAAGCCCAAAGTTGGACACTAGACCCAAAGCCACGGGTGTATACAGGTCCCTCTATTGACCCATAGGTGTCGCCACTTACAACAACCCCTACTTGGAATAAGAATACACTCCAAGTTATCAATGATTCCTTGACGCTATCATTTGAGCCCTCCTTTGCTCCTTTTTTAACACCAAGCCATTCTTGCTCAATCCTGTTTCCATTATCCAAGAATCCACCATATTCCTCCACTCTATGGCTTCCAATATGAGCCCCTTTAATACATGCTACTTGCATGAGACACAAATCGAAGATTATGGAGTCTCAAACCTAGGATACCTACTCCCACCATGAGTCGCAAATCGAAGATGCATAGATTTCATCGTGTTATTACATCGTAATCCAACATGATACAAACAAGCTACCAGCTCCAACATGACCTACAAAACCTCAACAACAGTCCCTAGAAGTTCCACTATTCCCAGGCCTTCTATGCCAAGTCGGTCCCAACCTCTCCAACTCGATGCTGACCTCTCCACTTAGCTAATCTATAGCTAATTTTTCTTCCAATGCTTACTTGCTTATAGTACTTCATACCTAGATGCTTTGACCCCAACCTATTTACCCAAAACATGTCATCACAGAGCAAGCCCACTCCTCAAAGCATCCAACTTCATATCCTAAAAACAAGTTGTCATAGCCTTAAGCACTTAACCGGTCACTAATCCATCACCCTTAGGAAACCTCTACTAGCATTAACATTGCCTTCCTCAAAGTCGCTACCACCATGAACCATCCTACAAAGTTCATACCGACCTACCATGTTGGTACCGACTTCTGCACTTGAGGAACTGGAACCTACAACTTGAACCATGAGCTCTTCCAACACTCCATAGCCTTTCTTCCTAGTTTCATCCAATTTCGTTCATCTTTACCTCCTATATGTTCAAGTCTCTAACCTAACTTCCTATGAAACCCCAACACTATCAAACAACATCAAATCATATCATTCATATAGAATAACATGTAATTTCATCCATTCGAATATGCAATCCATCAAAATAAGATAAACAAATCGATTTCTAACATGGATCCACATATAACATGAATATACGAGTATGGGCAATGGTAATCTCTAACCAATCTTGATCATATTAATAGTTCAACATGAAATTAAAGTTAGAAAAGTTTTTATGGCCAAAAATTGATTAAAACGTGTTAAATCCTACAATTCTACCATATAAACATGAATAGTATAGTGAAAAGGGATAAACCACTCACTAGCTATCAAATTCAACCAATTTGTGTATACGTCTAATCTAGACAGTGGAGAAAAGCAATCCCAACCAAGCAATTTGACAATCTCTAGCTTCTAATCAAGGATCTAATCTCTAATCCACGATCTAGTTTGATTTAGAAAACTATTTGGGTGATTTTGGATGAAATTAGGATGAATCCAAGGCTAATTAGAGTTTAAACTTGATTTGGAACGAGAAGGTTTAACATGACTCTCTAGCATCCTATTTATAGTGTTCTTTGATTTGACTAATGTGGGCTTTACTAATTACACATTAATTTTGGAGAGCGGTTTTCAAACTTAAAACGACCATAACTTTCTAACCATAAGTCTGTTTTTCTATTATGACCACTGTACGGAAAGGAAAACCACCACTTCAAAGCAATAGTATTGGTTTGAGACCTTAATTCGACCCATATTGTAGTCCAAGCAAAGTTTTTAGGGTCAAAATGGTGACATGGAAATTTAGGAAAAATCAGAAATGTGTAAACACTCCCTAGGAGTCGTATCCCAAAATTATAAAATTATACGACCTCATATGAATAATATTATTTTTTTATGATCATTCGATACGTAAAATATGGGTCATTACACTAGTGTAACTTGTTCTTTTTTATCGAATTTTTTATTAAGTCTCTCTTAAATGTCTAAATTTGTTGATATTGTGTCCATGAGTTTCATGGAAACGACAATACCTCTCCGACCATTTTTTCCCTTTCAATAGGCCTCCATCTAACGTAGCTTCTTATAATCTTCAATGTCTTGCATATAGAGATATATATTGTCCACTATGTCGATTAGCAAAGTATAGTCATTTCGATCGGTGTACCTCGTATGCTTTTGCTACTTCTGCCTTTTCTTTTCACCACCAGATTCTTTCTCTTAGCCTGATTATTTTCAACGTTTATAGCAACATTACCGACGCTCCTAATGGTTTGTTTAGTTGTGATATTACTCTACGCCGCCTCATTCGAAGCTTTTCCCCCAACCATCCCAACAACTTGATCTGCCTCTTCCAAGCATAGTAACTGAGACACCATTCAATAAATATTCTCTATGGTGGTTGGTTGCTTCCTCCTCGGTCACTATCGAATTTAGTATCAAGATGTATATCCTGAATTAAAGCCACTAAAATAATATCCTCCTTTGGATTACTCACTTCGATTACAACAGTGTTGAACATCTTCAAGAAATCCTCTAAAATATCGCCAGAATTTTGATGGATACTTGACAAGGACATGATGTCCCTTAGTTGAGCAACATTAAGCCTAAACTGCTCCATAAACTCCCTTGCCAATTGACTAAATGACGATATGGATCTTGGCACGAGCCAGGTGAACAACATCATCGCAACCCCATCAAAAAATACGTGGAAACACCTTCCCATCTATTACTTCTTAGATCTACAAGTAGATTCTTCTCCAAATCCAAATAACTTTGGATCTTCAACCAACAACTCCTTAGACCTACCTTCTGGATGCTTCAAATCCAAAGTTAAAGCTAGACCTATGTTTGAGAACCTTTATTCTCAATGAAAGCGCCAGATATATTGAACCAAAAAAGGGCACAACACCCCCAAATAAATGAAAATGAGGAATCACACAAGACTTCAAGATATAAAAGAAAGAGCACACAAAATTTTATAGTGGTTCAGCCTCAATTCAATGGCCAAGTCCACTTAACTTTTATGGCTAGTTGATTGATTAAGAATATAAGCGATTGCAAAAAATTTCAACAAGGAAACAAAATAAACTCGAATGCAATAGCACTTCATGGCAATAGTGGAATTAAGATCCTTTTTGGGTTGCTGAAAGATGATTATATACAGGCGAATTCGTCCTCTAAAGTAGAAAACTCGAGAAGGACAAAGTAAAAGCAAGATTCAAACAAGCAGGAGTGGAAAAATTGGCCAAGTCCCGTAATTCAAATTATGTTGGTACCAGCATGACTAATCATGTTGGTACCGACATGAACTCGGTCACCATTTGTGCTTTGTTCTACAGCCCTTCTAGTCTTTAAAGGTAAAAGCTTCTTTCCCAATCACGTTGACATTGATATAATTGGTTCTAGATGAATACTTGTCTTTTCTCTTCAATCTTTGTGACGAATTCATGCATATCTTCAATATGAAGGCATTTCACTTGTAACTTCAAGAGTAGACCTAAAGAGATGCCATAAGTAATGTCAACGAGATTGAAGCATAAAATCCCAAACACTAATCATGTTGGTACCGACATGATTGATCGTGTCGGTACCGACATGATTCACTCGCACAATCTCTATGTAACGACCCGCCACTCTGACCGCCTCTAGTCGGTAATTAAACCAACTAGAAACGTTCACAATGATGGATTGTTATTTAGTTTATAACATTTAAACAGAATCAGTCACAGAATCACAGAAACAATAATATATATTTTAAAAATGAATTTTTCTTTTATATACAAATATCAGAGTTTATACAATACATTTGAATTTATACAGCGGAACAATTTATATTTTATAGTACAAGAAATTTTTTTCTGAAAAGCTTTAGTGAAGTGCTTTCCCCTCTCTCTCTCTAACTTCGCTGCGAGAAAATCTCCAAGCTGTAAAAATACTCGGTCTGACCCGAGCGTTTATTGCAAAACACAAAAACACTCGAGTCAGGATTAATCTTAATTCAAGTAAATAAATTTGCAATGAATTGAAATAAAATGGTAACAGCAGTAAAGCATGAGCATGTGTGGACAATGGTTAAGGTCAAGGCATAGCAATGAATGGAGGAAGAGACCAGCAGTGAATACAACAAACACAGAGGCAACAGTGATGCAAGCTGCAGCATACTAGAGCACAAAGAAGTACAAAATGAAAACTACAAGAAATCATGTATGCAGACCAAATGCACAATGTCACAGCAACTAGCAACAACAAACTCGATCAACAGGGGAGCAAAAACATGATACAGGTGAACAATGCAAACTAAATGAAACAGTGGACAGGACAAGTACAGTGCAACTCAATGCTACAAAAGACCAACAGTATTAATGCAACTCCATGCCAATATGACTGCAAAAACATGAGTATAGATAACAGCATGGTAAAATGCAAATCAACTCAGAGAGCACAATATGAAGACCACAAAGCCAAGCATGTACATAAGTGGACAATGCAGATAATAGTTAAGTTCAAGTGCAACAAAATGGAATGCAACTACAAGTGCAACAGTCAAGTCCAAATGCAACAAAATGGAATGCAACTACAAATGCAACAGTCAAGTCCAAGTGCAACAGAATGGAAGGCAACTACAAGTGAAACAGGAAGTAACAAACACAGATGGATGTATGGGAACTTACACATGACTTGGCAAATGCAAGACAACAACACAAAATGACAACAGCAGAAGTGATCAAGGCAAAGCACAAGTGTGCAGCATCAAGTAGTTTCAAGTAAATGTATACAAGTGATACATGTGTATATTTATAAATATGCACACACACAGCTAAACAGGCTTATCATCTCTATACTTATCAACCTGCCAGGAACAATATCATCTCTATATTACCTTACAGGAACAAGCATAACACAAATTTAAGACTTTAAGCAGGTTAGTTTTGCGCACAGTTTTGGGTTTTAACATATTTCACACTGCAAACCAGTGTGTTACAGGGAACCATATTTCAAGCAACAAAAACACGAACATGACCATTGACCCATATGCAAAACTATCCTCATTCATGCAGGCATTCAACGCAAAAGAAATTTGAGCAAAGTATAGGTTCACTCACTAGCATCAATATAGGAATGAATCAGAGGATGAAAGGTTTGTTTACTGGTTTTAAAGACAGAGATGATAAAGCATGTATGCATACAGTCAAGTATATACACAGAGACATGAAATGCATTTTTCACACAATCATTCAAGCATAACTTATATCATACTTCAAGGACAAACCAAAACACTAAGAGATAAAACAAGGTTAAAGAGTTTGCTCACATATTATTTTGACTTAAATAAAATTTTAAACTGAAGTTTCAATTTAACCCAAACAAGTTTTATTTGAACTAACCTTAAACTAATCAAAAAGGTTTTTGAATTTAAATTAGACTTGCAACTGAAAAGGGTACAGAGAACCATACATGAATATGTACACAGCAGATGTTCATGTAACATACATTCATTTAAATTTTACTAGCATGCAACCAAATTTTCATATCTAACTCTTAAAAATGAGGTTACTCACCGGTAAATAAACATAGAACCCTGGTTTAAAAATAAGATTTGTTCATAAACATGATTTGTTTAAAAAAAAAAATTAAGTCCACAAAGAATCAAGGGAAAAACTTTTGAATTTATTTTGAAATCATGGGCTGGAAACACAGAGGCAAGTTATTCTTGCCTGTAATATACACACAGTCCTCACATTTATAAGGACATGCAAACCCAATTTATAATCATCCAACATAATTTACAACATAAATCAGATGTAGATCCAACATCAATGGATATAGCAAAGTTTAGGGGAATGTTTGCTCACAGTATTATTTTTTTTCTTGAAACTGTATAGCATAACAGAGGTGGCATATATATACATATACACAAACATGCATCCATCACAATATAGATAAATTCACATCCACACAGGAAAACAGGCATTTTAACAAGAGAACGGCATTTATCACTGCATATAGCGTAGATTTGGATAGGTTTGCACACCAATAAACACATGCAAGCAAAATAACATATATCAGAGAAGAAAGTAAATGCAGGCATTCATGCATGACAGATTTAAGGCCAAGTTTGCTCACAAGTATTCATTTTCCTTAACCAGAATTTCCCACAACCAGATTCAAAGATCCATCACATGCAGCAAAACCAAAACAAGCAATGTTTTTGATATAGCATCTGTTCTCATCAGTTTATAACAAATTTTAAATAGCATCTGTTCTTATCAGTTTAAAAACAAATTTCAAATAGCATTTGTTCTTATCAGTTTAAAAACAAATTTTAAATAGCATCTGTTCTTATCAGTTTAAAACAAATTTACCGAGCAAATGGTAGCAAATAACACCAACAACCATACATGCAGAGACTTATCTGTTCTTATCAGTTTTAAAAGCAAATTAACCGAGCAAATGATAACAAATAACACCCCAAATCATAGCACGCAACCAAGCACCCAATTCAAACAAATTTAAAAACTTGAATAACGATTAATCGTGAGAAAACTCACCTTATCTCGAATCGAAACAGCCAAGGTGAGAATGAGCACAATCGAAGAAAAGTCGAACTATTCTGAGACGAAGCCGGCATCGCGACATTGATCGAAGAAAATGAGCAAGTACGACCCATTTCAGCCTTTGATTTTAAAAACCCCTAAATTGAAGAAGAGGAACGAACGAGACATTCGAATTCGAGCCGCCATTAATTGCGTTTGCTTTTTAGGTTTAGGATTTTGAATGAGTGAAAAATGGAAAGGAAGGGGTATACTTGAAACAATATGGCACCAATAAAAATATGGGCCAACATTGAAATTAAAGCCTGTTTAACTCCTAACACTTAACAAAATTTTATAAAAGAATTTTAACCGATTAAAACTTCCATCAGCACATTTTTTCCTCTTATTTTATGTTTATTTTTATATATTTGAATTCCAATTGGTTTTGTTACTTCTTTGCTTTGTTTTTGTATAAATTATTTTCTTTACTTTGTTTTGTTTAATTTTGTTGGTAAAATTCTAACTAAGTGTATTTATTTAAATAAATTTACAAACTCCAAGCTCAAATTTTTAAATTCAAATATGTTCTTCATATGAACTTGAAAAATTCAAATAACTTCATAGTTTTCAAATCAAAATTTAATTCAATTATTAATTTACATAAGTAATAATCCTTAAATCCAAATTATTTTTCTAAGTCATTAGTTTGAAATTTTAAATATAAATTTAATATTCAATTTCAACTCCAAGGTCAAATTTAAATTTTTATTCACCTTTTTATAGATTAAATTTTAAAACTTAATCGCCAATTTCATTGTTATATTGGGAATTCAATTTAAATTATCATTCAAATATTTAAAATAAATTAAATATTTTCCAATTTAAATTGTTAAAATTTCAGGGCCGTTACACTCTAACTTAAATTTTAAGCATCTTATCTTAGCTTTACCCTTTTGGTTTTACTTGAGCTTCTTGTTCCACGTATCATCTTGAAGTCTAGATTCACCGAGCTGACACTTGGTATGAAAGCATGTAACAAAATATAAGGGAATAAAATTAATATTTGTATAAAGTGAATTTACATTAAGGTAAATAATAGTATATATTATTATCCATATTTTCCTCTTTCTTGACACTCATTTCCACTCACAGTAGATGAAACAAAAGAGGGCCGACCACGATTTGGAAAGAGAAGAATAAGAAAATCAAAACTAAAGGAGAAGTTTTCATCTTCAAGAAGAAAAAAGGGTTTTAATTAAGTTTTAAAAACCTAGGTGAGTAATATTCCTCTAGTTTACCTCCTAACCTATATAGGTTTGGATTTAAGGGGCATTACAAGTTTAAAATGAGGATAAACACCCCTTAACAAGCATGAATGATTTTGCATATGGTTGAATAATTAAATGGATGAGTTTTTAACATGTTTAGGGGAAAACATGTATCAAACTTCTCCAAACGCTTTCGATTTTTAACATGGTGTTTCTAACATTAAATTAGAAGTTGCTTTTAATTTTCATAATTATTGAATAAAGAGTTAATTAATTATGAATTTTCTAAGTGAAAAATGAGCATTTTCGAGTTTAATTTAATATATAAAAATATTAAGTTTCAATATTCTAATTCGATTTGGATTTTGTAGTCCACAAAAAAGTAAATAAAAGGGAGAATTAATTACTTTTGGGATTAATTAATTTTTTTGGTGTAAGGGTAACTAAAACTTTAATTTTAAGAAAAAATAACTATAAAGATTCAAAGCAACCCTTGAAGTGAGATTTGATGGAAAGCAATTACTTTAATGGAAATAAAACGGTTTTCTTAATAATTACAAAATAACCATTTTGACATGCGGTAGCCTTTAAGTTCGAGTTACAATATCTTTAAATTGGATGTATGGTAGTCAACATGCGACAGTCTGGCATGCGATAAGATGACATGCAATAACTCTAACTTGTGACATTCAGAGCTTTAGAATGTGACATGCAATAAATTGGCGTGCGATAGCTTAACCTTTGATAGGTTTAGATTGTAATATGTGAAAACTTAATGTTTGATTTCTTTAGATTATGACACATGATAGCTTGACAAACGATAGGTTAACACGCGATAACTTAAGATTCGACAGTTTTAGGTTACGACATGCGAAAACTTGGCATGCAATAAGTTGGCATATGATAGATTTGCCTTCGAGTACTCTATGTTGTGACACACGATGGCACCTAAAAGTCGACCTATGATACCTCTATATCATGACATGCAATAGCTTTAAAACTTGGTCAACATAAATATACATGTAACTTGCGATAGATACCGATGCAAGATTTCTTAAGCAGAACAAGCAAATTTTTAATAACACTTTGGAAGTTAATTTCCAAAACGACGATCGAGAATTTCATAAAGATGAAATTACCACAAAAAATAATAAGTTTGAATCCTAAAACTTATAAAAAATGGAAGATGAAACTAAGATTAGAGAGGCTACGTAATGATAAGTAATAACGTTTGAAATAATAAAGAGAACTTGGAGTGAGGCCATAAGTGACGTCCGAAAGTCTATTCATGAAAAATGTAGAACTTTGATGTGAAGCCATAAGTGTTATCCAAAAGTGATTCATGACAAATGACGAGAAATTTGGTGTAAGACCATAAGTGACATTTAAAAGTCTATTCACAACAAATGACGAAAACTTCGGTGTAGGGCCATAAGTGGCATCCGGAAGTCTATTCGCGATAGACATGGAGAATTTCAATAGAAGACCATGAATTGCATTCAAAATTGTATTTAGGAAATGAAAACAAAAGGGGTAGTGTAAGGCGAAAGGTAGCAACCGAAAGTTTTTTCATGATATGATTCTTAAATAGCAGAAATAACCCAAAAAGGCAAACTAAATAAATTGACTAAAGAATTAAGTCAGGCTGTTACAAGTATGTAAGAGACACTTATAAATGCTGTAATGGTATAATTATGTTTTTTTAAAGATGTTCACTCTTTTTGACACGTTTATGTTTGATTGTGAAAGAAAACCCATTTCGTGCTTTAGTGGCATGGTCTCGATATATGAATTTTTAGGGTAAAGTATCGCTTTTACCAAACTTTATTCCGACTCGTGTTTTAGTTATTATTTCCTCAAACGAGTAGACCGAGTTTATGAAATGGATAAGTTTCTTTTGAAAAGATGAATAAAGAATCCAACGACGAAGCATCAGAATTAGTGTTGGTAAAAGTTACTTTTATCTCGCTATCGTAAACCAGAGTACATAACTAGTAAATGTTCATGTCAGACATTCATATGTCGTATATCACTGCAAGAAAAACAACTTTTAATAATGTCAAATGATGAGTTTGCATGCTAGCTGCTATTGATTTAAATAGTTTGTTACAATTATAACATTCAAATTATTAAAAAGGAGATTTTTTTAATCATGTATTAAAAACTTCAAAAATTACTTCCGTCCCTTTTCAAAAACATGTTTTAGGAAAATGCTCGTCAAACTTTCCAACGAAATTGTACATATTAAAGTGTACATGTTTATAATTAGAACTACAAATATTTGCACTGTACAATACAAACATTTGCAGTTAGAATCATATGTTTTTGTAAACTAAAAAATTGCACCAGTAATTAGAACTACAAATATTTGGATTCTACGTTGTAAATATTTGCGATTTACATTGCAAATATTGATTTCATAAATATATGCATTATAAACCATACATATTTGCAACTTTGAATGACGACAGTAACAGGAGCCAAAGGAGTGTTTTGAAGAAGTATTTATGGGAATAAAGTTTGAAAATAAGAGTTTGTTTGACAACAACTTATTTTGAAACTCCTTAAAAGGAGTTTTGAATGGTAAGTTTTAAGTAGTTTTAAATAGTAATTTACAAGTAGAAGGGTTTTGGATGTAATCCAAATTCAAAGTAGAAGTATTTGGTCAAAATAGCTTATGAAATTGCTTCATAAGTCATAAGCAACAAACAATTGCTTCTCGATTTTCTACTTATACCTACTTTTGTAAGCTACTTATAAGAAGTTCTCAAACATCAACATTGGAAATAGTTAAGAGTTGCCAAACAAGTTGTTCGTCCCGATTACTTCCATATTTTAAGCATGTTGCTAAAAGCACACATAAATCTTCTTTCAAAAACGAACGTTAAAATACACCACCACTTAACATCACTTTCACTTCTTAATTCCAGACCCTGAGGCTACCATTATCATGTCTCATTCATTTTGTTGCTTAACTTCAATTTGAAAATCCAGTTTCTCAAAGAACTCTTGTAATGACCCGTAAATTTCGATAATTAAATTTGTTGAATTATAAGAATTTTGTAATTTAATTTTAGAAAGCAATAATTTTTTTATGATTTATAATGAAGTAAATGTTTAGAATGAATTGTAGCAATGGTTATTACAAACTAATTTTTGACAATTGAATTGAAAAAAAATAAATAAAATGAAATAGTGTAAATTGTTGCACTTGGGAATTAAATCGACAATAAGTAAATAAATGTAAGTGTTGTATAAATAAAGGAATTTGTACATAATTAATAATGATTGAATTGGAATTTAAATTAAATAAATGAATATAAATAAAGGTTACAATAATGGGAATGAGAATATGGCAAGTAAATGAAAGGCAAACAATAGTAACCCAGTTTATAGCGTAATAATAGACACAATATAAAGATGGGAATTTAATTCAAATCAATGGAAATAATGTAGATGTTATACTTAGCTACAAATTGGTTATATGGAAATAAATGTAAGCATTCAATTAATTAATGAATTTGAATTTCAATAAATGGTAATCGAATAAAAGTCAATGTTCTGTAAGTAATCATATTATTTGTTTGAAGGTAATAAATATAAAGTTAATTAAATTTTTAATGGTTACAATTGTATAAGTTACCTATTTGTTTAGTTCATAAAAATTAATTTGAAAGCAATTGCAGAAATTGACTTAATTAGTGGTGATTGAATGAATTCAAAGTTATATTAACCAATGAAGTAATACGTAATAAATTGAAAATTTATACAATCAATGTAGATAAGTAATTATAATGTCTGTTGTTGATAATAAACGTTACCTTAATGGTAATTAATAAAACAACGGAAGTGTGAATGTATAAATTACATAGAAACTAATGTATGTATAAGTAATAAATTGGTATAAGAATGGAATTAAGGTAAATTCATTAATTGACTTTAACCCTTAATTAATGTGTACAATTGATAGAAGCACACGTTTAGAAATGTAATATTTATTCAAATTAAGATGTAAATAGGCATATATTAGTGCAATGAGAAATAAATTTCATTTAAAGGTAATTAAATATTATCTTAATGTAAATTGAGATAATATTTGAAATTAACGTTAATTCCATTCATAGTATAACAATTATTATAAATTACCTAAATTTTTTGTCAATGAATTTATTGGAAATCAAGTTCATTTAAATGTTAAGTAAATGAAGGGTAAACAATAGGAACTAGGTATAGAGTAATAATGGACTTAGTATAAAGATTGAAACTAATAAAATCAAAGTTATTTGGAATTTATTATAATTAATTGGAATTCAAATTTTAATAAATGAATTTATTATAAATGAAATTTAATTCATTGCGTTGATGAAAATTAAGATGAAATTTGAGAATAATAACATAACAAATGTTAATTTCATCCGTTGGATAATAATGAATTGAATAATAAAAAATGAAAAGTAAATTCAATGGGATTGTTGAGAATTTTAATTTTAATTTGTGAATATAATGAAATTGAAAATTTAACGCTGAAATTGATAAATTAATCAACTCTAAATTGACATTTGAATTTGGTTAAATTAGTGTAAATGATTAAGAAAGTTAAATTTGATGAAATTTGTTAATTATAAAGTTGAAATTGAAAAGTGATTTAATAAATTTAATTTTAATTTATTTAATTAAATAAAAATATCCATTTTGGCCACTGACTCAGATTTAGACGAAACAAGTTTCATCGGATCCGTAACGGTGAATTATTGTAGGATTTCAAGTTTGTATCGATCGGACTTGTCGTTTGATCGTATGGGCTTGAAACGCCTTAAAATCGATAAATTGAAATCAATTGAAATCAATTTGAAATAAATTGATTTTGGCATAACTTCTTCATACGATGGAATTTGGACTTGAAACTTTTTCCATTTCGTTTAAAATATTTTAAAACATCTATTTTGATATATGGGTTAACCCAATTTCGTTCCGGAGTCAAAACGGGCTTTTCGGGCCATTTTATCGTTCAGCGTGTTTATAAATCCGATCCATCTATTCAATTTTCACTTTGCCTATGTATACCCTATTATAAACCCTAGCATACCTCTATTTCTCATTTGTCTGTACCCACCTCCTCATTCCAATGGCAGACAAACCCTAATTCAAAATCAAAGCCAAAATTCAAACTCCACAAACTATAGCATATTTCATATGGATTCGAAGCTCTCGAAGAGCATAACTCAGATCTGCAATTCGTTTTTCGATCTGGTGCATCGTTTGTTCTGAAAGCTTCGAACTATCCACGACCATTCATCACCCATTGATAGACTTCGTATGATCGTCGCATCGAGGGTATCGTCACGTAGAGAGGGACGAGTGGAGGTCATCGGAGTCGTTCATTCGATTGATTAACGGTTGGATTTGGCTACAAAATTCACTAGGGTTTTATAAATTTTGTGGCGGCCGACAAATTTTTGGGCGTCAATCAATCGACGTAGGGCGTGGGAGCCATCGGATTGGCAAGGAGTAGCTGCGACGAGCTCGCGGGAGGTTCAAATCGAAAGCAGGTGGCCGTGGAAGATCACGATGGTGACGTGTGCTCGAGTTCTGTTCGCATGCGCACGATTTGGGTTCTGGAAATCATTCGCGTTCTGCTGTGTGAGGGTGGTACTGTCTGGTGACGTGGCACCCGGGAGGGATGGGCGAGTGTTTTGTTTCTTTTATTTTAATTTTAATTTCATTTGTTCTGATCGCGATAACTTTTGCATACGATATCCGATTTACGCGCGGTTTCTTTTGTTAGGATCGTATTAAAATTCTGGACATTTCGACACTTGTTTGGACGGATTCTGAGATTTTTTAATTTTTGGGTTTAAATTGGATTTAAATTCAATTTAAATTCAAAAGGTGAGTGTTTTAACCCACTCACAACTTCTAAAATTTCTTATATTTGTTAAATTAAATTTTTGTTGTGATTATGCATTTATTTATGACTGTTTCATATAATTTTAATCATCATCTCAGTTAATTGCATTTATTTAAATTAAATCGATATTTAATTTATTATTGAATATAACTGCCAGTTAAATACCTGTTATATATTATCAGTTATCTATTGATATTGATTGACTGTTTTGGTTGATGATTGTGATAGATTTGTGATTTGATGATTGATATTGGGTGAGTGGATGTTGTATTTTATATTGTTTTAAACTACAAGTTGTTATGCATTTTATTGCATTCGGGATTGCGGTTTGAAATGATATATAATCGCATTTTTATTTTTAAATTACGGATTGAAATGATAAATATCTGTATCACTTGACCATAGGATAGAAAATTATATACAGACACCGCGATCTATATATATATATATATATATTTTGAAATGATTTCTATGGTTTTGTAAAGAATATATATATGATTTTATGAGATATTGATTTGGATATTTAATAAAATTTATTTTATATATAGTAATTTTTTTGGTTTTAAGCTATGTATAAAAATTGTTTAAAGTATAAATAAGTTTAATAATAAAGTTTGCTTTTAGTAAAATACAATATGGAAAAGCATTTACTTAAATTTTATTTTAATATAGAGTTTATATTGATTTTTATAAATAAAGGTTGAGAAGATAGTTTTGAAACGGACTTGGGATTTTATTTAATTAAGAATTTTATTTAATAAGAATCCATTGGAACTTATTGAAATTTAGATTTTTAGAGAATATGGTTTTATAACTAAATTCGGGGTTAAGGTGGTTTAAGTGGATATATCAAGTCCAAATAAATTGAGTAATATTCAATTATTGAAATTTGAAGTTTTATTTAAAAGGATATTGGATTTATTAAGCAAATATTTCAAAACTAATAATAGTAAAGTGAATTTGGTATATATATATATATATAAATTATAAATTTTAGTTTTGAAATATTGAATATTTAAGCTTTGAAATATATTGAATTTGAAAGGGTCTATTTTGTGGGTCAAATCAATTTTGAAATCGACAAAATTTGGTAAAGTTTATTTGGAAACTGAATTTAATTGAAGTATATTATTTTGGGATTTGGATTAAATTCAATACCTAGAAATTCGAGTTTTGGAATTGATATGTGAAAATTAAAGAAGCTATTCGGTTATATCAAGTATTTTAAATATTTAAACCACATAAGTGGTGGAAGTTATGAGTTGCGAGGTAGTATAAAATGGAAAGTGTTATATTTCTAGTATATTAATTTCGAAGTGTTAAATGTTGAAAATGTTTTGACTTTTGAAAAGAATATCTTTGAAATAAAATGATATTATATAAATTTGGATTTTTATAAAAATGATATCAAAATGATTTGGTTTTAGAAATGGAAAGGATATCGTATTTGATATGGTTTTGAAACAGATATTATATTCTGGTTTTGAAGTATAAATTATTTTGAAAAGTCTGCGGTGTTATAATAACGTTTGGTTGTTAAAGAGACCGGGATCGGAAGTTGTCATACTCACTGCCAACTCTGAAAACCACTTTAACAACCGTGTACGCAGTGGAGATTCCAGAATGAAGTAGGATGGCGGCGGTGTTTCCTTTGAGGTATATGCGTGGACCCAACTCCCATGAGTTGGCATAAGGTGGCTAAAACATGAGCGATTCTTGGGCCAATGAGGTTATTTCTCTGATCGGACGCACTCCTTCGATATTATACTCTGACTTTTGGATTGATTCGGTCGTCACTTTTGATTTTTGATTTTGGGGTGTTGTTCGAGGTGGGCAGTAGTAGCTACTACGCATTACCAACAGCCCGGATGCGTAATTGGTATATCTACCCTGGCATTGCCTAGTTGTGTCGTGTCACCTATCCTAACGCGCCTTGTACGAGTTTGGTTTTCTCCCGTTGCCCGTGGAGAATTTAGGGTAGTCTCCCGATCTGGAGATGCGCTGATATTGGATGGACTACTGGGACTATTATTGTGTTAAGGTGGAGATTGGGTAACTCCTTAACGCTATTTAAAAGTAAGTTTATTTTATAATAGACATTATTATAATAGCGAATTATTACTACATAGTAAATAGTTTAACTGATCCTTAGGAGATGTGAATCCCGAGCATCTCTTAAGTTACTGCACTCACGTTAGACACTGGATAGGAGATGTCAAATCTCGTAAACGTCTCTGACGCCGTTCCACTCATATTTATTCCTGTTGATTTAACTTACATAAGATTTTTTAGTTCTGACTTGAGTGTTTTGTCCTTTCAATTCGCTCGGGTCAGTCCGAGCGTTTCAGGATTTGAAGATTTTATTCTGGAGGACGAAGACGAAGATTTATAGTACTATTATCTACTATATTATTCCACTACACTGTTGTATTCCGCTGCATTATTAATATTCTCTGGTATGTGAAACTCTGATATGGATTATATAAGTAATTCAAAAGTTTTGTAAAACAGCTTCCTGAACTGTATATTTGATTATTATATTTTATCGTTCCGCTGCAAGATTCTGTTTTGTTCTTTTCTTTCTCTGCTTTTTCTTATTTACCCCATAACAATCCGCATTTCTGTATGGTTTAAGTCCGGCGTATGTGCTTTATCGTCGATTTAAACCGTATAAAAGGACGGGACGTTACAACTCTTAATTCCAAACCAAGAGATGATGAATTCATTCGAACATAAGTAGGAGAGTACCAACATCGTTGTGCAGCAGACACATTGCAACCACTTATACCGCTAGCAGCTCTCCTTCATATAGTATTCCATAATAAACCATCTGTGTTTTTAATTTTTATTTTGGATTCAATGTTAATTAATTGACATGGACGTTGAGATAAAATTTTGTTAGTATTTGACTATTAATTCATGTAAGATTTTGATTATAATTTAAGTTGATTTTTTTATAAACATGATTTAGTTTAGCGATTAAAAACCAACAGTCAATGATGATTTATGAAGATGGATTTTGAAACGTAGTTGAATAAATTTGTATAACATGGAGATCATTGAAAAACTCAATGTGGTTGTAGAAAACATATAATTTTATTAAAAGTTTTACGGTGTTAAGAGCATCTCCAACCTGTACTCTATGTAATTTCATTTCAGATCTACATGGCGAATGTTGTAAAGTGAATGTGATATCAAATGACAGTGAAATGAAAGGCTCATCTCCAACGATTAATGTGAGAAAATCATGTTATGCCGACGTGTAATTATTTGTGTAATTGAATAATACAAATATGGTTAAATTGGCGGCAACTTTCCCACCAAAAAAAGTGCATATCTTTAGGAAAATCCAAATGACAATGTGATGTAGAATGTGTAGAACTGGACAATCCAAAAGACAATGTGAAGATTGTTTTTGACATGTCAGCATAAAAAAGTGATGCAACCAAAGAAGCGAATTCGACGATGTAAATCGATTAATCCGTCCAGGATCTCACACGATTAGCGGAAATAATCGGCGAATCAATGATAAATCGATGAATTTAAGAATACCGAAGGCCCAAATCCGTTGATCATGAAGATACCGGACTTTAGCAATCTTCGACACGTTGATCGCGCACGATACCGTGAGAGAAGATCTTCAATTCTTCGAACGTTGATCAAGCGCACTTGATTCCGTGAATTGGCTTCAACAATCGTTGATTCGAGCGCACTCGAATGCCGAAAGTGGAGATAGGAGATAACACTCAACTACCAATTTTAATGGAGGCACAAAGCACAAACCAATTTTATTTCAAAAATCAACAACCTTTACAAATGACTCAACCCCGCTATTTATAGCCTTTACAACACAACACAAACTCACCAAACACGAGCTAAACACACAGCGACTCACGCTAGGTCATCAGCGACCTAAACTCGACGACCTACGACCTAAGTACAAGACGACTTAAAATCAAACGACTCAACAACACATAACGACATAACTTGAGCGACTCAAGAACGGCAGCGACCTAAGTATTCTGGAATGAGCGACTTAGGTTGGAAGCGACCTAAAGAAATCTTCAGCGAAAGTAATCAACGACCTAAAAGAAACTTCCGACTTAAATTCTTCAGCATCAGAATTTCAACGACCTAGCTGGAAGATCGTTCGCGACCTAAGTATTATGAACCTCGCAATTGTCGTTAGGCCAGAGTTTGCGATCTGGAGTGGTGGAGCGACCTAGGCGGTGGAAGAGCAAGACAACGCGACTTTTGGTAGGTCGCTCGCGAACTAGGGTTGGAGAGACAATGATGGTGGAGCAGTTCGAAGGTCGTTCGCGACCTATGGTGCTTGCGATATAGGGTAGATCGCGACCTAAGGCTGGGGCGATTTGGGGTTCTTCGCTTTCGCGACCTGGGGCAGCGTGACTCATGGTGGAGCGGGAGCGGCGATTGTGAATGGAGGTAAGCGCTTCATCATCCTCCCCTTGTTGGAAGGAATTCGTCCTCGAATTCACTCTCTCGTCATCTTCGACAAGCTCCTCTCCATAATACAGAATTAAGTGTTTGACATTGAAAACATCAGAAGTATGACTACTTTCCGGCAATCTTAACTGATACGCATTATCATTGATCTTCTTTATGATTTTTAAAGGACCAATCTTCCTAGCCGCTAGTTTATTGTAAGTACCAACAGGAAAACGATCCTTGGTCAATACCGCATATACAAAATCTCCTTCTTTGAAGTCAACATGTCGTCGTTTAATATCTGTCAGTTGTTTATATTTCTCATTTGCTACAAGCAATCGTTCATGAACAGTTCTGTGGCACTCCTGCAACTCATTCACGAAATCACCAGCTCGTTTAACAACTCCCTTCTGATATGGTACTGTCGTCAAATCCAACGGTCCCTTTGGCAAGCTTGAATATACAATCTGAAATGGGCTGAAACCCGTACTACGGTTGATAGCATGATTATGAGCAAACTCTGCTTGACATAACTTCATATCCCAGCTCTTCAAATTATCTTTCACAAGACATCGCAACAAATTTCCCAACGATCTATTCACCACTTCCATTTGTCCATCTGTTTGCGGATGATAAGCGCTACTAAAACTCAGTTTCGTTCCAACCAACTTCCACAAACTCAACCAAAAATGACTTAGAAATCTGGTATCCCTGTCTGAAACTATAGATTCTGGTAAATCATGCAAGAAATAGATCTCTCTAAAGAATAACTGTGCTACATGGACTGCATCTGCCGTCTTCTTACAAGCAACAAAATGTACCATCTTCGAGAAACGGTCCACCACAACATAGATAGAGTCATTTCCCCGTTGAGTCCTCGGCAAGCCCAACACAAAATCCATACTTACATCCACCCACGGTTTTGTAGGAACATGTAAAGGCATATACAAACCCGCATTTGTAGCTGTCCCCTTCGAAACTTGACAAACATGACATCTCTGAACAAACTTTTCAACTTCTTTTCTCATTGACGGCCAAAAATATGACCTTGAGATCAACTGCAAAGTATGATCCCGACCAATATGTCCTTCTTCATGCAACTCTTTTACAATTTTCATTCTCAAGCTGCAATTTGGTACGCACAATCGATATCCCTTGAATAAGAATCCATCTACCAATACAAACTCATCAGTACTCCCATCCTTGACTTTCTCAACAATCTTCGTAAAGTAAGAATCCTCCTCAAACAACTCTGGCAATAGTTCAAATCCTGTCACTTCAACCTTCATTGTCGTCGACAAATGATTCCTCCTGCTCAAGACATCTGCTACACGATTCATCACCCTTGATTTGTGCTTTACAACAAAAGTAAACTGCTGTAGATACGCGACCCATGAAGCATGTCGAGCTGAAATTTTGTCCTGCCCTTACAAATGTTTCAAAGCTTCATGATCCGTATAAAGAACAAACTCTTTCTGAAATAGATAATGCCTCCAGTGCTTCACAGCTTGAACAATTGCGTAAAACTCCACGTCATATGTGCTATATCTCAACTTGGCTCCCGACAACTTCTCACTGAAATAAGCAACCGGTCTTCCATTCCGACTCAATACTCCACCAATTCCAACCTTCGAAGCATCAGTGTGCAACTCGAACAATATCTGAAAATCCGACAGTACCAGAATTGGTGCTTACGTCAAGAGTTCCTTGATTCGCTCAAAAGCAACCCCTACTTCCTCCGACCATGCAAACTTCTTTCCCTTCATGCAATCGGTTACAGGTGCCATCACACTGCTAAAATGTGGAATGAATCTTTGATAAAAAAATACCAATCCATGAAAGCTCCTCAATTCAGTAATTGTCTTGGGTTGTGGCCAACTCGTGACAGCTTTCACTTTACTTTCATCCACTTGAATGCCCTCCTTCGACAAAACATATCCCAGAAATAAAACACTATGCGTCATAAACACACACTTCTTCGTTGCTGCATAGAATTGCTCCTGTCGTAGAATTAATAGCACTTCTCGCAAATGTTGGACATGCTCTTCCATACTCTCACTATAGATCAAAATATCATCAAAGTAAACTACCATGAACTTCCCAATGAATGGTCTGAAAATCTAGTTCATCACTCTCATGAAAGTACTAGCAGCATTCGATAGGCCAAACGGCATAACCAGCCATTCATATAATCCTTTTCTCGTCTTGAATGCTGTCTTCCATTCGTCCCCTGGTCTAATTCGAATATGATGATAACCACTCTTAAGATCAATCTTCGAAAAGATTACAGACCCACTGATTTGATCTAACAGATCATCAAGCCTCGGCATCGGAAATCTGTATCTCACGGTAATCTTGTTTAGAGCCCGACTGTCCGTACACATCCGCCAAGTCCCATCCTTCTTCGGTACCAATAAGGCTGGCACTACACAAGGACTCAAGCTCTCCTGAATACGCCCTTGTTCTAACAACTCATCCACCTGCCTCCTTAGTTCCTCATGCTCCTTAGGACTCATCCGGTAATGTGGCCTGTGAGGTAATACTGCTCTTGGCATAAGATCAATCTGATGCTGTATATCCCTCAACGGTGGTAATTCTTTGGGCAGCTCTTCAGGAAACACATCCTCGAATTCTTCCAACACTGGTTTGACTTCCTCAGGAACTACAACAGATTCAGTAGCTTCACGTCCAATCAAAAAAAACACCTCTGGACTCTCCTATACTTCTCCAACAAACTCCTTCAAAGTCAACAAAGTCTTCAGCTCCTCAATCTCTTCTGACTTGCTCTCTCCTTGTTGTCTCTTCTTTGGAACTAAAATGATCTTAGTACCTTCAAACATAAAGTTGTAGCTATTGGTTCGACCATCATGCTGCACTGCTCAGTCATACTGCCATGGTCTTCCCAAAAGCAAGTGACAAACATCCATCTCCACCACATCACACCAGATCTCATCTTTATACTTCTTCCCAATAGAAAATGGAACATGAACTCGCCTATCCACCTTCACCTCTCCTCCTTTCCTTAACCACGCTAACTTGTAAGGATTTGGATGCTTCTCCGTCTTGAACTTCAACTTTCTCACAGCTTCGGTAGAAATGATATTGTCACAACTTCTCGCGTCAATCACAAATTTACACACCTTCCCCAGTATAGTG